>CAKLNU010000136.1:0-1245412 GCA_922788865.1 Poeciliopsis turneri
TTTTTTTACATTATAATGAATTCTAATAAAAAAACATTTAGGGTGAACAGGGTTTATTTTTTTAAGTGATGTCCTAGGAACTCTAGTTCATTTGACTTAGAAATTTGTAAAGTGAATAAATACTTAAGACAACTTACAGATAAATTTATCCTTAATGCACTCACACATTTAAGTTTGAGATCTAAAACTTGCTGAGTCTGTTTTAATTAAAGCATAGAAAATAGTAGAAACAATTGTAGACGGCTCAAATGTTTTACAGTGTATATGTGTTATCAAACCGAACACAAGCTGAATTCACTCCTCAATGCATGGCATCAGAAGATTTTTATTTTACAAGCCACGCTGTCTATGATGAACCTGAGGACTTTACTGTGTCCCATACGATGGATAGCATCCAAAGAGTGAACTGTTTGTTTTTGAGGGGTTTTTTTTAACCTGCATCAACCTTTAACCTGGAAAGGGAAAGGGTCGACACTTTCCTCCCGGGACCTAGCAACTGTTTCATCCTGATATCCAGAGCGCCTGTCCTGGATATTCAAAGCTGTAGGTTTTGATGAAGGGACCCAAAGACTGCAGTTTTAACACTGAACAGTTCCTGATGCCTCAGACAACTCCAGTACCCCTTAACGACCCCAGCGATGGAAAAGGATCACGATTACGATAAAGCATCATACCGCTTCTGCTTTTTGCTTTGCTATGCTAAACATCCAGAGTTTTTTTTTTTTTTGAGATCTTCTGCCTTAGCCCATCGTCCCTTCCCTAAAGAAGAACCGACAGTTCATCAAGCTGAGGATTTTTGTTGCTGTAGAAGAATCAGAGCGGTCCAAGTACTCTTCGACATTCATCACCTCACGGGGGAAATCAAAACTCCAAGAGGGGGTGTCAGGAGAAGTGGAGTTTTGATGATTTTACTGAGACCTTCGGACAACTGAGGATGAAGAATCTGCATCTTCACATCCCAGCATCCCAGATGAAGCTCTTCTTCTTTCCAGGGAATGAGGACGCAGACCTGCAGGAGGGTGTTGGACTCCCAGCATGTGAAAGGTCTGACCTCGAGGAGGGGGTGTCAAGAAAATCCGAGATCATCCCACTTCCCCATGCTGGAGATTTTAGTTAACAGTAACAATAAATAAAGTTACCTTGAAAATAAGTCACACAAATCACATTTAGACCCAGACTGCAATAAAATAAACCTGATTGTGTGTTGTTTTTGTCTCCTGCAAACTTAGCTTTAATTATACTTATTTTTTCTATCTAATCATAAGAAATCATAGTCAGAGAGAGAGATGAGACAGGAAGACAGGAAGGTTTCCTGGAAAATGAGGAAGTAAGTTTCCAGCTTGCAGATTTATAAAAATAGCTGAGACTATTCCTTGTTTAAAAGCATAAAAGTTTTAAAGAATGAAATCTAAACATTTTGAGCAATTAGATAAGATTTAAAGTAAAGTACTTATATTAATATTGGTTTACTTATAAACCAATATTTACACTCTCACTTGTGGGAAAACTTACAAGTAAAACAAGTAACTGTAACTTTGGTATCAAATAATAATAAGAGTAATAAGCTGTGGTTATCATAAAATTATAAATTAATGCTAAATCAAAGAAACTAAAGGATTTATGAATGTGATTTTAACATTGAACTTGAACTGGTGTAAAACATGTAACTGCTATTAGTTACATGATGTGTTGGAGGTGGATAGTAGGTGAAAGGTCAGGGGTAAAAAGGGGACTAACGGGAGAGCAGAGATGACCAACGCCTTATTATTACATAGATTGTTGAACAACTTAAATGTTTCAGAGAAAGGACATGGGAGGAACATTAGCCAAGACATCAGGACAAAAGGCCTGTACGACCTCTAAGACCTGTTGACCTGACAGATGAACGGATGAAATGAGTTCATCTGTCCAAACAGTTACCCAATAAAGCAAGCACAGCAACAGTGTTAGCCAATGCAAATGCACCGAAAGCGGGTATAAACCCTACTATATAAGGTGAGAGCAAAAGAGGAATCTGGTTGGATCCTCCAGGCAGCTTCGAGCCAAGACCGAGATGGACAAAGAACTCTGCAGCTGAAGAAGAGCCGAGGCCACAGAGCCGAAGACTGTCTGCGCATGGGGACCAACCCGTCAGCCCCGCAACATGTGGCTTCAAATCGCACTTCTCTCATCGGCTGGGTTCAGACCCTAAAGACAAAGATGAAGACCAAGGAAAAGATGAAGACCAAGGCAAAGATGAAGACCCAAGTCCTGTGGGACCTCACCATTGATGCAGAGATGACAGCTCATCAGACCAACAGAGATTCCTGCCTTCGTCAATCAACCTCCTCCTGCTGCAACACCTTCTTCATCATCGAGCCAGTTCTGGGGTTCGAAACACCAAATTCCGTCCGTCTCTCTCAAAGGTTCCCTTTGCGTTAGGGAAAGATAGGCTAGATGATTGATTTTACTTACTTGATTATTTCTGCTACTGAATTAAGCTGTACTGACCCTTGCAAAATTGCTTTACTAATAAAATATGTAGCATAAAGAAAATCTAAAAGATGTTGTGGACATTCAATTAATGAGTCACCTCAAAGTTCTTTGATGGTAGTAAAATAGCTATGATGTTTGATTCTGGGGAAGAAAAGTAGGTAATGTTTTATAGGTTGCTTTAGCCCAAATCTAAAACAACATCCTTGGGACTCGCCCGAGTCACTAAAACCAACCTGATTCAGTAATCAGCTGCAAGTTGTAATAAAGAGAAGGAGCGACCGTTAACAGATGTGCTCTGTGGAACTAGTTGGCTGTAGGCTGCTCAGTCTGGCTAATTCACAGGGGGAAGAAGGGTGAGACATCTGGATGTAGGTCGTAGAAATCAGGCGAATCCTTAAACAGAGTTTACTTCAGTTCTGGATAGGGTAAATCCCAGCAGATTTAGGAAAACTCAATTGACCCGTTAGATGGAGAGCTGGTAGCACATCTCCCCTCTGAGAAGAGGAAGTAGTGACTGAGAGAGTAGAGAGTGAAGGTAAGGGGGGAGGGTAGGGGCAACGAGAGTGTCGAACGATTCTTGCGGTTTCCGTCTTGTTGGACGGGTTTCTGGAACACTCCTTGAACCAAAACTGAAGCTACCAGGTCTGCTGTTTTTGTTTTAATATTTTTGGTGATTTTAGGTGATAAACCAACACAAAAGCGGTGCAAGATTATCAAATGTAAGGAAAATAGCAGAATGTTATTTTAAATTTGAATGAAAACCTCAAAAGTATGATACACATTTGTATTCAGCAGTGCTGAATAAATGCTACACAAAACCACTTTCCACTCAGCTATCGCCCGAGTATTAGCTGCAGGTTCACATCCTGCTTTCGATGTGAACCAAGTCTCAAGTCTTTGAAACCCTTTGAACATTTTTTTTTTTTTTTTTTTCCAGAATTTTATTGGATTTAGCTTCATCCATTTCCTACTTTTTAACTTTTACCATCTTTCTTTTTATTGCTAAATAAAACATATCACTGCACCCAGTATCTTTCAAGGAGAGGACGTTTGTCTCTCATCATAGCGCCGTCATCCAAAAATTCCAAATTCCTGTGGCTCCTTTGGAACTGGCGCTGTGAGGAGTTTGATCTAGATATCATTTAGGTGTCTCAAAGTAAAAGAGGCTGAAGACAAATTCAAGCAATTTTTTTTTTTTCTTGTCACTTTAAGTAATTTTTTGCATCCAATATTGCACAAATCCCTTCAAGGTGTCAAAATATCTCAGATCTCTGATTTTAGCCTTTTTTTCTGTTTTGTTTCCAGGTCCACCTCCTCCCTCTCCCAGGACCTCATGCTGGATAGATTTAGCCGTGGAAAAGCCAAGTTTGATAAGCCTGTCTCCATCCCCAGTCCTGGTGAGTATGAGCTATGCCTCACTGGTGCCCCCTTGTGAGAATTAAGTGTCAATGCAGGATCAAGTTAGCTTAAAGATGTGAAATAGACTTGACATCATCTTGTGGTGAATACATAAAGCAGAATAAATTGAAATCAAGCAGAAGAAAGTTGCCTAAGCACAGATTGATCATGGATGACCTGTAGCTCAGTCTCCTGTCTTTTCTTTCCTCCGTTCCTCTGCAGAGCACTCCCGACTCAGAAACGTAACGGTGGTCGTTGGGTCCGACATGGTGCTTCCTTGCCATCTTGTCTCCAACTTGGCCCATCCCTTCTGGGTGGTCAATGACCGCGAGCTACAGCTGGGCGACCCGGAAGCAGGAGGACCTCGCTTTGACCGGACCCTCAAAGCCCTCATCGTTCCCGAAGCGGGCCAGATGCAAGCCGGCCGCTACATCTGCTACTCCGAGGAGCAAGGGGTCAAGTTTCAGACAGAGCGCTACCAGGTGGCGGTCGTCGCCAGCGCCCCGGTGTTCATGGAAGCCCGGGCGCCGGACAGCAGCATGGGGCTCTTCTGGGTATTAGTCATCACCCTTGGAGCGGCGTGCCTTCTCCTCCTGGTGGCAGCTCTCTACCTGCGCAGGAGGCTGAAGCTGGCGTTAGGGAAGGGCGCCGACATGAAGCCTCTGGAGAGCACCCTGGTCTACCCCATCACCCTGCCCAAAGAGCCGCCCACCTTCGTGCCCAGCAAGATGCCGAGCGACGAAGACCGCTTCTGGGAGACGGGCGCCAACTACTACTACTCGGACGGCTCGCTGAAGATCGTTCCCGGCCACGCCCTGGGCCCCAGCAGCGTAGCAGCACGGCGTCGCCCAGCGCCATTCCCGGCCAGCCCATCCACTCCCCAAGCCGGCTCAGCCTCACCAACATCCGAGGCTCGGGTAGCAACGGCTACATCCGCCTCAACCTGAGCACAGCGGGGGAGGAGAGGGCTAGCGGGGCCGGCGTTGGGGGCGGCGGGCTGGGAGGGCTGGGCGTGGGCGGAAACGACTACTCCAGTCCCTTCAAGGAGGAGCTGAGACGCACCCTACAGCAGAGAAGCGTCCTGCCCGATGCCAACCCAGAGGAGTCGTCCGTCTAGGCCTTTCTCTCCTCCGTCTTTATTCCCCCCCCAAGGTGGAACAAGAAATCCAACCAAAGCTACCTCGCCTCCTTCTGAGGACGCCTGCTCTCTCTCTGTCTTTTAGCGACACGCTGTCCACTCCCATGCTCTCTCTCGTCTCACTCTGCCAATGCCTGTTTGGCTCTCCGTAGACTTCTATTAGCACTCAGCATGTTCAGCACACACACACTCCGCATACCGTGTTTGCCAACAGTTGCTGTGTTTCAGGCAACACAGAGCCTTGGTTGTGACCGTCTCTGCTTCCACTGTGCAACTGCCACTCCTGTACATTTTGTATTTAGAAGAACAAAAAAAAAAAAAAGAAAAAAAGGTGAACGCAAAGGAGACCCACCTCAAGCATGGAACCCCCCGCCCAACAAACGGTGTGATTTTCTTCTAGGATGGGCACAGCTCGTTCTTTTCCTTTGAGCTCAGCCTCTGTTCTGGGACCAGTTAACAACGAGGGCCGACTAACTGGAAATATGGATTACTTTGTGTGTGTGTGTGTGTGTGTGTGTGTGTGTGTGTGTGTGTGCGTGCGTGCGTGCGTGGTGTGTGTGTGTGTCTGCTTGTGTCCCTTGAGACTTAACTGCTTACTGCACTTAAAAAGCTGGAAGCCTGTCTTCCTTCGTTTTTGTACTTGTGAGCCAGGAGTGAGAGAGTGATCCAAAAAAAAAAATCTCCAAGCAAGATGACAATCATGTCTCCGTGGCAGGAGCTGTGTGTGTGTGTATGGGGGGGGAGAGGGGCAGAAAGGAGACGAAAAAATAAAGAGAGAGGAAATGAGACGGAGGGATGGACGTGAGGAGAGAGTTTCAAAATGAAGGACAATCTTTAAAGACTTTTTTTCCTGCTCGATTTTAATTTTTTTTTCCTGCTGGAGGACTCCTTCAATTTCTTCCGATTTAATTTAATGTGACGCTCGGTTTGAATTGAGACGTTTGTTTCCCGTCTCTCTTTCTCTTTGTCGTGCCGTTTTGTTAGACTTTTGGACCACGGCAGTGTTCAAACGGTTTGCTAGTGACTAATGGCTCACCTCTGTGAACGACTTCACTCCTCGCTCAGAGCTGCATGGTGACCTTCAGGAGTGACAGGCGGCGTGTGTGGATTCGGACCTTTTTGAACTCTCGTTTCGGTCTTTTTGAAAAGACGGAGTTGATTGCAAATTGAAGCCGACATGAAGACGTTCGGCACACAGAATGTAGTTGAACCCTTACCGTCGCGACGGCTGTGGATGTCCCAGGAAGTGCTTTATTTTACTTTGTTTTTTTTTCTCAGTGTTTTGTGAAGAAGGTGGCAACTTGCACTGCCGAGAAGGAGACTACCACTCCCGACGCATGCAAACACACACTTGTTTTGATTGTTAAGGAGCCCAGCCATCCAGGACTACAGAGCGAATGTGAAGCACCCTTAGAGCCCATGGACCCCCAAGACCCCGACCTCCCTTCACCGAAGCCTAGAGACTGAGCCGGGGCTACTGTGGACCGATGCAGTGGAAGGACACTGAAACACACACCTACACTACAAGAACTCACACAGTGTTAAAATGGAGGAAATGGACCGACAGGCTGATTGCTGCCATGCTGATAAACTACTGGCCCCAGGCGGAAAGATGCCACAAAGAAGTGAAAGGTAATCTTTTGTTCTCTCTCTCTCTCTTAAAATAGGATTTTGAGTGCCACAAAGATTTCCAGAGGAAAAAAATGTCTTTGGAAAAGAATAGATGGCTTTCAAAATTTTAGGGTGCAGTCACACCAACTTTGTTTGGGCCGCTTTATTCGGACTCTGATTCGCTTGGGAGAGCGATTCCGGTTTCATCAGATAGCTCGACATCAGAGCTATCTGATGATAGCAGATTTTCATGACAGAAGTTATTCTAGTAAACGATGATATCACGGTTAGGCCTTAGTGTGGAGACGCAATCGAACACTAACCAAACCAAAGTTGACTGTGGTCCATCTAAAAACCGAGGCATAGTTCATTTGAGTTGAATGCATTCACACCAGACCAGAGACTGCTCCAAAAACAGCTCATAGGGCAGTGCATTCTGGGTAAATACAACCAAAACAACATGTCTAGTGCTAGCGGGAGAAATGCCCTGCGGTCTTTTAGGTAAGACAAAAGACAAATCCTACAACCGCTGAAACATGGCCATTGAGTTTTTGTGAAGGAGGAAGTTGTGCTCTTTGTCTTCATCAGAGGTTTTTATGCCATTTCCTTCAGTAGTTCTTGGTGCAGCGCCACCACAGGCAACAGGGGGGAACAAAGGTTTAATAATAATAATGATGCATTTTATTTGACAGAGCCTTTCAAAACATTCAAGGAAATTTTACAACATTAAAAACACAAATTAAACAGTCAAGAAATGGCTACAAAGACAGAAAAGTGTGCAGTGTGAATGTGAACTGCATCAGCTGAAAATGGGACAAATGTCCCAATTTTGGTCCCCAATTGAACTGAACTGAACCGTCAGGTGTGAAAACAGCCCAAAAGTCGGACGTTTCCAGTGCATCCAGAAAATCATTGACCAAAAGGCCTGTCACGATAAATTCTGCAGGACGATAAATCGTCCCAGAAGTTACTGCGATAAACGATAATATTGTTACATTTTCAAGTAACGTAGTTGCTTAATAATGCAAGAGCACATTTTCAAATATCAACAAACTTTAAATTCTAATGAACATTTAACACTGGAACTGGAAGACATTTTACATACCCAAAATAAACAAACAAAACAACAAAAAGAAGTGAATCATGACGCCTCTGCAAATGTTACAAAATTTTCTTTCAAAAAAAAAAAAAAAAAAAAAAAGGTCTAGTTGAGACTGAAGACTTTAATCATCCAGTCGTTGGCAGGAAGAGAAAATTGATAAATCGTGCAAATGGAAATAATAATAATGACACAATAATTGTGGCGTGGAAAGGAAACAAGACATGTTCAATGTAAAAATAAAAATAAAAAGTTTAGAAAAAGTTTGCAAGAAGCATCTCAACTGTAACTACTGAAATGTAGCTTTCTGCTGATACTAACATCAGTCGTTTGTTTCCTTGCAGTGTTTTTTTTTTTGTTTTTTGTTTTTTTTCCATTGTGTATCTTGTGGATGTGCCTGTGGAGACCGGAGGAACGCATGAAGGAGCCGGAAAGCAAAGTACCTTGTGTTGCTCCCACTGTGTACAGAGCGATGAAAAAAAAAATAAAAAATTTAAATCTAAAGAACCCTACGACTGAGGAGGTCATCAGCCATCAGCATTTCATCCTACTGTTGCATGATCTTCTCTGCAAGTGGACTGCACACCTTTGATAACGATCAGCCCTGTACAGAAAGTTAAACATTTCCATCCCCTCTTTGGACCTTTTTTTTTTTTTTTTTCCCAGGCTCTGACGTTGTGCAACACTAAAGATCTGTTGAAAACAAAAAAGACAAAAAAAAAAACAAAAAAAAAGCCAGCTAAATTTCACGCCTCAAGAGTTGTACAGTAAATTCATGGCTGTATTTCTGTATTTTCGACATGTTTACTTTCTCTGTGCCTCTTCACCTTTCTGGAAAGAAAAGAAAAGGAAAAAACAAAACAAAAAAGAAAACAAAACAACAAAAAAAACCGCCAAAGTAGACTGCAGCTGCTTTTGTTCTTGTCGAAATTCCTGAATAAGTTTTATTTGATTCCACATCGATATCTTAAGTCTCAGCAATCCGTCCGCTTTGCTGCGCTGAGCTGGTGTCAGCAACCTTCCTGCATATTTTATCTGCGGCTAAACTTCCCCGCAAGCGAAAGGCGAAACGTGTCTGAAAACTGAGGAAGCTGCTGTTTGTTTCCTGTTTACATGTCAGTACTGATCTCCTGGGCCAATATATACATATATATAGATATTATTTTTGTTTTTTTGTTTTTTTATCTCCCCGACGTGAAGAAATGCTGAAATTGGAAACCGTTTTCAGCCCTTGAAACCGGAATGCAAAGCTGCTGACTTGAAGCAAATTGACAAACTGCTCACTTTATTTTTCAATCTCTTGAGGCAAAAAAAACAAAAAAAAACAAAGCTAAAGCATAAATGAGCTCTTTACACTGGTACTTGATTATGTCTTAATATTTCTCCTGTATTTTTTTACAAATCGGGCTTATTTTCACTATGTAATGTTGGAAAACCTTAAAAACACAAAGAAGACAGGCCTGAAGCTTGAAAAACATGCATGTGTAACGTTCTTAATGTGCCGTTCCTCAGCTCGTAAATGTTTGGATTATTTCTCCCATGAGGCTTTAGGTTCTGCTGTGTTATTGCATTATTATTATTATTAATATTATTTGAATCATTTTTGCCCCTGTTTTTTTTTGCCTGTTATTGTTCAGTTTGTTTTTAAAATATCTTAAGTAACTTATTTCACTTGTACAAACTTGTCAATATTTATTATCATTGTACATATGTCCCTATTTTTTATATGTGTATATAAATACACAAATAAAAAAATAGACATACTTGGGTGTGAGTGTTTGTCATGGGGGAATGGCTATTTATTTATGACCAACAGTCATTTTATGTGTGGATTACAACGTCATAAAACTTGAAAAGGAAAGGAAGAGCTAATTGGAACTGTCAGCTCACTGAAACAAGGTTCAGATAAACGTATATTATCCTTATCAGCCCGAAATGAGGTGTTGCTGTTTGCAGCCGGAGCAGATGCAGGTGTCACCGAGACCGAGGGATGAATTCTTCCACTGTCACCGAAACATTTTACTCAAGAAAGCGGGACCAAAGTTTATCAGCTGTCTGTGTTTCTCATTTCGAACTGGTTCCTGAACGCCACAGAGCTCTCCTGACCTCTGACCCCGGGCACCAAACAGCAGATTGTGACTATAAAAATTAGCAGTTTCAAATCAAAAACCTCATAAAACAGAGATGAGCAGTTTCAGTACTAAACCGTCGACTACATTCACTGTTTTCTGATTCGTTTTCAACTTCCTGGGGTGACAATGAACTAAAACGTTTTCATGAACACACGACTTACATACTTCTTAACACTATAATCTAATGTAAAAAAGAAATACCGATTAGACTAATTTTAATCAAATCGTGCTCAATATATTTAATAAAAATGTTCTACTGATTAAGTTATGTGTTGATTAAAACCATGAGTCTAAAGCTAGCCAAAATCGAGGCCTGCTCAAAACAATCAGATTATTTGTCTAATATTGTTCTGTCATGACATGTTGACAGTTTTAACAAGTACAAATTTTTAATTTTTTTCAAATAAAAGTTACATACTGCAGCTTTAAGGTAGAGTAGTTGTTTTGCAGATTTCAGATGGTTTGAACATGTGCGGGAAAGAGACGAGATGCGTTTGATAAAGGATGTTGAATATGGAGCTGCCAGGCAGAAAATGGAAAAAAAAAACAACAAAAAAAATGATGGAGGGTCGGTGTGACAGAGGAAGATGCTGGGGCAGATCGAGCTCCAAGCACCAGACGTCTCCTGCTAGACGGTGTTAAATTGTCCAGAGCTACTTTTTGAGTTTTCGCCATTTTTAGTAATAAAGTAAGTGCAACAAGCTCATACACATCAAACATGAGTCACACATTGAATCTGGAAGCCAACAAACACAAAGCATTTGATTCAGTGGAAGAGCTGTGAGAAGAAAACTACTGTTGACAAAAGCAAGAATTCACATCACCCTGGAAACATCGTTTTAACTGTGAAACACAGTGGTGGTAACATCATGCTGTGGGGGAAGGGAAGCTGGTTGGAATTCATGAGAAAATGGAAATAAATAAAGAAGAAAACATGCTAGAAACTGTAAAAGACTTGGTTTACAAAGGCTTAGATCTTAGCATATACATGTTATGAAATGGTAAAAGTTCTTTTGCGCGCTTTAAACCGAACTACCTCAATTTAGCACACAAGAGAAAAGATAATTTGTGAATGTGAAGGTTGGGAACTCGTTGCATAAAAATTCTCCCCTTATTTTTGTTAATCTGCTCAACAGCTTTCACTCACACTCGCTGTTAAAAGGCAAATCTGGTCGACAAAGCAGCAAAACTCCAATCTTACGTCTGGAAACAAAAGATGTCAAATAAACAATTGTAGCATTTTTTTAATTCTCCGCCTCGCCTCATGTGTGGTTATTCAGTTTCATCAGGCTTCTTTTCGCACGCCCTGGCTGGCGTGGAAGCAGCAAGGCGCACGTTTCATGCGGTCAAGAAGTCCCAGCTGTGGAGAGGGGCTCACTGCTGCGACTGATCTCGGTGTGCTCAGCTGCAGAACACTCTCTGAAACCCCACAAAGAGGAGGATCTTTGAGTGTCGTTTCAGACGCCGTGTGTGTGTGGTTACAGGGTTTGTGGAGATTTCCAGCAATGCACCTGTTTGGGTTTTTTGGGGCTTGGGAGGCTTACAGCACCTCCTTTGAAGCTGTCAGATGAATCACAGAATGAAGTTGTAGTTACATTTAAAATTGTTGGTTTTGCACAAGTCAGAAGCAAAGTACTGGCTGACAGAAGCCCAAATCGCTCTTCTTTGGAATGAAATCGCACACGATGCAACTAAAAGACGGGCAGAAAACCACATAGCATTTGTAAAGTTTACAAAATGGTCATTCTGCTGCCTGTGCTTTGACATGTAACATGTGAGCAACAATATCAAAGGAGGATGCAATCCAGCTTCAACTGGAAAAAATTGTCATTTTCTGGGAAAATGCCAATTTTGTAAGCTGAAATGTTTTTGGGCAAATATTGCAGAAGAGTTTCAAGTCGGCTACAAAATATCATTATTGTTATAAATGAGCCAGTTTATGAACTATTCACTCACCATGGATTGTGAGTATTTTGATCCATCTTTAAATAATATGTTTATCCATAAATTCCTCATTTAAAAATGTACAATAAAGTTTTCTCGAATAATTTAACAGATCTCTATTAAATGCTCGTTTTTTTTATAAATTTATGAAGGTGGGTCAACAGATCTCTATTAAATGCTCGTTTTAGATTTCATTTCAACGCAAATCTTGAATTTTTCTGTTCTACCAATAAAGAAAAAAAGATCAACAGGAACCACTAATGACAGCCACCAGCAGAGGGAGCTCTGGAGTTAATATAAGTAAATTTGACGCCTTCGTTATAAAGTTTATTATTATTATTATTATTATTATTATTATTATTATTATATCGTAACTGCAGAAAATAGGTAATTTAATTATTTTTCAAACACTACGCTGAACATTTTGAGCTGATTTCATACCACAAAATGAAGACAAAGGTCTTACTGGTTGGATATGATCACGTGATGCGGAACTCTTCGTTTCTATTGGTCAGTTTGTATTTTGATGCGATCAGGTGGTGTTCAAGCCGTTGAGCAAATGAAAAAATAGTCCCCACGAATATTGCACAATTTTGCATGTTATCTGTGTTCTTCAGTGTAGGCTTATTTCCGAGCTGCAATTAGGTCACCTGAGGATGTAGTAAAACGTACTACGTCCGGTTTTTAGTGCACTGTTTAAAAATTGTATTCTCTGCTCCGCGGAGGGATCTATCAATGGCACTTCGCTCAACCGTGGAGGGTGATTTGAATGCCTCGTTGCTACACACATACTTTTTAAAGAATATTTTGTAGTTTTTTTTCGACCGTATATGAATATACATTTAGGACATTTTACATAGGTTTTAAGGTAAGAGTTTGACTTGCTGTTGACGAGGTTTTTTCACCAGTTGCTGCTGCAGTTCGCCAACTTGTTTCAGGTCAGGGTGTCAAAACTAGATAGCTCTGCCTAGCAGCAGCTTTGCTATTCCGGCTACAAACACTTAGCTGCAACTCATACGCTTTCAGTAGTACTATGTATTTCTTTTTGCCTGTAATGCACGTTACGTATTTGTCACTCTGGAACCATGTTAGGTTAAGAAAAAAAAGTGTTTCGTCTGCTTTTCTAGAAGCTATTGAGCCCAATGCGCAAATAAATATGGTTAAAAAGTAAAATAAAAACGTCCAGATGCATTTTTTACGTTTGCCCGCTCCTCGTGTGACGCGCCAACAATCTTGTCAACACAGATGTCTGCGTGCCAGGCCGTCAGTGAAGCCCCAGCGGGGCATCAGGAGAGCGCGTCCGCCGCACAGGAAGCCGCTCCTGCTGTTATGAATGAAGCCTCGGCGCCGCTGAACTTCTCTGAGCTCACGCCGAGTCGGTTCGGCATCACCGTGGAGAGTTTCATTCCGCCCTCATCAAACTGCAAAGGTAAGAAGCCCGATCTGTCGCTCACTGAGAGGATGGCGTGCGATCCACACGTGATCCAAGCCGTATTGTTTCTCGTTATCGTCGCAGACATGAGAGTTTTAGCAGGATGTCCTTTATTTTTCCATCCCTGGAGGCATATAATTGGGTGTCTGAAACCTAATTTTAGCAACTCGGCTCCACATGAGCCGCCTCGGTTAAAAATGTGTCACTCAGATGTGAAGCAGCTCATCACATCCAGCTTCACTGCAGCAAAACGCCAGCTTCTGCAACTACACACACACACACACACACACACACACACAGTAGAGAAGTTTATAAAGGCATTTTAACAGCAGAGCTTCATCAGTGCACTGCAGAAGTGTTGCACAGTTTTCTGTAAGTTATTACAGTAGAGAAAAATAAACAACACAACACAACTTGTAATTGTGGAGTTGATTACAATCTCTTTTTAACCTAAAGAACTGTTATTTATATCACCAAATCTGTGCCGGATCTGTCCCTCTCGTGGTTTGCGGAGCCTGCGTGAGATAAAAATAACGATTGTGACTTGTACGAGGATGGGTCGTTGATGTGAAAAGAGAATTTGTGGAACGTTCCTTCTGACACCAGCTGAGTGTCACCGCTCTCTCCTCCTGCTCCTTCTCCTCCTGCTCCTTCTCCTCCTGCTCCTTCTCCTCCTGCTCCTTCTCCTCCTGCTCCTTCTCCTCCTGCTCCTTCTCCTCCTGCTCCTTCTCCTCCTGCTCCTTCTCCTCCTCCAGACAAATCCCGCCTCGCACAGATAAAGGCCCGGCGGAGATCCAGCGTTGGCGTCCGGGGCTCGCCGGAGACGAATTCCCTCATCCGCTTCAGGGCTCAGCAGAGGATGAAGACCCCGCCTGCCTCACACACCCCAGAGGTGGGTGAAATGCTGCTCAGTCTGACAACCGAGCAGCGTTTAGATAAACGCAGCGATTAGATAGCGGAACATTTGCGACCGATTTGCTCTTGTGTTACTCATTTGTTCATCTGCGTAGGGACAGTAAATCCTGCACAGAGCAGCGTCCTCAGCGCAGGGTTACTTCATTCTCTGTTGCTGGATGAACCTTTAAGTCACATAGAACATGGATGTTTCTGAGAGTGTAGCTGATGATTAATTGTTTGAATTACTGAGGGAAGTTTTCCTCTTTTTAGTCCCAGAACATGGACAGAAGTTGGTTCATGTGTATAAATTTGCAGTTGGGTCATTTCTGCAGTTATCGCCGTGTTTTAGTGGCAGTATGTGAAAACAACTCTGTAGTCCCAACCGGCTTTGATCCCAGAAACCTTTGAGTTTCTGTTTAAAATACCACTAAGGATTAGCCGATACATCGCCAGCTACATCTGGGAAAATTACAGTAACATGTAAAAGGTCAACATTTTGAATTTGGCTCTGTGTCAGAAATACAAACTTCACTTTTATCTAAAAAGATGACTTTGGACCAGAGGGCATCAGTCCAGCTGTTTTTGTCTTTAGCCCAGATAAACTCTTCAGTGGTTTGACACAAGTAAGGCAACATTAAGGCCTGTCACAGTAACGGGTTTTGTTGGATGATAAATTATCCCAGAAGTTACTGCCATAATTTTGTTGTTTTGAGACCATTTTTCAAGTAATTCTAATGAAAATGACTTAATGATGCAGGAACAAATGATTATAAACTTTAAATTCTAATGAACATTTAACAGTAGAACTGGAAGACATTTTAACTATCCAAAAATAAATAAACAAAACAACAGAAATAACAAATCAAATGAAATATGAAGTCTCTGTAAACCGTATTTCACACCATGTGAAATTAATCAATATGATTTTTGCTTTCCAAAATGAATATATATTTTTAGAGAAGTGCTTTCTGGAGAGACACAATATTTAATTTTAACGCTCGTGCCCTTTACTGAAAGATATTTGACAAATTGGTTTTGATTAAAACTTAAATTAGAAACTTTAGCACTTTTTGCTCTGCCTCCAAAAAAAAACTGAAGCTAGCCAATCAGGGACAAGAGGTGGAGACCAGAAACCGTCAGCCAATGACATTTGCTCATCTGCTCTGATGTGCTGATGATTAAGAAAAAGTTAACATTTTCATAATTTAGCTTCTCCACTGTGACTGTATTGAAACTTTTCTATATGACAGAGAGGAGAAGTAAATTATGCTGAAAAAGTGTCTCAAAAAGTTTCTGTCGACACTCTGGAGCTTTTTTCTCTCTGAGAGCGACCAGTCCTCCAGTCTGCCCGGGGTGAGTCACCAAAGTGAGACGTTTTTCTAATTGCCTTTAACTCGCGATGCCGCTGTCTGAGGAAATAAAAATATTCAAGTGGCTCTCTTTAAGCAAACCAGGGTTGTGTGTGTATGTGTGTGTGAGTGAAGGATGTGCTTCCTCTCAGTAATACCACTTTGGTAATTTCAAAAGTTTATGAGCTGCCAAGCTGCATCACTGAGTCGATGGTTTATTTTATTATTATGTAATATTTTTTTTGCCTTGTCAACCCCCAGGCCGTCAGAAGTACCCCCGTCGTCCCCCAGGTCACCTCCACGCTGAGGCAGAAGATGGCCTCCTTCCAGATCCTGATGGACATGACGGAGAGCAACGCCGCAGGACGCATCTCCACCGGAGATTATCCGTCTGGTGAGGCGGCCCGCGTCACCGCAGGATTAGTAATTTTCGTTTCTCCATGGAGATCCACGCCAGAAAGATTTCTTCTTTTTTTTTTTTTTTTCTTTTTTTTCTTTTTTCTGTCTTATGTCTGGAGACACAGTTCAAAAGCTCAAGATTAGCACCCCGCACTGCATAAGTCTCACTCTGACATTTACAGTCAGTCGTTTCTGCTGAGCTCGGTCAAGCTTTGTAAATAGGCCACTTTACAAGTGAGACTTATCTGCCTTTCCTGTAATTGAGGGGTTTTAAAGTCGTTTGAATAAAACGGTTTCATTTTGTTTCGATTGGGACGTCCCGCTTGTTTCTTTTCGTTTTCTGTGTTTATGTAATTTATCCCCTTTTTTAATATGTATTGTTTTGTTTATTTTCCAACTTGTCAGATGGGCTCAGCTGCAGCGAAGAGAAAGAGAACAACCCACCAGCTGCAGGCAGCAAACCCAGGCTGCCGGCCCCCCCGGACGGCTGCAGCGTGGAGATTAGAGAGAGGAACATCTTTGGCCATCACTCAAGTTTGAAGGAACAGGAGGTACGCATTTTCTCTCACACACACACACACACACACACACACACACACACACACACACACACACACACACACACACACACACACACACACTTGCATAACTACTGTTTGTTTACATAAAAGCAACATCATTTTTAAATGAAAGCTATTGGTGACCAAAAAAACAAGCTGATTGGCTGATTCTTTGCCTGAGGTATTGTTCAGTTATTAAATAGAAAAGCCTGATTTTTACAAAAAAAAAAAAAAAACTCTTTAATCAAAATAGATCATACACAAACAAATGTTAAAGTCAGTGAAGTTTTTGGGATATTTGAATTTAGGTATTTTTTTTTGTGAGGGGAGGATTTGGATATGTGTTTTTCTAACAAAAGCCTGGAGTTTATACAGAAAGTTTTCTGGTGATTAACTTCTCCTCCATAAAGGAAGAAACTTCAGGAAAACAAATCAAGTTTGCTGTAAAAGAAAAATCAACTAGCACGGTTCAGTCGTTTTCTAAAATAATATTTGTCTCAAAATATGACTTGATTGAAAAAGTAAATTGGTAAAGTAATTTTCATCTAAAAGTCCCATTTACATTATTACTCCAAACTGCTAGAAGCAGAAAAAAAGGTTTACTTTAAAGGTCACTTTTTAAATCGGTCACATCTCCAATGTTCTCACAGAATAAATTCACATTAATAGAAGTTTTCTCTTTACTTGTATTAATTTGTAGTTTTAGACTTGTAAAATACATACGATATATGATAACCTACTTATGTCTATGCCATTTAACCTAAATTGAATTTTATCTAAAGGTTTGTTGTTTTATCAGGTTCATTTGAACTTTTCCAAGCCAACACCACAGGAATTTCTGTTGTTTTGCGTTGCTGTTATGCAGTTAAGTCAAGTTTTTCAAAATGTTTTGTTCCCATTTTATTTATTTTATTTGATATTGAGACAATATCAACTACTGTCTGAAAGTAACAATAACAGATTGATTCATTAATAGTGTCCAATCTGTTAGCGGATCCACCACGAAACAGCAATTCACAATAGATATTTCAACTTTGATTAACACATTTTATCACATCTATTTTTACCAACATAAATCTCTTAAAAAAATAATAAATAAACTACTGCTGCTCACAATAACTGCATTCAGCTGTATTTTTCAATATATTTATATTTCGTTTTGCTGTCATGTAGTTTTTGGTGATTGTAAACATGTAACTAATGATATAAACTGCAATAATAGCCATTTCCAAAGCATTTAGTTTTCTGCCTCTGTGTTTATTCTCAACATATCATACCTATGTAGGGATTCATTTTAGATTCAGTTTCTGTGTGAATTTCTCCTTTCACAGCTGCAGGTTAGTGGGTAAAAGTGTAATTGTCTGACTGAAAGTTCTGTATTTCACTTAGCAGCATAAAACACCTTAAATCCACTAATCCTATGGAAGAAAGCACAAACTGCCCGTTTTGTTTTTCGTGGTCTTTAAGCAGAAACAATAACATCCATCTGGAACATTTACATCTTACTCTCCCAATAAGTAAACAGCAGTGTTTGGATGGCATTGCTGTCACGGTGAGAGTCGACCGTCGTAGGTGAGGAAGCCTGACGGTAGCAACATGTTCATTCGTCTGCCTCGTTCTGGAGCTTTAAGTGTCTTATCTGCCTTGGCTCGTCGGTGCCACTCGACGGCAATTTCACCAACAGTCCTGCAAGCTTCCTTTATTTCTGCTCAGTTTAAAGCCGTTATTTGTGCTTTTACTTTCATCTGCTGTGGAAAATCAAAGGAGACGCCTGTTGCTGTTTTTTTTCTTCTTCAGTCTGGGATTATTGGTGTCTTTCATGCTCTGTTCTTTGTGTTATGTGCCAATCAACCTTTGCGTAGCGTCATCTCCAAAACGGCATACACTTTTAGCGCGTAGACTCCTTTTGCTCTGCACGGTGGCATGTGCATCAGGTTTAACCAAGCTGTAATAATTCAGCCAAAGAGCTGAAAGGTAAATGTAAAAGGATAAGTATTTATAGGCCTGATCCCTCAGGGTTACTATGCACACCTATGCATCGGCAAGGAGCAAAACACTTATTAAAATCTGATTTAGCTACAGCTACACAGCAGGTGTGACTACAGAGACCTTTATACCACTGCTCTACTTCAGAGCCTTCTTTAATAGAATAAGATCAAGTGATGCTTTTCTATGAAGTGCTCAGCTGTGAAGTCATACAGGGAACCACAAAGAGTACTCCATATTTAGAAATATTGCCATGTCAGCTCTGTGACTCTTAAGTGGTTTTCCCCTCTCTCATCCCTTCCTGTTCCTGCTTTAATCTGAGATGAAAAGGTCCAAGTGCTCTCATCGTTTCTATGGCCACTTTGCAGCTGGATGTCTTGTTCACTGAGCTCTTCGTCTGCATTCAGGTTTCCAGACTGGAGCTGCTGTGACGGTCACAGTCAGGCTCACATTTCCAACTTGTACACAGAGAAACATTGTCTTCTAACTGTCCACCTTACGAACAAGTTTGAAGGTGAAACTCTGGTGATATGCTGATGAAAGTTTGGTGTTTATCTATCAGCTCATCAGGTTTGTCTGAATCTGTTCTGTTTTTGATCAGTCTTTTGGTTTATTAGTTTACACTGCAGTCTGAAGTCTTGAATGTTTGGATTTGAGTTGTATCATTGTTGATGAAAGAGTTGATCTTAAGGGATTTCATTGGATTTATCATCTCAAACCTTTTTTTCTTTTACTCTGATTTACTTTTGATTAAAAATGTGTTTATTCATATAGTGTGAAGACAAGAGAATAAAACACCTCAAAGCAACGTTAATTAAACCTGCTCTTTTTCTTTCTCCTTCTCTCTTTATTATTCTCCATCTTTTTTCTATTCCCTTCTTCCTTTGTTCCCTGAGCAACCAAAGTCTTGTTCTAAGAAAAGAACCTGGAGGAAAATAAGTTACTCTATCCAACATAGCAAACCACAGAGGTCCTAAAGAATTAATGTCAATAAAGGGTTGCCATTTATAAAAAATCTATTAAAATTGCCGTTTAGCATAATTAATTTTCGCAATTTTAAGGAGCAACTTGACTTCCTTAAGGCACAGAGATGGATAGTGGTTTATGCGGTTTCCTTAGCAACAGAAGCAATACCAGGTGGGGAAAAGAGAGCTGCTGAGATGTTGTTTGTTATTGAAAATATGAGCCTCCAAAGAGAGCAATTACAGATAACAATCTGTGTTCTGAAAACTTTTGACATTGTGAAAAGAAAAAAAATTAAAAATCCAATGCAAATGTTCAGAAATTGTTCTTAATGTAGAACATGCGATTCAGAGAAGAGGATGAACCAAGACAGCTGTCTATGAAACCACAAAGTATTTTTGATAAGTTTTGTTATGAAAAGTGGTTCACTCATCACACAGTCCAATTCCACAGCTCTTTTACCCAAGAAGAAGGGAAAACAGAACAGAGATTAAATAAAAGTGTCTAATTTGAAAATAAGAGAAGTAAATGGGAAGCGTTCAGATTAAAATCTGTAAGAAGGGCAGAAACATTTACAGTGATATCATCCTGATAGAAATCGCCATACTAAAAAGAAAAGGAGTCATGAGTAAAAGAAGATGGAAATAGTTTGTTGGCTTTTGAGCTATCGCTGCATCTCTTTTCGCAATTTTTGAGATCAAGATAAACTTTTCTTTTTTCTTTTTTTTTTTAAATCACTAGCTGTATTTCCAATCCATACACATGCAAAATTTCGATAATCTGCTATTGTAAAAACAAACAAGAAAACAACACAATTTTGCGGCGTTTCCAGGAAATAAGAATTAAATTAAGTTTGTTCATGTAATGTTATTTAAAAAAAAAAAAACAAACACCTCCTACCACTTCCTGTTGTCGTCTTTGTGGTTTCTGCCAGTAGTAGAATCCGATTGTTGATCACATGACTTACAATGCGAAAAGTGTTTCCATTGCAGTTTGTAACATACATAAATTTGAAAACTGCTACCACTGAACCTCACTCTAACACACAAACTTTATATTGAAAAACATTAGTTTTTGTTTTTTTTCTCCAAAATTTGTTTTCATAATTTGAATTTGCGCAATTATAATGTCAATGCAAACGCACATACTGGTATCGCTGTACGGAAACTTTGGACTCCTGGTATATTAGCAAATGTTCATCTTATCCCACATCGGGGTGTGAAAGCGTTTGGCAGGAAAACCGACGTCCAAACGGGTCTGGAGTGGATGATCTGCAAAAGGGAAGGAATGATTAAAACGTGACTCCCTTTAGTGTCGCAGAGACACTTTATTTGCCAGCGGCCATATTTAAGAGATGCACTTTTAAGAAATGAGTCGGCTGTGACAGAAACATGAATGCTTTTTGCTCATAGGTTTTTGTTGCATCAGCCAAATTTTCCCGCTTTGGTGAGGAGCGACGCCTTCACTGCTCAGAGGAAACTCGTACTGGCTGACAATTTACCTTTGGCAGCGCTCTGAAAATAAAACTACAAATATGTCATATTTAATCCACTGCACCAAGCAAAGTTTGTATTTGCTCGGCAATTTCCCCCACTCATCTTTCATTCATACGGTGGTGTGTCAGTGACTCAGCCAGCAGACAATGTAGCTATGAATCAGTTTGAAGTTTGTAGCTTTGAATACCTCACATTCTGACTGTCAAAAGGACACTTTTTTTTTTTTTTTTTTATGAAAAAACATTAAAATGCTTCCCAGTTTTGAATTGTAGAAAGACCCATCATCTCCTTTCCTTTGGAAAGTGTTTAAAAAAAACTGATCTCACAGGAAAATGCGAAGAGATGAGTGATAAAATTAGCATTTCTGCACAATACTTTACAGACAGATTCTTTTTGTCACATTTAAATGTCTTAGAATATCATCAAACTGCTGTTATATCAAAACATAACCCTGAGTAAACACAAAACAAAGTTTGTCAACGAGTCAGCAAGGGAAAACTTCTGCTCAAACCAGCGTGGCACTGTGTCAAATACCCACAGACCATCAACTTTTAGAATGTTTCTTTTTTTTTTTCTCACTTTTATTCACTATTTTAGAATTATTATATTTAGCATAATTGCTGCCTCATACTTTTTTTTTCTTGTCAGAAACTTGCTCATTTCATGCTTGCTATTTTTCATTAGGATAAATTAGAATGTATGTATTCTTGAACTGAAGTGATTTTTCTCGTTAAGTGCCTCCAGACGACATTCGTTGTGAGCTGGCGCTGTAGAAATGAACTGAATTGAATTGAATTGAATTCACTTTTTTGCCCCTCTGGCGTTCTGAGGCGCCCCCTGGTGGCCCTGAATAAAACCATTTTATCCTGAAGCAGACTCCCATTCAGCAGCAGCATGCTGTCCTTTCAACTGCAGCCCAGATTCACTGAGTATCCCCCACTTTCCCTGCTAACAGGATGCTTCCTGCAGACACCAAAGCCCAGGCCCACCTCCCTCTGACGACCCCTCAGCTGTTTCAGACTCCCAGCCCCTCCGCATCCCCTCTCTTCCCACTCTGCTGGAGATGAAGCCCCCAGGTAAACACACACACACACACACACACACACTGAGGGAAGCTGGCCTTTGATCTTGTTTTAGTCTAACCTTTGAGATTTAATGCTCAGTGCAGCTTTTTTCTTCACTCTAGCCTTGTCTGCAGGGCTCCATTGTTATGTACCAACCTGTAAAACCTTACTTGTTTGCACACAATTATGAGTAAATTATAGATTCAGCTGTACACAAGTGTTTATGCAGAAATAAAACTGGCAGTAATATTTGTACATTTAAGCTTTCGCTGCTTTGCTACAGTAAACGCGGACGAGACGCCTGTGGTGAAGAAGAAGAAGAAGCAGGTGCACTTCGGGGGTCCTTTATCTCCCGAGTTCTTTGATAAGAACTTGCCCCCCAGCACACCGTTAAGGAAGGGGGGTACCCCAGCGCGAGCGACCACCCCCGGCGGGGGCCTGCTGCCGCGCTCGGTGCTGAAGACGCCGCAGGGGAGCGACTCAGAAGACCAGCTGGAGCTTCTCAGCCTCGCTGCGTTCGGTGCTTCTCCCACGTTCTCAATGCCTCGCAAACACAGAGTGGCGCAGGAGAGAGAGGACGGCGAGGACGGACAGGTGTGGGTGGTGTTAAACCTGTCTCTGCGAGCAATAAATCAATTAATCACACAATAAATTAAAATCATTCATTTTCATTTGGACAACGGTCATTACAGAAACGCTCCGCTGCAATATCGTAGAAACGCAGGTGAACCTTTGACACGCAGTACAACCCAAGGTTATTATAGTTAACTGAAACTAACGAAAACTGAAGCTGAGAATGTATTTTTGGTAACTGAAATAAATGACAACAGTAATTAATGTGGTAAAAACTAACTAAAACATGCTGACATCACGGACACAACATCCTTTTTGTGTTTTTGAGTCTATTGGCATTTCGAACTAATGTGAAGTTGATTTTCTTTTGCATAAGCAGTTATGAGATTACGGATGATTTTGGTTGTTTTGTTTTTTTGGCCTCTAAACAACGATATTATCGTTGATTGGAATAATTTTTGGGACAGTTTATCGTCCAATAAAGCTTACCAAGATGGTGTTTGTGTGGTACTATAATGGTGTCCACACTATCAACAAAATTCTTAAAATCGCTTAAAATTTGTGAAGTTTATTGTATTAAAGCTGACGACTAAACAAATATTCACTTTTTTTTTCCCCCTCAGATTGTTTTCCCGTCCATGGAGGAGACAGACTCAGCTGCGTCGAGTGAAGCAGGTTGAGCAGAACTCTTCTGGTGTTGATGTTCTTGTTTTTGTCCTGCTGTCTGTAATAACCATGTTGTTGTTTTTTTTTTTTTTTTTTTCTTTGCATTTCTAGATTGTCCTTTTAATGCTCAGCCGTTAAATTTAAACATGGTTTTTCACGAGGAGTCGCTTTCTCAGCATCTGCGAGGTAAACCGCTTCTCATGCTTTCCACATTTTCATCTCCGTAATTAAATCAAAGCAATGGGAGGATTTGACACTCTTGTTTCAGTTGCTTCTCTTAAGTAGTGGCTGTTTGGAAACAAACAGATTATATGTTTTATTAGGTTATTATTCCAGTTTAAAGTGTGACTAGCAGACTTGTCCTTTTTGCCTTTGACATAATCTTATATGATGCTTTCTCTTTGTACGTTACCTCAGAGCTGCTGCCTCCTTATCCACAGTATTTTGACGCCTTTTAAGATCCAGCTTATTTTTATTTGTCAGAATCGTCTTTAGGAGGCTTGCGTTCATTTATTTATGCATTTATTTTCAGCCCTGACAGAAGTTCATAAGCAAATAGTTGGTGGAACGTTTTGATGTGTTCATATTTGAAATATGAAAGTATTTTCCATGCATGGTTGTTGTCCTGCTGCATCCTACGCCTGCTGTTATTACTAATCTCTACCATCTTTCCCACGTATTAAAGGTATTGGCAGTGACTGTGCAATAACTGTGGACACACTGTTATCGCAACCGTTCATGAAATTAGAGTCATTATCAACAGTAGCTGGAGGCCAGTTGTTTAAAGCTTAACTCAGCCGATTTGCTGCTGCTGCTTCTGTCTTTCTCCCATTTGCCTCAGAATCCGACTCGGAACCGAACCGAACCTCTCAGATGGATCAGCCGACGGCCGAGGAGAAGCGACTTGACGGCGACGCTGAAAGTCCGACTCCGATCCCGTCCACAAACAGAAGAAGAGCAAAGGTGTGACCCCATCCTGACTAAATGTCAAGATCAAGTATCTGTGAAAGAGCATCCAGGATGAAGTCATTGTGTTTATCTGATTGTTTGAACTGTAAATGTTTAATTCAGCTGGGGATGCCAAAAAAAGTCCAAATTTCATTTATGCTAGCTTTACCAGCTAGCATTTTTGTGTGCCATATTTGTAGTTTATTTTTTTCTTGCTTAAATTTTATTAAAAGTGGAATTAAAAAGTCTGAAGTTTGACTTGCTGAAGCCTGATGTTGACATGTTCAGTGAAAACTAGAATAGAAAAGACGTATGCTTTGTTTGCTGTTGTTTCTGTGCAACAGCAGCAAAATGACAGGCAACAACAAAAAGACTCACACAAAGATAGAGTATAAGGAACAAAACTACTGCACAGTAATGGCAAAATTTCTAAATAAATACTGTCATTATAAAAAAAATCATGGCATCAGTCAGTAACAAGAAGCTGCCAATTTTCCCTCCATCATCCCCGATCAGGAATCTGCAGCTGAGGAAATACTGAGAAATCAGTTTCTATTCTAACACATGAAACTTGCATTAAAATTTTTTATTTGAGCAAAGTTCATCCTCTTACAATAGATTTTTTTGTGGCTTTTTCTAATACAAGCCATCAAAGCTTTTAATTAGTCTGTAAACGTGTGAACTCGTCTCTCCACAGAACAAGGAGTCGTCTGAAAGCGAGCCTCCAGCGCGGCCCGGCAAGCGAAAGAGAAAGGTCTGCTTCCACCGCTCGCAGTCTCTCCCTGATTCGTACTTGTAGAACTCTGCAGTTGCCAAATAAGATCAACTTTTTAATAATTCAGGGGTCATTGCCCGCTCCCGTCTAATCTACTGCTTAATTCCTTCTGGATATGAACCTAATCACGCTCTAAAACTTCCACTCGGTGTGTGGAAGAGCGCGGCAGACACACAGTGCGTACGAAGTATCCTCAGGCCAACTGTCTGTTCCTCCAGCAGTCAGAGGACGGCGAACCCCTGAAGAGGTTGACGCGATCCGCTGCCAAGTCGGCCTGCAGGAAGATGAAGGTGGGTCTGCTTGCTACATTCCTCTTCTCTGAGGATTCTGCACACATAACCCCGGAGGCCAGACATTGATGTGTGCGCGATTTCACTCCGACTTACTTTGTTCGAGTTTAGGAGAGAGATATAGAGCTCCTACATGTGTATTTATCTCTATATGGCCGAGCGTAGATTGGTGGAGATCTGTAATGACCAAACTCTTCACATGAGGGACAAAAATGTCAAATTAAAACTATACTAGGGGCGCACAACATTTTTAGTATTTTCCCTTTTTATTATAGTACCGTAGCGAGGAACGCGTAAATCATTGAGGAGTTCAAAACAAAGAAGGGTCTTGCATGTGTGGTAGATCTAAAAATGCAAACTACATCCTACCTTTTTCAGGTTTTTACATTTGTTTTTTGCCCATATTAAAACATCTTTTAATATGTCACTAAAACTAGTGTCTGTACATGAAAGCCAAACTTATTGTAGGTTACTGTACCAAAAACACTGGTTATTTATTATTATTAAATAATGCATAAAAACTGTTGAAGAATAACTCAAAATCACTCGTATTCCTTCTTTTTCTCACTCCCCGTGTCCGCTACGCCACACGCAGGCCCGTTGCCATAGCGGCTGACAACAGCTCCACTGGTAAATGTTTTTGTTTTATTGAACACCAAAAAACATGCAAGCATTTCCCAAACAAAAAACAGAACCTTCAGTCTGTTACAGTATTATGGTTTCAGGCTTAACGTTTATTTTGCAGTTGTTAATAAATGATCGCCTGAACATGACTGTGGTTAAACACCTGCTCCACTGATGATCTGTCTGAAAGTTTATGTGGATAACCTTTTTTTTTTTTTTTTTTTTAAGAAGCCTAAATTTGGAAAGCATTATAACATTGAACCTTTTTTCCAAAAAAACTTTTTTTTCTTTCTCTTGTCTGAAGTTGAATCCAATTAATACCAACATTTTATGAGAAAATTGTTATATTTTACTTTACCTCCTCCCTGCTTTAGACCGTTGAATACTGTCATAAGACATTATTAATGACTGATAAATAATAGCATATAATAGGGAATTCAGACTATATTTTCAAGTTCATTTGTATGGGTTTTAATCTCCAAAGTGTGACGATAAAAAGTATGAAAACCTACCTTGAAAACCGGTTGAATGTTACCATGGAAACAGTCTACCAACCCTGCATTGACGAAAAGAATCCAGTCCCAACCTGTTGATCCATCATCTGCTTGTTTCTACTGGTTTTGAAATGACATGTAGTGTCAGGGCAGCTGTGGCTTTTATGACAGGAATATGGTTGTGCATGTAATTAATCGTTTTGCGATGAGTTTTTTATTTTAACCCAGAGTCTGACTGCATTTATAAAATATACATCTAATCAACCATAGAACAGAACTTTAGGAAGAATATAAATTGCTACATTTAATACTTCATGTAGCAATATAGAAGATAAAGCAAGATGTCCGTGGATTCTTCCAAGTTAAAGTTTTGGCCTAAATAGCTTAAATGAATGGATAAAATTCAATGTTGGAAAATGCTTCAAAAACTTAAGTCATTTATGCACAGAGTTGGATTCTAAAATCCATTGTCCTCCTAAAACCAACATAAAGTTATAAAGAAGCTTATCCATCCATCCATCCATCCATCCATCCATCCATCCATCTTCTGACCCTTCTCCCTAACGGGGTCGGGAGTTGCTGGTGCCTATCTCCAGCTGCGTTCCGGGCGAGAGGCGGGGTACACTCTGGACAGGTCGCCAGTCTGTCGCAGATAAAGAAGCTTGTTCTTGTTTAAATTGATTTAAGTGATCTCTTTGGCTCTTTTCCTGTTATCACATTAACTAATGTTGAATTGATCTAGCTTTTTGATGCATGAGTGAAATGTTGTTGTATCGACAAATTACTAATTCTACAACAATTATTCAGTACAGCTAAAGAACAAAACAAAAACAAGATGCAGACACATTACATCTAGATTGACCCAGTTCTGAAGTACCTCAGATATTTATTATTTCTGGCTGAATGTGTAGATTTTTTTTTATTTTTTGGTAACTTGCTCTAGTTTATCAGTAGGTGGCAGTATTCAGGAGTCCACTAAAGAGACTAATATGCAAGTTCACCATCAACACCAACACAAGGCCAAGAAAACAGTTTGAAAAAGAGATTAGATGTGTACATTTCACGACACAAGTCCATATCGACCAGAATGCTGAATTAACCTTTTGTTTTCTTCCTAACATTGTTGTACAGGTGGCCCAGTCAGTCACCCGCCGCTGGACAAAGGATGTAGATTACTCTCTGTACGGCTCGCGCGCGTACGCCTCCAAGAACCCCACCCTGAGTCCCATCATGGAGAGGCTGTCCTTCATCCAGCGGACTTCAGCCGGACAGCAGACCTCTGAGAGCCCCACAGGTAGAATCTGCTATAACCATCTTTAGATGTGGTTACTGATTGTGTTTGTGCATTTTTGGTTCAGGAGAGTCAGAGAAATCTGTGTGGTTCTTTGCAGAAAAGGTAGAAGTGAAACAAAGTGCTGAGATTTTTCCTATTTTTCCCTCTAAACAGCCACACATCAAGGATATGTCATCAACCTTCAGATGCCGTATGTTACTCTCCATACAGACGATTGCACAGAGGGAAACTTTTCTATTAAATCCGTCAGCCTTCCTAGCTGTAGCCCAGGGAGGGACAACAGACAGCCAAGGATTACAGCCAAGAGAGGCCGGAAGAAGAGAAAGGTCAGTGTTGCTGACTGCGAGGTGCTTCAGGAGGAAATCACAGAGCAGCAATTAGAAGTTAACGTTTCACAGGGAACTCTGCCGACGCTCACCAAGAGAGAGCAACGTGAAGCCGACCTTGAGGAGCCCTCTGCTGATACCCTCCACACAGACTCCAGCAAATCGGAATATGACCCGAGTACATCGACACCAACTTCCAGCTCCGCTCCTTTAGGTGAAGACTCCGGCAAAACAGAACCAGCCAAAAAACAAGCTAAACGAGGCAGAAGGAGCTCTGCCCTGCTGGAACCACATCAGGCAGGGGAGCAGCAACCCGACTGCGAGGGGAATGGGAATCAGGAGGAGGAAAGGGGACCCGATGTGGACCTCGCCCCTTGGCAGGCTGATTTTAATTTTGAGGATGTGTTCAAACCTGTCGCCACCAGAGGGCAGCGCACGGTGCGCCGCAGTCTGAGGAACCAGGCGAGCTCCGAGCACGTCAGCACTGGACTCACCTGGGTGCCTCACACCTCCCCCGAGTCGATCAAACAGACTCGCAGAAGGACCCGCCACAGACGGCTCAGCGAGGAGACGCAGGACCGGACTCCTCATCGAGCCAAATGACACCAGGGAATTCATGATTTCTACAACTCTGATCCGTTTGTCTTGAATCGAGTCGATCTGTCTTAGGAGACTGATTGTTGCACATTAGTTGGAAGAAAGCATCGACAGTTTTGTTCCCTGTGAATTATTTCATCTGACTTCAGTTTCCCTCGAGTAACGAAGTCAGTCAATACACTAAGAGCCCAATGATCTCTGCTGACCGCCTCCTGATCAATATCACCCACTCAGCTGGTAATCACAGTGCGTCTCCAGCCCCCCTCTGTCCCACTCTGAAGTCACTGGATCAAGCATCTCCTAGTCAATACCGACTAGGTGGACAGATAAAGATGACTTTACTGCTAATATGTGGGATCTGTGATTTTATTTCTTTTAAACTGTATATAGTGCTCAAATATGAAACAGCTTCTTTTTTTTTTAAATCATCTTTTGTTCTTGAACCAGAAAGTGTCCATATGTAAAACAGTCCAGCTGCTTCTCTTTGCATCTGTGTGTTCACATTCAGTAAAGCGGTTTTTCCTCTCACTCACAGCCTCAGACCTCTTCCTCGTTAGCCGAACAAACTGCTGCGTAAACGACTGTTCAGATTTCCATTTCCAAACTGGCCATGTATTGACCCGTAACCTCGCCGACCGTCCGCCAGTTATAGATTCAAATCAGCTGCTCGCCGCTTTCCCGATCCATCTATCTGAGAAGAACAGAGGGAGCGGTAACAAATTGAGTTTCAAATTCAGTTCACATCGGGAAATTGGCTTCCCCCCCATCCTCCCGAATGATGCATGACTGTAATCTATCCATCATTGGGTAATTGACTACCTCCCTTCACATCAAGTCAGTCACTTGGCTGAAGGACGCTGGAGGTTTCTGGCTCTGCGGAGTAAGAGTGTGTGTGTGTGTGTGGTGTGTGTGTGTGTGTGTGTGCGCGCGTGCGCGCGCCAAGGCCCCGTCTGTCCCCCCACCGGAAGACGGATGGACACAATCATGAGCTGTAATGTATGATATGTGGATGGTGTAGCAACACTGCCATCTTGTGGACATTTTGATGAGTTGCACCCCGACTTTGTGCACTAAATACGTCTCAGGTGCAGAATTTATGTTAAATTGATGCGGAATAACTTTTTCACTTAGTATATAAAAAGTTTTAACATTTGTTGACCTGGTGTTTGAATCTCTCTCTTTTTGCCTCTAGAGGCCTATTTTACAGTAATCTGACAGGAAAAGGGGAAAGACCTGCAGCAAAAGGAACCGACGACGGGAGGCGAACTTCGCGGTCGATAGTCTGTAGTCCGGGTTGCCACATGGCGCCCGGAGCTTTTCCAGTGTTTGAGTCCACAACCAAACTGCTGCACGTCTCATACAAGTTGTGTGTGTGGAAGCAGGGTGAAGCCCCCTCTCCCTGGCAGACGGGCATAGTGAAGACGGCTTAACACCAGAACAATGAGGTCCTTTGACCAAAAACGACGCCCCCAAGACATGTGGCCTCCTGTCACCTTGGCAACCCCCCATGGGATGGAGAGTGGGGTGACAGCTGGAGGGGAGGACTTACAAAAAAAAAAAAAAAAGGGAGTCTATTTCTTCCCACTGAATCTCTCCCACTCTGTTTTTTTTCTCGACCTCCTCTCCCGGTCTTCCTGAGCGCCGGGGCCCTCGTGAATGTGGGTTACATCTCACTTTACAACTTCATGGGATTGACCTCGTGGGGGTTTGAAGGGAGGAGGGGGGCCCTCAGCATCCAGCTAGTTCAGGGAGAAATCGAAAAATAAAGACCGACTATAAATCAGCTCTTTATAGGCTCGGGGATAAGAGAGCAATTGACAAATTTGGGGCGGCCCCCGCGCCGTTTTACACACTGTACGCTTGATTTTCCGCCTCATTTTAAGCACAAGTTACACGAGCCTCCTCATTTAGAGACCCGTTTCAATTAGTTAATTAGTGACTGAGTGGTCTTAAGTTGTCTGGCCTTTCTGAGCTCGTTGCGGTGAGCCTCTATTATCGATGCTAAGAGGGTATTTCTCTGAGCTCGACGCCACTCTCCTATGCAGTGAAAGAGGAGCGGGAGGAGGGCGCCGGAACAAAGGCGGCGCAACAACAAGAGACCCTCCAGCTCCACTCTTTGCTCTGCTGTCACAGCGCGTCTCTGTGTGCGCACAGCTGTGATTGGTTTAGACCGGCTCCGGACGACTGCCGCTACCGCTGCAGCAAGGAACATTTACCCCCAGGAACTGCAGCGCAGCTTCACTGAACTTTTCCCTTTGTGTTAGATGATGTCGTTGCACTCAATCAAATATTCCCTTCAAGTGGTTTTCTTTTTAAATAATGAAATTTTTCAAGGAGTTTCATTAGCTGTCGGATGAGGCCAAATCTGAGCTAGTTATCCCCCCCCCCCCCTCTGAATTTCATTTAGGAGTAGCAGTTATGACTTTCCTATCCATGCCACACTTTTTAGATTTTTATGTGGGAGGGAAAACAAATAAAGAAATTACAAAAAACCCACTCGTAATGTAACAGTGTGATGCCGTGTCAGATAATATCTCAACAAAACATTAAAGGTTTGCATTTAGAAAAGCTGAGGAAAATGGATAAGTTCATAAGGCAGCTTCCCAATTTGCCCGTTTCTTTTATTTAGAACATCCTGGTCAACCTAAAGTATATCAACATTTACTGCAAGGACGAGGTATTTAATCTTCAATCAAATAAACTTTCAAGTATTTTATTTTTGTGCAAATTTTTACTCATTTTCACCGCTTTGTGAACAACTAAGTGAGCAAATAGTCCCACATTTAGGAACAAAGCTCAAAATGCTAATTTCCCATTTGTCACTGAAAGCAGCATCAGTAGTATTAAAAGCAGAGCATATGTTGCACTATATTAACATATTTCTTGTTAATAATCACCCCCCACCAGCGAGCGGTCAGGTAACTTCATAATTTGTACCGATGATGCTTTGTCAAGAACGCTGAAATCATCTTCCAGCTGTTTTTGCGCTCAAGTTGCGCTTTTATGCAGGTGATGACACTTGAATTTTCAATCATTGTATGATTTGTTTGAACCTTTCACGGAAGCCCAAAGCTACTGGAAACACGCTTCAGATATGAAAGAGTCTATGAAAAGGAAACAAAGAAAAAACGAAAGTATGAACTTCACTTCCTGTCTGGGTCTATTCATATATTGTCCATTCATCACTTTGAAATGAAATCTGTGGAAAAGTATGCACCTCCAAAAGCAATTTTAGCACATCAAACCTCCTGCAAAACTTGACTATTGATGTTCCTCTGTATGGGAGAAAACCCCAGAACACACAACTCAGCCTCATCACACTGATCAGCCCAGTTGTTCACTGAACTCTGTAAATAGAGGGTAAGCAGAGGCAGAGCAGATCAGAGAAGCATACCTGCACAATTCTCCATGAGCGTTTGGACGTGTCTCAACGTCTGACTCCGGACGACCAAACCAGCCGGAGCTGCTGGCTAAAGGAGGAAAAAAAAGACACAACAACCGAAACGAGCAATTTCTGAATGTAAAGTGCAGCGATGGCTGGCGTACCCGAAATAATATACTCAAATAAACGTGTCCTCAAAAACGTCCATCATTTCATGTTTAAAAACATCATCAGACACCTAAGTATAGCTCGGTGGAAATGTTGGTATTTTATTGAACCCAAATGAAAATAATTGTTTTTCTTCCCCCAAATCAATTTCTTTCAATATAAAATATATTTGACAAAACCTGCAGGTTTCACCGCGCATCTCCTCTCCTCTGTTTGTGACACACACACACCTGGTTCTGTTTCCTTTCCGTCTGTTTCATACGTTAAAAACACACACACACACACACACACACACCCCTGACCTCGCCTCCGCCCTGCAGGTAAACGGTAAAGAGAGCAAAGTGCAAAGTTCGAACCCAGCTGCAGGCCGACAGAACAGTTTCTATCTTGAAGACAGAAGGAGTTTGATGGAAGTGTTTCTACCCCCATTTTTAAAGTATAATAACAAAAAGTTTGGTTTCCCAAACACTTTATTCCTTTTACAGTAAATAGTTTGTTTGTTTAACATCAAGGTTTTTACTGCTGGTTCCACTTCGCAAACTGAAATCGACAAGACGAGTGCAATCATTTCCACATCAGTCACTTCCAATGATAGCAGTGTATAATAATTTAAAGTTTATTTAATAAACCAACACAGAATAGTGGATCATTGCGAAGTGGCTGAAAAGTGTGGCGTGTGTGTGTGTGCAGAGCCACAGCAACAAAAACATGTGGAACTTCCTCTCTGATCAATAGCTTCTGCATCAGATGGCGCATAAAAACCTTTGTGAATACCAATTTTCCAGTCATGACAGATTCTCAGCGCCATCCAGGTCTGGACTTTGATTGGGCCGTTCAAACATGCCATCGAGATCATTTTCCTGCCGGAAGGGGAGCATCCAGTATTTTGTAAATGAGGGCAAGTTTCCTCTGACCCACTGAGGCAAAGCATCACCACAGCATTATACCGCCATCGCCGTGTTTCACTGTGTTTGTTGGACCTTGGGATGCTGTTGATCTCTAACCTTTTTTTTTTTTTTTGATAAAAAATTTGGGCTCTGAGTTGGTTGGTATTGTTTAGTATTTTCACATTAGTAAACATGATTCTTAGAGTCTAAGTTCAAACTATTTTCCAAACTGAATCCTGGTCATCAAAATTTGCAGTGACAAGATCTGTAGAGCATAGATCATAATGGAACAAATTAGCATTAACATTTGCTATCAGCAGATGTTAGTCTTTTTTTTTTTTTTTTTTTACCATATTGGTATTTGTCTGAAGATAATGCAAGACATTTATTTTCCATCTTATTGCTGTTTGTGCGGGGTACAAGCCACAGTACTTGCAGTCAGGGACGGGCATAGATGGACAGTAGGTGGTGCTAGAGAACCTGTGGACAAAAATAAAAAGTACCCTTCCAAAGTGTTTTTTTTTTCTTTCTTTTTACGTTTTTACCATGTAGTTTGTGGCCCGATGTAACATTTCTGTCTTTAAAAGTCTGCTCAACCAGACTCCCAGACGTTTGTGGTAAATCTCACCCTGCTAAGGCAGCAGGCGGTCCCACGCTCCTCCCCAGGTGCCCCTTTCATCCTCTTGAGCACCTGCCCCCCAAAAAATATTTGTGCGGGCCACTGCTTGTGATGTCAAAAGTAAACGCCGCCGAATTTGGCTCGTCAGAACACGCAGGGAGTCGGTGACGAATCGCAGCGTCCAGCTTTGACTCGGCTCTGCCTGCAGAGAGCGCGTCCCCGGAGGTGACCCGATGGAGATCTGCGCCGGCCGACCGGCTCCTGTGTGAGAAATGAACCAGGCTGACGTGTGTCAGCCGTGATGAACGAGCAGGTGTTTGGGTCGGTGTTAAGTAAATGGAGTCGTTATTGATGACCTCTGAGCTCTCTGACTGCTGCCAGTATCAGTGATGACTTCCAGGCTCACAGTAAGACAAAAAAGAAACAGAGAGACAGAGAGAGAGAGAGAAGGGTTTGTTGTTCTGGGATTCTTTGGGTCAGTGAAGGACTCACGGCCTCGGGGGAGAAGCGGTGCCGGCTGCCAGAAGCGGGTTGAGTTGAGTTGTGCGGAGCGATGACCTCGGAGTGGGAAGTTCACAGGCGGTCGCCTCCGAGTGGACTGGCTGTGGCTCCGTCCCGTCACGACGGCCGCTGCCGATTCTGTTTCCGAAAGAGTGGAGGCGAGACGAGAGACGTTTGTCAGTTTTTAACACTGAAGGTCACAGAGAAACCAAACGAGTCGCCATCAGCTCAGCAGATGTTTGGCATAACTCTGGCTTAATATGTAGCCGCTTCTTGTGGGTCACTGTTGGAGACGGTTTTAATTTATTAGTTTCCTGGCAAAAACACGAATGACATCAGCGCCGTAAATGGACCTGATATGTTTGCTCACATCCTGTGCTTCTCCTGGGGGCCAAGCCTCCGCTGTCCTTAAAATATAGTGACACCCCTAAGACAAAATCTGAATGGTATCCAGCTCTATCCATGCATAAACCTGCTCTTGAAAATAAAGTCCTCATTGTAGGAAGTGAAGGTCATCATCTTCCTTATTATGATAATGAAAGCAGGCCTCTTGCATGATGCTGCCACCACCATGTGTCTCAACGTGGTTCAAGGATCATGACAAAAAAAAAAAAGCGGGAAAGGACAGAAGAAAACAACTGAATCAATAGTTTAATTTGGAGGAGTGGGTAAAGTCAGCCATGTCAATGAGTAAGTGTTAAGCAAACCAAACCCCAGACGGGCTCATTACCTCGCTAATGTAGCCTTTATATAGGGGTGAAGAACCAATCAGGTGTTTCCAATTAGTGTGCCTGCTGCAATTCATTTCAAGCAGGAGGAAAGCAGTCAATATAGATGAGTCCTAACAAATCTGAAAAAGAGTCGTTATAAATTCAGACATATTCAGAATTGTACCAGAAGCTAGAATGGAGCTAACGCTAACTAACTCTAGCCTAGCTTATGGTTAAGCTAGAGCAAATGTAATGCTAACTCTAGCCTAGCTAATACTAAGCTAGGGCAGCGCTAACACTAGCCTATCTTGTGCTAAGTTAGAGCAGAGCTAACTTTTAACTCTCCCAGTAAAGGGTCTGAAAAGAAAAACTGATAGTTCAGTTTTTCTTTTTGAATAAATTTGCTACAGTTTCTACATTTCTGTAAAGAGAAACAAAATGAAATCCTTGATTTTTCAAATGGATGAAAAATGAAACGGAGTGAAAAAACGAAAGGGGTCTGAAAACTTCCCATACTTACTGTATGTACATATGTAAGCTTTTGTACATAATAGAGAAAATGCCCTTTAAATCACATGTCCACCTTGCTTTAGTTTTAAAAAGATCATTGAAGTTGTTTGGCAGAGAGCAGCTCCCGTCCTGAGAGAACGGCTCGAATAAATCATTAAGACACCAAAGTTGTTCCGGCTTTCATGTCAGAGATGGAAAAATGAAAACTTCTGCTCACAACTGCAGCTGTCCACAAGCATCAGCCCACAGCTGCGGCGACGCTTTGAAATCTTTTCCAAGGCCTCAGATGAAACCGAAGCGATGGCACCGTACGCCGCCGATAACTTCCGCTCAACTGTTTTCACATCTCAAACCTGGAGAGCATCTGCCAAGCGAGAACCCGGACCGCTTCCTCGGTTCTGCCTGCCCTTCCCTGGCAGACGATGCTCCGTGCAACACCCCGCAGTCCTCGCCTGTGTTTTCACTCTTTGTGCACCAAATGCTGCAGACGTTTGTTGTGCCGCATGCGGCGACGCCAGAACATTTCTGGAATACCCTTCAGCAGAAATGCCGTCGGGTTTGTCCTCTTGGGACGTGCGATATTTTTGTTCCAGTTCATTCGAGATGTGAGCGTAAACTCTGCTTCCTTGAAAACTTGGCCACTTGGCCTCGGCCAAACCACAAGCATCCAGGAACTTTGAAAGCGTGTTAAGTGACAGACCAAAACAAAACAGTGCTTCGTTGTGAAATGGAACAAAATTCAACTATTTTTTTTGTTGTTTTTTTTTGTAACAATGTATTGCACATGTACTTGCCTTATTTTCTAGAAATGGTCTTAAGAAATGTCTTAACCATAAACCCTCCCTTGGTGTGTTCTGCCACATGAGCTGCACACGTCGGGCAGGACAGACGTTGGTTGTGCACGAAACAAAGTTGGTCTTTATGGACGAGTTGCAACAAGAAAGTCATTATCGAAACAAAACCGTTCCGTTTGAACTGCACGACACATCAGCCTTGTTACGTCGGGGGCGCAGCAAACACGCAGAAGAAGATGTTCTGATTCAAATCAGACCCAAGTTGGATTGCTGGCTGCCTTTCCATTGACCTTTTGAACATAAATTTGCTCGATGAAAGCGCATCACCTCGTTATTCAATAAAAGGTTCTGAGGTGGTCGTATCACCGCTGATTTATTTTTGCAAAACTGCGATGGAAACCTTTTTCGCATCACACAAGTCAAGTAAAATGCGCAAAATGGTTGTCAGGATCTCAGGATCTGGGAGAACAAACAGTAATCTATTGCAGGGAGTAATAGATTACCTTGGAGATCCTCTTCAGTGACTCTCCACAAACTGGATGTAATAAAAGAGGACAGGGGTACCTCTGTTTACCGGTGACTGCTTCACCCGCAGGACCGCATTGAGAGGGAGACGGTAAATGGGGAAACAACAGGACAGTCGCAAAAGGCAGAAGACAACCAGAGTCTTTAAGGCAATAATCCGGGTGCAGGTGCACAAACCGGGGCTCAGAACCAAAACTAAACTCATACTAGTTAGTAGTTAGCGTAGCCGCCGAAGACGGCGGATGAACAGTAATGGTAAGTTCTCTGTCCACCATTAACAAATTTACCACCATACACAAGCCTGATTGACAGCGCTAAGATCCTCCTCCTGGCTCTCAGTGGATGCTGATTGGATGGGAGCGATGCATTTCTTCAGATGACAATACCAGCACAGGAAAGAGATCAATCTCTTCACAGATTATTGGTCTCATAAAATGATGATTCTTTTAACTAATATGGAAGTCTTTGTGGTATTTTATTTTAATAAAACTACATATCACAGCTTTGTGTACTCTTAATGCCAAGTACATTTTTACTATTACTTGAGTAATTTCTTGGATGACTACTTTTTACATTTACTTGAGTAAAAACGATGTTGACGTAGTTCTGCTCTCACTTGAATTCAGGTTTTGAGAACTCCACAGTATTATGTAAAATTCAAGCTTTTTTAGCTTTGAATCATGTCATAGTGTTATTCCCTCATCAAAAACACAGAAGGAGTGTCACCTTGATTCTTTCATGAATCCTTTGGCAGCGATTCAGCTGTGCAGAGAGTTTGGTTGGACTTAGCCCCTCCTTCAAGGCGCGACTCCTCCTCCAAATTTCCATGCTTCTGCCTCACAGAGCGTCTGTTATGCCTTGTTGCTGAAATGTGCTTCACAAATAAAATTTGATTGATTGATTGATTATAGAAGCTACTTCTCAAACACTAGTAAAAACGTCGTTAAAGGGTTACTGGAGGAGTGATGACTTCACGAAGGCGTAGCTTCAGAAAAACCAGGAGCTTCTAGAGACTCAGAGGCCCAATTTCAGGAAGTCATATTTCCTGTAAGACATACTTGAAATTTCAAACATTTTTAGAACAACTGAAGTCAACAAAATTCGTGGATTCCTTTAGAAAACGGCACAGCGAGCTTGGGAAACGCACACGCTGCTCCGTTCGGCCTCGGGAGGGGAGAAGTTCTGCATGGCAGAAGGTTTCTCTGCTTTCACACAACAGAACTCGTCTCACATGATGCCTCGTTTGGCTCTCCGGACCTCCCACATCACACACTCCTTCCCAGAGTGTCACAGCGTGTTGGAGCGCAGGCAGCAGCGCTGGCAGCAGCTCCGCAGCGTTTGCAGGGCAGGATGCGCCGCAGACAACAATGCAGGCCTCCGGAACGCTCTCTCTCTCTCTCTCTCCCTGTGACACACACACACACAGACGCATTCCTGTGGGTCTGGTCTTCCTCAGTTGGTGTTGGTGTTGGTGGGGGGGGCTATAAGCTCCTGCAGCTCAGTGAGCTTTGTCCGCCACCCCCACCTACCTCCGTGCTGCTGGCCTTTGACCTTGTGTGCGCTCATTTACTCGAACAACAAGCCGTCCTCGCAGCAGAACATTAAGACCTCTTCAGTCTTAATGTTTGGCCCGGATCGGGGGGGGATTTATGTCCGGAGGCGTCCGTGTCGGTTAATGACGACGCGGAAGCAAAGGACGGGCCATGTCTTGATCCAATCAGAGCGACGTGTATTAAAAGCCGGTCACTTCGTAGCCATTTGTATTAATGATGCCACTTTGGTGCTGCACTGCAGGGTAATGGGGGATCAAAAAAGAAAAAAAAAGAAAAAGAAAGAAAGAAGTGTACATTCCCATGAATAATCTCCCCAACCCTCTGCGGTGGAGCTAAACTGCATTATGGAGGCAGTAATGATCTCCACTGTTATTATGTAAACTGTGATGAATCAGTTATTCATTCAATACGGACCCTAATTGGTTAATTAGATTTATGTGTGTGCGTGTGTGTGCGTGTGCGTGTGTGTGTGTGTGTGTGTGTGTGTGTGTGTGTGTGTGTTGTGTGTGTGTGTGTGTGTGTGTGTAAAACGATGTTCACATTTGTCTCCCCGGCCTACAGTCGCAGCAAGAGGCGACAGATGGAGGACATTCTGTAATCATGTTGGTTTTAAATGGAAATTGCAGATTTTCCTGAGAGACGTGCGATAACAAGGCGACGTGCGTCTGCATCGCCTGCGACGCCCGAGGCGACGAACGCCTCCGGTGCGTTCGGGGTAACGGTATCTGGTGCAGGTGGAGGCGGCGGAGGGGGTTTTGCTGTGTCTGTCGCGTGGAGGGAGAGACGACGGCGAGCGATGGCGATGATGATGGTGATGATGATGATGATATCACGTCTCATCCATCCTGGTTTTTCCACGTGAACATTTTGCTGCCTGGAAACAGAATGAAGCGCCGCGTGAGCTCAGCTCCAGGAGGTTTCTGAGTTTCTCTTTATTTATTTATTTATTTTTTTGACTGAAAAAAACATTTTCTCTGTTCAGTGGAGCAGTTGGTGTGCAAGTATCTTTGCCATGATGTGAAATGTTTCACATGTGTATCTAGGTGTTTTATCTCTCTCTCTCTCTCTCTCTCTCTCTCTCTCTCTCTCTCTCTCTCTCTATATATATATATATATATATATATATATATATATATATATATATATATATATATATATATATATATATCACTGCCATGTTTAACTTGAACCTCTGACAAAAATCAGCGTGGTTAATTCGTTCCAAACCAGCAGATGAGACACGTTTTCCTGTCCTTTTGTTGTTTTTTTTTGAGACATTTCAAAAGTTCGCTCAACATTTGCATGAACCTTGGACGGAGACATAACCGCACTGAGCATTCACGACAGGCTCTGCTGGCTGCAACGTAGTGCAGAGTGAGGGTGGAGAATGTTTCACATAAAAACAACATGACAGCAAAAGAAATATTTCTTGCAAATAACTCTCTTTCACGGCAGGCCAACGTCTTTGTGTGGCGGATTTTTTGATAAAAAAAAAACTAAATCCAGAGAAGCTACTTGCTTGCTGGTGTAAAAGTAGCCATATTTCATAATAAAATGACTCAAGTAAAGGTAAAAAGTACAGTGTAGCCAAAAACACCCATGAAAGTAAATTCCCCCCCCCCCAGAAAAGTTACAGAAATTAATGTAACCAAGTAAATGACCAACTCTGGACAAAACCAACATTCCCAATCAAAGAGCAGCTAATGCGACCGTCTCTTTATTTTATTGATCTTCCTTCCATTAGTTATTACATCAAACAGAGTATGGAGGAATTCAACTGTGTGTGTGTGTGTGTGTGTGTGTGTGTGTGCGTGTGTGTGTGTGTGTGTGTGTGTGTGTGTGTGTGTGTCAAACCTGCTGCTGCTGCCGCTCATTCTGGGAAACCACAGGGAGAGCGAGACTGTCACACGGAGCGCTGGGGAATAATAACACAAAGCAGCGGACTCATGTTACAGCAGTGGTGATCAGCACTGTAAAAAGGAAAAAAAAAAAAAAAAAAGAAAAAGGAATGAAAAAAGGAAACAGAAAAGAAAAAAAAGCGGTGGGTGTGGGTGACAGAGACAGGAAGAGAAGAAAGAAAAGGAAACCTGAAACCCAGCTGTTCAGACCGGGAGGGAGGGGGGGACACTGGAAAAGTCTGATGTTTGGGGGGGAAGATCCAGGTTTTTATGTTTAATCAATTAAAGAGACTTGAACGCAACATGTTGCCGACAGACTTCGGTTTTCACGCACCAGACAATAGAACCGTAAAAATGCTGCTGCTTTGAACTACAAACTGCAGCTCTTGCACAACTGTCAGTGACGTTTGAGCTTGTTTATGTTTGTCAGCCACAAAGATCCACGCGTGTTTTTGATTTGTGTTTATGTCCACAGCAAAAACACAAAATCTTACCAAGTTTTGTGTGTGTGTGTGTGTGTGTGTGTGTGTGTGTGTGTGTGTAGTTCCAAGTGCACAATAACTGAAATAAGACAAGAGCACAAGAAACTTTGTAGCAAATTTGAAGTAAAGAAGTTTGTTTGAAGTCAATATAAATCCTAAAAAAGCTCCAGATTTATTGGCTCATGTCGAGAAAAACTAAAAAAGTACTAGTGCAACTAGTACTTTCTTAAAAAGCTACTTAAAAAGTTCACATGTCCTGTTAAAAGAGTTACTTTTGAATTAGTTTTAACATATTTGAAGCAGAAACTAGACAAAAGCGTAGCTTTTTTTAAAATTTTTTTTATTTCTGGAGCAACAATATGTGGTTTTGAACATTGTTTATCAACAGAAATCAGAGAACAGACTGCAGAGCGCTGTGCAGCTGGTCATCTGATAATGGAAACAGTCTGGCACAACCCAGACCGGGATGGAGGGGGCAAAGAAGAGAACTCGTCTGAAGCTGCGTTTCCATGACGAACTGGCGAAAACTTTGTCGATGCTCCGCCAATGTCAGAAAAACACAATTTCACCTCTGCAGCGTTTCCATAAAACAAAGCACATGATTATAAGTTTGCTCATCTACTTGCTGTCGTCTCCTTCTTCTTGGGTTCGCGACATCTGATGTGGAAAAAGTATTTTCACGCTGTTTTGCAAGTTAAAACAACTTTAAAACGGCCAAATTCTTTATTTATTCATTTATTTTTAGTTGCCATTTAGTTTCCATCAAGCGTATTTATTTCAAAAAGTGTCAAATGACGCAACGCCACAGGAAATGAATGGGAGCGCAGCTGCTGAAACAGCCAAGAGGGGGACGGTAGCTCTGGAGGAGCTGCAGAAACTCTCAGCTCAGGTGGGGCAATGTGTGCAATAAGCATGGCTTTAGTACAACGAGGCTAAAAGAATAAAGATGCGTTTTCTGTGTGTGTGAAAGGCTGCGGGAGCTTCAGCAAGCATGTGAAAGAAGGAGCTCTGATGGAACGGACACACAACGCACAACACCCAGGATAAAACACGTCAGTGGCAGCATCATGCTGTTGGGATGTTTTCCGTCATCACAGACGCTGACGAGTCGATGGGTGGCAGAAACTGGATGGCGGTTCGCCTTCCGGATCGACACCAGGACCACGACAAAATCCTTCAGACCAAAGTCTGTTTGTGTGTTAAAACGGCCCAGTCAAAGTTTTCTATTATTACTTTGGTTTGCCTTTAAAATCTGTGTGTTTTCTTTTTTGTCCTCTTTCACTTCTAGACCCACTGATTTTCAGGAGAGGTGGCGTCTTGCAGCTGGAGAAGTAAGAAGCAGATGTTTCTTGGGTGTTTCCTTTCTCAGCCAGTTGCTCCTCTGCTGTACTCTCTCTCCTCAGAGCTCTTTATCAGCCTCGTTCTCTGAAATCTACATCCTCTTAAGACAACAGTCAGCCGCCGGAGAACAACTGATTTGGTAAACAAAGTGGTCCTCTACGTTTCCCCTCTCTGATCCTCTGAAACTCGAGCGGAGCACAAGTGTCCTCTCTGGCCCTCTGAAGCACCTCTGATTAAAAGCGAAGGGGTCGGTGTTGTTGTTTTTAGGCCGGGGATGGGGTGGAGGGATTTGGGCGGCGGCGGTGGTGGTGGTGGGGGTTAAGATTGAAGGTGTCTGGGCCTGACTTTCAGCTCAGCGCCAGCAAGCTGCACTTCACCTTCCAGCTGCTCTCCGTCCCTTTGGATTCATGGCAGAGGGAGAGAGCAGGGGCCACGGGGAGGAAGGGAGGGAGGGTGGAGGAGTTGGTGGTTGGTGGGGTGTTAGCGGACGGTGGTGGGAAAGGGGTGGGCGAAGCGTGGGGGGCGGTGAGGGGGGGTCGCTCCTGGGCGTAAAGGCCCTGGAAATTTCCGTTGTGTGTTTCAGTTCTTTTCAGGATGGGAGGGGAGGTGAGTGGTTTTGGGGGGGTGGGGGATGGCTGGAATGGTTGGATTGGGGGCTGGGGACCTGGCAACCAGCCAGTCCCAGCAGGAAACTTTTTCTGCTGGCTTCACACAGAAAAGAAGGGAGTCCCGGACACTGGCTGGATATCTGAGCGAGGCACTGCAGCCATGGGCCAGAAAAACAGGAACTCATATATATATATATATATATATATATATATATATATATATATATATATATATATATATATATATATATATATATATATATATATATATATATATATATATATATATATATACGTGTGTGTGTGCTCTGAATCTGTCTGACTGTTGCTTGCTTACAGCCGCCCATGTGTCCAGCATGGGCCCAAACTCACTGTTCTTCATACCAGTCTGCTTGTATCCTGCCAACAACGGCAAATAAAGTGATGGTCACTGTGGACCAGAAATCAGTTTTGTTTGGTTTTTTTATATATGCAAAAGAGAGCAAGCAACTCAAATATTTCTCACTGCGCAACACACCCACACATGTTCATATTTCTTTACTTTATGAAGACAAACTAATGCGGGAGAAGGCAGAAAGAAATATTGTCCTCCTTTTATTCATATATCGCCAGACCGATTTGATAAGTTCCAGCACTTTGAGTCTCATTAATTAAAACTTTAGCCGTACAGAGGGGAGTCGGCGTTGCCAAGGATTCAATTTCAATATTAACTTGGCCAGATGCCACGGGGGTCTCGGCGATACGGGAGACATCTTTTTCGGATTCGATTTGTAAACCATGTCTTTTGTTGAGTCTACAGGAAATTGGTCCCACCGTATTTTATGTGCATTAGCGACGAGGTTTCCGGATCGCCGGCGAACGCTTTTATACCCAGCTCACAATTTAGTAAGCGCAGCGGCAACAATGAAGTAAGCTCTGATTAATTCATGTTGTTTTTTTAAAAAGTAAATAAGTCTTCCTTCTTCAGGCTGGCAAATGTCCAGCTGTTAAACCTTAAGGGTTGGTCAGAAAGCAGTGCTGTGCATCAGGTGGACGGAGTGTGTGCGTGTGTGTGTGTGTGTGTGAGTTTGTGTGTGTGGGACGGGTAAGGGGAGGGCCACGGGCGGCAGGTGGACACTGACGGGCCCTGCTGGGGGCTGAGGGCCCCTAGCAGGTGGATGCTCAGAGAACAGAAATGAAAAAAAGGCGGATTAGGGGGGATGAAAGGAAGCGAAGGATTACTCGTCTTTCTCTCTCTCTCTCTCTCTCTCTCCTCCAAAAACTGAAAACAAGCCAAGTGTCTGGAGCTGCCAGTCCATTCAGCCGTGTTAAGTGTGTAAAAATACAACCTGGAAACTTGTCCAGTTTTCAAGAATGTTGTAATTTACCAAAATAGAAGATCACGCCGTTTGCGTCGGTCAAGGTTTGTTTTCCAGATTTCCATGCCATCGGTCGTCCTATCGCTCCTGAAGAGCAGAGATATCTGAGCTACTGAAAACAAGCCAAGTGAAGATAACTTTTCATCAGCTTCCTTCTGCTCTGTTAAAACAAAACAAAACAAAAAACATTGCTACAACTTTGAGCTAAATTATAAATCCATGTGACCGCTTGTGTTTTCCCATCCAGATGACAGATTAAATTTGATTTCATGTCCCTTGTTTTGTATTTACTGCTTGTAGTGAATGTGTTCATAGATAAAATTTGTGCAGTTAAGTCATCTTGACCTGGTTCTGCATGACCTTCGACCGGGAAACAGCACATGAAAACTCGCCTTTTGGCCAATTCTGGCCCATTTCCTGAAATGTTAATTAACTTGAATAGTTCCTGTCAAATATATCAATGCATTTCAAATGTTGTTCTGCTGGCAAGAAGCGGAATAAAACAAACGACTCGTTTCAGCCACCAAGCTTCAGAACATAACCATTGTAATGTCGGGGAAAACTTTGTGGTGCCATCATTCTGCCCAACTGTTTATCTTACTGATTTTTCACGTGTTCAGCTTCCTCTCAGCGTTCACTCCCCTCTGCACTTACAACGGTGAGTGTTTGACATTTGAATATATGAGCATTTAATAGCAATTCGAACAATATCAAAACACTCAAGCAATAGAAAAGCAGAAAAACAAAATCTGTGAAAAGAAAGCTGTATAAAAATGCGATTTCAGGTGAAGAATGCATCAGGAGATCCGCGGATTTATTCCCACTTAAAATCACTACAGCCACACAGGCGCTTCGAATCGGGCGCCTGTGATAAAAACGTGACCACTCAGCATTTTGAAGAATGATTGCCCTGCTTAAACCGTCATCCGTTCAGTGTGGTTTGCTCTGTTCCCTTTACAAAAGCACGAAGGCCAGACTAAAGCCTGACACGAATAACGTAAGCAAAGACGAGGGCTTCTGGAATGATGTTCTTCGAACAGATGAGCGTAAAACTGAGTTATTTGGAAAACCTGAACAGGTGACATTTCAGATATAAGCCAAATGCAGCCAACCATGGAAAGGAAGATCATTCTAGCTGAAAGGCATAGAGGTGGAAGTGTCATGGTTTGCGGATGCAAAGAAAATATATATATATATGGTTTTAAATGAAAAATAAACTGCAGTTTATTTACCCAAAGTTGTCACACCATGACAATCTCATATCGTCCCAACTTCAAGTAGAAGCGAGAAACTCTGCTCCACGTTGGGCAAACTTCAGATTTTAGAAAACAACTTTTCTAATGATTAGATGATGATTGCATCACTCACAGTAGCACTGTTGCCTTACACAAGGAGTTCCTGGGTTTGATTCCCGGCCCGGGGTCTTTCTGCATTGAGGTACTACGGAGCGAACCGCAGTCGGGTCTCTCTCAATTCTCCTTAGGTACGGATGTGCGTCCATGATTGTTTGCCCTGTGTGCATCTGTGTTGCCCTGCAGCGGGCCGGCGACCTGTCCCGGGTGAACCCCCGCCTCATGCCCAAAATGTCTCAGTGGAGCTAGATGCCATAACCCCTCGTCACCCCACTCGGGACAAGGATGTTAGAAAATGGATGGCTGTATGTATTATTCTTCCAGTTGTTACATATTCGGTATATTAATCTCTTGCTACTGTTGGCTGCTGCCTCTCTTGGGAGAATATAAACTTGTACATTTGTTCCCCATACACTCACTGTTCATCAGCTGTCTTCACCCCACCACCCGTGTTTGTTGCGGTGAACACGGATCATGATCCCATGGTGTTATTTATTCATGGCCGGCAACCACGGTCGCTTCTCCCCGAGCATTGTCCATCTGCTGGCTCGCCCACTGTACACGAAACGGTAACGTGAGTCCTCAGGAGGTGCACTAATGGCTGCTCAACTGTTAACGCTTCACACTATTTATCTCTAATAACACCGCCGTTAATTATAATTAGCGTCCTGTCGCCGGGATGTGATTTATCCGTCCCGGCAGAAGCGGAGGGGGATAAACAGCGAGGTAAAGTGTGACCCGAGCCGCTTTTATTTGATCACCGCCTGCGCTGACAGGGCCTCGCCCTCTCACCAGACACTTCCAGCATGGGAAAACATCAACTCTAATTGTTCCCTATAAGGAACTGTAATCCGTCTCCGAGGACTGCTCTGCACATCATTTTACACAAAGCCCGAGATAATTTAATTTCCACGGAGGGAGCGTTTGGCTTTACGCTGTAATAGAAAATGAAGACATGCTGTCAGAGTCCCAGAACAGGTGCCATGGTATCAAGATAAGCACAAGCTTGAAGCATTTTTTTTTTTTTTATTACACTAATAAGTTGAGAGTAACTTACAGTTTCCACTGTAAGTTGAAATTTTGGTGATTTCAAATGTTACTGTATGATTAAATTGTTCAAGAAATTATCACAATAAATGATAATATTGCTGTCTTGAGATCATTTTCAAGCATAAAGTATCAGCACAATGATGCAAGTTTACCTTCTCAGAAAGCAATAAACTCAGATTTGAAAATAATACGCCACGCCGCAACTGGAGTTGAATGAATAGCAACAGCAATAAAACGCAACAGCCAAAAACGATAAATAAAAAGGAAGCAAACATCCCCGCCTTTTAAGATATACTGAGCAATGGAAATTATGAAGTTCATTTTGATTTGTCAAGTGATTAACTGATTCATTTCTTCCTACAGACTTAACAGCAGAAATTGCCCACTTCTAAGAGATAGTACTCATTAATATGAGTATGTAAACATACATATAACTGATGACATATAAACATGTCATCAGTTGTGTTTGCTTTAAATCTGAGCAAAACATTAAAGTGTTCAGAATTCATTTGCAGAGACAAATGACAAATACACATTTGTTTACACACTGAGGTACAACATTCACAGCTTATCAGTTATTATGTTGCAGTCACAATTGTAGCCATATCAAGCTAATGATATGCGTCTGCGCTGAGAAAATATTTAATATGCAAAGTAGCCGATTGTCAGAGCTGGCAAAAGATTTCATGAGGCCCTGGGCAGAATTTCATTCAGAGGCCCCATTTTCCACCACCAACTGCAGCATTAATTAATTGCTTTCCACATTGTTCATATTTTGTTTTGTTTTTTTGATTCAAAAGATTTATAGAAGTAGAGGAGAAGCCAAATTCAATGTTATGTTCATGAGAATCCACAGAAAAAAAAAAAACCTTTCACCTGCTTTTGTATTTATGCTTTTTTATTTGTTATTTTACCAGCTCACAAGTAGTGCTAATAATTAACTTTAAACGATGAATGTGTTAGCATAACTTTCAAGCCTAAACAATTTTTCTTTGTAAGGGTACAACTGGTACCGTGTGAATACAAGTTCTCTTCAGGTCCCAAAGAGTTTTATATTCTTGTTATTTTTTTTATTGTAGTTTCTTAATTGGGTTATATTTTTACCTCAAATTTTTCTCTTTGCATTATGTTACTATTATTATTTTCATTATTGCCCGACTACAGATTGACATTGCAAATGATCTTAGGTAAGAAATGTTTGAAGATAAACATTTGTCCCCTAATAAATATTGTGTGTTTGCCAGCAATGGCCGTTGTTCCATTTTTTTGTGTGCAGCGCAGCAGAATGCAAAACTGAGGAAAAATAACATGGAATTAGTTTGAGGGTGTTACAGTTCAATCGAGCTCAGCGCAGATTCAAATGCAATAAGATTCCTTTGCATCACATAAACATTATGCTGCTTCCACCTGCCACCAGATACTGCATCTGATGTCACGCTGGCAGCCTTAAAAACTCATCAATTATTTTAATATACAGTGTCTTATCACAGAATATACCTTGATGGATCAGTAGTAGATATTTGGCAATAATTTATTTATTTATTTATTCCCCCTTTAAGGGAAAAATAATAAAACAATGATCAGCAATGCATTAGCAAACTACTCTGCACTGGCAGATAAAATAGCATGCCCCATCATGTCCACTGTAACAAATACCTGCACACTGCAACATCTGATCAGTCCAGTTAAATAAACATGCTCAGGTTCTACAACACACTGCAGCGAGGAAGTGTGCCTTACTTTGATCTTTAAATACCCTCTAACGTTAACTTTTAAGAGAAAGGCAGACGCTCCCTTGGATCTCTGCTGCATGAGCACCTACCATCTCTTTTTATTTATTTATTTTTTTTATTTTTTTTATTTATTATTTATTTTTTTTTATTCTCCCTCCAACACCACCACCATCTGTCCCGTTCTTCCATTTCATGTGCTCAAGCGTTATCCACACCCCTCTCATAGCAACAGCACGTCGCCCCCGCGCCTTGCAGTGGATTTTTCTTCCTCTGGATCTGCGCCTCGCACCATGCAGACGGTCCCTCGGCCCTGCCTGACGGCTCAGTGTTCCCCCCTCCCCCAACAGCCGTGCTCCTATTTCACTCAAAGATGGCGTCGGCTCTAGAGCCCCTGGTCCTCTGGCTGCATTTTTAGCCTTGTTGTTGTCTTCGTTCCCCCACGGTTCTGGCACCTTCTTCGCAGCGGTTCGACACGAAATTCCCGTGAGTAACAGCGGAAGTCGGATAGGGTTCGAGGAGATTTGTGTGGTTTTTTTTTTTTCTTTCTTTCTTTTTCTGCCAGAGTGAGCTTCACCCGAGCTTCCCTCGGAAACCAGAACCGGACCAGCTTTGGCTTTCAGGGGGAACCGCGAGAGGTAGCGGGAGAGAGGGCTACGGAGGGATGGTGCCCGCGGAGGTGGGTGGGTGGCTGAGTGGAGGGGGGCTCGGAGAGGAGGGGAAACCAAAGGCCTAGGCGCTCCGCTGTGGCGGCCTTGTCTCTCCACCTCACCGCAGGCTTGAAGCGACACAAGAGGGCGGTTGGCGAAGGGAGGAAGTCCGCCTAGGTGGAGACCCGCTTTGCAGGGACGGTGTGTGAGCGGGCAGAGGCTGCTCGCCCGTGCTGTGTGCAGAGAACTAGGCCGCGTAGCATAATGCTGCAGAGTCCGCCGCTCGGATACCTTCAGTGTTGCACTTGCCCGCTAGCCGAGATGGCCGTCTGCAAGTTGCATTGTGCCTCTTATATAAAGGCCGCAGTCTCACGTTAGTATCATGACATTCAGAAGAGGATTCCTCGTCTTGTTTGTGTTGCTGGAAATCGCCACCGAAGCGGGAATGTGGCGTGTTTTCTGCGCTGGAGTGTTAGCCGTTCTCTTGTTACATGCTGTTTACGTCTCGGGTTAGCGAGTTACGTTAGTAACAGTGTGGTAACGCTAGCTCGCGGGCTACGACGTTAGCTTCCCAAACAGCAGCAGGTAACGGGGGACTCTTGTTTGTAAATACGTGTCAGACTGGAAGTACATAATTAAAATTGAGCGGCACAACGTAATAATAATCCTTTAACGATGCAACAAACCCCTATGGTTGGTCTTTTACCTAGCCCGTGAGCTAATGTTTGCTAGCTGTGTGCGCGTTTGACTACACGGTGTTTACATTTAGCAACCCAGCTGACCAGGTGGCTGGACCTGGTTGTCCAGGTTTCAGGAGTGTTTCGTTGGTTTCATTGTCGCTGGGACGCAGCACCTTTATTCAAAACGACATTTAGCGTTAGCCACATTAAAACTCAATTATATACCTTGTATTGTTCCGTAATGACTGTAATTAGCACGTTCACACGTATCAGAGCTCCGCTCGCAGCTTTGAATTGTTAATGTGAAAAGGAAAGCATGGCTTTGTTTACACTGATCAGGCATTACACCTTGACCACTCTCACAGGGGAAGTGAACGGTACTATCTTATCATCAGAGCAACCATTAGTGGAAAGGATAGGATATATTAAGCCTATTAGAAGCAGGAAGCTAAGGGATTTGAGTAAGTTTGATGTGGTCAGTGTGGTTTGATCCAACAGACGTGTTATAGTAGCTCAGGCTGCTTAAGAACTTTATTTATTGCTTTTTTTAAAAAACCATCTTTAATCATGTACTTTGAACAGCTTGTTGTGAAAATATGCCTTAGAGAAGGTGAATCTTTGCGGTTTTGAAAGAAACCGGTAACAGAAAAATCCAGAGAAGTTGCATCTGTTGCCATATACATTTATGTAATGTAAATATATATTTGCCTGTTTGCTGTCTGTTTTCTGACAACTTGTTTCTCTTCAATGTTTTCCACAGTTTTCATCAGCTGTTGAGGCACAGTGGACTTGAAGGTGATCAAACCTGACTTCTTCCCTGCGGAGAGAAATTCCCTCCACTCCACAGATGAGAATCCCACACCAGTGAAATAAGAACAAGTGGAGACAAGAGAAGAAGAAGAAGAAGAAAGAAAAAAACGTGGATTTGGAACTATTTATTCTGCTTCCTGCCTTTCTTTATATTGTAACACTAATCTCATGTTCAGGAGACCTTGATCGAATCTGTCAACTCGCACTACGACGTGTTTACGCTTTCCTTGAAGAAAAACTTTATTTTTGCTACTGTCGTTTTTCCCCTGGCAAAAACTTTTTTTTTTTCACTTTAACCGAAAAGGACTTTTTTTTCCTGTGAGCGCTGCCACCTAAATTAAGAAATCAACCTGGTTTTTTTTTTTGTTTGTTTTTGTGCTCTGTGGGAATTTAATTTCTAAAGATCTGCTGCTTTTTCCACTTCCTCCTGCTTCCTGCCAGGCACGTTCACCTGGTTAGGAGCGGGCGGCAGGTGGACCGTATTTTACCAGGCGGCGGGTCGGCTCGGGGTAGATTGTGCTATGATCAACAGCTCCTTTCCGCGTTGCTCATACTCAGCTTCTGAGGGACTCTCTGTGCGGCCCCAGGACAAGGGATAGTAAGCTGGTTGAGGACGAAGAGGAGGCGGCGGCGCTACGGCGCAGGCCAGGCACTTACTCGGCTCACGGTTCTCTATTTTTTTTCTTATCTGTATTTTTGTTATTGTTGTTTTTTGTTTGCGGTCTTTGCGTTAAGGCCTCTGGGCCACTGCATCTGCCCAGGCCGCAGCTATGGTGAAGCTGGCCAACCCGGTTTACACCCAATGGATCCTAGAGGCCATCAAGAAGGTCAAGAAGCAGAAGCAGCGACCGTCGGAGGAGCGCATTTGCAATGCGGTGTCGATGTCCCATGGTTTGGACCGCAAGACGGTTCTGGAGCAGCTGGAGCTCAGCGTCAAGGATGGCACCATCCTTAAGGTCACCAACAAGGGCCTCAACTCCTACAAAGACCCAGACAACCCTGGGCGCTTGTCTCTGCCGAAGCCAAAAGGTGGCGGCGGAGGCTCGGGAGGTGGTGCAGCTGCATCAGCGGGAGGCGGCAGCAATAATGGCCCCAGCGGCACGTCTCATTCGCACTCCGGCAAGAAACCCGGACTCGACTGGAACAAGCTGATCAAGCGGGCACTGGAGGGCCTCCACGAACCCGGCGGCTCCAGCCTGAAGAACGTGGAGCGCTTCCTGAAGTGCCAGGCGGACGTGGCGGCCTACCTGTCGAGCAGCGGCTCCATAGGAGCCGGCATCTTTCACCAGCAGCTGAGGGTGGCTCTGAAGAGAGCGGTGGCACACGGCCGCGTGGTCAAGCAGGGGCAGACTTTCCAGCTGGTGAGCCGCTGCGGAGGCGGCGGCGGCGGCTGCCAGAACGACGGGACTGGGACGGTCTCTCTGGAAACGCTGCCACCCGTTCGACTGCTTCCCCACGAGAAGGACAAGGTAACGGCACCAAACGCATCTCAGTCCAGACGTAAACACCATTACTGTCAGATTTACACCAGTCAGCGTCAGGCTGGCCACCACAACAAATTTTGCTGAACGATAAATTGTTCCGGAAGTTTTTTGCGACAGACAGTAATAATATTGCTGTTTTGAGACCATTATGTAGTAACACAATGGTAGAAAAATATAAGTGCATATTCTCAAAGATTAACAAACTTTTAATTCAGGAAAACAACAGAAAGAACAAATAAAATGAATTATGAAGTCTCCGTAAACAAAGTCATCTTTCAAAAAAAGGGATAGTTGAGACCAAAGCATCAGTTTTATCATTCAGTTTTAGTTAGAAAAGCAGAGAAAAGAGAAACGATAAATAACTCAAGTAGAATTTATTGAGCTTGTTTTAATTTAATCACACGATTTATTGCTTATTGCGACGTCTATTTAGTGCCTCATATTGTTGTGCGTTACAGTGTTATCTGTTGAGTATCTTAAACATTTTGGGCTTCAAAGGACAGATAAGTATTGCTAATAACTGAAGCAAAGTTTAGTGAAACAAGCTAATTGTAGAGTTTATTCCTGGTGTCAAACTATTATGATATAAACATTGAAAACAGTTGGTTTAAACCACAGCTCTTAATTTAGCTAAAACTGTGCAGAGCCAAAAAAAAAAAAAAAGCAAATAAATGTAGATGTTAGCAGTTTAATATATGGAATAAAACCTGCATTAAATTTTGACAACAGAATGACAACTTTTAGTAATATTTTGTGTCATTGTTAGGGATGCACCAATTCAAAAATTTGGGCCAATATCCACTCTTATTGTTGGAGTTATGGCTGAAAACTGATATTTACCGATGTGTATATATATATATCTTGTATCCAGGTGTACTACTATGACACCTGGGGAAAAAAACAATTTCACCACTGCTTCTTTGCTTCAGTTAAATTTCCCACAATCCTTTGCTGCGTCACTATTACGCGACCTCATCCCCTTCCCTACAAAAACAAATGTCGGCATGATGGAAGTATGTATCGGTTATTAATATCGCTTTCATACCAGTTTTATCTATCAGACCAATACGATATCTTAAAAATATTGCAGATACCGGTCGCTACCGATGCTAATACCGATAAATCGGGCATACCAATTTTTTTTCTCTTCAAAATTACTATGAGTTTTTTTTTTCCTTTTGATTCACCCATTTTCCACTAACATAAACATCTGATAGAAGACAAAGTTTCCAGAAAGAAAATTCTGGTTCTTTTAAAGGTTCTTACAAATTTCCTATTGTAAAAAGTACTGGAGTCTTCTTTTTATGAAAGGTTATTTAACATTTGTGGCTCCAAACAGGTTTGGTTTAGCCGGACAAAACGACTCATTTGGTTTGTAAAAGTTTCTGGTATAAACCAATCAGGATGACCCGGTTTGGATACAACAAGATCAAGAAGATGAACTTGATCTGCAAAACCAACTTTACAGACTCTTGACTGTCAGGCTTTTAAAACGTATTTGTCGTTTGAAGTTGGGGGATATCAACCTGTTTTGCAAAAAATTTACTCCAGTTTTCACATGGTCATTTTGAGTGATCTTAAAATCAAGCAGTTTAACTGGGACGTGATTCGTCAGCACCAAATCGTTTGGTATCAAATGCTGTACGTTGTTCGTTCTTTTCTTTTTCTTTCAGACAGGCGCGTGAGTAATGTCTTCACAGGTATGCCTTGTTTGTTTTTCGTCCGTGGCCGGCAGACTTGTTTTCACCCGTTAAAAGAGGAAGATGAGGTCAGGCTTAGAGAGTCATGTGGCTCCCAGCCTCCTGCAGCGAGCGCAGACCAGCTGCAGGGCTGCTCCCTGTCAGCATCTGTCAGGAGATGCGAATAAGAGAGAAGGAAAGCGAGGGAAAAGGGAAGCAACGCGGACAAGAAAGAGAAAAGAGGAGGTGGCGTGTAGCAGAGCCAGAGGGCGAGGCCTGGATGATGCAAGCTTCTGGCCTCTGGAAGGAGAAAGAGGGAGAGGAAAGTGAGGGAGACAGAACAAGAGGGGGGGAGGCAGACATGCAGGCGACAGAGGAGAGAGGGAACACACCCACCTCTGTAACCTGATCAGAGAGAACAGCCGTCTGCTAACCTCAGCAGACCCGTTACCCCGAGTTACCGCGTCTTAAATCTACCTGAGCGCTTTCCGCTATCGGCCCGTTACCCAGACGTCGTCGACCTTACCAGTTTTTCGGCTCGCTGCCAGCTTTGTCTAAGATCCAGGGTGCCAAAGACGGTGAAGATGCCGACAGCCGCACGCGCAAACCCAGACGAAAGGATTAGCCCCCAGAGCAGGCCGTGGGTCACGCGGGGTCGGCCCAACATGGTGACCCTCTTAAGGGGAAACAGAGAGCGACCTGTTTCTCTAGAGCTAGACAGACAAACATTAGTTTAAAATGAGTTTAAGTAATGCGTTTGTACTTTTAATACGCTGGTTTGCAGTTATAAAAAATAAACTTGATGAATCAACAAGTTGTTACAAGATACTGCTGTTGGGTGTGAAACTGTGCTGAAAGTGAGCAGATTGGCTCAAAAGTTGTTTTGTACACAAGCTGTACTCTTTGGTTTTCACAGAACATACACACTGATATGAGGGTGCACCAATCAACTGGTTGGTTGGCCCCAATTTTTTAAATATTGGCCTGTTGGCTGAGATTTACATACAAAACCAATTTGTGCAACAGCAAAGTCTGGGCTGGGTGATAAATCGATTTCCATTGATTAATTCAGCGAGTCTAAGGCCTGTTGTCATGTTTGACAAATGTGTTTTAAAGTTTCTATTTATTTCAACTTTATGATTGAATATTAGGAAGAGGCTGATCTTTAGTTACAAGATTAAACTCTTATTAAGAGAGCAAAATAGTAACTCCAACACAAAGCAACAGTTAAAATGAGGAATGTTGTGAAATTACACTTTGGTGAGAGAATACTAAATAGAAATACTTCATCTTTTCACAAATCAACATCAAATTATCTTTAGTAGGAGGACTTTGAAACGATTGTGCAAAGCTGTGTATTTCAAAGAAAAAAATACTCAAACTTCTCTGGTTTTATTTATTTTTGAAGCCAACCTGACAGCGCAAGTTATTAAAAAAAAAAATCTATTAACCAAAGTTAGAACCAGCTGATGGGGCTTTTTAAAAATCGTTGATCGGCCAGAGAATTCCAATCAGTGCGCCGTTAACTCCTTTTATAAATGACTCTGAAAGATTTCACCCACTAAAATAAAGTTTAAATATCTTCCGGTCCCTGTTAGGATTCATTTCCTTATTCACTATCAAACATCCCCAAAACACCAGATGCACTCTAGAAGGAAAACAAAGTCGGTCATTCCTCCAACGCCCTTCAGTCTTCAGAGAAAATCACAAAATTGCCGCAGCGTTCCGGACGTTGGCATTCGAGTCAATCTGATCGCTTTTCCTGTTGCCGCTCTGTCATGTTTTCCCAGCATCTCCGTCGACTTGCCACGGGTTAACGCCCGCGCCGCCGGTGTGAGCGGCATATGTGTCAAAAAGACTAAACTGTGCACCACAAATAAAGGCAGAGATTGCTGTTGCGTAATCACTCCCTCCAGCTCCCCCCTTCCCCCACTCGTACACTCTGCTTCGCTGGGCTCTCCACTGGCACATCATCGCCTCGCATGATCGCTGGCAGATATGATTTCCAGGGGAAAGAAGTGAGAGAGGGCGAGTGGAGGGAAATCAAAACAAATGGCTGAGCACTAGCTTTGACCCCATTTGTGGGGAGATTTGTGCATTCGGTTGCAGCTGATGGTTGCATCGGGGGCGTTCTATTCAAACGGGATCCCAGAGCCTATTTCTGGCTCCCCTAATAGGGTGCCATTGCCAGGTCATGAAGGGGGAGAGAAATGGGTGAGGGAAGTCAACTAGGGGTCATGGATGTATAGGTGGCAAAGCTCATTGCCTCCCTGAGCAGCCATTAGGTGGGACGGGCTTAACGTTCAGCTGTGTGTGTGTGTGTGTGGTTATGTACTTTAGCGTGTGTGTTGTTGTTGTTGTTCATCCAATCACAGTAGGTGAAGGCAGCCTTCCTGCCCGCCGGTTGCCCTCTCCCTAACAGCTGGAGTGGGGTGAACCAGAGTTCTCCACGTAGCCAGGCCGTGTCACGGCGAGGACGTGTGAAAAACCAGACGTGTTCGCAACGCACACCTCCCACTTAGCCCCTCCCCCCTCCAAATCGTCCCACTGACCTTCCCCCGATGTAATATTTCTTTCGTTCTCGGAGGCTACCGTATCTCTAGCTCCAGGAACTGTCGCATCCTCATGGCGAATGCTGATTGGCCGGCACGTTTTTTACTACTGTGATGCGTTTTCTTTCCCGTCTTCTGCTGCAGTTGCAGCATGGCGTTGGGATTTTGTTTGCATTTGTAAATCCAGGCGTTATGTCTGGAGATTCCATTCGGAAATGGTTTGTTGTTGTTGTTTTTTTTTTTTAAATTTATAAACAAGGGGTGCACTGATTGCAAATTTTAGGCTGATCACTGATTTCCCACAATTAAGGAAATCGGCGCTGATAAGTAGACTGGCCTGTGAATCGGTGCTCCCCTGTCAGAGGCTAATTTTCTGTCCAGAGCCTACAGTCGTGTTTTACAGCGCGTATTTCTTTGAACTTTGATTTCATGTTATTTCCCATAAGGGATGATTAAAATGAAAGCAAGTTTTTTCTTTTTTCTGATATTTTTTGTCATTTCTTAATTTTTTTTATTAAAGAAAGGAAAACATTTATTCTCTTGTAAACGTCTCGTTGCCGTAGTATTAGGGCCTCTCTGCCACAAAGTATTTAAGAACGAAGCAAAAGATTTACTAATCTTTTTGCTTCTTTTATTAAAAAAATACACTTCACCACTAAATGACAACCTGCAAAAGAAAACTTGGACTAGACCAGAGACTCATCTTCCAGCAGGAAACGGACCCTAAGCACACATCCGGAGCTACGCCGGAGCGGCTTGGATCAAAACTGTGGCCTAGTCAAAGAAAATCCCATGCGGTGCAGAGACAAATGGCGGTCCTCTAGCGTTATCGCCAAGCGGGGAACGTTTACCTTGAGCTCACCAGTCGGTGAGCGGCATCTGGCATTGGCAGCGTGTCTGCAGCAGAGCCGCTGTCCAGCTAGCCAATGTGTGGAGCAGCTGTGGAAGTAACGGCTGGAGGCCGGCCAGACGTTTGATGCCGTCGTTAAGATTTCTGCTCCCTGGCTAACCTCTACATAGATATTTATGTATATAGAGTTTATGTTTTTTATGGAGAGCTGATGGAAAACAGGGGAGTTGGATATTTGATGAAGTTACAGAGTGCCTGGAAGCTGGTTGCCGTTCAGGAATTTGAGTTTTTTTGATGATTAGGTTTGCTCTCCTGTGTCCGTCTTTCCTTCTTTTTTTTCTTCTATTATTTCTCTTCCTCATTGTTCTCTTTTCTTGTCTTTTTCTAAGCTTCTGTTTCAGCAGGGAATGCTGGAGCTCAGTTTGGTGTTTTCTGTAACTTCTCCTGCCATTTTGCAACATCTATAATCGTGCAGCATTTCGCTGCAAATGTTACCAAAATAAAAAACATTGCTCGTGGAGAGATCATGATGAAGCAATTTAGGATGTTTTCTAAGTGTGATATGATTTTTTTTTTTTTTTTTTTTAACCATTTAACAGAAAATTGGATTCTGGACTCAAAAAAATTGACATTTTGTGCACCTCTTGTCATTATTTTGCTAATTTGGATTTTTTTTAACAAAGAGAATCCATCACACCTGAAGGTTTTTGGGGCCAAATCATTCACCTGGGTAAAAATGTCTATTTCTGTCTGCTCTGCAAAAGCACAAAATCTTGATTTTAGTCTTAATTTCCAGTGCAGATATCTGAAATAAGGCAAAACTAAATTAAATATGTAATCTTGTTTTAAGTAAATAATTCTTGAATATAGATAAAAGTTACACATTTTTTCATGCACTAAAAGGCATTTTCTCATTTTAAGTTAAAGAAATCTGCCTGTGGAACTGGTATTTTATTTACTACACTCAAAAATTATTTATTTGAATAAGTCTCGACTTTTTGCTGAAAACCTACGTGTAAGATAGATTTTTCTTCTTTCAAGGGTAAAAACATATTGGTCCTAGAAACTACACAATCTTGTGATTCGTTCAGTGTGAAGAAAAGTATGGTGGCCTAGGAGGATCAACAAAGTGACCAAAAAAAATTTATCTAAATGGAAGTAATGGTAAAACTGAAGTTATAATAAATTTGCTAACATAACTTCAATCGTTATTGCATTGTAACTTTTCCATTGCGTTGACCGTCTTTTGATTTCTTTCTTTTCCTGTTGAATCCTAGAGTATTGATATCACATTAATGATGGAAAACATTTGAAAATTACATTTTTTAAAAAACATTTTTTATTATTTTTTGAATCCCAAACACCAGACATGCGCACAGGGGCGTCAACGCTTTCGAGACACACCGTGGGCGGTTGAGTCAGGCGGGGTCGGACCGGGTCACGCTCACCTGGGCGTGTTTCTCGAAAGAAAAGCCGGTTACCCGCCAGACGGGTTTTGAATTCAGCTAAGGCGCTAATTTGAGGAACTAGCTAGTTGCTAGCCGTCACCACGAGGCGTGACCTCAAAAATCCTTACCTCTGCTACAAAACATTCACAGACCTACATAGACATGTCTGTCATGAGAAACGGAGAGGGTGAGAAATCTCCGGAGTGTCGTTGTGTTGCTAACGTCCATCTTGGCAGCCAGGGTTAGAAAAAGTCTGAAACGAGGAGGAGCAGTTCTCAGGAGGAATGTGTTTCTGCAGCTCCTGTGTCCCTGCCACTGAAACAGGATTAGCTCTTTTTTTCTTTCTTTTTTTTTTTTTGTGAGTATCTGCTGGGGATTAATTTCCAGTGACAGCCTGTAATCTGAACCCAGTTGTAGCCGAGGTGACGCTCGCTTTTGCGACGTTTAAAGGGTTAAATGTCAGGAATGATCGAGATGTTGGTCATACCCAAGCTGCCACTGCTGCAAATTTTCTTTTTTTTTTTTTTCCCCCCCTTTTTGCCCTCTGGATTGTTATTTTTGTCTCCTCCGTGTCTCTTTATTTTCTCGCCTTTTTTTTTTGCGACCTCTCTGTTTCTTTTTCCCCATCTTGTGGCTTTGTGTTTCTCCACAGCTTTGTTCTGTTGAGCTCTGTAATTATTTTCAGAATGTTTTAAGATCATATGGAGACTTTTCCGTCCCGGTGCAGGATTATAGTTTAATATTTTCCACTATTGGAGTGGGAAAGAAGAAAAAAAAAAAAATACCCGAAACCTCTCACTGTTAAGCCGCTGCTTATCCTCCTCCTTCCTCCTCCACTGTGTGTTTACCTCTTCCTCCTTTCACCACGTCCCTGTCTGTGTTTCTCAGGTGCTGTGCTGCATTAGGTGTAACGGGGTGTATGTGTGTGTGTGTGTGTGTGTGTGTGTGTGTGTGTTGCAGGCAGCCTGAGTCAGAAGGAAATGAACCTAATAAATCAAGTTCTTGTCCCTGTCTCTTCCCAGCCAAAACAACGTGCCTACCTTCTTCTTTAGTGCTGCACTGTTTGGACAAAGGCTATCTTAAGACTTAATGAGTTTCTCAGGTATTAATGCATTGTTTGTTTGTTTTTTTTTCCAACAGAATCTATGCGAATTATGCAGTTTTGGTTACTTTAATTTTGTCATATTTTGACATTTTGAGGTTTTCTGGAGAACTTTGCTTCCGTTTAAATCACCTTTGACTCCAAGGCCTGCTACTTTGCAACGACATCGGAACCCGTGTGCCGTAGGGCTGAGCGATATCAGGGGGACAATGGGTAATAATACTGGACTGTGATAATTGTACTCCTTTATTCTTGCAATAAAAAGTAAACAGTGTTTATGCCTTCTGCTTTAGGCTTATAGCAAACATAGACCAGAGACAGGGCTGTATAGAAAATCAATAATCTATATCGCAACAGGCACTTGATCAATATCAATAGATAATGTGTCTGATAGAATTTTCAATAACGCACAGCATTCTGGGGGATGTAGGCAGAGGAAAGGCATTAGCCACGCAAGTTTTCTCATGTCGCGTACAAAGATGTTGCAGTTCTGGTAAATGTGCAGCTGTAATATCTCTTAGTTTTGCAACCGTAAAATTTGCAGTAGTTAGATGGACTGACAGAAAACGGAAGTTGAGGTAAACAGGAAGAAAGGAAAGACATTTCCATCAAGTGAAGCTGGATCAGATCATTTAGGGATGGTTGTGAATATGTTTACAGGAGCGGTGCACTGATGGCAATTTTCTGGACGATCACTAAACTTTCAAAAGCCCGACTTGCTGATTTCAATGATATCAATTTATTTATTTTTCTGTCTGCAGAGTCACTAAGGCTATGTTCACATGGCAGGCAAATGTTGATCAAATCTGATGTTTTTTTATTTTTATTTTGTGGTTAGTTACCAGAAACTGATTCTTATTTTCATTTTGAGTCACATCCATGTGTCCACTCTCTGTGAATGCGATTCCAACCGGAACAGCCAAAACGAATTTGATGTGACTTTGTCGGCACGTTCTGCCGTCGTTTGCCAAAGTTGTGCACCGCGGGAGCAAGATGGACGACAGCTGTGACAGTAATCTGCCCCCGATGCAGTCCAATGCCACCCAACACTCCCGCACTTCTTCACAGACATGAATCGCTGCAAATAAAATCGCATGAATGCATGTTTGTGTTGGAACAGACAGTGCTGCGTGAGACGTCAGCGTTGTTGTGCTTTGTGCATCTGGGTCAGTTTGGAACCGCAAACCGTTCACTCAGAGCCAACATTTTAAAAGAAATGCTAAAAACCTCCAGGGCTGAAACAATTAATCGTGATTAATTGATGATTGAAGTGACGGTCAACTAATTTGGTAGTTGATTAATCTTTAACTAGATTAATCAAGGCTCAAAAAAAGCCTGTTTGTTGAATCAATTAAAAATATTTATACATTTTGCATATAAGATAAAAACACCTTTGTCTGTAAATATCGGTTTGGTTACCTGGTTTCAAATTGTGTAAAGGAAAGCTGTCATTGCATTTTGGATAATGAAATGTTACATTTTTTTTAAATTCAAATACTATTTCTTTCAGTGTATTTTTACATTCTACAAAAAAACCTAAGACATAAAATAAAAAATCTGCAGAATATGCTAGTTTTCTAATTCGATTAGTCAATTTGATCATAAAATCATCAGATTAATTCATTGATTTATCGCATTTTTAAAAAAGTTGCCAAAGAATAATCTATTGCGAAAATAATCATTAGCTGCAGCCCCAAAACTTCCTACCTCACAGTTATCAGCACCGATTAGCTCTTATCAATAAGAGAACTCGGCGGGACTTTTCCGTCTCGTTTTGTGCCGCTGCCAGCGCTGCTGTCTGCTAGTCGGGCGTTGGGATCGATTGGCCGCAGGTTGCTGACGGCTTAACAAACCCATGATGACCTTTTGCAGAGTTCAATTGAAAATAAACTTTCTCTTTTATGCAAATCCAGCCGAGCTTTTACTGCCGTCTCCATTTCCTGTTGCAGATGACAACTGAAACTGTGTGAGATAACGACGCGCTTGGTGTCTTGGTTTCATAAGCCTCATAAAGGAGTCTGAGCAAAGGCGTTAGCAGCTATTTGTCACAGTCTGAGAAGAATTTTGTTTAATAGCAAATACGGAAAATGTTTCTGGTTTTTGAATAGTTCTATGCAATTTAGGCTTTGTGTTAAATAACTAAGTGCGTCAAGTGGCTGAAGAAGGCTGATTCCAAAAATACTTACTAAAAACAACTCCATTTTTTGAATCTCTACCATAACTTTAGCGGGTTTTGAAGCTGCAGGAGTTTTGGGACTCTGTGGTTTTTTTTATGCTTTTTTTTTTTTAGCTTCTTATAGTCTGAATCCTTTTTGCTTTTGTTGGAACAGAAGCGCCTCCTTCCAGCCTGAGATGTTTGCAGTCAAACTGTGGGAATCGGACCAACATAAAAGCGAAGCGATCAGAAAGCTTCACTTCAGCCTCGCCAGATTGTTGAAGACGTTTCCTTCCCTTTGTTTCTAGCTTTTTCCCCCCACACGGCTGTTAGCAAGCACCGGCCCAGATGTCATGCAACTTGTTTTCGCCCAGGCCTTTTCTCTCTCTGCCGCTCGGCTACAAAGCGGAGCCTTAGAAAACCAGCTGGTCTTAGACTTGGTTATTCTCTTCTGTTTTTCTTTCTATTCAATGTTCTCCTTCTCAGAGCTGTGTCTCTTTTCCAAGTCTCCAACTTTATTGCTTCTCTTATACGGATGCTCACTGTCTGACAAGCTGGACAGGAATTCATCAACTCTCTTCTTTTTTTTTTTTTTTATATGATTATTTGTACTGGGGTTTATTTTAAACGTTAGAAATAGTTTTTTTTTTTTTTTCCCTTTTCCCCCCATGACACTTTCTCCTCATAAAGAGTCTTTGTTTTTGAGGTCTGCACACATGGAGCGTATTGGATTAAATGCAGATCTTCGCTTGCAGTTTACTGAAAACAGCAAGTAGTTGTGTTACATTGCAGGGAATTATGGTTGTGTTTGATGTTCGGTTCAGCAATCTGCTTACATTTAGGCTCTGCTATGATGCAAAAATCTGAATATCGTGTCTAAATTTCCAGGTCTTGTAAAGCGCTAACCAGTTCTGTTCTAACTTCTGTCTGGTTTTCCTTTAGAAGCTGTAAGAACTGTTTGTGTGAAGCTTTATATCCGTTGCACCTGAATTTCTTCGTGGGTAGAGACCAGGTTATATCAGAGGACTGTAGCATCCATACATCTCCAGCATGTGGCCCCTGAGTCTGATGCGGAGACGTTTTTAAGAGGCTCCAAGACTCTGGAACTTTCTTCCATTGTGTTACCATTTTAAAATCAGGACTAAACCAGGGCTGTTGTAAAAGATTATTTTAGTAATTGAGTACCCTATAGGATATTTTTACGATTCGAGGAATATCTCTCTTCCTTTCTCTCTCATATTCCTACCGTAGGAATGAATGGTTCCTACCGTTACAGACAAAAAAAATCAAAGCAGCACAGTTTTACAAAGATGTTTGTGGACGTCAGAATAATCGTCACAATTTTTGTGTTGTCGCAATCGTGACGAAGCGATTTCGACACCACTAAAGCTGTCGTAGTTCAACAATCCTTATTTCTCCCCCAGACCCTGACAAAGTGCCGCACAATCCAACACCATGCTGCTAGCACTTCACAACGACTCATAGGAGGAAGTAAAAGCGCTGCCCTCCACAGATTATGATCCGGTGGAGCACGGTGCGCTACATAATAAAATGTAATTTAACAAAGCTATGAGGCAGATGCATTTTAGTAATCAAGGTACTGGAATCGTTTCATCCCTAGACTAAACCACTCCAAAGTTGACGAGTCTGCTATTCCAACTAGCTTGATTTCTTTCTGTGCTTCTCCTGACTTGATTTGACCATCGCCAACTTCTAGCCGCTGTTCCTCAGCAACAACTTATCTGCGCATGACTCATTGTTTGCATCAGGTTTTGCCACACAATTTCATCCAGACTTCTTCCTTTCTACTTACTACGTGATTAGTGATCATTTGTTTCACTAATTGAATTACCAGTAAAATTATTGCCTTTTCTACTTCTGTTGCTGATATGTTTATTCTGATAAATTATGATGTATCAGTAATAATAGAAATAATTATCTACTAATTTGGTGATCGATTCTAGAAATGGGCATTTTTTTTGAAAGAACAACACAATCTGTGTGGTAATTAAGCCAGAACTGCACAAAAATACCTGCATTTTGCATTTATAATTAAAAACAAGTCTTTGTCTGTAAATATGTTCCACCCAAAACCTCCTCAAGTGGCATAATTCAACCCTCACACAGTTCAAATTATGTAAAACTATCCAATTATTAACTGGTTAAACCATAATATAGTCAACTGATCAGCCCTGCGCTGTATTGATAAGCATTTCACAGGTTGAAGTATTTTTGTAGTTAGTCTTTGCTACAAATGATCAAGCATGCACTGAAAGAATGCTCTCATTGCACTTCAGGCGATAAAATGTTGCTTATTTATTTAAGTATTTTTAAAATGTTAGCATTTTTTAAGACTTTATAGTTGGTGTACAGGTATAATATCAAGCGATATTTTCAAATTTCGTGTCAACTTTAAACATTTTAAAGTTTAGCAAGTTTTCTGAGGGAAACCTTGCTAAACACAAGCCAGGGGCAATAAAACATGACAATCACTGCTGTCAAAGTTGAACATTTTAGTAGATCAGTGTGGATTCTATTTTTAGAAAGCACAGTTGATTGCACCAACCTGGTTACATTCCTGTATCACATTAAGCTGAACACACACCAGCCTCACCAACGCGCTTTTGACGGTGCTCTATTCTGAGATAAAAGTACACCTGCAGTTCCTTCCACCATCACTGGTCATACGTCATTGTTTTTTTTTGTTTTGTTTTGTTTTTATAATTTTGTTCTTGTTTGTACATTTTAAAGTTTCGTCATTGAACCTGCCCAGCTGCGGACACTCTGCGGTCAGAATCACCCACCTAAACCACTTCAGCTAACGGCGTCGGTAAAGGGCGCGTAACCGCCGTCCTGCGATCAGCAGAGACTCCGGCACACGGCGACGCCACATAAATAATACAAGCTCTCTCACACTCCTCGTCACCCCGAACTAGCTGCTCAAACAGACACGCGCTCTGCAGCGTCCGTGTGATTTCCAGCCCGCCTTTAGCGCGCTAATATACGCGGCGGCGCTCGTTGACCGTGGCGGGACGCGAGGCCTCGGCGTTGTTTTCGTGTGAAGCCGTTAATTTGACAGACGGTTGTGTCCTTCCTGCAGCCCGTGGCGGAGCCCATCCCCATCTGCAGCTTCTGTCTGGGGACCAAGGAGCAGAACCGCGACAAGAAGCCGGAGGAGCTCATCTCCTGCGCCGACTGCGGCAACAGCGGTGAGTGCAGGTTCAAACTCCTCATTTTAACGTTGGAAGTAAAGGCTGTCAAATATTTTAATCAGATAAAAGATTTAAAAACCACGAACTCGAGATCTCTGTTTAAGACATAACACGGAAGCAGTTATTCAGTGGGGGGAACAAACTTTCAACCATGTTTAAAAGTCATCAGGTCACCAGTGAAACGAATGTTGGTCTCAGCAACAGACTTCCCAGGTGGATTTCATGTAGGATTGAAACGATTAATCTGATTAATCGATTAGTGAAGCGATTGTCAACGAATTTAGTAATCGATTAATCATTAACTGACTCAGAAAAAGACTGCTGAAAAAACATGCTCATAGCAGTAATTGCAACAAAACTGAACAAAATAGACATGCATTTAAGATAAAACGCCTTTCTTTAAATATGTTTCAGCCAAAATTCCTCAAGTGGAATGTTTTATATTCACCTAATTCAAGTTCAATAAATGCTATGTCATTGCATTTTAGGGAATAAAATGTTGTTTTGTTTTTTTTATCAGTTAAAGTATTTCTTTATTTGCAAGTATTTCTAAGATTTCATGAAAAAGGCTTACATGGTTAAATAAAAACAAAAATCTTGAGGACATGCAATTTATATTTCTCATTTGATTAATTGTCAGAATAATCGCCTGCTAAAATAACCTTCATTTATAGCTCTAGTTTGAACCAAAGGGAAAATGTTTGTAGAAAAGCACCGCCTGCCCACTGTTTCTCCAGGTGTAGGAGGTGTGATGCTGTGGGACTGCTTCTCTTCCTGAGATCTGTAAGCCTCAGGAAAAGCAGTAAAGTAAAAATCTGATTGAATCTGCAGCTGAAAAACGTTTATCATTCAGCAGAGTCAGGACCCAAAGCGTGGCGAATGTGGTCGACCGCACTCAAAATCCGTCTGCTCTCATAAAACCTTTTCCTAACAGCGAAGTTTATTTCCTCCAGTTAAGGAATGTAGAGACGTAAAAGCTGCTCTTTATTTCCCAGTGAGGTGATGCAGATTCATTGACTTTAATGCTGTGTACACACCTTTTTATCAGGAGTGTAAATGAATATTTCCATATCTTTATAAATTAAATCTAATTTCACTCCTATAGTTCTTACATGTGATGTGAGAAAGATCCTCCACTTCCCTCAGCTCTCACAGATTGTCGTTCACATCTGATCACTAACTTTCCAGCTGAGTTTGATCCTCCGACAGCTTTCAAATCGCAAAATTGTCCCACCCCTCTTCATCTTTTATTTCTTTTATTTCATGCATCTGTGTCAAGAGCTGCCAGTCACAGCAACCAGAAATCAAGAGTGTGATGTTGATGCGGTTGTGTGTGTGTCTGTGTGTGTGTTTTCCTACAGGCCACCCGTCCTGCCTCAAGTTTTCCCCAGAGCTCACGGCACGAGTCAAAGCTCTGTGGTGGCAGTGCATCGAATGCAAGACCTGCAGCAGCTGTCAGGATCAGGGGAAGAATGCGGTGAGTGGAGGAACAAACATGGCCGACTGGCAGCCAGACAGGCGGCGCCGAGCGATTCCTCTCGTTCCTCTGCTCCGTTGTGCAGAGAGGGGCGGCGTTTGATGAAATAATTCATTTGGATGTTTCATGTATGAAATAAACGTAAATATGCGCACACTTTTTCTGTGGACGATATGAAACTACAAAGTGTCAAAACTCACCTAAATACTCTGAAATCTGACGACATTCTGTGTTATTTAGACCAAAAAGCATCAAACCCGATGTTTTTCATGATTTTGATATTTTACTGTTTAAACGCAAACGATGAAACCGAACCGCATTTGTCCTCAGACGGTACAATAACACGCACACAAAATAAAGAAACTTAAAAATAAAAGTATGTGAAAACCTCGCTCGAATGTAAAGTACTTTTTCTCAGTTTTTGTCTCATAAAGATGTAAAGCATTGGTCCGCGCGCCGACACGCGTGAAATGCATCTATGGGGTCATTTCATTCTCACTAAAAGAAGAAAACAGGGTTGCATCAGCAGATTAACTCAAACCTGCTGATTAAAAATAATCAACAGGTTTGATTATTTTTAAGGTGATGCTATCACACGTACATAAATGGCTGCGTGATTGAGGCACAGCGCTTTGGCTCTGACAGAGAACATCACCAATGGAAGGTTTCAGAGGGAGCGATTGATCAGAGATCATATTGATCGTCTGGGAAATATTGATGATGGTTTATGAGCGTTTACATTGCTCAGTCTGATCATCCTGGAGCTCTGAGCGGAACTTAAAGAGCCGTTCGGTACCGGTCCAGCTGCAGTCTTCCTTCAGTCGAGTCGCCTTAGGGACATCAAGAATTCTAGTTTTTAGAATAAACATCCAAATTCCCACTCAAAGGACTCTCTGACACGCTGTCTGTCTTTAAATCCCGGCTGAACTCGCTACTGTTCAAACAGGCATTTGCAGAATCTCTTTATTTATTTATTTTTTTATTTTGATTTTTTTTTCTTTCTTTAAAATGTATTTTTATTTTTGTGAGGTGACATTATGTGTCCTCAAAGCACCTTTTAAATAAAATACATAATTAATATTACAAATACTTATTCTGCTTCGAACAAGGACGTTGCCATGGTTATTACTTCACGTTGCGGCAGACTTCTGGGTATTTATACTAATTTACATTAATATGTATTTATGGAGGCGACAGGGCGGACCAGCAGCTGCGCTCCGTTTCCAGCAAATTAGGATTTATAAGGAAAGGTGCGCCGCCACGTGTGTGAACAGGACTTTATGCATGAGGCCCCTGATCATACCAGAATGATTTCAATCGACTTTATTTATTTGTTTTTTTGTCCTCGCTTTATTTTCTGAAAGAAGAAATAATATTCTCAAAAGTGCTTTTTATTCCTGTCAGCCCTTCTACGAGTTGTATGATGGAATATTAATTCAAGAAGTTTAAGAATTTACAAGATTGCAGTCATACTGTCAGAAAAAAGAGGCAATTTTACAAAAAAAAAAAAAAACATTAAAATTACTAGTAAAAAGCTGAGTTTGTGCAGACTTATTTCAGCTTCCTGTTACTGATAATGATTTGATGCTCATGTGTTAAAAGATTCAACTACTGTCTGTAAAACTTTACTGAAGTATAACTTCACAAGATGCTCATTTTAATTCTTTGTTACGTTTCATACTGGGGTTCCTGTAAAATTACTATTTCCTTCTTTAAGTATTCCAACTTTATTCTTGCAATATTATGACTTTATTCTCATAATTAAAATATAATAGTCACAGCCCGGCCCCAATATTCCATCATAGTTGACCTGAAACTTCAAATCAAATCAATTTATCAGCCGGTTCTACGTCAGGCGCGTCTGATGTGTCGATATTTGTCTTTTTGTCTCTGCAGGATAACATGTTGTTCTGTGATTCTTGTGACCGGGGCTTCCACATGGAGTGCTGCGATCCGCCCCTCACCCGCATGCCCAAAGGTAAATGATAAAGATGCAGTTTAAGGTCTGATAGAGAAGGCCGCTTTGAATTCAACAGAAAATTAAGAATTGTTAGATTATTTCCGGGCTGCACAGTGGCGCAGTGGGTAGCCTTGCAGCAAGAAGGTCCTGGGTTCGATTCCCGGCCCGGGGTCTTTCTGCACAGAGTTTGCATGTTCTCCCTGTGCATGCGTGGGTTCTCTCCGGGTTCTCCGGCTTCCTCCCACAGTTCAAAAACATGACTGTTAGGTTAATTGGTCTTTCCAAATTCTCCCTAGGTGTGAGTGTGTGTGTGTGGTTGTTTGTCCTGTTTGTCTCTGTGTTGCCCTGCGACAGACTGGCGACCTGTCCAGGGTGAACCCCGCCTCTCGCCCGGAACGCAGCTGGAGATAGGCACCAGCAACACCCGACCCCGTTAGGGAGAAGGGTGACGGAAAATGGATGGATGGATGGATAGATTATTTCCATTCAGGCATCAAACCTCTGTCTGATTTCTGTCCATGCTGCTGGTGGATGAGATCTCATCACCAGAAAAAAGAGGGATTTCAGTTTTGAGATATTTAATAAGGAGGGGAAAAAATGTTGCTCTAATTTTTCTGTTTGTTTTAGTAGTTGAGTGGCCGATCAACAAAAAATTGGCTTCTTTGTCGGATTTTAGACCCAGAATCAGAAGCATGCATGGCTTCGTCAACCGCCAAAGCAACATTTTTCACATTTATTAGTCCCGTAATTCAGACAATAGTGTCAAATTTATAATTGCTGTGTAAAGTTTTTGAGGTGGCGACCCAAACTGGCTGGGAACGTCACCTTTCAGCACTTTTATGTTTAGCTTTCATGTTTGCAATTAACTCAAACGCAGCTTCGTCATCCTGTGGTGAGCTTGAGAAAATTGAGGAACGAACAGGAATTATAAGTTCTTGTTGTAAAGAGAAAAAAAAAAACCCATCCATAAAAGCTCTGAGGAGTCATTTCCAGTTTACTCTGTTTCTATTTTAATTAGCTATAAACATTCAGTGCCCTAAATTACCAGTGAGTCTCTTTTCCTTTTAAAGAGCGAAACAAGGCTGACCGGAATATGAGCATGAAAAGAGAAAATGAAATTAGACGGGGAGAAGAGAAATGGTGAAGGCTAATGGAGGTTAAAACCATCTCCTGAGTTCCAGCTGCAATCAGTCGTTTCTTTTTGCTTTTCTCTTTCTCAGGCATGTGGATTTGTCAAATCTGCCAACCCAGGAATAAGGGAAAGACGCTTCTGCACGAAAAGGCGGCGCAGATCAAACGGCGATACAACGCACCGCTGGGGCGGCCCAAGAACAGGTACTGAGGGGAGACCGGCCACAAAAGACGGTGGACAAATCCACAGCATGGGAAATCGCATCTTTTCCACGTTTCATTATATTGAAACTGTTTCATTTAATCAGTTTGTTTTAGGAATTTAACACAACAGAAGCCCGTTCCTGAAAAGTAAAAGGGAAATGATTTTAAAAAATATTTATAAATAAAACTTATTGGCATGTGCTTTATGAAGCCACCTTTAATTTAGTAACACTGATTGAAATTCAGTTAATCCCGGAAGAAAACAATGCGAGCCAATAATCATAGACCAACATCAAGAGATGCAAATTTGTTTTGGTTGTATTTACCCAGAATGCCCTGCGCTACAGTCTGCTTTTGGAGCGGTCTCCGCTCTGCTTGGCGTTCACATATGCGGTCAAACCACACCAGAGTTCACTTCAACCGAACCGAGACAGAGGCTTTTAGTTGGAGTTCGATTAAAGCGGACTAAGGAGTAATGTAGCAAGTCTCAATAAGTTGCTTTAAAGTTTATGGATATAATTAAAAGTTATAATTAAAAGCATCCCCAGATGCTTTTCCAAAATACCGTATATGCTACTGAAAGCTAACAGCTGCGAGACATGCTAAGCCAGTGGTTCCCAAAGTGTGGGGGAAGTGGTAGAATGAGGGGGATTTTATTGTAATCTTTGGGAACCACTGTCAGGCTGACCTTCAGTCAGGCTGACCTTCAGTCAGGCTGACCCTCAGTCAGGCTAACCCTCAGTCAGGCTAACCCTCAGTCAGGCTAACCCTCAGTCAGGCTAACCCGCCATCCTCTCTCCCCACAGACCAGGGCGACCCTTCAAGAAGCTGGGAGGCCGAGGTCGGAGGAAGCGCTCCACCTCGGCCAACTCTTCCTCCAGCTCCTCTTGCGAAGGTTACCCCGGCGATGACCGGCTACTTTTTTCGATGCGCGGGGACGACGAGCAGTCCAACAGCAGCCTGCACTTCAACAGCAAGACCAAGGGCCTCATCGACGCCCTCACCAAGTTCTTCACGCCGTCGCCAGCAGGCCGCAAGGCGCGGCAGGAGGTGGTGGACTACTCGCAGCAGTGCCGCATTCGGAAGAAGGCGGGGCGGAAAGGAGAAGGAGATGACGGGGGTGGTGAGGATGAGTCCGTTGTTATCGTCGTGAGAAATCAGTGCAATACCCTGAATTAAATGCGTAAACCTTTATATCCCTCTTTTTGAGACGTTGAACCGTTCTGTATTTGTTACTGATTTCGAATCTGTCAAATGTTTTAGGGCAATGACTTAAAAGACAACATCTGCAGTTTTTGTGAAGTTATTTCTAATAATTTAAAGTAAATTTAAAGTTTGAAGTGTAAAACTGCAGAGTAGAGGAAATGCTAAGATTTTCATCAAAAACATTAACCACTTTATTTGTTGTATCCTCAAGAGCTTTGTGTATTTGTTTGCCTTTGTGGAGAATGTCGGTAGCTCTCTACTGCTATCGGATTTGCATTCGTGTCAGCTCGTTGTTTCGGTTTGCAGACAATCAGGACGGCAGCGACTGGCGGGAGGACGAAGACAAACTGCCCGGACATGAGAACCTGACAGAAAAAGACATTGAACTGTTCAAACATATCCAGGAGATGGCGCTTCAGGTACGCATCCCTTATTTTCTCAGAGGGGAAGACGCGAATGCGCAACACGCAGAAGGTCAAACTAGGACGAAACACTGTGCTCCAAGCAGATTACGCTGGGTTGTTGTCCTCTTTTCTTCTTCTTTCTCCTTGTGTGTACACACATCCACTCCCACTTGTAAGTTAGGCTCATAAACTTTACTGCCAGTGCCCTGACAGGTTAGACAGTAGATAAAGAGACGAAGCATAAATCCTGCTCCTTAATGTCACGGGTTTATGTGTCACACTAAACCTATGAGACGGAGGGTGTTTGGCCGCCATCGCAGAGGCCTTAATAAAAACCTGGATTCTGACTGGAATAGCAACACCGGGCGCTGAAGTGTTCGGTGCTGACAGAGCAGTTATTTCACTGTAAAAAGTGTGATTAATCTGGATGAGTAGCAGTGGAAAAGACTTCATGATTGTCATAAACTGCGGGCAGGGCTCATCACACTGGTCTGTAAAGATTTAATGGATTAAAGCTACAGGGTATTGTTAGGACAAGGCCTGTTCCCCCTGGGTATCTTAAACCTGCATGTCTTGATATGTGTCCTTTTAGGAATATCCCAGTGAAACACATCTATTAGACAGCTGTGGACACAGCTGACTGAAAACTTGATTCAGCTAACGCTACATTGCCAATTTTAAACATTAGTTCTGACAAAGAGATAGTTTTAAGCAATATTCCATTCCCTTTTTAAACATCTAACTTATTTCTCTATTTGGGAATCTCTGTTAATCATGACAGTCACTTCTTGGTCTATCTCTAATGCCTATCTTGACAATGATGAGCTGTTTGTGACCCGTTTCCTCGTCTGTCGTTGACCCAAACAGAAAGTCGGCGTGACTGGTCCACCAGACCCTCAGATGCGCTGTCCGTCAGTCATCGAATTTGGCAAGTTTGAAATCCAGACCTGGTACTCGTCTCCGTACCCGCAGGAGTACAGCAGGTAAGCTCACGCAACGAAAAATATTAGCACAAAATGTACATGACTTACAGTCGGTGCTCATAGGTGCAGCGGTTACCTTTTAGTCGTTTTGTTTTCTAAAGCGCCACAAGTTGTCGCTTGCTGTCGTCTGTAATCTGAATGGACTTGTTCCACATGTAACCATCTTCTCGTCCGTCTTCCTAGGCTCCCCAAACTGTACCTGTGCGAGTTCTGCCTGCGCTACATGAAGAGCCGCAGCATCCTCTACCAGCACATGAAGAAGTGTAGCTGGTTCCACCCTCCGGCCAACGAGATCTACAGGAAGGACGAGGTTTCTGTTTTTGAGGTGAGCAATGTGTTCAGGGAACGCCACCGGGTGTCAAAAGACGAGACCAAAAGTCCTAATCGTTGGCGTCTTACCCTCTCATCCCGCCACAGGTCGATGGAAATGTTAGCACAATCTACTGTCAGAACCTGTGTCTGCTGGCCAAGCTGTTCCTGGACCACAAGACCCTTTACTACGACGTCGAGCCCTTCCTTTTCTACGTCCTCACGCAGAACGACAGCAAAGGTTGCCATCTGGTCGGCTACTTCTCCAAGGTATGCAGGACTCGGAACGTGCAGAAGCTCTTTTATCATGAGATAAATACATTTACACCATTAAACCAGGACCAGTGCGCAGACAACCTTTTTATATTTTTGTACAGCCACAAACTTCAGTTTTTATTCTAAAAGTTGTTGTAGAAGTTTAGCCACAAGTGGTTCTGTGGACCTTAAACAATGGCTCTTAATAAATTTGGCTAAAGGAATCAGAAGAAGCAGGTAATGTTTTAAATGTAGGTATAACAACAATTTGCGTTTTTAAACCGTTTTCAATATTGTTCTTACAATATTTGCACTGAAATTTCACACTGAAAGTTCCAGTAATATTCTTTTAGATCTGTTTTTCTTTTCATTATGTTGGAATTTATGTGCTTTTTTTATATCACATAATTTTCCATCCTACAGGAAAAACACTACCCATCATCTTTTTGCTAAATTTTGTTCATCTTTATTATGAATTGTAAAGAGAGATACATTTTTTTTTATATGAATCGTAAAGGAGATTAATCTAAATTTATACAAAGTCTTTTTTTTTTCCCAAAAAAAATTTTTATGGGACATTATGAATCGAGGTGGGAGAATACTTCTCCAAGTGCAGTAAAAATCTAATCGGATTAAATGAAATAAACAAACGCTGCAGGCACCACCTACAATCCTATATTAAAGGATCATTCACCAACTTTTTCCCCTCTGAAACAATAAAAACCTTGATGTCCATTCACTCAAAGAAAAACTATTGCTAATATTTTTTATTCTGTTCTTCTGCAGGAGAAGCACTGTCAACAGAAATACAACGTATCATGCATCATGATTCTTCCACAATACCAGCGCAAGGGCTACGGACGCTTTCTCATCGACTTTAGTAAGGACTCCCATCCACCCAAAACGCCTGAAAACGTTGCCCGTCGTCTTACCCACGCATAAAACCGTTCTGGTTTCTTTCTAGGCTATCTGCTGTCAAAACGGGAAGGGCAACCCGGCTCCCCGGAAAAGCCTCTGTCGGACCTGGGCCGGCTGTCCTACATGGCGTACTGGCGCAGCGTGGTGCTGGAGTGTCTTCACGAGGTCCGCGACCGGCAGCTCACCATACGGCAGCTCAGCAAGAAGACGGGCATCTGCCCGCAGGACATCACTACCACCCTGCACAGCCTCAACATGCTGGAGCAGCGAGGAGACAGGTCAGGAGCGACAGCTAAAAGCCGCACGGCTTCACGCGTCCAGAGCGGTTCCGGCTATCAAAACAAATTTGTGATTTGGTGCTTTTAAGCCTCTGTTTAAAAAAAAAAAAAAAAAAAAAAAGAAACATTTCAAGTCAGTGTAATACTGTTTAAATTGAAACAACTGTAACTGTTTTTTTCCATTTTTTGCAGGCTTGTGTTGGTGCGAAGGGAAAAGGTGGTGGCCAACCACATGGCTCGCCTCAAGGCTCGGCCACGACAGCTGGAAGTTGACCCTGAGTGTCTACGTTGGACTCCAGTCATTGTCACAAACACAGTCGTCTCGGAAACAGATGGAGAGGAGGAAGAAGAGGAGGACGATGAAGGACCAGACGATGGCAATCATAAGGGGGTAGGCACCACAAAATCGGGGGGGTTTTTTTGACTGAGATTGAGTCAAAGTTTTTGATATATTTCTATGATCTGAGCAGATGAAACCAAGCCACAAGGTTCCAACAACACCCTGGCAGATGCAGCAGAGAGTGGAAGATGAAGAAACAAAGGGCTTCCTGGGGTTTCCCATCAACCAAAGCACCCCAGCTTCCCCGTCCGTCCATGGCCCGCCGTCTGTCCCAAACCCGGCACACCCTCTGCCGACGAACGGCGAGCGTCGGCCGCGGGGTCGTCCGCCCAAAAACTGCCCCTGGGGCAAGATAAAAAACACCACGCGCGTCGGACGGCCACCCAAGATCCGCCCCATGGAAGACGAGGACAATGAAGACGATGAGATTCTGGGGGAGAGCAGGACGGCTGGCTCTTCGAGCAGCCCACCATCCCTTTTCTCCATGGATAGACAAGGGGACTCCTCAGCTTTTCACTCTCTGGACTTGGCGAGGTACCCTTCAATAACCCCTACGACGCGAAGAGGGCGACCGCCGAGAAAGAAGAGGGGCCCAAAGCCTAGGCTTCCAGACGGGACTGGGGAGGGGCTGACACAGTCAGTCCTATCCAGGTTAAATGAAGCGGCGTCCGTCGACAAGAGCTGGCTTCAGCGAGAGCAGCGACGAGGAGGAGGATGACGACGACGAAGATGACGACGAGGAAAGGGGATGCTCCCCGCCCATCCTCACCAAGCCAGCAATAGGGCTCAAGTGCAAGGTAAGGAACTGCCTGAAGCTGTCAGAATTAGAGATGCATCAAGAAGGCCACTCAGAAAGTTAAAAGTCCAATCTCACCAGCTTCGCTGCAGATGGTGTTATGGACGGAAGTGTACTCTGAAGTTAACAGTTTTCAGAGTCGTTAAAAACGACTGTTCAGAGGAAAAATTCCTCTAAACAGTCTGAATTTTTTCCTAATTCAGAGAAAAAAAATGAAAGAAGCTTTTCAAAGGAAATATATGTGATTCAATCAGCATCAAGGAGAGAGCAACACTTTGGCTAGATAACAGGAAGGCAAATGGAGTCTGTTGAGATTTCAAAAAGAGTGTTAACATGTCCGAATCAAGCATACTTCCTCGCATTGAGGCGATGACATCATCACATTGTTTAGCAGCACTATGCACACTAACCAAAGTGTTTGCTAATGCAACATGCTAAAGCCAACGTAATCTGCTTTCTTACCAGATCTGTTTATTCTGGTCTAAATGGCCCAGAGTTCATTTGAGCCGGTTTTATCACCTCACAGTGCAACGATTCAAAGAGACAGAAGTGATGTCCTGATAGTTTTCCATCGTATATGTCATCTCTGTGAACACAGCAGAACATTGTACCGTCTCACACACCATCTGCATTCAGTACTGCTGCATAAAGCGAGTATGGCATTTTGACATTTAATCCCCAGAAAGGATTTTTAAACTATAAATCAATTCTTGATGTCAAAAAATGAATGTTTCAGATATTGTGATGTCTAAATGAATTGTTCCTTCCCAGAAGCCCCTAAAGAGGCCTCGTTTTCGTCGGAGCAGTCACCCACAGAGCAGCGTGGTGACAGAGACCATTTCCGAGACGACGGAGGTGTTGGATGAGCCCTTTGTAGACTCAGACTCCGAGAGGCCTATGCCCAGACTTGTAGAGGAAACGTCCCTGGGCCACCCACTGCGTCGCTACCCCCCAGCGAGATCTGCTCTGAGATTGTCTGAGCCAACGCCCAAGAGAGCTCGCCACTCCAACCTCTCTGATTCAGAAGATGGTAAACAAGTTGTTTTTGTTTTTTATGAAAGACATGAGGAGTTTAGTATAGACATTACTACATACACTGGTGTAGGTTTTTCATATGGAATTCTTGCTTTTCTTCTTCTTGCTTTTCCAGAACTAACGCCTGTGCTGAAACCCATATCCGCTCTGGCAGCAAGGCCATCAGAGTTACCAATGGTCAACCCCGAGGTCCCCGTCAAAAAGAAGAAGGGTTGGCCAAAAGGAAAGAGCCGCAAACCGCAATGGGCGAAATGTGATCCCGGGAAACCCCCCGGTGGTGGGCCTAACCAAGAAGGCGGCCAGATCCAAAGCAGAGATTTGCACACCCCTAAAATCAAAATGAAGCCTGGCCGTAAGCCACGGATCTTTTACCTTCAACGGGAGGAGGCTGAGAAGCAGGAGAAGGAAAGACAGCGGCTGGACAAAGACGCCCAGCTGCTCCAGGGAGAGGATCACACTACCGCAAGTCTACGACTCGGCGAAACTGACAAACAAAAAGACTCAGACGATGATGACTATTTCCCTAAACCTACCGAACAAAAAGTGCCCAAAAGGCGAGGGAGGCCGCCAAAGAACCGTTCCATCCACCAGCCACAGCAGCCTGCCCCCAAGCCTCCTCCCACATCCGAGCTGGACGAAGAGGATGAAGAAGACGATGACGAAGACACTGAAACCGCATGGGTGGACGACAAGCCCAGTCGTCCACCATCCCGTCCCCTACTGTCCCCCTCGTCTTCCTCGTCTGCGTCAGGGCCACGGGCCCCACATTCCCAACCCCACGACGCAGAGGTAGCTGACGGGGAGGATGAAGACGACAACGAAGACAGGGAAGAAGAGGAAAGTGGCAGCATGGGCAGCGGCGGCAGCAGCGTAACCAGGCGAGTGGCCGTCACACCGGGTTCCGCCAGCAGGCGGAGCGAAGAGCACGACGCAGATGACGAAGGTGACGGGCATTTAGAAGACAAGAGCAACAGCTGCAAGTCGAGAAAAAGACGAGATTTGGATGACGAAGAAGACGAGGAGGATGAAGAGGACGAGGAGGAGCCCACCTCTCGGCCAAACTCTCCTCCGGTCAAAGAAGAACCCCAGGGTGGCGAGGCTTTTTTAGACATGGACAACAGCGTGGTGCCAAGCTATGTCAGCAAGCAGGAGGAAGACGAGGACGAGGAGGAGGAGGAGGCTGAGAAGGAGGTGCAGGAAGCCAAGTCTCCGCCTCCTTCCGCCGACCCCGTGCAGGAGGAGAGGCGGCGCAGAGAGCAAGAGGAGTCGGCCGCAGCGGCTGCAGCTGTGGAGACGGTCACCGCTATGGCGGTCCCTTCTGAGAACATGCAGCTGGAGGCGCTACACCCGGATGACAAAGACGTCACGCTGTTGATGGAACCCCAACACGCACACTCCCACCCACACCAGCACTCCGAGTACAAGGAGGAGTTGGGCCAACACCATCCGCATCACCAGCATCAGCACTCCAACGAGCTGGACCTGGAGACGATGCAGGCCGTGCAGTCACTGACGCAAGGAGAGGCCCAGGAGGAAGAGGCAGAGCCGCAGCCCCACCATGGCACTTACCAAGACTGCGAGGAGACACTAGCCGCCTGCCGGACCTTGCAGAGTTACAGCCACACGGGGGAGAACGAAGAGGAGGGTCTGCCATTAGTGGAGGAGTGCGGAGCGTCACAACATAGCAGCCCACTCCCAAACCCTCCAGTGCCTCCTTTGCCCAACCAGTCTGTCCGCTCAGTCAACAGCCCAGGGCTGTCTTCAGGTGTCGTGGAGACCACAGCGGCCGGACAGAGGGGCGGTACGCCCGGCCCCGCCGGATCCACAGGCAGCAGCAGCAGTAGCAACACCGGCAGCGGCTACACCCAAATCACTCCAGAACACCCGAGCTCACTGTCCGCCCCATCCCAGCAGAACATGGAGACTTCTCCCATGATGGACGTGCCGTCGGTGTCTGACCACTCGCAGCAGGTTGTGGACAGTGGCTTCAGTGATCTGGGCAGCATCGAGAGCACGACAGAGAATTACGACAACCCCAGCAGCTATGACTCCACTATGGGCGGCGGAGGGGGCAACGGAACAGGAAACGGGGGTAATGGAGGGGCGATGTCGGGCGCCGTCGTGGCAGGACCCCCCGCAGCTTCATCATCGACATCTTCCTCCTCCTCCACCTCTGCTACTCCATCGTCCTCGTCTTCGCAGTCCAACAGTTGCTCCTTTGTGCAGACTCCCAGCCTCACACCCTCCACAGCCAATGGGGGGTCCCAGTTGGGAATGGGCAGCTGTAGCCTCATTCAGCAAACTGGACCAGGATCTAGTAACGCCGTGCCACAGCCTCCGCCACCGCCGCCTCCTTCCAACACCCCCAGCTGCGGTATCAAGTCCCCTCAAAGCTGCGGGGTGATCGAGAGGCCCCCCAGCACCAACCAGCAGCAGCAACCTCAGTCGCAGAAAAAGGTTCCCCAGCAACCTCCTCAGCAGCCGCAGCAAACCCCCAATCCTCAATCCCAACCTTCTGCGCCGCCGCCACCACAGCAACAGGCGCTGTCCCAGTGCAGCATGGGCAACGGCTTCGCCTCCACACCCATGATCATGGAGATCCCAGAAAGCGGAGGGGGCGGAGGAGGAGGCCGTGCCATCTACGAGCGGATGAGCCAGGACTTCGGCACAGGGAGCTACCCTCAGTCCACGGCCACTTTCAGCCTGGCAAAGCTCCAACAGCTCACCAACACTATCATGGACCCACACGCCATGCCCTACTCGCACTCTGCCTCCGTCACGTCGTACGCCACCAGCGTCTCCCTGTCCAACCCAGGCCTGGCCCCCTCGCCCCACGCCCTTCCTCAAGGCCAGCCCACCATGACCTCACCGGCCAACCTCAGCTCCGGCTCCATGAACCTGGGCTCGCTCCAGCTGCAGTGCAACATGCCGGCCACCAACATCAGCCTGGGGCCTCCGCAGTCGCACAGGCTGCAGGGGCAGATGGCCACGGTCAAAGGCCACATCTCCATCCGCTCCAAAGCCACGCAGCAGCTGGCGCCAGCCTCGCACCAGCAGCAGCTCTACGGCCGCAGCTCGGCCATGCAGGGCACCACCCGGACGCTGACGGTGCAGCGCGGCATGATGCCCAACCTCATGCCCACGCCTGCGCCGTACAACTCCATGAACATGACGCCCCTGAACGCCATGTCGGCCGGTTACAGAATGCCACAGAGTATGATGAACAGCGGTTACCACAGCAACCCCCCCTACATGAACCAGCCAGCGCAATACCCCATGCAGATGCAGATGGGCATGATGGGAGGACAGGGTTACCCCCAGCAGCCTATGCAGCCCAATCACCATAGCAACATGATGTACACGGGCCCTTCCCACCACAGCTACGCTGGCGTCCCCAAACAGTCGCCGTACATGAGCAGATGAGCAGGGCGACGGAGATGCGGGACCAGAGTTGACGCTCATTATGTTTTTAAAATGCCCCTCGCTCCCCTACGCCTGGTCCGGCGCCTCTGCTGGCAGCGAGGGGGGCGGGGCTAGGGTGATCGGAGGCGGAGTGTGCTTGGATTTCCTGTTCCTCTGCGCAAGTCATTTTTGTCCAGGTTTTTTTTTTTTTTTGGGGGGGGCTCGGTTTTCCCTTCAGCTGGCTGTGTTCGGGGATTCGGGACGCGTACCGTAGGGCTGAGTCAGGGGCCCCCCTGATGTTCAAAGAGCCAAAATGGGGTACACAGTGTTCCCCGGCCCCTGGAGCGGGAGGTCAAGAACGACCAAAAAAAAACAAAAAACAAAACATGAATGACCCAGAGAGACAACACAGGAATTCCTTCCTCCAACAGACTTCGAATGAGATTTAAAGAATGGTTAACTGAGTATATCCAACCATGCACACAATCTTTTAATTGATATGGGAAGCCTTATCTTAAATAAAAAAAAGACCATGAAAGCTTGTAGGTGGACTGTTTTGTTAAACATAATGTTAAATATTATTTTTCTTGTCGTTTTTTTTTTTTTTTTTTGGTTCCTATTTTTGGAATACTCGTGTGCAGTCCGACCTCTTATATGCTTTTGTCTTTATATGTGTGGCATTCTGAAACGGTGATACACACACACAACCCGCTAGGCCTCTCTGAAGAGGTCGAGCGTCCCTCCGAGGCAGCTCGGGTCAGACGACGGTTCCTCCGAAACGATTTCAAAACAAAAAACAAACAAAAAAAAAATACAAAAAAAAAAAAAAAAAAAAAAAAGGGGAAGGCTCGCGCATCTGAGGCGGCGTCCGAGCTGTTTTTCTAGAGTCTCCCGTCTTCCCAGATGGACAGTGTTGTACCAAAAAACACGGCAAAGACAGAGGAGCTGAGCGTGTTACTGTCTTATTAATGATATATCCATAAAAGAAACAAGTAGCATTATTTTCCAGTTTGCTGCCACTTGGAAACAATTTTAGATGTAAATATTCTGGTACTTCCCTTACACACGTATATATGTAACATCCACACACGCTGACTAGCCGTCGCCAAACGGCGGCTAGCTCAGGAACGTCCAACATTCAGCTCCTTCTTTTTGTCCACACTCCACTGACCGACGGTGTACAGCGTCAGTTCTTCTTGTTTTTAGCAGCTTGGGGGGAAGCAGAGTTGACCTGCTCAAAGTCAAGGGTTCTTTTTCTTTCTTTTTTTTTTTGTTATTTTTTTAATTAAAACTGTAGTGTTTTCTTTCTGCACTCCCACTGACTAGACGTTTGGCAGCAGACATCCAGCCTTTCTGAAAGGTGTGCCTAAAATGCCTGATCTAGTGCTCGGGTCGGACGGAGGCGCACTTAAGCTAAAGCAGGGTGAGAGACGGGTGAGCGCTCCTACTTTCCCCGAGGGGGTCGGCGTTCAGATGACAGGTGTAAACAAGACGCTCCATGTACCAGTATTTAAAGTCAAAAGAGGAGGGGATTTATTTTGTGTTTTGTTTTATTTTTTCTACATGCATACTTTCTTCTGAGTGTATCGCTCTGTTCTGTACACGTTTCTTTCGTCATTTGGTTTCTGAATTTTATCAGACTGGGCAGCTTTCTTTTATGACACAAAAGCTGACTCTTTTTGTCTTTAGAAAACTATTGTAGAGATTTTTTTTTTTCTATAATATAAAAAGGAAATTCTGACATTGATATTGGTACTGTCATTTTTTTGTCCCCCTCCCTACCCTCTACCCCCCCCTCTCGTACCTTCTCACTTCTGTTTCAGGAAACGACGACAAAAAAAAAAACAAAGATTTTTTTAGCTCGCCTCTTGGATAATTACTAAGAAATTCAAAATGTAAAAAAATTACCACTCACTTTTGGTGACTTTAAGATGCCTTTAACCTCTCCATTCCATCTCATCTCTAGAGTTTTTCTATCTTTGTGTAGTATATTAATGCTATTTTAAACAAAAGGACTACAAATATCTAAAGGTCACTTGGCATTCTTTTCGTTTTGTTTGTTTTTCTTTTTTACTCGTGTGCGTGTGTGTGCTGTGTGCGTGCGTGTGTGTGTGCGTGTGTATAGGATGACTTCCTTACATTTAAGAGGCATGTACAAATGAGCTCGGTATATTTGTCTGTTTATATTGCTTCCCTTTTTGTATCCTTTGTAATTGTACATGTTGCGTTGTATGCTGAGAGAGAGCGCAAAATTAAAAAAAGAGTCGTTGGGCGACAGCGGAGCACACAGTGAAGGTTGAGTCGTGCTCAGCCGCCTCAGCTCTCTACTCTGGCCTTGTATGTATTTCAATTTATTCATTTTGTTTTTATTTTTATTTTTTTTTCTTAGCAAGAACTCTGTACATTTTAACATAAAATGGAAATAAATTATGTTGAGCCACTCCCGTTTCTTTCCTGATGAAGCGGTCGTCGCCTCTAACCACGCCTGGAAGGATTTTTAGGCTCTGTTAGCATGTTGACTTATTCATGTCTTCAAAATCAGAAGTGTACATATAGATTGATTAACTATCTTTAAGCAGACGACGACGTTATGGCTTCGGAAACCTGATAAACAACAGATTTGGGTTAATTGGAGGCACACTAAACAAGTAACTTTTCTTTGTTAAAAATCCAGCCAAGATATCAGAGAGTTGTGCAGTCGGTTCACACTTTTGAGGAATTTACCAATGAAGGTGCCTTGTTTGTCTTTTTTAAATTTTATGCAAGTACAGACATGATGTAAATGTCCAATCACCCTACCGCTCAGGAAGGAGACAGATGTCCCAAAGATGAAGGTGTTTTAGTCAGAATTTTGCAAATTGACCCCAGAACAAAAATTCCCAAAGGGTTTGTGAAGACGCCGGCTGAAGCTGGTAAAGGCCGAATCATTGTCCACAGTGACCTTGACAATGACCTTCATCAGTGGGCCAATGAAACCAAAGCGGAACTGTTACGACCATCATTACATTTGCGGGAGATGGCAGAAAAACCATCCCAAAGTGACACTAACTTCTAACTAAGTTTAAAATGACCTATCTATACTCACTTGGTTTTTCAAAGAGGCTGTAATTCATTTAGATCCAAACATCTTCATTTTCCTCTGGTTGGGACCAAAATAGGAAGAAATGATTTTATTTGTCCTTTCCACGCTTACTGTGAAATGCGCTTTGTTTATTTTTATGGTAACTCACATTTCAGTAAAACCACGTTCGTCTCGTTTAGAGAAACTCTGCTCATCTCACCGATAACTTAGGATTTTATCGTGAATAAAAATCGCCTAATCGTTAGTAACATCGATGTTTCAGGCATTTTCTCTCGCCTGCATTTAATCATTTTGGCTCATTAAGACAGAAATGCGAGTCAGAATAACTTGCTTCATCAGGCTGTGATAAACAATAAACTGACTGACGACATGCTAATGCTAAACCTGTTCGCTCAACAGCAACGCCAGTGATACAAGCCTGTGTGTGATGGTCCATCCTGCTCCTCTCAATGATCAATATTAGGGGGAAAAAATTCAATAAAATTCAAGTTCTAAGGTTCCTGTTGGATGCTGGTGTTTTGGTCTTGTAGGGAGCTGTTTTGTCCACCAGGGGGAGCCATGAGGTGGCTGTCTGGCAGAGGGTGGTCCACGGCCACCTGGAGAACTCAGGTAGAGTTCTCCAGCGCCTGAGTATTGTTAGCCAGTTTAGAATCTGACCCTAAAGGTCAGATTCTCGGATCTGACCTGGGCTAAGACCCATGAGAAGATTTTTTATATTCATTTGTACAGTTTTATAAATCTTACCTGCTCATTTACATACATCCACAAACAAAATTAAGAGACATGTTGTCAGTAATTCAGAGAAAAAAAGAACAATGTTCATTTTACTCAAAGATAAACCTAAAAAGAATATGATTCAGAGAAACTTTTCAATTTTTTCCAGAGGTGTATACACTCGGTTTGAAGTGGATTCTCAAGATGATGTCATGCCTGTCAACATCTGGTAATGTTAATGAGAGACGAGCAGCTGTGGAGTGACAGAACCAGAACCAGGGGGCGGTTCTGGAACGGCGGTTCTGGAATAGCGGTTCTAGACAGCCCTAGATTTATGATTTACCATCTCAAATTATCCAAATCTGATATCTGAATAAAACCAAAGCAGTGACGGGCAAAAAAATCTTTTATTGAATTCGCTTACAACTTAATGGTCTTTTACTCTCTACGATCAGCTCAATTGCTTTCCATGCTTTCACAAACCAAGTGAAAGGAAAAAAACAAAGCAAAACGAGCTATAATTCAGTATCTTGAAAAAGAAGATCACAGAAGTCCAAAGCAATGTTTAGAGGGAACACTGAAATAACAATACAATAACCCAGGCTTGTGAATGTGTTTGTTTTTCTTAAATATATTTAATTAACAATATTATTGCTATGTCAGATATGATTATACAACAAGAACAAGAATTAAGAGATAAAATAAATAAAGCTTATCTTTAGTTGCAAAACAACATAAAAAACCCCACAATTTTACATAAAACCAGAACACTCTCTAAAACTCAATGATCAAACATGTATAGACCATCACCACTGAGACAAACAAACTTACAGCTTCATCTTGGTACCAATCAATCGTCAAACACAATAAATCAAATTTAGACTTATTGGTAATTCATCCCTAGCCATAAACTCTTCAACATTTGGAAACATAAAGAGTTACACACTGTATTTATGACTTTTTAATAGCTAATGAAACACCGGTAATCTTAGATGGTGTCATTAGTGTGAATAAAATAAAACCCTGCAACAAGTTACTCGGTTTACCTTTCTACAACAAGCCATCCTCACAAATCTTTGATGCTACAGGTACATTTGATCATTCTTAATAACAGCCGGGGATAAGATATGTGATCCATTCATTACCATTATACTTAAATCACTGCTTAGACAACTTTAATACTTTAAAAGTGTCAAAGTTTTAAAAAAAAAAAGTTTCCAATAGCATATGTAAATTAACCAAAATCTTCATTATTGCTGATTAAACTAAATTCCTTTGAGCTCCATAATTTACAATCACAGCCACAGCTACTCTGACACCCCATCAGTACGACCTTCATACTCCCACATATTGCCAACAGCAGAAACGCACATCTATGAAATTAAAAGTTTTATTGATGAACATCTTTTAAAGTAGGGATCTAAATAAACAGGCCGACATAAGTGGCCTTTCCTGCATTTCCAGTGGGTCCAACAAAAAAAACGAAACTGTTTATTTGATTTAGAAATCCATATCCAGTGTTAAGCTGGTCATTATACACTGCCTGACCAAAATAAAAGTCGCCACCTGGATTTAACTAAGCAAATAGGTACAAGCCTCCTATTGGATAATTACTGCATAGGCGATTATCTTTCAGCTGGCAACAAGTTATTTAACCCCAGCTGATGCAATGAGTAATTCCTCATTTCTCAAACAACCATGGCAAAAGACACATCCTGTGGTCGTGGAAAAGACTTTAGTCTGTTCAAGAAGGGTCAAATCATTGGCATGTTCAGTTTGCTAGGGAGCATAAAGATTGGACTCTGGAGGAATGGAAGAGGGTCATGTGGTCTGATGAGTCCAGATTTACCCTGTTCCAGAGTGATGGGCGCATCAGGGTAAGAAGAGAGGCAGGTGAAGTGATGCACCTGTCATGCCTAGTGCCTACTGTACAAGCCTGTGGGGGCAGTATTATGATCTGGTGTTGCTGCAGTTGGTCGGGTCTTGGTTCAGCAACATTGTGTGCCCAAAGAATGAGGTCAGCTGACTACCTGAATATACTGAATGACCAGGTTATTCCATCAATGGATTCTTTCTTCCCAAATGGATCGGGCATATTCCAAGATGACAATGCCAGGATTCATCAGGCTCAAATTGTGAAAGAGTGGTTCAGGGAGCATGACACATCTTTTTCACACATGGATTGGCCACCACAGAGTCCAGACCTTAACCCCATTGAGAATCTTTGGGATGTGCTGGAGAAGGCTTTGCGCAGTGGTCAGACTCTCCCATCATCAATACAAGATCTTGGTGAAAAATTAATGCAACACTGGATGGAAATAAATCTTGTGACACTGCAGAAGCTTATTGAAACAATGCCACAGCGAATGCGGGCTGTAATCAAAGCTAAAGGCGGTCCAACAAAATACTAGAGAGTGTGACCATTTTTTGGTGGCGACTTTATTTTTGGCCAGGCAGTGTATTTTGCCTGGAGATAAGCCAGACAAAATAATTAAAATAATCATCTGCATCCCTTTCAGGTAAAAGGTAATTTTGTTTATGTAACACATTTTCAGCCACAAGGCAGTACATAGTGCTTATGTGTGCATGATGCGTTGAAGTCTTATGATCACATGTTAATATTGCTCCAAATGGGTCAGTTATGGCTGAAGGTAGTGTTAAAAAATTCTTTACATCAGTCTGAAGATCAAGGCTGCTCACAACCCAGCAATCAACTCAGATGATTGATGAGAAATTATATTTCTCCAAATGCTTCTTTCAATATGATCATCTCCATGGAGACAAAGAACATCAAATAAATGGATTCTTATAAGTAATTCTCTCAAAATAAAACGTTTTCCAATCACCACTATTAATATTGCTAACCCTTTCTGAAAATGTAATCAGCGTGAAAATGTATTACAGCTCCAAACACACAAAGGACCAAACAAACATTTTGTAAACAACTAATTATGCTTTCTTAGAAAATAAAACTAAACAATAATAAGTTTAAATATAAACTAAACTACTTAGAAATAATACAGGAGAAATATATATCTCTAAAAACTTTTCGAATACTCAAGTATTAAGGTTTTATTTAAAGCAACGTAACCAAGGAGACCAAATGTGTTTTTGAGGCATTTTCTGAAACCTGGAACAGGCTCTGACTTCTTATTCCAAATATCTGACTAAAACAAAGCCGATCTTCTAAAACCAGAAGTAACTTTTTAAACCACATAAACAGTGTTAAGCTCCTGCAAAACCCCCAAGATTTAAACTATTAAATGAATCACAGCTGGACCAACTGAAACTGAGATCATTGTTTTCCTAGTGAATTTTAACATTCACTGTTAACATTCAAGTAACTGAAAATGACATGTCACTAAAATGCAATGGAACGAAAGACTGTTTTGGTCTTGAGTAACTACAATAAACAAAATACTTTAGTTACTTTGTGAAATCAACAGGCACACATTGATTGTTCTTTAATGAGTTTTTATGCTACCCAATCAGAGCCAGGAGGCAGGTCTTAGCGCTGTCAATCACTCTCTGTGTGCCAGTCTCATTATTGAATTACAAAACGGGTTTTGATGGGAGTTCAGGACAGAGATCTGCAACCAGTGGCTTCAGAGAAAAATGTTACTCTTAAATCGCTCCATGTGGGTTGTCTGTGCAAAAAATTCAAATTTAATAAATATGTTACATATGCAAAGAAAACTTTAGATTGTTTTTACAGTTTAGACTGAGCCTAAAAATCCAAGTAAATCAATGCTTTATATTCTGTCCTTTATTTTGGGCTATCTTCTTTAAAGAAGTCAACTAGCCTCAGACAACATGTGTCTTTCCCCTAAGAAAACAGGATCCAGGCTCTGATTGGCTATTTCTGCACTGGGAGAAGGAAGAGGAGCTATTCACATATTTATAAAGTATTTTTTATAAGAGACATACTGCAGCTTTAGACAAAGACAGATCAATGTTGCTATCATTTAACTGTACATTTCAAATGCACACTTAATGTTGGAGTATAACTGTCTTTTCTCTTCTGTTAAGTATTATAATATTCTAAATATGGTCCAAAACAGCATCAAAATTCGGCCATGATGATTTTGATACAGAGACGTATGCCTCCTTAAGGTCAACTCCTGTTTGTTTAAACGGAAAGCAACTCCACAAGATGAAATCTGATACTGGAAACAAAATGTCAGACCAGCTACATTTTAAACCAATCCGCGGGCAGTTTTTCTAATGTTTACCGACACGGGCCAGTCAGTACCAAACCTCTCACCTGTCACTTCCGTGTTATTGACCAACCAGTGCATTAGGTGGGCAGGACTTTTCGCTCTGGCGTGCCTGTGATTGGCTCGCTCAGCACCTCCATCCTGAACGGTTTAAGGATCTCCTGCTCCACCTAACGGGAAGCAGCGACGGCTGTTTAATCTTTCTGTGGCAGAAAAGGCGAAGGGCTACTCGAGAGGGGGTGAAACATCACTTCGGTAAGTCGGTGCCAGCTTTTGAGTGGTTCCACAGACAATTTGTGTCTTTTCTAAGCTCTCAGCTCGGTATTTGAGCGGGTTCCCGAGTGACGGGGCTGCTCCGCTGTCATGAGACCGAAGCAGGAGGAGGAGGGACGGACGGAGCATCCTGATGTTTGCGGACGGAGGCCTTCGTTTTCCTGGTCATGACGGAGACACCTCGCTCCTTCCTCGCTGCACACTGTACTGCTTTATGAAAATATACCCGCATTGTAGCCATTGTGGCTGCTGTCCGCCCCGAACAAGATAGCTTTTCGCCGCATTTTTAATGAATGAATCCGGTGTCATGTTCCCCAGGCAGCAGCAGTGTGTCATGTGAGGAGAGGAGGGCTTTTCTCCTCGCGATTAAAAAAAAAAACATCTCTTATATTCTTTCGAAAAGGTCATTTTACTTTAGACACTCTGAAATTCCCACGTTACTGACACGCTTATGGTTTACTTATTATTCAGTAAAATCAATCCAGGTCACTTCATAATTATTATTCAACCATGCACAATGTCAGATGTTTGTCTGTCAGTGTCAGTCTTTTGTCCCTTGTAGTCCCTTTTTAAATAATGATGAACAATTCCGGCTGCACAGTGGCGCAGTGGGTAGCGCTGTTGCCTTGCAGCAAGAAGGTCCTGGGTTCGATTCCCGGCCCGGGGTCTTTCTGCACGGAGTTTGCATGTTCTCCCTGTGCATGCGTGGGTTCTCTCCAGGTTCTCCGGCTTCCTCCCACAGTCCAAAAAACATGACTGTTAGGTTAATTGGTCTTTCCAAATTCTCCCTAGGTGTGAGTGTGTGTGCGTGGTTGTTTGTCCTGTTTGTCTCTGTGTTGCCCTGCGACAGACTGGCGACCTGTCCAGGGTGTACCCCGCACCAGCAACTCCCGACCCCGTTAGGGAGAAGGGTGGTCAGGAAATGGATGGATGGATGGATGGATGGATGAACAATTACAAATACCTCTGGTGACGTCACAAGGAAGCTTATGCTGCAATCAAAAAGTTCAGAGCAAAGGATGCCTCTGCAGACTGCAGCTGAAAACAACAGTGACTGCTAATCTGTTGTTGTTGGTGGGGTTTTTTTGGATTGATTACTGGACAGCAAAAGATGCTTAATATGATTTTTATTTTTTTAATTTGAACCAGTTGAAGCTAAACCTGCCACCTCAGGAGTTCTGGGTAGAAGAGATTTACAGACAAATCAGCGTTCGCATCTTAAATGCAAAATTTACATGGATTCTTTTTATCACCATTAATTTCTTTATTTTATCACTATGAGAGTCTTGCAACAAAATTTCGGTCGATATGGACATTTTAAAGGTAGAGTTAGACAAAGTGTCTATATCGAAAATGTCTATATACAGGTTTCAGTAAATGACTGAAGAGTTTACACGCCGATTAACGATTAATCGATTACTAAATTAGTTGGCGATTATTTTTGATAATTCAATTAATCACAATAAGTAGATTAATCATAATAATTTGATTAATTGTTCTAGCCCCACTCTTGTGTTTCTCGCTCAAATGCAACAGAACGGCTTAAAGAGTCCATGTGGAAACGAGTAAAACGTCACGCCGTTTACTCACGCTAGTTGGATTCTTGTTGGTTTATTTGAAGCCGTTGACCCAGATACTCACAACACGGTCGTTTTGATTTGCATTGTTGTTTTAAAGACCTTCTGAAGTCCTGCTCAGACTTCATTTCCCCCGCTGCACGAAAAGAGCGCTTCAGCGATCGTTGAAACCAACCCCGGTGTTCCTTCTCCCTCCCTCAGCCTCTCCAGCCAAGATGATCCACAGCCTGTTCCTGATAAACGCGTCCGGCGACATCTTCCTGGAGAAGCACTGGAAGAGCGTGGTGAGTCGCTCCGTGTGCGACTACTTCTTCGAGGCGCAGGAGCGCGCCACCGAGCCGGAGAACGTCCCGCCGGTGATCCCCACACCGCACCACTACCTGATCAGCGTGCTGCGCCACCGCATCTACTTCGTGGCCGTCATCCAGAGCGAGGTGCCGCCGCTCTTCGTCATCGAGTTCCTGCACAGAGTCGTCGACACGTTCCAGGTCAGGGGTCGCTCGCGGGTTGCTTTTTCTCCGCTTTACGTCGGCTTCTGTCACGTCTGACTTCCCTCCTCGCCTCCAGGATTATTTCGGCGTGTGCACCGAGGCGGCCATCAAGGACAACGTGGTGGTGGTGTACGAGCTGCTGGAGGAGATGCTGGACAACGGGTTCCCCCTGGCAACGGAGTCCAACATCCTCAAAGAGCTCATTAAGCCTCCCACCATCCTCCGCACCATGGTCAACACCATCACAGGTCCTCCAGCAAGTCTCAGCGCATTTTACAGTTAAAATACACAAAGGGATGAGAGAGTTTCATGGTTTTGCACCACAAAAAACCCAAAATCTTACCAAGTAATTTTTGTCTTCTCTCTTGTGTAAACGTCTTTGTACAGTTGGATTAAGGCAAATTAGCATATAAGTAACTTTTCAGCTAGATATAGGATCTTGTTTTAGGTCAATAATTCCTTAATAGTGACAAAGTTCTATTTCAGATTAGATAATGTCACACATAACAAGACACTTTTTTCCTGTATTGCTTACAAGTTGTATTTATGAGTAATTCTGAAGGCCTGTCTTTGGTTTTCAGCTGACTTCTAATGTGTTTTGTGCCACTAACTGATTATTTCTTCATTATTTGATTCTCATAGTTTTTATTCATGTTTTTCCAGGCAGCACCAACGTCGGTGAGCAGCTCCCCACCGGCCAGCTGTCCGTGGTGCCGTGGCGACGCACCGGCGTCAAGTACACCAACAACGAGGCCTATTTCGATGTGGTGGAGGAGATCGACGCCATCATCGATAAGTCAGGTAAAGCCGTGGAAAGTTTTAAGAGAAAAAAAACCACACACACACAAAATAAAAGCAAAACTTCAGTCAGGACGCGTCTTTCGACAGGTTCCACCATCACAGCGGAGATCCAGGGAGTCATCGATGCCTGCGTGAAGCTGACGGGCATGCCCGACCTGACGCTCTCCTTCATGGTGTGTTTTTAAAAAAAAAAAAAAAAAAAAAAAAAAAATGTAAAGAAACTAAATCTATTCGTAGAAATAGAAAGTAAAAGGCTCCCGTTTCCTGTCGTCCTTTCCCAGAATCCCCGGCTGCTGGACGACGTCAGCTTCCACCCGTGCGTTCGGTTCAAGCGCTGGGAAGCCGAGCGGATCCTCTCCTTCATCCCGCCCGACGGAAACTTCCGGCTGCTCTCCTACCACGTCAGCTCCCAGAAGTCCGTGTTTTAGTCATGATATTTTTACAGCATATCCTAGAAACGCCTTTTTGTTTTGTTTTGTTTACATTTGTTTGCGTTAAAATCACAAATTTAGTGCGTTCTATCAGGATTTTATGAGGCAGACGGAAAAAGTAAATATATTTAATAATATTTTTGACAAGACAAATCTAAAAGTTGAGTGGATGGATTATCATCCACCACCTCCTTAGTCAATACTTTAAAAAAATCTTTTTTTTTTTAACCGTAATAGCAGCTTTTTCCCCTTTTGATTTGAACTGAACATCAATTCTCAATTCTAAACATTATTTTTTCCTTGTTAGATTTTTTTTTTTTATTGAATCTAGATTTGGATTTTGACTGGGCGTAAATCTGAAATCTCTTGCAGCCTTTAAGGTTTTTTTATGATTGCTCACAGTTGATTCGGTTAAACTGAGAAATGTTTTCTGAAACCAAACAGTGTGGACCATTCACTCATCCCGCAGTGCCTACTTTGTTTTTATCAGCTTTTGTTCAGGGGTTTCAGAAAAAAAGCAGGCTAAATAGATATCTATGCAGCACTTTTTCTGATTTTGATTTGTAAAAAAAAAAAAAAAATAGGTATCCTCTCTTTTTTTTCGGTCTGTGTCATCAATAGTTTTCATCTCTGTTTGGCTTCAGAAAGATATTCCACGTATTTACCTCCTGTTCTTCCTCTTCCTCCTCAGCCTGGTGGCCATCCCCGTTTACGTCAAACACAACATCACCTTTCGGGAGGGCAGCTCCCAGGGCCGCTTCGACCTGACCCTGGGCCCCAAGCAGACCATGGGGAAAGCAGTGGAGTCGGTTCTGGTCAGCAGCCAGCTGCCACGGGGCGTCCTCAACGCCAACCTCAACCCCTCCCAAGGAACGTACACCTTCGACCCCGTCACAAAGGTACTGACAGACCCAACCGTCCCAGTGTGTGTGTGTTTTTTTTTTTGTTTGTTTTTTTTTTATTCTGGATTTTCACTTTATAGTGGTATTATAAATAAATGGATATTCCAATATATTTGCTCAACACTTTTTCTTTCTTTTCCTTTTTTCCCCCTTTTTTTCTTGCCATGGAAGTTGTTGACGTGGGATGTTGGGAAGATCAACCCGCAGAAGCTGCCCAGTCTTAAAGGCACCATGAACCTGCAAGCTGGAGCCTCTAAACCCGACGAGAACCCCACCATCAACATCCAGTTCAAGATCCAACAGATGGCTATCTCAGGTACACACACGCGCACACGCACACACACAACTCCAATCACAGTCAAGCAGTTCTCAGCTGACAACCACCTGATTTGGATTTTTATTTCTCTCACTAATGTTACGCCATGTCCACTAGGGGGTGCCAAATGCTCTAAATTCACCCAGTTGACACTATAATACAGATGTTCCAACTGCATGGATAGAATTGGTAACGTGATCAAAGTTAAAAAAAAATTCAGCAGCAAAGTTAAACTTACCAATTTAGAAATTGTTTTCTTTCAGAATTTTATATTTTTGAGCTCCTAGTTCCTTCAACTCTAAAACGATGCATTAGGCCTTGTATTTAGGGATTTATTGATCCAATGTTAATTCAAAGATACTAATCTGGGGATTTATCAGATAAGTTCTTTAGGAGTATTTCAAACGTGGCTCACATGATTTATTGTTTTTAGTGTCCTCAGAGCCGCTCCAATGTCAAAAGTACAAAAGGTGTGAACCCTCCAGCGTTTAACCCGGTTCGTGTCCCCCGCACAGGGCTGAAGGTGAACCGGCTGGACATGTACGGGGAGAAGTACAAACCCTTCAAAGGCATCAAGTACATGACCAAGGCCGGAAAGTTCCAGGTGCGAACATAAAGACTGCTGGTCCAAACCACCAGGGGGTCGTCCAGGGAGGAGGAGGAAGGGGTGAAAGCCGGTAGATTCCTGGGGTTCCTGCTGAGGTTTACCCACTCAGACCGAGGGGTCGGGGAGGGGGAACCCATCCACACACTGCTGCTTTGAAAAAAAAACCCTTCAATCATCATGTCTTCAAAGTGTCCTCACAACAAATTACATGTCTTTTTTTTTTACCCTTTTGTTGTTTTATTGAACCTTGTTTTGTTCGTTTTCTCAGATTGGTAACTTTAGTTTAGTTTTTCTTTTTGTCTTGAACACTGGAGCGACCAAAGCTGTTTTGTTTACCATGGAAAATCTCCATCTAACAGTTCAGACTGTTTCCTTCGGTTTCATTTCAATGTTGAAGAATGAGAATTTACACGTTCGAGAACTGAATGGTTTCCTATTGTCGTATTTCCTCACTGCCAGGAAAACTGCGTAACGTGTGTTTGCTGAGGTACAATTGGTAACGTTGCCACAGCAACTGAGCTTTTAGACATATTTGCATAGGGAGGGAGGTGATTGTTTTATGCCTCTGCATCCTCGCTCTGCTCCACTTCGTGCTGGCATGCCGGTCAGTAGCTGACCGATCAAAAATAATACGTTTCTGTAATACGACGAGTACCTCCAAGAAAATGTTGATGGTTTGCATTTTGTGTTTACAGTATCTTTTTTTTTTTTTTTTTTTTGCCTGTTGAAAATACATCCTCCAATGGAGTGTTATGATGGTGGAATAAAAGAAATAAAAAATGTTAAAGCTGAACGATTACACTAGCAGGTCCTTTTGCTTGTCTATGTTACGAGTTGTGTCATCATATTGCTTCGTGAGGAGTTTCCCGGTAGTTTCTGTCTGGGCTGGTACAAGCATAATAACCACGGCGACACGGTTTAGCAAATAGAAGAAGAGGAAGATGCTGAACAGGTTGTGAATTTCAACAGCAGATGTAATCTCACAACCTGTGTGATGAACTTACTGAGCATGTGTTGACAGTGGACAGTTGCTTGGAGTGAGCCGTTGACCTGCAGCACATGAAATGTCAACGACAAAGAAAGCATATGTTGAGAGAATAATGCAAATAAAACAAGGTGTCTGTATTTTGTAAACTTTTTGAGTTATAAATTGGATCTTGCAACATGGATCTTACCCTAACACCACATCTGAAGGCTGTGCCGCCTCCATATGCATTTATATGACGTCTGACGGTGGCATAGCCATCCGTGGAATATCCCAAAGATGAGCAATGACTCAGCATTTAACGATATTTAGAGTTGGAGCTAATTTAATACGGAAACTTAAAACTGTTCTGTAATAAAAAACATCTGGTTAATATAACGAGCTCCTTCGGTCTAGCCAGCAGCAATTCTGATGGAACTTTGCGTTTGGTGAGCTCACGATAGGAGCTACTTCTCAGTGAAACAGTTAAAAAAAAACAAAAAATGTTAAAGGGTCAATAGAGGAGCCATGATGTGACGACTTCCTGAAGGCGGAGTCTCAGGAAGAGCAGGAGCTTCTTAAAGGGACAGAGGCCCAATTTTCAAGGCGGTAAATGATTTCTTTTAAACCATATTTGATAAATATTAGCTAATTGTGCTATGAAATGACACTATGTGTCTGGAAAACACATAGTCCAAATCCCTAGAAATTCCACTCTAAGCCAAACAGAAAAGTCTGAACTGAACTGATTTGTCCACATCTGTATGACACACATCTCAAGTATAATTATAACACCTATAAGTCTGTAGGTGTTCACCCAGCCATTGTCGAGCCTGACTCACAAACTGCACTATCTAAACCAGGGGTGCTCGATAGATCAGCCGGTCGATCACGGGAAGGTTTTGAGTCGATCTCTGCAGCAGGTGACAAACTGAAAGCCTCCAGGACGCTGAGACCAGAACGCCCTCTTCTGACAGGCTTATCAAAATATTCACTAAGTTTGTAGCTTCATTAAAGAATAATATATTTTTTTTTTAAATCAATAAAACGTGTTAAAATGAATATTCTCGGTAATTATTGCTAAGTTGAGTTGCAGATCCATTAACAAATGAAAAGTCACTCAAAAGACCGACTGACTAGCAGAGCAGGAGTTTAAATGAACTAATGTGTTCATGAGAGCCTCATTAATAGTCGATAACTAAATATCAAGCCTGGAAACCTGATATCGTAACGGACTGAATGTTTTTAACGTCATCTCTGCTCGGCTAGCGGGGCGCAGGCGGTTGCCACGGCAACGGGTGTGTTTAAAACGATAAAGAAAGAAAAACAGAGTAAAAAGGTGATGGTGGATCTGAGTTGATCACCTGTTCGGGTTATTTTATCTTTGTTGACCTTCGCTGTGGTTCATCACAGCCGCAGGAGTTTCTGAACGTTCAATAAACGACAAAACTTGGACTAATTACCTCGTTCGTTTGCAGTAAATGTGTCATAAACATCAAATAGGACAAATATATTTGATTAGGTTTTAACAAACAAATGGCTTCTACCGCGATAATTATCTGAAGGTAAATTCAGAAGATTTGCCTTTACTTTAACAGAGCTCTTTGGTTCCTATCAGTTTGTAGTTTCGCATATTGACGTCATCAAACCAAATTTCAGATCAACAGACACCTGCTGCAACCAGCTTCTGACTGAGAAACCAGTAACCTGCTCCCAGTGTCAGAGTCTCACTGAGGAAGAAACCGCATTAGGTTTTCTATCACTTGATCATTTCTGATATAACTGATCTATATTCCTATAGAAAATGAGTCAATAGGGTTTAATTTAATATTTTTCTGTGTCATGAGGTAGATCTCAGGTGGCTGGTGAGAGAAAAAGTAGATCTTGGTCTGAAAAAGTTTGAGCTCCCCTGACCACAGACAGGCATCACACTGAGGCTTCAGATCTACAAGATCCACGTTCGTCTCGTCACGGTGCAACGACGTCTGATTTTGAAACCCACTCATGACATCACCGTGTTCATGCCCCGTCATCCTCCCTCCCCTCATTGAGGAAAAACCGCAGCTCACTTTGTCATCCAGAAATCTTGGACGTCTATTTCGGATCATCCGCTGGTGACTTCACCGCCTCCTGCCTCTCGTGGTCAGCTCGTCCTGTGACGTCACCCCCTCACCCCCACCCAATTTGCTCCGGCTGGACTCCACTCCATAATTTCCTCGAGACTTTAAACCCCTTCCAGAAGCTTTTTTTTCCCTCCCTCTCTTCTTGACCACAACATCGACCAGTCAGGAGCCTGAAGGCAGTTATGTCATATAGAGGGGAACTTTATCCTTCTTGTTTTTACCCCCCTCGTGAGTAAGTTGTTTTTTTTGTTTTTGTCAGTTTAAAAAAAGCCACACTATTCACTGAGAGGAGGCATTCCTGAAACTCTTAACTTGAGGAGGAATATATAAACATTTTGAGGTAAGTTTGGTCTTTGTATTGTAAACGCACATTTTGGGGGGGGGGGTCACCCTGTTCATTTGTCCCGCTCGCACGGACGGCACCAATTAACATTCGCCAGAAGTACGGAACAGGTCATTATAACATCGACACAAACCCCCATATGAGAATGGATTTATAATTGCGAACGCAGCCGAACCTCTGCTGTGGCGTAACGCAGGTTTTTTTTGACGTGAATCCCTTTGTGTATTGGCGGGTGAAAGTGCGATTTCTGTCACCTGGACTAATGAGCCGCGCGCGCTCAACTCCCAGCTCTGACTGACTGGGGTTCGTGTTATCCGCGCGCAGATAACGAGGGGCATCCTAGTGTAAAATCTGAGGGCGGGGAGTTGTTGGTCTTTATCTAATTACCGCTTTGATCTGCGCCGCTCGCCCTGGACCCCCTCCCCTCCCCTCCCCTCCCCGCGGGGGATCTCAGTTGGAGAGCACGTGGACCTACTGTAATCATAACAGCAGCAGAGGGGGAGCCCATTACTGACGAGACGGAGGTGGCGTCGCGCGCTCTTTACTGACTCCTCCACGCGCTCGCAAGATGAGACCACGTGCTCGGTGATTTACTGGTTGTTGTTAAATGCCCTCCCCCCTCCACCCACCCCAACCCGTTGAGTCAGCGTTTATCTGGTAGCGTAGTTGCAACATGTCGGCCAAGATACCAGTTTTGGGTGAAACTGGTCGAATATTCATGGTGGCGACGTTGCAAGTGAGGTTAATGTCGCTGCATGCAGCAGATGACTTAAGATGTGGCGTCGGTACAAAAAAGGTCGACGGCCTTGATGGACGAGAAGAGGCAGGTCAAATGTTGCGGCTTCATCTTGACACTCAAACTTTAAGTCCTACTGATGAACTGGCTGGCGTGAGTTTATCACAGCTATTTTGTCATTTCACTTGAAGTTAGCCGCATTAGCTTTGAAAATTTGACACCCACACAAATTGCTTTATTTTGAGTTTTTACTTCTCACTCAGTATTTAGGAATACGGCCTTTATGTGCCCCATTTTCAGGTTGGTCGGTTCTCATGTGTACAACTAAGATTTACAAAAAGTAAATGATGGCTGCAGCATAAAACGAGTGTTTTGGGGTTATACAACCACCCAAAGTTATTTGCCTGAACGACCTTAATGGAGAACAGTTATAGGTAAATAATACACCTATAACTGGTATATAGGTATATTATTTACTCTATGGGTCCTTCACCATTTGATACCTACTCTACACATGCATAAGCTGCCCACCAGACATGGTGAACCAAAGTGGAACCTCTGTGTAAACCCAGACCAATTCAGTTCCAATCCAACCTGAGCAAAACTAGTTTGGAGGCCAGACACATACGTTGGCTGGCCATTCTGAGCAAAACAAACATTGGGGTATTGATTGACGGATCAATGAATTCTTTTCTTTGAAAAGTAAAGTATTGAATGAAACATCCCTTATCTGTGTAGTACAAATATTATGACACACACAGGGACAAAGTTAGCTGGTTAAATCAAAATCCAATGAGACTTTGCTCATTTTCAGTTAAGATTACATCTGTTATCGCTGCACGCCATTTATCGAACCCCTTAAGTTAAATCAGGTGTAAAACTTGCAACATATCACAATCAGTTAAGTAGAATGTACACATGAAACACTTAGCAGAGTGGAACTGTTTGAAAAAGAGGAAGCTTGAAGTTCCTGCTTCTACCTGTTGACAAAAAAGCTGGGGTCGTCCCACAGAGAAACCAGTGAGAGATGTGCGTTTAGCCCATTACTGTGCAGCACACGTTGGAGACAAGTTAGATGAGGAAAGAATGAACTGCGGATTGCAGCGTTGCCGTCTAAAGCCTTCAGATAGTCACACATAAGAGAAAAGGGAAATGGGGTTAGTTATTACTCATTCGGTCAATCGCTTAATTGTTGAAGCTCTGGCAGTGATGGCAATGAAACCACAATGAAAAATAAAATGTTTTAAATCATTAAACAAAATTCACCAAAACCATAGTATTATAAGTTACCCATGGTGTTTCCACAGCGCAACATTAAAATGATTCCAAAACTTTCAACAAATAAGAAAATCTGGCTCCACTGCAAGCACTGAACCCAGGCTTTAGAAATAAAACACCAGGTTTTCTTTGCACAATTCACTTCACTGACGCTTGACTGGAGTGCGCGACCTCCAAACAAAGGAGTCCTCTCCTGGCATTAGCCTGTCGTCCCCCTCCGTCATTCAGGGACACACATCCACCCTGTCCATGTGCGCTCTGCGAGGAAAACACATCTTCTCAAACCGTTCACGTAGCGCTGCGTGGCTAAGAGCCAACTCGATTCAAAGCCCCGACAGCTGGTTTTTAAAACCAGACGATGTCCAGACAGGAGTCACAAGGGTTTGTTTGTGTGCGGTTAAAACTAGAACTCCTAAGACAAATAAAGTGCAGATGAAAAGACTGTGATCAGTAGTTTTTTTTTTGTTGTTTTTTTTAAATCCTAACATCTTGTGATGGAAAAAATGGAACAAGCTACCACTTTGTGGTTAATTTAAGTTGTAAATGCCTCACTGTTGTGTTTCTCTGTTTGGTCTCTGCACACTTCCAGACAGTACCCAGGCTGGGTAGACAATGCCTTGAAGCTCCAGCAGTGTTCCCAACATCGTTGTTGTTTGCCAGAACTTTCTTCAAAGCGAAGAGATGGTATCCAGACTCAGAGTTAGCGCTCGGATCGACCGGGGCCACCCGGGCGACTGGGAACGTCGCAACGCTTTCATGTCGAAGACGACATGAACACTGAGCCAATTCTTCTGGTAACATCCCATACATTTAGGAGGACTGAGACTTTCTCCAGTTTCCTTTGATTATCTAGACTCAGCACTCTTCCATCTGTCCTTTTTTTTTTTTTTCGAAGTTGTTGCAGTCAAATCCTAAAGCTCCATTTAGGATTTTACACAGTTTGGATTTTAAATTGTTCTTTTTTAAAAAATACACTGAACTGTTTGCTTTAATCCATGTGTTTTAGTCTCTGTTGTTTTTAGCACTATTAAAAAACTGCGACAGTCAAGTCGCCATGCCCCGGCCGAGGGCAGGACCAGGCCCTCCAACCGAGGAGACGTATGAGCTCTCCGAAGCTCGGCCTCTCTTTTTGCAAAGAAAATGTTTCAAAAAGACATCCCCTTTGAGCAAATACATCGAGGCCGAACACCAGCAAGCGGGACTCTTCTCCCTGTCTCCGTTGGGGGCCGTCACTGCCGACCTCCAGAAGAAGAGGAGGAAGAAATGCGGCGCCTGCGCTCCCTGCCTTCGCAAAGAGAACTGCGGTACCTGCGCCAGCTGTCTGAACCGCAAGACGGGCAAGCAGATCTGCAAGGAGCGCAAGTGTGAGCAGCTGAAGAAGAGACGGAGCGAATGCGACGCGAACGAGGTACGATCTCTGCTCTGATCTTTCTAGCTTGCCTGAATGGATATTGTGTTAACGCCGGAGTTTAAAAAAAAAAAAAAAAAAACCAGAAAAACAACTGATGTCATTTAATATTTGTCGAGTTAACCAACTAGTACTTTGTCAACTTTGAGCTGGAGGCCTTGAAACGTTTTCATGCCACGCCTATGGTTCTGTTTCTGGGGACATAAAATGACTGGAGAGAACATCTTGTCCACTTGGAATGGATAGATCCATTACACACTGTTCCAGGCATCCAGCACATCTTTTCAGGGATGTTCATTTTAGACCAACAAATGTCAGCTGGTGTTCCTACCGGCGAGTCAGGACCCGCTTCTTCTCAGGCTGGCTCTGCAGAGACTGAGCCAAACCTGCGAGGGTGCAAGTGCAAAAGTCCTCCCATGTGTGATGAAACCTGGCAGTCGGACCAAAAGTTGCCTCCTACAACTAAATGTTTTCTATTCGCAAAATATCGTAGCCCCCCCCCCCCCCCCCCCCCGTCTTTGTGGCAGACATACAGAACCAGCTTCTGCTGCCATTTAATGGTGCCAGAGCAGATGGAAGTACTAGTCCTGCCAACGCAAATACACACGCACAATTTACACAGCAATAGAACACAGTGTGCATTGCTAAAATGGCTTGAAATATTTTTTTCTTTTTTTTTAAAATCAATTAGAAGTTTGCACAGCAGATTAATAAAGATTTGTCCAATTTGGGGAATGTTTTGAATGTTTGTGTTGGAGTCTTTTTATTTATTTATTTTTCTTTTAATGGTAGACTGAGGGAACGGCGTTTGGATGGCTGAGGCTGTTAGGGTTACCGAACAGCAACGGCGGAGAATTCCTGCCGTTGCCTGCGCTTTGTCCTTTGACCTCTGCAGCTTCCACTGAGGGTGGGGGTTAACCTTAGGCCGTTTTGTGAGAGTGTGTGCGTGTGTAATGTGTGTGCTTTGGAGAGGTGTAAAGAAGGAGGGAGAGAGTGCAGTTTCCAAAAGTGTTTCTCTTGTGCTTTAATGGACGTGTGCATGCGTGTGTGTGTGTGTGTGTGTGTGTGTGTGTGTTTGTGTGTGGGTTTGGATGTGCAGCAGCATCTTAAGCACCGGGGGATGGAGGATAGCAGGAAAATCTAGAACAGACTACAAAAGCATGTCCAGAGGAGCAAACACATACTGCACACAGGCTGATATACAGCAAAACAATCAGATTTTATTTATTCGACTTAAAAATATTTTCATGCTTCTAAGGAAGAACCTTAAAGCAAAAAACATGTAATGTGTGGGAACTGAAAACAGTATCTAAACTTTTGGTTCCCAAAGAAAAATGTTTGTGTTGGAAGAGTGAAATCCAACTGGAATTGATGAAAGTTTCTCAGCAACCTTCACCTCAGAATTCAGCAGAGCAGCTGTGCCTTTAAAACATGGTGATGCTTTACACTGTGAAATACCAACGGCGGCCGGAGCCTCCCACTAGTAGATGATGTCCCCATGACATCATCTACTATTACACATGTATCTGTAGTATAGGACTTGTTTTGCTTTTCGCTTGAATATCCAGTGTTAACATCAGCAGCTTTATGACTTTACATCATGGGTTAGTCGGTTCCTTCAGTTCATTGTTCTTCCTTTTGGAGAAGTATCTGTTTGAAACAAAGATCATTGTACCTAATCATTTTGTTTTGCCTTTTTTACCTTTGCATTGTTGCTAATCTACTTTGTATTTGCTGTGTAAATAGGTGATACCAAAAGATTCCTAGAGTATCACGAAACTAAACAAAAGTAACACAGTTTGACAACTACAGGACTAAACCTTCGTGACGTGAAGAAAACTTCACTCTTCTTCAGGTATTGAAAATTATAACCATATGAGGGATACTAGCACGTGTAGAGGCACAGATGCATCAAGTTACTTTTTAGGGAACCTATTTAATACTGACCCAAACAGAGTGCATACTGAAGCTGAAATGGGACATGGAGTTTGTTTAGCCAAAAACTGAGTTTCTGCCATTGCTCTTCCAGTTTGGCTCGCCAGTAGAGGCTTCAGAAGTGGCAGCCAGGCGGCAGTGACTTGACAATTTCGGATCATGCTTTTGCTTCATGATTTCAAGAGGCGATACAACTATTTATTTCATTATATATTGAGAAGCTTAAAATTATAGAAACTTTCCCCTTATTTTCAGTCAAACCAACTAACTCTTAACAGGTTATTCTGTCAGCATTATATTGTCTTGATTTATGTAGAGATCAAAGAATAATCCACTAAAGACTCCACTGAGTCGTTATTGTAGTTCTTGCATGTTTGTCCAAACTGCTATTTGAGCTTTTTGATTGACGGGGATTAATAGTCACACATGCAGTGCAGTATTTGATTAAATATTAGGTGAGTTGTTGTTGTTGGTAAACGATAAAAAGATACCTTGTTCCCCCCAAAAAAATTCCACCCTTCCAAAGTGTCATGTCTTTGGCCATGTTAAGAAATAAACACTAAATCTTGTTATGTCACCATTTAATAGACAAAGCCAATTGAATGAACCCCAACTATTTGCTGGGGTTAGGGAACACCACCTCCCACAAATAGTTAGAATATATGAATACTTGAGATACCTCAGAAAAATGCTTATATCTGACTATTTTAATTGTTCAAACAGCTGATACATATCAATAATATGCCTGTGGAAGCCATCTTAGAAGCCGATTGCTATGGTCTTCCTTATCTGCTCTTGGGAGTACCTGTATTTAAAATAAATAAATAAATATAAAAAAAAAAAAATCCATGAATAGATGAATTTCCAAATACTTAACCACAAATAGGCAAGGGTCATTTTACTCTTACATTCTCCCAGTCACCTCGTTGTGCAAGAATTGCAGCCCAATCTTCTTCTCAGCAGTGCATCAATTAATCAGGGTTTGTTTCTACCAGCTGTCTCAGGTCCAACCACATCATACTAATCAGGGTGATGTCTGAACTTTGACTGATCCGTTGCAACACCTCTGTTTTTCTGTTTCTGTTGTAGAGGTGGTGGTGTGAGGGATCTGCTGAACGATTCGTTTTGGGCTAAGCTTTAGCCGCTGAGGAGATGACCGTACATGTCACTGCAGAATACTTTAGTACACAGAAGAGTTCATGGTTGTCTCAATGCCTGGGAGGTGGCCAGCTGCAGAACAAGTTGTCAAAATCATCATCATCATCATCATCATCATCATCATCGGATGAGGTGTTTTTGTTCTACTATGGTCTTGCCTATCTTAAGGGTGTAGTTCCAGATGTGCTTGTGCTTCAGGGAGAATGGAAATATGAAGACCTAAGTTGTTCTGGCATTTCCTTTTGGGAGAGCTAAACCTCTTTTGATTCATACTCGTTCAGGCTTTCTCCAATTGTCCTGTCAGTTACTTTCATACTTCACTTGCTATCGGAGTCCTGTGGAGCCGGACTTGAAGCTCTTGGTTTCTCCAATAATTTCTTGGGTCAAACTGACCACTGCTTGGACACTGGTCATCCACTGGTCACTGGTCAAGCCTAGGTGTAATAAGTGATGCTCAAATTGTTTATTGTCTAATTTTATTACACATTACTTTAGTAAACAATTACCTTGGAATGAGGAAGTCACCTGAAAATCTTTCCCCTGACTCCCAACACACACCTGCACACGCGCGCGCACGCACGCACGCACGCACGCACACACACGCATGCAGCTTTATGAAAAAAGCCTCTGATTTAACACACACTAACTTACTTACACATTCACAGGGCTTATTCTTTTGTGGCTTGCTAGCTCAAAAGTAATACTAATCTATGTTTGGACTCAGTTTTTCATGCATTTGATGAGACTGAATTCCCCCAACATAAGTCCTTAGTGAGATAATTGAATATGTCTGAAATAAAGGGGAAGTACTGAGGTACCAGACTGACTCAACCCAAAGAGTAGAAATGCATTTATAACTATAGTTTTTTTCAAGATGCAAAGCGATCAAAGCTAAAGTCTAATATGAAAGCTAGATTTCTTCGCTATTTCTTTTTCCTGTTCTCTTGAACTGGTAGTGGCAGTACGGTACAGCAATCCCGTTAATGGTTGTTTTTCTACAGCCGGAACAGGATCCTTTGCCATTATGGAGGGAAAGTTTTAAAGAACTGCTGCTATTATCACAAATCCCTACTAGAAAGCACAGGATGAGAAGGAAATTCATCTTTAAGCCTTACAATGACAGAACGCATCAGTCTAGAGATCAGTAAGAGCGGCTTCAACAAAAGGAAGATTGAAGTTTTTAAAATATCTAGCTAGGACCCAAACCTCGATCAGAAATCTGTGTGGTGAAGTGCAGAGCGTCGTCCAGAGGAGGCGTCCTCACAACCTCGTACATTTGGTTCACTTTTGTAAACACTTTTGTAAGTAAATGTTGTCAAGATGTGTCATGCTGACACATTCCTATAAAAAAAGGCAGAGTGCTGAAGTCACAGCAAAAGGGGATTCAACAAAGGTTGAGTGTATGCACACATATGCAACCACATTATTCTAGTCTTTTTATGTTTTATTTCTCCCCTAAAATACTTCAGCCTGTTCTTAAATTACGATGTAAAGGTCATAGGTCACAGGTGGAAAAAGTTGTGAATTATTTTTTTTGTCTTACTCTCTTTTCTTATGTCACAAAAAAGCATAAAAGGCGTTGACCAAGCCTTGTCCCAAGGATTTGGACTTTTATTTCCCCATCCTGTGCTCAGTTACGTACAAAACACCAAGATGTTTAAACTCCTCAGTTGCTTAATGCTGGATGTGTTAAAGCTTCCCATGCATGTGCGCACCATTATTCTGCGCTGCGACTGCTTTTTCACCTTTTTCACTGTAACTCTGAAGAGTGGTTGATGCTTCATGCGTCGGGTTTTCCAAATAAGATCCATGTGCATCCTGGATCAGCACACATGGTTCATGACTGTTCGTGACTGTACAGCGAGACTGAATACACCTTGCTGGAAGAGACTGAATTTACATTGAATTGACTTTAAAAACCACACGACACAGAAAGCAAGGATTAAATCTAGTTTTTTGTTCTCCAGTGGACAAAGTGTCAAGAAATTGGAGGTTTTCCTCATAAAACTGTGCTGAAGCCAAGTTTTGTTGCTTACATCTGTATCCCTTCCCCCATGGTCCTTCCACCTCTGCCCTCTGACATCTGTGTGCATTCAGCAGCTAAGTTCTCCACTGCTTGCCACCCACATTCTCTGTTTTTTTGCTGTGAAAACTGCTCTGTAGCAGCAGCAGTTTTAAACACTTGCCTGTGTAAGATTGGTTCAACTGTCTGCACAATATACTCGAGTCTCCTTTCAACACTCTAAACATGATCAGAATGAGTTTGCGCATGTTTATCAATCTGCCGAGATGAGTTGGTTGTTAAATGTTTGTGGGCTCTTTGTCTAGCAAAAACCATGAGGAATATTTAAGGCCATTATGACTGTCCCCAGTCAGAGATTGACTTCTTTTCTTTCTTGTTCCTGCTGCAGAAGAATGATCTTAATTTACCCATTAGACACATAAAAACATGAAGTAGAGCTTGGAATATTTCCTCTGGCTATACCCTTTCTGATTTGTAATCTCCTTTCAACACTCTAAACATTTTCTTTTCTGCTCCTATTTCATTTCCTTTCCCGTTTCGGGACGCCGGCTCGGTGCGGGAGGATCCCACCTTCGCCCCCGGGCCCTTCCTGGCCGATCCGGAGCCGGTTGTAACACTACAACCTCAAACACTGAAATACTCCATTGGGTTGTAATATTGGTGTATTACTGTAACACAACAAAAACAAAAAGTAGTTCCCGATCGTGTAGTGGAGAAGTAATGAATTATAAATTACGAATTGCGTTGTTTCCATTAAATAAATACAAATAAAATCACATATAAATGCATTTATTTATGCAATAAATAATTGAGGCATGTGATGTAAACATTATTCAGCCATAGCGCTGAGGAGACGTTGGCATCTGATTCAGTCGTTGAAGTGACAAACCTTTTATCCTTGGGAGCGGCTACATATGCAGCGCTTTTGGAAAATTGTTGCCAGCGATGGATTCAACACTTTTGAATGACAAACTCAACTTTATCAAACTCAACAGATCAGGAGCTCAAGTGGAAGAATCTCTGGAGCAGAAAGCTCTTAAGGCTCAGGCATACTCGGGCATACGGTGCTCATTCTGTGCACGTGTGGGATCTGATAGTCATGTGCACTGATTGCCTACATTTCTTATGACAAATAACTTCATTTCCCATAATTCAAGTGGATGGTATCAAGCATGAGAAGTGCCTAGCGGACGTCCGCTTTGAATCCACATTGAGTATGTGCCTTTCCCCAAGTATGAGAGGGGCCTTTAGACAAATCTGAAAACCTGGAAAATAAAGGATTTTGTCACAAGAAATGTAGGCAATCAGTACCCTTGACAATGAAATCCTGCCCATCTGTGGATGGAGAGTTCACAGTTCACAAACGGTTGTGGACGTTTGCGAGAGCAGTCAGGCAAGAGGTTCACCTTCCAGCAGGAAAATAAAACTATTCATACAGCCAGAGCTGCACTGGAATAGTTTCAATCAAAGCACCTTTGAAAAGACTTGGAAACTGACATGAAAACACGGCCTCCGTCTAATCTGACTGTGTCTGATTATATTGCAAAGCAGAGTAGGCAGATATCATCTGCGAACTGGGTAAAACAATTGGAGTTACACTCGACAGTTGCATTGTTTTACTTTCACTTCTCAATTCCGATCTACTTTTCATTGGTTTAATCACATGCAATTATGACGTTTATGTTGGAGCGTTCGAAGAGTGTGAATCTAACCAGAGCTAATTTGACCTCCTTAATCTATTTGTACTGCAAGGACGTCGGCAGCTGCTCCTGTCCACCTGTAAGAAAGCAAAGAGAGGCTCTCGGCTCTTGCTGTCCAGCTCACAACAATCACGCCTCTCTCACACATAAACATCACACACACACGCGCACACGTGGTCCACCTGACGTCAGAGGAGGGGATTTCCCGTGCCATGCGAGAGCGTCAGACAGACACCACAAATGCTGCGTCACTGTGCTGCTGCCTTGCTTCATCGTGCCACTCTTCAGCTCCCTCCTCCTTCTCGGTTCTCACATTCAGTCTGTCAAGCCTCTCGCCGTCTGTCCGTCTCGCTTCGATCTGCTGCGTCTTCGCCGGCCTCCCTGAACTTTTGCTGACTTTCGCCTGACTTTGTGCGGTCACGGTGTCTTCGCCCCCTCCTCCACTGTTTCACACGTCATTGCTGTTCTTCAAAATCTAAGCGCTCGTTTGTTAGAGTAAAACTTCCTATTTCACTTTCAGAAACAGTTTGTTTTTTTTTTCCGTGAGGTTTGGAAAAAGCATCAACTTTACCTTCGCCACATCTCCCGATTGCCGCTCAAGACGAAATAAAATTTTCCCCTGTGCTTTTCTTTCGCTCAAGCGTAGTAAACAAATAGGATGCCAATAAAAGAGAAGGTCTTTCACCTTTAGAACGTAAACATCAGGGAACCAGGCCGCCGAAAATATGCCTGGTATGTCACTATTACAAAAAGCGTACAAGGAAAAAAAAAAAAGAGTCCCCGGCGGCGTTTTCCCCCTAAAGTGAAGGATCAAGACATGTTTTTCCACGTGTTTGCTTTGCATATCGTAGATACGCAGTCCCAGCTGACAACCTGTTGGGATGGCTTCCAAGAGCGCTTGTAGAAAAAGAAAAAAAAAAGCGCATCTGCAGCGGTTCGTGTCGCCTTTGCTCGCTCTGAGTCAGCACAGAGGGCTTTTTGCTGCGTAATTGTGCTTTTTCGCCTGTCAGACCGGTGCTGGTGGTCTCGGCGAGAGGGGTCTGCGTGAATATGTGTGTGCGTGTGTTTGTGTGTGTTTGTGTGCGTGGAGCTGCAACTGTGCAGTCCAGTCCAGTCCAGTTATTGCAGGCAGCCCTAACACAGATGGTGCACAGCGATACCACATACCAGAGGCATTGTTTAGGGAAGGCGAGTTCGAGGAGATAATTGACAAGCATAGAGAGGTCCCATCTCCCCTCCCCCCGATACACTCTCACACACACACACCTCCCACCTACCTTCACTTTGTCTCTTTATGTCAGCCTTTCTTTTATTGCATTGCACACTCACACACACACGCACACAGGGCCTTTTTTTATTTAACCTCCTCTTTCTACTGTTCCTCTCAGCACCCTCGACTGCTCTCCTTCATTTTCACCCTAGCAGCAGAGCCCGCCCGGCCTCTGATTGGTGGACAGGCCGCCTTTGTGTGATATCTGTAGTGTGACGTCTCTCGGGGTGAGCTCTGCACGTTTGTGTGTGGGTGCGTGCTTTGGTTCACGAGTGTATATGTTTGTAGATAGATTAGGGGCTTCGGAGGGGAGTGGGTGGCTTTTTTGGACATCAGATATGCGGGAGGACAGATGAAAAAACCTTGGAACGATTGGGAGGAAGGAGTGATAGCAGTCACAGAGATAGAGAGAAAAAAATCCCTCAGATGTGTGTGTGTATGTTCATGTGTTTGCGAGGTAGACCTATTGGCATATGAGCAAGAGAGACAGGGGCGGGAGGGAGGGGGGAAGTGCAACAGAGAGCAAGCGCGTCGAGAGAGAGAGGGAGAGAGAAAGAGAACGTGCGTACGAAGGCTCATGTAAAACCCGATTAAAAACACAAGATGGCTTCCTGAATGGGCTGCTGGAACGCAGACGAAAGACAGACTGAGAAGGAAGAGTGGGGAGACGCGGAGAGAGAAGAAAGGGACAGAGGGGCAGGGGGCGAAGACGAGAGAGGTAGTCAGGGATCCTCTTATGGGGATTCGGTCAGCGGACGGAGGAGTACGAACCGAAGCAGCGCCGAGGCTTGGAGGGTAAATATTCCTCTCTCCAGACTATTTTAGGATTGATAGGTGGGTGGAGGCAAGGAGGTGGGGATGGAGCTGTGGGGGGAGTGTGTGTGTGACTGTGTGTGTGTATGTATAGGCTAGTTGGACTGGGGAGAAGCTCAAGACAAAACATCATTTACCACGGAGACAACCGGGGCAAATGAAAACAACAGAGACACGCTGTGCAAAATAAAAACACACTCGTGTTTCCGACCGTTCCACCGCTTCCATCCCATTCGCCAATGCTCGTGCACTCGCTGCCGTAATATTTTCTGTTGCGAAGCCAACGTGCGTCCATAACCTCGCACCGGCGTCTGTATGGAGACATTACATAATTGTATAAGCAGCAGCGGTGGCGGCGGAGGGGGGAAAACGCCGGCTCACGTTGAGCACAAGTCAAAGAAAAGATTTCCGCACAGGCTTTTTCGTTGCCAGGAATGATTGCGGGTTGGCGCCATGCAGCTGTTGGTACTTTTACCTAGAGCAGTCCCATGTCGCATTGTTCTATTGATTGTTAATCTTTCATCCCTCTCCCCTTCCCATTTTTCTCTCTCTGCCCCCCTCCCACACCTCTCCTCCTCGACCGGCTGCACAGGTGGGATATTTTGAAGACAGCAGTCAAGATTGTGTTGGACTCCCTGAACAAGCAGCTGAGGTAAGACAGGACCTTGGGTTCACGTTCGTGTCTACATCTGTCATCTCTGTGCCAAGCGCATAATCTCGTCTCATGTTGCTGCTGGCTTAACTCATAAGCTAACATCGTGCCAACACGGTGACCAGTTTCTCATGTCTATCCATATGTACATCATTGGGTTAGGGTTAGGGTTCGAACTCATTGGTTTAGTTTGAGCGTCTATGCACACAACGAGTCGACAAAGGACAGCTTGGACAGTCTGTGGCGTTGTGTTGGCATTCGACTGTTTGCAGCACTCCGCGGCGAATGCGTGAGCTCATTACCTCATCCTCCAGAAGCGAATACAGGTGGATTAGATCGACTAAGGCATCTGAACTCCAAAGTCATTGAAAGAAGTCATTCCGTCTGAGCGTCTCGGCGATGACGCTGCGGCATCCTGAGTTTAAAGCGTCCCACGCTGCCCGCTGATTGGTGCCAGAGCCAGGCATGTGGAGATACTACAAGAGACCAGGAAAAAGGAGCGGAGGGAGGGAGGGAAAGTGTGAGGAGGCGGAACCCTGCGTGCTGGCTCGGGAGCCGGGGAGGGGAAGCCGTCCTGCTTCTCCTGGGTTCTGGAGTCAAATGAGGTAAAGGGAGTAAAAGTTAGTGGGTCACGCATGCGTACGTGTCGGATTCCCGGGCGCGGAAACCGGCGGCGCGCTGTTGCTGAGAAACGCGTTCCCCACAACACGCCATGTCGGGACACGCTAGTGTGTTTTTGTGAAGCGGGAAAGCGTGGCGATGCGACGAAGAGAAAACGGACAAAAGGAGACAAACATGACATTGGCGAGAAAGACCATCGGTACCGTCCACATCTTAGATTTGTCATTCGTGTCTACAGTGACATCAGATCTGGGTTAGTCCATCACCTTTAAACATCATAAATAAGTCCTGCTCGGGTCTTTGAACATCCAGCTTATCTCTAAGCCTGCTTTAATCTCTGTCCACATATACCCAGCCCTTTTATCTTTAAAGTATATATCGCCATCTGGCCTACAGGGAACACAGTCTTCTGTGTGCTTTCCTGTGTTTAACAAGTCAGCGTCCTTTTTCCTCCGGCTCTCCTGTTCGGAGAGGTTGCTGTGCTTGCCCGGGGGTGGAATGTTTACCTCATTAAGATCCGTTTCCTACTCAAACATTTCCCTGGTTGCGCGAAGATAAACACCGCATACACCCCACATGCAGAGGGCATTCATTTTGACGATCCAAATAAGCACCCGTACGGTATCATTAAGCGCTTTCCGCCCTTGCACAACAACTTCAACAAGTCGAGCTTTGTGAGAAGAAAAACGAAGCTGCGGTTGCATTGCAGACAGTCGGTGTTTTTTTATGACTTCTTTTCAGTTTTTCAGCACAGTTTCTGCGCTGTTCAGGAAACCAACCTGTATTTAATGGGTTTACCACAACAAGTTACAAGGCAGACATGCTGTGCACGCAAGAATTTGCCTGTCTTTCCACGCCCATGCACAGGATTTCCTCCTCATACGTATGCGATGAACTTCACACGTCGCTCAGGTGGAACAGAGTGAAGCAGCGATGGCACCTGGAATACTCGCTAATAATATGTGTGGAATCCCCGGCCATGCTCGCAAAGGGTTAACGCTGACCTAGTTTCCGTGGCAACACTGAATGTCTGGTGACATCATCGCTATAATTTTAGTCCAAGCATTAAAAGGCTGGTCACATGACTAATCTAGCCAGGGCCCACGTGTTTGCGTGTGTGTGTGTGTGTGTGTGTGTAGTAAGCGGTTCGCGAATTGGTACAGATTCAGGAAGTGGAGGGTTTGACATCAGCTCTTCCATTGAGCGGCAGGTTCTGATGTATTTGCTGCCCTGTAAGGTTTCCACTCTTCAGTGAAGAACCGCAGCCTGCTTCCCCACCTGCACTGACAAACCCTGTGAGCTAATAGATGGTCTCAAATAGCTCAGTCCTTTCCTCTGATCTGAAATCTTTATGTAAAAACATACAAATGGCAAGAACACAACTAAGCTCCAATTCAAATAAATTGTTTCTGACTGGACTTTTATCCAAAATGTGTCGTTTTTGGATTCATTATTCATTCCGCTTGAACTTTTCCATGTGTTTTCACATCACAACCAGACATTTCAATGTGCAAGTCATGGAGAAGGCGCCAGAATTTACTTGTTTGGCAAATGCTATGACTACAACATGGTGGTGGCAGCATCATGTTGAGGGAATACCTTTATTGAGCAGAAACAGGGAAGCTGTTCTGGACAGAGGTGATGTATTGAGTAGCATGAAGACAGCATCAGTACGAAACAATAACTCGAGAGATGAATACAATACACACCAGACGTTTTGGATTTTTATTCATAGACGGTTCTGAAAACCATCAGATTCACGATTATGCAACTTTGTTTTCGTCTCACATAAAATCCCAATACAACACAGTAGAGTTTGTGGTTGAAAGATGTGAAAACAGTTCAGGCCGTATGAACACTTTTGCAGGGCAGCAGTAAAGTGAAGGTCAAGATTAAAGTCAAGGTTGTCTGTTAGTTGCTGGTGAAAAACAAACATGTCGCTGGCTGGCTCTGATATGAAGCTGTCAGCTGCTCTGAGGTTGTAAAACGGCTCCTGCTCTCTTTCTTTCATCTTTCATCTTCTTATCAAATGATTACAAAACTTCTCAGCCTTACACATGCTCCACTGCAACATGTCACCTCAATGAGTACAGTTTCATTTTTAACCATCAATATTTAACGGCGCTCTAACCTATAAAGTACAGCATTTAACAAATCGGTTATGTCCTTCTCGATGCCGGCCTGAATCCCGCAGCTGGATCGATACGCTGTGTGGCAGCAGATGAGTAATGGCTGGTTGGTTACTGGCGTCTTTGGTCGTGCCTGGGCTTCGGGTTGGAAGGGAGGCCGTCGGCCGCCTGGTGCCGCAGTTAATAAAAAATGAATGGAAAGACAAGGGGGCGGAGCCCTCAGCTGTTGCTCTGGCTCTTTAACTCTCACTTCCCTGGCGCCTGCTCCGCTGCTCCCAGCGGGCGCGCGCGCTCCACACAGTCCCGAATCCCTGGGCTGGCACACGCTGCCAGGTTTTATGTAATACAGTTCAACAGCTGTTGGAGCTTTCAGCGCCTACTATAGAAAACACACACTTGAAAATCGTGATTGCCAAGGCCTGTTTAAATGGATTCAGGGGTAACCTCTTTACTGGAGGATATGAGAGGCAGCGGAAAACTGGAAATGGGTCAGTTCTCAGAAATCTTCTCCAGCCATCATCTGCTGTCAACATAGAACTTTTATAAAGAGATAAGTACACTAGGACTGGAATGATTAATCGGATATATCATGATTAATCAATTATTGAAATCATTGCCCACCGATTTAGTAATCGAATAATTGTTAACTAGAACATACAGACTCATAAACTGGCATTTGGTGAAAAAAAAAACATGTTCAGAGCAGTAATTAAGCCAAAGCTTTGCAAAAATATTTACATTTGGCATTTAAGATTGAAAAAACTCCCTGTAAATGTGTTTTAGTCAAAACTCCTCAAGTGGTATAGTTTTAGCTTTACCTGTTATGCTGTGGTATTGCTTTATAGGCAATAAAATGTTTATTATTTAAAAACAGAATTGAATTATTTGTTTATTTTAATCTTTTAAAAGGTAGTACTAGGTGTTTTCCAGGCACATGGTGCCATTTTATAGCACAATCAAGTAACTGTGGTACATCAGTTGCAAAAATGCTATTGATACCAAATATGACTTAAAAGAAATTCATCACAACATGGCTCCTCTATTAACCCTTCAGCAACACTTTTACTAGCATTGCTTTGAGAAGTAGCTCCTATAATGAGCTCAGCTGATGCTCAGTTCCACCGGTTGCTTGCTAATTGCTGCCGACTAGTCTGAAGGAGCTGAGCTCAGAAGCTTGGAAAATGCAGCTCAGAGGAGGAGCCGTGTCTCGAAGGCAAGGCTCGGTCCAACCAGGTGTTTGCACAGAAAGAATCTAGCAACATTCCAGGTGTGATTTTGATGAGGGACTAACATTATAACAATATAAATCTAAAAAAAAGTTGACTTTTCATAATACCTCCCCTTTAATGCATGGCTAATATTGCATAAAAGTGATTTGAAGAAAAAGCTGTAGAATATGCATGTTATTGATGTTTGATTAATTGTCAAAAATGATCGATAGATTAATTGATTATTAAAATAACTGTTAGTTGCAGCCCCTGTGTACAGGGTTGCAGAGGGAAAGTGGCGTCCTGGTCCCTTGAAGTCCGGCAATGCCAGACCAGAGCATATGGGAAGCTAATCTTAGCCCCAGTCATGAGAGACAACACTGGCAACCAGCCACAGCAGAGGCCACAGTGGACGCCTGAGGGAGGGCTCTCTTGTTTTTCTCTCTGCGCTCTGACAAACTTGTGGTTGGGCTCCAAAGTATTGTTCCGCAAAACATTTCACCTCCACATGCCGGCAGACCGAGTGCTGCCACTGAACCTTGTTGACAGGGGGAACCATTGCCCAGTTCGATTTCCCGTCCAGGTACACGGCGTGCCTGTTTTTTGTTTCGACTCCACCTGTTCCCCTCCTGCCTGTGCCGCTGCTCTTTGTCTCGCATCCAAGGTTCCCCCCTGATCCGTGCATCGCAGCCGTATCCCGCTCCTTCTTTTCATTTCACCCTCAAGCACAAAGAGCGGCCCTCCTCCCCCTCCCCGCTTCTTCCTCTTCTTTATCTACTCATTAATTATTTTTATTTATTTTTTTGTGGCTCCACCCCAGCGGGCCACTCCACCTATCACCACCTTTCCGTTCATTTTCCCTGCCTCCTCTCGCCCTAACCCCTCCTCTCAGTTTCTTTGTGAGGAGAGGTGTAAGGCTTTAAGGAAAGGGGGCAGGGCTTGCCCCAGCTGAGCCAAATCGTGCTGGCTTGCACGTGCCGAATGTCAGCAGATATGACTGCGCACACCTTGAGCTTAAGACCGTTCTGTATGGGAGTCTGGGAAGATGTGGGTATCAAAATAAAACAAGGGAGGGAAAAAAAAAACAACAACGAACAGGCAGCTTTATGGTAAAAAAAACAATAACAAAGCAGTTATTGTTACGTTATGGGATCAGAGTACCATCACCAAAGGCTTCATGTTACTGTTATTTTTAACCTGACGTCCCTCCCACCAATGAACTCCCTGGCCCTCTGCGAACAATCCATTACTGTGTGTGTGAGGGAGCCAGCTGAATGCATGGAGAAAAATCACCGCAGGAACCCAGACCTTCACATGCACATGTGAAATGTATATTTCTGAGTGATGTGTGTGTGTGTGTGTGTGTGTGTGTGTGTGTGTACGCGTGCGCACGAGTGTGTGTGAGCACGGGCACGACAGAAAGATAAAGAGATGAGGGATCAGATGACCTTGATGCTGTTTGACTGCAGGACATTGTGCTTGGGGAGGGGAGTGTACAGAGTCAGAGCGACAGAGGAGGAGGAGAGCGTCAGCTGACAGGAAGAGGGTAGCCCTCCTGACTAATGGTTCTGAGCCGGCATTTAAAAGAGTCATAAAAAAAGAAAAAAGCACACACTCTCTCACTCACGCACACACACACACACACACACACACACACAAATCTAATATTTAAAAGACTTTAATAAAAAGAAAAGAACAATTTGTTCTTTATGCGTTTTTTCTTTTCATTTCTCCACCTGCCTTTGCAGAGGTGCTGGTAACGTTTCAAGCGCTGCCTTCCGTGAGAGCTTTCGTTTCAGTGCTCAGCTTCGAAGAGAAAGATGAGTCAGGCTTTAGTCATAAACAGCAACTCGCGCACACTACTGAGGATGGACTTTTGTTCTCAGTCATCCCTCCTACCACCAGAACCTTTCCTCTGTGCTGCTGAGAAACGCCGAGCCTGAGGCAGAGAGCGAGAGAGAGAGAGATGGAGAGAGAGAGGCTGAGACGAGGGCGGGAGACAGCTCATTTGGATGACAGCTCGACTTCTGTGTGAGTCGAGGTGATCGATGCAAGATTAGGAGTCTTTCTCTCGCTCTTTCCACTCGCTCTCGTTCTCAATGCCGGGTTACAGCCGTTTCAACGTAAGTGTGTTTTCATTCTCACCCGATAAGGGAAACAGATCAGTTTGATTTGAGCGTCTTCAGACCGAATGCTTGGTTCTCATGTGAAGTGAGTGAAGTTGAACCTGTTTAGAAGATGAGGCTTCAGGCTGCTTTCAGTTGTAACATCATTAGTCACAAGAGTCTGCTGGTTGAAAACTTATTCGTCTCAACTGTTGCTACAATGAAATCTAAAGAAAAGTTGTCTTGAAGACAAATTTGGCTGACAAATTCTTTTTTTTTTTCTTTTTTTTTTGCTTTCAAGATAATCCGACCTGATTGTGGTAGAGACCAGAAATGTTGAGTAATGTGATGACCCCGTCTTTCTGCTGATGTCTGTGAACCGCTTATCAGTGTGTTGGAAACAAAGTTTCCAACAACACACGCAGGTCAAAGAGGTTCAGTTTGAGTTATTAAGCCTCACAACAAACAAAGTCGTTTCAGGACAACATGCAGAAACATTTCCAGCCCCGATTCTGTTATGTGTTGGTTTACACACTCAGCTTGTAAAGCAAATATAAAATGCCAGTACCATTAAAAAAAAAAATTTTTTAATTCTTTTCAGTCATTTTCAATATTTTGCCGTAGTTTTTAAATTGAAGAAGTATTCACTTTACTGGGTTCTTAGATAGTTTTTCCAGATCTGGGAATTGACTCATGTATATTCCAGATATGTATATCTGTATTTCCAGACTTTATTATCCCATTGATAATCATTCTGTCCACTTAAAGTATATTTGTCTTCGATTTCAGTCTGTGGTTATTTAAAGCTTGACATTTCAGAAATATTTATTGTTAGTCACTTTTCTTTTTTATTGGAAGAAAGAGAGCAGCATATAGACTATCCAAACCTTAAAACAGTCAGGAGTCATCCACATGAAATAACATTTTAATTGGTGTGCAAATTATGCGTTTTGTTTGCAAAATTTAAGATTCGAAACCACAAAACCGACAGTCAGTCACTTGGTGTGCTCTGCTAGCTTTCCTTTGTTAACTTTTTAACAGACCGTCACCTTCCTAAAATAAAACTTTAAGTCATTATTTGCCAAAAGTGATTTCTGGAAAAAAAATCAGCACCATCCTCCCCCACCACACACACACACACACACACACGATAATTTGAGCCAGAAAATGACTTAGGGCATTAATTTTAGGAAGGTGACGACATGTAATTTTGTAATTTATTCGTTCTTGCTTTAATTTACGCGTTCTTTGCCTCAACATTTTCTGCAAAAAGTTATTTTTACAGAAAGGTACGGAAAAAAATTCCAACCTGGAGATGAACATAGAAAATAACTTGAATCGCATTTTTCCTTTTCTCGTTCCTTCATTGTTTTTAGCCACTTTATGCCGAAATCTTTTTCCTTTTTAAATCTCATAACGTCACCTTCAGAAAATAGTGGCCTACGTCATGTTTTGCCTTAAGATGATTCAGACAAAAGAAACACAAAAAACTCTGGCCATTAGTTTAGGAAAGTGACCGCAAGGTATCATGTAAGGGAAAAGAAAAAAGAGACCTAAACAAAAGAAGAGCGTTTCAGGAAAAAATACCTTTTCTATTTTTCCAGACATCTTCAAATTTGGATTGCTAAAGTTTCATTGAGAAAATGATTCTTTCAATCACAAATACATCATAGATGCCATATTATTCATGTAAACTATGCCGTTTCTTTGGAATTTCTTTTCTTCCTGCTAAAGTCAGTATTCCAAGTAAATATTTTGTTTTAATATGACAGTATTTGAGTGTATAAGCCCAAAAAGACATTGTTCCCAGTTAAATCTAAGAGTTCCAAATATAGTCTCTAGTTCTACGCAGATATGCTGGCAGAAAATAATTATTTCTGGACATTCCCAAAATAAATGATGACTTCCTGGGAGTGACGAAGCCTCCAGCAGCAGGAAGAACCCGAACGGTGGCTTCACTGAACCGGGGTGATAACGTCCATCCAAACGCGCTGCATAAGTACAAACATTATAACATGTCCTCGGCAGTATTTCTTCCAGATGTCTCCTGAAACAGTGCGGTTGGATTCCCTGTCTCATTTTTGTTTTACGTGAGTGACATTTGTTGTTGTAACAATCTCCTGAAGTCCCGAGATCATCCTGAAAAACTTTACACAGTCCAATTAAAAGTTTGGTCACATCCCCATCTGGTTTGGGTTGACTCTATAGTGTATAAAACACTTCAGAACATTGTTGGGTCTTTTTTACTTTCTAATATGAGGAATCTGTAATGGGATCCCTACTTTTATAGATTGTGTTCTCTGCTTGTTGTTTTAATGCGTAAGCTCGCGTTTTGTGTATGTACTTTAATACCTTTCCTCTAGAGCCTTTTGCAGTTGAAGAATGTGTCTATATAACGCCCTAAAGCTAACCCTCATCTCTAACCCTAAACATAAACATTAACTACATCTGAGTTTTAGATCATACACTGTCTGTTACCTTACTGGAGGGACTAGAAGGGATCTCAGTCGGCTTTGTCTGGCATTTGCTCTCTGCAGCTGTATATTATTGTTACAATCCTCTAACTGCTTAAGTTAGGCATTAAAAAGGGGCAAGGTAACAGTTAGACATTAACTCTGGGTGAGACAAAACACACAGCTCAAATTAAACACCAGAATCATGTAAGATGTCTACTATAATTTTTTTTTTTTTATTTGAATCCTTTCAAGGCTTTTTTAAAATTTTGCTTTACGACTGAGTTTATTTTGAAAGTATGTTTTACTAGATCTCTGCGAACAGAGTTTTTCTGTCATGGTTTAATAAGTCTTGAGTTTTTCAAAGTTTGACCAGCACAGGATCAGAAGCCGTCCCCAGCCATCCTTTCGTTCTATATAATAGGGAGCTGATAATCAGATGCCTATTGTAACGTCATTAGCGGCTAATGGTTTCACTCGTCAGTGTGTTCACACACTCCCTTTAAATCATTTCTGTGTTGTCTGTCAATCTGTCACTAGAACCGCTTTCTGATAAGAACCCGACATGTTCACACCCAGCTTGATGTTTGGTAGCTTTTATAGGAGCTGCTGCCCCTTTAGGAGAAACACTTTGATTTTATCCAAGTCTTTAATGTTGCATTCATTTACTATCTGTTTCCTTTAATTCGATCCAGTTGTTATGACATCAAGTTAATAATCAGATTGTAAAGCAAATAAAAAATGCCAGAACCACTGAAATTATTACTTCTTTGAAGGAATTTCATTTTCAATATTTTTAGAGTATCTAAAACCATAACAATTAACACTAATGGTAAAAAATTAAATGCTGATCAATCTCAACACTTTAAGCTAATCTATAACCATATCAACTAAAATACCCAGGAACTGCTCATTTACCTTACATTTTTGAGGTTTTCTGTGTGTTTATGAGTCTTTGTGTTTAGCAAATTTCTATTAAAATCAACACAATAATTTTTGAAGATGACTTATAAATAAATATATTCTGTTAATATTTCAAAAGTCATTCCAGAAGACCTATAAATGCAAACTATCCAGTACTTTTGTTTCCTTTTTCCATTTCTAATTTAATTAGCCATTATGTCATCCATTGTTATTGTCGCGCTATCGCCCTGTTTCCTGTGTAGGTTTCTATCAACACATGATGCCCCACCTCCTCCATTTTTTGTTTCTCTGTTTTGTCTATATATTTCATATCCATCTGTTGCAAAATGAGCTGTTTGACCATTTTAATTAAAGCTTCTGACCTTCCTGGGACGCTAAATGTATCCAAATGATGGGAATAATTCTTTATGTTTGCTAAATTTGTATGAAGGCTGCAACAGTTAAAGTGGATTTTTGAGAACATTTGATGAGATTTAATTAGTCCTAATATCTGTTTATCATAAAAATGGGTGCAATTATTCTCAGGATTTATCATTTTGTGTTTTGTATTCATTGTGGTCAAAAGGATTAAATTGAACGTATATGCGAACAAAGTATTATCACGACACATTATCACGACATTTCACATTACATGTTAATGTGTTTCATTTATTCATTGTTTGTGTTGTAGCATTTTATGAACTATCATTAAAATAGGGGCAAGGCAGAAAGACAAACAGTACTACAGAGATGATATATTTGTCAATGATAATGTGATATGCAGCCTTACCATCGAGGTCAAATAAGAAAACATGTGGTCTGATCACTTTTTCCTGAACTCCTAAGTCTGTCAGCACAGCAGAGAAATGCCTTTCCTACTCCAAAGTGAGTTTCAAGCACAAATGCAACAGGCAGTAAAGGGTGAAGCAATTATATGTCTGTAGTTCACAACAACAGCCTCCATCAGATCAAGTCATGTCCTGATACACTCATGCTGGCTACACAACTCCAGTGTCCAGTGGTGCTGGATAGCTGACGGAGAACAATGTTTTTGTTTGTTGTGAGTCTTTCATGATCTTTTGTGGGCTGATTGAAAACACATTCCTATCATTGAGACTTCACCCTTTATGTTAATTTTTCGGTTTTGTCGCCAGGCATTGGCAGAGACAGGTTTTCTGCTGTTGAAAGTCCACTAGTGTTACTCGGCCACATGATATTATCGTCTTTTAATGGCTTTCTTATTTGCTTTTGATCTCAGCTAAAGTCCTTTTATTTCCCCATCCCAATCAAACTGTAAAATAACAAAACGGGAGATAAGAAGAGAAGCATTCCAAGACTGGAAAATAGACTTGTTATTTTCAGTGTGCGGCACGGTGTGGGTGGAGAGCGTGTGGTACAGAGGTTGAGCCTTGAGCGAGAAACGCTGTGTCACCGCAGCTGAGGGAGTGAGCGAGTGAAGCAAGTGAGCACGAATTGGTTGGTTGTACTCAAGAGTCGGTTGGTGTGTGGGCTGGTTGATAGCATGGAAAGGGTTAGTTGAGCCAATATTACTGTTGCCCACCCAGTGGTGGAGGCAACATCCTGGTGGGAGACATCGATGATGAGGTGGTTGCGTCATCACTGTCTGTGTTTCCTACCTCTCTTACTCTCTGCTCTCCCTCTTGCTGATTGGTGAACAGCCGTCACATGACCCAGCACTCTACTTCTCCTCTCCCCTTGTCTTTGACAGTTTCGGCTGCGCCGTGTTTCTCTTTTGGTTTGGTGCTCATCTGCGTGTGTTTCGTACGAATATGTGAGGCAACAACGGAGGCAGGCGGTGTTCGGTTCAGATCGGGTGCCTCAGAAAATGTCGGAGCTGTAATGCAGTGAGCTTTACCAGGAGGAGAGCAGGCTCAGGAAACTGAACAGAAGAACTGAGCGAGAAAGGGAGGTGGAGGCTGTTGAAAAAGCACGAGAAAATGAGAAATTTGGGGAGACCAAGAGAGCTGGGGAAAAGCAAAATACGTAAAGCAGGGATAGACAACTGAAGTTAATCCAGTCATAGCAGAGTGTGGCTGGCTGACAAGCTGAGTAATGTAAGAGAAACACCAAGCAGGGGTCTGAGCGATCTGCATGGGGAGACAGCTATGTCCCTTCTCTTTCCTCCACCTCGTCTACGTGGTTAAATCGGTTCTCTAAACTCCGGCAGTGTTGGAGAAAGGAGAGGACGACGAGGCCTGTCAGCCAGCAAGTGAGCGAGAGGAAACAATCTGCTATCACCACGAGGCTGTTAATAATAATGGCAGTGAAGCTAAGGCAGAGCGATATGAGGTGTGTGTGTTATTGTAGGATGGAAGACCGGCGAAGACAGAAGCTTTCGGTTGTCTCTATTTGCGAATGCAGTGAGTTGATTACTGGAGATAGCTATCTTTGTTTGGCTGCAAGCTGACGATCCCGTCTATGTGTCCTTTTTCTGCAAAGCTCTTCTTTCTAGTTAGAGAAAGTCAAAATAGCTGACCAGTTTGTCTCTACAGACTTCCCTCGCTGTCTTCCTCCAGAATCATCCTTCTCCCCGACTCGCTGTTGTTCGAGTGTTTGTGAAGGTTTTCTCTCCGTTGCCCAGTGCATTCGCTCTTTTACCTGACTGTATGATTCTCATCAGGTTTACGTTTTCTGCCCCCAGCATAGATGGACTAGTTGACCTCATTGAGTTTTGATGTATGGTCTTAACATCAGACGCTCCAAGGAACCCCTTCACCGTAGCCGCATCCTTTGGATTGTTGAGGATGGGCCAGCAAGACAACCTGCTCTTTATCTACCAGCCCTCTTGTGCAGGTATCGTCAATTAGTAGGATTGTTTCAAGCCACAAGTGGGAGACTGAAGAGTTTGCAAGAAATGGGGATTTGATATGATCGCCGAATGATCAAGACGTTACCGACACCTTCTAGTTTCGTCGAAACTAGACTCTCCGACAAGGGATGGAAAAAAGTCAGTGAGGAAGAGCGGATGATGTTTGCAGCGTGTATAGAAAATAGTGTTGCTTTTCTTCGCTTCTTTTCCCGTTTGCCTGTTAATTGAGATCATCTGTTCGCTCGGCGGCCACCGTTTTGCCTCCGCCATCGAAAGCAGAGGTGCTCGGACGAACCCAAAATGGTAATTTTTTTGGAGCTCTAGCAGGTAGACAGACACAGCCTGCAATGTAACGCCATCGAATGCAGCAGAGGAAGCAGCGCCGAAGGGCGTGGATATAGTCAGAGAGAGGTGTTCTCATTGGTAAGCGCTCCTCTGCACCAAGCTGTTTCCTAGGCTGCTGCTGCTACCAGCGACTATCCCCCACTGCTCTCTGTGTTTCTGCTCACTGCACACTCCTCCATTGCATTGTACGTACGTGCCTGCCGCGGCTCAGATAATGGCCTCTCACTAAGCACACTGACGAGAGAGAGGAGAGGAGATGGAGGGGGAGGCTGCACAAGAGGGAGGGAGTTACGGAGGGAGGGAAGCAAAGAGAGGGGAAGGTGGGGGCTGCGAAGAGAAGCCGACTGCATGTGTAGTCAAGTGAGAGAAAGAGGATATTGAAAAAGGGAAGGGAGGAGCAGACATAGATAATGAGAAAGGAAAAAGCACAGAACAGAAAGCTTTGGCTTTAAGACGAGCCAAGAGAATGAGTAACGTGCGTGCCGTGCCGGGGGGAGGTGTGGGTTGCGTGCGTTATTGGCTGCGTGCGTGCGTGTGACTGCGTGTATGCGTGTTTTGGTGCTCGCCGTGTCTGTGTGCCGCACAGACGACAAGGAATAAAACAACAACAACAAAAAAAGGGAATACAACCCTGCAAGGACAGATTGCTTGTGGATCACCGTACCGGCAAGCAAGTCTCATGCCCCTCTCCGTCTCCTCCTCTGGTCTCTTCTTTTTTCCCGGCAGCCCCGTCTGGACACCTCGGACGGCGTAAGTATGCGCTGTGGATCTTCGAGGCTCGCAGCCGGCTTAATTTTGTCAGGGTCTCTGCTTCATGTTCCTGCTCATCACGCCAGCCGAGGAAGGGGTGGGGGGACGGCGGGATGGGGGGGAGGATGGAGTGGCGTTGTGTATGTGGGATTTAGGTTCAGCTGTCTGCTCAGAAGCTGAACTTAACCCCCTCAGTGCCACAACTAGTATTCTCCAGTGCTTTGTCTCCTCCCTCCATTTTTTGTGGAGAGTCAGTTAAACTGCACTTGTTTCTCTCTCAAACAAACCCGGCAAGCCAGTTTGCCTGGTGCACCAGGTTTGACTAGATTCGATCCGGTTGGATGGAAATATCGGCGTGCGTGGTACTTTGTGGCGTGGGTCAAGTCTGCACAATGGTTTGTGTGTGTTTGCAAGTAAAATAAAGGGAGGCATTTAGGAAAGGACGGAGGCTCTCAGCTCTGTCATGGTATAAATATTTTTCACGTGGTCTGTCCAGTCCGTTAAGGAGCATCACAGGTGAAAATTAGAGCAGATGTCAGCACTTTTCAATTAGAAGTCCCTTCAAATACAATTAAAGCTCAGACTATGAGAATTCAGCACGCATGCATTGAATAATATTTGGTGAGGTGTACCCTTCTCTACATTGGCTATCTAAATTATACTCATTCTAAGCTTCCAACTTAAGAGAAGTAAACCCCCCACAGGTTTGTGTGTGTAACTGAGAAAAACAGGAAAGGAGAGTGTCAGTGTGACTGACAGTGCATGGTTGTGGGATGTTAGACTGTGCAGTGTTGCAGTTAGCCTGTTTCAACACACTGCAGTTCTCATAACTGCCGCACACTACCTCCCCCCCGCCTTCCTCTTTCCCATCTGATGCCGCTGATAGCACAGACATGGGGCCTCTCACGTATTACATGCCGGCTGTTTGACGCCACCCCTCCACCGACCCAGGAACCCCCAGCACTGAAGGTGGATTCAAAAGACACAAGCACACTGCCTGTCCAGTAATTACCCACTTCAAAGACTAATTTCAATAATATTCAAATGATAGGGAAGCTGAATGTTAGACTCACTTACCATCATGCAGTGCTAGCACTTGGAAAAAGATGCTAGTGGATTCACCTTGCTCCATATCTCTTCACATTGGTATTGAGTGTAAGACTTTCAGTGAGAAGCAGGAGTCTAGTTTTTGATTTGGGTCATGTTTTTTGGCAAAGAACTTTGAACAAGCAAAATGTTTCCTTGCTTTTGATAAAACAGTGAACAATTAGGGCATCTCGACATTTTCTAGTGTATTTTATGAGTAATGATATTTGTGTATTGACCAAAGATTTGTGGTCAGTACACGCTCTCTAAGACAACGTTATTTCTAACATTCTTGTTTATTTGTATTAGGAGAGAGATCACACTGTGTGAGACTGTAAAACATGTCAGTAGCAATTGAAAACAAAGACACGTTTCCATCAATGTTTTGTGTACAATGCATATTTTGAAGTTTCTTATTTGCGAAACAGTTTTCACACTTGCTCAATGTGTTTTTGTTTAGCTTTTACAAAAAGGAAAAGTTCAGTTCTGATGTAGCAAATATTTATCTCACATGACTGATTTCTCAAAATGCTTGTGACAATTAGATGGAAACAGAGCCAATGATTGGGACTTTTGGAATTTTATAAGGTACATTTGCCACAAATGAAATATGTCTACCAGGGAAACTGTCAACATCAGTCAAAATATATTGATCACATTAAAAATAATCACATACTTAGACAATCAAACCTGATTTATTGAGTCTCCACTGAGACTCCTTTTCTAATGAGGTGCAGTACAGAACAAGAATTTTCCAGCAGCAATAGAGAAAACAATTTCCAGACCTGTGTTGCCCAACAAGTCGGATGGAAAAATCAACTAACTGTGACAACAGCAGGTCTTCATAAGCTGATAAAGCTAAAATCTGATGTTTGTGCAGAACTATGACAGAACAAGGTGGCTTAGGAGGAAAATGGCTGGCGTCTGCCACAGTCTAGCTCTCTTAACCTGAAGGAACTGTCCACATGCCTCTGCAGAAGATACACGTTTCTTTTAAACAATCCAGCAAAACGTAAAATAGCAAACGTTGAGTGTTCCTCCCACCGTGCCTCCCACCTCCCACTGCTTGCATGACCTGGCAGTACATTAATTCATACTAGGTTTAAGTTTCTGGCTGGTCTGACACCAGAGCTGTTGAACCTACAAGTTGATCACAAGTTTTTCCAGAACATTGAATAATTCTCCCGTCTGTCGGCTTTCTGCGTTAATGCTAAAGTAACTACTAACTCTGCCAGTGTTTCCTTTCACAAGGGCCATTGAGCATGTTGGAATACACAGTTTAGACACAACATGAACTCTGTCAATGATTTCTGAACCTGTCCTTGAATTATATTTGTTTGCTGGCTCTTGTAGATAATAATGTAAAATAAGTGAGACTGAGCTGAACACTGCAAGAAACAGTCTAGGATACAAATGAAATACTTTGAAATTTGGAGCTACCAACAGGGTGACTTACTGGTTTCCAATTGCAGGGGAAGTTAGATATGTGGCTGTACTGTGAGCTCATAATAATCTCACAACTGGAAAGACCTTAAACCAGCTGAACCTGCCTCTGAGCTGTAAAAAGACACTTTACCCGCTGCTTGAAAAAAGGAAATGATTTTCCACATCTAGTTCTCTTAGTACTTATGCACAGAGCAGATCTTTTCCTGGACAATCATTGCAGTAGTTAAAAACAAGCTTTACATGAGCAAAACTCTGAACTATTTATCCTTGTAAATCTTATAGTTTGAATAATCCTTTGAATCCCTCTGCTGTTAAAGGAGGTTTTACCTAAAACAATCAGGCCCAGTCAAAGTTTTGGCTTGTAAGTCAAGTGTTGCAACAACATGTACTTCACCATTTTCACTTTATCTGATTCTCCTAGTATTTCTTCTCAGGTCTTTTTTTTATTTATTTTTTTGTTAAAGTGAACTTCTTACATTTTTTGTCATCATTACCTCCAGTAGGCTAGTAACACCTAAAATTCTTTTTTTTGTATTTATTTATTTTTTTTAACCACTGTAACATATTTATTAACTGATAAAATCAAGTGAATGTATAATTGTTCAATGAATGGATAATCCCTCAATGTGACTGTCATGACTGAGTAACATTTCAACACAAGGCTGTGCTTGGACAAAATGTTCAACCTGTCGTCTCAGATTGAAAAGTATGTCACACTGCCTTCACTGCTGCTTTGTAACTAATGTGATGTTTACATAAAAAGCTCAAAAACTGTGCAAAGAAAATTGTATTGTTTATTTGTGTTCTATGTATTATTGTTGATAGGCTACAGCCTAACATCATTGATACCCTGCTAGGTTTAAGTTCAAAACAATCTTCTTACTAAAAGGTTGTATTACTGTTTAGGAGGAAAGCAGAGAGAATCCAAACTCATAGAGAATCAGTGGAGGAAGCTAAGTGCCAATACATTTTCTTCAATTTCCTTCATTTTGGGAGATTGGTGATCGGCAGATACATGAAAAACTGATCATCTGCCTCCTGTCAACTTTGCGACTTTTGCACTAGAGGGAAGATGGAAACTAAAAAAAATTGGGATCGGCTGAAATTGAAATCAGCAGGTCAGTGATCAATGATCAGCCAGAAACCTGAAGTCGGTGCAACCCTGGTTAAAACATCAAAAATATCAGTGGGGAGTAGTTAGAGCTGCACAGAATTTTGAAATTCAATCATCAAAGACTCATTGGATGCAATATTTAGTCAGACATTATAATTTGTGTCACGCCTTCACTCACTGCATAACCATTATAAATAGAGTTTAACTGGCTTTAATGTGTATACATGACCATACCCATACAAATGAGCTTTGATCATGTCTGGTATAGATATTGCAATTACATATTTTTCTAATAAAGTCCAGTCCTAGTTTGATTGCTGTGAGAGTGAGAATAAGTGAAAGTTTCCTATTGATTCTTAACAAGGGTACAAAAATTGACACTTCTTTTACATTGTTGTAGATGCTAATCTAATTTCCTAGCTGAAACAGATCTATTGGTTGAGTAAAAATATTGTTAGTTCTTAATCTGGGTACAGATAAATTTGGGCTGAAAATATTTTTTCTATAAATAAAAAAATGAGGCAGGTAGTGTCTGTCTACTTTTCAGTCCTCATGTTTATCATTGTGTATCTGCTAACCTCTGCCACATGGCAGAGGTTAGACACTCCAGCTGCCTGCTTTGCATAACCCAACTGATATAAAGCACAGCGTCCAACTGTGAAACTGCCGCCCTACATGTGAGAGTGTGGACTCGATTTGCACCTGATATAAAACCACTCTACTGTGGATTATTTTGCTCATATTTTATAGTGTTCATTGATCTGATCTTGAATACTCTGAAAGTACTGAATATGTAAAATCAAGTCAGGGGAACGCTCCAATGAAACCTCGGATTGGTCCTGAAAAAATGGAATTATTCTTGGTGAGAACTTGGTGTTCTCTCTATTACTGATGTACAAGATGTTACAAAAATGTCATATCCATGTTTGTGATATAAACATCTGAACATAATCAGCTCATTACTTCTTATTTGCGCCACTTATTTTGTGAGTGCATAATGTTGCTTTGCACAGCTTTACTTACCACTCTGCATTTTTGTCTTTCAGACTGTTCACAAAGTCACTACAGTGGATGGCCTCACAAACGGAGGCCAGATGGAAATTGGTTCACATGACCGCCTTCAGGAAGGCGCGTTGAGCCTGGATTTGACCAATGGGGTGAACCCCTACCATAACAATGATGAGGCATCTATGGAAACAGATGAGCAGAGGGCAGGAGGTGTGCCTGAAAGGCAATGCTGGGTGCCAGGACATAGCAAGGTCAATGAGACCCAACAGCAGCAATCATGCTGGAGCAGCAGTACTGGTACAACCCCTGCTGAGGGAGTCCACTATGCAGATATAGAAGATGCTCAGAATCTGGTAGCTTTTTCTGCTACGGCTAGCTCTTTGCCTCCTTCTTCCTCTTCATCTTGCCTTGTCCTTCAGCCTAATACAGCCAAGTTATATGAGAAGTTCACCCAAGAGACACGTGCTGATGGTGCTCATTCCAGAGTCTCTGCAGGTGCTCCTGAAACAAGCTGCGAACCTTTGGAAGACCTTGACATCTTACAGACAGCACTGAGCCAAGCTAAACATGGGCACAAGCCCCCTAATTGCAACTGTGATGGGCATGGTTGTCCAGACTACCTGGAGTGGTTGGAAAAGAAAATTAAATTAGCATCTAGAAGGGATCAAGGATCTCACAAAATGGGTGATGAGGCCCCACATTTGGAGCAATCCCATTTGACACATCAACATCAGACGTACCAACAAGTGAATGGTGCTCGCCATATGCCCACTTCATGTTTGCAACAGCAACAGGAAGTTAATCAGTACTCTCACCAAGACCAAGTGCCCTCCTCCAAACCCCCTATTCCTTGCTCCCCCCAGGTGCTCTCCATAGCCAAGGAGAAAAACATCAGTCTTCAGACTGCCCTTGCGATAGATGCACTCACACAGTTATCCAGCCCTCAAATAGTCAGTGCTCCAGGTCAGGTTTTCCGAAACAACTTTCATAACCACCAAAATACACCTAGTTTGATCCCTTCCTCTCTTATCGACAACTCATCATCACGATCCCAGTCTGTCCCTCCAGGGCTGCATACCAACCAGCAGGGTACAGCGTCTTACGAACACCACAGACCCCAGTCCCAGGGCCAGCCAGCCCATGCTTCTCCTCTCCCATCCTCTACCTCTCCATTTCCAGGTCAGGGAAAAGCTCCAGGTTTCAGTCCTAATCCACAGCAGTGGAGGCAGGGCTCTGACAGAGATCCTGAACAGAGGAATCCATGGATGTTCAGAAAGCCTGAGCCCCATGCTCACTTTGCAACTGCGCCTCTAAATAGCTCAGACCCCATGTCAGAGCTTAAACAGCTGCTCGGTGACACCAAGTTGAAAAATGCTTCTTTTAAGCCGCCACTCACACAGCAGCTTAGCTTGAATCAGAATGGTGGCATTCAGGTCCAGGGCAGAATAAAACAAGAGCCAGATTCTGGTGAGCATTATCATCACACTTCCTCAACTGGACGTTATGAAATGTCTAATGGTCAACAGCAGGGTCAGCATTACCCTGGAAATCCTATATCCCCTGGCCAAGCAGCCATACGTCACTCCACTCAGGCAGCTCTACAACATCACCTCCATCACAGGAGGAACCTGTTCTCTACCCACACACCTGGCTTTGGAGTTCCAAGCCCACGTGCACCTATGACTTGTCAAGACTTGAAAAAATGGTGGCCCCAGATGGATGCTGAAGGTTTGTCAATTATACCAATCAAACAGGAACCCAAGAGGAGGAAAAACACCCAAGGGTCTCCTGTTATGAAATCAATGGGTGGAATGGCTATTGGTCCTGCTCTTCCCAAGCCCAAACAGATAATCATCAAGAAAAACAAGCAGAAAGCCTCCATGCCAACCTTCCTTCCTCAGGCTCAAATCGCTATACAAAAACCACCAGTTCACATGATGGACACATCCCCATCCCTGACCAATTCCCAAATATGCTCTCTCAACCCCTTGGCCCTCCTCCGTAACTCCGCTCAGGCTTCTGCAGCAGGTCTCCCTGCCCCAGAACAATCTCAGGTATGCATTTCCAACACCTCTCCAACTCCTTCTTCCAATGTTACAACGGGAAACGCTCCAGCTGTCACGGACACCTCGTCTACATCTGTGGTTCTTTCAGCCATCTCAAAATCAGAAGATGCAGGCATCAGTTTAACCTCCACCAACACCAGCAATGCCACACCTGTGACCTCCACAACTCCATCCAACACCTCGCCATTGCAGAAACTCATTAACATAGATCCAAAGTACGAAGAGCTGATCCGCCAGTTCGAGGCTGAATTTGGAAACTTGGCCCCAGACACATCCGCAAGTCCGCGCAAGGAGGAGGCCACTCCTGCCCATACACAAGCGAATCAATCCCTGATCAGTCCTCAAGATCTCAGTCTTGCATCATCTAACACCACCCAGTCTGTCTCCTCAATCCCTACTCCTCAAGCCAACACCACACCTCAATCAGACGATCAGAAAATGGAAGTTAACAAGAGTGACTCAGATACCCAAAGTGAACTAAGAGTTACTCAGCCTTCCAATGAAGGCCGTCAACATACAAGGCCTGTCAATGTTTCTCAGAACCAGGAGACTATTTTGGACAAGCAGCAGCTGCAGCAAAGAATGTTAGAGGAAGCACTGGGCATGCAAGACTCTCCACTGCCTAAGCGAATTAAAATTGAAGCGTCAGGAGAATTAGCGGTTCTATCCACCACTTGCTACTCTGAGGAGAGCACGCCGGTAAAGGATGGCCTAAATTCCTCACCGTCTCTAAAAGGCTTTCTTGACTCTCCCTTGCGCTACCTAGACACCCCGACCAAGAACCTGCTGGATACTCCGATCAAGGATCCGGGGTCAGAGTTCCCAACCTGTACCTGTGTGGGTAAGTGTGTGCACAGATTTTGACGGGTTTCTGTCAGTGGACAGAAACCTTTAAAGTATTGCAGAGAGACATCGATGTGCGGAAATGCATTTAAGTTATAAATGTAATCTGAAGCTAAGGAGCATACATATTTTTTGTAGCCACCTTTACTTCTTGGTCTGCATAATTGATCCGCTCTTGCCTGGATGCTTATTGTCAGAGAATGTGTGTGTTGCTGTGATTTAAAGCTGTGATCATCCAGACAGTGAGGCACTGAAGGCAGCAGGCAGGAACAATAGCGGTGTTGGCAGAAGGAGCTTTTTGTGGGGGCTGGCAGGCAAGCAGATCCAAACCTTTGCTAAACAGAGAGCAGTTCAATCTTATCCTCTGGTTGGCATCCTGCTTACAGTGTTTCCAAGACTGTTTCTGTGAAGTAGAAACGAATAATGTGAATTAAATGAATATTTGTGTAACAATAAAGTCAGTTGAAGTTAGATGGCTTTTTAAAATATTGCTGTACAATATTTTGATTCTCAGCCATCATGACAATGTAAGGGCAGAATCGCAGGTGCAAAAGACTAAGTTGGATTCTAAGTTTTGCCATTGGATTTAAAATGCCATGCATTGACTCTCATCACTCCAATAATAAATTTTCCCACATGAATGCAGTTATTCCAACTCCTGACTTCACATTGAGAGGTTTTCTTAAAATCATGCAGCCTCTTCATCAGGACAGTAGCTGCAGCTACTGTCTGAATAACTTAGCTGAGGATTCCCAGGAAAGGTATAAAGAAATCTACAGCATTTCATTGACACTAATCAAAGTTTAAGCGTGTCAGTAGTTCCCTGATCCAGTATCTAATCAGCTCTCTGCAGGATGCAGCGACACCAGAATTAAACAGCTACTAGAGACATAGTTATAGCTTTTAAAACCATAATTTGAGCACACCCACACACACACACACACACGCACACACGCACACACACCTCTAGTATTTTCACACAAGAATATGGCATGACTCCTCCATTCCTTCCCATGAGCCACGCCTTGTTTCCTCCATGTCCTGCCAAGAGAATGTGACCTCACTTTGCCTTTTTAACCAGAAACACTCACACATATCTGAGAACTGCACATTACTCAGATAGTGATCTGATAAAGAATTTACATTTGGACAAAATTATAAGAGTTAGCTGCTATGCACTCAGCACACTGGTGATAGTGAGGCAGTGGTTTCAGAGCGGGTCCAGTACAGTCTGAGGTAGAAATTCACCTGGCTGGTGGATGATCTGGGATCAAACACAGCAGTACATGTCCTTCACATTCACACAGTGCAAGCTTCTGCTTCACAAAGTATCAAACCGCACCCTGCATTCACACACCACTATCTTTGCATGGGGGAGTATATATACATCCTCCTGTGTGTTGATATGAACTAGATGTTGTAATCATGCGCATACTATTTCAGCCTCAGCTTCAAAGATGATGCCATTGAGGAATTTTTTTTCTGTAAGGCATGCCAGCTACAGAACAATAAAGTCAGTACACAACTATTTTGGTTTTTGCAGGTGAGAAACAAAAAGCTCAATTTTAGTCAGATTGGTTATGCTTCAATAAAACTATTCTGTTCTATCTCTGGTTGATTGTTGAGGGTTGTTGTCCTGCTGGAAGAGTCTGTCGCAGACTATGAACAGATTTTCTTTGAGGATTACCCTGAGTTTACCTCCATCCATCTTTTTATCAACTCTGGTTGATGAGTTTCTGGTTTTTATGCAAAAACATTATTTAAAGTAACATATTTGAAAAAAAAAAAATGACAAGAATCTATAAAGCAAAGCGCAATGCCCTCTGCTGTTCACAGTAGTGTAAGAAAACTAATTGTTGTCATTTGTGGGTATTTTGTTATATTTAAGTATATTTTCTAGTGTTATTAGATATATTTGTGTGTGTGTAAACCTTATCCTGTACTTTCTCTCTCCCAAGAACATATCCTGGAGAAAGATGAAGGGCCGTACTACAATCACCTGGGATCGGGACCTACAGTAGCCTCCATACGAAGCTTGATGGAGATGAGGTGTGTCATTTCTCCCTTTCTATCACTTCCTCCTACATGCTTTCGCCTCCCTCGCTCTCCTCTTTCCCTCCACCTCCTCTTGTTTTGTCCCCGAGGAATCCGTGACCCAGAATCTCGTTGGAGGAACGGGAGATATAAGCATCATCAGCAGTAGAAAGAAGTGTGTGTGTCGTCTAGCAACAGAACAGCTGAGAATCAGAACAAGAAGGGAGGAAGGATAGATACTGAATGATGCAATTGTTACATCATTTTGAAACAAGCCCTGGCTTCAGTGTCTTATGCACTGTATTCACCTTATCCTGTGGTGTTAGGAATAGCATTATTATTGAACACGGTGGGATCACAGCCTGTTGTCTTGCTTCTAAATGATGACACAGTTAAACTTTTCAAAAGGTTAAGGGGTTCATTTCAGCCTTTAACTTTTAGGATTGGGTGGACGGGGGGTTTACACCAGAGCCCACTCTTTGTTGTTCCAGAAATGACGCAAGATGCCCAGACCCCATTGTCCATGCCTTGACCTTTGACCCACCTCTGAACCGAGCAGACCCATCCATGTGGTAACGTCCATTAATCCTCAGGCCCTCTCAGCTACTGCAGGGTGACTCCTATTCAGTGGGAGCCCCTTGTCCTCACTGTCACGCCAAATCTACTCAGGCCTGCGGGTTTCACAATGGCAGGTATCCAGCTGGGGGTGGCGTGGGAGTCGGGGAGGAGGGGGTGGGAGGGGGCGACCTGATATGAGCTGTGAACGGACATGTGACAGGTTCTGATGAACCGACCCCAGCCCAGAACAAACCTCCGACCTCCAATCCTCCTCCTGCGCACCTAACAGGAGAACACCACCCTCTCCCCCCCCCGAAACAATACTCAGCTTAGAAATATGTGCGTTCACGTGAAATCAGCACTGTCATGTCTCCATGTGTTCGGCCTGACGCTGGCTGCTGTGCAGAAACCTGTGAGTTCTGGGTAACTCTGCCATTTTTGTGTGAATATCTCAGAGTCCTGTGAACACACACTTCACCCCAGCCACTGTAGCAGAGTCCAGTCTTGTAATGGTGGCTGTACGCCTCTACACACTTTCCAGACATGGTCAGGAAACATCAGGGTTTTATTTTCTCACTGCAAATTAAGTTTATTGACAAAATTTACAATTGTTCAGGTATTTGAATAGTTAAATGAAGCTAATATGGCTAATATTTTATTAAAATTCATTTTAAAATCCTACTTTGGAAAACTGTTGTAGATCTTTAACATTTGTGGTGCTCATGGTAGTGTTTCATTGCGTGTTAGAAATATGACTAAAACAGGAGTCTTAGTCATATTGTCTGAACTTCAAAAAGTCCGTAGAAGTGATCGTTGAGTCGCACAAACGTGGATAAGTAAACCACACGGAGCCACTCTTCAGTTAAACCGTAACATTTGTGTTGCGATTCAGCCGCGCTTTTACACAACACTGACTGGAGTCTCTCACTCTGGTACATTTAGAAACCAGTGAAACTTTCCTTCTCACCACAAAGGTGAGAAGTAATCTGCAAGTGTGAAAGCACACATGCTCAGAACGAACATCTGTAGGGTTTGTTCTACACAACATCTGGCAGATAACAAACACAATCATGGCTAGCATTGTGCTGTGTGCTACATAACGTGATGAGTAGGAATATATGTGTTACATGAGCACTTGAGCAATGGGGATTCGAGATGGGTCACTTTTAACAGAAAAACTTCTAGTTCAATGACATACTAAAATCACAGTGCCATCTAATGGCCTGGCATGACAACAGCAGATGACAAATGTGGAACTTTTCCCCAATCAACATCTGAAAAACAGTTTCCAGGCAGCCGTCTCCTGTAAAGATAGCCTAAAATAACCCATGGGAAGCATAGTGCCTGCAGGTTTTCAGCTTCCAGGAACTGTGACTACACCATGTGGACATGATAGTAAACCAGAAGCCATCAATGGCTGCCACCAGAGGTGAGACCTAAATACACATTCTAAGCCACTCAGGTTGTCAAAAACCCTTGACTGGACACTGCAGACTTGTAGCTTGGCGGCAGCAGGCACTGAGTTTTAAGTTTCCCTTTTAAGACTGAAGGGCTCTATGTCTCCACCCCAAGAGCTCCACCGTTACTGAGCCAAAAATAAAATCAGCTCAGATCAGATTACAACTGTTTGATTACAAAAAGGGGTTTTGAGATTTTGTACTGGAATTGTGAGTAAAAACATGAATTCTTGGGGACTTTAGATCAGTGGCATGTAAGGAGATTGAAGCATAACCCTAAATAAAACACAAAGTCTACAGTGAAGCATGGTGGTGAGTCAGTGAAGCTCTGTGGGAGCTTTGCTTCCTGTGTACTGTAAAGAGATAAGGGTGATGAGAACCTTTGAGACGCATTAGTCATTAAGAGTGTGATGTTGTGTTAAATTTAAATAAAGTACTTGTGATATTTGTTGTGTCAAGTTATTTAAGTTGTCCTTGGTTGATATGTTTTGCCAACATTTCTGTATTTACTGTAACCAGGCTACCACAGAACGAGCTAACGTCAGCTTTGTCTACAGCATGCTTTCTACTTCTTGCTTCCTTGAATCTCATAGTTGTTGTGTCAAAAATCACTTCAATATAGCATTAGCCTGGCAGACCACTGGTAGGTTCTCCAGTAGGCAAACAACAAATTTCATGTTATTTTTCTAACCCATCTAAAGATGTTTCAAACTGTTATTTTAAAGTTACTTCATGTTCGAATGAAAATGATTTCATACTGAAGAAACACTAACCTAATGTTAATGGTTTAAAAACATGACGTTTCAAAACATTGGTGTCCATTCGGCTAACCCTGTCAAACTTAACATCGACTTTTCCATTGTTCTATCATTTGCAAGCTACAGCCAACCTATTTATTTTCTTCTTTGCAGATACGGAGAGAAGGGAGAAGCGGTTCGAATTGAGAAGGTGGTGTACACAGGCAAAGAGGGGAAGAGCTCACATGGTTGCCCCATTGCCAAGTGGGTAAGTAGAACCGTCGGCATTTCATAAAACACTTTCAAAATCATCCTCAGACTCTTGAATATTGGTCTGATAGTCTTATAATTTGAAAAAGCAGAGGTGTTTTGGAATGTTTGTCCCTCCCTTAGCAACTGTGACAGGAAGTTAACTTGTGATTTGTGAGAAAGGAATGTGTATTTGTGCATATTCTGGAGGATGCAGAGGAAATTCACATTATGTGTGAAATTAACATAAAGTAATCTTTTCTGAAAAGTCCAGTAGATGAAGCTACAGCTTCATAAAAGGTTGATTGGTTAACTCATAACAGCTGAGCCAAATGGAGGCCCATCTATGGACTTCTTGTAAGGCGACATCTTAAACGCTGCATGATTCTTTGTGTGACATTTGTGGGAAAAAGTCTAAAGACATCCAGGAAGTTTTCAAGAAGAGCTGCAGAAGTCTGGTTCATCCCTTATGTACAACATCCAAATGCCTGAAGGTCCCACTTACATCTGTTCAAACAATTACACCAGTTACATGACAAACACAGACAGACAGGAATATCCAGTCACAGGACAACAAATAAGAAAACATAAGGAATGGGTGAAAATATATTGGTGTGAACAGATAAAAAGCAAAAAACCTCATGAAGATGTTGAATGACCCTACACACTGTCATTACACACATTCCACTCTGAAAAATAGCTCTAAAATCGTATTTTGTTTATTCTGACATTTTGCAAATTGACACAATTTTAGTATTTCTACCTGATCTGAAGTAGATGATGTTTAATCTGATTGAAAGTTGCACACTGTGAAAAAAAAGGCTATGTTTTTGTACACAGTGTATGTAAATATTTGGGTAAAATGACTGTATATATTTAGGGCAGAGGCTTTCTTGTATTTGTTATCTGCTCTTTCCTCAGTAGATAATTCATGTGTGCTGGACATCTACTGGACAACCAAAGCAACTACAAAACTGACACTTGTAGGGTAACACTTTATTTGACGGGTTGTGAATAACACGGTCATGACACCATCATTAACATGACATTAACACCTGTCACGAACATTTTATTTTCGATTAAACATGGAATGAAAGCTACGCCGAATTCAATCTCTCGCCAGGTGATTCGTCGAGGCAGCGAGAAAGAGAAACTGCTGTGCCTGGTGCGTCAGCGTGCCGGCCACCACTGTGCCAACGCAGTCATCATCGTTGTTATTTTAGCCTGGGAAGGCATCCCAAGAGCCCTGGCCGACAAGCTTTACCACGAGGTGACAGACACCCTCACTAAGTATGGCAACCCCACCAGCCGGCGCTGCGGGCTCAATGACGAGTGAGTAGGCCGAAGGGAAAACGCTTGTGAAAGCGAAAACGCCACACTGCGGTTGTGTATTTTCATAATATTGCAAATGCCTGATACAATGTGCTTCTGACTATTATGGGAGTTCAAAAAAAAGCGTTAACTTCTGGGCTCTACTGGGGTTTAATATGTTGGTAGAATGATGTAAAAAGCTGCTAAATCCAGCAACAAAAGTAATTTAGCAAGTTGATTTTCTGTAAATTTTTGGCATAACTTAAAAATACAATTTATGATTAAAGACAGTGGTGCTAGTATCAGTAGCATAGCTAACTGATGACATCTCAGAAGGCAGCAGGCTTTAAGTCATCTGGCAAATTAAAAAGGCGTGTCTGAATACTGCAAGAATAGTTTTTATTCATTTTTTTTAGGTTGTAGTTTATGTGTGTTTTAGCTGTAAGTTAAAACATATAACTTTTCAGCGATTCAGGACGACATCTTCATCAGTGGCCTTAGCCAGATGTCTGAATCAGAAATGACATCTATATCAGGTTTGTTACTGATATAGAATCAACTAGACTATAGTCTATCAGGCGTTACATAGTTCACATAGAAACATTCACTGTCATACCATAAAAATAAAGAAAATATACTTCTCTAAATCAGCATGGTTTGCACAGCGTATTTCATAATGGCACCTCATAAGACTTTTACAGTAAACATTTTTATAATGCTGCAGTAAAACTGACCAGCACCAGCCCAATGTTCTCCATTGACATGTTTAAAGTGTGAAAAATAAGTTTATAATTCACTGCATGCCTAACAGTTATGAGTGAAGCTGAGAGCTTGTGGTCTCTGTCGCCCTTGCAGCCGTACCTGTGCCTGTCAGGGAAAAGACTCTGAAAAGTGTGGAGCTTCCTTCTCATTTGGCTGCTCCTGGAGCATGTACTTTAACGGTTGCAAATACGCCCGAAGCAAGACGCCACGCAAGTTCAGGCTACAAGGAGATCATCCCGAAGAGGTGCACATCGAATCAAAACCAGCGATTTCGAAGCAATGCTATTCCAAACCTGGAAATCTGTGGAGTGTCTGATGTCTTTAATGCGTTTTTCTTGTCAGGAGGAAAAACTCAGGGACAACTTCCAAAATCTGGCAACTGAGGTGGCTCCTTTGTACAAGCGACTGGCTCCACAGGCCTACAGCAACCAGGTGTGTTTCCACTGGGCAGATCACCAACTTATGTCAAACACCTACTCTTCAAGTGTTTTGCTTGTACTCTATTTATCCAATTCTATTTTGGTTGATTTTAAATTCTTTGTCAAACTTATAAAACTAAAACGCTAACTAAGCAGGACCCAAACACAATACTGCAAGGAACTGAGGTTCATTAAATGGTCCCTTTCTTTAATGAGTTTTTAAGTTGTTGGTTTTTTTTCTCCCCTCCCACTTCAGTGTGCGGCAGAGCAGCGAGCTCCGGAGTGCAGGCTGGGTTTGAAGGAAGGCCGTCCCTTCTCTGGAATTACAGCTTGCATGGACTTCTGTGCCCACGCTCATAAAGACCAGCACAACCTGCACAACGGCTGCACAGTGGTAAACCTACTCAGCATCCTTCTGGAATCTATCGTGCATTTTAAAGCTGCCAAAAGCACAAACGTGTAAATCACAGGCACAACGGTTGGAATATTGGAATCTGATTGACAGTGTATCATTGTTAAGTGGGAGAAAAATGACGTGGCAAACAACTGTTACATATCAGCTTTTACATTTCTTTTCTATCTCCAGTCCTCAAAAGTCCCTGCTCTCAATTTATTTTAGATGCATCCCTGTTAAAATGTACCTGAATTAATTGATTGGCTCACTACCAGGCATCTGCAGAACTTGATGACATGCTGAGAACGTAATTCAGTTAATTATGTGAGGAATGCCAGAGAAGGGATACATTTATAAACTCCAGGACAGTGGATTTTAAGTGATTGTAAGTGAGGACAATGACATGTTTAGGGTCAATGTCCTTCTTGAAGGTAAAAGTGTTTTGCAACTTCCTTCCAGGATTGTCTGTTTCACAGCCAACTTCCTTGTCCCTGCTGATGATTTTTGCTTTCCGCTAGCATGACGTTACCATGTTTCACTGTGTTAGTGTGTTTAGACAGTTTTAGACTTAAGTGTCAGTCAGAGGGTTTAGTTTTGGCCTAAATAAAAAACCTTCTTTTACACATTTGCGGTGTCCTGTATATGACCTGCAGCAAATTGCAAATGGAACTTATCTTGGTTTTCTTGTGCCAAGACGTAGATTTGTAGCGTGCACAACCACTGGTCCTGTCTAAAGGTTTTCCCACCTTTTACCCTTCCAGTGTGGGGTCTTTTGGGTAATTTTCTTGTTCATGCTTTTCTTACCTGGTCTGTTAGTTCAGATGCACGGCTACGTCTTGGTAGATTTTTAAGCTTTTATTTCATGGTCCAAAGCTTGGTTTAACTTCTCCCTCGTTGAGATTCTCCACAACTTTATCCCTGACACTTGTATTTATGCTGAATTTATATTGTACACATGTGAGCCTCATGTAGTTATCCTGTGATCTCGAATTTGGAATTGGTGTCATGGTTAAAGTGACCGAATACAATGCCCATCTCACTTTTCAGAAACCATATTCAAAATTTCTTCTGCTTTGCAATTAATGTTGGCAACATGACAAAATGCGAAAAATTTTAAGGATTATCAATTCTTTTGCAAAGTACCAAATACATAAAAAAAACTCCATAAGCAGTTTTTGCCTAGCTCACATTTACTTTTTGCGCTTTGTTAGGTGTGTACCTTGACAAAGGAGGACAACCGAAAAGTGGGGGAAATCCCTGAAGATGAGCAGCTTCATGTGCTGCCACTGTACACGGTCTCACTGACAGACGAGTTTGGCAGTGCAGAGGCCCAGCGCCGCAAGATGCAAAACGGAGCCATCCAGGTACTTGAAGCTTTCCGTCGCGAGGTACGCAAGTTGCCCGAGCCTGCTAAATCTTGCCGGCAACGCCGACTGGAGGCCAAGAAGGCCGCCTCAGAGAAGAAGAAAAGTAAACTCACACAGCAGACACCAGAGAAAACAGTGGTCAAGACTGAACTTTGCATCAGCAGCTCTCCCCAAACCCCAGGCATTAAAGGTTAGTCACTCTTCATTGTACCACAAAATTGAATTTGGTTGTACAAAACTCAAGATGTAATAGTAAGACCTGATGTGAACTTAAGATTTGACCTATTTGTAATTACCTATCAGTATGACACATTAGCAAAGTGTAGAGTGAAAGGGATAGCAATAATTGAATATGTATCCTGGTGTTGAAAGACTTTCATTTATTTGTTATGTGCTTTTCAGAAATCATAAAGCAGGAGATGAAGCCGGATATCAAGCGGGAGCCCATTAATGGATCAATAGATGGATACCCTATGCAGGCAACAGACCCATTCAATAACATCTATCAAAATCCTGCCTACTATGCAAGGGGGGGCCATTCCCCAGCCGGCCAGCCCTCTGCCGCAGACACAGTCAATGGCTACCATCCCAGTCTGCCTGCAATGCCCTATGGTTTCTTCAACTACCCTCCCAATGCTCTTTTCCGTCCTAAGTTGAAGACCTACGAAGGTCGAAATAAGGTTGTCCAGGCAGAAAGAAAGTCTGATGCTCAGGGCCCTCAGGGCCATTTGCCTTCCAACAGCCACCCAGAGCAAAACAACCAACCAAACAACAGCGCTTATGCCCAGCCTGCCAACTATAGCCTGTCCCGTCCTTCTTCGGTCTCCTCTGAGCCATCCAACAGAGGCACTCCACTCATCAAACAAGAGCCTATGGATGTACCAGTGTATGAAGGGGCACTGCCAAGCCAGGCTTGTGCCAACACATCAAGAAGCACCCCGCAGCCTGCGCAGTGGCCTGGGTATAAGATTAATGGGAGCATTATTTCAAATAACTGGGATGGCCACTTAAACCATAGACAAAGTCCTGATGTCTCTTCTTTAAACTCAGACAAGCTGCAGCTTCACCAGCATGCCCAGCAGCGCCAGTCCTCTCCGTACCCTCAGCAGTGGACTTCCCACCCATGTTCAAACCCCCAAATTGCTTCCATCAATCCATCACTCCAGGTACCTGCATCTCCACCTCCATCCCCTCACCTTAGCACGGGGCACCAGGGCAACCTATACCGCGGCGCCATACGTCACAGTGCTTCTTACCCCGGTACACCACAACCTGTTACCTCTCACTCAGGCTCAGTAACTCCAAGACCTGGGACCCCACGTCCAGGCACCCCACGTCCAGTCACTGGCATTCCAGGTCCACCCACCCCTGGTCCTGGAACCCCAGGTCCAAGTACCCCAGGTTTAGGCACTCTACGACCTGGCACCCCAGGTCTTGCCACTCCAGGCCGAGTCACCCCAGGCCCAGCCACCCCAGGCCGAGTCACCCCAGGCCCAGCCACCCCAGGTCCAGCTACCCCAGGTCCAGCTACCCCAGGCCCACTAACTCCAGGGCAACTTACCCCCAGGCACTGGGCGAGTCCTGCTCCTAGCCCACAACCAAATCCTTGGGGCATCGGACCTGTTGCATATAGCCCTGGTTTGAAGCACAGCAATCCTGCAGGAGCCTATCCTGACAAGATCTGGTCCAAGACTGGGGAGAACCGGTGTTCCACTCCCCTGGGGATCCAAGAAAAGGCCTGGAAGTCTTGTGGAGGTTCACTGGCAGGCAGCACCCCTTCCCCCACTCCCGAGGGTCGCCTGTTCCCTGATGCGCTGCAACAGTCCGATCAGGCCCTTTGCGATCCCTGCCGAGCTGAAAGCGATGTTGAAAGTTTCAAGCATCGTGAAGAAGAGGACGAGGTGTGGTCTGACAGCGAACACAACTTCTTGGATCCCACAATCGGTGGCGTAGCAGTAGCACCAGCTCACGGCTCAGTCCTGATCGAATGTGCCCGGCGGGAACTACACGCCACCACTCCGCTTAAGAAGCCCGATCGTTCTCATCCCACCCGCATCTCCCTCGTCTTCTACCAGCACAAGAACCTCAATCAACCAATGCACGGCCTGGCTCTGTGGGAGGCCAAAATGAAGCTGCTGGCAGAGCGAGCACTGCAGAGGCAGCAGGAAGCAGCTCTCCTTGGCCTTTCCCAGGAAGACATCAAGACACTCGGGAAGAAACGCAAATGGGGGTCTTTGATAACAGGCGCCAGTCCAGGATCTGGACAGTCGAAAGACAAGAAAGACGGGCCAGTGACACGGTTATCTCATACATTCTACACCACCTCTATGGTTACTGTGTCTCCCTATGCCTTCACTCGCGTCACTGGGCCCTACAGCCACTTTGTTTGAGGCCAGACAGACACAAAAAGACTGAAAGCACCAAAGTGGTGCAGTGGACAGGTTGGGAAGGCAGTGAGCAGGAGAAATGTCTCTGCTGTTTCACAGTCTAGCATCTCTCCATCCAGCCTCCTCCATAGTCTGTAGGGAGGAAGGGGAGTGGGGGACATTTTTATTGTTTTTTTACCTCATGTCAGGCAGTGGTTTGGGCTGCAGACACACTGCCTGTGGTGCTCTTCCTCTCTTGTTTCCAGAGAGGATCTCCATTGCTTTTTCTTGTTTATAAAATTTTAATGATTCAAATTATTGCTATTATTATGATTGCTATTGTTACTGTCAATGATGTTATTACAGGTATTATTATAATGAACACTTGTTTTTTTTAATTTTTTTTTTATTATTAATGGGATAATTGTTTTGTTGCTGTTTTTACATTTTATTGTTTAATCAATCAGTCTGAGTCACTCAGACCGTTGGTTTTTCCAAGTTTGGAAAAACTGCATCCCCTTTTTCTGTTTGATTTCCTTTCTCGGTGAAAACTCTATTTGCAGGAGGAGCAGTGATCTGCCCAATCAGACGGAAAAGTAACAGAAATTTTAATCATGGTTCCATGCCAAAAAAAGTAAAAAAAAAAAAAAAAATAGTAGATTTGATCCAAGATTTTTATCAGAAAATTATACCTCAACGAGAATTCCAAGAATACTCTTTGAATCCTAAGAGTTTCAGGGAGAGAGTTCGCTTAATCTCTTCTTCTGATGGTTAATGAAACATTTCAGAAATAAGACAAACACGAGCAGTGAAACCAATCATGAAAATAATCCATTCAAAATGAGAACATGGTGAAAAACTCTGTGGCTGTCTGTCTGCGGCTAGGTGATGCACTGCTCCTGTTTATCTGCACTGCTCCAACTTTCAACTGGTGCTCGGCTTCTCTTTCCGATCGGTTTTCCGAGTCAGCTTCTTTTCGTGGCACTTGATGCTGTATTTTGGTGCTCAAATGTGGCTCGAGTAGTGTTTGCAGGAGGGGGGGGTGGGGGGCAGCTATTGTTATTTGGACACAGGTGGGGAACCAAAATAGAGGCTTTGATTGTCTTAAAAGACCCTCGAGCGATAATTATGTCGCGCGGAAGGCAAGTTTAATGACAATGCTTCTTGCTTGACATAATTTCCCACGCTTAAAACTGAGATATCACTTTATTTCTTCACAGAAGTAAAAAAAGAAAACAACTTGCAAATGCTCTTCGAGTCAGATCTGCAATTTCCACATGGGTTTGAAGCAGGCGACGCTCTTTTATCTTCCTACATCTGTTTATTAAGGATGAAAACTTTCCAGAATGAACTCTAGAGGGCAGCACTGGCTCCCTATTCAAACAAGCACTTGAGATCCATTCAGAAACCAGGCTCTAACCACCAAGGCCAGCAGAGGGAGCCCTCACTCCCTGTTTGGTGGCCATTGGTGAGACTCAATAAAGCAACGCATTAGGCTGAAGTCTGGAGATGCATCTGGAAAGTTCATCCTGTGCTCTAGCAGAAGGAGACGGTGTTGGGACTGCAGTCCTCTTGGTGCTCCTACACACACATTGGTGCTGTCCTTTTAAACTTGATTTACTACAGAGGGCCCGGTCCTTTCCTCTGTATGGTGCTGTCGTTTTTCGGGCAGAGCAAGGCATGTGCTACTGCAGGCACCTTCCTACCACAGAGCCAGCCAATCAAATTGGTTGAGTTTTTGGGGGGTCGCAGCTTTGCCACTGGGCTCAAGAACAAGTTCCCGTTGAGGAGTTTTTAGTGTTTGTGCCGGCAGACGGTAACACGGTCCACTGTCCAGGGCAGAGAAAGCACAGCCAGTCATGACATCTCTTAGTAAACACATCAGCAGCGCTTTCCACAAAGAGAGGACAAAAAGTACTGAGAGGTGAAAGGCAAACCATCGGACGTCAGCGTAGCTTCAGGGAGAAGGCGCCCAAACGCAAAACATCAAATACTCTCTCGCTTTGTGTACTATGAGTGTATGAGGAGGTGTGTTTGAAAGAACACCAAAGAGAGAGACTACTTGATAGATGAGCATTTTCAGTACTTTGAATCACTTATTATTATTTTTTTTTACTTCTTCACAATCCTGTAGTTTGCTTGTTGAAAAAGAGAAAAACGAGCGACTGACAACTCTATAGAAGTGGTTGTTTGGGTCAAAGGCCGGGGCAAAGGACTGCGATCCGGGCCCCGCGAGGCCTCCAGCTCTCTACCTCACGCCGTAGAGACACTGGTAACCATCCCAACTTGCTACTGAGGGCAGAAAATCCCGCATGTCCCCTTTGTGTGCTCTAGATTTCTACACTCATTTTAGTTTTATTACTACATTGATGATGATGATGATGTGATTGTCTTTGATGTTATTTTCTTTTTCATCTTTTTTATATAGCTAATACAAATTGTAAATAGAGAAGAAAAGATTTATAAAAGCACTTTTAATCTTGATTTTAACGACAAAAGAAAGAGCCGATTATTGACAACTTGAAGCTTAGTTTGTTTTCTTTTTGTTTTTTTGTTTTCATTTTCTCAAGAGAGAGGTAAAAAATAATGTAAATATTAAACTATATAGGTAAGATTATTTAACTGGTGAGGATAGTAAACTAAAACCATGGACGCCATGGGCGGGGCGGGGTCGGGGCGAGGGGTGTTGAAGTCTCAGAAAGCCCTTTGCAACACTTGGTCTCAGTGTGTTGTGTGTAATCGTTTTTTTGCTCAGTTATACTGCTGTTTTTTCGCTTTCAGAAGTACTGTACCCCGTGTCAGCCTGTAGACGACAAAAGCGCGGTCGCTTTTAGAGAATTCATTCATGAGCCCAGGTATCCGATGTGTGGCACGTGGCGGCTGGCTCACTCATCCCCTCCTCCCCCGCGACTCTGCTCACTCACATCACTAGAGAGGATACACAGCAAACTGGAACCCCCAGGTTGCAGTTCTGTGCCCACATGTTCATGTGAAAATTAGCGACATTGACGAGTGGAAGCCTTACTTTAGCTTCTCGAGTCAACCTAGGCTAAATCGGAAGACAGTGAGATAAGCTAAAGCCTGTTTATCGTTCCCACTTGAGTCGCAGACCATCTTATTCCCTGCTTGTGTCGCTAATTAAATCCTTTTTGTATCGTTTACTGTTAAAGGATCCACACGGCAGAGTTAGCATGATGCTAGCAGGAGTTCTACTGGTGCAGCTTGTTTTACCTTTTGATATTCATATTACGTAACCCACATTTATACATTCTTAATGGTGCTGAGGATGTTGTATCCAACATTTCTCATCTAACTTTGTAAATCTCTAAATGTTCTGTTTGGGGGGTTCTCTGAGATGTTGTGAGGGTGGGGATAAAAAGCAGGGGTGAGCGTAGGGGCAGGTCAGACAGGCGGTGCTATGATGTTAACGCATTAAAAATTCACTGTGTAAAAAAACAAAAAAAAAATCATCGGAAAAAAACCGAATATTTGTTTTCTGAGCTCCTCGAATGTCTATAAAACTGTAATATCAATCCGAGCGGTTTCGAAGTGCGCGAAGCTGCCCCCTGGTGCTGACTTTATGAATAAGTCTTGTTACAACGCTACACGTTTTTTACATCTCTCTCTCTCTGCCGGGCTCGAGGTGCTCTCCGACAGCAGATCACTTCCTTTATTAATACTCATTCCATAAATATACTTTAAGCTGGTAAAACTAGGATGAGAAGTAGAATCAGAATATATAAGGACTGTTATCTGGGGATTTATATTTGGTACAGCGAGTACCAAAGGCTTTTAGAATAATCTTTTTTTGAGGATGTTGTAAATGTACATGTTAGATGAATGCTAAGGTATTTGAACAATCCCAGAATTGTGTACTGCTTCCCTCTTTTACTCCCTAGTCATGCACTTCCTTTTTACTCACGCCCATCTTTTACTTCTAAACCTTGTATAGTTTGATGTTCTGAACCACGCGAATATAGATAAAAAAAAAAAAAAAAAAAAAAAAATGCATCTCATTATCTACGGCCCGATGTTGAAAAATTATGAACACCTGACTTACTGAAGGCTCTCCAAAGTAGGAACAGAGACTTGAACCCTGGCCCATAAGAAAAGATGAAAATGAACCTACACAAGTGGCAGCTACATTCCTTTTTTGATTTGTAGGATTGTTCTTGGTTCTTTATCTTTATGTCAATGATGCAGTATGTAAAAAAAAAAAAGAAGTGTTTTTGTTCAGTCTCTCTCTCTCTCCCTCTCTTTGTAGCTGTATGGTGTATCATGTGAATACATAGTGTATGTGGTTAAAAACCCCACAATATTGTTTTATGTTGCGCGATAAATAAAAAATATTAAAGTGAATGTTTTTTTTTTTTTTGTTAGTTCATTTCTTCATTTCTTGTTCATTCTGGAACTGATTCCCGTTTTAAGTGGAGCATCACAGCAACGGCCGTTTTTTTTTTTTCTCCGGAGCCAAACATGCATCAGTTCACTGATTTGGTTCCTGCAGTCTGATGAGTAACCACAGGGTGGAAGCAACATAAGGATCTAATTTTAGACGAGTGCTTTTTTTTTTTTTTTTTTTTTTAATTACTGCAAACGTAGGAGACATCAAGACAATTTACATAAAATAAAATGACGTTGCCAAATATCAAATAGGAATAAGAAGCATTTGAGCCAACTTTTCCATTTTTTTTTCCCACCGACGAAGAACGGAGAGGAACTTCCATCATCGACGGATTTCTCTCACAAAATCGACGGTTTTGTGAGAGAAATCTCACAAAACAAACGGAAAAACACACTATGACTTTTTGAATAAATAACCTGCACTTTATTTCATAGAGTAAATATTTGATCTCTTTCCAGCCAGGAAGAAATCGATTCCTCTCGAAGAAATCTTCCTACCTTACCAGCCACAACCTGTTTCCTGCTCAAAAACTGAAAACCATTTTAAACAACCCAAAATAAACAAACACCTGAAACAACAATAATCAAAATAGATGATGAAGTTTCTGTGACCAAAAATCCACTTAGAAAAACAATATTTTTAACAAAACATTTATTGTAGAATAATTTAACAATAAACTGTTACACAATCAGGTCAAAAGAACTAAAACAATAAATATTTACATTAGTAGCTTGTTGTATTTTAGATATTCCTGATCAGACATGGTGCACAAAACACTGCTAAAACCCCCCAAAAAACCTTTCAAATCTCCGATGGCTCCTTGGAAACAAAACTCCAACCTCAACCTGACCTTGATGTTTCACTTCCACAGAGCCACGGCATCAAGTTGAGGTCCAGCCTGCATTTTGTCTCTTCCAGTTAAATAAATCGGCATTCATGCTTCGGCTGTTAAATCATTTAAAATCCGGGATTTAAAACTAGTGGCTCGACTGAAATGCACGCCATTGATAAAATCTGAACTGGTAAAAACCCCGCCAAAGAGGCTAAAAAATTTTAAAAACTCGCAAACCGTAAACAATCCATAAAAACATGAAACACGCTCTCAGACAATTTGCAAAAAGCATACTCATTTAAAACCCCAAGCCTGATGACAGATGAAAACGAGTTTGTTGCTATGGCGCCGTGCAGAATCCTCCACTGGAGATCACCAGTCTGTGTTTTTATTGGAGACGTGTGAAGAGTCCTCCACTGAGGATTTTGCCCTCTGAGTTTGTCGCTGCACACACTGATTGCTCTGTTGTGGAGAGTTCTCTTGTTCAGGATTTTCCTACGGTACTTTTGGGCCTGTTTTACATAAGTCCAACCCTGAGTCTTTACTGTGCAGCAGGGGGCCACCATCCTCCTCAAAATCTGGATCCGGAAACACGTCCAGGGACGGGTCAGTCGGGTCAGTTGGGCACTTTTCTGAGATGTGTCGCTGCAGGAGCCGCCTCTCCCCAGCTGTCATCCGCTCCTTCACTCGCTCCAGGAAGCGGCCCACCAGTCAAAAGACTAAAATCGGTTAACACTACCTAACAAGTGATCCGTAAAGGCCACCGGTAAAATCTGGTATGTTTTAAACACATTAAAACGGCATTTAGAAACAATAAATCCGATCGACAATGGAAATAAATATGAAGAAAAGCCCTGGAGGTCTGGGAGACAGTGGAAGGGGGCGAGAGGGTTCGTGCCTTTTCGCTTTCTTTTCCTTTCATGGCCATGAACAGTTTTTCAGGAACGAACTGAAGCTTTTGCCGAGGCTCAAGGTCCGCTCTGTGAACGAGCCTCGTCTTCGATACACACAAGGACCAAGTCGACTTTTCCCACAAATCCATTGTCACAGTCAGGCTAGCGAGCGACACAATGTGTGCGCAAATTCAAAAGAGAGGTCTTTTTGGATTTTTTTTTTAAATTAGTGAAAAAAATCCATCTGAGCGCTGCTTTGAAACACAGTCACTCTCGGATAAAGAACTTTTCCTTTCTTCTGAGCTGATATTTGGGTTTCCGTGTCCTGAGTCTTCAGAATCTCCTCTTTCAGCGAAAGAGTTGTGTTGAAAAATAAAAAAATAAAAGTTTATCTGGCTTGACGGTTAGAAAATATTCTGAGTTCGATAAGATCCACTCAACTGTCTGGCTGCAGAAAATATCACAGCTCAGGTATTTTAGAAAGGATAAAAAGGATCAATTCTCTTCCCCCCCCAAGTGTTTCTGCAGCATTCTTTCTCATTTAACGTTTGGCAGCACTTCCTTTAAGTCTCAGGGTCCAACTTTAATATTTTATTTATTTTTTCAGCATTAACACCGATCAGAACGTCATTTGGGCTCATTGACCTTTTATCGCTTTTCTCCAGCGGCGTTGTTAGAAACCGGCTCCATCTGTGACTCCGGCCCGAGGCTTGCTTAAATGCACGGAGTACTCTGAGTATTCGCCTGCATCTTGGATTTGAATAGATGAAAGCGGATAAAGTTGAAGGTTAAAGCCGTGGGCTGTGGAGCTGAATGCAGATGAGCTTGGCTGACAAAAGATCGTCGTTATGCAACCGTGCGGTCAGAAAGCCCCTCTTTCTCGCCGCGAGGAATCGTCCGACGACGCATTTCTCGGCTTTGCTCGGCGAGGGAAGAACACGATGCTCCATCCTTGAATAGTTTCTTCAACAACTGCACGAGGTTCGCTGTTTCATCAGCAAACAGTTTGCTTACACGTCGCAAACGCTTAGCTTTGCGCCGCCAACAATGAAATAATAATCGATTTCAATTCAGTTCTGCTCATGTAAACAGCAGATCTCCATATATGGATAACTGAATCTGGTGTGGAAGAAACTGAGTGGGTTGCACAAACTCTTGAGCCCTCGACTCTTGGGATTATTCTGAGCTTCTCAGCCAAAGTCAGTGTCTGACCTCGGACATGCTCTCCTCAAAAAAATGCTCTGAAATTCTGATAAAGAATTTCAGAATTATAGAAGCACCTCAAAAAAGAGTTGCAGCTGTTGTGGTTACAAAGAGAAGACCGACGTGATTTTCAGCCTTGACGGATTGAGATTAAGATTTTTCTCAAAGCTCATGTTCCTCAAAATGGAGACGATGGAAATCCTCTTGGTGACATAGTTTCCTTCCCATCCAGTGTGTGAAAGTCTCAAGGGGATCAAAAATCAAACTTTTAAACCTGTTTTGAATCTTTACGCTCGTCCACATGGAAATATGGTGAAGTGTCCCACAATACTAGCAAAAAGCACGCTCCTCTTCATACAAGCTATATTCCCAACCCACACAGCGACAGAGTACAATAGTGCTTATTTTAGTTGTTCATACTGAGTGACTAAATTAATGCAGCAGTAATAGGAGGAAGACAGAAATTCGGGGCAGGGGGTGTTTCTGTGGTGAATCAGCAGGTTTAGCTGATGGAGCGTCCTCCTCCCAGCTCCATGCAGTCACAGCTTCGCCTCAAAAGCTTTTTGTGTCACGCAAACTGAAATGGATCTGACTTGGCCTTGAACAGAGAGAAAATAGTCCAGGGGGAGGAAACGCCTGCAGCAGCATCTAAAATCCACCCACTGACCCGAACACTAGTTTTGTCGTGGAGAGAATCTTATCTGGTTGTTAACGTGTTTTTCTTTTTTTCACACGTTGGAGAATATTACATCACCAGAGGCTTTTTCGGTGCAAATTTTTGAATTGAGACACAGTGGAGGTTTATTCAGCGTTAATTCCTTTCATTTCTACTTAGTGTGAGATTTTCTGCTGCAGATTATTTTTTTCCTGCTCGTTTCTCTCTGAGGGTCTCTGCCTCTTCACATGCAGTAGCTCTGTAAGGCATTCAGACCCTCTGATTCACGGGGAAAGAATTTTTAATCATACACATTTTTTTTTAAATTCTCATTTTCTTTATAGATATTTCTTTTTGAAGACGCCGTGTACTTTGTGTGGATTTATTGTAACAGACCAACACAGGAAATAAATGGGTAAAAGTCAGAAAAGTGCGTCTTACCCTAACCCTAACCCTAACCCGACCCCACTACCCAGCAGATTCTACGACAAGAGAACCATCTGAGTTTGATGGATCTGACAGCATGCTGGACAAATCAGAAACCAGAAAATATTTCCTTTTCCCTACTCGTGTCCTTGTTTCTCTGCCATATTAGAGTAGAATATTTCATATTAGGAAATGTCACCACCTTACTTTTTTTTTTCTTGCCCCTTTCATGACGCCGCTGGACGTGATCATGCAGAACTCTGCAACACGAGAAATGACAGCAGAGACTGAGAGACTCTTCCGAGTGGGTCTGTTTTAAAAGCAGACGTCGCTACTTTTAATGTTCTGGGCCTAAGAATGAGTTTCAATCAATTAATCAATCAATTAATCGATCAAGTTTATTTGTGGAGCACATTTCAGCAAAATGGCAGTTCAAAGTGCCGTAAAACATAAAAACACAAAAACATACAATTGTCGAGTTGCACATCAGGATGACGATTAATGTTTCATTTGCAATGTTTCAAAAGCAGCTCTGAACATTTGGGTTTTCAGTGTTTGATTTAAATGAATTCAGTGTTTCGGCTGTTTTCCAGTTTTCTGGAAGCTTTTTCCAGATTTGTGATCCTACAGCTTCATGAATGAGACTGAAAATTTAAAAAAAAAAAATAAAAAAAACACAAGTTATTAATACATGCGACTTTATGCGCAGACTGCCATCACTCAGTGGGGGGTCAAATTAAAGCCCCTTCACAAACATAAGTGTGCTGACGGAACGGAATCATCCCATTTACACATCAGCAGAGAAAACGGCATGAGGGAGGAAACTGTTGGCCTGTCAATGTGCTCAGACTGAGCCGTTTCAGATTATTACCTCACTCTTACCTCAGTGTCATTTTTCAAACTACAGTTTCAGTAGTATTTTTAGGTTTTCAGATAAAATGTCAGAAATTCATAACGAATGACTGCGGCCCGTCAGAACGCAGACTCGGCCCGGAGGCTCCCCTCGGTTAGCTGGCCGGTTCCCTCAGCGCTTCGCCCCTGGTCCCAGACACAGGAGCTCAAAAAAATAACACCAGGGCATCATTAAGGCGAAACAGGAGATCACTTTTCAGACAGTTTTGCAGTCTACTGAGTCAACTGCATCCTGTTATTAAAAAAAAAAAAGAAGCTAGATATAACGGGTGGAAATCACGTTTTTCAGGCTGTGGCCCCGAGACTCTGGAGCCGTCTGTCCCCGTCCCTGCATGAACGCCACTGACTTACACCAACAGGCTTTTAACTAGACTGATACAATTTTTAAAAACTTTTTTAATATACTCTTTTTTTTGTGTTTTTGTCATTGTGAAGTACTTTGTGATTTTAGTGTTTGTGATGCAAATGGTAACTTTTATAAAATATTTATTTTTTTATTTGTTGAAACTATCACTATTGTGACAGATCATTTATGAAAGAAATTAAGCGTCATTGTCTTCTCCCAGTGCAAACTGGGAATAACCAATCAGAGTGAGGAGGCGGGCCTCTCCTTGCCACCACTCTGGTGTGAATGCTAATTCTAGTTGGCCGATGAAGGCAGAATTGCCGTTTTCCCGTCATGGTTAACTGTTTCTCTGCCATTAGCATATTCTCATGGTTGTTTGACAGCACTAAGTCCCGCCTCCTGGCTTTGATTGGTTGTTTTTGGTGCATTTCTTCAGACAACAGTAGTAACTCAGGGAGGAGGTTTAGGAGTTTTATCTTTTCACAGATTATCTGTCTCATACAGTCACAAAATGGTGACAGTTTTTAGAAATATGTGAAAACAAACAAATTTTTACAAAAGCTCCCCACTGCAGCTTCAAAAGCTTTCAGCGCTATTGTAGTTTCTCTACATATAGCTACTGCTTACTGAGGGATTTAGATGTCAGTCTCTCCAAACACTGGATGATCATGGATATAGTTCTACTATTTATAGTCTTTCCTTTTCCCTATTTTGCGCAGAAAATTATGTTGACAATTTGACTACTTTTTTTTTTCTTTTCAACTTAACCACTGATCTAGGGTTAGGGTTAGGGTTAGGTTAGTGCTGTCAAATGCGTCTATACGCATTCTAGTCCGACTCGCCCGTTGTGTGTTGATATCAACAAATGGTTACATATAGCCGTGTGTATGGTTTTATTGTTGTAAGTCTCCTGGCATGCTACTCATACAGATTTACATGAGTTCATGACATTTCGTTCTCAACAACTGAAGTCAGGTAATGTTTACCAAGGACGGCTGTGAAATGGTTGAGCTACGTTGTTTGGCTGAAAGACGTAACAATGGTAGTTCACCTTTGCAGCGACTCTTCGTCTCAGACAGGGGGAAAAAAAGGCATCGGGAGTCTGAACTCGAAGTGTCAGACTCCGACACGGCTTTGTACCGTTTCTGAAGGTTTTTACTCAGGTCATCATGCGGTGTGCCGTTACTGAATGTAAAACACGTCTCCTTACTTCACATTTTCTGTGGCCGTGGGTTTCATTGAACAACGCACCGCATCTCCAATCTATGAAGTGAAGTTAATCTATAGAGGATACTGAGAAGCCCTTGAGTTAAGTGAACGCAGCACATGATAATACATTTTGAGTTAAGGATTTTTAAGAAGGCTTGTCAGTTATAAAAAACAGATACCATCTTGGAAGTGGAATAATACAAAAAGCCTAAAAAACAGACTTTAACTGATGTTTTCCTTCATCAATGAAGGACATAAGTTTTTTTTTTTGTTTAATCTTTAACACTTTTCCCACTCATATTACTATGGAAGCATGCTTCATGTTCCTTTTAATTTGCTCCGACTTACATCACAATAACATAATTTTATGCAGTTTTTTTTGGCTCTGATTTCATCGACTACTCTATAGAAATTCAGCCGGTGGTGGTTCTGCGATCAAGAGTGGAGCCACCAACCCACACAAAAACTACATGCACAGTGAAGGATTTCCATAAATATCACATGTAGTGTTCTGCCTTTCTGCCAAACCTCCCCGCCTAAAAACATTAACCTATTGCTACCTTGTAGGAGTTATAAAGTGCTTATAAAGTACTGGCTTTAGTTTTTGTTGTTTTGCGTTTTATTTTCTTCACACAGTTGATGGGCCGAGAAAAGCGGCTGTAGAATTAAAACTGCAAACACAGAAATATTGTGCTCGGCTTCTGACTGATTAGTGAAAATATTGGAGCACCTTTAATGTGCTATGAGTTTAATCTAGCGACGGGCCTAGATCCAAACCTTTGATTGGGTCTGTTGCATGGTCTGAAATCACTTCATTGCATTTTCATCGAAAACTAGAACATTTCTGAAGAAATTTAAATGGGCCCTGCCAAAGTGTGCCCGCCGGTCAGAACCCAGCGCTCTGATGCTAACAATTAGCATCGACGCTACAGACCCTGAATTCGGACACAGCTATTGACTTTCTCTATTAAGCGTACTAAACATGGCTAATAATAAATAAAAAAAATATCTAAAAGCCTTTTACTGGATATTAGCAGTGAAAAGCTACTGTAACAGTGCAGCCATTAGCCACAAACGTTAGCTAATGTTTGTGCTAATGTTACTTTGTGGCACTTGGTTACCAGAAAACACGCTCGTCTCTTAGCAACAGGTTGTTATTGTTCAGAAAACATATAATTTCTTCTTCTCTTTAGAAATACTGCTTTTTATGACACTACTTGCAAAACAATTTGCAGAAAATTGAAAATTTTTTTGTCAATTGGTGGTAAATATGAAACAGAGTCTACACAGAAGTAAAAATCTGTTTTATTCTTCGTGGCAGTTCGTTTATCAGAGAAAACCCGCTCATCTCTTAACGCCAAATTAATTCTTGTTTATAAAACATAAGCTATTTTGAAATACTGTTTGTCTGTTTAGAAACAAGAAATTTACAATTGTTTGATGCTACAAAAGTTCAAATGAGATGTTTGCTTCGTGGCACTTGGTTACCAGAAAACTTGGTCATCTCTTAGCAACAGATTAACAACAAATATTATTATTCAAAAAACATAAAAAACATAAAACTTTTTCTGCTCTTTTGAAATACTACTTATCTTACACTACTTACTACTTAAGAATTGTGCAGTTGGTAAATTTTGCAGAAACATGAAAATGTTTTTTCTTTTTTTGTCATTGGTGGTAAATATATTATAAAACAGGCATTGAGTGCAAAAGTAAAAATCTGATTCATTCTTCGTGGCAGTTCGTTATCAGAGAAAACCTGCTCCTCTCTAACACCAAATTAATAAATAATGTTATTGCTTATTACACAGAAGCTCTTCTGAAATACTCCTTATCTGCTTAGACAAAAGACATTCACAATTAGCATATTTTTACAAAAATAAAAATCAGGCGTTCACTTTGTGACACTTCGTTAACAGAAGATATGGTCGTCTCTTAGCAACAGAAGATTTCATCTGCTCTTTTGAAATGCTACTTATCTTACACTAGTTAAGAATTGTTCAGTTGGGGAATGGGTAGAAAAGTGAAAAAATAAATAAATAAAATTAAAAAATATATATATATTGTCATTGGTAGTAAATATTTTATAAAACAAATGTTCAAGGCAAAAGTAAATATCTATTTCATACTTCGTGGAAGTTTGTTACCAGAAAAAAAATGCTTCTCTCTTAACACCAAATTAATTATTGTTTATAAAACATAAGCGGTTTTGAAATACTGTTTGTCTGTTTAGAAACAAGAAATTTACAATTGTTTAATGCTGCAAAAGTTCAAATGAGATGTTTGCTTCGTGGCACTTGGTTACCAGAAAACTTGGTCATCTCTTAGCAACAGATTAACAACAAATATTATTGTTAAAAAAACATGACTTTTTCTGCTCTTTTGAAGTATTACTTATTTTACACTAGTTAAGAATTGTGCAGTTGCTAAATTTTGCAGAAAAGTGAAAATGTTTTTTCTTTTTTTGTCATTGGTGGTAAATATATTATAAAACAGACGTTGAGTGCAAAAGTAAAATGATTTATACTTCGTGGCAGTTCGTTACCAGAGAAAACCCGCTCATCTCTTAACACCAAATTAATAAGTAATTTTATTGCTTATTACACATAAGCTCTTCTGAAATACTACTTATCTGCTTAGACAAAAAGAAATTCACAATTGGCATATTTTTACAAAAATAAAAATTAGGCGTTCACTTGTGACACTTCGTTACAGAAGATATGGTCGTCTCTTAGCAACAGATTAACAACAATATTGTTATTGTTCAAAAAACAGAAGATTTCATCTGCTCTTTTGAAATGCTACTTAAATTACACTACTTGAGAATTGTTCAGTTGGGGAATTTTGCAGAAAAGTGATTGTTTTTTTTTTAAATGTTTTTGTCATTGATGGTAAACATATTATAAAACAGTCAACACAAAAGTAAAAATCTGACTTATACTTGGTGGCAGTTCGTCACCAGAAAAAGCCCGCTCATCTCTTAACACCAAATGAGTAACAACTAAAATGATTGTTTATAAAACATAAATTATTTTGAAATACTGCTGATCAATTCAAAAGCCATTTCTACTGCTGAATAAAAAGACTGCAACAACAAATATATGTTTTTAATCTGTTATTTAACCGTCACTTTGGTGTAAAGTGTTATTCTACCCATTCAGCTTTCAGGTGTTTCAGGAGCTCCACATCATTCATGGAGCTTCTTTAGTAATGTGGTCTGACTGTGGGCTCACATTAGCGTTCGGGACGTCGGAGCTGCAGCTACATGTTTAGCATTGAGGTTAGGCCTGTCACGATAACAAATTTTGCTGGGCGATATATTGTCTCAAAAATTATTGCGATAAACGATAATATTGTTTGAAGACCTTTTTACATTGATTTTATGGAAATAACTTAATTATACGTGCGATTTCCTGCCAAAGATAGATACACTTTACTTTAAAAAGAACAACACTGGGACTGATACAAAAAATAAATAAAAACAAAAATAAAATAGATTCTTAGTCTCCATTAACAATAAATGTACTTGAATAAAAACTAAAGTGGAAATAAATACTGCATTGAACCAAGAGTGCAGATTATGAAGTCTGTATAGTATTCAGTAATAATTAGATTTAAATAGAGAAGACATCCCACTGTCTGATGCAATAGTTCAAACTACAGGATTTTTTACCCCGAACGACAATCTTAGAACGTTCTTCGTTCCGAGATTGTCACTAGTGTTGTGTTACGGTAGATCGTTGCGGCCGCTCCGATCTAAATCAAGGATTTATCTAGACTGGGAGCTGAACGCAACCTGTTGAATGTGACCGGTAGCCAATCAGAAAGCGCGGATTCTCCTCCTGCTTTCTGAGGGGAAACACGGAGGGAATCCCGAACAGCTGACACGGTGCAACCCGAAGTCCAGCAGACATCGGAAACAACATGAATGTTTATTCAACAGTTCGTGTAAAGAAAATATAAATAACTAGGGGAGGAGTTGGAGCGAAATTTCTACCAGAAAACCCGGTAGCTTTTCAGCTGTTCTGAAAACAGCTGAAAAGTCATGTAACGTGACCTAAATAGTTATAATGATTTTCATTCAGTCAGGACTGACGCTAGCCACATGCATTGCAGGTAGATTGTAGTGAGGAATTGATTAATGCCTGGTTTCAAAGTTAGTGAACTGGACTTATTATTTTGTGTCCATTGTTGGACACAACACGGTTTCGATCGAACCGTTATACCGAGGATTTCTGTCGGCTAATGTGTCTCTCAGGTTTTGATAATGGGCCGACAATCTGCGACATAAGATCGTGCAGCGCGCGCTGGACATTACACTAAGGAAGCAAGAAAGGGAGAGTTAATGGAGAGCACCGGAGTTGAGCCTTTTTTCATCAACAGCAAGAGAAAAAGGCAGGAAGAAACGATATAGCCGATAATTAAAATGAGGTCGATAGTTTTAATTTATCGTTTATCGCGACAGGCCTAATTGAGGTGCTATTTTAGGCATGAATAGCTTCGCTGAAACTGAACACAACAATCGTCTTTTCCAGCATCCCACTGGTGGAAAGTCTTTTAAAGCAAAAAATAGCAAATAGCGACTTTATCATCTATCACTTGGTCTGTGGACGCAGCTTGGGCATCAGATTTACGTGGAAACGGGGAAAAAACGGTTCCGGTTTGGGACTTCTGTGTGGAGTATTAGGGTCATGCTAAAATAAAAACATGAAGTGGAACTGGGAGAATAAAGTCATAAAGTTGTGAGAATAAAGCTGTGGTACTACAAGGCCACTCAGGTCTTCTGGCTCTGGTCTGCTTTGCATCTGCAGAACCAGAACCAAACATGGAGAAGCAGCATTTCATGATTCTTTATTTTTGTTTGTATGATGTGAAGCAGTCGTATGCGGAGGGAGACTACCCTCTTATTCAGCGGGGTAAAACCCAACATACAGGGTTACAGCAAACACCTCGTGCTTCAACTCCTTCATTGAATTGATTATTTTTCACTTTCTGTAAGGGTAATTGTTTTCTTTTCTTCCTTAATATTACTTTACATATTGGTTTAAATAGTTTAGATTTTTATCTTTAAAATTTGTTTCCATTAATCTGACCAGTTTAGTTGACTATCTGCAGTGCACCCATTTAGTTAACTTTATTTGTCAGTTCTCTTGTAGTTTTTCTTAAATGCACTAAATTTCTTTTGTTTCCTCTGGAGCTGCAAGGATGGAATTATAAAGATGATCTCCAGCTGATGCTGATGAAATATATGGCTGTCAAATTCCCCACTGGGTCATTCCATCTGCTGGCCAGGGGAAGGGGAATTTTGGTCTTTTAGTTTAGTTTTATCATTTCTTTAATGTTTGTGTTTTTTTTGTGTGATTTTTTTGCAAGTTAGTTCAGTTCTAATATTTACTTAATTTAAAGATTTAGTAATGTGTTTCCCAATATTTGTTTATGTATTTGTGTGTTTAATTATCCCCTATGTGTTTAGTATGCGACAGACTGGCGACCTGTCCAGGGTGAACCCCGCCTCTCGCCCGGAACGCAGCTGGAGATAGGCACCAGCAACTCCCGACCCCGTTAGGGAGAAGGGTGACGGAAAATGGATGGATGGATGGATGTGTTTAGTAGAGGTTTGATCAGCCACTATTTAAGTTCCCTTTCATGTCTTGTTCATCAGGTCAGTTTTTGTTTGAGTTCTTTGTGTTGTAGTTTGTTATGTTGACCTCAATTTTGGGCCCAATTTATCATTTTGAAATTATTTTGGGATTTTTTTTTGGAATAAATTAACATTTTTTTAAAATTTACTCAAAGTCTCTCTGGCTGGTTTGTGTAAAACCCTCACAATATTCAAGAAAAAGAAAAAGCCAAGGAGTTTAGGTTTTATAACAGTACATTGAATAAGCAGTCTTTAATAATCCGGATATAAAAATGGCTTCCTTTCAGAGTACCTGGAAAAATGAATATGATTCTTAGCAATTACCCAACATATTAATCCCCTTCAATGGCTTCATCAGAAGACCCCCCACGCACGCTGCCTTCAATTTTTACATTTACATTTCACTGAAAGTTTTGAACGGAAACCTGTACTTTTAATTTGCTCCTCGCCTAATTGGACGTAGCTGCTTCAATTTATTTATTTCAAACATCATAGAAGTGTAAAATCACACACATGAACAATCACAAACATATTTTTCTGTACCACAATTATCACGTCCGTCCGTCCATCCATCCATCCATCCATCCAGGGGGTCGGGTCGCAGGGGGTAGCAACTTCAGACGGGAGGCCCAGACTTCTCTCTCCTCAGCAACTTCTTCCAGCTCCTCCAGGGAATCCCAAGGCATTCCCAGGCCAGCCGAGAAACATTGTCCCTCCAGCGTGTCCTGGGTCTTCCCCAGGGCCTCCTCCGGGTGGGACGAGCTTCTCACCCTATCTCTAAGGGAGAGCCCAGCCACCCTATGGAGGAAACCCATTTTGGCCGCTTGTATCCGTGATCTCGTTCTTTCACCCAAAGCTCATGACCATAGATGAGGGTGGGAACGTAGATTGACCGGTAAATCAAGGGCTTCGCTTTTTCACTCAGCTCTCTCTTCACCACAAGAGCCTGTCGATCTCCTGCTCCCTTCTTTCCTCATTCATGAACAAGATCCCGAGATACTTGAACTCCTCCACTTGAGGCAGGACACCCTCCCCGACCCGGAGAAGACACTCTACCCTTTTCCGGCTCAAGACCTTGGCCTCGGATTTGGAGGCACTGATCCTCATTCCAGCTGCTTCACACTCGGCTGCGAACCGCTCCAGCGAGAGCTGCACTGAACTGAGACACTTAAACTAGTCCGGTGGGGAGATTTTCCGTATTACGGTCTGGTAAGCAGCTGCTGCGGTCATTTCTCCGCTGATTTGCAGCGACACTCAGCAACCTTGAGGTTCTGCTTGTTATATAGACTAAATAAACCCAGATATTTTATTTTGTCTTATAAAAAATGTAATGCTGGCCCAAACAAAACGAGAAAGACTCAGATCATGAACTCTTATTATTTTTTAAATTCAAATGAAGAATAAAATTCACATCACACCAAGCTAATATTGTGTAGTTTGGGTGTTTTACACTCTTGGCGCAAAACTGCAGCTCAGATCTCTGACCAGCTCTTCAGAGGATCGCACTTGGACAGTTCAGAAACAATACGAAATTAATAAAATACCCAAACTCTTAATAAAAAGATAAACTATAGCAGACAGGGGCGCCATAGAGGAGGGAAAAGTTAGGACAAGTTCCTATGGAACCAGTTTCAGTTTTACCAGAACTACCAGAGGGATTAGAAAAGCCATGCTGGTATCCAGTACCTTAGTGTTCCTGTTTGGTACATCGTCTGGAAAACTGTACCTTACCCTCTTACAACTGCTCCCTGGCTCTGCTGGTTCTTCATCTCCTGAAGTGCGTCATTCTGACTTGCAAAGCATGACATATGTTGCCTGTTGCCTGGAACTCCTGCGGGTTTAGGAGCACTCAATCGTCCTGCTGAGATTTTCCACCGTCTGGTGGAGTTCTTGGTTTCCCTTCTCCAATTCTTCACAGTTCGTGTCCAGATAAGTTTCGTCCATCAGCAGGCCGGCCAGGTCGTTAGGCACTGCAATTTCTCAAAAGGAATATGGATTAGTCACAGTCATCAGTGATGTCACAGCGAATGAGTGACATCACTGGTTCACATTAAAGCCACTAGAAGCCTGTTGTGTGTGGGTGTGTATCCTGCAGTTGCAGATCTCATACACCAGGGCGCCATGAGGGGCAAGTTAGGACAATTCCAAGGGCCCTTGACCAACAGGGGCCCTCCCACAAAAAATTGTTTTATTTTTCTTATAGAAATAGAGAGAAATTGGGGAGCCTGCCAATTCAAAAATAATTCATGTGGTGCTTTTAAAATAGTTTTATCAGTAAAAATGAAATGTTACCCCCTCCCACACCAAAAAAATCACACATCTATATTTTCGCTGAGCCCAGAGTGTCTGCCTGAAATGGTTCGTTCCTGCTTGTCGGTGTTCAGCAGCAGAAGGCAGAAGACGAGAGCGACTGCTGCAGTCACTATGCTGCCTAGAAAAACAATAAAATCAGTTTTTCAGAGAGAGAGAGAGAAAAAGACAAGCATGTCAATTTGTAACCCAGGTTTTCTCCGCTGCAGGCCCTTTTGATGGGTCAGATAGACTCAAGAAACTGTAACAGCAGCTGCGAAAGGGGGGCCCAATTTTTTTTCCCGAGATTTCTGGCAGCGCCCCTGCTCACACACACAGGATGAGTTCTTGTGTGTGTGTATACTTGTATGTGACCTATAGAGGACCATTATAACCATTTTTATTACAAAAGATTATTTTGCCCTTCAGGAAATAAAGAAGACCAAGGAAACTGAAGGAGAGAAAGAAAACTAAAACAGAGACCAAAGAGCCGCTGGAGCGGCTGCAGGAAGCACAAAACAAGATTCACAATAGAAGATAGTTTCCTAATGTAAAAACAGAACAAACAGAAGTAAATAAATAATGAACGAGAGAGAAAAATGACAGAAGGTCAGTGGACATAATGAAGAGGAGTCTCTTCTGAACAGGGTTGGGTTTTAGAAGTTCGGAGTCAAATCCATCCCTCTGATCTTCACCTGAAGCTTTCCCAGTCTTGTTCTTGTCTGTTTTTTCTTGCTCTCTTCTGGCTTTGTGAAGAACCCTTGAGTGTAGGTATGGGGTTGCATGCAATAAAGAATATGAATACACATGAGCACCTCTCACTCGCCTCACCTCTTAAAAGATTTTTCCATCCATTACCGGCGTGCATCCAGAGCGCTCCGCCGGGTTTCAACGGCAGTTTCTGCTTTCCACGAGAAAAACACGAGTTCACTTTGAAAGCACGGTGTACAAAAACATGATGATAATTGAAAGGTACAAAAGAAAAAATGTAAACAGCTGAACTTTTACAGGGCTTATAAAACGGTATTCAAGACTTGCAACTTGGATGAATAATTTTTTGAAATTGTTTTTGCAAATTGTGACGGAGGAGCTGTCACCATCTGATTAAAGAGTCTGTGCTAGCAAGCCCGCACATATGTACAATCATTAACTTTTTTTTTTTTTTTTTGCAGCTTAAACGGAGGTGGATCATCGTGGGTGCACACGCGGTGTTCTCGTTTTAGTTGGCATTCATTCTAATTTGTTATTTTCAGTCAAACATTTTCCCGGTTTTCTTTTGGAGTGGAGTTGTACCTTTATTAATTAGGTGATGTGGTGCTGCCATCATAAAGTGCTGGGTGTTTTCTATTTGAGTGTATTTTGATATTATAAATTTATTTATTTTTTCCTTATTATTTTGTATATTTTAAGAGTTTATTTGAGTTAAAAGTAATTGTCTAGTTTTTGTTTTGCGTGATTGGACTTTCTGTGGGCGGAGCCTGTGGCTTCAAAAGCAGGGCTCTGCTCCACAGGGAGTCACTCTGCACCTAGACTCTAGAGGTGCCACACTGGTGGTGATGCACTTGGACTTGAAGGTACTGCTGTGCTGCTGTGATTTTAACCTGCCTTGGACATTTTTGTAAATATTCTGCCTCTGCTATCTTTGATTCACTGCACTGGTAGAAAATAAATTTCACGAAAGTAATCTCTGGCCTTGGCCCGTCATTTTTTTGTGTGTGGTGGCCCAAGTCATAAGAGAACCCCGTCACACAAATCAAATGTGAGCAAGATAATTATTAGATAAAAGAAGGCTAAAGTGAAAACCCAACTTCTACAAAACAGACTATTAAATCAAAACATGCAACATTAATAAATGATTGCATCAATATTTAGTAGAACATCAAAATAAATATGACAAATTATAGAGATTCTCATATAATAAAAATAATTAGTTTCATTCTGAGGCTTCGGAACAACAAGGACCCGACGCATTTAAGTTCTTTTTGTCAAAAACGACCAAAGGTTGTTTATCATATTTGATAAAAAGGGTAAAACATTGAAACACTTTTCCAAAAAACACTTTATGACCAACATCAATGATTTTTTTTTCTCTTACTACAAAGACAAACACTGAAACAACCTGAGATCTCCTCCATATCCCCCCCCCTGTTGATTTATCGCAGTGAATCAGCTTCATCATCAGGTTGTGAGCAGCCGCTGTGTTTTTCAAAGTGAGCTTCATTTAGCGAGGAATGCTCCTATTGCTCCCTCTTGGAGCCCATTTCGCTTAAAGGTCCAGTACGGATTGAAACAAAGCGCTGCGCGTTGCCAGGGTCGGCTGCACGGATCTCAGCTCAGTGCGTCTGATCCAATAACATGGACCCATGTGGCGCATTCATCGTGATCCACAAAGGGGGGGAAAAGAAAAACCCAGCTCAATAGTGAGGTTGTCTCTGTGGAATAGTTGAAGGACTGAGGAATGTTCTTCACCGTTGCAGATTTAAGGGTTTTCTTTCCTATGTATGATCTTATTTTTAGTGTTGTTTCTAAATCTAATTTCTTTATCTCAAAGAGTTTCTCTGCTAATCTAATTCACTGCGTTTCCCGTCTTGTCCTCTTCTTCACTTGATTTCACCACTTAGACCTCTCTACGGGTTAAATGTCTGTTTCCCTGTTTTTAAGCATTTTGTGTCACACTGAGATTCTGTCTGAAGTGAATGTTTTTCAGGAAGCCACGAAATGTTATTTTATTTTGTTGTGGCAAAGAGAACCTTTTTTCTTTGTTTTGTCCCTGCAAAACTGAGGACGTTGGTTCGAATTTTGACCTTTTCTAATGCAATGCTTCAAAGACACAGTGATGGAAACACAGCCACTGCTAAAAATGTTTAGGATAGTCTGACGGTATGAAGGATGAAGGTTCATGGATCTTTTTTAAAAGTATTTTTATTGAATCTGTATTAACTTTTTCTATGGTTTGGAAAAATTGTTACGGTGGCAAACGAGATAATTGGGATAAATTTTGTTTGAAATGTCTGACTGAAAAACAAATTTCCCCCTTGGGGCACAATAAAGGAACTGAACTGAACTGAACTGAACTGTGGTTACCATATAAGTGACAAAAGTTGGGTGAGATCAGACACAATGACTGAACAGAAAGGCTTGGATAGCAACACATGTTACGTCAAGAGAGACGTTTTTTGACAGATAAAAAGAAAGATTATCAATATTTTGACTTAAACGGTACAGAAGAAAGATCATTTTGCTTGAAATTGATCTCTGACTTCAGTTACCTGATCTCTTCTGTTAATAACAACTGATTTATCATCCTGCTTGTCAACGTGAAACTGTTCTCTGCTGTGCACCTTTCCAACATGTGCAAATTCAGAGCTGTGTGATATGAAGGCTTCAGGGTGAACAAAGTCTATGAATCAATATATTTATGAATGGATAGATGAGCACCTTATTGAACCTTATCTACACTAACTGGTTGTAAACTTAATTCCTCAATGTTCCATTGTGCAGAGTGGCTTTGGGAGAATTAAAAAAAAAATTAAATTCAAAAACTTCTGAAGAATGCTGAATAAATTGCTCCGGTAGGATCCAACTTTTAAGCAGGAATGGATAAGACAGAAAATTTTTGTTGCCCTTTGTGCAACTTCATATCTCCATTTGAACTCGGGTCTGTTTTAAAATTGCATTTCTTCAAACTTTCCACCACATTTATCATTGCCTAAAGAGCTTCTTGACTCTCGTGTTTTGATTTTTGCAGCATATTTCTTTATGTATTCAGGTTCAAGGTCTCATGCACAGCTGTTCAGTTTCGATTTTCACAGAACTTTGGCGTTGAGCCCATGTTGCTCTCACCTCTTTACTTTCCTCCAAGATGCCGCTCTGTTTCTGAGTGTGGAGTATTGCTCTTTTTTTATTTCTGCAATTATTCTCCAGGGTCCAGGTGATGAGTAAAGATCTCGTAAATGTTTTTATTTTCTGATGTTATGGATTCATATAATCCCACACCGGAATTGGCATTAATTAAATGTGGATAATCCAAAGCATTGCCTGCATACGCTGCTGCGAGGGAGTGAGTTTCCTACCAACTGTTCATATGCACTGTGTTAGAAAACTAACAGCGTTTCCTTTTCACAAAAACTCGACATGCCGTACCAGATGGATGGACTCAGTAAAACCGCTGTACTGAGGCTCACAGTTTTCTGAGGAGAAACTAGTTTTATTACTGTGCTTTGAGTTCAACTTCAATGTTCCACAAACACATATCAAAGTGTTTGTAGACAAAGCATTGATCCTAAAGCTTCATTCTAACATATACATTGGTAAAGAAATGCATAATTACTTAAGAAGGTATTGTTTAAATTCAGTTCATAAATGTCATGTAATCTTTATAGGATTTTGGCATTCGCTGCAGAAAGAAGTAGCTCGTATAAAGACCTCAGCAGACGCACAGTTCGACCAGGCGTTTGCTAATTGGTACTGGCTAGTGTGAAGGAGCTGAGGAGTCATGATTTTACTGACGGGGATACGATTACTTTATGGACCGAAATTATGCTAAACTGTGTTACCTTTCCTCTGCATTACCAAATTCATTTTTAGTTGACATGCTTCACATCTGCACTCAGCGTAGTCCATTATTGTCAATTCAGTCGTCAAACTAAATTGATTTAAAAAAAAGCAACTTCACTGTTGCCAAAATGGATTTTTGAAATGAATTAGTTATAATGTGTAATTAAAATGCTAACAGAAAATGCTAAAATCACGAGACAATAGCATTGAAATCAAAACACAATCATTTGAAAGTGAAAGATGTTTCGATGAACATGGATTACACTGAGCCTCAGAGGACGAGTGACATTGTCCGTGTTGTCGTGGTGACTGATGATGGCATTTGACGAAAATACGTTTGCTGCCCGACGTTTCACAACTGGTGACTGCATGATGTTTGACCTGAATGTCGCTGAAATGTGATGGATACGTAACCATGTAATTGAACGTTTGATTGTTTCTTAAATAGCATAGTTCTGATAGTAATGTAAAACATAAGTCAAAAATGTTTTGACTTTGACTTTGACTTTGTATGTGCTAAAACTTTCTCTCTGAAAAATGCATCTTGTTTTCTCTTTCGTCTTTGCTGTTGTTAAGTTTTGCCATCAGCTCCACTTTCTGGATTCTAATCTGATGTGAATATAATGATGTTTATCTTCCAGCGTTTCCTTCAGATTAACTCTCTTTAGTTTTCGTGTTTTAACTTGAAGCGGAGTAGAAACACTCTGACAGCCCTTTAATCTCTTCCGGCGGGTTTAGGTCCAAACACCCGACTCCGCAGCAGACTCGGGTGAGGAGGTGTCCGTTTCCCGTGTGCGGCACCGCCGTAACGTTTCATGTTTTGAGATCGCATAAGCGTGAAAAACACATATTTCACTATTTCCCACAGAGTCAAACTGGGTTGGAGGCTGACGTTCAGAAGGCCAGCAAAACAGAAGGAGAACTTCATTATGGAGGAGTGAACGTCTTCAGAAAGACAGCTGAAGCTTCCTCTTGTCCAGCGCAGGACAGCAATCAGCAGGAGACAGTCTCCGCAGAGGTCAAAGGGTCATCGCCCTTTGGAAACTTTGGTTTGTTTCGGCCAATAAGCTGCTCTGCTGATTCAAGTACAATCATTTTTAAGTTGCTGCATGTTAATTTTGCGTCCACATCTAACACATCATTATGTCTAAGAGGAAAACATTACTGTAAATTCCAAACTTCAACGCCGTTTCCAACATGCTCTTGAAAAATTAAACCGCCACAAGTGGATGTTGAGTGTTTTATGGTTAAGAAAACTTGTATTTGGTTTCTTCTTGTCTATTTTAATTACTATATGCTTATAAGGCCATTTTGTACTCACTGACCAGCTTGCCATATTCGGGTAGGAGAAAAAAAAAAAAGTGTCTCACAAGGGCTTTTCAGACCAAGTGACTTGAAGCAGATTGAAGTGGAATGAGAGCATCAGGGACTGTTCTGGGAGACGCGAAGCAGGAGAGGAAAGTTGAGGCAATGTAAGTTTGTAAGCATAAATCATTCACGCGGACGAACCGAGAACAGACGAAATGGCTTCAGTGGCCGGGCGGCATCATAAGGCTGCATGTCAGTGTAAGGACAGGCACCGGGATCGTGAGGACTGCATTATTCATTGGAAAGAATTGCGACTGAGAGGTTGCTCTGCCCACAGAAAGAGAGGGAGAGTGGAGGCAGTGGGAACGCCACCCTAATTGTCACCTGAAGTCAACGAGATCCTTTGATATCCGAGATAAAAGACCATGAAAAATGGACCCTCTGCTGGACTCCGACCCCCACAAAAGCCTCTTTTCTTGAACCTGTAATTATGTTTTGAGTTGTACCTGAAAAGACTTTACAAAACCAAGAGCTAATATCAGTTTGGTTTTAGTCAGATATCAAAGCTCTAACTAGAACAAACAAACGCAGTTCAGCGAGAGACGGCTGAAAGGAAAAAGGAACAAAAACAAGTTTAAAGCCACTTCAGTTCATTTCTATATGTACTTCAGATAAGTGTTTATATATTCATATTAATATATGCATATATATAAATATAAAGCAAACTGTGGAATTTCTTATTCATTAAACAACATTGAAGACAGCGTTCCGCTGTCCAGTCTGTAGCTCGAGTTGTTTAATGCTGGACTATTTTGATGCATCTTAAAGTTTGTGACAGCTGTTAGCTGTTAGCTGAAACACAAACCTGCAAAGGGTTAGACAGTAATTTTGTATGTGAGGCCCAATTAAACTGGACGTTAAAGGCAGACCTCACCAAATACTGATATTGCGTAACTTATCTCGCTCCTGTATCCAGACAAGAATATATCTATAGAGCAGCAGATTTAATAGAAATTAATCTTCATTAGTTGAAAGCCAGATTAGCCTCAATCCACAGAATAAACCTGGTTTCTCAACATTCAGTTCGTACTGAACTGTGATGTCCTTACATCATTTTTTTTCATTGATTATTATATTTATTTGGCTAGTTTTAGCATTCCACCGTTTGGTAGTTGGTTTTCCTTCATTTTTACTCAGTAGTTTGGAGTGAGTGTTGTTAGCTTATATGGAGCTTGCTGATCAAAGTAGCTGGAAAGTTGAATTATTTATTATTTCATTCATAGGCTGGCGTACTGAAAAACCATTTGGCTTTTATTTTCTGACAATCGGTTGGTGAATCGACTTGGTCATTTTCATCCAAATTACTAGCATTGTTAATAATTGCCTCGGGCATTTATTGCTATTCATGGCTGATTGTTGCTCAGAAGCGACAGACCTGACCCTGGTACCGACTCAACTCGAGTTTCTAAGGACTCGCATCTCCGCCTATCAGCTGGTTTCGTTCCACGGTGGGGGAAAAAAAAAAAAAGCCAAACTCACACGAGAAACCCTTCCATCTGAAAGTCAAAGTCTCGCTCACGCTTCCAGAGCACGCCACGATCAAGAACAATCCAGTTTCACTCAGAGGTAACAGAAAAGCGCTCTGACACCAACGCAACGAGCTCCAGGAATCGAAAGTTGAAGGCAAAACCATTCAAGACGTCGACGTATCAGGTTTATGTTGCACCAAAACGCGTCCAGGCTGTCAAAACCCACTGTGATTAAAAAGAAGGCCAGAGGGGACACTGCTCTGCTCTGCTGTCTTCTCCACTTTTCTGAGCTGCAGCTACGCAGGAGATAAGTGTTTCAAATGAGTCACCCTGTGCAAAACATACACTATATGCAGTATTTATGATTTACTGTAATTAGCTTGCTGGAAAAGGAAATCCAAACTCACACCAAGACATGAATTAAGGGGCTAATTATTATGTTCACTCTGCCATTATATCGGTGATTTCCAGGTAGAAGTCAGAGTCGGATTGCCATCTCTTTTCTGAGAAAACCTTTTTTTTCACGTCGCTGTCATGTTGTGAAATCTTGTCCAGAGATCTTCACTATAAGACACGATGTGCTGTCTCTTTATCGTCAGTCCTGAAATGTATTCTGCCTCTTGTATTTACTGTTCTTCACAGACATTTATGCACAAAAACTGCAGGGCAGCAGCACACGAGGACTGGAGTTTGACACCCAGTATGCCCCAGTATGACCATACTGGAGCATGTCCCTCATACTAGACATGCTCCAGGTGACAGTGGAGAGGAAAAACTCCCCTTTAACAATAAGAAACCGGAGGAGACCTCCGGCACATTTTGACAGTAGGACAATTTGTTCAGTTTTCCGACCAGCTGGCCGACAATCTGAGAGTAAAATATGAATTTGATGCAACATTTATCAGCAGTAGACATAATTTTATACGACATTTGATTACAGCACTACAAAACACTCGCAGGTATAAAACTGAAGATTTTCTTTACATGCTTTGAAGGTTTTTGAGGACACATCCTTTGTTTTGAGCTTTTACAGATCAGTAAAAGATGTATCTTTAATCGGGAACAACACTGGCTTCCAATGACCATAAAATAATACAATTTGACGTTTAAAACAGAAATTTGCTTCATGGAAACACAGCAATTTTGAAAAATCTGGTTTTTCAATAAGATGTTTTGGCTCTAGGATGAGATGGTTTGTTTTCGTTTTTTGGTTTTTTTGCTGTATCAAAATTGGTTTCTGCAATGTAAATTCTTTTTTCACATCACACAAGTCACATGATCAACAATAGGGTGTTGCCATTGGCAGAAACCACAAACAAGAAGACAACAGGAAGTGGTAGAAGGATGTTGGCGTGGCATTTTTTAATGACTTATCACACAAACAAAACCATGTGATGTTGAGTCTTTTATTTAATAGAAACACTACAAATGTGTGAAATTGTGTTCCTACAATATTAGCTGAATATTGACAACGTTTTGCACACATTTATAATAGAAACGCAGTGAACTCAGACCGGGTTCAGTTTAATTCAGTTGGCAGGTGAGAGTGTTGACCTCATGACCTGTCTTTCAGACTTTTAAACACATCCTGATCTAATTTCCTACGTATTTTTTTTGTTGTTTAGTCTATTGATATTCAGGAAGTTTTGTTTTCTGAATTAAAACTGAAACAATCGTGCATTCAAACACAGCTTACACGGTTCATGTGTGACCGATAATCATCACCAGAAGTGTAAATAAGCATCTCTGGAGACATCACATTGTTTTATATGTTTGGCAGCTACTTTGCATTTTGAGGTTGGTGTACTGTGAATCTGCACTTCAAAGCAGAAAAAGTATTATTTTTCCGAATGCAAATGGAATACGTCGAACTATTAATATAAGACCAACACAGCAACATTTCTGTTTTCCACAATAAATTTACACCTTCTTGAGGGTGGAAAAAGCCGTACAACTCAGCCTTCTTGCAAACCCAAAATCGGTTTCAAATTACACCCGGCGGACCCCTGAAGTCTGTTATTATATGTGAGAAAATAGCGACTCAACCTGGGAGCCCAGACTGTAGCTCACTGCTACACACACGGACTACTGTTTTGATTTCGTTTTCCCCTCTTGTGATTTTTAGCCAAACCCAATCTTCCTTTATTTACCACTTATGCAAACAGTCAATTGCAAAGTGCAAAATGCAGGAAGCAAATTGGTTCATTGCGTTCGTAACCAACCAATACACAAACCGAGAACAAATTGTTCCTAAAACTGTCACTGACAGAATGTTTTTTGTTTCATTATTATTATTATTGTTATTGTTATTATTATTCAGGCTCATAGGTGTCTGTCACAGAGAATGGACGGATGGAATGACACAGAGGCAGAACGCGAGAATTGAGCATGCAGGAAGGGTCTGGTTGTAGTTTGCGTGTGTGTTCACTTTGCTGACACTGCAATCAGTATCAGCAAAGCGACCTGTTTCTCTGGAACCAGTTTCAGTTTTACCAGAACTACCAGAGGGATTACAAAAGCCATGCTGGTATCCAGTACCTTAGTGTTCCTGTTTGGAACACTAAGGTACTGGATACCTTAGTGTATTCCAGACGATGTACCTGTTTGGTACATCGTCTGGAAAACTGTACCTTACCCTCTTAAAATTGGTCCCTGGCTCTCCTGGTTCTTCATCTCCTGGTGCTCCTCTTTCTCCTGTTCAGACAATCTTTCCCTTAGCCGAGAATTTTCAGACTTTAAAGTCATGTTTTGTCGGCTAAGGTACTCGATCTCTTACAGTCTCTCATACCGGCTCAGGAGATGCCCCGACTTCTCTGAAAGACTCTGTTGGTCTTCGGATCGCCTCTCTATGGACAGCTGCGCCTTTGTCAAGGTTGTCCGAAGCCTCTGGAGTCTTCGTTTGAGAGTCTGTCGGGCCACTTCCAGGCAACGCACTTCAGCTCTCATGTCCTCGTGTTGAAGCGTTGTCTTCTCTTGCTTTGCACGAAGAGACATGATCTGAGCATGAAGTGCATCATTCTGACTTGCAAAGCATGTCATATGTTGCCTGTTGCCTGAAACTCCTGCGAGTTTAGGAGCACTCAATCGTTCTTCTGAGATTTTCCACCGTCTGGTGGAGTTCTTGGTTTTCCTTCTCCAATTCTTCACAGTTCCTGTCCAGAGAAGACAGCAGGCCGGCCAGGTCGCCAGTCACACACGGATAGCAATGATTGTCAGCCATTTATTTAAATTGAACAAACCCTGCTTCTGAAATTACAGAATAAACAACACTACTTACTACTTATAATGTTCAGTCCACCTGAAAAGTAGAACAAATGAGTTGCTCTGTGGAATTTGGGAACAAAGGGAGATGGATCACAATCATCAGTGATGTCACAGCAAATGAGTGACATCACTGGTTCACATCAAAGCCACTAGAAGCCCATTGTGTGTTGGTGTGTATCCTGTGTAACTTTCCTGGCACATATTACACTGTGGGGACTCACTGCTCCCCATAATGAAGAAATGGTGTTTTGGGGTTTGAGGTAAGGTTTAGGACCAAGGTGTGAATTGAGTTTTGTTGAGAGTTAAGCTGAATGGAAGTCAAAGGAAAGTCCCTGCAAAGACAGCGAGACCAATGTGTGTGTGCGTGTTTGTGTGTGTGTGTGTGTGTAATGGCCTGGATGTCAGCAGCCTTTATTTGTAGGGTGAGTCTGGGGACGAAGCTACGATTCGGTCTGAACTCTAGATTGGAGAGGATGAGAAAGTGCTCAGCCTAAAGCTCAGCTCCATGTGTCCACAGAGCTCAACCAGTCGATCCGAGGCTCCCGCTGGATTATTGGTGGCTGGCTTTTGTTTAGCAGAGGAAGGAAAATACTAAACAGAAAACCAGCATTCTTAGAAGTAAGGACAGTTGCTCTTTATCGATTGTTTTTTGTTGGGACAGTCATTCTTTCCAACAACATCTATTTTACCCCCCCCCAAAAAGGATGCTTCTCTCTGAAATGGTGCCATGTTTTTGTGGAAGGCTCCCAAGAATAACTTTCCAAATCCATTCTGGAAATGCTGGCGGAGGCGGAGAGATTGTGAAGGGCAGGATCTTCCTCACTGGAAAAGAAAAAAAAACCAGGCCTTCACCGCAACAACTTTATTTGCAGGGTGAGCCTGGGGATGAAGTTATGGTCTGGTCTGAGCTCCAGATTCAAACCAGATATTACCAAATACTTTTGTTCTAGTTTCTGGTTCAAATATCTTAGTACACTTGAAACACGACAAAACTTACAAGTCAATTTTCAGCCAGATGTAGGAGCTTCTTTTAAGTAAATAATTCCTTAATATCGATGAGAAAGTGGTTCTTCCAATGGCAGAAGACATTGGACATATAACAAGACATATAACAATGTCTTGTTATATGTGTAATAATCTGCCAGTAGAAATAATACTTTTTAAATCAATATTGAGGAATACTTGATGTAAAACAAGCTCCTATAGCTTGATGAAAATGTGCTTGTAAGTAGGTGGTGTCTTATTTCAAGTGAACTAAGATATTTGCACTAGAAAATTGAACAGAAATACTTTTTTCTCTTTGCAGTGTGTCACTATTGGAGGCAGTCACAAGTTGTGAAAATGAGATTTAAATCCAGCTAATCTGCCAATAAAGTTTGTGGGGGGAAGGGGGGGTGAACGCGCAGACGAACTCTGATGCGTTTCTTTGCATGGGAGCGGTCGTAGATGCCGGGAGACTCATGCTAAGAATGTTACAGCAACACAGACAGTTTTCAGAACAATTGAAAGCGTCTGTGCCAGTGGCTCAGCTGCAGTGAGAAACGCCTCACTACCTGCAGGACTCTGCACCGAACACCAGGACAGACCACCGCTCATCAATCACCACAAGCACAGGTGGAGCAGAATAATAAAATGGTTGCATTTGTGTCTTTAACTTTCTGGCATCTCTGGGCATCACAGCGATGAAAAAAAAGGCATTTGATGAAAATTTTGTGAAATAAACAGTTCTCCTTCTGTTGTCTTTCTAATCTGTACAAACAGCTAGAAGGTCAAGAGGTCAAGAGCGACACAAAAGTCTGATTTTAGCCTCCGGAAACGTCAGCTACTGAATTCCAGGAAATGTGATTGGAGATGGAAAGACTCTAACACCTAATTTAAGACGTAAATTCCAACTTTCATCCACAACGCATATGATCTGCTAATGATGAATACTCGTTCAAAATTACTTCTTATTTCAGTGAAATGATGCATTTCTAGATTTTGTCCCAGTATTGTTTTCTGCGTGGGGTCCCACAGGGCTCAGTGTTGGGACCTATTCTATTTGTTTTGTGCAGTTTCCTGATGAATCTTATTATTCCTATGCTTATGATACTAAACCAGCTCAGCATTCGACGCCGTCTTCCTCTTCTAGTGGTCTGAAACAGTGGCTCTGTGAAAACGACCGAGTTTATTTTTTATTCTCTGTTCTTCTTATGAATCATTCTTATGAATTAATCAGAAAACTGAGTTTTTTTATTTTGCAGCTTAGAAACATTTCTTAGCTTTGAACTCTGCTATTGAAGAGGACTATTAATTATTTTTATTTCAATTTTTCTTGATTATTGTAACAGTCTGTTCAAGCATTTGACCGCCTCAGGTTGTTACTAAATATTGTTGTTTTTTCTTTTTTTACCAACACATGAAAGAGACAATAACTGATGCCTGATTCTAATCTCTTTATTTCGGCCCCCAGGACGTTTTAGAATCAGCTCTAAAGTTTCAGTTCTCCCTTTTGGAGCCCTCTGTGTTCAAGCCTTGCTTCTGCCCACAACTCTGACATTTTCCACTGAAACGTTTCAACCAATACATTTTAAAAGCAGAGGGGACAGAGCTATAGAGCCGTGGCCCCCACAGATTGCGGCGCGCGACGCCTCCATCTTTGAGCTGTGCTGATTCTTTTCAGAAGCATCTGAACACATTTTTATTCCGACTGACTTTCAGCAAGTTTTGGGCTGTTTGATGTTGCATGTATTCTGTTTTATCTTTTCTTTTATGTTTCATTCTCTGTCTTAGTGAAACACACTTTGTGAAGGTTTTATACCTATACCTAGGTTTTACACCTTTGTCCACATAAATGTGATTTATGTGGCACATTGAAGAGACTTCAGCAAAACTCTCAACACAACCGAGCTTCTGATTATGTTACCTCGGCAACAAGCGGCTTAGTTTGGATTACGTCTAATCCAAAAGTCTGATGCACCTTACAAATGTATCAGACTTTGTTTCAATCTTTTTAATCAATGACAACATTCTTTTTAAAAGATGGCAAAAAAAAACAAACAAAAAAAAACTAAAGTCAAACTCCTGCCCCTTTAAGAAGAACATGCTGCATCTTCAGCACAATAAGAAGACAAATCTGGGTTATGGGATGCTGCACCTTTAATTATCACACCTTTGTCCCAAAGGGTGAAAACGTGTGGATACGTCTGTCGCCACAACAAATCGTCCCAGAAGTTATCAGGATAAACAATAATGTTGTTTTGAGACCATTTGTGAGTAACGTAATGGAAATGAAATACTTCATTAATAAACTAAAGTTTATTATCTTTATGCAAATATGTTTTAAATTCTTTTAATCTGGAGACAGATAACAACAAGAAAAGAGAAATTAAAACAAGCAACAAAAATAACCTTCAGCTGAGAGAAAAAAACATGTGGAGAAACTGATACTTGTTGTTGTCAAGGAGATAAAGTCTCCACATCAAGCACCGCGTCGAAACGAGTGTCGTGACGCCGTGTCTGGTTTAAAACACGTGGCGAATCAAAAGTTTGATCAGACACTAAAGTGCTCTTGATTAGAGGTGAATCGTGGGAGGGGGGGAAAAGCTTGTCACTCGAATAATCAAACCTTCAAATCTGCATCGATGAGACGTGGTCACTAAATACCTTGAGATCCCTGAACAGTTTGATGTTTGGAAGTAGGAGTTTTCAGTGGCCAAGATCTATATAAATATCTACATCTGCATAGTGTTGCTGTGATACAATGTATGTTGTTACATTTTGAAGTACAGGATAATACGGCAGGACTGGTTGAAAAGCATCATATTCAGTTTCATTGCATGTGGAGTTATGCATAACTCCTAATTATAAGAGGAGATATGAATATAGACGTTTTCACTTCACCATATTCCTTTTAAGCAACTCAAAATGTTTTACTTTTCTTCTCTGTCAACATGTGCAACATGTACGTTTCAGTCTTTATCCGCATACATGCAGAATGAAATGGAAGGAAGAGGAGCGAGGTCGAGTCACAGGATGCGCATTAGTGGGTGTGTTCTGACAGTTATCCGTCTCTGCTTTATTCACGGGGTCAAAGGTCAGAGAGCTGACTGCATCTTCGATGAGCGCTATTTCAGGCGTTAAGCAGAACCGTGTCCGCTGCGGTTGGGAAAACAGCTTTCAGAAGTAACAAACACCGTCCCAGTCAGTGCAAGCGGCGTTACCAAGCTGCACGTTTGGAGTTTTGGAGATGAGCTGCTCTCCAGTCATTTGTCCTGAAGAAGCGCAGTCCGGCAGACGGTCTGCAAATTTTAGTTGCAGCAGCTGGAGTCCAAACACGGCGACACCAGAACAGGACCAGAATTTATTGGGCACCACCAAAATGTGGATTTCTTCTTTTAAATAAAGAGAGCAACACCTCCTCCGTTCCTTTGCATTGCAGTAGAACTAAATTATTCCCGTTTTGGAAAACTGATTCATATTCCATTCATTCAGGTATTCACTCTTGCTCGGCTCAGGCTTTCTCTCCGTAAAATCTCCATTTTCCCCTCGAGTGCGAGGAAAAAGCTTTGAAACTTTGGAACCCACTTCCTTTTTCAAAAGGGGGGGATATGTTCCTTTAACTCAGCGAACGTCTTCACAGAGTCCAGGTCGTCGGTCCACCCAGACACTCTGCCCCGGATCTCTTCCGTAGGGGCAGAGTGCCCCATCAGGGCTCTAACTTCCCTCAGTGAAAGATCGACCTTTGTCTTTTATCCTAAAAGCCTCTCGGCTTCTATTTCTACTGTTCAGATTCAAACAATCTCACCTCTGTCACTCTTCCCTCCCCAGTTGAGATTTCACAGTCTCAAAGAAGTCTTTCTCACCAGACGGTTCAGGTGCAGCAATCAGCAACCAATAAGTCCTGGAAGGCTAAACTCTTTCGAGGCTGAACTGAGACTGAATCTTTGACACAAAATCCTGCCAACCAGTGGCAAATTGTTACAGAGGAATTATTATCAAAGAGTCTTCATGAAAAGCATCAAACATACATTCATTAAAGCCTGCGCTTAAAGGAGAGCAAGCTCAGATCGCGGCGCGTCAGAGTGTCAGCGCTAGCATAGATATCCGTCACTCTTGCTGGGGAGTCAAACAAAAGAAGTGACATGTTGTTCCTTTAAGAGCAATGCCTGTTCGCTGAAATTGTTGACCAATTGACCAAGATTTGCTCATATTTGTAATATGTGGGGCATGTCAATAGTGACCGCATGAAAACAGCTCAGCTAGTTTCAGCTCACTTAGTGAAATCTCAACAGTGGGATGGGTGAAGCCCACAGAGACTGCTCAGGAGTTTCCACAAACAGAAAAACACACGGCGCAGACTAAGGCTTTTCCAAAAAGCCCGGCTGATCGATCCAAACACGGTTCTAATGGTCCACTCTGTCTTAGCCAGGGGATGAAGCCACACAGAGCTATCAGCAAGTCACTGAACTGCACAGGCCCTGATGTGGAAGTCCTGTGGGAGTGAACACATTAGTATGAGCCAGACACAGGCAGCAGGGGAAGACGTCACGTTAACCCATAAGCGAAGCTGTTATGTACTCCATATTCAAATCATAGGAATCAATTCACCTATCGCTTTACACATGAGCACTAGTGCCAGATATTTAACATTCACACATCTTGCCCTGACCTGTCAGTGTGTTGTTGTCTTGATGAAGTTGTTAACAAACCGCTGAGGCCTTTAGAAAGCTGCTGCATTTTATGCCGACAGTAAATTACACACAAGCGGATCCTATTTACGAATTGGCTGATCTCTGATGGTTGCTGAGTTTAGTTTAGAGGAATCACAGTGAAGGAGACTTTAACGTGAAGGATTTATTGTTCAAGGCTGCGGAAAATTGCCTTTTTTAACTATACCACACAAAACACAAACATGTTTTACAAGAATATATTGGTACTGCATTTTTCAGAATTGTATTTGTATTGTATTTTCTTCTTCTTTTTTTACAAACATAATACATAAAATCTTGATAAAACCCAGCTTCTGGAACAAACTTCCAGAAAACTGCAAAACATCTGAAACTCTGAGTTCCTTTAAATCAGGCCTAACAAACCCCGCCTGTTTAGAGTCGCTTTCGACACATGATTATTTCACTTCAACTTTTATTGGTAGAATCAGCCATTTAAACGTCAACAGTCTGCTATGAATGACAGCAGAAGAAGAATGGGTGAACATGGAGAGCTGGCTGGGGGGAAAAAACACAAATAAACTTCACACTTTACAGGATTCTGATCTTCTTGCACATTTTAAAAATAGCTGCTATGGATCATGCTTGACATTACCATATCCACTGACTCATAACATCGCCTTGTTAATCACCCCTCTGGTTTGTGAGCCGATGTGTAATTAATCTGGACTAATTATACATAGGCACAATAGATTTTTTGTGCCTATGTATAAACAGAAATAGCAGCTTTAAAATCAGTTCTTAAGCACAAACCCAATGCGACCTGCTTTTATTGCCCCAGGGTTTTACAAAATATAACATATTCGAAGTGCATAACTACTAGTCAAAGACAAACGAGTTTTCTGCTACTTGCTACTGATTATGTGGCGTTTTCGTTCGTCATTCTGCTTCCTTCCTTCCTTTATCCTGCCTCGTGTTTCCATGCAGCGCATCCACATCTAAGAGTCTGGAGAGTTTTGCTTTTGGCTAATCTTTCCAACATAACAAAGCAGAGCAAGCCGGCACCTCTGCAGACGAGGCCCTAATTAGCCTATCGATTAGCCTGAGAATCTAGATATTTAAACTCCTCTGCTTGAGGTGCAGGATGGTCTCTGATCTGAAGAGAGCAGATTTTTTCTTTCTTGTTAAAAACATGGCCTCCGACTTAAGAGAGCTAACTTTCATCTCGGCGGCTTCCCACTCATCTGCAGATCGCGCTAATGCCCACTGAAGGTCGATGCCTGTGACCGCTTGTTGCTCACTTTGGTCGCTCTTTTTAAATCAGGTCTACTTCACATACCTGTCAGATCTAATTGCTCGGGACCTCAGCTCATTTGGTTGTCCTAGTATTAGGTTTCTTCCTCCTATATGTACAGATAGAACAGCTTCCCTGCTGAAACATTCCCTTTTACTGTTGTTTGACCCGCCTTAAAACATCCGAGCCGGTGTTTTTGGGTCCTTTTCTCCAGGTTTTTAAATGTAGGAAGGTTTAAAGGAAGTCGTTCCTTTAAACCTGTCCGTCTCCGATCATTTCCCCTGGAACTTGCGCGACGGCGCGGCAGCCGCTCGTCCTCATCCGGCCAAGCGACCGGCGTAATTTGTGACTGTGAAATTTAGAGTTTGTGTGCAGAGAAAATTGAAATTGAACACAAGAAAATTGAAAAATGGTCAGCTTTTGCTGCCGTCTGCCGTAGCGAAAATGTTCACCTTTCTCTGTCGAGCTCATAGCGAACCTCCGTGAGCTACGTGAGCCCTCTGAGGAAAGAGATGCTTTCAGGTCAAAGCAGGTAGTTCGATTAATCTGCATGATGTAGTAACACATTAAAGGTTTCCAATCAATTGCATGTATTAACATTGACAGCCCTAATTTAGACAAAATTTATGAGCTTGAACTCTCCTTTGTTTTGTGTTCCCACCTTATATGTCTTCTGGTCAAAGACATTGCATGCAGTGAATACGGTCGTTTCTCACAAAAAGCGGTAGTTTGAGGCAGAGGAGTGTCCTGCACGTCATGCTGAGAAGCGACCCATTACGTCCGTAAGAACATCGCAGGTTGTGCATTTATAAGTCATGAGAGAGATGGATTCATTTTCCACTTCTTAAATGCAGCATTTGAATAAGCTATTCGACTTTGGTCGAATAGCTTATTATTATAGAATAATAATAAGGGATTTATTTAAGGAATTTTGGAGCAGTATGGAAATAATATTTGGCACACCTTCATCTGGTCTCTGCTAATGTCTGGATTTTAAGACTTTATTTTCGGAGTCCGTGTTGCGTAACATTCTCAAAACATGCAAAACAGACATGCTGATAAAAAAAAAAAAAAAGGAATGCTTGAATCCCGTTAAAAATTAGCTGAACTGCAGGTGAAGTTAAAATAATGAAAGTCACTGCCAGTGCTATTGCTGATAAAAAAAAATGAATGAAATCTGATGCTGAGGAAACAGAAAGCATCATATGATGTGTTGGCACAAAAGAATTTAACTAGGCCGTAATCAGAGCTCCGGCACACAGGAAGAAGAAACGGGAACATTATGCAAATTTGACTTTAGAGCTTTACATGATGTTATAATGTCATTCGAAAGCTTCACAACCTTTACATACAAAAAATGTGCATCAATCCATCCACACAGTGGATAAAGAGCAGGTTTTAACAGCTAATTGTAAAAAAAACCTCAACAACAAACAAACGTGGTTGTCATATAATCATCAGGCTCAGTAATTAAAAGCCCCAAACAGAGATGGCATTGATGAGGTAAACTCACCTGAAATGCATTTACCACTGGAGGAGGAAAATAACTCTATCAAACACTATTCAACAGAGCGCTGAACATGAAGTTATAAAGAAAATTCTTTTCCCCTCATTAGCTGTTAAAATCAAAACAACACAAAAACGTTGCAAATTTTTTTTAGAATCTCCTCTCCAGCCACATAAAAGACTAAAAAGAAATCCACTGACTTTTATAGTGAGGAGTTAAGGTAAAACCATTTCATTGCATTAATACTTCACTGTATCCTGTATTTGCTTAAAATCAACAACACTTTTGTTTCTCAGAGGTGAAACGTGCTGAAGCTTCACATTGTGAGTCTAAAGTAAGATCCAGTCTTTTCTCAAACGCAGGACTTTTTTTTAGTAAAGAATTTTCACGTGGGGTGAGACTAAATTTTTTTCAAAGAGAGCATTGAAAACATTCAAAGATTTCACGAAGCGATAGGAAGTAAAGCCAAAAGCGCTCTCTCCAAATTCACAGCGGGAAAGCTTCTTCTTTGATCCTCCTGAAAGGACAATGATTGCCTCCCTTAAAAAGGCCTTGCAAATTCTTGTGAGGCGGCAGCAGAACTGAACTTTGTTCCATACAGATTCTTTAATCAGAACTTCGTAACAACAAGTGTTTGTGCATTTCAAGAATCTTCCTCTCCCCGGGTGCCTGCCTGATCTGGTATCCAACAAACTCATCTCTTGACCTTGGCTTTCCTCCACACTGTTACATAAAGCCCCTTTAACGCGTTATGAAATCCCTTATTGAGTATAAACATGAACCCTGACAGAAACGTCTGTGCCGCTTGGAGGTCAAGTATTTAAACTTGCACTCAAATACCTGGTCGTCCTTCTGACTTTTCAGCCTGTTCCATAAAGAGCTGCAGATTCAGACGGATTTTTGAACAACTTTTAAAAATTCAAAGTGTGCTCCACACACAAAAGTAAGGTAAATTCTGTTTCCCCGAAGGTATGTTAAGAAGCTATGTTGAGTAAATAGATTCAAAGGGAGCGTTTGTTCTAAGTGGATTTTCGTAGCAGGTGGGAAAACGTTTGAGACAAAAGTCTGAAGTTTCGGTTTTTGTAGTGGAGACTTTATGAAGTGCAATTTCGGGGAAGGTGGTCTGATGAAACGTAATTGACAGATAAAGAGAAGGTTAATACAGATGGACTTAATTAGAAAAGCCAGCATCGGTTTCACTGATCTGACGGGCAGATCAGGAAGGAAAAGGACCTGATTTCATTCTGACAGAAATGACAAGAGCAGAATGGGAACTCTGGAGATAAGGGTCCTTCACAGCATTGTTCTTTTCTCAACCACAGAGACCTCCTACAGGAAACGTGATTTTATAATTGCTTTGTATAACAGGGCTTCACAGACATGGACACGGCTGTTGGTAAGATTCCTCCCTAATCAGCCATTCATCCAATCAGTGAGAACTTCAGAGAGAGAGAGAGAGAGAAAGAGAGAGAGAGAGAGAGAAGAAAGAGAGAGAGAGAGAGACTCTCTTGCTGTGAAAAAGAAGCTTTGGCGAGTCCAAGACTGAGTCTCAAGAGTCACATTCAATAAATTAGAAAACGTCTCTAGAAAAAGCAGCTTTTTGAAATCACAACCTTTAAGCAGGTGTTAAAACAAACATTTCATTAATCTCAAATTTTTGTTTTGGAAATTGGTCTGATGTAATATTCAAGCCTTAAAGTATAAAAACCACAATAACATAGAGATATAAAGACCTTCAAACATTCATCTGTGTCTGATTTATAATGTTTCACTTAGTGAGAAAGGTAATAAAATAAACACGCGTGTCAACAATGTTCCAATTCATTGAATAGGGTCAGAGAAGGCGGTTTGAGGTCCAGACTCTCTCTCAAGTTGCATTTAAGTCACAAAAATGAGACATTTGAGTCGAGCAGCGCCTGAGCCTTAAAGACTGAAGACCCGAACAAGACCCATAGTCTTAGAATCAAGTCGGTATGTGAGCTGCAGCTGCGGCAAATCGCGAATGGATGCGATTGGTTGCTAGTCAGTGATGTCGGTGGACAATGGGATGTTGGCAGCTCATGAAAGTACGTTAGCTGTAGCTTCAAAATAATGAATGAATGTCTTGTTAGCCTTGGCAATTGGGTGAAATTCAAAATGTCAACAGAACATTTGGTTTTCACCGGGCCAATTCTCCACCATGTCCACTTTTTCTCCCATGATGGAAATAAGAATTGGACATATTTTGTTTTTCTTTAAATCTGTTTATCTCCTTTGTTTTCACCCCCAGGACACAAAGCAGTCCAGAAAGACGAATCTCAAGTACGTAATATTGTTTGTATCCATATGGATTTCCCAACCAGTCTGACTCATACAAATCCTTTCGCTTCCCAGAAACTACATCTGCAGAAAATCGTCAGCCTATGTGACTGTTTAAAGAGACGACTCAATTAATCTCTCCATACTTGTAGCACGTTAAAAGTCAAAGTCAAAAGTCAAAGTCGGTGAAGGGGAATCAGCAGGCCACATTGACAGAGCTGCAGGTCTTCTCATCAAGAAAGCACCTCCAACCCCAGAGAGCTGAGGCACAAAATAAAAAGAGAGGAAGGAATAAAAGGTTTAAGGTTTAATAAAATGCAAGTAAATCGCCTGAGCAATCTGTTGAGAAAAGAAAAATAAGGGAAAAAAACCCCCAAAAAACATTAAAAGTAAGTGAGAGGAGCTTCACTTGGTAGATTTAAAGAAGAAAAATGAGCCATGAATGAATTGAGCAATTTCTTTCACTGTCTTTACTTCACTGTCTTTTTCAATGTTCCATTGTTAAGCTTTGTTGTCTTTTTGTTCGGTACATGATGCACCATGTTCACAAGAACTGAAACTATTTTTCAGCTGCTAGTTAACCGTCCCGTAGTCTTAAGACAGCAGGTCAGTCGGACCCCACAGCTTTCTACTCTGTCCTCCATCTGGTCGCGTGTGGTTTTTGCAAAGTTGACAGTTTTTGTGTGTCGTTTCGGGAACTGACGGTCTGATGGGACAACCCGCGCCCTCCTTGTGAAATCTTCTTTCCTTTTCTTACAGACGAGCCAACGTCAGTTTTTAATCTATGAACAAACAGCAACAAACCAGGAGGACTTGGTTGCTCATTAAGCACACATTCAAATAGTTTGGAATGAAATACAGCTTAATGTACATCTCATTGTAGAGTAATTAGTGGAATATAAACTTATACATGTGGACACTAATTATAAAGGTTTGAAAATATCCAAACAGCAAAATTTTCAAATGTCAAGTTTGTGCTGAATTGCGGTACCTAAATATGAGTTCCCAATATTTTCCTCCCGTATGCAGTGAAATATGGTGTATATGAGTGATGGACCCGATACGGTAAGAAAAAGGTCAGGTCACGGTTCTTTTGGATTTCTGAAAAGAACTAAATCCCATCAACTGTCAAATTTACCCACTGAACCAAACTAATTACAAGCTGTAAACCCGCAGTGGTACCTGCATGGTGTAATTACTACAGTTCTTCAAAGGAAACAATGAAAGCGTTTTACTATTTCCATGAAAATAACTCAAAATAAGGGCACAGAGCTTAGGTCATATATGCAGTAACACTAACGAGTGTCAAGGGGTCACAATGTGGAGGCGGATTTGTTCGACGGATTCACTTAAGAATAAAAGAAAGAACAGGACCTCAGTATATCACGGTGAAAACTGAAATGATAAAATAAATAGATAAACAACACATGAAGGTAATATGCAATCAGAACGTGTTTTTGAAAGCGAAGAATTAAGTGAGAATAAAAACTTTTAAAAGCCTGAGAAATAGCGGAAACTGCAAAGAAAAAAAAAAGCAAGTCATAGAAATGGAACTGAATGAAACAATGTTTTGATGATGATGAAATCCTGCTTTCAAACAGCAGCTTTCAAAGAAAAAAAAAAAGAGAAAGGAAACTCCTGGTCTCCAATTTAAGTGCCTGAAACTCTGGGAAGCTCAATTTCTTAAGTTTAGGCACGAAGGGCCCCGTTATTTCCTGACTTGGTTTGGATTTAGGGCTGTTCAACTGCTTTTCTGTACCTGCTTTGCCCTTTTCATTGTCTGCAGGGGGCTTGTAAGGGGCAGGAGTGCGGAAATATTTCTATGGCACTTTTACAGCACTTAATTAAAATGGTGTTACAGGAGTCAAAAAGGCAACGTAAGAGCCAGAGAGATCATCCGATTCTGATACAGCTCTTACTGTCTCAATGCAGCAAAGATGTGAAACTCTAGCAGCTTAAAGGAGGATTTTGACACAACTGTAGCTGCGTCTTCATTGCAAATGTGCAGAAAACATTGCCAATTTTCTACCAGTGACAAAAAGCCCTCTTTTTGTCCATTTTGCATTTGCTTCGTTTCCATTAAATACGAAAAGCAATTAAATTACATGTCAATAAGTTTGTTCAAGTCAATAGAAAACATGCAACACCCTCATCCTCCAACTACTTCCTGTCGTCGTCGTGTTCATGGGTTTGATCATGTGATGTGAAAACAGTGTTTCCTTTGCTGTTTTGCGAAATAAACCAATTTTGATACAAACAAAGAAAGGAAGGGGAAAAAAACCTGAGTTGTCTTCAAAATTGATTTGTTTCCGTTTGTTTTCAAAATGTCAAATTGTGCAGTGATGTGGTGACTGGCTAGTGACGGTGGCGCCGTTATTGAATTTGTACAGATGGAGGACTGTAATGTGCATGTATCACTCGCACATGTGATACATGCACATATTAAAGTTGATCAGCTGTCATTCTGGAAGGGAAGTCAAATTGCAACTTTAACAGTATTTTACAATATTTTTTTCTGAGCCGCTTTTTGAGTTTAACAGCCTACTTCCTCAGGTGTAATTTGTTCTAAAAATAATCGAACTCAGTGCTCTAAAATTAAATAAAAAAGACCCGTTCATGTTTTATTTACTAATGACTATTATTAAGTCAAAACGACAGCAAAGCAACATCCAATTTATCTTAATCAATGGCAGTAATAAGAAGATAAATGTGCCTTAGAGGTGGAAACACATTGAGAATGAAAATGCAGGGAGCAGATAATTGATGGGTTTAACTGTGAAACGGCTTGAATTTCACACCTCATGTATAAATTAACAATCTCTAAATAAGATTTGTGCAGACAAAAAAAAAAAAGGCACAATTTGAGATCGGTCAAGAAAAGCACAACGATCCAAGTTATTTGTCATTGTCTGTCCAGAAGAATTAATCCTGGAGTCAGAATCTGCAATCTTGTGTTCCTGATGAGATTCGTCTCTTCCAAGCCATCCTGAGACGTCTGCTCAATGCAGACATTAATTAATTCAACGAGTTTGACTCAGAGCCTGATCCTTTTCTTTTCTGTTAACATCTGTACATAAACTAGAGAGAGGGAAGACGACGTACGTTTTACTTTGACCGTTTCGTTTTGTCTCTTCCTGAGGTTTTATTTGTTGATGTTGAACAGCAGAAACTGCATATCCGATTGGAGAATACTGAACATCAGGTATGAGTCAGCAGCACACAACCTGCTCTTCGAAAGGCAACCAGTGAGATTTATTCTGTAGCTCATTGTGTGTCAAAACTAATATTCAGTTGTGGAAATGGTTTAATTGGCTTCAAAAACCAACCGACCACATCGCTTGTGTTCTATTATTGTCTCGCTTTTCTGCCTATCTTTAGTGTTTACGGTGAAAAGTGTTCGACAAAAGAAAATAGAAAACTGGATGAACACTGAGAAAGGTCAACTGGACTGTCGTGGAAAAAAAAAAAAAAAGTATTTCCAAGCACCGTTCAGGTAAAATCACTCATGAATTGTGCACAACTCAGAGAGACAATAAATAATCAAGCCAGTCTGGATACAAGGCTCACAAAGTTTGATACAATGATGAGACCAGACAGTCTGGTGAGACAGTCTGGTTCCCATGGAGCCGAGGGAAACAACCTTCCAACCTCGTACATGTAACCCAAACAGTTCTTTTGGTGAGAGTTCACAAAGATTTCATATGACATGACTAGCAGATGTGACCTTATTGTAATCGTATTAGTACAGCTCAACCTCGCAAATTGAGGAACCGCACTTTCCAGAAGCCACGCAGCAGCTGCACTGACGTAACGGTCAAACAAAGTAAGCAGGCTGATGAAAACTGCAGCATTGTGAAAATGATCAAAACACGTCTTGGCCTTGTTGAACTTCATCAAAGAACTGGATCGTGAGAACAAGCGAAGGGAAGAACTGTTAACATATTCATTAGGATACATTTATTGACCTCAGAGTAATACTTGGATATTTTGACCTTTGACTGAAGACCTTGCATTGATTTCTCTTGAACTCTTCTGTGGCAACATAAACGTCAGGCCAGCAGCTATTTGAATGTTACATGTCTTTTGCATATCTGTCTTATGGACAAAGACGCACAAGATTGGCTTCGGAATTTATGTTCTTGTTTGCCGGACTAGATGTGTTTTATATATACATATAAAAAAAAAGTAAGAAAAGTGGATGGTCAATTGGAAACATCAATACACTTCACCATTGGTTTGATACTCCATCAATGCTTCTTTTCGAGAACTTAGAACTGTAGTTTGGTCCAGTTTTGGGTAAAGATCTGGTCACCCAGAATAAGCTGCTCTGGAATCAGAGCAGTTCAGATTATAACACTAGATCTGATTTGATCTTGTTAATCAAATGGCTTCTCAGTTGGCTGTTGCGTGATTCATGTGATGTGAGAAAACTGCAGTTTTGCAAAATAAATAAATTTACCACTTCATCCAAATGCAAAAGCTTTTTTTTTTTTTTTTATCAGCAAACCAGACCGTACTAACTGATCTGTCACTCGCCGTCATTCTTGCCTGTTGTGGAGGAGTAGCTTCGGCGGATGGAGAACTGCTGGTGAAGACTTACTGGAGGTGTTTTTTTTTTTTTTAAAGGACTCCCACTGCTTCCTTTTAAAGAACAGCATACAGTCTTCTTGTGTAGGAATGACACTGAAAGCTTGAGATCTGAAATCCAAAGTCTGAAAAAAAGCTGCTTGTGATCTTTTCCCACATTGCCCTGGATCTCATGTGCCTTCACAGAATCCTCCTCCTTCCAGCAGGGAAACACTCTTAAGGAAGCAGCGTCCCGCAGTCAACAAGCCTGGACCACAAGACGATCCCGTCACGAAACCATAAGGAGCCACAAAGGGTCGGCAGATAATTCAGTTCCTTCCTGCTGATAGAACTGCTTTAACCAAATCAGGTCTACAAAAACTCCAATTAGCATAGCTCCCACCTCGATCAATAATCTAGTAACAACTCCATTGCGCTCCCTCTACACCTCCAAGGTCCTACTGATTATTCCTCAATCTTTTAGACAGAGATTGTAGCTTCACATGCTTCCTCCGAACAAAGGAAAGAGAAACCTTGTGCAACACATAGAACATATTCCTGCCTCAGGAATGTGAGATTTATTCTATATATTTTTCAAATCAATAGTCATATGCAGTCCGATGCGGTTGGTTTCACTTTATTTTAGCATTTTCAATATGCTAATGTTCAATGTAAGTCCTTACTGTAACCTAACATGATGAAACTTGTTTAAATAAATATTTTTCCCCCAGGATTGGTGTTGAATAACACACTTCTCAGCATTGTACTGACTCCACATAGCATACGCTGCACTGGATGGAGGCGTCACAGTGGCTGCAAGGGGGGAAGAAATAAAAGCACGGCAGGAAAACGAAGGCATGCGGTGGAGGGAAGATTACTTCATTTATTTTAGATTTGAGAGAGCGTTATCATCAGAGTGCAGCGATTGAATACAGGCGGCAATTGCTGTTTTAGTGGAGGGATTCAAAGGAACATCTAAAAGCACTCCAGAGATCATGAAGCCATCACAACAAAAGCGCCAATTATTGTACTTTTTTTTTTTTTTTTTTTACCAACAGCAGGATGTTTTTTTTAAATGTAAATCAATAAAGCACGACAGTTCGAAAGGTACAATAATTTACGCTTTTACCCCGCCCACATATTTTTGCTCTTTCAACATCTCTTGTCTCTGAGAACAGCGGCAGAGCTGGATGACTACAGGTTCTCCGGAAACAAGACTCAGGCCTCTTTTGTGGTACAAATCCTTCATTGCTGCTGGTGATCCTACTTCAGCATGTTGACCTTGAAAGGAGCCAGAAACTCTTTAGTGTTTTGAATGTGGAAACGCTGGTCCTCGCGCTGCACTGTCTCTGAAGCAAGTCAAGTAGATTTTTCCTCCTTTTGATCCCTGCTGACCTCGTTTAGAGTCGGACAAAGCAGTTGGAAAGATACAAGCAATGACGAGATTACAAAGTCACTCTGTGGCTTTTGTGAACAGTAGGGGGGGAAAAAAATCAAAGCAGGACATTTCTGTGAACAATCGTAGTTGTCTGAGCAATTCTCCACAATAAGCCCCTCAACTGAACTGCATCTCCTTTCTCCTGATAGAGCTGCTTTAACCGAGTCGTGTCTATGAAAGCATTTCTCTGGCTTTTTTAATGTTTTTAAAGTTTAATTCTAATTACACATATTTTTGCTGTTTATCAGTAGAATATCCAGATGTGCTTCACATGACTTTGATTTGAACATTTACAAACGTTTCTTGCATTTCTCTTAGAATTCACTGTAAGTCCAATTTGCAGGAACAAAATCAAAACGTCGACGTTGTAAAGGATCGATTGTGGGGGCAAAACTGTGATGTTGCACCTCAGAGGTTCTGCATTTGTGAAAACTGAACTTGGATATTCTGCACCTACAGCTCTGGCAAGCATGGCGTGCCAGAGCGCACGGCCAACCTGATCACTGCTTGTCCAGCGAGAGCAAAAACACAACACGTGCCGAGAAAAGTGAAATGTAATCGTTAAATTGTGAATCAGATGCCTGCATTCATAGACAAAATTGACATTTGTTTTTAACTTTACATCGTGTTATAGTGTTAGTCCCTCATCCAAAACATGCATCCCACAGACCAGCCGTCCCATGTGATGCTCCCACTCAGATCCTTCAGACTAGTCAGCAGCATTTAGCAAACAACTGGTGGAACTGTGCATCAGCTGAGCTCATTATAGGAGCTCATTAGAGTGAAATACTGGTAAAAACATTGTTAGTGGAGGAGTGTAACAAATAGCAAGAGTTTCTTAAAGAGACAGAGGCCCAATTTCAAGGCAATAAACTGCAGAGTCAAATTTCTTTTAAGTCTTTTACAGCATTTGTATTGCATTATTTGTGCTATATATGGATTCTACGATGCTGCCCCATTAAAACTGGTGTGATTGTACTTATAACACGATAACATTGGTTGTCTGAGAGATGAATTAATGTGAACATCAAATTGCTACAAGCAGTTATGGCTGCTTGATTTTACATAAATATGCCAAGCGCTGAATTTCACCCATAATGAAAGTGAGGCTTATGTGGATTAACCATGAGATGCAGCAATTAATAAATCAGCGTGATCATGTGTGAATGTGTGAACCATGCAGTGAAGCAGGTGTTGTTCCACACAAACCAATCAAAAGGAAAACGAGGAGCGAGGGCTGAGAAATATTAACAAAAATGAACAGATAACGTAATCAATTTAGTCAGAGGATTGGATTTCTCTAAAGCAAATAAGAATAAAGACCTGACCTGACTGGAAAAAATAGATTCAGTGGTGCAGAATAGTTCTCGTTAGGAGACAAGCTGAGATGAATGACTGAACCAGCCTTCAGCATCTGTTGAACTTTATGCTGGACGCCGCTCACATCGGGCTCAGAGACAGGAAAGGTTATGAAATTTTAAATACATGGAGAAGTTATGAAATAAATAAATTAAAAAAATAACCTAGACCTAAACCTACGCTAGCTTAGAGAAAAAGCTGAAAAGATACTACAGCTTCTGCAGCTAATGTACTTAGCATATGATTTTTAGCATAATCTTTCACTTCACATTGCTTATCAGTGAAGCTTGCCAGCTGGATCGTGACTGCTCTGCAACACTTGTACAACCTCAGTGGCTTGAGTTTCAAAACAGCCTACAGACAAGAGCTGCATAACAGCAAAGCATATTAACATATTTACAGATTATAACAGACTAATAAAAGCAAGTAAAATCCAGCAAAACATTATTAGTCTTTGCACTTCCTCTGAAGTTGTTGGCACTTCACCATACTGAGCCGTGGCCTATTGTACTAAACATGTTTCTCTCAGGCACCTTCCACCAATCATCCCTGATCAACTTCGAATCACTCCGTTTCGTCAAGGGATCAGACCTGCATTACCCTTTCCTTTCCTCCTGTAGATGTCTAATGACGTCCTCAGGGGCTCCAGCGTTGATGCAGGCAGTTTAAGACCATGCAGCTAATGGACGGCTCTGCGTGGATGGAAATACACGGATGGACCCAGTGAGTCGTGCTAAACGCCAGAAGCAGGTGGTTGATCTCACAGGATCATAGGAGGGGTTCCTGTTATTGGTTAAACTGCTGTCACAGCATCATTTCCCACTGTTCATTTAAATCACAGTTTAACAAAAAATATGTATTTTTTACAACTGTATTGAAAGTGTAACCATGTCGTGACAGTAACGGTATGAGACAGATAATCTGTGAAGAAACTGAGCTCCTCTGCCTTTTAGTGGTAACTAGAAACAACCAATCAGAGCGAGGAGGCGGATCTTATCGCTGTCAATCACAGTCTCGTGTGGCGATGCCGATCTCCTTTTCTCCTACTCTTTTTTATGAGGAAAAAAAAAAAGGGAGCTCTTCCAGCTCTGGAGGTTTTTAACATACAGTCAGTGGGTCGTGTTGTTGGCGCTGCCTCCTGTTTGCGGAATGGTTCTGGTTCTGGTTCTGTCTACAGGGGTGCCTGGTGTTTACCTGCCTGGAGGTGAAGCTAACTGCCCTGTGTTGCTGTTCGCTGCTGATTGGTGGGAGCTTTCTACAGCACCGTTCTAACTACTGCACACCCTCAGGCAACACATTGACACACACATACACCAACCCACACACTCATGCACCCATCGAAATGATGCAAAGATGATTCACGATTTAATAAAGACAATCATGTATGAACTGTATATTGGCAGAGTAAAATGACCACAGCACACAAAGGTGTTAACTAAAGGCTTCGTAAATATTTAATTCTGATCAACCATGTCTTTTCTTTTGATTTAATCACATCTATTTATTTGTCAGAAAGGGTTTCTGCTTCCAATAAATTTGGGTTAATCAATAAATAGATGGTTGCTTCCATCCAGTGATTCACTCGTAAATGTCGATTCAGATGCAATCAGATTCAAGAGGTCAGAACGGCCATCGAACCAGCAGCTTTGTTTGGCTGTGTTTGGATAGGACGCTAATAACGTCTTTGTTTGGCAGATGGACGAGGCGCTTTGATGAGCTCAGTGGAATTGTGGGAAAAGAGGGAATTTGTCACAGGAAATGTTGGAGTTTAGCTCTGTGTGGTCGGCGTGACGGAAAGCCAAGTGCGGAATCCATTATCGACTCGGACAACTCGAAGCAAACCGAGCTGACCGCCTGTTGCCCCCACACATCGCCATGGTTGCTCTTAAAGCCGACCCATCCGCCATCAATCCAGCCGAAAAGCCAATGATCCTGGTCGCCCTCCAATTTTTTTTTAGTAGACTGCGAATTAGAAATGCTGCACTTCACTTTTTTTTAAGTGCAGCCTTTCTGCTGACTCAGCAGATTGTTTTGGTCATGATGGAAAGCGGATGCCTGAGTTTACAGTTGCTCTGAATCCCGGTTTCAGTGTGATTTGCTCTGCTCCTGACATCTGGTCTCAGCAGATTCAAAGGAACGTAAAATATAACATAACATATAGCACATATAGTCCTTTTTTAATTGGGCTCTGTAATGTTTGTTTTGGGGGGTTTTTTCTGTTGGGTAAATAAATCACAGAGCGACCTTTGTCAGCAAAGCTCTTTTTTTTTATTATTATTATTATTATATGTTTTTCTACTTTTCAATTGGAGATGAGAAAGCAAGATAATTTCAGGCCGTCCTCGGAGCTCAACTCCGGGGAAGTTGGAAACACCTCCTATAACATCGGACGTCTCGAAGGAAAGCGGTTTCGCCTACACAGCGGGAGGTTTCACATTCATAATCTGCTGCAGTGACGTTCCCCTGGAGCGAGGAGCTGAAGTCGCCAGCTTCCCTCCACCGCCTGCCAGTGGAAACACGCTCTGATGCGTGAGCTGTTTACCTCCTGGACTAAACCTGAGAGTTCTAGGTTCCACACTTCAAGTTGTTAAATCGCCTGGCGCGGTTGGGACACCAGGCCGCATTAAGTGTCAGATGCAGGATAACTCCAGGCCACATCTCCTGCTCAGCATGCATGTCACAATTCGTCATGTTGATTCCCTCTGTCTTTCTTTCTACTCTCACGCAGAACGTGCGCGGTGCACGACGCGGATAACGCTTTGTCCTTGAAGTGTAGGTGGACTGCTGAATTCAGACACTGGCAGCTGGTGAGTTTGCTGCCGTGCGTTTGCAACGTTCACATGCACCTTGCTGAACCTGCACCATGTTGCTGGGTTGGTGGTTCGACGTAAAATGCTTGGAGTGAATTGCTTTGCGTGTGAAAGTGCTGAGCTTGAAGCGACGTTGCCTTCAAACTTCAATTCCATTCTTTCAAAGTCATTAAAACCTGCACGACTCATGGTAAGTGTTAAGATGCAAACAATTACACATAAAAATTACACTTTTTTTTTTACATATTTGTTAAAACTGACACCATGTTGTGACAGTTTAATATGAGACAGAGAATCTGTAAATGGGTTGATATCCTTCCTGAGTCATTATTGCTGTCTGAAAACGTCAACCGCTCCCAACCAACAACAGCCAATCAGAGCCAGGCAGGAGGGGGTGGTTTAGCGCTGTCAATCAACCATGTCAATGCACTGCTAAATATGCTAATGATGGAGAAACAATTTAACTGCCATCATCGGTGGCTATGCTAACTAACCTTCACATTCACGACAGGGTAAAAAGGGGGGGTAAGGGTGAGGGTGGGGCACCCACACACATGATTGACGACGCTCCTAAGACCCGCCTCCTGGCTCTGATTGGTTGTTTAGCAATGCGAGAAGGCAGAGGAGCTCAAAGATTTTTTCACAGACTGTCTCAAACTGTACTGTCCCGATAGTGACAGTGTAAATAAATATATAAATATATATTTTTTTCATTCTGGTCATCTTCTCTCCCTGCAGCAGCTTCTTCTGCGTATCGGACATTCAGGTTTCCATGTGTTTCCCAGGCCGGAACTGTGACCGGTCATCTGGAAGTTGCGTCACGTCACAGGCTGCAGGTGTGCAGAGACATTCTGTGATTTGTTTTCCCCAGCGAAGGCAGGATTATGTAAAGGTTGCCTGGCGCCCGTCCCAGAGGGTCCATCGACCTGTCGTCCACCAGCGCCTGACTTCATACACAGACCACAAATCAACATTTTGAGAAGTTACAGCAAGCAGTTTCAGCACCGATGATGTGAGTAAGCGAACTCATATTTGACTAAGCTGGCTGACTTCCTCACATTTACCTGCAATATGAAAAATTACTTTTCATTCAGTTTCAGTTAGAAGCTTTTATTTTCTGTTTATGCTATGATGCTTTAAACAACAACAGTTGCTGTTTCAATGGCTTCAGGAGGTTTAATATCTTTGGAGCCGTTATGTTATTTATTATGGTTTCATTTATAAGGTCAACAACATTTATTTACACAAGACAAACTGACATCTTGGCTTGTTTCACCACTCAGAAGGCAGAAATACTCCCTCCAGTCAAATAGGGAGTATTTATTGTCTCACACCTGCTAGTTCAGTAGAATCGCTTCGATTGGGAGCCAAAAACTGCAACATTTATTGCATTTCCAGCTGGTGTGGTTCGCTTTCACACTGCACTGTAGCTGACAAACCAGATCCTTTTGAAAAGCCAGTTCCCTTCCTTGCCTGTGGTGGCGCTGCACCAAAAAAATTCCACTGAAGGAAACAACATAAAAACCTCTGAACAAGATATGAATGCGACTCCCTTCTGCACAAAATGCGAGCAAAAATAGAGCTGATTGGTTTGGATAGCTTTTTATCCCCCCTTTTATGAAATCTTAATCTTCATTTGAAAACTGATTTTTCTATTCACTCAAGGTTCATATTGGATGAAAAGTTCACAATCTGTATAATCAAACCACGTTTAGGAGTAACATGATGAAAAACTGTTCCTGCAGTGAAATGTACAACGAGCTTCACTTCAACGTAGCCACAGCCTGCAAGATGCAAAGTAAATACTATTTCAGGTCAGGATAAGAAGCCACTTTCCAACGTTCCCCCAAACAGCTGGAGATTTCAACATAATGTGTACATTTTGCAATGTGGAAAATACCCCATGTCCTTTTTTTTTCTCTCTTTTTCTGCTGCCTTTCAAACCTTAAAACCTCCTGTGACAAATAGTTCCTCTGGAGACTTGACAATAATGAAAGCGCACCATTTTCCTGTCGCGCCGCTGAAGCAGACTGAAACATCTTCCCTGTCACTTTGCCACAGCTCCTGCGAGTTCGACTCTCCACCAGCTGTCCGCCTATCGACGGTAGTTTGACATGAAAACAGCAAATTCTGGCATGTTCGGTGGATGAGCACTTCTCAAATAAAACATGTTCCAGGAATGACTTAATTGACGGAGAAAACTCACAACACTTGGAATGTAGAGCTCTTAAAAAAAAAGAAGGCCTGACATCACAGCGTTGTCCGCTGAGGACAGCAGGCCTCAAGCCTGCTCTCACCACATTATTTTTATTGCCCTTAAAGCTGCGGTATGTAACTTTTATAAAAATATATATCTGTTGACATGTTTGTCTGAAACTGTCACCATGTCAGGACAGAATAACATGGGACAGATAATCTGAAAATAAATGTCAAAATAAAGAAAACCTTCTCCTCTGCCTTCTACCTAGAAACAACCAGTCAGAGAAGAGGTGGGTTGTAGCGCTGTCAATCAAGCTCGTATACGCTCAGGCTAGTTAGCATGCCTAGCAATAACATCGGATAATAGGCTTGTCAATGCAACACCTCTGAAACAGAGGACAGCTCTGTTACTTTCATAAAACATGATGGATTTAATCCATTGTTTTTCTCCTCACATAGAATTCAAAACTAATGCAATACTAACTTGTATTTTTTCCTAAAGAGCATTTTCACCATCAGACTTGGTTTAAACAGCTGAGATAAATTGTTCTCACCTGCTTGACCAACTGAAATCTACCAACTGCAAGAAGCTTCAGTCACAACATCACTGATCTTTTTTTTTTGTAGATTTATGGCTTTTTTTCCAGATTTCTCCATATGTTTCTAAAACAAACTGTTATTAGTTGTGATTTCTGACTGGAAGACTGTTTCACAGAGCTGTGCCAGTCTGTAGCTGTGAATCCTTAATCTAGCAGCTCATAATAAGTATGGAGAGGAGCGCCATCTTGCGCTTGTGAATGCAAATTGCAGACTGCAGTCAAAATATGTGAGAACGCGCGTACTGTACTGGACACCTCGATATCCTGGCTGATACAGGACACTCAGGGAACCTAGAAGATAAACGGCTCTCCTGTAACGGTGAGTTGTTTCTCCATCATGAGCACATTTAGCAGAGCGTACATGAGGTTGATTGACAGCACTTAGACCTGCCTCCTGGCTCCGAATGGCTGTGTGAGACAGCAGTAGAGAGGAAGAGGAGGAGATCGATCTTTCACAGATTATCTGTCTCATGTTAAATGTCTTGACATTCTGACAAATATGTAAAAGACAAATTCTTTATAAAAGTTACGCACTGCGTCTTATAGTAAATTAAGAATAATCTCATCAGTCAGAACGAGAATTCCCCGTATTGGTTGCCGCTTGGAGGACGGTTTTGAGGTATCGGTTTCTGGACATTGAAAGTGGAATCATATGTATGTATGGAAGGCAGTCAGCGCGCGTCGAGTTGGGAAAAGATGAAAATCGTCTCTTGATGTTGCTCCCCTGACAACACATCAAACGCACAGTTTGTTGACTGGGACTTGTGACATATTATTTCATGGCTAAAAGATGCAATGCTTGGGCCTTTGAAGCTGAAATATAGAAAGGGTGGGGTGGGGGGAGGGGGGGGGGAAATCATCTATCTTGATGTTGTGGAAGCACTCAGATACAGAAATAAAAATAAAAACAACTTTCAAAGTCGTGTTTAATGCATTGGAGAGATTAGAGTCCCAATCTCTAATCTTCAAGATGAAGTATTCCGCTGTAATTCTGGCTGAACGTTTCGGGAAGGACTTACAGCTCTCTTCCTTTGACCTTGTTCCTCGTTGCAACCCCACATCATGATCCTGCCACCACCTTGTTTAGAGGTGAGATAGTGAGTTCACATGAAGTTAATATTATGAATGAACTTTTCGACATTAAAAACCACAAATTTTTAGCTACTGCAACTCAAATCAATCCTCATAACATTCCATGGTTCACAAACCCCCCCCCAAAAAAAACTAATTCACTGTGTTCCAAATTATTATGCAAATTGGATTTAAGTGTCATAAACATTTTTTGTTGTGCTATTAAATTTATATATGGTATTGTGTGTCAGGGCTCTTTTAATCATTATAATTCATTTCAGAGAGCTGGTTGATTAGTTTGTCTGGTGAGCTCAATTAAAGAAAATCTACTAAAGAAGGATGTTCCACATCATTAAGCAGGTCACTGGTTTCAAGCAATATAGGAAAGAGAAAAGATCCCTGCTGATGAACATCATCAGATAGTGTAGAGCCATATGACAAGGTATGAAAACATTAGATATTTAACCAAAACTGAAGCGTTATCATCGTACTGTGAAGGGATTTGTGGCTGATTCAGAACAAAGATGGGTTTGTGCAGATAAAGGCATAATAATTTGGAACAGTGCATTTTGAGTTTTTTTATTTTTGAAAAAAAAAAAAAAACTGTTCTCATGAGTAAAATTTGAGTTATACTGTAATACTTCATGACTTGAAAATTATACTGACCATCATTTGCATTGACCATTTAGAAAAATCTGAGGAAAATGTCTCTTGCATAATAATTTGGAATACGGTGCACACTCCTCCCTGTAGAGCACTTCCATGGTCAAATATTGTTTCACCTGCTCCTGGACAATTCATTTCATTTCCCTCCTATTCATAACATATTTCTGGCTGATGCCACATGCAGTAATTAAGGGGGAAAGGCGCCACATCCATTAGGCTGTTTGGCCAGGAGTCAGTCGCAGGCAGACATTTCTACAGACTCTCCTCACAGGCCTGCATGTCACAATAATGTAACCTGTCACCTTTCTTTTTATTGCTTGATGCAGCAACTAAAGTCCACCTTTAGTCATTTTAATTTAAAAATGTACTAATTGCACAAACTTTAGTTTGTTTTGGATTGTCACTAACCCACTAATGGTAAAAATTAAACTTATTCTCAAACATAAATGTGGATTTTCTCAAATCTACACAGGTTTGCGTATGCAAATGCAGGCTCAGTATCTGATCTGAAGTCCCTTTGCATGATCACAAGCTTTTTATTACTTTTAATGGGCTTCTGACTTCGTCCCGGATGGATCTCCATCTGCTCAGCTGGTCGAAAATGGTCAATTTAATTTAAATTGTCTGGCCTCTTGTCACAGACTTATCTTTTAAGGAAAGACCTTTAAAAAAAAAAAAACTTCCAGAACCTTAGGGTTAGGGATTAGCTTTAACTTTAATCTGATTATTGGATTGTAAATAGTAACGTGTTAGAATACTTGTTACTGAAACAAGGGGCCAGATTAGAGTAACGCGTTAGTGACATGTTGATGGCACCATTGTTTATGACTTTTCTGCTGAAGCTATTTACTGACCTGTTAGGTTTTCAATATGCGTCCGCCCCAATGACAGACCCGTTTCTACGTCCTTGATGATCACAAATCTGGATTATGTCTAGTTTGGGATTTGACAGGGCAGGCTAACGCTGTTATTCTGGCTAAAGCCCACAGATAATGCTTAAAAATAAGCTTAAAAAGCAGTCACCGATTTATACCATTCATGACAAGAAGGGTCAAACCAGAACATGGCTGTGTGGCTGGTGTCAGAAAAATCCATGCGAAATTTAAACCTGAAAGTCGAACGCATAACGCAATCCACCCAGGGAAAAGAACGATTCGAATCACTGAAAGAAGAAAATCCACATGAAATTCAAAGATCATTCGGCTTGTCTGTAAACTCCTCTCTCTGGCGTCATTTAATATAAGCCCGCTGTTGACATGCATGGGGGGAAAAAAACCCAGAAAACTGTTCTGATCATCAGGACCATTTCCATACAGTGACACAAATCAGAACGTAAACAAGAAATCCCTCCACTTCAGCGAGCGTTCCCCCTGCAGCCCATCCCTCCATTCCAGTCAGACAAAATGCGAGGAGCGTTCTGCTGCCACTGCTCCAACCTGCTGAATGTGGCCGACTTGCTGATGAATCGTGAAAACACGCCTGCTCTCTCCTGAGTCACGTACGGCTCTCTGGCTTGGAGCCCCGCCGCCGCGCTGCAGGCAGAGCATTAGATATTGAAACAAATCGCTTTCAGCAGCGTTCAGAACAACCTCCTGAATGTGGAGGGGATGTTTTCTGACTGAGGCGTCCGTCCACCGACCTTATTTTGACCATCCGCCCGCGATAGCAGGCGGAAAGGATTCCCAAAATCCTTTTGGGAATCACATGCATTTCACATGCATTTCACATGCATTTCACATGCATTTTTATGTATTTTGTTTTTTCGAAATGAAAACATCACTTATTTTCTAATCATCAAGAAGATCTGCAGCAGGAAGCAACTCCACTCTAAAAACTTTATTTCTTGCATCTAAACGCTTAGTTTGGAATGAAGTTCTGACCCAGTTCATTTGGTTGGAAAATTATGTAAAAATCTACTTTTCATGTTATAATGTTATTCCCCTCATCAGAACCGTACCTGCCTTTGATTCTCTCATGATGAATCCTTTTATCTCCCATGGCAACCGATGCGTGGGCACCTGCTCATACTCAGTACCGCCTGTATCCCCCAATGACATTTGACCTGATTGTGCTATAAAATGATGCTACATGCTTATATTAGCCTCTCCCAAACAAACAAAAACTACAAAAACTTCGAAACTCATTTTCATTGGAGGAAAATAATGGATCACTTGGAATCGGACGCATCTGTTTGCTGATGTTTTGCTCAGGATTTCACTTATCTGTCAGGGTAAATGCATGTTACTTCTGTTTGCAAACCATAAAACAAACCAAAAAAAAAAAAAGAATATTGATCGAATAATGATTCTTCCCGGGTCAAAAAATCAAGTGAATAAAACAGAAAGCAAAAATCCTGTGGGATAGTTTGATCAGCGTCTCCATTTCTCTTCTCTTCTCTTCTGGGGTTTTTCTTCTATTATTTTTTCCAAGCCGCCCAGGAGAAATGATTTTCTCTTCGAGGTGCTCCAAAAATTTATTAACAGGTGCGGGTCTAATGTCAAGAGCATTAGAGCAAATTAAATGTCAGTCGTGGCATCTGCGCGACGCTGGTCCTTCACTTTCCCTTTGTCGGCTTAAGAGACCATCGCTATTACTTAGCATCCTTTCAAAAAAAGAAAAAATAGCTGGTCTCTGGGTGGAAGCATTGATTTTTTTCATTGCTTTCCTTATTCCACAGAAAGTAAATCAAAAAAATAATTTTTATCCTTCAAGAATGACATGACCTGAAGACTGAAGGGGGTCAGAGGTTACCATAAGGTTTCTCTTAAAAATCTACTATAAAACTGGACATTTTTCTTCATTGATCTCATCCAGTGCTGCATTTCCTCTCAATTAAAGAAAAAAAATAAAATAATAAAACTACTTTATTGGCCCCCAAAGCGATATTGAATTGACTGAGTCAGTGTGGCTGTTCAATGCACCTGTATTCCCACTTGGGCGAGACTTGGGGGTCATCGAATGAATGAAGCGGCATTGAGGCTCGTTGAATAACCTCATTATCCAGCTAATTAGTTTCTGCTCAAAAGGTCGGTAAAGAGGTAAGACGGAAGTAACGGACTGAGCGATCCGAGCTCACGCGGACAGCTTGTTCAGGGGTCTTTCGGAAAAAGAGTGAGAATGAATGGGAATGTACTGGATCGGTCATTTCACCAACATCCTCCCCTACCAGTTTACTCCGCTCTGATCGGTCGGCGTTAACGGGAGCCAGTGTTCTGTCTTCTGCTCCTAATGTCAGCCGTGTGACGGTTGAGTACGTGTAGGTCAACGACAAACAATCAAAGACACGGGGCGGCCCGTCATGGCGCCCCCACCTCGCCGTCCGTTGACGGTCAGTAAAGGACACGAATGAACTCTGTGAAAAGAGGAAGACCAGAGTGGATGATGAATCAACGTGAACTGCACAATCAGAGGGGAAAAAAAGGCTAAAATCTGCAAACAGTTCGGCTTCCAGGCACTTTTTGACTCACCATAAAAGGCTGAACCGAGAATTTCTTTGAAGAGACACAGGCTCAGACAGGAGTCTGAGTCTGGGAGATGAACCGGAGGTGTGAGCAGTTTCTCCCGGTCGGGAAACAACGCCGCAGACGGGTTTGAACCAGCGGCTTCTGTTTGCTGAGTGAGATAATAGCAACGCAGAGAGAAGGAGGAACGGGAGCAATGCCACTCCGTCGTGGCATCATCACTCTCTCCGTGAGCTGATGAATGGTTGAAAATGAACTACCTGCATAGATTCAGTCACCTGAGATATTATGTAAATTTCCCAGCTGAAAGATTCCTAAACGCATTATCACCAACCTGATTTTAAAGCAAGCACGACAACAGCTGCAACAAAACGAAGAACGTTTCGGTCAAACAGACACCAGCTTCCAAAATCGACGAACACAGTCAAGACTGGTTGGCAGCGACTCCCTCAAACTTGACTTTAGCATTAGCATTTAGCTCTTCTGGGAGGGTTTTTGCCATGTGAGAGGGAGAAGTGGTGACCTCGTGTCAGGGTCACAGACATGGCAATAACAGCCACAGCCCATTGGGAAACAATGCAGACCAATTAGCGTGACCTTGCTGACACCTATCCAGTACCGACAGGGGCAAATATGAGCAACAGAACCGGACCACGGAGCAGAAGGTGTGGCGTTTTTACATCCTGTGAATGACCAGGTGTTTTTGCATAACTTGGCACTGGGACATATTTTAGGAAGAAGTCTAGACATTAGAGGCGGTTTTCCACTCACTTCAATTCAGGTTATTGTTTATTGCCAATTCACAACACGTCAATGCACTTAATTAGTCAATTAATTACAATCACCCACACCTCGTGAATCATTATAGTAAGTTCCTCCACTAGTGAAAATTTGTGCAACAGATTCCCCACATTAAATTTAGTAAAGCGTAAATTGTAAATTTTCCGCAAAAATGATAAACATTGGGTTTAGGTTACTCCCACCTGCAGGTGGCAGTGTTTCTCACATCTACAGCTCTACTTCTCTCCAGGTCATGTTCTTGTTTAAGTCCATTTACCCTCCATATGGTCCACTCATGTTTTGTCTCTACTATCTTCCAAGCCTAGATCATTATTTTCCTTTCCAGCCATTATCCATGCCTTGTTTCTCTTTATCAGATTTCAGTTTTATTCAAGATCCAAATCAGCTTTTGGTTGTTTTCAGCTGTGTTTCCAATGCCCTTATAATTGTGCGATTTGACATTTCGAAAAGAAATTAACTTAAACAATTAAGAAATTTAAAAAAAAAAAACATCACATCGTAGCTGTCTTTGGAGATGCTGAAACTGATTTATTTTGCAGAACATCATTGGAAACATTGGAAACACTTTTTGACGTCACAAGAGTCACATGATCAACAAACGAATGTCACTGCTGGTAGAAGAGAAGAAGACGGCAGGAAGCAGTCGGAGTACGATGACGTGTCGTTATTTTTGATGTCCTACCACATGGACCCAGCCAATTTTATAAAACAAGCTACACATGTGCTCTATTCAAAAGGCAAGATGGAACATTTATTATGATGAATATGGAAATATAACATAATCAGTGATCTTGTTCACTTGGTGAGCTTCGACAATCTGCAGATGACTGCTTCATGAGCTGCTTGACTGTTTGCTTCTTCGTCAAGGAAAACTAACCCTGGATAGACGCCAGTCAACAGTTTACATGTTTCTGCCTGTTTTGTAATTCAGTTTTTCTTCCAGTGGTACAGAAAACTAAGGGCTGTTTGGTTTTTTCATCCAGTCCCTCACTGTAACCGAAGTGGCCTAGAGATACAAATAAAGTTGATTGATTGATTGATTGATTGATTGATTGATTGATACAAGGCCAGCAGTATCACTATGTGGGGTGACTTTTGCATTTCGCTTTTTCATTTCTTTTTTGTCAGGCCTGTTGCAATTCTTTTCTCTCCAAATTTTGCCCGATTGCTCCTTTTCTTATTTGAATTTCTTATTACAATAATTAGACGCTCTGGGAGCTTTTGATTATTGTAATCAGAAATCCTGGCAACAAAGGAAATCGACAGGAATCTGGCACCAGTACGCCGAAACTTCGAGCTCAGATAAACCAAAACCCTATTTTTTCAGTTTTCCGACGCCTACCTTCAAAAGCTCCTTCAAAGCGGCGAGGCTCCGACACGAGGGACGTTATCGTCAGATGACGGCGCTGGTTTTTAAACCACAGTTGAAAAGGGATCAACACACAAACACGTCATAAGATCACCTTAGGAATTCACCGTTTCAGACACATTTAGTTGCTTTCCAAAAGTATTTTAACTGTACAAATATGGAGGAATTGTGGTGATTCAGACTGCAAATGCCAATGAGGTCTTGTGTGATGAACCAAGTAAATATGGGGCCAGTATCACCGACACCAATACAATACCAATACTGGTACTTTTTTATTTAAGTCTCATAAGTCAAACACATCGATATTTGCAGTTTAAGTGCTTTGTGAGGTTTGGCAGGTTTTCTGGAGGAAACCCTGAACACAGCTTTACCAACGTGTCGTCATGCAAGAATGAGACTCAGCAGTGGTGAAATATTAAAAGGACAACTTTCTGAAGTTTAAGTAAAAAACATAGTACCATGTAAACCCTGAGTTTACACATGACTGTCATGGCTGCAGTTTTAGAGTCTAAATTTGGCCACAGAAGGAGTAGCTACACAGTTTCTTTCAGTGAGCTCTCACAGGTCCACAGCGGCAACAAAAAACAGCAAAAAATTGGATTTTCACAAAAGCCTTCGGCTGCGGAGATAGAGATAATGAGAGTATTAAAGCTTAACACTTTGAAGTTGATGAGAGAATTACGTTCTCCATTTTTGGTTCTTTTCAGGTTCATTCCGAGACCAAATGAGGTCCAGCTACCAAACCCACTAAGAACCAAAGGAAATGTTTCTTCAGCCAGTACACGACTCACTTTCTTAACAGTAAAACACACCTAAAGGTAAGAACAGTGTTTCGACTGTCTTGTAGGGACGAACGACTCTTGCAGAGCTTGAAAATTCTCCGACAGGCATCAGAACCAAAGAAAGCCTTCGCTGCATCAACACATCAGTGCCGCAGGTGACGAAATAAGAAACCGATTAGATTCATCTGTTAATCGTTGGAGAAAACTCAATGTTCAGAATGCATGACTTTCATTTACGCCGTGTGTTTACTATGTTTTGAAGAAAGCGTGGAGAAAATTGATTCTGTTTGCTGCTGCACTTCAACATGGCAGCGGAGTTGAGGAGTAGCTTTTAACACAAAGGCACATTCTTTGTCCAAAGCTGGGCAGGGGGGAGAAAGGCTGTCATCCTATTGTTGAAAAGTTTAAAGTTGTGTTTGGATTGGTGCTATTTAACCCAAAACTTTTCCAACAGATCAGTTTGACAAGGAAAATAATGACTTGTACGGCATTCTCAGAGTCTCTCTGGGGAAAGCGTCCAGCCGCGGTGCAAATCATTTCAGATGATGCCTGCCGCTGATCCTGCTGAAGAGTTTCATGAACACAACCTCCAGATGTGCTTGTGAAGAGGAGAATGTCTTAGAAACCTTAAGGTTTGTTTTTGGGGAGGATCTATGTCCCCGATCTTCTTATTCTTCTGCCTCATTTTGGGCTGATATGTTGGCATTTTGTTCCATTGCAGATTCTCATATTTCAACCAGCTGATTTCCCTGGTAGCCAAAGTGTTTTAGTTTGAATTTATTCTACTGTGGTTATTTTTGACACTTCTATTTCCAAGTCAAACATACACACACACAAAAAACAAAAAACAGAATTAAATACAAAAATGGATCATGAACAATATCTGAATCAGTGAAGGGAGACAATATAGAGGATGAAAAAAGCATAAGACGAAGGGAAGCCCCTTATTCTTTTGTAACGTACAGCATTCAAAAATCAATCAAAAGCTTCTTTTCTGAATCCATCCATCCATCCATCCATCCATTTTCCGTCACCCTTCTCCCTAGCGGGGTCGGGAGTTGCTGGTGCCTATCTCCAGCTGCGTTCCGGGCGAGAGGCGGGGTTCACCCTGGACAGGTCGCCAGTCTGTCACAGTTCTTTTCTGAATATTTTTTATAAAAAAAAAACATTATCTGTGCCCTGCGACAGACTGGCGACCTGTCCAGGGTGTACCCCGCCTCTCGTCCGGAACGCAGCTGGAGATGGGCACCAGCAACTCCCGACCCCGTTAGGGAGAAGGGTGACGGAAAATGGATGGATGGATGGAAACATTATCTGGAGACACACGTTATGAATAAAAAGAGAAGAAAGAAAAACATTGTCAAACCTTGCTGTATTTGTTTAGCAAATTATTTTTAGACATTTTTCTCTCATTTAAGGAGTGAAAAACAGATTTCAAGCTTTCTTATAATAATAAGACACACAGTCACTGATGGTGGATGGATCTGAACAGTGCAGCACTTTTCTGACGGCCCAAAGTTGGGACGTCCCAGGATCCTCCAACACGTGTTGATGTTGAGAGTGATCTCTGGGCCTTTTGCTGTGTGACAAAATCTCAGACAAGTAAAAGATGGATGGATGGATGGATGGATGGATGGATGGATGGATGGATGGATGGATGGATGGATGGATGGATGGATGGATGGATGGATGGATGGCAGAAAATCTCCACTAAATGAAGTCGATCAACAAGCTGAACTTATCACAATAATGACCGTTGTTGCAGAGAAAGCTCAGACGCTCAATAGAATATATTCAGAAAAAGAAGCTTTTGTTTGATTTTTTGAAGCAACTATAATAAATGAATAAATAAATAAATAAATAAATACATAAATAAGTAAATAAATCAATAAATACAAGCCTTGAGGCTGTTCTCCAGTTCTGGCGTAAAGTAACAGTGAAGATGATTTTATTCCTTATTTCACAATATCTCTAATCTTCTGTGAGGTCAGTCGTCTTTTTGTGGGAAATCTAAATAATTTCTCAGCCAGCTTCATAAATTCACTCACAAGAGAAATATCACATTTATAAAGAGTGGGATCAATATAGTACATGGAGATATAATGCCTCTGGCAGCCGCTTTGACGAGCAGAGATGCAGACATATTAGAGTTTTCTATTTGAGTTAGATGAAATAAACACCTAATGAACACCCGAATCACATCGGGTGTCATTATATACCCATGAGACTTTATTTATAATTGCGCATAAATGCCGACATGTAAACTCACACAAAAGCAAAGATCCATTTGCATAAAGGCGACCAAAAACCTCTCACAGGTCTCACACAAACACAGGCAAACTCCACCATCAAACTCTGTTACATCTACCATTAAACGTGTTGATATACCATTAAACTCCAGCATACACCATCAAAGCTTTCTGAAGTATACCACTAAACTCTCACTTGTACCATTCAATTCTCTTGCGTTGACCATGAAGCTCAAATTTATGCCAAACTTTCTTACTTCTACCATAAAACTCTAACGTACACAATTAAAATCTTCCATTAAAATCCTGTAAAACTCTCAAGCATTACTCTGATCTCACAAATATCACACAAACATCACCAAACTCTCTTACATACCATCTCATAATTGTCCTGCTGTTCCATGGAGCGTTTTTCTCCCAATGCGGAGCTCGTCATTGAAAAAGTGGCCGATCCCTCCGGTTGTCTGACAAGCAGTCTCCTTTGCAGAAGTTGCCTTCAAAGCTCCGTGAATCTAAATCTTTCTGTTGTCATATCTGAGCTGATGGTTATCAGAGCTACTGGTGCCTCTCTGTCATTTCGATCCTATCCGACTCGTTCTCTTCTGGAAAAAAATGAGGCGCAAACGACTGACATTCGCTGCATTATTTATCTCGTTTGGACTGGTTTCTGAAATGGGAGAGATGTAAGAAATTATGCGTAAGGTAGATCAATCCAGAGACCAGACCATGTGGCACAAACATCCATCACAAGTTCAAGATGGAAAAAGAAAATTACCTCTGAAGTACTTCATGTAGAGTCTTAATCCTATAAGATCTTCACGTAAGCGTTTGTTTTTGGCACATGAACGATTTCCAAGACGATTCAGTCGTCTGTAGCTTGTAATTATTTTGTTTTGTATTCTGTACACCACTGTGCTCAGGCTAGTTCTTCCTCCAAAATGACATTTTGTCCCAACAGGGGATTTACTGATAAAATAATGCTTTTTTTAAAAAGCCCCTTTTTTCTCCATTCTCTGGATGCTTTGAACATCAGCAAGTTCTCTTCACCACATGCCTGAAAGCAACGAGTTGCACGCATGTCTGAGCATTTGTGTTATCAAGCATCCAAACAGATGTAGCAAAAAAAGTGGACAGTGTGTCTTTGTTGACACACAAAAATAGCATAACTTAAAAAGAAATTTGAATTTGCAAATTGTGCGCCTTGAATTGGGCCGCTGTCTCTTTAAGAAGCTCCCACTCTTTTTGACTGTCTTCAGCACATCATCACAGCAATGCTTTGCCTTCCTGCCGTTTACAACTGTTCTTGTGTTGGAATGAGAAGTAGTGTTTGGTGTTTGCTGCTGCCGCTAGTCTGGAGGAGCTGTGTGTGGGGCGGCTGCTCTTAGTGGTGGAAGTCCGGCTGTAGACTGCAGCTCCAACCAGATGCTGTGGGTAAATAGGCAGCGCTTTGTTAGAGCAAGCAGTTTGGCACAATGGTTGCCACGGGAGTTTCAAGGATTTATCAAACATGGACTCAAATCAACACTCCAGGTATGTTTGTGACAGAAGATAACATTGTAACATGATATAAGACATAAAAGTTCATTTTATGTCAAATCTCATTAGTGACAATAAGATGATCGTTTTGTGAAACGGATGACTGAAAACAAATTTCAAGTTGTCTCTCCTAACGTGACGTATCTCTGCTCAGACACAACCTCTTACTTTAGTCGTCCTTGAGAACCAGAACATCTCTGATGAACGAAGGAAGCCAGTTACAAATTTCAAGTTACAAAATGAAGGATGACTGGGAAGTAGTACATTGTCATTATTGTGGTATTATAAAATAATAAGCATTGTGGGGATAAAAACACCGTCACTAAACCACTCCAACCTCAGTGCAAAAGATTCTCATCCCACAGATTCTACATGTAAAATCCTCACAGCCGAAATCTCCCAATATTGTTACTAAAGCTGCTTTGAAATGTGCACAAATACCCTCAGTGGCTCCCTTTTGCTTTTCCCACTCTTGCCTTTACTATTGCTGATGCAGTTTTGTCCGCATCAGCAAAACTGCATGCAACAATGCAGCTGTTGCACCAAAACTTTCGTCTCAACCTCTACGCATCGGTCCTGACCGTTTTAAGTTCAACGATTCTGTCAGGCAGGTGGACATAGTACAAGTGGGGATGAACACGACGTACATGGCAGGCTGGAGAGCACGAAGCGCGCTACACTTCTGCATTCATCGATAAATAATGAGCGGACTTCTTCAGAAGGAGGAGAAAGAGGAGTCTGCTTAACCGCACGGATCATTTTGATCACTACTTCTTCAAGGAAGCTTGTCTGGTTCTTCACTTTGTGGCTTTTTGGCTCCTGATCAAATGTCTGAGGATTAAAGTCGTTTTCCGTGTTCCTTTGATGGTCCGCTGTCAGAGCACGCGGCTGCAGGCGACTGCAGCAGGAGGTCAGTCAAAACCATATCATGACTTTCTGTTGAGTGTCTTGCCCGGGGCCACATCAAACATGCGACAGAAGATATTGAAGTTTTCCCTTTGAGTTATTTTAACTGCCAAAGTCAGCTAAAACCGATGGAGCACATCTGACAAACTCTTAACTTACACCACTCCTAAAAATGAACTTTTATTTGGAACATCATAATGGTGACAAGGCATCTTGGGTTTTTTTTTGGGGGGGGGGGGTTTTGACGCATAAGGGTTTTATAACTGATAATAACAGCAAAGAGCCTCATTTCGAAAAGCATTGAACCTTTTCTGCCACGAAAGTGCAACACGACGTTTACGACACTCCGAGTTGAAATAGTGGCACGTTGCTTAGTGTTGCTTTTACATGTAGGTGGTAAATCTACGCCAACAGCCTTTTGGGATGCAGTACAACTGAAAGACAGAAAGCCTGAGCTTGAACCTGCATCAATAAATCACTAATCCTGTTCTGAAGCAGACGAGCTCAAAGCCACATCAGGCAAAAGAAAACCTCACATAATCATGAATCACTTTTTGGGACTATCTTCTTTGTCTTCGATTAATAAAAGTGTAACTACACTTGTGTTGCCCCATTTAAAGTGTAAAAGTTGATATTGTTAAAGTGTTTTATTCCCATATTTACTTAGCAGTTGACCGGAGTCAATCACTTCCTGTTCTGATTCTGGTTCTGCTGCACATCCTCAGAACCAGAAACCACAAATCTAGAACAAACGTCCAGAAAACTGCAAAGCAGCCGAAACCTTGAGTTCCTTTAAATGTGGCCTGAAAGCGCAGCTGTTTGGAGTTGCACGTTCAACATGTATTGATGATTTTAATGACGATCATCGTGTAACGTCTGTCCCTCCTCTTCTTAATAATTATTCACAAAAAAAATGTCATTACATGTAGGACACGTGAAAAAAAAAACCTTAAATGATTCAAAATTTTCGACAGGAGCGATTTAATTAGAACAATTCGCCTTTCATTAGTCGATTAGAGCGGCTCAAAGTTAGCCCGCCCTTTCACACGTGGTTCACATGACCTGTTTGCTTTTGCTCGGTGAATCGGTGGAGTTACGTGGTGAGAACTGTTCTTTAATCCGGCTCTCTGTGTGAGCGCTGCTGTCCTCTCCTTCACTCCGCTGCGCTCCGCGTCAGTCTCTCCCAGGCAGCGCGCCGTCTGGCAGCAGCCCGCGCCCCTTTATGAATAACCGACTCGGAGCTTCGTAACAGGACATTAGTCAGGGTTTTTTTTTTTTTTCTTTCCTTCGGCAGCTCATTCCCTCCTGACGGAGGGAAGCTCGGCACTTCTCGCCGTTTTTGCTCGTCTCTGGAGAGTCGCTGGAGCCCCTGAGACCGCGGAGGTAAGCGATCACGTTCCGATTAATTAACCTGCGATTATCGAAGATTGATGTCGTTTTGAGCGTCTGCCGCCCTCACTCAGGTTCTGTTGTTCTTGTTTTGTTGCAGTGACATGAGTCGAAAACCCGTTTATATTTTAATTTTTATTATTTATTTTTTTTATTATTTTTTTTTTACAAAATCATTTTCCCATAAAATGTGGAAATAGAAGGAGAATTCAAAACGCAAAAGTGACAACAACAACCAAAAAGGAGGCAATCATTTGTTATAAATTAAACTTAGAATAACAACGAAAACAGGAAACATCTTTTGTAACTTTTTGGGGGAACGCGACTGTCTTTATGTTTTTCATTTCACAGTGGTTTGTGTTATGAGTTAAGAGTTAAGAGCGCAATAATCATAAATCTGTTTTTCCATTTTTTTGTTTTTATTATTTATTTATTCATTTCCATGCAATTTTCCCTCTGTGCATTTAACAAGCTCTTTACCGCCTGGCAACCAACGCATTATGTCCCTTTATAAAACAGAAAATAAGGGACAAACAAAGCAGGATTGACGCACGTCGGTGCGATATGAGATTTTTATTTATTTATTTTTTTAAATGTTTTAAACAGATGTTTAGGGATCCGTGTGACTCGGTCCCTGGTCTCCAACAGGTCGGACTTGACGCCGCGCTGCAGGTTCTTGCACCGCTGAGACTCTGAAGGGTCATTTTTAATCAGGAGGCTGTTTTCACTAAGCTGCATTCAGCCGCCTGTCGGTGCGTGATTGCGTGTGTCATGAGTGGCAGTGGCACTGATGCTGGCGTGCGTGTGCGTGTGTGTGTGTAGTGTGTGTGTGTGTGTGTGTGTGTGTGTGTGTGTGTGAATGGTTTCGGTCCACCTGAGTGTTTTTAATGGCCTTATTTTGGGAAGAATCAAGCTCAGCACAAATGCTGTTTATTTGGCCATATTTTAAGTTGGATCTGCACTTTCTGTGAGAAAGGCAGGGGTCAGCGCCTCTGCTCATATTTATAGGCATCACCCAGTGATGTTTGCGTCCACTTGACTTGTTCAGAGTCTCCTGCTTGAGGAGACTAGAGAGCCGTTTGCCTCAAAAGAGCCGTGGAGGATTTCGTGGGTAAGCTGACCGAGCGTCGCCTTCGGCTCCCGAAGTTGAGTGAATGTTGAATACCTCAGTGAATTTGTGTCCACAGAGTGATCCCTGTTTCTGAATCAAGCCCTGGGCAGGAAGGCGGGTCGAGCACCATTTGCATGCTGACTTCAAACTTCGACTCGGACCTGAGCGTAGAATCCTGACAGATCCTGCATGCAGGTTTATGCGAGTGTGTTGGTCGTCAGCCATGTCCGATATTTATTAGTCTGTTCGTGTTTATGTGAAGCAGTTCAAGACTGTGAATGAATCATGACACGATTGAGTGCGCTGATGTTCTGGTCTGTTCAATATAAATCATGAATTTAGGTGACATAATTTGTCTTTCTGATCAGTCAAAATTGGCAGGTTGAAGCAAAAACTATCACAGAGCACTGATAGGGGGCGCCACTGAGCCCCATATTCTCTTTGAGCAACAGAGAGAATATCTTCTATGCATTGAAAAAGGAGAAAACAATTAGAAAAGTACAACATAACAAAACAAACAAAAAAACAAGTGCAGGTTTGACTCTCCTTCTTATGGCGATCGGCTCCATTAAAGCTTATAAAAATGAAGGCAGAGAAATTTACCACCATGTGCCAGAGGTGTCGGTGGTGTGGGCGCACTGACAAATACGGGTAAGACCATGACTTTAAAGTTTAAGTAAAAACTGTAAACTAATGTTTTTAAAGTTGATTTAAAAATATCAACTTTAAAAACCTCAACCAATCTAGGAAAATTTATATTTTTCTAGAGAAACAATAGAACTGCAGGCAGTCGTCACGGGTTCCTCTCCCGACCCGGCAAGTCCCGCCCACTTTGCCCCTCCCCTCCTAACCGTGTCCTCTCTGACGTCCCGGCAGGTTTATAACACACCGGGGGAAACCCTGAGCACTGACTTGATTAAAACAACAAACTGTGTCTTAATTTAGGTTGGAATTGCCACTTTGGGTTCCATATGTTTGCAGATTCGACTCCAGAGAAGTGAAAGCTTCACGACTCATTAACGTCACCACATGTCACCGAGACAGTCTAAGGAGAAGGAAGACGTTTTGAACGGACACAAGCTGCCTTCTTCTAATGCTGGTCTCTGTCCGCTGAGCATAACTTATCCTCCAAATGATAAGTTATCTGTAGCCTTAATATCAGGGTTGACTTCATCGGGAAAGGAATGGATTTTAAGCTCGTCTCCTTTCTGTCAGGATGCAGGACGCTGTGAAAAACGCTTAGAGCTTTCAGAGAATCATTAAATATTTTTAAGCAGCTGCAGCTGATCCCACTGCTCCCTAAAACGAGCGTTGCATCTCAAACCATTTCTACCTAATGAATGTGGACTGCATGCTGCCGATTGTCAAAGTGGAACATTAAACATCGTGAGATCATGTGGAAGCTTGAACCGTCTGTGGAGCTCGCATGCAAATGCAGGGAGGAGGCGAGAAGTGTCTGCAGTCGCGCTTTTTCTTTCTGATCGCCGGTTATTAGGTTCAAGCGTTTAAACGAGGCTCTCTCACCTGGGTCTTTCACGCCAGTTCATCGTTTCCTCCGGAACAACTCGCTCTGATGTTGTCTGTTTATTAGAGAGGAAAACAGTAGAGCGGAGAAAAGTGATGCGGTTTTCACCATCCCATAATTCCCTGCCTGACAGAAATTTTCCTGCTGTGTTGCATCAGTTTAGCAGAGAAAGCTATCAAGTGCACTGCAGTTTGTCCCATCAAGTATTCAGTTGTTTTGTTTGCTTTTTTCTTTCCTTTTGGCGTCGGCTGCCATTTAGGCACGCTGTTATTACAAGCGGCACAGAAACCTTTTTCAATAATCGTCCCTTCAGAGATGTGGATCAAACGACGCTAAATGCGACGATCAGTCTGATTCAGATATTAGCGATTGTCTTTCTTCATGAGGAACTGTCAGCTTCTTCAACACCAACATGGACTTTTAAGGTCTCGGAAACAAAATTTAGAAAAAGAAATCCAAACAGCAAAACGTCTGTATGGAAATACATTTCTTATAAGTCATATGTAGCATTTTTACTGAAGGAAACATTTTCATTTGATTGTGCCGTATGAACATATAATACTGGCCCTTTAGGCATGTTGGTGGTAGTTTGATAGTCTATGCTTGCTTTGCTGCCGTATGCTTGAAAAATGGCTGAATTCAAGCCGTCCTCCCGCGAACTGTGGGACTAAATTTGTCCAACACTTCATGGTTGTTGTCACCGCCAAGACAGGCACAACCAGATAGTAGTTTTAGGAGGCAATTATTTTTTATATAGTGTCAGTTTGGTTTGGAAACTTTTTGATCCGAAGAAATGGAAACATCGTTTAAGAAAAGTTTTTTTTTTTTCTTTAGAGTTACTTATAATAAGTCATAATCTGAATTTTAATGACCAAAAAGACTAAAGCTTGTCAAAAAAGGAAAAAAAAAAAAATTCAGACCATTATATGTTTAGGTTTAGTCACCTCTGTTTCGCTCATTTATAAATCTCAATCTCTGTCTAGTTTCTCTACACAACCAGAACTTTCCTCCCCTTCCATCTGAAAAAAAGATGACGCAGGGAAAAAAAGTTTTCCTGCACATATTGAGAAGCGCTTCTCATCTAAAATATTCTCTGCTCGAAAACTCACTTAACAAAAGCGAGGAACCGCTCGGCTCCCATCCGACTCCAGGTCAGATTTCAGCACCATGGACAGAGTCAGTCCTTTATCTAACTACATTATGAGTGAAAGAAAGTATTATACGTACTTTCCTTGACATCTAAGAGTAAAAAGTTTGAATATTGGACAAAAATATGTGTGCTGACTCTATGCAACCAAAAGAGAAATGCTGCCAATCAAAACCTCTAGTTATTTCCACCATTTGCTGGATGCTATGGCGATTTTCCACATTTGCTCTCCCCTTGAGATGACAGCATTAAAAAAGAAAGTAAAACCATAAACCCGTGGCCATGTTTAAGAAATATCCAGCTGTTTTGGCACGCTAAGGAAGTCTGTAAGAAAGGTTTTATAGCTGCACTGCCAAAAATCTGAATACCTGTGATAATAAGTGGAACGCTCCCTTTGGAGAGAATGTGAAAAGCCTCAGAATGTGACGACCCATTCAGGAATCCTGCGTCAAGCTGAGCTCACAGCAGCAACCGTTTAGCCTTAGTCGTTCTGAAGCCTCCCCCGAGCTCCTGCTCTCCCCCACCTCCTCCTCCACCTGAGGGATCCAACCTCGCTAAATTTCTCTGGATAATGCCAACCGAGGTATTATCTACTTTGCCATTTCGGAGCGCTCCTGTCATGTTCGCTGTTACCTGCGGTGTGCATGCTGCGACTGCGGTGGGTGTCTGCCATTGCTTTTGTCTTTGATCAGTCGGTAACAAAGTCTCTCCCAACTTTGCCTCAAACCCCCCCAACGCAACACCTCCAAGCCTCTGCTTTCTTGGCTGGCATCCCAAAAACTGGAACGTGTTTAGAAATATTTTCCTGATGCTCCCAGGATGTGAGCCAGGTGCAGCGTTGACATTTCCAGGGGCAGCGAGTCTCATCTTTCATCCTCTTGTCAAAATGACAAGTTTGACACGTCGGTGACTCGGTTACGCCCAGACAGGCCGTCTGCGACGAGAACAAACAGCAGACACGACTTTTGCTTTGATTTTTCTCTTTCTCTGCTTTCTATAGGCTCTTGTCTCTGTGCGGCGCTTGTTTCTCCCGTGGGCCTGCGCCCGAACTCTGCTCGGCCGTATCGCCCCGGAGCTGAAGCGGTTTCTGTCGGGGCGAGTTGCTTCGCCACTTTCTTACTTGTCACATTCCGGGTTTTGCCAGGTGGCAGCAGCTCTTCCTTGATTGTGTCTAAATCAAACACAGCGGGTAAAATTAGACTCAGGTTTTTTTTCCGCTACTAAAACGGAAATGGAAATGTCAGCGTTTTTCATTTCATGATAATTGATACTCAGCAAAAGCACTTTATTCCTCAGTGAGACTCAACATCTCATCACTTTCTCTAAAATAATGGCCTGAGTCTTTTTTTTTTTTTTTTTTTTGCCAAAAGTGATTTTGGCAAATAAAATAATGACATAATATTTTAGGAAGCTGACAATATCTGTTGTGAATTTGCTCTAAATAAATAAATCGAATTGAATTACAATTGAAATCAACAACGAGAAACTGTTTCAGGTGGTTTATTGCAGGAATGACTGATTACAGCGTAAATGTTTGCACAGGTCAAAGGACGTCTTCCAGCATAGAAACTGTAAATATTAATGTCTTCTTTCTATAACATTGACAACATTCTGACAAATTCCACTTTCCTTAAAAGCTTCCTCATGATTTATTAGATTTAGGTTGACTTTGGTCAGCTTTAGTCTGGGAATAAAAACCCAAAAATGTAAAAATTCCTAATGTCTGATCAGCACCATTATGTGTCTGATGGTTTTTATTTTTACTCATAGGAGAGGAACTCTCATTTTACCCCGTTGTACGGTTTCACTGTATGTTTACATCAGTTAATTCATTCATTCTTTCACTCATTCAAAACGTGAAGCACATGTACCATGTTTGTTAACGGAAGCAAACAGAGCAGTCTGCCGTTGGACGTTACATATCAACCAAATGTCTGTTCGTACTCCAGGGGACAGAGCTGCGATGTGGCTATCGGCAAAAATTCAAACAGATAGTGCTAACCTATGCTGGAGTCCATGTTTAATTTTCTGCTGTTGTAGAGGCGGGGGCTTCACTGACCTTTTTTAAATTCCTCTCAAAAGATCAGTCTGTGAGGATGCATTCACACCAGCCCTGCTTCATAATCAGACTCCAGTTCGTCTGTCTAGGAGGTTTGGTTCGTTTAGGGAGGTGTGAATGTGTAACTCTGATGAGAACCAAAACTGTGAATTCTGGTCCGCATAAAACAAAAACAACAAAAACTCGGCCCTGGTTCGATTGACCTCTGGGAGCATATGTGGATCAGAGGCCGCTCAGAAAGCAGGAAGCAGACGACAGCGCCGGGCATTCTGGGTAAACACAATCAAAACAAACCCACGAGTCTATCGCTAGTGGGTCTACTGCTATAGGCAAAAGAGAAATCCTACAGCCGCCAAAATCTGACATCACTCCATTTTTGTTTACATTTTGTGAAGAAAGCAGTTGCTCTTTGTGTCTTCTTCAGAGGTTTTCCTTCAGTGGTTCTTGGTGCAGCGCCACCACAGGCAAAAGCGGGAAAAAGGTTTTCCAAGTATTTCGGATGTTCTGACTCAGTGCAGCGTGGAAGCAAACGGCATCAGTCCAAGTTGTAAGAAATGTAGCAAATTTGGTCCCAAATCCAACCAAGTGAAAACACTCTAAGAAGCGTTGCCGAGTTGTTTGATTGTCAGCCGTGGTTGTTTAGGTCTGGGTGTCTGTAGCACTGTTATGCCAAACATCTGCTTCACCTTAAATGCTTATTGTTTTTCTTTCTGAATTTAACCAATGCAGGAGTTGTATATTAGTATAATGAGGAAGTGTTTGGCCCAAGGAGAGCAACATATGATGTCGATGTGTGCATAACTCTGACATTGTTTTTTTCAACATTTCCACTTATGAATGCGTTCCAAAGTCTCACTGAGCTCTAAGTATTGTTTTTTCCTTCCTTGTCGGCAAACTCTGCGTCCATCAACTTGTCCAAGCTGCCTCACTGTGGACAAAGACATCTGCAGAGCTTCTTGCATTTCTGACTATCGTAACGATGTTTCTTTTGGGGCTGAAACGATTCCTCGAATGAATCGAGCACCTCGATTATTAAAATTACTGCCTCATAGCTTCGTTAAATTATGTTTCATTATGTAGCACGCAGTGCTCCTCCTCTCTTCCTTCTTGTTGTGAAGGGCTCGCAGCATGGCGTTGGATTGTGCGGCGCTTTGTCAGGGTCTGGGGACATATAGGGATTGTTGGATGCTGCGGCTGCGACAGACTGGCGACCTGTCCAGGGTGAACCCCGCCTCTCGCCCGGAACGCAGCTGGAGATAGGCACCAGCAACTCCCGACCCCGTTAGGGAGAAGGGTGACGGAAAATGGATGGATGGATGGATGGATGGATGGATGGATGGATGGATGGATGGATGGATGGATGGATGGATGGATGGATGGATGGATGGATGGATGGATGGATGGATGGATGGATGGATGGATGGATGGATGCTGCGGTGCGATGGTTGGAGTACGGCAACTTTTCTGTTGTCGGAATCGCATCGTTATGTTTCTCCCTAAATCTTCCCCAAACTCTTTGGACTCTCCTGTTTTTCTGAGCTTTCAGATACGACTTCAAGCAAATCACTTTTATTCCGGCGAACAGAAACTACCAGCCTGTCGAGATGACGGACAAGAAAATGATAGGATTGGGATTCGCGAGTTGAACCGCTCTCTCAAACCTTTCACACAACTTATTACATGATTCAGATGATTGCAAGGATAGTTTAGCCTGAACATACACACGACTTTGATCCTGTGAGTGTGGCAGTAAGAAACGGCAGGAAGTTCAAACTGGTGCAATGAATTATTACTATTGATATCATTCCACCCTGAAAAATGCAGAAGTGAAAATCAAATATTGTATGACATTCATACCAATGATTTCTACGTAAACAAAAGACAACAACTGCAGAAAATCCCAACAGATGTGTGTTTTCTTTTTCCATTTTTTTTTAACAGATTGCATTGTGGGATGCAAAAACACACTTAATGCACTCAAACAAAAATATTGTTAAAATGTAATGATGAGCTTATTTTTTTTTTAAATTTTGCATCTTGTTACAGGGTCAACCCTCTTGATAAAACGGAAAAACTCGTGTTTTTAAGACAATGCCCATTGATCAATTAATAGTTTGTCAATTGGTTAAATGAGTCAACTTTAGATGAACTCATAAATTGATAACTTGCTTCCATAACCTGTTTGCCTTATTATTTTACATTTTGGCAAAGAATCCTCAGGCTTCATAAAGGAGGCACGAGTGAAAGTGAGAGAACCTGATCCTTTTTATTTCAATTTCCAAAGAACTGATACCAAATACCCTCTAACTGCCCAAGGACACCTCAAGACGTCCTTCACATCCTTTTACTGGATTTTCTTCCAAGTATTTATATCTGGCAGTCGTGTGCATCGGAATGAAAAGCGATGCTGTGTTTGCTCACTACAGAGGCGCCCAAGGAGAGCAAATGCAGAGCGAGAAGCAAAGAGCCAAGAACTGAGCACCATGGAGGGAAAGAAACATCAAATCAGCAGCACAAAGACTTCTCACCTTAGGCCAGGTCAGGACAAAGGCTTTCATGCCAAGACAATCGTCCAGTCGAGATAACGGGATTTTATTTTCAACCGTGTCAGAAGCTAAAGTCAAATATATAAACATCAGTTTTGCCAGAGTTTGTTGCAGGCAGGATGTCTTAAAAAAAAAAAGCTGCTGATTCCAAGCAGTGATGGCCTTTAGAGCCAGGTTGAAATAACTTAGAATTATTTCTGTCTCAAAATGCCTTCAGTGTGGTAAAAACCTGGGGGGTTTTTTGTTTTGTTTTTTAGCTAAAATAGATGTTGATCTACACTTACAGACCGTAGGTGTTTTTCTCTTGTTTTTTTTTTTCTAATTGAGTGGTTTTGTCATTTCAGTTTTCAGCCATAACTCCGGGGCACACACTGCTGTTTATAAGGTGGAGAACATAAAGGCCAATCACAGCGGGGGCAGCACAGCATTCATAGAAAAGCCTGACAGGTATAGTCGTCTAATTATGTCCTCTTAACACCCCGAGGGAAACATTGAAACACGAAATGCAGAAACATCCAGCAGGCTATAGAGACGCTTCCAAATCAACGTGTTGGGAAGAGTTATGGAAAAAGAACATGGAATTCTGTCAATTTTCCGAGATGATGTAAAACTGTTTTTTAAAATTATTTTAATCATTTTCGCAGTCGTACACCGTGTTCCAAATTATTATGCAAAGTGGATTTAAATGTCATAAAAAAAGTGTCTTTCATGGTTCAAAAAGAAGAACCGGACCTTCAGATGCTGCAAGGAATACCACTGTGTCATTGGCTGCTATGGGCATAAAAAGGGAGAAACTCATGGTGTGGTCACCATCCTCCTCTGACCTCTGACCCTATTGATTACCTTTGGAGTTTCCTCAAGCAGAAGATGTGAGGGTGGGATGCAGTTCATATCAAACTGCAGCGCTGGGAAGGTTTTCTGACATCCTGCAAAAAAAATTCAGGCAGAAACTTTCCACAAACTCACAAGTTCAATGGATGCGAGAATTGTGCAGGTGACATCATTTAATAAAATGTTATTATTATTAATAATAATAATAATAACATGTTAACATGTAACTGGGTCTGTTAAGATGTTTCTGATTGAAATAGCTTTTGATTTTAGTACATGTGATCACTTAATGTTGCACATTCAAAGAATGACCGTTTGCAGTCATACAAAGAGGCAGTTGCTGACTTAAGGTTAATTTCAAAGAAGATCCTTGATACCTGAACACTAAATATCAAACATCCAGCAACATAAGACCCTGTGGAAGTGGCGTTCTTCACAGACTCCAGTCTCAGCTGCATTAGCTGTGATATTATTTCCTCTGCTTTAGGACGGACACTCCTCTGATCTGGAGATACAGACCCAGGATTCACCCAGCACCACCATGAAGAAGGCAAATAAATCCCTGGGCAATTCCTTTGAGACAAACTTTCACTTCCTGCCTTTCTTTTGTCCAGCTGTCAGAAAGTGAAGGAGTTGAGTGTAATTTGCTGCCCACTGCATTTTTAAACAGTGAGGAGCTCCACTGTCAAATGACCTGATGACCTTCCCACACGGCTGGGCGAGAATCACTCAGGAAATATAGCAACATGTCAACGTTTAAAACCTTTCAAATAAGCATGTTACGCAATACATTATGTCTTGTGGCTCACCGTAAGTCCATGAGGAAGAATCTCTTGTGATCTGCTACGTTGTTGTTAGTCGTTGCTCAGAGAGGCAGACACAATTTTTGGCCTAACAATGTTCTTACTCTGTTATTACAACAGCCTTGTATTGTTACCACCAGGTGGTCTGATGACTGCAGAAAGAGAATTTGCAGGTTAATTTATGTTATCCTGATATTTCTATAAGGTTCTTTATCTTATTTACAGACTCTTTTGTCATTAATTTAAAAAAACAAAAACTTAAAGAGTGTATTTCTGTGTTTAGAGTATCGGAAAGGTTTCATAGTGCTTTAATGCCATTAGGAAACTGTATTACATGCAGTTTTTGTTGGACTTCTAATGCAGTAGAAGTCCCTGTTGCTTTTTCTTCATAATAATAATAATAATAATAATAATAATAATAATAATAATAATAAAACTGTTACGTTGGAAATGAAATGACATATTTGATTTTATTTTGTTATGAACCCAGAGCAGAAAGACATTAGCTGCATACTGACTTGTTCATATCTTGCCAGACATACATCATCATGATCATCATCATCATCATCATCATCATCATCATCATCATCATCACAATATCAGTCTCAGCATTGGACAGTGGGGCAAGCTGAAATCAATAATTTGTCATCATGAGTTACACTTACAGGTCCACTAATTACATTTGGAGGGCAGTTTGGACATTGGATCTCAAACAAAAAACACATCTGAAGAGCTTTTCTCAGAACAATCAGCTTGACTTCTTGTATCTGAAAAGATCAGAGTAAATTTAAATTTCTTCAGTTAAGAGCTAAAGGAACTTTTGTTGGAGCTTTTCCAAGATCAAGGATATCCATCCATCCAGTCATTTGGTTTGCCAACACCCTTGTCCCTCGTGGGGTCGGGTCCGGCTAACGTTCCGGGCGAGAGGCAGGGTTCACCCTGCACAGGTCACCAGGGCATCGCAAACATATGCAGGAGAAACAACCATACACACATGCATGGTTCAATCAAACTTCAGTCTGTCTGCCAAGAAAGTCAGGTTCGTTTGGGGAGCAAACGAACCAGACTGATGCAGATCTGTAAAATGAACTCAGGTCCGTCTAAATACTTGGGTTTCTGATCGGTTAAGGTGAACTCTGGTGCAGTTCGAATACGTATGTGAATGTTGAAAGGACCGGAGTGTGCTCCAAAAGCAGGAAGTGGAGCACATCGCTCTTCCTGTGCTACATTGGTTATTTCTGAGAGTGAGAAGGAGCGTCAGAAGGGTCCGGTTTGTTGCCACCGTTGTGCCAGAGAATCTTTTACGCCTTTCACATAGCTCATCCTGCTCTATGGATTGTTTAAAATGTTCAAGGAGACATTCCGATATCATCCATGTTAATGCCAATGCTAATGCTAAAGCTAAGCTGACATTGGCCTACAAACAGTCAACGTGTTAACCATTAATTTTTAGAAGCAATAAGTCATGTATTGTATTGGAAGAGAGCAAAAATACTGAAAAAAAAACAAGCTGAAAGGCACAAAGGGATGTTAAAATGATCAAATAAAATAAATAAAATTGTCTAAAATAAAAATCTAGTTTATATGAAAAATTCTTAAACAATAAATAAAATAAATAACAGCTGTATTAAAACTTCTGATAATCAGGAAACTGGTTAATTGTCTAACATCAAAAGCCATCGGAAATCAAGTTTATTTGCAAATCTCATCCCAGCGATAAGAAAGTTTTATGTGCTTTACAGGTTGGGTTTTTAGCCCTGATTCAAAAGAGCTCAGTGTTTCGGCTGTTTTGCTGTTTTCTGGAAGTGTGTTCCAGATTTGTGGTACCTAGAAGCTGAACACCTCTTCTCCATGTTTGGTTCCTCAAGGTCGACACAACAATATCAGAGCTTTTATGTATTTTGACGCCGAGCCGTTTAGAGGCTTACAAACTAACAACAGTATTTAAAAGTCAGTTTTCTCCGAGCTCCAGGGAAGAAAGGGAGAGGACACTTTGTATCCGATCAGCCCCAAAACATTTGGGAGCTTGGAAAATGAAAAACTTAGAAACTGTAAAGACGACCTGGACGCTTGACAAGACGTCCAGATCGAAGGAAATTTTCAAAGCAAAACATGTCATTTTGAAACTAGAGACGAGTTCACCCTCGAGGACGAACAGGGCGCGTCTCTGAGCTACAGATAGAAACAGCAGCTACACAAAAGAATGATCCAACATGGGAGGCCAATGTCATTAGTTCTGGACTCAGCAGTTCATCTGCGTACATCACAAGGACAAGACATGGCAGTGTGCACATTTAAAACAGGAAAGACACGAGATTTTTTATAGAGGAAGCCGTGATCATTAAGCAGCCCTGCGACAGACTGGTGACCTGTTCAGGGAATGTTAGCTGGAGAGGCACCAGCTCCTCTCAACCCCACTGGGGGGACAAGGGTGTTAGAAAACGGATGGATGTTGGTTGAGCATCGGAGACCGTCGCTGAACAGACGAGGTTCTGGTTCTGTCTTCCTCACAGCAACAGTGCAGCTTCAGCTCGGCGTTACAGCCATTCACACTGTGACGTGTGGCAGAAACAACTCGCTTCAGGTGACATGTTTGGATTGTCGGGTGACAGGCTTCCAGGATTTCCCCAACGGGTCCGATGAGAGACGGGCTGAAAGAAAATCAGAACAATTCCTGTTTCTGAACCTCCTGCAGTACTGAGCTCCCTGCTCACCCACCATTAGCAAAAGAGTGCAGCAGAATTTCCACTGCTGTACAAGTTCACACAAAACACATAAAAAGAAAACAGTTTCCTTCCCCTGCATGTCTGTGCTGAAACGTCTCCAAAGAATGCCATGCTGTGCAGCAGACTGTTGGAGCAGGCAGGCTGTCCACTGTCTCCAGGCCATGGCAGCAAGATCTGCCAGCCAAACAATTAGCATCGGCTACCACCAGCAGCATGCTAAACCAACAGAACAACACTGTGTTCACTAGGCACCAGTTCCATTTATAGTTCAGCACATGATAACTTCGTGGCTCCAAGCTCACTGGGTATTCAGATCTAAATTATTTTTATATTGTCAGTCTTAAAAGTGCATAACAAACAAAGGGATGAACTTATTGTTTGGAAGCACCAACCTGTAGGACCTTTGTCTCCATCGTCCCCCTCACACCTGACTGGGAAAGCTGGAGCAGGCCTGAATAACCACTACAGATGCAGTAATTGCCTGGATGCACGATGTGACTGTCACTCTCACTGACGGTAAAAGCGGGATTAAGGGCAATTTTTTATTTATTTATTTATTTATTTTGAAGGAATAATGTCTCACAGTGAGTAATTTCTGCTCATAGTATCAAGTTTAAGCAATAAGTTATTATCGGTTGGGAAACTTTCATTACTTTCCTTTCTAGGTTGAAACAAAGTTTATTCTGAAGTTGAGTTCACTCACCAAGGCAGCTATTGATCTTAAGTTTTTAAGCTGAGCTGCCCTCATAATTCTTACAGTATGACTCAGAGCACAATGCGCATTGGCTGTGGTTGAATAATTCACATTTAACCAAAATGCAACATAAATGTGAGTATGAAAAACTATGTTTGCTGAGGGCGAGCACTTCTCAGGCATATTTTAGCATAAAGTAGTTCATCAACTTTATGCTAAGTAGATGCAGATATTTTTAGGATTATTAGGAGACGCCTAATAACCTGTGGATCCAACCCAGACATATTCAAACAGACATAAAGCAAGCAGAACCACGACTCCACATCCCACTCCGGTTCTGCTCTTTGAAATCCAACAAAAGTCAGGCTAGCAGTCAAAGTTCAACCAATTTATGGCTGATTTCACACAGAACAAACTGAATCTGCTCAGAACAATGTCATGTTTGTTATTTACTGCCGGTACTGGTAATCTTACCTGCTTTCATTTACTGTTGAAACCAGGCGAGTCGTTTTTTGTTTTCATTTTTTATAAGAAAAATTTGAGAAATAAAATACGGCAGAGATTTACATAATTTCTCACTAACAAAGTGACGGAAAGTCCCGATGTTGAATTTGCTGAACTTAGAACTTTAGTTTTTCACCTGACAGGTATCTGATAGACGTATCCTACAAGAGCTTTCAACCTAAAACAAATAAAAATCAATGCGTAGACAGGCAGACGAGCCTGTGGACTGAAAACCAGTAATTCTTCTGACAGTCTCTCCACCAAGGAACATTTCTCTGTCGCGATCGGACGCTCACAGCCGCGTCTGCTCACAAGCAAACGTTGCATAAACCCAACATATGTGTCCTTCAGCTGCCCAAGTTGAATCGTCCACTGAAGAAGAAACATTTGATTTGCATTCAGTGGAAAGGGAACAACCACTGTTCCTCCTCTTTCGAGACTTTTCGATGAACAAGCAAAGGCAGGAAAATGAGGAGAGCAGCTTAACATGACAGTAACGCAGTGTGAACAAAATAATAAGTGTAAGCTCATTTCATTTACCTAACACAGCAGCTGTCAGAAGAGAACAAGAACAGATTTGATCTTTTCTTTGGTTAGTGTGTTGTTTTTTTTTTTGTTTTTTTTTGTTTTTACTGGTATTGTTAAAAACTTTGGTTCAAACAAATCAACTCCACGACTCCTGGAACTTTGGTGTCAGACAATAAATGAAGGGACCAGCAGGGATTTAGAGCTGATATTTCTCACTTTTCCTCCTGCTGGGTCTGAAAGGTGACTGTTGCTGTGCGGCTCCTTCCTCCCCGTCCTAAAGGTGAAGTGTCTGTGTTCTCCTTTTTTTCCCCCCAAAGCATCCTCTGTTGTGAACTTGTTTTCTTTTTTTTTTTTTTGTTTTTTGCCACCCTGTGACAGAACACACGCGAGACATCGACCTCGGAACGAGAGATTCCCTTTAAAAGTTTCAGGCTGAACACTCAGCTTCATCGTTTTCCATATGAGATGCTCCTTGGAGATGGTGGCCTGACCCGAGATGTTGTTTAACTCTACGGTGTTTTAGGAGGAAGGCACTGAATTCAAAACACAATGCAACATGACTGCAGCTGAATATGAAGGAATTGTAGAGGAGAAGGGTGCGTGAAACTTGGCCAGTATCCCACCAATGTCGGGGGAAAGAAATTTCACTATTGTGGCGTTTCCAATAAAAAAGAAAAAAAAAAAAAAAGAAACGCAAATGACATATGAATAAGTTTGCTTGTGTGATAAGTCATTAAAAAAACCTGCCACGCCACGATTCTCCAACTACTTCCTGTCGTCGTCTTCTTCGTGGTTTGCATCATGTGGCAACATCCACTTGTTGATCATGTGATTTGAGATGCCAAAAAAAAAAAAAAGAGCTTCCGTTGGCAGTTTTGCAAAATTAACCAATTTCATTAGGGTAAAAAAAGAACCTACCTGATCCGAGCGCCAAAAGGTTTTATTAAAGAAGCTGCAGGTATTTTTGAAATTGACTTTTCTTTTTGTGAAATGTCAAGTTGCACCGTTCTGTGGTTAATGAAAACGCAGCTGTGGAGACAGAAAGAAAGACAGGAGTCAGTGACTAAAATGAGGGACTTTGACTTCGTTTAGAGGAGAGAAACGTTTGAAATGACTGATTAAAGGAGACACAGTAGATCAGAGTGTGCAGGTTGAAAGGCAGGTGATCGATGAAAGCAGGGCTGCCCGAGTGCAGTCCTCAAAAGCTGCTGTGCTGCAGCTTTTCTGCATCCCTTCTCCAAGACGCCTGAATCGAATGATTGAATTCCCTCATCAGCGTGTAATTCAGCCCGCTAGATTCCTGGTAATGAGCCATTTGTTTCAGTCAGACTTGTTGGAGAAGGGATGGATTGAAAAGTTGCGAGATAGTAGTTCTTAAAGGCCTGTGGACTATAAACTGGAAGGAGATGCTCATGATACATCAGTATCTATGAGCAAAATCCCAGCTGTTTCACTGTCATGGCTTTAATTCAACACACATCATCTGTGGTCATGCTAAAAAGTTTGCTCCACCCCCAACTTTAGGCTGTAGCTGCGTTTCCATCACGCAAACTGGAATTACAAGTTTTTTCTGCCTTGATTTAATGGAAATCTGTGTTGCAGCTGTTTTGTAGTTTCCTGTAAGTTTGTTCCAGAAAACAACATCAGGTCTTTAATGTATTTCAGGGAGAATTTCTGAAGTCATCTAGGGTATAAAGTTATGGTTTTGATAGAGAAATTGCGTGAAATTGTAAAATAAATAAATAAATAAATAAAAATGACACAGTGGATGATATAGCAACATGGAAACAGCAGAAAAGTTGGTTAACGAGACTGAAATTCATCAACGGTGATGAAATTGACGGAAAAGCGGGAGGTGAGGAAGCAATACCCAGAGCTGTCACAGCTGAAATAACAAGAAGCTTTCGGAGCGTGGTGAGATCAAATAACCAGTCTATTAAATCAGGATGTTACAGCAGCAGTGGAATAACTGAACCAGTTTCTAAAAACTAAATTGGGCAAGCCAAGGACTCGCCATGTGTTATATTGAACATTAAGTTTAATCTGAAATGACATGCAGAGGAAATGCTGAATCAGATCCTGTAGAGGAATAAAGACATGGAGGGAAAACGAGCCAGATTACTGGAACGCAGCATGTCGTACTGGCGGCATCATGATGTGGGGATTCTGCCCTCCAACAAGGAGAAGGAAAAAAATCTTTCAGGGGCCAGAATGGGCCGGGGCGATGGTTCGCCTTAAACATAACGCCAAAGCCACAATGGGACGATTTAGATCGAATCATTTTCATGTTAGAGCAGCTCAGACCTGAACCCAAGTCTGAGCCGCTCCAGCAAAAATGAGTTTTTACACATATCGTCCTTCCTATCAGAGTGGAAGGACGAGTGGAGAAAGACGAGTGGACAAAAACGTACGTCTCCAAATCGGGAAGCATGGTAGGAAGAAACTGCTGTGGAAACCACAAAACAACTCAAAACACTGACTTCCTTTAAATGACGGCTGGAATCGCAGCTGCTCAGAGCTGCTCTCATCACTAATGGATCAGCAAATTTGAAGAGTATTGATGATTTTGATGTTGACACTCGACAAACTTCTGCTGTCTGGTGTAAAGCACTTTGAACCGCCTTATTAGGCTCAAAATGTCTGTAACTCTCCCAGACGTAGATTCAAAGTTACTTTTGGTTTCACCAATAAATTTCTTTGAGATTTGATGAAAAAAAAAAAGAGGCAATAAGTACATCACAATCACACACTTCTTATGAATACTGACCATATTTTTGCACGACATTTTCCTTGCGACGTGACGACTAAATCGTCTTAGGAGATGGAGGGACTTTCTCGCCAACACTCTAATGTTTACCTCGCTCCGCTCTGTCAGGTTTGAGTTGGGCCAGTGCAAAACATAGATATTAAGTTTGTGTTGGTAAATTTACTAAGATGACTCGAAGCCGATATCATGAACTATTCTGACCCAAAGGGAATTACGAAAGAGTTTCAGCTGCACATGAAGGAAAGTGGCTCAAGGAAACTAAACACAAACGCATGCCACACTTTTCAGATTTTCACTACTTTTTTTTAAAACTATTTTTACTATTTAAACCTATGAAAGCCAACTTCATGTGTACTTGGTTCTTTGTGTTGCTTGAATACTAACGAAAGGAGCTGAAGTTCGTAGTTGGGTCGTGACAAAACGTAAAGAGTTCCAGGGGTGTGAATACTTTCATCAGGGCTCATCGTGTCCTCACCGACTCCCAGCGCATGAGTCAGACACCCAGCCAGTATCTGCGCTTTATCCGGTGCCGATTGGGACGAGCTACTTGTCGACAGCCCATCACGAATATGAAATAAAACCGAACAGTTACTACTCAGACAGACACTGCTCATCCTGACATCTGGCCTTTTGGCACACCAGAATTGCTTTGAGAACCTCTTTTTCATTTATTAAAAAAAATAAAATAAAATAAAATGAATCCAACATATATTTGATTCACTTCAATATTTAAAGAGAAAATTAGACAGTTCAGTTGTGTGACTCCTCCAACCCCCCTCCTGAGTTTAACATTTCTGATTCCCTGAGGCAGAGCCAGTGTCAGTCCGTCTGCTCCCGAGACGCCTGCTTCAACTCTCCGTCTCTGAAAATCGACCAGACCGGGAACCAGACCGAGTGTTTTCTCAGTAAACACGCAGAGTTCTTCTTTGTGTAAATACAACTGTGAATCAACTGCGGGTCCCTGTGAATATTTTATCAGAGAAAATCTGATCGGCGGATAATTCAATTCTGAATCAAAAGTGGCGCTCCTGGTTAGGAATGAAACAATTAGGAGTTTTTCATGATCGCCGTGATAAAATCCCCCACGGCCAGTTTTAATCTAAAACTCAATTAAAGTCCCATGTGGCAACCACAACATTAAAGGCTGGAAGTTTTTGCGGTTGTCTGTTTAACACGGTGAGAGACACTCAGGAGGGACCATCTTTCATCCACTGAAACACTCAACCAGAAAGAAGTTTTTCTCAAACAACTTTGTCGGGATCGCGTGAAAACGTCGACAACGCGGTTATTGTAACGTCTGTCATCGACCTCCAGCCAAAAGAAGACGCGCTCTGTTGTCTGAGACGTGCGCCAATGTTTGACCGTGAGAAATTTAAGCTTAAAATATTAGAACTCAATCACTTTTTATGTCTTGATGAATAGAGTGCTTTTCTTTTAAAGACAAGAGTAAATAAATGAAGTAAAACATTGAAGATGCAACACAACGTCAGCAGTTAACCTGAACCAGTTCTCTTGTGTTTCATTGATCACTTCCTTTCCTGTTTCGTCTTTACAAGTTTTATGTTTGTCAAAGTGATCAAACTGACCAGCCCAGTAAAAAAATAAATAAAAAGAACGGAAGTGAGCAGTTTCTCCCGGAGCCCTGTCTCCTAGCAACCATGACAACACAAAATACAGCCCGATTAGAAACGGAGCTTGAAATCTTTCAACATTGATTACAAATTGAATACTTTGTTTAATGAACCAACTGAATCACTTTAAATAATGTTTTAAGAAAAATGTATTTCTTTACGTGTTGTGCTGCAATATGACAGTGAAACAGTTACGTTAACAGTGTAAATTTGTGAAAGCAGTGTTTTATAGACCTGTGGTGTTTTAGCCCTCGCGCTGATTTTCATAGTGACCTGCGGCCTCCTTTCAAACATACAACGCAGCCCTGCAGTGGAAGATCAGCGTCGATGTTGCATTTGGAGACATCCAAAGATTCCCTCACATGTCAGAAGTGAACGAACTGCAGCATGACGCTGGCAGAGGTGGATCCTTTGTACAATTTGAAGAATGAACTCCCTGCAAAGCTTCGTCATGCCTCTGAAGTTTTCCCACTGTCACGCCGCCACGGCGATGTGGATCTCGCTTGACAGGCTGAATGGGTCATTAAGGGACATAAAGTCTCTGGTTCTCAGTTGTTTTCTGACAGCCTGCGCTCATTCCTGTGAGAAAATGATAATGTTAGGCTCTAGAGGAATCAGTCTGGTGTGTTACATGCAGCTGAAGTGACGATCAGGAAAATGTGCCTTTAGATATTTTTTGTAGTGTGAGTGTTTGCCTGGTTCATCTTTCTCTCTTTTAAATTGCTTTGTTTCTGAAATGTGTTATACCAGTAAGCATACTTTACCTTTCTGTTCATTGCCTTCTTGTTGTGTCATTTATCGCAGTTATTAAAGATGCAAATCCTCAACAAAGAATAACCATGAACAAAAGTCAACAGGAAGAATAACTCAGAGCCACCATAACACTATCCTGCCCAATTTCAATGTGGAGGGAAGGGAGGAAGCTGGTTGGTCAGTGTGGTAGATTCCTCAAACACTCACATCATCATTCCAAAGATGACGGAAAACTGTGATGTCACAACTAGAGCCATACCTGTGATGTTGTCAGAACTTTATATATGTAACAAACTTCTACATTCTGGTCATTGCTTGCTACACTACTGACAAGTTCAGACGTTCGCAAAACGCTTTCAGAGTCAATTGGTGAGATTATTTGCAGATAAAGACTGATTTGAACAAGCATTGTTTTGTAAAAACATGTCATATCGAAGGCAGCATTCCTCCAACGGTGAGATGAGACCCCAGCATGGAGCCTGGAGAGCTGGACAACATCAGCAAGGCTGGATTGAGAACAGAACGCCTCCCATTGAGTTACAGAGAGATCCAGAGACTTGGCTCTCTTTTGGAAAAGGACAGAGCAAGATGGTTTGAGGAGAACCAAAAGCTGGTCAATGTGCAAAGAGGACTGGAGAAAACAAAAGCTGAGTTACAAGGACAGAAAAGACTCAAGGAGATGAAGAGAGAACTACTGACAGCAGAAGAGTTTACCGATCCAGAGATTCTCAGCCCTGCTGACACAAGATGAAAATGCAACTGCAAGAGGACTTAGAGCAACTGAAGGTAGCTCATATGGTCAACGAGGAAGCATTCATTCAGATTAAGGCAGAAAAAGAAAAAAATAACGTCCTCCAACAAGACCTGGACTGAATCAAGTATCGCTACGAGGAGCTTCGATCCAAATCCGAAGCAGACAGTGGTGAGGGGAAACTGTAGGGTGACATGCAGCTGGTCTATGAAGACAAAATCATCCATCCATCCATCCATCCATCCATCCATCCATCCATCCATCCATCTATCCATCCATCCATCCATGCATCCATCCATCCATCCATCCATTTTCTTCCGCTTATCCGGGGTCGGGTCGCTGGGGGTAGCAGCTTCAGAAGGGAGGCCCAGACTTTTCTCCCCTCAGCCACTTCTTCCAGCTCCTCCGGGGAAATCCCAAGGCATTCCCAGGCCAGCCGAGAGACATAGTCCCTCCAGCGTGTCCTGGGTCTTCCCCGGAGTCTGCTCCTGGTGGGCGTGCCGGGAACACATCACCAGGGAGGCGTCCAGAAGGCATCCTGACCAGATGCCCGAGTACCTCAGCTGGCTCCTCTCGACGTGAAGGAGCAGCAGCTCTACCCTGAGTACCTCCTGGATGACTGAGCTTCTCACCCTGTCTCCAGAGAGAAAACCCTACGGAGAAAACCCATTTCGGCCGCTTGTATCCGTGATCTCGTTCTTTCAGTCATGACCCAAAGCTCATGACCATAGATGAGGGTGGGAACGTAGATAGACCGGTAAATCGAGAGTTTCGCTTTTTGACTCAGCTCTCTCTTCACTACGACATACCGGTACAGCGCCTGCTTCATGGCAGACGCTGCGCCAATCCGCCTGTCAATCTCCCGCTTCCTTCTTCCCTCATTCGTGAACAAGAGCCCGAGATACTTGAACTCCTCCACTTGAGGCAGTGGGTCTTCTCCCTGACCCGGAGAAGACACTCTACCCCTTTCCGACTCAAGACCATGCCCTCTGATTTGGAGGTACTACCTTCTCGTCCACCGGTGTAAACCCCAATGGACAGGCGCCGAGATTGGGAGCAACAAGTATGCCCCACTCCTGCCCGAGTGGCAGGAGTGGGAAGAACTTTGGAACATGGACTCTAAAGTTCTTCAGTGACTCTCAATTCGATGTTTGTACATGTGTCTCTCAGGATGTCCTGTAATTTTTCCCTGAGCTCACCACGCAAAACTCCAGAGTGGAAGTACATCCAGCCTCTCTCAAGGAGACTGGTTCCAAAACCAGAGCCATATGTTAAGGTGAGACTGACTATTTCTAGCCGGAACCTCTCAGCCTCACACACCAGTGCCGGCTCCTTCCCCACCAGAGAGGTGACATTTTATGTCCCAAGAGCCAGCTTCTGCAACCGAGGACTGGACCGACAGGGCCCCCTCCCTTGGCCGCCACCCATCTCACATTGCACCCGACCCCTTTGGCACTCAGACATCCTGAGTGTGAAAGACCACTGTGTGGAAAATCTGTCAGAGGAACCAGCGGAGGCTGTCGCCAAAGAAAATTCATTGTGGAAAAGGATACGACACAGTTTGGGACTCAGGAAACCACAAAAATGGAAGAAAAACAAGAAAGCCTCTGAAGCAAGTGACTAGGATAAATGTCTAGTTAAGAACTGAACCGTTTGCAAAACCCCAAAATATATTTCTTATATTAGACCCCCCACCCCAAAAAAAATGGCCATGGGTTTTCTCTGTGTGCTTCGGTTTCCCCAGATTTCCAAAACCCCAAATTACATCTCATATTTTAGACAAAAAAAAAAAAAAAAATCAGCACAGCGATGCAGTTGTTAACACATCATCTTCACAGAAAAGAGGTCTTCGTTCTTAACCAGGCGACTCTTTCTGTGGGAGCTTGTCTGTTCTCCCTGTGTTAGTGTGGGGTTTTCTCTGGGTGCTCCGATTCCCCACAGATTTAAAAAAGGATGTAAATTGGGGTGATTGACCAATGTAAGTTGTTCTCAAAAAGAAATGGTGTGGACATGTCCCCACCATTTCTGGCCTGAAGGGGACAGTCCCCACCAATATTTCCTGCACCTTTTTTTTTCTTTACGCCTTCATTTATGTACCTCGGCTGCAGCTGCATGTTGTATGCAAAGCATCAACAGCCAGGTAATGCTTTGAACAATGCTGTAAAACGTAAATGGCAAGTCCACTCAGTTATTTAGGGATTGAAACTTTGACTATGCTTTTGTTCTATAAAAAGATGTGCATGTTCTCCCCGTATATATACCTGGTATTCTAGCTTTCTTCCACAAAACATTTCAGGTTACTTGGACTGTCTAATTTACTCTTAGCAATAGGTTTATGTGTGCATGATAGTTTGTAATGTCTCTCTGTGTTTTTCCAGTGATGGTCGGGGAAAAATTTCCAACTTTCACCCACAAACCATTAGTCTTCAAAAAGTTCAAATCTGTGCCTGGAAGGGGGCTTTTCATTTTATTTTCTGCCGACAGGCATTCGTTTTGTCCTGACCCCCTAATGGCAAACACAGAAAGGTTTTCTGCCAGTGTTTTTTATCTCCAGAAAAGAGGCCCGTCACGGCGGTCAGGCGGCGTGTGGCTTTGGCACGTTTTAATTTCCTTACAAGATCCTGAGAGTGTGGAGCCAGAATGTCAAGAGGCAGACCTGAAAGAAATGTTCTTTCCTGTGCTGAGCTGGAGGATCCGACCTGCCGATCCAGGCAGAGGCTCAACTTCCACCAGCCACTAATTTGAGTAAGATTAGAAAAGTTTAGTTTTTTTTTTTTCTGTTATCAGGTAGATAATAAAAAAAATCATTTGTTTATGAATATCTGCTGCCTATGGTAAGCAATAATGAGCTGTTATGCAGTATGCAAAGATTAGTTCACTTTCACAATGAATACCTTTTAACCCCTCATATTACTATTGAGTGATGATGCATTTTCAGTGTGTTTAGTTTGTAAACACACTAGTGAGAGCAGACATGATGAAAGTAAATGACCACTGCACCACTTTAATTGTTTTAGCTCGACGGTGTTCCATATCAGCCTGCTAAAACAACACAAATTGAGTTTTATTTGTCGTCATGAAAGTTCAGGTGAATCTTTTAATTAAAATAAAAAAGTGAGGGACTGTGTGTGTGTGTGTGTGTGATGCATGTGTGCGCGTGTGCATGCATGCGTGTGTGTGTGTGGCTTTGTATTTGACACATTGCAAGTCCCATTTTCCTAACATATTACATTACGACGGGACCGACGGCGGTTCTAATGGGGCTTCATGAGACTTGCTGGTTTTGTGTTATGGGTCAAGTTTAGGATGAAAACTAATGAAACAAGGGATGGAGTCATTGCAAAGTCCTTGTGGCAATAGAAAGATATACTGTATGAAATACTGCCGGCCTCATACATTGTAAAGCCCATTTCTCCAACAAAGCCTGAGCCGCATAAGAAGACATGTTGCTATTAGTTTATGGGTTACATTTAGGGTGGGGCATGTCCTGGTACTGGTTAGGTTTAGTGCTGCATTCAGACCAAATGCGATGTGAGAGTCAGGGTTCACATAAAGCTCTCCGTGGATGCTCGTCTGGGGCTGAACGTTTGAAGCGTTTCCAGATTCGACGTGCCTCCAATGCAGCCAACGCTGGATTGGATTTTTGCCCTCTCGACGGAGAGCATCAGCCAATCAGAGAGACTTCTGCTCTGTGGCGTGGTGGCCTGTAGTTGGTGTCCTGTCAGGAGATGTGGGTCAGTTTGGACCCACGTTCCACGCTCTGGACAGAGCTCTGAACAGAGCGTGGGCACGTGGGTCTCTGAGCAATGTTGGCTCTGACTTCAAAGTCCACAGGCGTCCAGGTTTGCCACATGAACGCATTCAGTCTTAAGGCATCATAAAGGTTAGGCTGCAGAAATGAACAAAAATGAATGGAAGTCCATATAAAGTCCATGTCAATATAGAAAACAGGCGTGTGTGTCGGTGTGTTTGCGTTGGGTGGGGTTAAAATGAGTCTCATTCTCGACCGTCACTAACGGACGCTCACAAACATTGTGTGAAGATACCAAAATGGCTTCTCCATCATAGTCTTCAACGATCTTTTATGTGTTCATGGTGCTTAATGAACAGATTGGAGTCCATTTTCCCAAAAGCGGGATCGCTGGGATTTTCAGTTGCTATAAAATAAAACCTTTGTGTTCCATGTTGAACCAATAGCTTCGTGTATTCATACAACAACCAGGAATCGCAATATCAGTATGAGCGTTGCCCTCCCTGTGCATTTATTCTTTATTTACGGTGGGAAAATAAATGCTCACCTCTTGCCTCCAATCACAATCAATCTTTAACTCCACGCCTTCGCCCCACTTTGCTTTCAGCTGAGATTATTATTACATGTTCCCCAGCATAATTATAGAAACACTCTCTTCTGAAATGTTGTTGAAGGGAAAGTCCTGCTGTGAAATCTCATAAGACGGAGCTGCAGCACAAAGAGAAGCGGGTGCACCAGTCGAAACGGAGAAAGCCCAGCTGTGAGCGTGAGATTATAGGTTTGGAGAACAGAAGGCCTTTTCGAATGACAAAAAAGACAAAAGTGCCAACTTCAGGTGTTCCAAACTGAAGCAACAAAAGGACGAGCCACATTTGTAAAGTGGAAGGTTGCAGACTGCTGAAACAAGAACGTTACTTACTTACCAGAGGACGAGATGATTCCTCCTCTGGAGGTGGAGACAAAGTAAACATGCTTCTATTAGGTATTTCAGAGTCTATTAAAAATATAATGGGACATAAAAGAATTTCGCTGACTAAGACACTGCATGCGTTCTGCTGTTCGTTGGATTAAGGCAGGAATAAAAATGAACTCAGAATAAAACCGTTTTAATATTTTTTATATCAATTTGTTTTGCTTCGTTAACTGCCTCAGTTTCGACATCCTGATGTGAAATTCTGTATTAAGTCACTAACTCATATAAAAGATGTTCCTCACTTTTCTTGTAAACATGCCAAATGTGTCCCTGTAGGCAAACTAAGAGCTGTGCTGATGCTGTGACGCCAACTACGACTAGCACTCCCTTGATTACAACATAATTTCCTTTATGTGCTCATTAATATTTATATAAATTGTGACTCACAGGGATTGCTAAATAGCCACTGTAGAGCTAATTCCTGATGTGACAACATAACGCCTCCCATTTGGACCCATTGTGAGTCTGTGTCTGTTTTAGGCCGCCATCTTGATAGTCCGTCACTCTGTTTAATTGCCGTGATGGCTAATGAAAAAGGTTTTCGCATTTCTAATTCAGCAACTGAATGTTGAAATATTATTTTTATCAAAAAACATTTTATTTTTCCTCCTTTCCACCATGTGAATTCACTCCATCTGTTGGTTTATAATACCACACCTCACCAGGAAGATGTTCATGAAACAATAATTCACAGAAACAAACAAAAAAACAAGTAAAACCTTGTTTTGTTAAGAATGGCATTTGACACTTATTATCAGTTATTCATGATCAAACCCATATAAAAACACAGGATGAGTCTGGCAGTCGCATCATTTGCTGCTGTTGTCAATAATAATAATGACCAGATAATTTGCTGTCAAAACTGCGTTACTTATTTAAATAACAGCAGTCAGAGTGAGAGGAAAAGCACAGACAGTGATGTAAATAGTTCATAAGCAGAGGATAGATATGTTCAGTAAATCTTGCATGTCTTCCTGTCCAAGATGTTGCAGCGTGAATAAACAAGTGGTTGTCACGTATTAATCACACGGCGTGAACCTGGTTAAATTAAAATGACTCAGAGATTACTGAATAATTTGACAACATAAATAAATCTAACTCAATTTGGTCAGAAAACCTTCTAATGAGAATGACTGAGGATATAAACCAGGACCGTGTATTTTTTGCATAATCAGAAATAGAGCCAGGGGGCAGCGACATATTCGGAGGAATTGCTGCTGCCTCTCTGTGCGAGACGCAGGTCAGCAGACAAACGGCAGCATGTGAAGAACTACAGGATGCAGCAAGGAGAGCTGCGATTTCTTATGCAGCTCCAGTTTATGGGAATTAAATTGGATACGGTCAAATGGATATTGTTGCAATATGAAGTCCTAAAGGCATCAGAAGAAATTAAGTCCCTGTTAGACAGCTGCAGGTATGCTGTCGTTTTACACTTAGAAAATATACATGCGTGCGCAAAAAGAAAATGAATTATGGAACATATTAATGTTTTTCTCAGCGAATATGTTCTGCTTACAAGAAAATCAAGCTGCCAGCAACAACCCCAGTAATTAACATATGCGCAGATAAAGCAAATTATTACACAAACAGAGGTAATAAGCTGGGATGATGCAATGAATAAGCATTGAACAAGCTTAATAAATGTATTAAACTTTCGCGCCTGTGGAGAGCATCACAGCCAGCGTTTCCCCGAGACGCAAGAGGAGAGCGACAATATATTGTTTTGCTAAGACAAACTGCAAAAATGGCAACACAAAGAGACAGATGGCTTAAATCTGATGACTGGATGGAAGAAGCACCTCGTCAGAATACCCATCTGAAAATAGTCGTTAAATTAGACTAACACGTTACTGATGTCACTGATCAAAAGTAAAAGTAAAACAAATCAACTCAGAAAACTCTAACCCTCATCCTAAGAGTAAATGCTTTTGACAGAGGTGCTGCTACAGGCATACTGTGCAGGAGTAGACCTGTCATAATATGTAATAAAACACATGAGAAATGAAAACAAATGCAATGAATTGTTCATTTTCTCTTTCTACCAATAAGTTGAATGACAGGCGGCTTCAGTTTGGTGCGTTGGTTTCAATCAGACCCTTTTTTTTGTTTGTTTGATTTGAAGGACAAATTAGTGTCCAAAGAATTTATAATTGGTTTTATTTGTCGTTTCTGCTGTTTTGCTTATTGAATTTGAATATTTAAAATGTCTTCCAGTTCCAGGGTTAAATATTCACTAAAATTTTGACGTTTATGTGTCCTTGCATTATTATGCGCTGTTATATTACTAGACAAATGATGGTCTCCAAACAACATCATTTGTTGCAGTGACCTCTGCAACAATTTATCATCCAGCTATTGTCCAGCTGTTACTGTGACAAATCCATGCAGCATTGTAATCTCTTGGCACTATGAACAAAAAAATCACAATGTTTCTTATTGGACGGAAGCCTTTTTTACCAGCTGGTCATGAGCAACAAGAACATCAGCAGCAATTGTTGATCGTTCTACTTTCACCCAATTTCACTTATTTCACTTTAGATGAGCCTCTTCTAAACAAGAGTCAAACAAACCAAAGCATAGAAAATAAATGAACACATTAGAAAAAGACATTTTCATTACGCAGTTATGTCAAGAAGTATTTGCCCCTTCAGATTTCTTTGTTTGCTGTTAAACTGAGGGAATTATTTGAGTGATGATTTTATTTCACATTGTGGGGGGTGAGGGCTATTCAAGCCAAACCGACAGCATGTGTGAAAGTATGTGCCCCCTGAATCTGTCTGCAATCTGCAGCAAACAATGGCATCAAATATTTGGAATCGCTGCCAAGGACTCTTGTCAGTGAGGAGAGAAATGTAATTGTTAATTGTATAATTAACAATTGTTTGGAGTTACATGTGAACTGAAGGTTTTTGCCAAGTTGTGTTCCGGATTGCCTGGCAGGACAGCGAGCTGCGCCTGTGACAAGAACAGTGGAAAGAGGCTTTTTGTCGGACCGTCAGAGTGCTTCGGAAACAAGGAGGAGGAAGGAAAAAAGCATCTGAGAAATGGTGCGGCACATTTCCATCCATTGCCTTTTGCTCATCAGCAGCAGCAGGTCCATAAAGGTTCGTACCAGATCCACCGGCTTATCCTGGTGGATCCCAAAGTATCATCAGGCTGGATGTATAGTCCCTCCTGCGAGTTCTGGCTCTTGAGAAATTACCCAACAATTTTTGAAAAAAAAAAAACCCACGTATTTTGGTTTAACAAAAAAAACACACAAAAAAAACAAGATGCTGTAGATGTATTTTGGAAACTGGAATGGAAAACACTTTTTTTTACCTCCCAAGGATGAAGGAGACGACAGGAAGTGGTTGGAGGATGAGGGTTTCTTGGGTTTTTTCAGACTGTGTAGCTCATAGCATTGCGCATTTCATAAAAAACGTTGTGTCATTTGAAAGATGGCCGACTACAGTTTCCCCAAAGTACCACATAGGCAGCCACTCCCACGTGTGTCTCTCCAACAACTGAATAAGATGCCGACATCTCCTCTGATTGGCTGACGCATGTTGAGTGCTAGCGTCATGGCAACATTCTGACTATTTCTCATGCAACTGTTTCCTTCTGCCATGACTTTTGATGACATTTTGAGTGAAGAGACTTATTTTTAACACCACAACTGCAATATTTAGCAGTTTCAACATCAGCAGGACGTAGACAGAGATTTGAGCACATTTTTACTGGAAACCATAACTACCGGGTAACAAACTGTACCCATCAAAATAAACTCCATAGCATTAAAAGGTCTCATCACTTTTCTTGTCTCGTAACCAAATGCAGAAGGTTTCTCTGGTCAAATCAGTGACCGTCCCATTGATTTGTAGGTGCACACAAACGACTGACGCTTCACTGGCACGCGACACTGTGCAGGTATGGACAACCGACTTTCTTTTGATTCCTTTCCAGATTTCAGGCATGTAGATTCTGCCTCACTCAAGAAGCTGCTAACACAAAGTTAATTGGACAGCATGTTTTTGCATAATTGCAGAAAAACTAAAAAAAAAAAAGGAAAAAAAAGGAGCATATGCTGCCAATAAGTTTTGGAAAGGGATCAGTGGTGCGAGCATCATTAATTCACTGTTTTGAGACAGCTGTTTATTTGGCCATAAATAAACAAGTAATTAGGAAACATCGATATCTGTGAGGGTTTGAGTTTTTCTGTGTGTTTATTTAGGTTTTCGTGTCAGTTGAGTTTCGGGGTTGTCCTGTGTTTCTTGTTCTGTCAGGTCCTTGTCTGAACTGTCTAGTTGTCTCCTGTTGGTCTATTTCTGTTCACCAATTGCTACCAGAGACTAGCTACTAGCTTTTACTCCTCTGTGCTGCCTGGATTTTTGTCCGTTTTTCGCCATTAAACCATCATCACCATTCAACCATTTGGGTCCTTCTCTTCATCCTCACTGTCTTCATCCCCACTTCATGACAATATCTTTGTCCAGGAAATTTGAAGTCTGTCCAGATTTGTTAAATATTTGTTAAAATAAAAATAAAACATCAGTAGTGGAGAAGGCGTTATATATATCTGTATTCTATCTATCTGAGCCAAAAGAAAGAAGATTTGGAAAGAATAAGACATATTAATATAATCACAACAATTGCTCACAAATATACCCAAACCTATATAAGCCAGATACTTAGAAAAATACAAAAAAGAAAAAGATTACTAACACAAAAAACATAAATCATGGTTCATACATTCATATCAAGTTGTTCAGGTCCTGAAGCAGCATCACACACTAACTACCACCATGTTCAAAGGCACTCTTTTTAAGCTCACAGAGCAGCCCTCCCCCACTCAGCTCCTGCAGACTAGCTAGCAGCAATTAGCAAACACCTGGTGAAACTAAGCAGGTGAGAAGTAGCTCATTATAGAAGCTACTTCTCAGTGCAACTCTGGTGAAAGCATTATGAAAGGGTTAATAAAGGAGCCATGTTGTGATGACTTTATGAAAGCGGAGCTTCAGGAAAAGCAGGGGTTCTTAACGAGACAGAGGCCCAATTGCGAGGTTTGAAACATAAAAATCTAATTTCATTTAAGACATATTTAAATGGCTGAAATATTACTTATTTAAGTCAGAGGTTTAGGGTTTTTATGTTGGAAAATTATTCCTACATAAAATTATGTATCTGTGGACGTTTTCTGTACAACAGGCAGATGCATCGTCTCAAATTGCAGTTAAAAACTGCAGAACAGATTTGAGTTGGGAAATGATCAAATAAAGCATCTCACAGATCAAACACTTCAATGTCTTTACACAAATCCGTCTTTACACAGGTAGGTTCTGTCCAACTGACTCATTTGCAGCCTCTAAATAGATTTAGTGCTGAATGCAGCAGAAAGGTTTGTGTCTGATTAGAGCCGACACACACAGGCGCCTGGCACAATATAACTAGACAATGTAGGGGAGACGATACCTTCTTAGTAATCATTGAATTTTTCATTAATTTTTGCCGTTACAGCATCAATCAAGCGATTACTTCAATAAAAGCTCTTGGCATATCTCCTGGCAACGGTTCCAGAGTCTCTGAGGTTGAGAGGCCCCCTTGTCATCATGCTAATCTTCAGCTCCATCTGTACTGTTATTTATTTCCACTAATAGGAATTGTGATGGTAAACTGAGAAAAAAAAAAAAACAACAAAAACAAAAAAAAAACGTTATGCCTAAAGCTGAACATGCTCAAAATGCTTTGGATTATCCACACTGTTGTACTCAGACATGGCTAATGCTGAATTTCATGTTATTCTGTCTCTGCGTATGTTTGAGACATTTTGAGAATAATCAGGTGTCACAGCTTGGTGGAAATTCTTGTGACGGCGGAAAAGTTTGTGAATGTTACAATGACGATGTTTAAGTGCTATAAACAACTTTGGCCTGTTTGACCAGTAACATTAATGTCAGATGCGAGTATCTGGTGTCGTGACACTCGAACTGACTAAGTATTGCGTTATCACTTTAGTCAGCAATTCAAAACAGTCATTTGCAGTGCAACAGTTGCTCTCCAGCACGAATGAGGGCAGAACGTTGTTGATTTTCCGCTAATGCCGAAAAAACACAATTTCACAATAACTGTGTTTCAGTTAAATAAGAAATTGAATTAAAATCACATGTGAATGAGTGTGTTCACTTGATAAGTCATTAAAAACGTGCCGAGCCGTCATTCTCCAACCACTTCCTGTCGTCTTCTTCTTCGTGGTTTTTTCCAGTGGTTGGGAGGGATGGTGGAAACTTGATATTTTTAGAATGTTTCCTTTTTGCACAGTTGATGCTTTCTGTTTATTTATTCATCCTGCATTGACTTGACAAAACGAAGAATTTCCCAAGTGATTCGGAGAGCGATCCCAGCTAATTATCCAAGCGATTACATTAGGATGCAGCGTTTGTCCCTTTTTGAAGATGCCGTGGGCATGAAGGAGGGCTGATTGTGAGACAACACAGTGGGCTGATTTGTAGATTAGAGTATTGTTTGAACGGCCATTCCCCCCGTGATGGAGAATTGTTCTTTTTTCCTTTCCCGTCAGGCTCAGGGGGAGACGCGTCAAATGCAGAATGAAGCTCAACCAGGAACCTCCACTAATCTTTCTGAACTGGCCGTCCCTTATTGTTTCTCTGTAACACTTTTATTTTGTTTGTCTAAGCTGATTAAAGTGTTTCAGAAAAAAGCACAGCGTTTAAAATTCTGAGGCTCATCCTGTTTGGCCCTACAGGTTCTAACAACTTCTCTACAATTATCTTTATAATTATGCTGGTATAACTTTTGTTTGTGACATGTGCTGTTTATTGAAAACATTCGTATTTCCCAGAAGAAATTGTACAACAGTGTAACTTGCTGAGGAAAGGTGAGTGGGTTGCTAGGGAACGGAGGTGATTTAAAGTGTCAGCGTCATGTAACATGACTGATGTCATGTTATAAAGTTATTTGCTCATTAAAAACATTCCTGGAGCATTGCTTTGATTTGTTTCATGCATGTTTGACAAATCCCTGAATCTCCCGTAGCAACCGTCCTCGTCCCACTGATGGTAGGATCTACTGGTAAAACGTCACTAAAGGGTTAATAGGGAAGCCGTGCTGTGACAACTTCCTGAAGGCGGAGTTTCAGAAACAGCTGTTGACGTTAAAGACGCAGAGGCCCAATTTCAAGGCGTTAAAATACAAAATAAAATGGCTTTTTTTTTAAACAACTGAAGGTAACATGGTGATTGTGCTATAAAATTATGTGCCTGAAAAGCACATACTGCTTAATGATCGGCAGGTTTTTGAAATGGCTCGTTTTCTAGACCAACAACATCATGTTGCCAAAAAGTCCCAGTGCTAAAAAGTGGAAGTTGAAAAGTGAGTAGCCGGCTCCAAACCCTCTGCTTCAGAGGGCTCTGCAGCAGCCGGACTGCTACAGAGTCCGGCTGCTGCCAGGACCCAGACGACATTGGCAGCAGGATGATTGTGAGCACCATCTGCATGCGGAGAGATGTGAAATCTTCTGGACAATGGTTGTGTGACTAGAAACACACTTTGTCTGGGAGGTGGTGAGAACATCGAGTGCTGACTGAAAAATACTGGTGACCCTAAAAAACGGTACAACTATTCAGCAAAACTAGCAGGGTTAAAAAAAATAAAAAAAAAGCGAATTTGACCATTTTCAGAGGAGGAAGGTGTAAATCCTTAACTCTTGATATTTACACTGCTGTGTACAGAATCCAGCTTTTGTAATCTCACTGTGTTTTGTACGTTGCTATTACCTTTTTTCTTATTGTTATTGCGAAGCTTGATAATTGATGTGAATGTATTCTTACAAAGCCTCAATTATAACAATCAACACCACTGGTTCCTTTCTTGTCATAGCTGTGGCCAGTGGAGGAATGCAGGCACAGTGAGAACGGAGCTGCAGGCCTTCTGTTAGCCTCCCGCCCTCCTTCGTGTTTTGACTGGAAATGCCAACTGAATCCACGAGGCTCCAGATCGATCATTTTGACCTGCGCGTTGGTTTGCGCTCGCTCATCTGCGGCCGGTATTGATATCAGCACCGCAACAGTGATCAGGGAGTCAGTTCAGCCAAACCGCGGCAGAGCGGAAAGCAGGGAAGCGGCGAATGTTCAGAGGGAACAACGCCGAAACTTCACCCCCTGCGTTTCCCCGCTATCCTCCGTCTGCAGCAGGATTTCTCTTGCTGTGAAGCATATTTGTGAGAAGCTGCAGGTTTTCCGCGAAGACACGAGCGAGTACAAAAGGCCACGTTAAAGAAGTGTGTGTATCTCTGTTGCTGGGGTAACGCGGTGGAATAGTTTGCCTGAAGGTTTTAAATTAAAGGTTGCAGCATTATGTGTCTTCCAGGCACGTGGTGCCATTTTGTAGCACAGCCAGGAAACCATGTTAACTTGAGTTGTTTAAAAAGTGACACATCTATCAAATATGACTTATAAGACATTTTATTTATAATTCAACACCTTGGGAATGGACCTGCGTCCTTTTTCTGAAAACTCTGCTTTCAGGAAGTCATCACAACATGTCTCCTCTACGGCGTTTCCACCACTCAGAAGTAGCTCCTACAATGAACTCAGCAGGTGCTTGGTTCTGCTAGGTGTTTGCTAATTGCTGTTGGGCTAGTCTGAAGGAGTCGGGTGGTGGAATCATGGAGGAGGGCTGCTCTGTGAAACAGAAAGCGGCTTGGTGCACGCAGGCGTTTTGCACAGCTGACTGGTTGCCAAGGGAGATTAAAGGATTTTTCAAACATGTATGAAAGAAGACGACACCACAGGCATATTTGTGATGAGTGAATAACATCATAACATGATGTAAAGCTCAAAAAAGTCGATTTCACAACACTGTCCCGTTTATAAGAAATTTTTTTTCAAACTCATGCTATGTATTCATTTGTTTCATGCTTGACCGTCTGTCTCCCAGCCTGGAGCCTGTAAGCATCTACCTGTCGGGAGACGTTCTGAGGTTAGCATGCGGTCCACTTCATATATATTTATTTTACTGTATAAATGTTGAGGTGATGTCTGTCAAACATTCTGTCACTCACAACGCCAACATCTGCACAGAAGAGTTTACTTCGCCTCCACCACAGTGGAGCCGAGCTGCGGGGTCGAAGTCCTGCTCCACCAGCTGCTTTATATTCATAATGAAAGTTTTTAAACAAGCTGCAAATGCTTTCAAAAAAACCCTTCATGGTTTATTTATGGCGTGCTGCTCAGGTTCAATGAGCTCTGCGATTTTTCCCATGATCCACCATCTGGTTGCAGGTCAAGCAAAGAGGTATCCTGATATAACAACCGACCCTATTTGCATAGTTGAGCTATATAAGCATTATTTACACTATGTACTTACATAGAGTGGTAATATAAAGTAAATTATGTCATGAATAGGACCGAACATCACCCAGTTTTCCCTTTGAACGATATCAGGAAGATGAGAGGAGATTGTTTTATTCCCGAGGAATCTGACTGGTGACCTGTGACGGGCTACGCTATGCTGACCCTCTGTCTGCACACCGGAAGCATGAAGCTGCTCCAGCTGACAGCAGCCTTGGCTGTTTTCCAACTAATTGGAGCGGCCGTCAGCGGAGGCAGACGTGTTCAAAGGCTTGAAGTTTCATTTCCAGATCCACTGTGAACTTCATCTCCATCACCACACTTTGAACGTAACGGCGTCGTCGAAGTCGCGACTGGACTCTGAGTTTTACAACATGTGTTCGTGTGTGCACGTGTTGAGTTGCATTTTTAGGTGCGCTAACATTCATGGCGAAACGGGACACAGTGGCGCCTATTCTTGTCTTTGTCGTACATAAGGGTCACTGCCAGAAACGGGCCTGTGACCAAATGACCAAATGACACACCAAATGATGTGTGTCGCATCATTTATGTACCCCAGTGAAACACAAAGACATGAATTGCAATTTTAAACACAATCTAAAAAAAATGGAAACTTTTTTTTTCTATTTGATAATCTCAAAATTCTAAGAATGTTAAAATTATTATTATAATTATCATAATTATTCGAAATTAAGTGTGCTACAATTGATTTTCAGTTTTTTTTTTTCTTTTTAAATGTGAGGTTGTTGCCGTACTACAAAACGTGTTTGCATCTTTATAATGGGTGTAAATTAGAGTGGAGAGTCCTGTACTGAGGTGACATTCTGAACACAGCAGGGTCTAATTATTATAGGTCTGGAAAATGTGCAACTGTGAATAATATAAAACAACCCGAGCCGTGTTTAAAGCAAAGAGTGCGTGTTTATGTCAAGGGCTCACTCCTCTGAGATGCTTTTAAATTAGCGCTTGCTTCTCCCCTGGGAAGGTTTTATCTAATACATGTGCTGGTAACTTTATCAGGCAGTCATTAATCCTGGATGTCAGCTGTTTTGCTGCAGTGCAGGTAATGAATAATGGGCTTTTAAATCCAACAGAAAATAGTACTGCTACAAAAAAAAGGTGGCATTGAAGACAATTTGACAAACACTCAGTCACAGACAAGCTTTCTAATGTTTTTAAGAGAGAAACAAAGCGACTTGTTTGTGGTTGTTGTTCTGTCGGTAATCGTTTGTCCAGCCAGGTTGTGGGGAGTCGTAAAACGCACATTTTTGTCTCTCGGAGGAGATGAACTTGTTTAAATGTCTCTGCCGGATGCAGCGTATGATGTGTCTGCTCGCATCTAAGAAAGAACGGCGCCACTGAGGCGAAGGGTTCTCCTGCCATCGGCTCTGACTTCTTTCTGGTAGCACCGTCATGAAGAGTTAAATTTCAGCACATTTTATGGAAATGATCACTAAAATCACCAACCTTCACCACACTTACTTCCACGTTGCTGTTTTTCCTCCCAAACTCTTTCTGTCTGCCAACTTTTTTCACACAGACACATCTTCGTTGACTAATTCTTTTGTTGTTGTTTAAACATTATTGATTATTTCTATTGACACATTATTGACATGAGAAAATAAAATGCATATTAACTGATCTATGATCTAATAAAAGGAGCGATGTCGGAAAGATTTCTGTGGAGCTAAGAAGTGATAAAATAATCTTTAGGGTCAACAGTTCCGGAGAAGATGTCGGCATTAAAATGACAGGAGGCCAGTCATCTTAAACATTTCTAACAATATTACTTTTTAGATTAACTTAACTCGACACAAAGGACTTTGATGTCGGACTTTGTTCTTTAAAAATGATGTAGCAAAAAGAAAAGACAAATCAACAACCACGTCAAAGAAGCTTTGCTAGTGACAAGATGGTTGGTCATAGGAAAACACTGATTGGATAATATCTTTGAACGACTTCCTGTTCTTTAGATATAAAATGTGACACTTTTTGTAGGACCACAAAACATGCAAGTGTTAGGTCTTCGTCAGAAATAGACAATTAATTCTGCAGTTGTTTGCAGATTACTGCAGGATGGGCCGTTGCATTGCCACAAGGATTAGGAAACCTGTGAGAAATCCACCCGACAAAGAAATTGGATCAAAACAGTGCTGGCCTTTGGAGACGGAACGTTTCTGACAGCTCTTTGTGTTTGCGTTGCCTGGGTCTTCAGAGCCGCAGTAGGGGGTATTTTGCACAGGAGGTTTCGCTCTGTGTGAAGTAGGCTTTGCCATGAGAACAGACAATCCGCGTGCTAACACATGCTTGCGAATATTTCTGGCTGGATCTCTCGCTCCACATGGGCCGGCCTTTTCTTTGACTCTGCCCATGTAAAGCTGTCGCGGTTGCAAACTTTGAGAAATCCTTTTAATTCAGCGCGTCAGCAGCCATCACAGCGGTACCACACGGCTCCGGAACAACAGCAGCAGACTGAATCATGGGACAAGACAAGATAATTCAACCCTCCAGTTGAAACTTATCTAAGTGAAAATGGGAGGAATGTTAATATGTTTAAAAGAAAATGGGAAATACTACGAACAGATGCCACTTTTGGGCTTGATTTTCCTTCTGGGCTGAGTTGTACTGCAAAGTAAAGGCGAGACAAGACTCACCATCAGCTGGTGGTGGTGATGATGCACCAACACATTATTTGCTGATATTCCAAAAAAAATAAAATAAATTAAAAAAAAACAGAAGAAGAAGAAAAGAAAGAGAAGCCAGATACTAGGAGAAATGTCCATAGTTTTGAGATAATTCAAACCATGGACATAGTTTGAATGTCCATATTCCATTTTACTGTTTCATATTGGAACAGAATAAAAATCTGTCACCATAGAGACCACGTGCTAAAGTTTACACTTCAATATAAATACTTGGAAGCTGCATGATTAGGAAAACTGCAGTTGTAAAAATTACATTTTACTTTTATTATTTCACATTTATTTTTATACATATATACTCAGTCTGCAAGAACAAAAAACAAAACAAAAACAAAACCTGATACTCCAACATTTCCACTGGTAATATTGACAAAGACCCAGAGCAAATGACTAACATGTATGTTAAATAAAAAAGTAAAACTGAAACAACCTCAGCTTAGTGATTTCATTCACAACACTCAGCATGTTTCATGTCTTCAAAGGACCAAAGTGTGTTCTTCTTGATTCCATAAACACATATGTATCAATTATGTTCTTAGCCTCAAATTATTCTTAGAACCGGAAACACATTGGATACAGAAACATGTCTGACCTTTTTAAACAACACTTCACTGGTCAAGTTTGAACTTTTTTTTTTTTTTTAACAATTCCGGAAACATAAATGTACTTTGTCATTCATTTGTTAACACTGTCCATTCTTTCATTTCCAAACAGTAATATTTCTTCCTGGCTTTGCGTAGTTTCCTCTTGGACCTTCCTCTTGCCCAAACTGTTGTATTGATCCGTGATTATAAGTTGGTTGTGGAGCAATTATCACCCGAGTGTCGTTGCTATAATTGCGTGATCAGCAGGAAACCTTGTGTCCATTCAGTGCCCCTGCATTTCTATGAATCCATTAAAAACGTACAAAAAAAAAAAAACCACCATAATAGCAATAATAGCAGTCACACTGGGAATAGGCTGACCTTTGAACCCACGGCACATTCTAGTCACGTGGAGGAAGATGGAGAGAAAAAAGCAGAATAACTGAGAATGACAGTGGGAACAATTGAGACAAAATAAAGTGAGACCAAAGGTCTTGGTGAAAATGTAGGACTTGGATGAAAGGCAGTCAGGGTTGAAAAGTTGTGATTAAGACGGTGCTGCAAAGAGTCTCTGAAAAATTAGATTTGAAGTCTGGAGTCCAGTGAATGTCAATGCTTGAGTCTACAGACATTATGGCTGTTTAGCCGTGAGAAATTAGCATGCTCGCGCTTGGCTGGAAAGACTGGGAATTTCCCACCAATGTGCTAAAACTGAGCAGAGATATTCAGCATTGATTTGAGGGATCCGCCGTGGAGCTTTATTGACTCTGCTGTTGTGAAAATCCAGAGGAACAAATCCTTGTAATTCTTAAAACCTTGATGTGAGCGTCGATGTTGGAGCGTATGGACAGCCTGGAGCTTTCATGATGGACAGGTTCAGATGCCTGGAGCAGGACAACTACAGGATAAATTAATGGGTTTCTCACTAAAATAATAACAATGCTGTTTTTTTTCTTTTCTTGTTGTTCTACAGAGATCAGCTATCCACACTGGGGGAAGTAACAGATTCCTTTCCTTCTTCTGCTCCATTCAAATCTTTATACGCAAATATCAAATATCTCATACACAAACCCAAATTCATCCTCCAAACCACAAATACATTCACTATGTTTTTCATCTGTTATTTAGCTTATTTAGCCAGACCTGTAATCCCAGATCAACTGCATGATGTTTCAGGAACCCTGATCATTCATGGGGCGTTTTCTTTAGATATGTGTATTATTGACGCAAACATTATGTGCTGCTGCTGCATGTTTAGCATTGAGTGGAAGGGAAACTACTTTTAGCACAACTTCAACACATTAATAGCCTTTTCCAGCGTCCCACCAGATTGTTTTGAAGCAAAAATTAACACCCAGAGTGGGTATTGTATGTAGAAACAAAATGTAATTATCTGCATTAATATTATTGATGATTTATTGATTTAGAATCATGTGGGTGTGATGTGCGTGTGTTGATTATTAATATTGACCTGGCTGAATTTGCCTGACTGATACCGATATGTCGAAAAATTACTTATCTAGTGCCGATATACTTATCATGCGCTAACATCGTGCATCTATATAGAACAGGATAGAGATATAGAACCAGAAATGAGATGAGCAGTCCAGTCTCTTTCAGAGATGTAAATTCAGGTTAAGCATCATTCTCTGCATGTGATCATTTTTGCTAATCAAAAATATTTATCTGATTAGACACAACGCACAGAACATGTTCTTCATGCACCCACTGACTGAACACCCTGGTGTTGCATTGTGTACTGTGTTATGTCTGTTATGCAATCCTGTGTCGCCCTTACAGTTCATGTTTTGCTCAGGTTTATTATTACTTCCTGGAAGTAATGAGGCTCATCATACTGATGGGTTCATTTCAACCCACCGTCTACCGGGGGCTGGAGATGGCACAACACGGTTACATACGGAAAGCGTTATCTGTTTTCTGCGACAACATCTGAAGGGAATGGTTATAGCTTTTTAAGATTTTTGAAAGTTCTCATGAGCCATCCTCCAGAAGTGGAGTTTCACCTTCAACCTGGCATGGCAATAAGAAGATTTAAGACAATGAAAACAGTTAAAGATTTCTATTTCTCTTAGTTTTTCTAATGAAACCAACAAGTAATTCAGTCCATTACAATTCGAAAGACTCCACTGCTGAAGAAAAAGGATGTTTGGGCTCATTTATAGTTTACTGTGAAAGATTGGAACAAGACAGAGACAGCAACATGCTCTGGAAACTTAGTTTGGCTGGAGGAGGCCTGACGTAAAATATCTGTGTCATCATCGCTCACATCGTGTTTGGAGGCAGGCTGACTCAGCATCATGCCATACGCCGAAGGACTTTATATAGCTGAAGGACGGATGGACCAAAACATTCTTGATAAAACTTTTAAGGATGAAAGAGTCGAGAGAACAAACCCAAAGTCACAGTGAAGAAAAATGAAATGCTGAAGTTCAGAGGGGATGTAAAGGACCCCCAGAACTTTCAAGATTTCAAGACAGTTTGTGTGTCAAAAATTCCTGCTGTGAACCGTTTCTCTACGCTGGAGTCTTTGGAGCTGTCATCTCCAACAAAGACGTATTTTCCATTTCTTAAGTGTGTCCAGTACTTATTCACCACGCCGCTCTGAATTTCACTAAAAATCTCATCTGACTCATTTTCTCTGATTTTTCGTATTTGTGGATTACTTAGTTGTTGTTGATACCTGGAGGGAATTTGACGCCAATCGATGGACATGTGTGAAACTATTTTTTGTTTTCTTCACCCTGTTGTGAGTTGCTTTGACTGCTTGGTGCTAGAAGGTCCTCGACTTGCTTTCCACTGTTTCCACCAGCCTTGTCAGCCCCTCTGTGTATTTATAGCTGCTGTCTTTCTGTCTCAGTTTGTTAGTCCATCTGTTTACCAACCCTGGTCTGTCTGTCTGTCACACTCCTGTGCCACCGAACATTAAACAGGAAGTCAGCTTTAACTTTATCTAAAAGGATGGACCAAGTTTATTTACAGGACAACTTTCTTTCCCTTTGTTTCTTGTGATCACAGAAACAAGCGACTGACAGAAACTGTGGCTGATTTCTGTCAGCCAATAAAAAGCCAGAGTCTGACAAACATTTTGAGGACACAAAATGCTGAGTTCCTCTGAAGCGACAGCCACGATCAGTGACATGCTGTGGGAAGAAATGCGGAACACGATAACAATCAGCTCTGCAGCCGTCTGTCTTCAGAGTTCTGGTGATTTATCGCAGTGATTTATCTTTTCTTATGAAGAAAAGAACACATTTCTTTATGAAACTATTCAACTTTTATAAAGGACAAGTTTTTTTTCCATATTTGTCAAAACTGCCACCGTGTCGTGACGTCGCAATCTAAGAAGCATAATCTGTGAAAACATCAACCGCCTTCCTGAAGGAACGCAGTGCTCCCGACCAAAAACAACCAATCAGAGCCAGGAGGCGGGCCTTAGCGCTGTCGATCAAGCTCATGTACTTAATGTGCTAATGCTGGAGAAACAACTTACTGTTACAGGAGAACCGTTTATCCAACGTCGTCGGTGGCTGTGCTAACTAGCTTTAGCATTCACAACAAGATCTGCTGAGCGTGATCTTGTTGTGAGAGCGAGGGGGGAGATTATGACTGACAGCACTAAGACCCGCCTCCTCGCTGTTTCTAGTTAGCGCTGGGAGAAAGCAGAGGAGCTCAGTTTTTATCTGTCTTATACCAAACAACAGAGTGACAAATATGTAAAAATCATACAAAACTTACATACTGAAGCTTTAAATCAGGGGAGTTAAAACTGTGGCTTGAGGGCCAATGTGGTCCCTGACTGCAGTTGTAGAGCGGTCCAGGTTTGGCAATTGAGATTTTACATGACAAGTTTGAATCTTCTTAAATGACAAATGTTGTGAACAACACAATGTGTTTGTGTTTTTCCTGCTTTCATTTTAATATATTAGTCGGGTCACAAGCTAAATTTTAAAAACAAAACTTTACTGAGAAATATGCAACATAGCAAATGTTTATGAAGTGTTTTGCAGAAATATTTCATAGAAATCATTTTAGGAGCCTAGAAAACAGGAAACTTTTGACCCAAAAAGTTTGCAAAACAGCAGCCAGTTATATATACTTATTTCAAACTTAGTGCATTTGAAATAAGTATATAGTTTTACTTAAGAAATAAGAAAAACCAAGAATTTATTGTCCCCTACTTTGCTTCACTGTAGTAGTGCATATTCAATCTATTGCTGAGAAGGTCAAAAGAAAATGATTCACAAAAAAGTTCTATTAATTTTAATCAGAAGAAGAAGAAACTCGTGTCCCCTGGGTGCTTTGAATTCACTGATTTTGGTACACAGTTCAAAAAGTTTGAACATCCTCTGCTGTGAATTCACATTCTCCTCTCTGCCGTCTTTCCCTTCCTGACTTCCAACTTTCTGTGTGACCTCTAGCATCTTGACCCCCACGACCCCTGCTGCTGCAGTGAGACCTCAACCTGCAGGCTTACAGCCAGCCGATGCTGCACTCCAGGCATTCACCATTTCATTAAATTGTGATGTATGGAAAAACACAATTCTTTTTCTCACCACTTATTTCTGCTCTAGTTTCAAGTGGAAATAACTTAGTGCATTTGAAATAAGACAAAACAAACTTAGACGAAATCTTTTAGCCAAGAAAGGCAATGATTTAAGTTAATAATTGCTTAATTTTGCTGAAAAAGTAACAGTTCTGCTGTCAGGTTGTTCCCCTTATAATAGGGAAAAACGTTTTGCTATAAGTGTAATGAGAATAGGCAACGGCCAAAACATTGTTTGGGGTTTTCAACTGTTTTAGGGTCATTTTGATGAGCTGAATCCAAAAATCACATTGGTTTTGCTCAATCAGGTCAACTTTCTGAACTATGGAGCAACATTAGCATCAAAATGCAGGACTTGTTCTCACGTCTGGATCGGTTTCCTGAGAATCTGATCAATGAGTGACGAGCAGGAGGAGACATAATGTTTACTTCACATGTACGTACCCTGATCAGTGGTTATTATTCACTTGACAGAAATCCAAGTTTGTAACATTTAATTAACACACCTTGTTAGAAAACCTTTTTTTTTCTCCTAAAAACCTTTTTTGGATAAGAAATACGAACAGAAATGAACTGATAATGTCACAAAAATGTCTTCAGTTCAGTCACAAGGTTGGATTTCTCTACATCAAGTTAGAACAAAAACCTGACCTGATGGAGAAAAATGGATGTCATCTTTGGATTCAGCGGCGCAAAACAGTCCTAATACAGTTGAAAAGACAACATAGACAACTCCCCAAAGAAACTCGCTCTGTAACTCAGTGTAATAACCTGCCAATAGAACCAGTACTTTTTCATCAATATCAAGGAATTATTGAGCTAAAAACAATCATTTTTGATTCTTTCACCAAGAAAGTAATTTTTCTGTCTGAAACTTATATTCTCACAAAGATTCCCAGACTAAACTCACGGATTTGTGTATCTGGGTTAACCTTGTTTTGGATCAGCAGCTGAAAGCCACCACATTCCTAGCTGCATGTTTTTGATATTATAAGGATTTCAAAACACCAGAGACAAACTCATCCTGCATAAGGAGGGGAGAAGTGCTTTTTAACTCTAAGGGGAAACTGACAAGTTTCCCAAGTGCTTGGCACACTCCAGGTGTGTTTGCTGAGAACTCCACAGGTTGCTGAGAACTCCACAGGTTTTGGTCCACTCTTCTTCTTCCGACTGTTTCACCTCTCAAACAGTCGTTTCCAGAACCTAATTAGCCCTTTGAAGGATGCAGGACATCAATGCTGATATGCACATCTTCAGACCGTCTTCAGACCATCTACGTCCGCGTCGTCACTGGACTCCGCTTTGCGTTCGCTCCATCTCTGTTGCTGAGTTTGGGTCTAATGATTCAATGATGGTGCCGTTGTGAAATGATTCTGCGAGTGTGCTGGGAGGTGATGTGTGCCTGCGGGCAAAGCTGGTAAAATTGGAAATGTATTTTTATAGAGCGTTATTGTTCGAGTAACTCCTAAAGTGTTGCTGTCATTTGTCTTTTCTCCAGGAATCTTTGTTCTTTCACACCGTAAATCAGTCAACTTGTATTAATAGAACAGTCTGCAACGCGTTCTTCACACAGAGGCATGGAAAAAATGCAGTGTTTTTGTAACCATTTAAAATATTGAAGAATTTTAAGACACACTTTATTTAATTAAACATGGGAGATTAATTATGAAAGTTCAGTCTTACAGATAATGATCTCAGCCCATAAGTACGGATTACAAAAATGTTATTGCTAGAAAATAAAATCTAAGACCCCACATGACAGCATCAATCAAAAACTGACAAGAATATTAATAATCTAAACACCAATAGATTATGCTGTCATCTTTCTAAAATAAGTTTTTTTTTTGTTTGTTTTTTTTTGCCGACGTAATTTTGTTTTTACCTAAATATATTTTCGCAAAAAAAAAAAGAAAAAAAAGTATAACACATTTGATAATAAATGAAATTGAAATAAAAATACTGAACCAAAAAAAATAAGAAATTGATAACAATAAACTTCTGCGACAGACTGGCGACCTGTCCAGGGTGAACCCCGCCTCTCGCCCGGAACGCAGCTGGAGATAGGCACCAGCAACTCCCGACCCCGTTAGGGAGAAGGGTGACGGAAAATGGATGGATGGATGGATGGATGGATGGATGGATGGATGGATGGATGGATGGATGGATGGATGGATGGATGGATGGATGGATGGATGGATGGATGACAATAAACTTAATCTAAAAGGCTGAACAGACGCATCATTAGTTTACAGTCAGACATATCCAAACTTTGAGCTGCCCCCTGGTGTTCAGGAGGGCCATGACAGGAAGACAGATAATTAACGCCATGTTTTAGTTCGGTGTCAACCGAAGACCTGAGGGACTGGAGGACATGAAGGAACAAAGTAAAATGAAAAGTGAGGCTGGACCAGCATAGCTATAGCATTTTAACACAGACAGATAGCGAAAGAAGGGACTTTAAAGACTGTCGTGACTTTGAGGGAAAATCAGGGCTAGCAGTTGGCCTCAATTTAGCTTAGAGTTAGCTGTCAGTTTCTCTGTCCTTCTCTGTGTGAATAACACACACACACACACACACACTGCACAGTGCAGTGTAAGCAGGTGGCAGTAATAATGATGAGTTCATAAATTAATCAAAGCGTTGTTGAATAAAATATTTTGCTTTCAGGTTGATATTTCTGTAAGTTACTGAGTGACTCAGCTTTATACATATAGCATGTTGATGCTAGCTTTTGTCAACGTTTTCTGTTGTTTCCCAGAAAGAATGTTTATCTTTTAATGTCATTTCACATCATATGGTGTCTGCTCCAAGATTTTGTCAACAAAACTATATTGAAATAATCTGGAGTATTATTGTTGCATTGACTTGCTTTCCTAGATGTGAGCAATATTTAAAACAAGAATCCTAATCTGTAAAATAAAATCGGACCAAAGATGATGCATTTAAAAAAAAGATTTAAAAAAATTATTTTAAAACTCAGACCACTTCAGCGTTTGCACAATTTGTCAACTTAAAACGACTGTGTGTTTTATGAGGATTTTATGTAGTAGACCAGCTGCCTAGTAAAATGAAAAGCTTAAAAGGTGTTCAACATTTTTTTGCGTCTTAAAATTGGAAATGTTCAAACTGTTCCAGATAAATCTCTGTGCAAAATGTGAATGTGCAGAGGTGCAAAGATGGCAGAGATATAAATCAACAGAATTGTGGATGTAACTTAGTGAAGGGGGATTGAATTACAATTAGATGCTTTTCAGATGTTGTGAAAAGGATTGAAAACGATCTAAAGAGTGTCTTCTTCTTCTTCACAGATCTACTGCATGCAATCTCAATAAAATCCAAACTATGAAACAAAATGTGCGCATATATAAAAACAAACAGGTATTCATCTTACTGACTGACCTGTTCAAATAGAGAATGGGTACACATCGGTAGAGGTTAGCTGCCAACTAATATTTCTAAAAATATAAGTGTTAGAATTTGATTAGTCTATTCCTGTTACATTTCCCCCACTGACTGTATCGTCAGTCAACCGTCAATTTTCTCAGTTTTCTCTGTTTCGCTCCCGTATAGTTCGTGCCCCCACATGTAAAAGATGGAGGTCCTGGCGAACATGGGCGAGGAAGCCATGGAGACGGAGGGGTCCGCCGTCATGGCAACTCTTCTCAACAGCAGCCTGAATGGCTCTGCCAACTTCACCAACCTCACCTTCTTCCCCTACTACCAACACTCCCTGTACGTAGCGGCCAGCTACATCCTGGCCTACTCCTTCATCTTCCTGCTGTGCATGGTGGGAAACGTCCTTGTTTGTCTGATCGTCATGGAGAACCGATGCATGCGCACAGTGACCAACCTCTTCATCCTCAACCTGGCGGTCAGCGACCTCCTAGTGGGGATCTTCTGCATCCCTACGACTCTGGTGGACAACCTCATCACGGGTAAGTGTTCGGTTATCAAACTGGATAAATTACAACTGAAAATGTGTGTATAAAACTTTTATATATAAATAAAAGTTACACATTGGTTAAAACTGTCACTGTTTCACAGACAATCTGTAAAAAAAAATAAAAAATCAAGCTCCTTCCAGTGCTACAAATGTCATCTGAAGAAATCCACGGCTCCAACTAATCAGAGCCAGGATGAGTCTTGGCACCATCAATCATCCTCATGTACGTGATTCTAAATGTGAAAGAATTAAGTCACTGTTACAAGAAAACCAATTATCTGCCTCTAATGGTGTCTATGCTAACTAGCATTAGCATTAGTAAATTCCTCCTTTTTTTTTTTTTTTTACCTTTTTGTCCTTCCTTTGGTTTGTTGTTTTGTTGCATTTTCTTCTAATTCATGTGAAGCACTTTGAATTGCCTCGTTGCTGAAAATAAAAACCTTAGCATTCATGGAAGGGAAGAATCTCTAGCGCAGTCGAGGGCAAGAGGGAGAGAGTGAGCAGCGCATGTATGCGACGATTCACAACGCTAAGACCCTCCTCCTGGCTCTGATTGATTGGTGCCGTGTTTCTGCACTTTCACGTCTTTCATCATCTGTCTCATACCATATGTTTTAATAAATATGTAAAGAAAAAAAAAATACTTTTTTTTTTTTTATAGCAGTTGCATCTTGTGGCTTTAAGGTATTGAAAAGAAAATATGTCGTGGTTTATGTTGCTTTTTTTTTTTTTTTTGCTGCGCTACAGTTTTTACTGTATTGCTAAGATCCATCAGGAAATTTTGGATGAAAGAGAATATTTTTTATGTGAACATAGTGTTGCACAAGTTAGGTGTGGCGCGGCCTTGAAAGGGTTTAACGCCAGCAGTGCTCAGGCGGGTGCAGCGTTTGCAGACAGCCTGGTGAGACGAGAGCCGGAGCTGATCACGGCGGTGAGAGGAGGCGCGCGTTCGGGAGTCAGTGTTCCTTCCCGCGGAGCTCCGCTTAATGAGATCTGAAATCCTGAATGGCCGCGTTAGTGTAATTTAAGAATGAAACGAGGCACCAGCAGGTGTCTGGCTGAGCTCATCCATTTCAATGGCTTCCCTGAAGCTAACCAAAGTGCTTTTAATAAGGGGAGCAGTGACTGGAAGTGACATCAGCTTCTGTGAACTTTAAAACTTGCTGCAGCTTCTTAGGGAGGTGCAGCCTGGTGAGACCGACCCAAAGGCAGAACTGATTTCTTTTTGAACACGCCGGCCCAGGGCCAGAGAGGACGTTGGACTTGAGGTGATCTGTGAAAGTCCTGACCCTGCTTGACTAAATTAACAGATGGGCTACACGACTCCATGCTCACTCTCAATTATTGATACAAACTTTAAAATCCGAATCAGAAGTAGCCCTAAAACTCCACACTCTCACTCCGACATTGCATCAATTTTCACAAACTACCCAGCACTATGCGAACACTCAAACAGTCCTTCGTTTAATTATTAATGCGCACGCTGACATTGTAGACATGATTAATAACACATGCTTTTGAAAACATACTATATGCAGTGTTAAAAATATCACTATTTTTACCAAAACTGTGTCAAAACTAGAAATCGCATGAGGACTTGTTAGCATCATGTGGTTTAAGCGTCAGAGCTGAGGGTGTGACATCACACCCAGCTCACAAAACATCAAATATTGGGTTTAGGAGACGAGATAAATGAATTGCGACTTTTTTTCTTCACACTATCATTTTGTTTTCTGACGTTTGTTATCAAAGAACAACAATTTAGTCCCAATCTTGTTTTAGGATGTTGGAAAAGTATAGAAAATTATCCTTTTTTTTTCCTACCTCTACGCAAAACATTTATATTAATCTGTGTTTTAAGTAGGAAGCGTGAACTTCAGACTGGGTCACTTAAAGTCACGACTGGAAAGCAGAGAGTTTTCCCTTTCTCACTTCAAAATCTTAATCTCTAATCAAAATTTAACAAGGGTTTAAGCTTGACTCGGTATTTGATGAACAGTCTGACCTTCCTCCACTCCAATGTTTGAGTGGGTTTGTGTGTTAAAATATAGATTTTTAAAATGTAGTTTGAGTTGTTTCGTCCTTGGATTTTCAGAAATTGTACTCATTTTACTTTTGAAAAAAGTTGCAGTTTTAACAAAACCTCAAAAAAATGGTTCCATTTCAAACCGATTTCACCTCGAACAAAAAAAAAGCAAAAATTCAACAAATATTTTTTGCACCGTTTTTATGCCTTAAGAAAAATCAGAAGCAGTTCTGAAATAATTCATTCATGAAAGGATTAAAAGCACTGACAGAATTATCAGCAGCATTTTAAAAATGAATAAAACCTTCATGCACTTATATAAGACAAATAGTTAATATACAGGAATGACACTTCTGTTTGATGACATCCAGGTATTTTTAAATATCTTCCTCTGTGACTGAAAAAGTTCAAGTGATTAATTAAATAGAAAACAATATTTAAATCGCATTTGAATAAGTTTGTTCACACGATTTTTCAAACGTGGAAAACCCTCCACGATGATCCTCCCGGCTACTTCCTGTCTTCTTTGTCTTTGTGGGTTTGTGCCAGTAGAAACATGTGACTCATGAGACGCGATAAAAGTGTTTCCATTGCCGTTTTGTGAAACAAAGCAGTAATTATATGCTCTATTGAGAAAGCTACTGATAAAATTTGTAATGGAAACACAGCTGCAGTGTGTCACACTGTCTCACAGTGATGACCACAGCTTTAAGAGGGAAATCGTCTCTCAGACTGCAGCCATATTTTCAGCTTCCTGATTTAAGTCAACCCTGTCATGAACACAGGAACGCTGCTTTCTGCAGAGATTGCCATAATAATAATAATGATGATAATGTGCGTGAAGATTGCCAGCAGCAGTAGGATGTTCCTGTGATGCCGCGCAGTGAAAGAGAGGGACGGTATCTCCGACCTTTTCTTTCTTCGGTGTCAATATTCCATTTCACAGCAGTTCCAGTCACATGTGTGACTCGTACGTCGCAATGCACGGCCATCGTAGATGTGCAAAAGATAAATCTGCAGCCGCTGTGTGACGGAGCAAAAACCTGTGAGGAAGGTTTGAATCCATGACTTGAGGGCTCAAGGCATGGATTTACAGCCACCGGTGACAACCTGTTTTGACTTTCTTTTGCATGTCGGCAGTGTGAAACGCTGTGGACTCTTTGCTTAGAGCACATGGATTTTATGTGCAATGAGAAAGGCAGAGCTTGTCTCAGACCGATTGCTGCCGTCACTGAGCCGTAGCTGCAATATGAGAGGCGCTTATTGGACACCAAGAGATGGTATCTGTGTTTTCATTGACCATATATTTGAGCAATTTGACGTTGTGGAAGGTAAATCCGCACAAAGGAAACACCCCAATTTAAAAAAACACACACAAAAAAACTCTTAGTTTTCAATAAATAAGTTTTGGCACTAGAATGGGGTGTTTTTTATTTTGTTTTATTTGTATCAACATTAGTTTATTTTGCATTGGAAGTCACTATTTTCACCTCACATGATCAACAACCGTGTTCTGGCACCAACAAAAACCACAGAGGAAGACAACAGGAAGTGGTTTGAGGATCATGACGTGCTTTTTACCATGTGAACAAACTTATTCCCATGTGACCTTAATTGCATTTCTTACCAAAGGGAAACATCGTAATTGCGAATTTGTGCTTCTTTTCAACGTTGGCGGAATATTGGCAAAGTTTTACGCAACTTTTTCGCTTTAGACGCAGCCGGTCAGACGTGTTTCCTGTCCCTCTAGCTGCAGGCAGAGGCTTCATGGAAATGCACTTGCGTCTGTGAAGAACTCTGGTGTTTATCCGGCTCAGTCGTTTTTGCCGATACTTGAGAAAGAAAAACATTTCTATGACAAACGAGGTGATGCAGAACAAATGAAGTGTGCAGGATAGACGGGCCAGCGTGGGATCTGTATAGACAAGGATGTTTCAACAAGACACAAGTGGTTTGTCAGATGAAAGATTCACAGAGTGGAAGGAGAAGCTTTTCTGTTTGCGGAAACATTAATTCTGTTTTTTTTGTTGTTGCTTTTCGGAAAAGATATTAAAAAAATCTCAACATTTCCAGGTTTAGTTTAGGTTTCTGGAATACGCAGACGATTATTTTTTTTTTTGTGTGTTTTTTTTTCTAATTACAAATGATTCATTTTCATTTAGATTTTCTAAAATGAATCTATTTCATTCTCTCCTGATCAGCTCAGACACGTGATTCGACAGCTTCCTTCTGTTCTGGTGAATGTTTAGGGTAAAGCCGGGTGACCACGTCGCCCTTCATCTGCACACTGACAGAGCAGATTTATTCATTAGGGCCTCAAATTGTTTTTAATGAGTGCCCTTTCCTTCAGCGTCCTTCTGAGAGCATTTATTTATTCGTCAGCCGAGAACAACAGGCTGAACGGCTCTCCTTGCAGCACTGAAGTCTCAATATGATATTGGTTTTAACAATGCAGTCACCACTGAATATTAAAGCTACAAAAAGGAAGCCCTAGTAGAGGAGTTAGACTTTTATTCAAGAGATGGCCAGAAGGTGGGCAAAGTTTTATTATGAGGTCCATATACTCAAAAACAACAATAAAAAATTGTTCTGCCAGTCATTGTGCTCTGTAAGCCACAGTGTAAACAAGTAAATCTCAGGTTTTAAGGTCCAAACCTCTGTCTCATTGTCAGGAAATAACATGACTAGAGCGTAGAGAAGGTCCGAAGTGTTTGAACCAGCCTTTGCAGTTCCAGGGCGTTCAAGCGTGGATATAAATGCTCTCTGTCTTCGTTGAATAAATGAATAAGCAGCCGAATGAGGCCACAGACAGGAAGTGTTCCCTGCCCCACAGATCATACAAATCCACCCCTTATCGATTGAGGAAATTGATTTTACTGAACAGTGAGCTGGAACTCCAACCAGGAACAGTGTTGACTCTTGTCCACATCCAACATCAACCCACCGCAGCAAAGTGTCTCTGATCGCCTGCTGCTTCCACATCCCAGGTGCAGATATGTTACGTTCCTGCCGTAATTGCATCCTCTCCTTCTTCCTCACGTCTGTCCTTGTTGCTTTCCACTACAGTGGGTTTTTTTTAAAAACATCTGCTGTAAATAACTCTTTTCTAAATCACTCTGCTAAAAGTAGTCGCATTTTGTTTAAAAAAAAAAAAAAAAAAAATTAGCTCATTTTCTGTTTGAAATACTGAAGCAAATATTCCCTGTAGCTCTGGCTTTACGAGGGTCACCGATAACCAACTGATAACAACTATAACAACATTCAATCATTTTGTGATTAGTTTCTCATGGCAATCAATCACATGATCAGCATCTGCTGATTTTAAAGTCTCCACAGACAAAGACTACGACCTTGTCATTCCCACACTGCGCTAGCAATGGCTGGTAAGAAAAACAACTGTTTGGATTATGAAGTCACTTTTCTGAAAATAATTTTTGTAGCATTTGAAGAAATTGTTTTTGACTATTGATAACATCAAGTCTGAGGTATATTTGCTCAGCATTACATCGACTCTGATATAAAATAAAGTACTTTTAAAGGAGCGATATTATGTGTTTCATAGGAGAATCAAGTAACTATGTCACCATCAGTTATTGGAAAAATGCTATAAAGATATCAAATATGGCTTAAAATAAATTTTACTTCCTAATTTAACGCCTTGAAATTGGGATCTGTCTCTTTAAAAACTCCTGCTCTTTATGAAACTTCGCCCTTTAACAAAGTTTTTACCAGCATTTCACTGAGAAGCAGCTCCTATAATGAGCTAAGCAGATGCTCAGTTCCACAAGGTGTTTGCTACTTGCTGCTGGCTAGTCTGGAGGAACCGAGTGAGGAAGTTGCGTACTCCATGAAGCAGAAGTTTGGAAATTGGGAAACTGCAGCTCCGAAGGCAATGCCGGGATTTCTCAAACGTGCATGAAAGAATCAAGGCAACACTGCAGGTGTGTTTTTGATGAGGAACTAAGATTATGACATGATGTAAAGCTCACAAAAAGTTGATTTCACATAACACCTTCCCTTCAAAATGAGCAGAACTCGTACGTTCTGTTCTAATTTTCCTCCACAAACAGCCGAGCCGGATCAGCGTCCCGCTGTTGAACAGATTGCAGCAAGTTGTGGGATTTATTCACTTCACTTTGAAACTGAAATCAGTGTATCTTTCCCTATTATGTGTTTACAATAATTAACAGATTTTCTAGCTGGTTCAGTGGCGATGTCTTTTAGCATCTCCAGCAGCCACACACACGCACACAGTCACGCCTCCCAGCATGTAGAAATTGGCTTATCTGCTCGTGAACACAAACATCTTTCATTCTTTTTCCAAGCCGCTGAATGGAACGTGGGATCTGACATTCAAGGCAGCTTTCTGCTCCTCCGACACATTTAAAGAGATGACTGATTATCGCAAAAAAAATATATATATATATAAAAATCTCTTTTATTGTCTTTAAAGATCTTTGTGTCTCTTTATTATATTATTTCTCTGATTCATCACTGTTGACATAAGGAACAGATGTCGGATGTGTCTTCCTCTGGAGAAAAGTCGCCCCCCCCCATATTTGTCAAAATAAAAGCAGAAAATGTGATAATGTTTTGATTTATGAGATACTTTGTGTAAGATGCGCAGGGTTTGTGTGAGAGACTGAGACGAGTTGCCGACTGTAAGAAGACTCTGACGTTCAAGTCTTTTCAGTAATGCACCGCCTGAGACGAGAACTGTAGTCATTTCATATGTAATATCGTTATAGTTATTTTCAGCTTATTATCAAGCCTATTATTCCGTGTGCCGCTCATAATGTGGAAATGGGGCTGCATGGGGAGGAAAATTACAACCTGAGACGAGAGTCGGACTATGAAATGAGCCTTTCTTCATTTCTAACCGCTGTGTGTCGCGGGTCGCTGAAGCAAAGACACCGAATATTTGGACGAATGAGTCTTAACAGCTGTCCACAAAACCTCTCCCCCTCTGTGGATCTTTCGCATCAAAAATGCCTCAAATATTTCCAGTCATTTTTACACAAATGATTTGTGAATGCAGTAAGAGATCATTGACCTGAGAGCAGACGTCCAATCCAAAAATACGAAGAATTATTTATTTTTTGAAATTATTTTTACAACTGAGCAGAGATTCTTTAAAACCCTGCTTAAAGTTTATAAAATATTTATTTAGTTTGTGAAGACACAATGTGCATTTCTTAGATTGAGATGAGCATGAATCAATATATGAACTTGAGGTATCATAACCCTCTGAAAAATGAAACATGCAAACCTGAATAATAAATAAATAAATAAATCAGTGTTTATATTTATTCTTAAGGCCATAAAAATGAATGATTGACGATCCCCGATGTTCACTTCGCTGGACACATGGTTAACTCTAAATTAATTTTTGTTTTAGATAAAGGAGATAAAGTGTCAGTTTGATATTACTGCATGAGATCGTATTTTTACCCCCTTTGGTTCTTCTAGAATAGATGGACTGACAGGATATTCTGGGATTGCTCAACAAGCAAGTGTGCCTGCTTGTCAGCCATCTTGGATACAGAGGAAATTAGGCTGTTTTCACACCTGATCGTCCAGCAGACTCGGTTTGAAAAGTGCGACATTTCTGCAGTGGGTCACTTTTACCCAGAACTCTGTCAAACAATCCAAACTGCTTGAACAACCTGTTTACCTCCTCGCCTGTGGGGGCGCTGCACCAAGAACTACTTAAGGAAACAACACAAACCTCTGGACAAGGCGCTGAGCACAACTTCCTCCTTCACAAAACAAAAATGGAGTCACGTCAACCCTTACAACTGCTTACAACCTTAGCAGTTGTAAGGGTTGTCTTTTGTCTTTGGTAAAAGACCAAGAGCCATTTCCCTCAACAGCGCTGAAGTCTGGCATTTGTTATGGTTTTATTTACCCAGAATGCCCGGCTCTATTATCCACTTCCTGCTTTTGGAGGGGTCTCCGTTCCACTAGCGTCCACATATCTACTCAAACCGCACTAGAGTTCATTTCAACCGAACGGAGACAGAGGTGTGTAGTTGTTTTTTAATCGTGTGAGACGTTTTATAATGAAACTAATCTCATGTATCATTAAACACCTAGAAAACAGTAAAACAAAAAGAAATACAAGAAGACTCCCAGACTCCTAGAAAGGAACTGTTATATTCGAGCATTTTTTTTGAAAGAACAAAAAGACTGTTTGATGAATGATGAAGACAAATGACAGAAGACGATAAAAGAAACTCAACTCTGTCGTTTCTTTGTTGTGCATCGCAGAATCTCTGTTTTGTTGTGGTTCCCCAGGTGGAGAGCAAACTGGTTGCTTTTGTTCCTCCAGGTGTTGCACCTGAAAAGTCGGCACTTGAAGCTCTTCGGCTGCTGACTGGCGTTTTGGACTGATTGCGCAGAAGTTCTCTTTCAGGAACCAGAAGCTTTTGTTCTGGCATTGGCATTTTTGTGATTTTGAATTTGTTTCATGGTGATATTCTGTTGTCATGGATTGCTGGGTGAAACCTTGCTGGAGGTCGTCTTGAGATCCATCAAATCTCTGTGTACCTCTGATATTGAGTGCAGTGAAGTGCAAAGTAGTGTGTCTGACCAAACATAGAGCATGTCAGCAAAACCCTTCTGCTTTGAAGTCTCAGGTTTTCTTTTACCCCAATTGAAGAGTAACTTTAAAAAAAAAAAAAAAGTTTTCACTCAGTTCAGTATCTTGTGGTTTCGTTGCAGGTTACTGATGCCACATTTCTCTATGAACTTTACCATTATTAAGAACCCCAAAGCACAACTACTGCTTAATATTGCTCTTTAACATTTAGCTTTCAAATTCTTTGATGCCAGTCTTTTTTTTTTATTTTCCTTTTTTTTTTCACTTTTCTAATAAAAAAGAGAATGTAAGATATCAGTCTTCTTTTTGAGCAGAATAAATCTGGAATTTTCTGATGATGCCTTTGATAAAGTTCTCTTTCTCAAAGATAACGATCGCTCACTTTGCAGAGTTTTGAGTAAATCCTTTATTTTTGGAATTAGGCATTCTTTTTTTCCCTTCATTTCTTAGGGTAAAAAATGTTTTTTATTAAATATAGATAAAGGTGAAAAGTTCCGTCTCAATCTTCTAGAATTAAGAAGATTGAATTCAATAGAATTAATGAGAGTCTAATAAATGTACCATATTATAATTTTTTTTTGTTTTGCAGACTCCTTCCATTATTCCACTTTTAACCAGTTACCGTTTTTTCTGGACTATAGAGTGCACCTCACTGTCAGTCGCATCCACAAAGTTTTTTTTTAAAAAACCTGGAAACGTACAAATATAAGCTGCACCGGGTTATAAGCTGCTGATGTCTCCGCCACAAGGACGCAGCAGAGGCCTCCAACCTGCTGGACAGGGACTGGCAATCCATCGTGACTGTGACCCAAACAGACCCGGTCTTTCTGTCTTTCAACATGGTGCCCCCTGTCAGTCAATGCATGTTGGATTAAGAGATCAGGATCCTTATCAGGACTCTGCTCGGTTCCCACAGCCCAACTCGTCCCCGGAAGCCACAGGTTACCATCCTGGACCCCACGACTCCACATTATGACCCCAATAGCTACCACCTCACCAGAGATGAAGATCCCTCACCACCACCAACACTGAGAACCACTTTTAGTTGCAGGAAGCTGAAGGAGATGAGCCGTGTTGAGATTTACTTACCACCTAACTTTGGTTCTTTGGGGTTGGAAAATATCCATTTGTGCAAAGCTCACTGAAGATCACAGAACATCAGTCTTGTTTAGATCCGAACTTTGACTGGGACTTTTGCCACGTTTTCATTCTTTTCTTTTTCAGTCATTTGACTGTAGATTTGCTCCTTCTCTAATTAAGACTGTTCAATCTTTTTCCTAATTGGACTTTCTAATGGCTATTAACACCGAGAGAGCAAATGATGGAGCGCTGCAGTCATTTGCTTTCTCCACAGTCCGAGCTTGTGGGTAATTTACTGGAACTCTCACTCCCTCGGAGGATTGATGGCTGATTTCAGTAGAATTTAATTCAGTTCGTTTCACTAATACTTAATTAATCCTAATGCTCAATTGGATGGTAAAGTATTTTTCTTATTGGTTTCTTGGTAAGCTGCTAACAGTGATGGCTGTGGGTCTGTGCTGCTGGAAATCAGAAGAAGCTTCTGACTGAAAGCACTTTGTTGTTGAAGTTGTGAAAAATGTTCTTAGGGTGAGCCCTCCTGTTTCCCAGTTTATGAAGCTTATATAATTATTTATTTTACATGTTATGAAGGCCTTATAACTTATGTAATTTATAGCCCAAGTAACAGAGCCCAGTTTTATTAAATCTCATTACAATATGCTTTTGAAAGAGGAAGTGTGAGAATCCAAAGAGCTACAAGCTAACAGGAACTGGGATGCATAACTACACATAACTGGGGAAATAACAGGAAGGCGAGTGCAAAACCTTTTTAAATCACTACTAGAAGTATCTGGAATAGTGAGTGATAAACGGAGGAGATGTCAGCGTTTTATTCAGGCTTTGGAGAAACAAGTCCCTTAGACTTAGGCGTGGCTGTGCGTGCAGCTTTTTGAGGAAGTTGTAGTTCATTTCATAAAATGATCCATAAATCCATAGATCATTTTATCAAACCATCCACTTCCTGTTCTCTTTTTTGTGGTTTTTGCCAGTAGTAACATCCGGCTCTTGATCACATGACTTGTGGGGAAAGTCTTTCCATTGCGCTTTGGCAAAATACATCAACTTCAATACACCTCATCCAAGTGCAAGAACTTTTTTTTTTTATCAACAAACACGAGTTCTTTTCAAAATTGTTCCATTTCCATCAGGCTAATTTGTTTTCATAATACCAATTTGTGCAGTTTTATGGTCACTGGTACCTGGAAGTTACTCGAGCTTCTGTCTTACTTCTAAAGCTGTGTGCAAACTGTTATAAACAACAAGGACTATTTTAGTTTTTAATTCAGCTTGGCTCTTCCTATTGTCCTTTTTGCTTTTGCTATGTCAGATTCACACTTGAATGTAAGAAACAAAAGAACACCTAGCCGTTCAACTCCAGAACACACAGCTCATGTCTGACAGCTCTGTTTCAAAAGAAAAAAAACAGCAAAAATAAAAAGAGCATATGAGATCTTTGAGGAATGAAAGTGGGCCTTTAGCAATTGAAGTTGATGTGAATGAAGGAATGTCACAGATGAATGAAAGTGCTAATAAGTGCCGGTGACACCGAAGAATCTGCACCGAGCAGAAGAAGCTTCATCTCTGCTTCAACGACTGGCTGATCCAACGGGGCTTCGGAGCTTCATCGTTCATCGAGTCTCTGTTCTGTTACTATGGCAACATGAAAGCACGCACATGAGCCTGCTCTCCACGGCCGACATAAGCAAGCGGCATGCTGAGGCGTATGTTAATTACGTGGAGAGTGCCAAAGTGAAGTCCTGGCTGCAGATGCCGAGGTGTTTGGAGGTGCAATATTGGAAGTTGTGAACTGGAAGCAGAACCAGGGGCCCAAAACCTGCTCTAATGTAATTACATCAAAGGTTCAGTCCGGACCAGCTACCATGATCTGACCACAGTAAAGGCCTGTGTTTTACTGTATGTCCTACTTTTATTTATTGGTATTTCTTGTGTGATAAATGTGTTTCTTCCTGACTTCTGCCTTGAAGTGTTTAGATTGAACTCTGCTCTCTACTTTTCGGTAAAGTGTCTGGTTGGAACTCTGCAGAACTGAAACCAACAGTCCACAGTGATTAAACTTTACATTTTTTTCTTCATCTTCTACCAATTAAACAGAACTTTGTCTGCACATGTTGGATAATTACTATAAGTTTTGAATCATTTACGACATCGTGTTTCAATTAGCCGCAAGCTTTTACAATGAAACTTAAAGCCGCGGTAACTTTTATAAAGACTATCTTTTTATACATTTTCTAAAACTGTAACTATGTCTAGACAGCACAGTATAAGAAATTGTGTTGGATTCCATAGCTAGATAGAGCAAATATCATTAATAAAACATTTGCAATAACAAAATGTTGCGTTCATTTATGTTTCAGAAACACGACCAGTGATACTGAAGTGTATTGATTTGGGTTTTTTTCCTCCTCGTCCTCCTATTCTCTCCCTCCAGCCTTGTAATATCAAAAACAAGTGTGTAGTTCAATCACAGGGTTAATTAGACTGTATTTGTCAAAGAAAACCAAAATATGTTGAACCCGCCTTGTGCCAAAGTGTCGAGGAGGCCGCACAAAATGTAAAGATACAAACAAAAGCATTTTGTTCGTCCCTGCATTCGTTTAATTGGTAATTACAAGACATGGTGAGCTTTTTGAGAGGTTGCTTGACTTCATATTTTTTCAGATGCAATTCAGTTTGATGAAAATGGCCTTCGACCACAAAGAAAGCCAGAATAGAAGGTTCTGCACAAAGGGTCAGACTCTATTCTTAGCGAATATGGACAACAGCCGGCTTAGACAAAACAGAGAAACGGAAAGATGAGACACATTCATCATGATGTATTTTCGATATTTGATAATGTATACGTATGTATTGTCTGTTCTTATATTCCAGTATACTGGAAAATATATATACTAAGAGCAATACTTTTTTTTGTTTCATAAGGGCCTCTTTGAAGCGTAAATGAGAAATGCAGTGAACAACCAGAGAAGTCTGTCAGGTTCCTGGAAGGTGGGTTGAACCGGGCTTCCAGCTGTTTTCACTGCATTTAAAAGAGCGTCCAGCTGCCAGGTCAGACTCTTCAATGTGCTGATCATGTTGAAAAGTCAGACATTCCTAACGATTCGCCAGGCCCCACCTTGTTTCTTCCCTTTCATCTGCTTGATGGGCGATATATTTAGCCGCAGCCTGACTGAAGGCTGCAGTGGTTCTGTCTCTCCCGGGTCTGGTGCATGCAGAGCCACAGCCTCTTGGATGACTACGGAAGTCTGCATCTGCGCCTGAAGTGAATAAAGGACAGCGTTCCCGGCCTCTCATCTTACAAGACTTCCAGAGCTCCTCAGTCTGGACCCGTCCTCTGATTGTCCTCTTCAGACATTGTCAATAGAAATGAGATTCTGCCTGCAGACCAGTCAAACACACACGCTTTGTGTGATTGACTGGGTAACACAGTTGGACATCGTGCAGAAAGAAGTCGTCTGCGGTTTCCCCACTGAGACGATGCCAGATGGACATGTTGCCCAGAAAAGACTCTGGTATAGTCTCCTGAGTCGGGGTCTTTATAGATAAGCACCCCGCTTATCTATATCTGCAATAGCAGGTGCTGATGCAGCCCGCCAACATCTTTTCAGCTTTCTAAACGTCCGATTCGGCTTTCGGCCAGCTCAACTTCCTGTCGAGGGTCGGCAAAAGCAGTCGCAAGTTTTCTTTCAGTTCCACCCAGGACACTTTTCATGTCTTCTAGCTGCTGGTGCAGTCAGTGGCGAGGCGACACACCAACTCCCACCAACTACTTAAATGTGTCACCATGATAAATTCCCCAACACACAACCACACAAATGTCCATGTATGTCAGAGACAGGCTTGTAGTGGAGAAGTCTCTTCAGAGCTGAGACTTCGCTCATACGAACACTTCGGGATTTATTTCCGGACGCTTCAGCGGAGCTTGAAGTGACAGCAGTTATCCTGCTGGGATTTTATCGATCGTGGCTGCATGACAAGTTCACAAGCAGTGCTATTTGAAAGCTTGAAGGTCACACAGATCTATGTGTGACTCCTCACGTTGGCCTTTATGCACAGAGATTTCTTTAGAATCTCTTGATTCTCAGCAGACCCACCGAAAGAATTTGGTTTTCTAAACCACAGGTGTCAAACTCCAGTCCTCTGAACTCCAGTCAGTGGAGGGCCACTGCCCAGAAACTTGTAGATGTTCCTCTGCTGCACCACACCTGAAAAGAATAATTAGGTCATTAAGGCTCTGGAGAACTGATCTACACAAGGAAGAGGCGATGAAGCCATTTCATTCCAGTGTTTTGAACCTGTGGCACATCTAAAAACTGCGGGACAGCGTCCCTGGAGGACTGGGACGCTTTTTTTTTTTTTTTTAATAGTCTCTACTGCTAGAAATGAACACTGAGCTACTGCTTTTAACAAAGTTCTGTATGCCAATGTGATAATTTTTTTATCACATTGGCACATTGGCATAATAACAAAATCATTATTACTACATATACACTGCTGTTTATAAAAGAAAAACGTATGTACAGGCGGGGAGGTTGCTGTGGATCTAAACGGTTTCTTTCCCACTGACTGATGAAAAATCCTCCTCGCTTTCTGTGTTTCTGTGCGCTGGATACACTCCATTTCATTCAAATCAGATTCTTTACACAGCGCCAAAGAAGTCGTTTCAGTTCAATTGCTCACACATTCTAATTATTATTAGTCACTAAACGGTGCATTTAGCTCAGTTTATTAATCGAATTAGCTTAAAAAAATAAATAAAGCTGCAAGCAACCTCGAACGGCGACCGCAGGGGTCCCAGCACCGCCACCCGCTTGCCGTCGCAGACGCTCTGGCGCGGTTCCAACACCCGTCCGGAAGGCAATATGCAGGGCTACGTTCGGCACCGCTCCCTTTTTTTTCTTGGTGTATTAGAAAAATAAATGAACAAATGTCACGCATTAAACCAGATTTGCACATACCACTGATGGCCCCGTCTGTGGCTGCTTAGACCTTTCCCATCAACAGCAGATCAGAGGATCATTAAAGCCCCCTGAGGGGTCAGCCATATTATTAAAACAAACCTTCAGGTAACCTATAATTAGTCTAGCAGGTCTGACAAATTGGTTTCTATACATGTCTCGAAAAAGCACAGAGGGTATATGCAAAAAAAAATTTTCCATCAAATGCCTTCAAATAAATCCCCGAGTCTGGAGTTTGGATTGTTTTGCTTAAATAACTCAATAAACAGGTACAAGAATTTAAAAGAAAAATGATAGACTTCTGCATGCTGCCCCACTGACTGGTTTGCTGCAGGTGGTTTAAAGAAACACAATCAATCAGATTCTTTGCCTTGCAGTCGGAGGGATGCGTTTGGTGAGGAAGATGCTGTGACAGAAAGGGCTCCACTTTCCCACAGCACAAACAGCATAATGAAATTCTCCACCAGCGGCGGTTCTTCTCAGGTGTCAATGTTCTGTACAATAATGTGCCGTTAGCTCAGACTCAGAGCTATTTCAACTTTGATGTTTTGCACCGTGCAGTTCACAACAACTCTCTGTTTTTAAGGGAGAATGAAGAATAAGATCCAACGCCTGGAAAGCTCAGCAGTGGCAGAACAGCAGGATTTGGAATCAAGTTAAATTCAACACGGCTAAATTTAACTCTTCAACTCTTCCACGTTGTGTCAGAAAACAACGTTGTTGATCATTTTGTGATCGACTGCAGCAAAGCAGCCCGTTATTTTAGTCTTTTTACAATCAAAATCTGCAAAGCTGGGCGAGGATTTGTATTCCCACACCCTGGATCAATACCTTGGAAATCCACCTTTGCCTGTGTTTAACATCCGTAGGTCTGTTGAGGTACGTCTCCCAGCTTTACGTCCCCTCAGCATGATGCAGCCACAACTATGCTTCACAGTGGGGGGAGGCGTATTCGGGATGATGTGAAGAGACAATTTTCTGCCACATAAAGCAGCCGTGTTTCCATTGCAAATATGCATAAAGCTTTTTTGATATTCTGCTTATGTCAAAAAAAACCCAAAAAAACTATTTAGCAATGGTGGTGTTTCCATTAAGTAAGAAAATCAGACATGAACAAGTTTGTTCGTGTGATAAGTTATTAAAAAGCATGCCTCGCCACCATCTTCTAACTACTTCCTCTCGTCTTCTTCTTTGTGGTTTTTGTCAGTAGTAACATTCCATTCCAGCTTCGAGAAATAAATGAATTTACGTGGAGCCAGAAACGTCTCATCCAAGTCTTTTTTTTTTTTTTTTTTTTCAAAAATTGTTTTTTTCCTCAATGTGTCTGAGCTTCAGCAGTTTCCCCAGGTCAAGAAAGACCCAAACAGCCAAATATAAAGTTTTCACCTGTGCTGTTCTTAAAATATAAAGAGAGTGTGCCATTACTGGTGCATGTCTGATGCAAAGGCAAGCTAACACCTTTCTCTAATCAAAACTCCAAAGACTGAAGACCATTGTCAGGAGGTTAATTGACTGTCAAAAGGGTTCAGTTGAAACCAAGACAAAGAACACAATAAATACGTGAAGAATGCACTTCTGCACTCAGTTTCTGCCAAATGCCACCCTAAATACATCTATAAATCTTTGCTGCCAACGCCCTATTGGATAACCTCTCGGATTGCATCGATTTGCACAAGAAAGAAACTTATTGTACAGTCAAATAACATTAGATTATTGCCGTGCCAGCTACATCTGGCACGGCAATAATCCCACAGAATTACTCCCGCAGTGCATACTGGCAATACAGCTATAAATGACAGATGTCTGCAGATATTCACCCCAACCAGACCTCACAAAGTGGGTACTGACGCCAAACTGTCTGCTTGACTGCTACTGCTGTTCAATACAGTTTGTTTCAAATAACCAGCGGTTGCTGGGTTGCAATTCCTGTAAAGAACACATGAGGGCAGGCGTGAATGTGTATCGAACTCTGATGAGAATGTTAAAAAAGCTAAATCTGGTCCGCCTGAAAACCTCGGTCTTTGTTTGGCTGAAGTGACCTATGGAGCAGCTTGAATGCATATGTGACCACTGAGTGGACCAGAGACCACTCCAAAAGCAGGAAGTGGACTACAGTGAGAAGCATCCTGGGTAAATACAACTAAAGCAAAATGGCTACCAGGAGAAATGACTAGTAGTTTGTTTTTTGTTTTTTTACCAATGACAAGAGAAGTCCCACAAGCGCTAAGATCTGACGACGCTCCATCTTTTGTTTACATTTTGAGAAGAAGGAAGTTGCGCTCATCCCTTTTTTCAGAAGTTTGAGTTGTTTCCTTCGATGGCTCTTGTTGCAGCGCCACCCCAGGCGAGGAGGAGAAACAGGTTTTTCCAAGAGTTTCGTTGGTTTGACACACAAAACACACCGGCTGAAAATGTAACAAACATTGCAATTTCGATCCCCAGTAGAACTGAGTCTGTCTATCAGCTGTGAAACATTTTTTTATTCCAACATTAAGCACATGTTTTTAATCTTATTTTTCTGCCTTGCCCTCAGGGTGGCCCTTCTCCAACACAGTGTGCAAGATGAGTGGGTTTGTGCAGGGCGTGTCCGTGTCGGCCTCGGTCTTCACCCTGGTAGCGATTGCCATTGAAAGGTGAGTTTGGCAGGTGGCTGGAATCCCACAGCGTAATAATTTAACTATAACAACTCAATGGAACTGTGACTCTGCCAATCTAATTTCCTGAAAAGTTGGGTGAGTTAATTTCAGATTAGTCACATTTCGATATATATGAAATAGATTGTCACCAGCCGGCCTGAAGCCCTGCAAGGATAAGAAGACAGAAGCAAGAGATGGGGGGGATTTTTTAACAGAACATTCTCCATTATCTGTGCTTTTCTATATTTGTTTTTTGTATTTTTTTTTTGTGGGCTTTGAGGGCATTTTCAGATCAATTTTCTCAAATATAGTAATTGTGGCATAAATAATTGAAGACGTTAAGCTAGACTTTGCTGAAGGTTGCTTGTTAAAACAGTTTTTCTCTCCACTGTCGCCACTTGCATCCTCAATGTGAGGGATTGCTGACTCACCGCGTTTAGTGGAGTTTTCCTAAATCTAAACCTTTTTTCTTTTTGACCTATTGGTGTAGTAAACTGAACAAACCACCTATAACTGCTTGATGTTTTTGTTCATAAAATAGAGGAACTATATTTTTTTATCATCCTCATTTGCGCATTTCTGCATGGATTTTGAAGCCAGAGGTTAAAATGGCTACAGGAAAATCAGCTGATTTACTGTCATCACGTGTTGCTCCGACTATTTAGCAAAAATATTTTGTTCGGTCTTGGGAAGCCAGTTAAAGCTGCAGTATGTAAATTTGATCAAAAATATATTTTTTACATATTGGTTAAAATATCTGTCATGACGGTTTGGTATGAGACAGATAATCTGTGAGAAACAATGCACCTCCTTCGTCTTCTCTCAGTGGTATCCGGAAATAACCAATCAGAGGAGGCAGGTCTTAGCGCTGTCAATCACCCCTCTGTGTGGCTCTGCTCAGCCCTCCCTGCTTGCAGAGCTAAGCCTGGTTAGCATGGTCGCTGCTGACTGTGGATCAATAGTTTTTCCTGTAACGGTAAATAGTTTCTCCACAATTAGCATGTTTAGCAGCAAGTACATGACGTAAGCCAGGAGGCGGATCTAAGACCCGCCTCCTGGCTCTGATTGGTTGTTTTTGGTGCATTTATCAAACAGCAGTAGTTGCCATAGGAGGAAATGGAGAAGATCAATCTCTTCACAGATTATGTGTCTCATAACATTCTGTCATGACGGTTTGGACAAATATATAAGAAAAAGTTATTGTTTATAAAAGTTGCAGACTGCACCTTTAAAGAGCCAGTTGGGAAGTTCTTAAAGACAGAAATGTCCTGATATGTGATTGTGCCTTGAGCCTTCCTAAGTGCTAATAAATGACCAAAATCAACCATAAAAATATTTTTTCTAAATTAATAACTCCAGAGAATATGGTTCTTGAATCAGCTGTTGCAAATATTGTGGAACGATTCAAACATTTCAAACGTCTTGGCACAAGAAAGGCCAAAACCAAAACCACTGCAGGATATCAGTGACCTTTAGAGTCTGAGCTGATTGTGCATTAGCAACTGTCAAAGCATTAAAATCAATATCAGACTCGGAACCCAACACAAAAAACTCCCCCCACTGCTATTCATCACAACTCTGCCACATCCACAGGAGCAATAAATGAAATCATCTGCGCCGAAAATCCAAATACAGATGCATCAAATTTTATGTTTCTTCTTCCAGAGTTTGGAGAAACGTTATACAGTGTTCTTAGAAGTCATGCCCTCTATTTGCCAGGGATCTAAACTGATCCATCTTCTGTAGTAAAGAACTTAGATTTCCTCCGACGATTGAAAGAGAAAGCTTGTGATTTCTCCGCCTTGTTCTTCACACATCCATCATGTCTCCACTTCTGCCGGGATGCAGACTTGTAATCAAGGCAGGTGTGGGAAATTTGGTGACCTGAAGCTGCTGCCTCTCAGTGTAAACAGAGACCCTTATTATCGCCACGGGAACGCACTATAAGAGATGTTAAGCAAACTGTAGCTCCGCAAAAAGTCAAACATTGTAAATCATTATTTCAAGCCCAAAAAAAAGAGAAAATATCGCAAATGTTTAGAGAAATCTACGATAAATACGAAAACCATAGCAAAGTCTTTAGAGAGGTCACATCGTCACCTTCCCAAAATAATAATAATAATAATAATAAATCACCACCTCTTTCTTTCCAAAAAATGTTTTTTAGGCGAAAAAGAAAAAAATATATACTTTTGGCAAAAATGTATTGGACATTATTTTAGGAAGGTGAGGACATTAACCATTAACCGGCGGGGTTGCAAAGAAGGGTTCACTGATTGCAATTTCCTAGCCAATTACTGAGCTTCAAAAAACCTGATTCTGATTTTGGCCAATAGCAATTTTTCCTTGAAAAGTTGCTAAATTGGCAACATTTGAGTTGACTTTTGTTAACTGGCCTGGTGGGCTGGTCTGTTAGTCAACCCTCTCTCGGTGGCTGGTAGTCAGCCCCTTGCAGAGGTAGATAAAATCGGTTTCTGGTGTTAGTACCAGCCGATTGCAGATCCCACAAAATGAAGAATATTTGCGCTGATTTTTCGGTGCCCCCTTATAGTTACAAACTGCAATCCTAGAGGAACGAGTCCAGATGTGTCTCTGCCTCATCACACCGGACAATACTATTAGCAAGAGTTTGTGGAGCTCACCTCCTCGGTAAGGAAGTAATTCTTCCTTTAGATTCAGGTGTGCAGAACCTGTGGACATTCCAGATATAGCAGAAGTCTTGCTGTGGATAAGCAGGAAGACATTTGGATCATGAATGTACACAGAGGGAGTGCATGCATTAAAGTCTTGACTCTATTTTTCCTAATCTCTCAAATTCTTGTGTCCTCACTAATTAGCAGCATTGCTCTTCTCTGCCTCTCCACTGCAGGTTCCGCTGCATTGTGTATCCTCTCCAGCCCAAGCTGACTCTGCTCGTTGCCAAGGTAGCCATTGTGTCCATCTGGGTGTTAGCCGTGGCTATTATGTGTCCCGCGGCAATAGCCCTTACTGTGGAGAAAGTCCCTTTCCATTACATGGTCTACAATGATGACTTCAATCACACGCTGCCCCTTTACACCTGCTATGAAAACTTTGCCAATCCCCACATGAGAAAGGTCTACACGGCGGTTCTCTTCGCCCACATCTACCTGGTTCCCCTCGCCGTGATCACGCTGATGTACGTGAGCATCGGCGTCAAACTCTGCTCCTCCGCTGTGGCGAACCGAGAGCCCCAGTTGGGCAACATCACGGTCCAGCCAGGAGGCAGGAGACACGCTCAGCAAGTGGTCTCCCAGAAAAAGATCAAGGTCATAAAGATGCTCATCGTGGTGGCGTTGCTGTTCATGCTATCCTGGTTGCCCCTCTGGACCCTCATGATGATGGCAGACTATGGTGGACTGGACAGGGACCAGCTGGACCTCCTCACCAGCTACATCTTCCCCTTTGCCCACTGGTTGGCCTTCTCCAACTCTAGCGTCAATCCCATTGTCTATGGCTACTACAACAAGAACTTCAAGCGGGGCTTTCAGGCGGTGTGCAAGACGAAGCCCTTCTGCTGTGTCGCCCGCCTGCAGTGCAGAATGCCTCGATGGGGACGGAGAGGAAGATCTGCACAAGCGCTGTCGGAAGGGACCGAACTGAGGGATGGCAGCAACAACCACAGCAACTTTCTGTTGGGACTAAGAAACCGCGTTCACAATGACAACAAACTGAGCGAAACGCCAGAAATAAACAGGAGCTCAAGAACGGGATGTATGGGGGTCCACAAAGGCAGAAGACTCTCCGATCAGGGCATAGAAATGGTAGCCATACATAAGAAAAGCAGTAATGACGAAGGCTCTGAGAAGGTCAGCTCACTAGCAGTTTCAGTGTATCAGGCATGGGATAACTGAGATATACCTGGAACAAAATATGAACCACACAAAGCCATAACACAGTGCATTGGTAAAGACGACGTCATTATTAGGATTCTCACTCAAAGCCCACAAACCCTGGATCAAGTCTAAACATTCCAGTTAAAGCTGCAGCATATATATACATATGCTTTTCACATATTTGTTAAAAGTTTAAGACAGATAATCTGTGAAAAAAAATCAAACTCCTCTGCCTCCTCAGTTCTACAGAAATACAGCACTCAATCAGAAACAACCAGTCAGAGCCAGGAAGAGGGTCTTATGGTGCGTTCACACCAAACGCGTTTTCGAGCGTTTGACACGTCGAGCTCATCCAACCTCGTCTGACGCTCCACAGAGACTTTGAACGTAAACCAGACGCGCCTGACGCTCGAAAGACATTTGGCGCGAACGCACCAAAGGTGCACACTCGCCGAACTTGAAGCGTCAATGCGTTTTGTGTGAACGCGCCATTAGTGCCGCCTATCAGTTTCCAGAAATGTTTTTGTAAAAGGTACAGCTTTAAGTCGTTCCAGCTGAATGTTGCTGCCTCTTTGCATGCATTGTGAAATTAAGGGGTAAAATGCTCCACTGTGGGTGTTGTAAGCAAATGCCTGTAGAAGACGCAATCTTGAATAAAACTCAGATCAAACTATCGGATGTATGAGGACACAACAAGGCGACTGGTCGGCGCTGAAATAATCAATTACTTGAAATGGAAACACAAACTAAACAGACATTCATGTAGTTCTGAGATATTCTTATGCGCCGTATTGTCAAGGACGTTTCAGCTTGGCTACGAAGAGCCTTCAAGAAGAACCGCAGAACCTTTGAGGCTCTTGAATGAAAGTAATTTTAAAGGAAATGTGCGCATATTAAACGTTACATGTCAGTCTGCTTAATGGACGCAAAATGACTATTAAAAGCATTAAAGGTGACCTTAAGATCCACTCTAGTCAGTGCAAAAAGAGCCTCGTCACTCTGCCACTATCCTTTGTATCAAATAATTCTCCCACTCCATTCATGTACATTAAAGATCAGCGTCTTTAATGCTGACCTGTACTTTATGAAAACGGAGTATTTCCGTTCTCATTTCAGCTGCCATGCCTTCCTTTGTTCTCCGACAGCTGCATCACAGCCATTCTCCTCGCCGTGCTTTCATTCTGAACCGCTACGTTAAGCTCAGCATGTTCTCTGTCGTGAAACAATGTCGGATATTGTAACAAAAAACAGCTCGCATTCACTCAAAAATGTGCCTTTAAAGAAAGTCAAACTACCTCTGTAAATGCACAAAAGTCAGTGAAAACTCTGCTTTCAATCACAATTAAGAACTCAAAAAAAAAAAAACCTGTCGGTCGTCTACCTCAACTCACACCAGGGTAATTTGTATATAAACTCAATCGTCAAGCCAGTTTAGCACAACCAGCTTCAATTTTTGAAATGAAACAAAACGAAAAAAAATCTAAGTTCCATTGAAAATCCTTGCTGATCATAAGAACTTTACATCATGTAATGTTACATAAGCCTCCACCTTCACTCTGAGTTGCTCTGGCTTAGAGCTGGAATCCCACAATAAGATAAAACTTCATCTCATTTAAATAATGAAAAGTGGTCATAGCTTGTGTGTGTGTAGAGTATCGCACTTTAACCCCAAGGTGGTCGAAAGACAGAAAGAAGTGAAGAAACGAGTCAAAAGAGACGGAAAAACTGCAGAGAGCAAAGTCCTTCATCGGTCTGTAACAGACCAAAACTCCCACAAAATACCAAACAGTGTTGCATCATCAGCAGCTGCAATTCCAAGTACCAGAATCTTGCACGATTTGACATTTTGAAAATAAATTAGCTTAATTACGACGCAACAAATTTTTTGATTGCAGATTTTGCCACCAAGATAACTTTTCTTTGGCAAATCTGCAACTGAAATGTTTGTTTTGCATCAGGCGAGTCGCAAACCACAAAGAAGAAGACAGGAAGCAGGAGGACGACCTTTGTTTAGTGACTTTCGTTGCATTTCCTATTTATTGGAAACACCACACTTGAGTTATTTCTACAATAACAGAATATTGGCAAAATTTTGCACACATTTGTCATGGGAATCTGTTCAAATAAAGGAGAATAAAGATTCAATGACATCGTTCTTGGTTTGCCTTTCCGTCCTACTGTTCTGTGTGAGAATCAGCAGAGAGGAGAGAAAACGATTCAGTATTTTTACCCAAGTATAGAGAAGGAATCTCTCTAAACCAGCTGTCACATAAACATTGCAAAGTTTTCAGGTGCGAGAATTAAAAATCTAAAAAGTTCTTGGACACATGAAAGAAAATGTGTCAAAAGAAACCAAAGTAACAATGAACAAAGCGCTGAAGTAAGAAAGTGAAAAGTAGAAAATTTGAGCTGAAGCCAACATAAAGATCAATTTATAAACGATTTTTAAACAGTACAGCTTGCCAGGCGTCACCCAATTTAATGTTCTTGCTTGTTCTGATGCAAATGTGTTCAGATGCATGAACAAACTAACTGTACAATATGCAAATTGCTGCGGGAAATTAGAACGATTCATAGTGAATAACTCGAGCTTATTCACGTGCAACTTTCTGACATTAAGCATACTAAAAAGGCATCTGACCTGATGATCAGAAAGACTTGCTGCTTATGAGTGTCTTTCCTGGAACTTGGATGGATTTAGACTGTATTTACGTTTCAGCACTAAGATGGCTCTTGCGGTGAAGATGTAAACAACCGCAGCCCGGCACAGCAAGAGACTCGTACTTTCGCAGCAGAATTTACACATGAGCCAAAAAAACTTTGTTAAAATTCCTCGCAGTTCTCTGACAGGGCTGCTTGAAGTCATTGTGAAGGGTTGGAAAGGTGTCACATTTTGGGGGTGTTTTGGGCTGAATTCCAGCTGTCCAACAACTCTAAAGTCTAAAACTTCTCCATGGAAGTTGTCAGCTTGCATTTACATGGGTTCGCTGCACCCAGCTTTCAGGTAGTCGGGGTTGGATCCCTTGATGACGGCGGCGGAGCATCCAGGCTGTCTGGAGCTGCTCAGCTCACGCCGGAAGCATCGCTGTGCAGACCTGCAGAGGAGTTTCTCAGCTGTGCACAAAGTCCTAGCAGACAAAATGGATCGGCACCGTACGGATGTACTTGCACTGCAGACCACCGACATGGCGTTTGGGTAAATCCGACGTACACTACTCACAAAACGTCAGAGATGTTTTCCTTTCGGGTGAAATTTGAAACTGGGATTCAGAGCAACCTTTGCAGGCGAACTTGAGGCGACCTTCTCTAAACAATCGATTCCGCATGTCCGACTGTTCAATGTTTCTCTGCTTTTTTGCGCAACTTTTTGTTCTTTAACAAGGAGCCGGACAACAAAATTCACAACGGGTGTTTGAACCATTGATTGACCAATCAGAATAGGTATTTAAAGAGTCCTCCATATCATACTATTCACATTTTGAACAGTATGATATTCAACATAAATCTTAGATATACAAAGAACACCAGCAGTTCTTTGTATATAAATGTACAAAAAAACTATAATTTCTGTTTTGTCAGAAATTCTTTTGCCCGTCTTTGTTTGGCCCAAGTGGGTTCATCCCTGCCGTTTTGTGAGTAGCATATGTCTGCATTAGCACAGGCAGAATGCAAATGGACTTTAAATTAGGACATCAACGTGGAAGTAAGAAACTCTTCAGTCAGTGCGATGAATGGAAAACTACTGACCTCAGCTCACCTTTAGTTAAGAGTTTCTCTTTGCATCATGCGAACCCCCAGCCTCTCACAGAACCCAACATGAACTATGCACCTCAAAGTGGTTTTCCCAGGTCATGACCCAGGGTTAAACCCGTTGCCAGTATCCATCGGGGTGAACAACCCCAGAACTGCGTGGTGTGAAGCAGATGTGGCTTAATGTTGGCTCGCCATAAACTCAAAGCCAGATTCCTAATTATAAATACTTTGGTAATCTGGCTGTGCCTTGCTGTGTTCCCAAAATGAACAGGGATAAAGTGCATTGAAAAAAACAACAACAACCATAAAACTGAACAAATGTGAAGCATGATGACATTACCTTTATCGCAAACTCTGAGCAGATGTGATTACTGTACAAATGGTACGTTTATAGTTCTCTGTTTTTATCATAAAGATGATTGTAAAAGCGAATAAGGTGAAGCAAGAACAATATGTAAAACTTCTGTGTGGAGAAATAAACCTTATTGCGTCTTTTCTCGAATAGAGCAAGGAGAGACAAACGCGACGTGCTCGAAACAGACCAACGTTGATTCCTTTTCGTTTCCCTCGACAGCAGCGTCGACGCTTTGATGTTCGGTTCCGTCCTGTAAAAAACCAGCGAGGCGCGTCTTAGTCGTCACGCGGCTAAGACTTGGAAAAGTCGTGGGGACGGAAAAAACACATTCGCAAATATTTCGGTCCAACGGCGATTTTGTTGGTGCGCAGTTTTGTCGTCGACTGGTGACCAACGTGGTGTGAATATTTCCAGGTCTGTGTCTTCATTAGAAGCGTCGTTTCCTATCCGAGCTGCGTCGCCGTCGCCTCACTGTGCGCGCGACGTGACGGAGCGTCTGTCTGTGTCTTTAAATGATCGCGTGCTTACGTATAGACAGAGAATGTTCCGCTCAAAGCCCACAGTGGGCTTTGGTTTTGTTATCGCTGTCGAACTTTTTTTTGTGAATGTATTACAGATGTAATAAAATAAAAAAAAAAATAAAAAAAAGAGAGAAAAGGAAAGTAAAAAGCCCCGTATGATTTATTTTTTCCCCCTGCGGTGAGTCAATGTTCCCTGATGAAAACTCAGGAAAAGCAAACGTTTGGGTCCGTGTCTGTGGCTCGCAATGCAAACCTCTGGACTGTGTACCGTGGAGCTTTCTTGTGACGTGGAACGCCGTGTTGTGAAGCTCGCGACTGCTCTTCGTATTCGACCCCCCACGTGCTTCTCTTGGCGTCACTTGTGTTGCTGAGTTTCTATATTTAAACCTCTCTTTGTTCCTGTTTTTGCTCCTTTTATTTGTTCATTTATTTGCTTTAATGGCATCGATGAGAAAATGTCTGACAAGCTGCAACCTCTAATAAACCAGCGATATTGACTTTGACTCTCTGTGATTTCTTTCAATTAGATTCTTAAGATTTTAAAGCACGCAATCTACTGTGACATTTTTTATTATCATTTTTATTATTATTATTATTATTAAGGGTTTTTTTTACATTTTGCGTAGAAGAAAGTCTTCTTCAGAAGTTCTTGTGTCGTGTACTTCAGTGGGTCTTGGTGCAGCGCCGCCACAGGCGAGGAGGAGGAACAGGTTTTTTTTTTTTTTTCAAAGAGTTTGGTTTGTGTTTAAAACAATGCAGTGTGAAAGTGAATCACGCCAGAAAAAAATCTAATAAATATTGCAATTCTGGTCCCAAGTTGAACCAAGTCTACCAAACTTATCAAGTGTGAGAACACCCATTGGTGCTTCACATGCAATTTGATGAACTTAATTCTGAATCTACCCGATATCACAGGGAGGTTGGAGGAAGTGATAGCAATCGATAAACCAATACAGATCAATAACTACATTTCACGGTATCAATAGACGCGTGAAATTTGATCAACAGATATTTTATCAATACCTGTAGATATCAACAGACAGGATATTGATATTGTGATACGTTTTTCAGCCACATCGTCTCTAATAAACATCACAACAGAATCCCTGTTAGCCGTTTCATATTAGCCACATGACTTTGAATTCGTCCTATTCCACTCAAAGTGGCTAAAACCTAAACCTTCCCATGCACACAACCACTTTTTTTTATTAAATCAAAATCTGGATGCTGTAGGAAGCGCAAAATATGTTCTGAAATAAATAATTTAAAAAGATATATTTCTTACAGCAACTCACCCCAAGACTTCTGCATTGTTATGCACAAAAAGGTTTCCCGCCTGGACCGCGCCCGGGATGCATATATGTTCAGATCTGCATCAATAAACAAGGCCATGTCTGTGGCAGCATGCAGTGTGTCCCTTCAAACCATGTGTACTGTACATATCTTTCAGCAGTAATGACGCCTCCACAGATGTTCAAGCCATTGCCATCGCTGTTCATAACAAGCCAGATGGTCTTCAGTCCACGAATTACAAATGGCGCTTCTTCGCGACCGGAGGTGTTCTCTGCTTTCCGCCGGAGCCTGCTTTCAAAAGTTTTCCCCTCACCGGTCTGAAAGTCTGAGATAACGCCTGAGCGGGAGATTTTTGTCTGGGTGACAAAACCTCCCAAACTTCAGCAGAGACGCTTTGAGACAGACGTGACAGACCTACATCGAGAGCTCCGCTTAGCAGCTTGTCATTTCAGCTGCCAGCTGCAAATCCCTTGGGCCGGACGTGTCTGGGATAGACTCCCCCAAGTGAAAATGTGGATTTGATGAGGCGATTTGGCTCCAATTTAAAAAAAGAAAAAGAAAACCAAATGCCAGGCTCTCTGGGACTGCAGGGGAATGTCCTGCTGGTCTGCCTCCTTCCTGCAGGCTCAGGAAGGAGAAGCGGTTCAGTGTCCCAGAAAGGAGCATGTTTTGGAGCAAATTGAGTGGATCTGCCTCAGAGCAGAAGCAAATGATCCTTTAAAAGCAGTTGGCTGAAGATGGGTAGAGTGTGATGCTCTCTGAGGTGAAATAAGTCCAGGGAACTCAGTGAGAAAGAAGCTATTACTTTGTAACAGTGGTGTGGCCAGGGGCCCATTTGTGGCCCCTGATTGCAACTTCAGGACTGCACATATGCCAGGTAAAATATTCGATCTTTACTGAGTATTGGAGTTTGAGTGATTCTAACCCTGATCTTGTTGCAAAGAACAGGCTTACATTTCACTCAAAGGATTTTTTATTTTTTATTTTTTTGCTTTTTTGCATGATCTCATTCCCACCAACACCTTGTTCCATGTTTCAATAACAGCCAAAGCCAAATCTACAAATCACTTCACTGTCTGGATTTCCTGATCTGGGGCGATGCGTTTCCCTCCGTGAAGCGGTGAGCCGCTCTCCAGCTGCAGCTCTGAAAAGATTCGATCTGTTGCCTGTCGGTCTGCATAACATTAAGTCAGGCGATGCGGCTCCACTGTCCCGCCTCACGGAGCAGCACTGAGCTGCAATTCAATTCAGAATTAGCATTCTTTTAAAGTTCTTCATCCTTGTCGCTTTAGGATATCTGCTTTCATGCAGTTCAAATTCAACAAGATGCTAAGCATCAACACTTCCCCGACTTTATCATAAATGCAGTAGCTGGAATTTAACTGGAAATTTTAAAAAAAAAACCCTGCAGTTTTTCACTTTAATGGTGAAATCATTTTTCAGTTTACCATGGAAACATTTGAAGATATTAAATCAGAGAAATCAGGAGGAATCATCACGGATTTCTGAAACAATCCATCCGACAGATGCTTGTTGTTTTTTTTTTCAGGTCTCCTCAGAATCAGACGGGCGCAAACATCCACCTTCAGCTGAAAGGTTATTGGAAATGAATTGGAAATGTCACCAGTACGTTTGTTTTTGCTGCGTCTGCATCTTGGCCACAGCAGCCAGTGGAGACGCAGTCAGGAGCTGCACGTCTGTTGACCCTGAAATTGCACAAGTTGGAATTATGAAGATAAACTTTCAAGGCAATTTTGAAAAAAAAATAAATAATTTTTTTTTTTGAGAAAACGTTTTGTCACTAGGATGAGGTGGCGTTTCTGCAAACTAGCATATTTTGTAAAATTCCATTGGAAACACATTTCACGCATCGCAGGGTCATCGCCGGAGGTCACAGCTGGCGGAAAAGGAAGAAGAACTCATCATTTAATGACTCATCATGTGAACAAACTTTCTTATTTAACGGAAACACCAAAACTGTGAAATAGTGTCCGTTTTTTTGTTTTGTTTGTTTGTTTGTTTTTCCCCAACATCAGCGAAAATATTGACAAAGTTTTGCAATCGTGACGGATTTTGCAAGTTGTTCCCCGGATCGCTTTCTGACGGAGCTCGTCATCATTAGTTGTCGACGGCGTCCTCCTTTGGCTCGTCTTCCCTGTCCCGGTGCGGTGAGTCACTCCTCCCTAACCGCTGCATCGTTCTCATTAGCCTGCTGGAAAAATAATTTGCTCTGGTTGCGAAGATGCATTTCACTCAAAGAATCTCTCGCTGCATCACAGATGGCAGACGTATGGAGGAATGCGTAATTAAGGCAGAGAGACACTTGGCACCTCGGCGTCAGAGAAAGGCAGGAGCCAGAACAGGACAACTTTAAAATTGTCCACTATGGTCTCTTTTTTTTTTTTTTTTTTAAGGCTCCTTGAGTTTTACACTTGGTTTCAATGGGAAGCTTCTGAGTTGTAAACATCTGGCTGGAATAATTCATGTCATGTAAACGACCTGAGGGCAGAACCAGGGTCACTGGGTGAAGACGAACATCGCCTGGCCGTTTCCTTCCGTTCTCCTCTTAGCTCAGATTGTCTCCGGTCGATTTTTTGGCCGGAAGAGTTGTGGGGAACGACGACGCCAACTTCCTGCGCTGCGATGTTAAGCAGTCCCCAACTTCTGACGCTTGTCCACGATTCAGAAAACTTGTTAAAGGCTGAAATATTTCATTTTGACTTGGTCATTTTTAATAGAGATGTCATATTTGGCATTTCCCGGTGCGGTAAAAACGAACTAAACCGCTTTCCGCCATAGAACTTGCACATGTATTTGTTTGCCGGGTCGTTTGTTCTCACAGCAGCAGGCAGAAATGGGTTGTAAATGTCCTTAAATGTCCTTACTGCTTTCAAGGGGGCGATTTTTTTTTTTTTAATTGCTTCGTATCGTGGATTTAGGTAAGGGATTAACTCCAAATCTATTCTGACCATATGAAAGGAAAATGTAAGTAGTTTAACAGGAAGTGGGACGTATGAAAAGGAAAAATTACGCATGAAAGCCCCTTTTCATTCCAGTTGCTGTTTGTCGTTTGTAATGTCAGTCTGACCTTTAAGGCAAAGGAACTCAATAAAGCTTCCAGTGTAACCGAGCAGCTACACCCATATAAAACACCACACTTGGCAGCCATGTTTTGCATAACAAGAGGTTCTTCTTTAAGCTGGAGCAACATTTTATAACTCACAAATCAAAAGACAAACCCCCCAGAACTCAGTTCCCCCTAAATATCATCTGCCCAGCTCCTAAAGATTTGGTGTCTTTAGTCTCCGCGTTTTTTAATCAGCAGTCCGCAGACGCGCTCGGCCCGTTGTGTCGTCACAGCGACGGCCTCGGCCGCCAATTAAAAGCGACGGCGATTTTTTTCCCACGGAACGCCAAAAATCGGCCTCACTTCCTGTTTCGCTCCGCGCTCGCAGGCGGCGACGTGAAAAGCATCTCGCTGATCTCATCGTCCCCGCGTGGCAAATGTCACCGAAAAGGGACCGAAGGCTCATTACGGCTCAAAAGCCGAGTACATTAACACTAATTGGGCTGCATATTTATGCAAATGCACAGTTGACAGTCATTAGCTGAGGGGGGGGGAAGGGGGGGGAGGGTGAAGCGCGAGCAGAGCATAAAGCGCGACCATATTTCTTTAGAAAACGCAAAAGCACGATGCATCCTAGCACTTAGAGCCGCTTGGCTCTTTATGCTTTCTGGGTTTTTTTGTCGTTTTTTTGCTTGTCTGCTGCACTTAAAGGTTCACTAAAAAAAAAAGAAAAAAAAAAGTTGATTCAACTTTTTTTTTTTCCATCACTCTTTTTGTTCAACGAGAATCTGAATCCCGTTTTGTCTCCCTTAGAAAACATCTCGCGGGAGAAAACATGGCCTCCGAATCGCTAATTAGCGGAGGCTTTGAATATTTTCCAGACATGGTGTGACTTTGATCGCAGACCGACACACGGTCCGCTCGTGTTTGTTTGCGTCGATCCTCCTGAACGTCGCATCTATTTCTGTTCTGTACTTCATAAGAAGGACTTAGAAGAAATGGGTGAAATGCAAAAATTAGACAATTTTTTTTTTCTACTCAAAAACAAAGGAGGAAAAATACGGGTCACAACCTGCAGCCGGTCTGTACAAATATATTTCCACAAATGCATCTGGGACTGAAAGCAGATGAAGACAAAAAAAAAACAAACAAAAAAACGGTAGGACCGCAGTCTTTATGATGTGCTGTGACCTACGGAGGCTTTTCATGGACATTTTTAGTATTTTGCTGTGAGTTTGTGAACCCTGACACCAGCTGATGTTTGTTGGCCTGCACATACCCCAATCTAAAAAAAAACAACAAAATGACCAGGCAGTGACCTGCTGCTGGTCTCCACGGTAACAGCTAAACACAGAAAAGAAAAAAAATAAATAAATAAGAAAGAAAAATCAAGACAAGAAGAAGAAAAAACAATGCATAGATTTATTGAGTTGGGTTTGGTTGGATGAAAACGGCGAAAGTGAAGATCACACGTGTTACAATATTTCCGGAGCCGTCTGATGATGCGTTCAGGGTAGTTCTCCATTGTGAGGTAATCGCTCGATTTAAAAAAAGCCCAAGAAAACACGCTTTGTGAAGAGAAAAACTACAAATTAAACTGATTGGTCCAATCACGGAGGCGCAGATTGTCCTCTTTATTCTCCTAACACCCAAGCAATAATCTTGGTTTTATTGATAAATAATAATAATGAAAAAAGACCCTGGTAATTTCTCACTTTATTTGGTATTGATGATTTTTCACAGCGCATCATAATAAGCTCGCTGCAATCAGAACTGCACGGTGTGAATTACTTATACCTCCAATGATGCGGAGCCTCTGCAATTTCTAAAACGTCTTTATGTTTCCGATCTGTGGCTAGTGTTTAAATTTTAAAAACATACCATCCATTAAAAACATTTCATCACGATTTAGCATATTTTCTGAAGTTTCCTGGAACAAAGTGAGATTGCTTTTGAAACTTAAATAAAATGTTCAAAGAAAATTAAGACAGAAAAGAAAAACTATTGGTTCATTTGAGTGTGTTGATTTGCTTATCTTTGATTCAGGAATGTGCTTCTCTAAACTTGCCAGACAGTAAAAGTCTCATTTTTCACAGACTTGACTTCAAAACAGAACTAATATAAAAGTAAAAGAGGATGACGGAGTGTAAAACAAAAGGATTTGGTAACAGTCGGGTCTCATTGAAGGTGCGGGTTCGTTGCCAGCGGGGCTGTGATTTCTGAGCTCAGTTTGCAGCCGACCGAACCTCCGTCACAGCTTCGCCTCGTGCCGTCCAAACGGGACGCCCTCGTGCGAACGCGCTCACGTTGCTACAAAACGTTAAAGACCGCAGAATGACGACCGACTGAACAGGGCGCGTGTCGACCCACGGGAAGGCGTTTCTGCAGGTCTCACTGCAGATGCTCGGTCTTCAACCTGCAGGCCACGGCTGTGATGAGCGCAGCTCCTTTCCCGCTGCCGTCCTCCGACTTGAGGAACGTCACCTCGCACTGCGGGGCCAGGTCCTGCAGGGTCTCCTGCATGATCCTCGAGAAACTTCAGAGAACGAGGAGGGAGCGGAGAGCAAAACACAAAAATTAAGACTTGGCAGTAAAGCCTTTGAATGATTAGAAATTTAAATCTGCTGTGAATTAATCATGATTAATTAATCGGTAATTCACTTATTTAAAGGGGCAGTGTTATGTAAAATCAGCTTTCTTCCCCTTTACATCAAGTCATAATGTTATTAACCCACTCAGTTCCTTCAGACTAGCCAGCAGCAATTAGCAAACACCTGGTGGAACTGAGGCATCTGTTGAGCTCATTATAGGAGCTACTTCTCAGAGCAACGCTGGTAAAAAATGACGTTAAAGAGTTAACGGAGGAGCCGTGTGGTGCTCTGAAGGCAGAGTTTTAGAAAGAATACAAGTATTTCTTAAAGAGACAGATCCGATTTCACGGTGTTAAATTACAAAGTCAAATTTATGTTACGTCACATGCAATTTATATAGATTTTTATAATAACTCAAGGTAGAAGTTACCAGATTGTGCTATAAAATGGCACTATGTGCTTGGAGAATACACAACGCTGCCCCTTTAAGGATTCATGTTTGAGGTTTAAAACACATTAAATTAACAGAAAAGACTAATCCTTAAAATTAAAACTTGCTTTAACAATTGGGAACACGGCCTAGGCGAAACCAACGTGACCAACTTCAAAGAATTAAAATGTTCCTTACTGAGGATGGGTCTTATAAAGGGTACCATCCACTCCCACCGTGATGGACAGCTGGTTCTGGTTGCGGTTCTGCCGGATCTTGTCGACAAGAGCGGCCAAACCGGCGCCGCAGAGCTGCGCCGCACGGCGACCCACGACGCTGCACACCTCCTTCACCAGGACGCTGTCGTCACACGTGGAGCCGGTGAGGCCCAGGTGCTGCAGGATGGAGCGGACCTGACGCATGGCCAGCCGGTCGCTGTGGGAACAGGGGCAGTTCAGGGAGCGACACTGGACGACTCTGCTCGTTTTAACTCCCAAGATGTGACATGAAGCAAATGCAGGAATAAACGCCTAACATGGGAATTAAAAATAGAGTGTTGACGTCTGAAGCAACACACTGGATTTGCGCGAGGCTTAAAGAGGCTTTAACTCCATCAGCAGGAAGGTTAGACAGAAGGTGACAACTGCTGGTCTGATTACCCTATAATAGAAGAAAAATAAATGTCAATCCCTGGCCCTCAGATTTAAGCTCCATGCAAGACCCTGGCCTCTGGGGGGGGGAAGGATAATCAAGAGGAAGGCTTTTGTTAACGACTGAAGGCACCTGGGGCCACCGACACAAAGAGTGTGGCTGATAACGGGCGAAGACGTTACTCTTTGACAGCTGGTCACTTTAGAAGCCGTGTGTACAGGCTGCCGTTAGCAGCGGATGCATTTACAGTTCACTTTTTTTTTTTCATTAAATGTATGAAACTACAATTGAATTGCAAACATGCCCTATAGGATCCAACCAAATAAAATCCCATGCGTTAATTTTGACGCATGGGATTTGGCTCTTTCAGCGGGTCCACCAGCGTCCAAAAGATCTGTCAAGTGTGACTGAAACTTTAATCGGACCCGTGTGTGTTTATATCTTCCTCCCACACATGGAGCCCATCTCACGTCACATCGCTCTGCTCTGCAAACTCCAGCTGGAAACACGGACACCCAGCTGACCAATAATGGAGCATGTCAGTGTTTTCCAAGAGCTGAATAGCGATAGCCTCTTGTGAACTTTATGTCTGCTTTGTGACACAGACTCATTCCATCTCGTATTGAGCTCCAGCATTTGCGAGATTTAAAACAGATGAAGGAAGGAAGTTCTATGCTTTTATGTCCAGTGTTTCTGTTGCATGGTGGAAAAGTAAAGCAACCTTTTAAAGCACACCTCGTATTAAAATTGGATAAAGTCTGGCTAAATTAAAGTAGATTACATAAAACAATTCGTATCTACAATTGGTGGAACATTTGAATGACTGTTTATGCAAATCGGAGCATAATTACGCAGCGTTTTCAACATGTCATTGTTCACAACATTATTGTTTTTTTGTATAAACAACATGGCTGTTTTACTTGAAAGCTTACATAAACATTAGCTTGTGTTTATGTGAGCTAAACACGAGCTAAACTAGAAGCCAGTTTACTGCTTTTAACCGTTTAGTGAAGAACTGGACAGTTGCAGCAAAAATATTAACATTGCTGTCCAGGCGCCTTTATTTATGTACGAAAACGAACAAACTTCTGACCAATCACGCGATGCCTCGTACATTTTGTTGAGAAGCGAAGGGGGATGCATCATTGCACGCCGACGGCGCAGCCTTCACAGGCTCGGTGGTTTTGTTTGGATACTTCACCTTTCAATCTGTGACAGGAACTTGGTCTCAAAGATGCCCCTGGTCTTCAGCCGCTCCGACACTTTGCCCCTGAACAGCAGACCCTTGGTGGTGAAATCCATCAGCACATTCCTCACTATCTCTCCCAGGTACATGCCACTGATCATCTTCTCATATCTTCAAAAATAAGACGCAGAACAAGATGATGTCACACCTGCGCAACATTATCATGCACAGTCAGACATTTTTCTTCACAGTCATTTTTCCCTCTGTCTGCACACGGCTTTTTTTTTTTTTTTTCCCCTTTCTTTTTGAGGACATGGCAGATTCACTTATGTCACTCATTGCAGATGCAAATTTAAGGTGTGATTACAGAGCAGCACAAAGATGTTCAGTTTTCAAATTCAGCCACGTGAACCGAATGCAGCAGCAGCGGAAGAGAGAAGAGGCTTCAGAGTCAAGAATATGAAAGAGGTTGAAACGAATGTAAGTAGTAAACAGTCCAGTTTGACCCAACGTAGCATTTTTATTTCGTTATATTACAATTAAACACATCCAGGGTCTATGATAATTATCTATCCTCTTCACCGTCTTCATTGCTTTTACAAACCAAACTAAATTTGACTTTTTTTTCTTGCCAAAACATAAATCTGAAAAAACCATGTATCTAGTATGCTCTGCTGTGTTTCATCCTCTCTTTCCTGCCTTGTTTTCTTTTCCTCTGAATTTTCAAACTACGCCTCTGAGGTATTTGTTAGGTTGATCCTCAAACGCAGCGGAAGTACTAAGTGCGTTGCTTTTGTGATGGCTTGGAGACATAATTAAAATCTGACTGCAAATCTGATTAATTGCACAGGCCTAAGTGTTCAATGAACAAGGGCATTGTTTGTCTCAATTAATTAACCGTATGCAGCACTTCCTAACCAGTGTGTAAAAAATACTGATGTATTTCACTGCAAAAACACAACATCTGTTCTGTTTGCCCAGTTTCTAGCAAATATCTTAATACACTTGAAATACAACAAAACTAAAATCTGCCAGAGGAACTAATACTTTTTGTTTTTTAAAGAATTATTAACTTGAAATAAGCTACTTTTGTCAATAAATTAAGATATTTAATAGAAACTAGACCAAAAATTAAAAAAGATTTTGTGTTTTTCGCAGTGTCTAGTTTCAGCAAATGTCTTAATGACTTAAAATAAGACAAAACTAACTCACAGGTAACTTTTCAGTAAAATATAGCAGTTTGTCCTCACTCATCAGTTCCTTCATTTTTTCCATATGGGAAAAATCTGCATGTGAATCGAGTAGTTTTTCATGAATATTAGAACAATCTCCTGGATCTTGCTGAAAAGTTACTTGTAAGTTAGTTTTGTCTTATTTGAAGACCAGTCAGTGATTTACTTCACTGCAAAAATACTAAATCTTACCAACAATGTCTTTGCCTCTTACTTCAAGTACACTAAGTGAAATAAAATCTAGAATTTGGTCAAATAAAATCAATCAAATCAATGAAAGCTATTTTCAGTCTCATCACTTTTTCTTCTTGTGTTTGCTCTTATTCCTGCTTCTCACGTACCTCTGCTTCCCAGGGTGGTTGGAGGATTCGTCGACAGCACGATCGAACTCTGTGCAAAAGTCGTCCAGTTCACCGTTTTCGCCGAATGCTCCCCACTCCACGTTGACGCACATGCGGCCTTCATTTCCCTCCACCGTTTCGATGTTGTGCATTTCCTCCATGTAGCAGGCGTTGGTCCCTGTGCCTGATGTTAAAAAAAATAAAATAAAAATAAAAAACAGGGCTGATAAAAGCTTCATGTTTAGAAACACATTGGCCACAGTGAGCACTCTACTATTATTATTATTATTATTATTATTATTATTTCAAATCAAGCAGGAAAAAACAGGAACAGACAGACTTACCTACAATAAGGCCCAGCTCACATTTGGGGTCCTGATAGGCACAGGTCATCATGGTTCCCACGGTGTCGTTCACCACTGCCACAAAGTTTAGGTCGAATTTCTGGATGTGGAAGAAACACAAACCCAATTTACAGTAAAAAATAAATAAAATAAATCAGATAGAGAGGAATAATAATCAAAAGTAAAATACAGATTATATATATATATACTTTTTTTTTTTCGATGTTTGTTCAAATGGTCAGTGATTTGACAGTATAATATAATGATATAAGACAGATTCAGTTTCACATGTGAAAACTCTGGTCCAGTTAAAGTCCAGATCAAGATGTGGAACTTAAAGCAAGAGCAGAAGAAGAATTGGGCAAAAATTTCAGTCTCTTCATGTAAAAATCTGGTAAAGGCTTACAAAAAAATTACTTCAAGAAGTGGTAAACAGTAACACCAGGGTTACTCACTGAAATGTCCTTTTGCTAACTCTCTTTCTGTGTCTTGCTGTTTTTTCTCTCTCCTCTGTTTTCCCCGCCACATCTCAAATGATTTTGCATAAACCCAAAAAACAACTGAGATATGCTTCAGTAAACACCAAAAGTAAGGGCAAGCGAAATTGTCAGGAAGCTGAAGCAGAGGGTAGATTGAAGGCCAGATGAAAAATAAATAAATAAGAAGAACAACTTTGAGACTTTTTTCCACCTTGACCAGTGTTCTGTATCCTAACCAGGAATTAACCAGGGCCTCTGTTGTAATTTCACACTCGTTAGCTGCTGGCTGCTGGAACTAAGAGGCATGGAAACATTTATCTGAACTCTTACTTTTTGCAAAACCACTTTGAAATCTTTTGATTCAATCGAACTGTCCGCCATAGTAAAAGGTAAATTTATCAAAATAAAGTCCAAATTTTCCTTGAGAACTACTGCGCACTGCTTCCACAGCAAAGACCTTGTAAACAAGGAAGTAGTTTATAAACTGGACCAGCAACAATCAGAAATCTGAATTTGTGTGACCGTTTCCAGGAAGCGACATAGATGCTTTCCAACAGGGAAGATGAAGGGGCTTGTTTGTGTCCACAAAATCATTAGATTAAGTTGTTGAAGAAAAGAAGAAATTCAAGCACATCGTTTGGTTTGATTAGAGTGAGTTAAACACATTGAGGGAAAATAGAAATGTGTGTCTGAATAAATGAGTCCAACAAGTCCTCCCTGGAGGTTCGAGGCAACAAGAAGCTTATTCAAATTCCTCTCCTCGAATTATTGCGACTTAAAGGCCAGTAGTCAAAATCGCCCGTGGCCCTCTCTGATGCTGAAGGGTCCAATTAAACCGTATGAGAGCAGATTCACTGCTGCAAGTGTGACAAAAACAAATGACCTAAACAAATGACTAGAAAACCCTGAACTCGAAGAAAAACATGGGGAAAAAGTAGCAAAAAACGACATTTCTGTAAACTGAGAAAAAGTTTTTTTTTCGACATTAGCAGGAAATCGATAAAGGTTAACGAACATTTGGAATGGAAGCGCAGCTTGTGACTTACAGTATGTACTTACAGTATGTAAGTACATAGACAAAGACAAAAAGGACTTTTAACCCTTTATATTTTACTACTGGCTGAGAGTTTATATGTTTAATTGTTTCTCTTGTCTGAAAGCCACTTATCTAATGGCTAAACTTTCTCCTAAAACAAAAAATACATCATTCTCTCTGCTCTTAAAGCATCTTGTAACAGCTCCTCTCATCCTTCGAGATGCGTTTGGACTGGACACAGCTCATGTGCTCGCGACCAGTGAAGGTTGCTGTGAAAGCTGGATTAACACAAACACGCTACGTGGGAGGAGTAGCCTGCGTTAGCAATCAGACTCCGGATGCAGCACTTCAACAAATGACACCGCCTCCCTCTAACAGAAGTAGTTAGCACACAGAGAGTAATTTCTGACTGATTGCTCAGTGTTCAGTACATGGATGAAAAACGTGTGCATAGATGGAAGGCCTTTACAAGCAGAATACTCTCTGAAAACAGACTCTGAAACATTTTGTTCTTTTGCAAGTTCACTCAAGAGGTGCACTGACCTGTTTGCGCTGGACCGCCTCTTTCAGCAGCTTAACGACGTCTTTCCCCTCGCAGTCGCTGGCTTTGAAGCCCTTCGTCCACTTCAGAAGAATTCCCTGCAGAAAGGACGGAGAGGGTTTGGCAACGCGTTAAAATGATCCACAGGGATAATTTACATGTCAGGTTTTATTGAGGGAAAACTTTACGCCAATCCCAGGAACTTACAGAAACATCAAATGTTTTTGAGAAACAAAGTGATTCAGTAAAAACTCATTTTAAATATTATATATATTCACTTCCGGTGCACAGAAAGAAGAAGAACCCGAACTATTATACCTTTCATTTAAGGTAGCCCGATATTACACTAAATACTGATACTGATGGAAATCTGTTTAGACCACATGTATCAAACTCAAGGCCCGGGGGCCAAATCCGGCCCGCCGTAGTTTTTTTATGTGGCCCTCCACAGACTAGACTAAACACTAAGTGTGATTAAATATTATATTATCAATCATATCAATGCAGTTTTTATCTGTTTACTGCCAATTTATATCAATCCGTCCAGTTTCTTGAGAATTTAGTTGATGTATGATTATAGTCCATGATTTATACAGCCAGTAAATAAACAGTCGCATTTATTATTAGTTCCTGAAGGGACTGAAAAGATGTTCAAAAATATTATATAATTTTAAGAATTCATTGACATATTAACAATTTGTGAACAGGTTTTATCAACACATTCAGACACAACCGGCCCTTTAAGAGCCTTATTGATCTTGATTTGGCCCAAAACGAAAATGAGTTTGACACACCTGGTTTAGACTCTCAATTCTCACTCCAATCATATTTGAAATTTGTTTCAAAACCAGATCAAATTTGTCAGATCATCCGTCTATATTCCAGAAACTGTGGTGAAAGAAAGAATGCTGTCATACATCCATGAATAATGGAGCGCGTGTTTTATTTTATATTAGATTAGATGGTTACTGGAGTTAACTGAATGTGTGTGTGTGTGTGTGTGTGTGTGCGTGTGTGTCACAAAAACTGTCACGCCACGCATCCTCTGAGATGACAGGGTCTGCTTCCCTCTGCCTGTGCTCTCTTTGGGTGCTCGGAGCGGTTGGAGTTTCAAACGCATTTAGACATGAACCGTTTGGTCTACAGCTCCTTCTGTAGGAGAAGACAAACGTCGTCTGGCGGGCTACAAGTCCTGAAATTCAAAACGCTTGCTCAAGAAGCGCAGAGAAAAATGAGTCAAACGAAACAAAGGAAATAGAGTTTGATGAATCTTTATGTTCATCAAACTTTATGAGGCAAAAAGTCTTTTGCGGAAACCAAACCGTGATAAACCGAGTGAGAGCGGGTAAAAAAATTAGGTCTGAAGGATAAAATGAATGATTGTGACAGATTAAATCTCAAGCGTTCATGCAGTGCACACTGGGATCCACATGACTCGCCTCAGTGTGTGGGAGCAGTTTTACGTTTTGCCACATAACTGCTTAAAAAATAATAAAGAAAGAGCAGGGACTAGTGAAAGGAGAAAATTAGTACAACAACCCAAGAGGGAATCCTACCAAACGGCGCCAGTTTGGCAGGATTTTGGATATTTAAAACACAAAGCGTATCAATAATGATGAATCATTATTGACCGATATGAAACGGTTACATTGTGAACCAGTCTTGGTTCTACAGGTAAGAAACTGCTGGAGCATTTGATGCCTAGTAAAAACCTCGGAATAATTTGCACAGAAGCTTCTCATTAACGTGATGCAATCGTGATTCAGTTGTAAGATTTTTCACAAAAACCTGCAAGACAACAACTTTCATGTAATAAAATTGTTCAAGAGACAAACAACATGACTGGATGTTTCATGCTATCAAAAAAAAAACAAAAGAATTCAGTGAGAGATGTGAAGTCAGCGATAAAGTGACAGAAAAACTTCTCAGAATTTGAAGCACACAAATTTGTAATGCTGTGAATTTTTATTATCGTAAAAAAAAAATAATAATAATAAAATAAATTTTAAAAAGTTCAGGCTTGTGTAGAAAACAAGTAGCCAGATCACATTAATAAAATCAAAGTAGTGGTTGGTGGAATGGAAAAAAAAAACAAATAAAACAAAGTTTGCCTTTAAATTAAAACTGTTCAAGCAAAACGCAATAAACGCCTATTTGAGAATGTTAGCTTTTCCCAAACAGAATTAAGTTAGTTGCAAAATTTCCTTTCCTGTCATAAAACTGACAAAATGTCAAGCTGGAAACTGAACCTTTTTCCCCCGACAGTCACGTTGTGACGCAATCTAGTTTTTCCGAATCTGACCGACTGACGGGTACAAGACGGACGTCTGCGTTTCGGGTATTAATTGGCTTGATTTGCAGTGAGCAGCTTGGCTGATTACCAGCTGAGATGGCAACTGATTTTTCAAGTCAAAGTTCAAGGATCAGGCTAGAGAGCTTTTAAATTCCCATCAAAAGCTCTGATCTGATTTTGACCGTGGACAAGTCCTGGTTCTGACAGGAGAAACATCATAGCCACACAGCGTCGTTAAAAACAGACGAAAACGCAGTTTATTGTGATCTCTCCCGTCCAACATTCAGCCTCTGTATCGAGACAAGTTACTCTAAACTAACAAAAACACTATTCTTATTTTTACTTAACAACAATGAAAATGTTTCATGTCAACCTAAATGGAAAACTTAAGAGACTTTCTGATGAGTTTCCAAAAAAACAGAAAAAAGAAATAAAAATCCTCAACTTCTTTAAATCGTTTGAGTTTTATTTAACTCTCTTGCACCAAATTGTCCTCAGTTTATATAATCACTGCACCAAAACACCCAATTAGGGTTTTTTTTTAAACCCAGAATGAATGACAGCTTATTTTACACATAATGTTTGGAGGCGGTGAAAAAGAAAGTCTTCAGTCGCGTTGTGTGTTGATTCTAAATATCGTCACTAGCTAAATGGCTCTCCCCCCAGTTTACTGATTGTTCAGGCTTCCAGCCGCGATAAATGCTGGACTGGAATATATTGTAGTGGGAACCAAGGCCCAGCGGATGGAGGCCGGCTCTCCGTGCAACATTAAACACACAGCTATTCAGACTGACCTCTGACCGACAGCAGATTTGAAACAAATAATCCGTTTAATGAAAAATATGAATAAATATGTATTTCAACCCTTCGGCGAAGGCAGACTGCTTGATGTCACGCAACTAAAACTTTAGGAAACAATTCGAGGCGCGCACAAAGTTAACCGGACTTTATTCGCACAGTCCGGTTAATATGACGGAGAAAGAGGGCCAAGCTGAGAGAAAATAAAAACATTAAATTATGATAATAAAGCTGAAATAAAACAGGAATAGACTATTTTGAGAATAGTCAAAGTATTACAAGTAGCAATGTCATGACCGTTCTCTAAACACGACTTTACCTGATAATCATATTGATACGACTTAAGAGAATAAAGTTATAATAGTACGAGAATAATTACAACTTTAGTCTCATATTATTATGACTTTAGTCTCAGAATTTTATAATTTATATCAATATTATGACTTTATTCTCGTAATTCTATGACTTAATTCTAGTATTATTGCAACTTTAGTCTCATAATTTTATGATTTAATTTAAGTCAGAAAATCGACTTGAACGAAGTCAGTTTTAATTAAATTGACGTTACCTCATCCAGCTTGGTTTGATCACACGGGAAAGAGAACGTAAACCCCAGAGGTAACGACGCCCCTCTCATTCCCATGTAGTCCAGGAAGTCAGCAATGCAGTACACGATATGGTCGAAGAGCTGGGACACAGATAAAGCAAAGGGAAATTAAAAATAATTACAAGAACATTCAGCCTCAGGAAACGCTGAAAAAAAAAAAAAAAAAAAAGGCCAATAAAGAAGCTAAATTAAAAGCTTTAATTTGCTGCATAAGCAAAAAACCCTGAGCTGAAAACTTACACCATGGGGGAATATTATTGCACACCTGCAATAATCTTTTGCTTTCAATTGCAAAAGAAGAAAGGCCGCCTTTCTTCTTTGATACCGTTAGCATTATGCTTTACCGCCAACACAGCATCAATTTTCCTAAAGCTGAGACTGCTGGAAAATGCAGCTTGGGAAGCTGAAACGCCTCGACTGCAGTTCAAGAATGACAGCAATAATGTGACATGATGTAGATTATTTAAATATTCGAGCTTTTACAATTAGTAGATCCACGTTTATCCCGAAACTCTTACTGCAAAGACGACTTTACTGAACCCAAATGAGATTTGATTTGATTTATCAAACGACTAAACGTCTTGAAAGAAAGAGAGCCAGGTTCTGTTTTTGTGATAGAGAATAAATCTGCTCAATCGAGCCCAAAAGAAACTCCTACAGCAAACCTGAAAAATTCTGTGAATGTTTTGGCTCTGTGATGAACAGAATCCATTTTGTAAAAAAAAAAAACAAATACATTTGATGTCTTTATTTGCTTGAATTTAGTTTTTTTAGTTTGTCCCATGTAACAAAAAGTATGAACATCCCTGCTTTAGGTATTAGCTTCTGCACTGGTGCTAAGACAGTTTTTTTTTGTATGTATGGGATGTTTGTATTAATGCATACTGGGGTATTTTTGGTGTTTGAAATATTAAAATAGGAAGTTATTAGTATTTTTAGAGCAGGTTTTCAAGTTTTCATGTGATTTATTCATATGAAAACCCACAAAAAACATTTAAAAAAAAAACAGGAATCTGTGCAAGTAAGTAGTTTTTTCAGTTTGTACTAAAACTTGAAAAGCCAAAAACCTAAAATGACTTTCAGCTGTTTTATTCCCAAACAACATAATACCTCTTCCCCCGTGCCCTGCAGGGTGTCCTGATCGATACTGTAGATCTTCTGGTGCATATCCACTTTCTGCTTCTTCTCATTTTTCAGCCGAACGAGAAGAACACGGAAACTGGATCCGCCAAGATCCAAAGCCAAGAAATCTCCTTGTTCTACAAAAGAAACAAAAAAAAACAACAACATAAAATAAAGTAAAAAAAAACATCAAAAACAATTCACATGTAAAAGGAGCAAGGTCATATCCGAATAAGAGGCAGCGGACATCCCGTTTTCCCCCTCACCCGTTCCGTCTGGGGTGGACCTGACGTACGTCGGCAGCATCTTGACGCTGGTCTGGTCGTGCGTTTGCTTGGACAGACCCCGCGCCATCTCCTCCGTCAGCCTCCGCTTCACCTCCAGCAGCTGCTCACGGCTCAGCCGCAGGGTGTCGAGGACGCACTGCCGCTCGGCGTGCTGGGCGGCGAGTCGGTAGGCCACCGCCGTCACCATGGCCGCGCCTTTCCCGCTGCCGTGCTGCGACTGCAAGAAGCGCACGTCGCAGTCTGGCACGAGGCGCCGCACCATTTTGTTGAGCTTCCTGGAAAATCTGTGGCGAAAAACAAAAAGTTTCTTTAATAAACATCGTACCGTTTCTCAGTGAACGAGCTAACTTTCCATCGGTGAACAAAACGGCACAGATGACAAAGCGAACTGTGTTGGTGATTTTAAAATCCTCTCAAGCTTTACTAATTATTTTAAGCCACAACCGAACAAATAAACTAACCACAGGAAATCAAACTAAACAGAAAACCGGAATAAACAATTAAATAATAAAAATGTGTTTCGAGTATGAATAATTCATATTTATACTTGCAACTGCGTACGTCTAAATCTGTGTGTACTCGCATAGTGGAGAACACTTTTGTCCCCTCAAGCAAGCTCTCCGAAAAGACACAGAGCAAGACGAATTTTAATGACAGGGGATCAAGGAGGATAATTAGGTCGTGTTCAGTCGACTGGCCCAAAACCAGTAGCTCAAATTCACCAGAAATGAAGGCTGACATTCAGTCCTTGTCACCGTCCTGAGTATCCAGCAGAAAAAATGACAAAGCCCCTGACAGGGACTGGAGTCCTGTTACGTTTTACTACATGATCACCAGGCTGGACAAATATCTTTGAGACAATGAGAAGAGGAGCAGGCAAATAAACAACTTTGTAAGCTCCAACTCAGGCAAACACTGATGACAAGGGAGAACTAATCCCCTCTGTGTGAACAAGCTCTAATTTTGTAAAGAGAGCTTAAACAATAAACGCAGAGATTACGTGTACTTGTTGGAACAATTCAATCCACTTTAGCTCAAATACGCTCAAGGGGCGGAGAGGGGCATGCCGATACACTCCTCCTAGCTCCTGGCTTCTGTTTATAATTTGGACTCCTTATTTAAGGAGTGAGATACACACACTGGGTCACTTACTCTGGATGACCCTTGTACACAGAGCCGTCCACTCCGATGGTGATGCGCAGCTTTTCGGCCGCTTTGTTGTCCCGTATCTGTCGCATCACTGCCGCCAGGGAGGAGGCGCACAGGTGTGCGGCCCGGGTGGAAACGATCTGGCAAATCCTCCGAGTGGCGGCGCAGTCTTCGGCGGACGGGTCCAGGCCCAGGCTGCGGAGCGCCTTCTCGGCGCTCGCCAGACCTTCGTCATCTCTGCAGGCAAAGAATGAGTCGCTCAGTTTATTTCTGATCAGATTCCTCAGGCAAGGACTGGAATTGAGGGAGTTAAGGACTTTACTTGTAAGTAGGACTCCAGCATGTTCATTTTGATGAATTACTCAGATTTAACATATTGAAAGTTTAATGCATTTTTTTATTGATCCTTATTTTTTTTCTACACATATGCTACAAAAAAGAGAATAGTAAGGCAGCCTCAATCCTAACGCAAATATGACACAATATTGAAACACAGTAGTCAGTTATCCTATGAGAAGTTTCAAAAGCCATTACATCATCATCTGAGTTTTCCCCCATTGTTTAATAAAACAAGAGTTTAGAATATGAACTAGCTTAGCATTGAAGCTGGAAGTATAAAAAGGTATTTTTCCTCTGCCTATCGTAAATGATGTTTAATCCCAGTGCCATCTTTCTGTTCTGCAGACGCCAGATAAAGAGCTGCGCAGGATTAGGCGGATGGGATTGAACAATCTCCAACCGCTTCCAGGTCAAAGTCTGGCCAGAAACACCCGAGCACTAATCCTCCCTTTTTGGGACATTTTGTCTTTTTTATCTATTCGAAAAAATAAACGCATAAAAGATACTGGTGACGCAGTAAAGGAAGGTAAAACGATCGAGGAAAAAGGAAAGTTGAGTGTCTGTGATTGATGGAGATGATGGACCTGCACCACCTGCGTTCTCATCACATCATCCTGTATACTTTAAGGCTGCTTTAATTGGATATTATTTATGTGAGCATTCACAGATACTAACTTGTCGCTCTCAATGGCGTAAATGTAGTTGGTGGTGAAGCATCCAGAGGTGAGAAGCTGTGGCGTGGTCTGTCCCTGGAACAGCAGCTGCTTTCTGGCCATCTTCACCAAGATGAGACGCACCAGCTCCCCCATGTACAACCCGCTTATCATCTTCTCAAACCTGAGAAAGGTAGAGACAAAAAGCAGATATTTATGTACACTGAATAATACGATGCAAATTTTTTTTATTTTCTCACTTGTGGGAGGACGTCCAAAAGTCTGACCCAAGTCATATATTTTAAAAGACGTCTCTAAAAAATGTCCTCGTGAAGTTTTCTGGCATTTAGCAAACAATAATTTTGGTAATTCTCATTGAGCTAAAACCAAAAAACGTTGGTTTTTTGGTTTCTAACTTCAGGCACTGAGGGGCAAATAATGTATTTGTGGCTTATTTATCCGGAGTAAAAGGATCGACTTTATGATGCCAGAACTTTTGATACTTCTTAATATATCCCCCGCTTGCTCTTCAATTTAAAGTAAGTCACATTTAGAATCAGAACTATTTTAGTGATGACACATGCTGATAGACACCTGTCTCTGAGATATTTTTTAATAGGATGAGAGAATAAATTAAGATGCTAGAACACAAAAATACCATCTGGCTGACATTTCTTTGCGAATAAATTGATTAACTCTAACTCCTGCTTAATTTAAGGAATGCTGTATAGACTCACAAGTGGACGGCTCACACGTCTTCATATCCACCTCGTGCTTGATAGTCTGGCAAATCATCAGCTCCATTTCCAGTAAAGATAATTAAATAGAAATTAACGCTGCATGTTTCTGAATTTCTTAAGTATAGCTGCAGTTGACCTTTCTTTTTTTAAGCCATTCTGATCTTAAAATACGTAATTATAGAGAAGATGTTCACAGAAAATGTGAGAGCTGAATATGTCTTTCAAATTTAATCACAGTGCAGTTTCACAAAACTTGGGTGCGAAGGGTCTTGTTTAGAAAAGGCAGCAGAAGGAAATGCAGCAGAAAGAGAGCAGTGGGACCCCGCCCCCACATTTATGAATGAACACTTACTTGCTCTTCGTCCACACGTAGCCAAGTCTTTAAAAAAAAACACTAATATCTCCACCAAATCATTTAAAACAATATTTATTGTGCGAACTGTATCGGTTTCATCCACATGAAATCCGCACTAATACGCGCCAAACGCCGTTTTAAAAATTCCAAATTCCTAGGGGGCAGCGTAGCTCAAAGCTAAAATCAATGTCAGCCAATCGGATTGCCACTATGTATCATTACGAATTAAACATAGCGCCAGGAAGTTTGTTTGCGTGGTCAGAAATATAGCTAGAACCACTTTTAAATAGTATATTAGAATATAAAGTTGTTTAAATCCAAAACAATGTCCTGAATCTCCGTTTTGCTATGTTCTCGCAAAAACACAAATATGGAGTTTTTTAAAATATCCACTTTAGTTGTCGTTTTTACAAATAATTGTATTAAGTGATATTAAACAGTTTTTGTGTGGTCGAAAGGCCAAAATGCATAAAAATGGATTCGTTTTTCCAGATATCCAGTTACGTGCTGAGTGAACGACAATCACTGGTTATAAATTTGCCCTTACTTTACAGTCTTATTATTATTTCCCTGTTTTTTACTTGTAGGTCCATTTGCCTTTAACTTGACTTTACCACATGTGAATTTCTCCACTGAGGAACATTAATGGACATTTGTATTCTATTCGCTTCATTGATTTGTTATTCTTTGCCGCAAAGCATCAACTGAAGGACTGAAGGAAAATTCCTATCACACCTTTCAGAGTTCTGCTTGCAAAAACACAAACAAAAAGTGAGCTTTGTGGTTGTATCAATTCAAAATGAGTTCTATGGCAATATGATGCTGAACACAGCAAGTGTGGATGACTCTGTTGTCGTTTGTGACCGGCAGTGAATGTAGACTATCTGATGCAGAGTTATACTGCCCAGCATAATGAAAAAAACAAATACAAATACGAAAAAAAAGTTTAAGAACTTCAAATTGCTTCCAAGTAGAACAAGGAGGCAGAGTTGGATTGGTTTCAAACACCAGGCGAAGGTTTGTTTATTTGCTGCATGTGAGATTTCTTCTTGTCAGTATTTGAAAGTCTGAACAGCCTGAAGAGGCCTGGGGAGTGAAAGCTCAGATGAGCATATTAAATTGTACTGACTGCATTTTAAAACCCGCTCTTATCAAAACGACCCGCCTTGCAATTTTCTTCCACAAGGAATAAACTAATAGAGCGTATAAGTGCCGTGTTCACCGTTTGCTTACAAGTGCCTGCAGGTAAAGTGGGAGGCCGTTATCAAATTGATAGTAAAAGAAAAAACCCAAAAAGCTCCCAGCTAAAGTATAAATAGATAAGCAGAACGTGTTCAGTTACAGTAAATGTGATCAGATTTTGGAGGCTTCACAATAACAGCCTGTTTTATATCAGAAAAAACTAAAAAGCAAAAAGAAAATTAGAGACAAATTCTGCCAAAACACTACAGAGAGAAAAGAAATCCCTCTGATGCAAAGAAAAATATTAGTAGATCCATAATATTCGGGTCGTCAAGTGATTAAAATATTTAATTGCAATTAATCAAAAATGAATCAACCACAATGTTCTTAAAGTACTTTCACAGAATATTTTTCATTGTTAATACGCTACCTAGATCGTGTTTTATGAACAGAATAAATACAATAAATATCTGATGAAATAGTTGTTTAGATGTGCTATTAACGTTTTTAGAAAACTGGAATTGAATACAGAAATAACTCGCTTTGCTTATGAGTCAATTAAATGTGTTCATTTCATTTTGTAAAACAGACATAACCATTTTATGGTTTGAAAATGAATTTACACTCCTGTCCTGAAGTGCACTATGAATTAGGGATTAGGGCTGCGTGATGTCACACTCTGAAAATCCCCGCCTCGCGGCTTCCTGCCGCAGGGCAGCGAGCTGCTCGCTCATAACGACCACCACTGGTTTTAGCTGACAAGTTGTCACATAAATGTATGTGTGATATGTAAAAAGAAAAAGGACCTCAGTGCTTTGCTACTAATTGTCAACACTACGACGACGTAACAAGTTCAGGAAAAAGTTTGAATTAAAAGAAAAATTAGCGAGGAAGTGGGAAATTGGTCATTAATGCTCGCTTGACTTTGACAACCTAAAGAAGTAGAGATGATGTGTGTTTCAGTTTAGTTAGGAAATAAAAAAGGCGATCAACACACCAACTCTGACAGGTCATCAGTAGAGCAGGTGTGTAAATTACCTAATGAATCAATCTAATCTACCTGTTAGACTATTAATAATAAATATTAATAGTCAAATAATAAACATCAAGGCTGGAAACAGAAAACTATAATGGACTTAATATTCTGTTCTGTGTGGGAAAATTTTGAGAGTATTTTTTGTTGTTGGATCCTGATACGTTAGTGGCGTTGTTGTCAGTCAGTTGCTACGGTGATCAGCTTATGCGTTATTTTCAATTCAAGTTGCTTTCAATTCAAGTTATATTACAGTTGAGCAAATGTGAGAAATTTCTGGATGTAAACAGTAACATGAAGCAAACCCTGAAATCTGATTGAGTCAAGACAACTTCTTATGAGTTTCCTGTGACTGCTGCGCCCATAAAATAAATAATACCACCACTTTAAAAATAATAACTGGGAAACAGTGGCCCTCTGAAGGGTTAGGGACGCTCTAAAAGGTCCACCCCCCCTGAGGGCTGGGATCCTGCAGCCTTCAGATCTCTGCTTCAACACTCCCGAGTCAAATAATCAGGTCATTATCTTGACTCTGGAGAATTTAACTGCATTGCTGGGGAGGTAATTCAGCCATTTGCTTCAGGTACACATCTAAAAGTTGCAGGACACCGGCTCTGGAGTTGGAGACCCCTGCCCTGAAGTGTTAAGAGAGGAAATGGGATTAAGCCCAAATCAAAATAAACTCACTTGGTGGTTCTGGAGTTGAAGCGTCTGGAGCTTGAAACTTTCCCACTGGCCCCTCAAGTCAAATCTTATCTCAACTTGACTCGGTTTACTTGCAATGAGGATTACTGAGGATTAGTGAACGTCAGAGGCACCATCCGGGATGAAGCCTGTAGCATCATTTTTTCCCCCCTGCTGAGATGAATTTATAAGTAAGTGCTTTGGATCTTAAAAGAGGAGGAAGTTCAGATTGTAACTCAGGAAGTTTGAAGGACATGGTCTGTAGTGCATTACATGCAGCTGGAGGAACTAGGCATGGTGACAACATTAAGACTGTTGCTAGGTACCGAGCTTTAAGTCCACAACACATGCAACTCAATAACTGGGTGGTTAACAACCCAAACGCAAACGTACGAGAAAATAACTGTGACTGACACTTTGATCTCAGCAGTCAATGATGTTGCAGATGAGGACCATGAGAATATTAGTAAGTACTTATAACTAAAGCGACATCGCTGAAAAGGGAAAAACAATCCAGATAGATTCTGTAACGTTCTAAAAAAAAATTTTAAAAATCCTGTCGAACATAAATTATGAACCTACATATATGAAACGGTCTGGAAACAAAGACTTCTGATTATGCATATTTATTCTGCAGCATTTATTCTGCAGATAAACTCAGTGACACTCACAGCTGCTTGCCGGGGTTCAGCGAGCCGGCGTCGATTTCCCGGTCGATGTCGGTGCGCAGGTCCTCCAGGGCGCCGTCGTCTCCAAACGCCCCCCACTCCGTGTTTACACACATCTGCCCCTCGTCTCCATCCATCAGCTGGAGGTTCCTCATCTGCTCCATGTAACACGCATTAGTGCCCGTTCCTGGAGAGAAATGGTGTTGCAATACACATAAGCTAAACAAAGCATTTCAGCCGAGTCATCCATAACTTCCTGTTTTTCTTGAAGCTCAAATATGATGCAGCACAAAGACTCCTCTTCAGCGAGGAAAGCTCTAATATGGAGCACATAAATGCAACAAAGTGAATTGTCACTTTGGGTAAATTTGAATGTCCCGGAGCATTGCAGAGAACACAAAGAGTAAAAGCCATACAGGCGGGAAAAAATACATTTTATCAATTTCATTATGGAAATATGCCACCTCTACATTAGCAGGTTCCTGTATGTAGCAGCTCGTTCACTGAATTTCCTCAGAGTGGGGCATTAAGCAGAGTTAAAACTCAGCGGCAGGAACTTCAGAATCAGATGTGCGGCTGGGCCTGGCCTGCAGGCGTTCCCCTTAATTAACAAGCGCTGCTGATAGGAACCTTTGTCGTCCAAGTACAATATGCATTTCGTCGTGATCTTGTTCGTGTCTTTTTCAAATACAAATATTCCAAAATTGGAAAGAACAACTTTAATGATGTGAGCGCCGTCTCCCTTTGTCCATCACATTAGCCAAGTTAACTAGAATTGGGGACTGATTGCCCGCTGAGGAGCAGGAGAGATACAGAAACAATCCAGCATTTCATTTCTTTAGCCTGGTGGAAACAAGTAGATTTGTGACATTTGCACTCACTGATTTAAGTTTGATCCGTCTAGAACGGGCGGTTGGCGCAGATGGAGACTTTTCATTTTTAATCAGGGTAAAATCATTATCGATATAATTTTCTTGCAATGGAAAATATTTAATATGACAAAGTTTTGTCTGTTTACAACAGAGCTTGTACAACAAGAAGAGCCACGTTTATCCAGACACTTTTACTGAAAGGCCAACTTTGCTGCACCCAAATCATCTTTTATTTCATTTGTTACATTTGGTTAAATATAGCAACCGTTCTTGAAAAAAATGTGACCCAAGTCCTGTTAAGTTGAGCCAATGTTTCCCCCAGAAAACTTGCTAAGCCCGGTGCTGGGGCAGATATTCATCCAGCAGCCCGTCGTGTTTTGAGTTGAAAATATCTCTTGATAAGTATGTTCTGTTGACAGATTAGAAAATGAATATCTGAACACTCACCATAAAGTCTTAAAAAATGCTAACATTTAAAAAAAAAAAAACTTAAAAAAAGAAGCAATGTTGAGCCTGGTGGGGGAACAAGTACAGCCTGGTGACCTGCCAGGCTTATAATACGCAGGGGGAAACTCGGTGAGCCTAAGAGAAACTGAAAACTAGACGGCTTTCTTTTAATACAGCAAGCATGCACAATCCTTGATCAATTTTGAATATGCGACACCTACCATCCCTTACAAAGGCGAAAAAGAAAAACAACCAAAAATTAATGAAACGGTTTACTTGATTTTCATTTTATTTTTACGTTTTTGACCCATGAGTACTTTTGACTCAACAATTTTGGGCCAAGTAACAAAAAGTTTGGAAACCCTGGAACTGGGAACACGTACCTACATAGTGCAGTTAAATGAAACGTTTAACGTAGTAAATTAATTTACAAATTGGATTGCAATTTCTATCACGATGTGGGTTAATAATTAGATATAAGACGTCTTCAAGCCCAAACAAAAAAAGTGCTTTAAAATATTTTCGATCCTTTTCATTATTTGTTGCATTTCTTTATAAAAGAAGGAAAAAAAACATGTTAAGCATAAACCGATGAGCAAAAGAGGCAAATGTAATTAGATTTATGAAAGAGCGAATGTAAATAAGAGCACCAGGTCAACCTTCTTCCTTTCTGCTTTTAACAATCTGGATGCTATGATTAGAAATGCAGCAGAAAACATGATTGAATGGCAAACTGTGTGTCAGTGCCCTAAATCAACATTAAAGTGTTGAAGAAACATAAATGCCTGCGGCAGCCCGGGTTACGACCTGGGTTTATTTCAGCCTTCACCCTCGAGTTTCTCTGAATTGCCTCGGCAGATTATCTATAATCTTGCTAAATGCTGATATTTTAAAGTCAATACAAACAGAACACTTGAAGCCAGAGTGACCTAAACGCCTCAGAATGATTTTCTTTCCTCGGCAAATTGCCTACTTGGTTTTCTTTCCCTCTCTGATTTCTGCTGTCATAACTCAAAACGTCGAAGGGCCTTCATCTTCACTTTACCTATAATCACAGTCAGATTGCACTTACCCACTATAAGGCCAATTTCACAGTGACGGTCGTCAAAGCCGCAGGTCATCATGGTTCCCACCGTGTCGCTGATCACTGCCATGATGTCAGTGTCGAAGTCCTGCAATGAAAGTTTGTTTACGCTGCAGGGAGCTAAAGCTGTAGGTTCTGGAGAGTGAAATTAAAAGTGCGGACACATCTTGATTAGAAACAACTAAAACTGAGAGGACGTCAGAACATTTCATTCAACCAATGCTTTGCCTTAAAGCTGCAGTATGCATCTTTTATACAATATATAAATTTAGTGTTGTTTGCAGCAACGTGGGGACGGATGGGAAACATTTGCTGTTATCTCTGTAGTCAAGGACTTGTTTATTTCTATAAAAGTTACATACTGCTGCTTTAGCTTTTAGGGGTTTTTTTCTCCAGATTTTATTTTCTACATTTCATGCAAATTTGACATTCAGATGTTAAGCCTCAGTGATTGCTGACTGGGTGTTAAAGTTCCCAACAGGCGTCCGACTGGTCATCGGTCACCTGAACAGGAGGCGTGCTGAGACAGACTCACTTCTGCCACCAACTCGGCTTCACTTGCACAGAACATTTAAAGTCAAAAACAAGATCTGAAGCCCTTTCTCTCCTGCGGCGACAGCCTTCTTTCATCTACCCCAACTATTTCTCAATATTCAAACTAAATCTGCAGTTTGCAACATGCACAATAGAGGCGTGTTTCTGTATACAAGTGCACCGTCTCGTTTCAGAACCATTTGGCTGGCAAAACGAGAGGGTCCTGTGTCCTCAACACGTAACGCAGACGTTTTGATCTCTGAAACGGTTTCAGTCTTGAAGACATGGCTTTAACATACATCCGTCGGTTCTGATGGCAGCACAGGCCCAGAGCAAACAGAATGGCTCTGGTTGAACATGACCCGAGCCCCGAGGCTCGCAGAGCTCAAACATTTGGTATGCAGTCGGATCGCTTCGATTTCACTTTAAGTGTTCTGGATTTTCAGAGTTCAAAAGAAGAGTGAGTGTGCTGATCCGCGGGGGATTGTCCAGCGGATGTAGAAAGCCAACAAACTCCTGGATGAGTCTGCCCTTGTAACTTTCAAACACTTAAAGGAAAATGCACAATGCTTACATTTGAAATCTTTAAATAGCGTGACCTTTAACCCAAAAATTTCAACCGAAAACTTTAAGGGAGGAAAAAGCTAGAATATTGTGCAATTGCCTCTTATGATTGGACATGTTTGCTTGTATTTTGTTCAGGGTTTATTCATCAGACAATGTGCAGTTGGCTCTCACAGCATCACAGAGTTCATAAAAAGCTGCGTGTCATTCATGTCGAATCCAAATCCGAGTAACTTTTTAAGTTACCATTAAAAAGTGATATTTACAAAAAAAAAAAAGTGGTTATCTTTTACCCCTCGTTTTTTGATGGACTTCCTCAGAAGGCTGACCACATCGTTCCCTTCCACTCCACTTAGCCTGAAGCCTTTGGTCCAAGAAATCAGAACGCTCTGCAGAAAAACATAAAGACAAAGAAGATTCAGGACCCATTTCAGGTTGGCTTTGTCAACCCTTTCAGACTTTCAGATTAACTTCACTGTCCCCAAGGGGCAAATTTGCTTTGCAGACAGCAGGACAATCGAAGATAAATACAAAAAAAAAAGAATAAAATTAGAAATACACCACAACATCCAATTTTATACCGCCACCGTTTGTTTAGGCTTATCTCGACATATTTCAATATTAAACGTGTTGTTTATTCTCAGGAGTCGCTTTACAGATGACAAATGGCAGCATACAAAATGTTACATTTCCATAAAACAAAGAGCAACTCAAGAGTTCGCAGACAAGTCATGGAGCCGTTGTGGAGCCGTCGTAATCTGGAACACTGAAGGCTGCAATAAATGTAATTAGAACCTGATAAAGTGTAACAACTGCACCACATTCATGTACCGCAGCCACGACAAGAGTCTGACTGAGTTTGAGGAAAATGTGGCATGTCAAACTTAAAATGTGATCGCGACCCCAACAAAGAGCTGGAAATTCATTTTTGAATTTGGATAGAAAAATTGTCCCTTATTTTTCTTCATATTAATGGTTTCAAAGACATTGAATGGCACGCTAGCTGACTATGACTTCATTCTTTCTTGTGCACATATTTTATTTATTTATCTTTTTAACTCTTGCAGTTTGATCTGTTGCTACAGGAAACAACAGATGACTATTTTCTTGCACCTTGTGGCCTTCAAATCTGAAATATGGCTAAAAGGCAGGTTTATATGACAAAGAATAGACTGAAATCTATCTTTGCTGTTTCAGTCTGAAATTCAAAACAAGCTCTGGGAAGATATTCTGACATCCAAAGAAATTCAAGTAGAAACTTGTTTAGAAAATCTGCTGTGCATGTTAATTTGGAACAGTGCATGGCAAGTTTTTTATTTAGGAAAAAATGCTGTTCTCATGGGGAGCTTTGTTCATTAAAATTTGATTTATACTGTAATAGTTCATGACTTGAAAATTATACTGACCATTATTTTCATTGACCCTTTCAGAAAATCTGAGAAAATATCACTTGCTTAATAATTTGGAACACGGTTTAGTTTTTTCCCCATTAATTAATCTTTTTATTTGTTTTCTTAATATTAATATAGTAATATAATCTTAATGTCTCAATAAAAGACCAAATTAAAAAAATTTAAATTTACAGGAAAACATCAAATCAAATAAAAGCCATGACATGGGGCGACAAACTACTGTATATCTAAAGCAGGTCTGATTGACTTTACTGAAAGTTTATGTTAATAGCCTTAAAGGTTACTTTAGAGTTGTTTGTTCGGCTGGATTACCTGTTGAATTCAGATGCACTTTATGCTTAAGTGGCTTAAAAAGCCTCCACAGAAAGCAGCTATATGTGAAGACTGAATAATACCATCAGAAATAAAAGCAGCTAACTTATAGAGACTTTCAGAAAGCAGAGGAGAACTCTTTAAAACTGAGAGAAAGTCTGCTCCTTTGAGGCGAGATCTAAAGAAATAAATGTGAGTCAACTTTTAGGCATAACTGAAATGATAAGCGGGGCGTGATGATCGCTTAGAGCGGTAAAAGGAGTGCAAAACGGCTCACCTCATCCAATTTGGTCTGCAGGCAGGGAAACGAGAAGGTGAAACCCAGAGGAAGCTTTTTGTCCTTTATCCCCATCTTCTCCAGGAAATTAGCCAGACAGTCGGCGATGTGGTCAAATAACTACAAGAGAGAAAAGGTTGTTCTCATTAGGCATGAGCAGAACACTCTGTGAACAGGGTTGCAGCTATCAAAGTCACCGCTCCAGCCTTTGCGTTAGACTGTAAGGACGCCTGGGACCGTTTCATTTGCACAGGTGGATGCTCTAATGATGTTAACATTCCTGATGAATAAACAATTAACACAGATGGACCTAAAGCCGAGCAAGAATCTGCCGGTGTGAGATGGGATGAAGACCGGTAAGGAGACATAAGTGTTCAAGTAAGTGTTGACATCACAGTTTCAGAACAGTCTGAACACAGTGATACAAGAGAAAAGAAAAAAGGTCATTTCCTCAGTGCTTTAGTTCATGTTTACGTGTAAAGAATCAACATTTATGTGAGAAATATTTTCCAATTAGAAATTAATTATGTATGATGAGGTGAAAAAGACATGTTTTGTAGGGCTATCACAATTAATTGGATTATTTGTGATTAATCACCAATTGAAATAATGGTCAACAAATTTAATATTAAGTTGATTGCCAACGTTAAAAAAAAAGGCATTCTGCTTAAAGAACATATTCAGAGCAGTGATTAAGCAAAGGGTGTACAAACAAAATTACATATTTTGTTTAAGACGAAGACAAAAAGCATTTGTCTGAAAATGTGTTGTTCTACATACTTTCAGCATCACTCAGGTTACATTTCCCAAAGATAAAATCTGTAACTATTAACGTTAATTCAATCAAATAGGAATCAGCTTTTCACATGTTGATTTCAGAATTATTACTATTACTTTTCTGGCTAAGGACTGATTTCTGGATACCGATGATGATGATAATAAAAGAACATAATTCTGCTCCATTTCAGGCAATAAAATGTTCATTTTGTCATTTAATATTGGAGATAAATTATCTGTTTTCTTGCAACTTTTAAAGTCTTGAGTTGCATTAAAAGGTTCAAAGGGTTTAATGAAAACTCTGCAGAATTATTTATCCAATTCATCGTCGAAATAACCAATCACTAAATCAAGCGTTAGTTGTCGTTTAGAATGAAGCCAATTCTAAAAGTCGTTTTAAACTCAGAAGGAGAATAAAAAGAGCACATTTATTTGGATAAGCACTTCAATCCTGTCCTTTTCATTTTAAGGGAAGTCACTTCCATTAGCACCGGCTTGTATCTGTGCTAACTAACTAACTGCTGCTCTGACAAACCCAGCAGTCTGTGATCCCTCAGCAGGTGCCGTTAATAAATGTGTGACTCGCAGTGCTTCAGTGGTAAAACAAAAACCTGTTGAAACAATCTGTTCGTGTGAACCCCAAGTCTTTTCAAAGTCTTTGAGTGCTGTGAGATTAATGTAGCGTGACCCCAGCTTTCAGGCTTCTTCACGCTCTCTGAGCAGCTGAAATAGAGGCTGTCAGAAAATAAAGTTTTAGAGACATTTTTCCATGATGGAAGTGCTCCGCTAGAAACTACTTGCAAGTAAAAGTGCAAATAAACGCTTAAAAAATTAAGAGTTTATAATATTAGGATACACCTAATAATGCTTAATAATAACTGGGCACTTTTTGCCTGCTTGTTTTTAGACACCAAGACTAGATACAAGAGATCTGAAATCGCTGTGTTCAGATCGATGTATGAACTCAGCTCTTACTGCATTAGCATGCTCCCACACACAGTGCTGCCCCTCTCTTCTCAGATTGCCCCGGAAGTTTTTCCATCCAATCCAGGTCTGTGGACTGAGACCACCGCAAAAATAAACAAACATTGATTTCATGTCTGCCAACGACTGAAATAAACATTTTATTATGAAATGAGTGGCATCTGGTGTACGTCAATCCCTGCGTCGCTGCAGGTCACGCACCGTTAGTCTTTAGGTCAAGTTGCTATGACTAGTAGCCGTAGCAACCAGTGAGCTTAAAGGCCAGTCCGCCTTTCTGCAGTCAAGTTGTGCGTGAATGCGCCGTGTTCGCAGAACATGGCAGAAAAAAAATGTAGAAGTAGAATATTACAGATATGTTACATAAACAATAGCGGTAATGTGGTTGAGAACCCCAAAACTTTAGAGGAACATTCACTCTAACTAATTTCCCACCTTGCAAGAAAAACAAGGTTTTCCGCCTGAAGGCCTCAGTTTTCATAAAATCCTCGGCTTCAGAGAAAGTCACTTTGCAGTTGGACTTTTTTTTTTTTTTTTTTTTTTTTTTTTTTGAAAAGAACTTTTGTGAAATTCCTCTCACACCTCTGGTCGGTATGTAAATATTGTCTAACTGTGTTGTCATGGAGACCAAGAGTCCCTGATATTCCTGTCTTTGTTGCAATTCTCTAACAGTGACATTTGGATATGTTACACCATCCTCCTCACCAGGCGCTGTGGCATTACAAAGGCAACCCGCCACAGTTCAAGGTGCTTTTACTGGGTCTCTTATTGTAGGTATGGACAAGTTTAGGCTGGTGGCCATTTGATTTGGCTATGCCCTGCCAATCACAGAGCAACACACATCTGTCTCCTTGAATGGCATGTTGTCTAAAAGTGTCTAAAAGTACACGGGTTTTGCAACACATTATGTTTACGATCTGGGAAAAATGGAGACATGAAATCCTAATAAGAAGTTCCTCAAACCTCTGATTAACTTAAACAGTAGAGTACAGAAATTATATTTCATTTCCAAGACAAACCATTAAAGAAATTTGTCTCAGTATACTTTATTGTAAAATCCATAGCAACAGTCTTGTTCGCCGTGTATACTGGGCATTGTGTACATGTTACAAGGACACCCAGTGGGAAACGCTGTGTCTGCTCTTTTATAGATATTGCTGTACACTGAATGTACTCACTAAATGTAGGACTTCACAGAAAGAAGGGAAATTAAAACTTTCATCTAGTATTCTAACTATTTGTATCCCTTATGGACCATGTCTGTGCTGGAAATCCATAACAAAGCTTCAATTAGTGTCAAACTGAACAGCAGATGTTTACTCGACTCCTATTTGTTTTATACAGTGAAGACAACCCACACACTATACTGGAACATTCATTCCACTAAAGTTCATTGCTTTGTGAAAGTTTGAGAAGCAAATTCAATTTAGTTTCCTCCAAGTGACTTTGGCTCCACATAATCTAACATGACGACAGCAGCAACTTTATTTCCCCCTGCAACCAATACGGAGGCAAAGGCGTCAGTATGAGTTCATCAAAACGTACCGACTTACGCTTCAATTAGTAGCAAAGCTTTTCAGGCCGGCATGTGCAACTCTGCCTGTCTGCTTCAATTTGCTTAGCAATAAATGTTTTCCAAACTAACAGAATAACTAGAGTGTATATAAAAGCAAAAGGGAAACATTTACTGTTAAAGTCGCCTGTTTTCCTAATTAAGCCGTCACTTAAATCAGGGTTTCCCCCAGAAATTTTTCCAAGCCCGGTGGTCGGGGTGCCGAGGCGGTCCAGCGTGTTTTTGTATCGAAAGTTGTTAAGTTGACAGGAAATGTAAAACTAATACTAGATAATTATATGTTATGGGAAAACATGGCCAGTGAAATGCTATTTAAACCCATAACTAGACTTAAAAACATCAAATCAAAAAATACAATTATTTGCACTTCTGTTTAATTCAAATTAATTCAGCAGCCCCATCAAGCCCCCCCGGGGCTTCAGCGGCCATAAATGCTAATATTTTAGCACAGACCAAAGACGTATAAATGTAACATTTGTTTGTTGAGATTACCAATGCTGCTGAATGTGACTTAATGGTTTCAGCATAAATTTAAATATTTGAAATTGTTTGCAAGTTTACTTTGTAATAGTCAAACTGACTGTGTGGACAAAGCATTTGATATGGTTTGATATGTAACCATAAAAATAATACTATAAATAACAAGATAATATAAAATTTCACATGAGTCAAACCTTCTTGTGTCTTTTAAACAGAATCTGGAACCTGTTCATAACAAGCAGACTGAAACAAATTAAGAGTGTGTTTTTAATTTAATAAATTTTATCAACTAATTTATTTAGCAATTACACATCATCGTGCATATTGTGTTCTTTATTTTAGCCGTTCTGTCTTCCTTTTTTATTATTGTTAACCTTGGAAGAAGGAAAAGAAGATGAAAAGAAGTCATTGAAACGACTTGGTAAAAAAAAAACTTAAAAATGTATACGAAAGTTACTGAAAGTATCACTTCAAAGCTCCTGGAAAATGAGCAACAATATATTTTAAACCATCCAGCTGTCTTAAACATTACAATGAATTTACTGGGGTTTCAAAGCATTGGATTCTTTCGCTGCTCTAGCGCACGTTCCGACACAGAAACAGCAAAAGCAGCGGAAGTTATGTACGTGGACTTTCCTGCACGGTCTGTGCCTGGAAATATTCTGACATCAACAGCCCAACAATGTAACTCTTCACTTTTGACCCCGGCTTGAAAAGGAGGTGGGAGCTTCTGGCGGTGAAACGCAGTAATGTTTCTGTACGCTGCACATTAGTGTAGGTAAAAACAGATCTCCCTCGCTGCTTGTAGGTCTCCGGTATAAAAGAGACTGTGGGCGGCTGGGGTAACGGAGAGAAACAAACTGCTGCAGGCGACCTGAAGAAGACGCTGCTCATGAGAATCCCTCCAGACCCTAACAGGTCGGCTAAAACATCATTATTATTTCGTTAAGAACCAAAGCCCCCTGGATATATTGGGGTTTATGGTAACAACGTTCTTCAATTATCCCCCTCAGTTGCTCATAAAGAACATCTATTGGGATTTTACACACAAAATCGCGGTGAAATAGAATCAATAGGAGAGCTGGGTTTTCCAATTTATACAAATATAAAAGGTCAAGTGGTTTTGTATTCTGACCTAAGGTCAAAACAAATCAGAGCGGATTGAGAAAAGACAAACAATGTAAGAGACATTTGTAATACTTTCTTCACGTAAACAAAAGTTTTACAGATCACAAACTGGGTTTTAAAGCGGAAGGATTATGTGTTTTTCAGGCATACAGTGCCATTTTATAGCATAATCAAGTAACTATGTGATCTTCAGCGGTAATAATGTTACACATATAAAGTGTGACTTAAAAAGAAATTTTAGTTCCAGTTTTAATATGCTGAAATTGGGCCTGTGTCTCTTTAAGAGAACCTTTTAGATTAAAATTAGTTCCAATCAATAAACTGACAACATCCGCTAAGATCTTCTGTCAGTGGTGCAGCCAGGCTGCCATCCAGCAGAGGGCGCCATGACTTAAGCTGAGCCAGCGGATACAGGAATAAAGATGGCGGAGCCTTACCAGAGCAAGAAAGAGAAACGGGCCAAACAGACCGTTTGGACCGTGGGATACAAAGTACACTTTATGCGATTCTGTTTTTAAATACGTCTAAGTTAATGCGAGAAAGCCACAATTTTTTGTTTATTCAGCTAGTACTTAACACAGCTGACGCAAATGGATGCTAAAATTTTAAGTTTGTTTTTTGTTTTTTTCCAATTCAGCATGTTCTGAAAAATTTTGCCCTTAACGTTATTGAAAGAAAAAATTTTATACAAGAGAAAATTCTGATTTAAAAAAAAAAAAAAAAAACAGTTTATCAGATAATCGTTAGTCGATCGATGAGATCAGCCAACTTCAGATTAACTCATTAATCGATGTCTTCATATTTTTGCAAGCCGCTGTACATGCACTAACATTTTTCACAGCACTTGTCAGAACTGGAGCGGTGGTGGGTAGAAGTGAGCCGCTCATAGTCTGCGGAGAAGCAGGACAAGACACCGAAACGTCTGACGCCGACTGGGACGGCAATAAAAAAGGAACACTTATCACTTCTGCGCTTCCTTCACAGACGGATCTAAATGAGGCCCTCATTAACGATGCAAATGGCAGCTGATCGGCGTCTCTTCAAGAACCTGCTGAAATCATTAAATTTACAAAATTCATTCAGGGATTGCAACGTTAAGAGACTGGTGTAACCGTTACTTCGAGCTGCTGCTACACCGAGCAATGGTTAAACACAAAGCTGTCAACATCTTATGTCTATTTTTTTTTTTTTTTTGCACATTATGCACTTTAGCCGGGGGGTTTTTTCTCCCGCTGGGTGCGTCAGTGAGAGGGCTTATTTTGATAGGCTTGTCAGCGTTGCAAACAAAAAAAAAAAAGCCTACAGAAAGAAACAGCAAATCAATATGTCACAAATGTTTTTAGAGAAGAAAATTAACAGCCTCTGACAACAACTTCTGCATGGAATTGTCTTGGTTTTGTGATGAGTCTACATGGCATCAACATGTCATCTTTTGCTTGGGGAAGTTCGGTGCATGGAGGTCAACAGACATGGCAGTGACCACCTGTCACAACAGCAGCTAATTATCATGATAGAGGCAAACATGTAATCCCAGCATGAGGAGCAGAGCAGAGCTCAGCAGACATGACAGAAAAAATAACCAAAAACAGGACAGGAAAAAAAAAATCGGACTTTCCTGGACAGCATGTGGGGGAGGGGGAGACAAGGACTGACCTCAGAGCCGCTGCCCCTCATGACGAGCTCAGGAATATCATAAATCTGGCTTTCCATCTCCACCTTCTGGTCGCCGTTGCCCTTCACTTTGACTAGCAGGATTCGGAAGTTGGATCCGCCGAGGTCGAGAGCCAAGAACTCGCCTTGTTCTGTCGACATAAAGAAAATTACAATCAGCACTAAAGATGATATTTCTCATAAATTTTTTTTCTTCCCATCAGACACTCTTAGTTCTGTTCAGTTTTACTACCTTAAATTTTAACCGTCTATAAAAATTTGTATTTTTTTTTTCCATTCACCTGTTTTATAAAACCAATGCAAAACAATAAGACAACAATAATTCAATTTATTAAGCAGAAACTTCTTAAAGAGACAGAGGCTCAAATTAAAGGCATTAAGTTACAAAGTAAATTTCTTTGAAGAAATTAAATGCTGGATTAATTAAATGTTAATTAAAATTAAATGTTGGACTGGATTTAATTTATCAGAGCAAAGAGGCGTGTACACAGGTACTAGTACACGCAGCACTCTTCAAATTTTGCAAACCATGTTTAACTTTCCTTTGACTTCAGAGCTATGCTTTACTTTATGTGGGTGTTTTTCTGAAAATTCAAATAAAATTATAAGTCTGTGGCTGTGATGTGACACAATAAGAAAAAGTTCAAGAATAATGAATGCTTCTGCAAGGCACCATACCTGCTTCCTGACTCCTGGCTTGCAGCAAAGCAATTACCCATCAGTCAGTCACATCAATTAATCTTTGCAGTCCTCAACCCAAGGTATGTTTTAATATGCCAACTGCACAGTGATGTAAAGAGTGAGCATTTGAAATGCAGTGTCAAACTGCTAGAAAGTCTCTGCAGTTTGACACACGTTTGGTTTGTATTTGACATCGGAACAATAAGGATGCAGTCTATTTCGGTCTCCTTTTCTCAAAAACACCAAAGTGTATGCCAGCTGCGTTCTGATCCAAAAGCAACAATTCAGGCTGAAAGCGAATAAAGATAAAGTCAAGCAGGTTGAATGTACATGCACTAGCATTTTTCTTCACAGCCTGTCATGGCAAAATAAAACAACAACAACAAAGAAACAAAAAAGGTGAACCAAAGGAAGAATGAAGTCACTTGATGTCTTTAAAACCCTTAATCTGGATGAAATAAGAACCAACTTCCATGTCTTTGTTGGGTTTCTAAACGCTTTTTAAATCTGACACTGTTGCTTTTTAAAATGCAAACCACAAACTTAAATAATTTCAAGTCAGTTAGAACTCAATCATCTGACCTGTCATGGGAAATTTTATTATTATTATTATTTTTTGACTCCTTGTCCTGGTGGGGAAAAAAAAATAAGAAAGAAAAATCAACCTTTATCCTAATTTCAAGTTTCTAGGACTGACATGTATTCAGCTCCTTTATTCTCAGCAGAATGAACCTAAATGAATGAATATCATTCAGCACATCCTAAGTTACATCCTGGACCATTTTCAGTTCGCTTTACTTTTGTACAATGGTTTAGCCAATTAATGAAATCTCATCAAACCTCCAGTCACATCTGTGCTAACCACTGCTGCAAAGTGATAAAAACACAATGTCAGAAAATGTCAACAGTCCTCATCTAAACTATGCAGAGAATATGCAACAGTTGCTGTTATTAAAAGAAGATTGGCTTTGTTTCCGCAGTAGGTTTTCCTCCCTAAGTGTGCGTTTCTTTGGCTTTATCGCTGACTTGGTCTAAAAGGGCTTCCTGGTTTTCACTCGCATCATTATGAAAAAACGAGGTGTGTGTTGGTGGGGAGAAAAATTCAGATTTTCCAAAAATGTAATCTTCAAAAACGCAAAAATTCAAGTAAACTGTAAAATCGATATATCACCCAGGTCTACTGTCAATTTAAAAAAAGAAAACACTTCCTTAATAACATCAAATGCACCAGATAATCAACAGCAACTGGACTTTTCGGGTGAAAATGTTCCCAAAACTTTCAGGCAAACTCCAGAACACACAAAGCAATCGGAGCGATTTGAGAGGGTGAGCACATCGGGTTCTGAACCCGTCAGCTCCAATCAGCAAAATCACTCAACGGGAGCAACGCCGGTACTAGTCTAGTGGAGTACAGAAGCAGCAGGACCGGTGTGTCGGCGATCCACCTCGACTTCAGGGGAAAGGAACTGCGGCTGCAGATGGAGTGTTTATTGGGATGTGTGGAGTTACTTTTGACATTATTTTTACTTGCACAATGTTTCGTTTTACCATGACCTTCTCCTACAGAGGTGAAGAGGTCACAAAAATGTTGTGACCTCTGCATAGCTAGGGGCATTTCGTTCTGACCTCCATCAACAAGAAACCTTTTATATAAAGGCCAGATTTGTGTAAGACGTCGCTGTGGCTCTGCCGTTCCATTTGGACGGACCAAATAAAGCTTGGGATGTTTCCTAAGCTGACCTCTGTTCAACCTTTTCATTACCTTACAAAGACCCATGAAAATGCATGGTTTTCACAGAATAGCCACTTGTCATACCTGTTCCCATTTTTGCCATTTACAAAGACATAATTACTCCATTTACAAGTTGAATGACCTTTGAAGACGATTGTTTTCATTGCATTGTGTTGGAGTTGCGTCACACCACACATTTCAGGTATTTCGTTCAGCACATGTTGATTAATGTGGAAGGAAAAGCGTCCTTAATCCTTCTTGCAATAATTATGCAATACTGAGCCTGCCGCCATAAGTAATACGTAATAGTTAATTGCATTATGAATTAGAATTAGCTTGATCATTTTCATTCTGATGATTCATTTTAAAGGGAAATTTTGTTGACAGACATGTAAAAACCATTTAATTTATGATTTTGCTTCAGGGTGTCGTGTTTTATTTTTGGATTTTTGTTAGCTGTTCTTTACAAAATTAGAGTTTACTGTTCTTTGAGAGAGCAAATTTGCATTATTATTCCATTTTCAATATGTCACATCAAAACAACAACACTGTCATTAATAGCAATAGTTACTGGGACGATTTATCGTCCAGGACAATTTCTTACCGTTTTTGGTTGTCATGTGAAAGATGTGAAAAAGTTTAATGGTTATGAATAAACACTTCATAGGCTGGCTCCTGGTAACACAGATCCAAGACTTGTGATCATTTGAAGATGCCTGTTAAGGTTCATTTCTCAAGTGGAAATCCTTTAATCAAACAATTGAGAGATAAGTGGTGGTGTGCAAACCATCTTCTCAAAAGAAAAACAAAAACACTCAACTACAAACAAGCTAAAAAAAGAAGAAAAATAAAAGTTAGTTGTAAAATAAAAAATTTAAAAGGGCCTTCAAATTGACATTCACACTTTGTGTCCTTTCTGCTCCATAATAAATTAACAAAAGGAGCATTTGATTGCTCAAATTGTCACATCTCTGTTTCGGACTAAAGATCTTAAAAATTTATTTTCCAGCAAAAATTTAAAAAAAAAGAAAATCTTTGAAAGGCCTTCTTTTCCCATTATTCTGGCCGTTTTGAACAGATTTGGTGTTATTGTGGGCTCCCTCCAAAGGAACTGCTTAGGGTGGGATAAGGACTCAGCTTGTGTTTAGTGGAGCAATTTTCAAAAACAGATTTGAAGGTGGAAAAAAAGAAGAAAAAAAGAATTACCTGTTCCATCAGGAGTGGAACGCACAAACGTTGGCAGCATCTTGACGGCGGCTGTGGGATTTGTGTCTCTGCATAAGCCTTTGTCCATCTCCCGCCGAAATCTCACAGACAACTCCATCAAAGTCTTGTCTGACAGATGGAACTGGTGCAGGTATTTGTCCACCTAACAAGAGTAAGAACAAGGACAGGCAATGTGTTAGATCGCCAAGGAACCGTTTCGCCAGAGGAATGAAATCCAGCTGGAGTCTGGCTTTGTGCATCAAAGATCACAGGGGGGAGGACTACAGCCAGGATCATTTTCCAAGACACCCATTAAAATTAGTTTAACGCTTAAATAGGAGCCGTGAAGTCGGAATAACTGAGCAGGCTGGACGACTGAGATTGGTATGTCATGCCAATTGTAGTCACTTTGGTTATTGTGAGAAAGTAAATAAATGTTTAGCAGAGACATTTATTTTTTGTGGTATCTTTGTTTATAGCATGCTCCTACCAAGTCTGTTCTTTATGACTTGCAGGAACACAAGTCTTCCTGTTTAACATCTGTTCAGAGGATTAAGGCCAAGTTTCGTCCTCTTTAATCAAATTCCAGTTCGTTTGGGGATTTGCGAAGTCGCGATCCAATTCTGGTGAGGATCACAACAGCTAACGCTAGTCCGCCCGAAAACCTCAGTCTCGGTTCGGCTGCGGTGAACCGAGACCGAGGCTCACTATGTCAATACCAGATAATCAAAGACAACTTCAAAAGCCGAAAGCAAACTATAGCACAGGGCACTCTGGGTAATTGCAACCAAAACAAATGCAGGAGAGCACTAGAGGAAGGAATGATCTTAGGCAAAAGATCTTTTGTCTAAGATCTTTTCAGTAAAATTTGACACTATTCCACTAATGTTTGTTGTTGTAATAATATGAAGCTACATTATATTTTTAGGTTTAACTTCACCTCCCTACAGAGTCCAGCTGGTAGTCAAAATGCACTAAACCTTTGTCAAAACTGATCAAAAATGCAAAAAAAGAAATTAATTAAAAAAAACCTTTATATTATTTGTTCCCGTTTATCTAAATTTGTGCTCTGGTGAAACAAAATGCTGTGAGAAGAACCTTTCAAATTTGGGAGGTAAGAGCTACAGAGAGAATTGCAGCTTTCTTGTGCCAAACGCCCACACAAGCCCAGGCAGGTTGGCTACAGGCACCAATATTATTAAACCCTCAACCCCCAAACGCTTTCCCGACTTTTTCCCGCTGCAGTTCTGCTTGTATTGATGACTGATGTATTCTGTTGACGCAGACATTTTTAATTGACAGCGATGGCAGCTGTGTTTGGTTTTCCTCCATAGCACTAATTGCAACTGCTTACGCTGCAAAATGTCAACACAGTTTACCCTGCCTCAGAACCTAAAGGGCACAAACTATTGTGCATAATTACCTTTTTTGGGATGGGGGGGACCCTTAGATTTCTTTTTAAAAGGTGGAAGTGTGGCAAAACAATTCGCTTTTCTCTTCATAGAATGAGATTCTCACATTAATGCAGGCCAAATCTTTTCTCAAAGTTTTCCTTGCAATATTATTTCAATAAATGAGAGCAGCATTCAGGTTACAACAATGGCTTTCATTCTCTCAGTTTATTTCTCAAAATCATTTCTAAAAGCATCAAAAAGTATTCAAAATCTAAACCAAAGAAGTAATTGTATGTAATTTTACTTCTGAAAACTAAAAAGACTCAATATTCTGAAAAGGAAATATACTTTCCTTCTGGAAAGCTGTGATCTACTAACGTGTTCCCTCCAAAACACTTTAAAAACAACAGGATTCTCCGACCTAGGAACTGTTTAGCTGATCAAACCTAATTAACTCCAAAAGTGGAGTGGGCTAAATACCGAAATTTTAAAAGGGTTTCTTTCATTCTGTGCACCGCCTTCAAGACAAAGCTCCTCCTCAGACCTTCACTTTCCAAGCCACTGAGCTTCCCCTTCACAGAGCAGCCCTCCTCCGCCACTCAGCTCCTTCAAACTAGCGGCAGCAGTAGTCAGCAAACACCTGGTAGAACTGGCATTGGTGGAACTCATTATGTGAGAGATGTTTCACTGTAACGCTGGTAAAAAAGTTGTTAAAGGCTTAATAGAGGAGTCATGTTGTAGTTTTGGAAAGAGCAGGAGTTTTTAAAGAGACAGAGGCCCAATTTCAAGCACTGGATATCAAAGTCAAACTTCCTTCAAATTTCCTAATGTCAATATTTGATACATATAGTATTTTTATAACAGCTGAAGTTAACAATTACTTGATTGAGCTATAAGAAAATGATATTATGTGCCTGGAAATTACATAACATTGTCCCCCTTTAAAGAGACTATGCCAGTATATTCTGATCACAACATGGTGTTGAAAATCATAGCCTTCATTCTCACATACACGCAGATGATAAATCACTGCATCACCTGTAGTAAATAGCCTCTATCCCTTCTTAATTCAAAAATAATATGGTCCTGCATCCTTCATTTATCATGCTTGGTAAAAGCAAACATCAAAGATTAGCGAGCAGTTTAGCTGTATGGTCAGGTTTCTATTGGGTAGATGGTCATATCAGTAGTGATGTAATGTCAATAAGTAGGTGTGTGCCATCAGCAGAGAAGCCTGTTAGGTTAGTGGAGCTAAAAATTAAAGTTATTATGCAAGACAAAGGAGAGCCAGATGGGAAAATTTCTATGGTGACACAGAAAACAATGTTAATTCTGTGTTTGTTTTTCTTCTTTGGACACTTTTTTCTTTTTTCTGATAATTTCACTGCTCTAGTATTTTTAGCGTCGTCACTGGCTCACCTCACAAAGGAAAGAAAATTTTTAAAGCAGGAATACAATGAAGCGCATTGTAACACAGACACTCAAGTGGGTTAATATCGCTTCCATGAAACATTTTCAACAAAAACTGTCACCCAAAATATAAAAATATTTTGAGCACAGTCTGTGTCGGCGCATTCACGCAACAGGTTTTGCCTCACAAGGAGATTTCTGGTTAAATTCTTGAATTTACCAAATTCAATCAAGAAAAGTTACCGTTGCGAACGGAGAACACAAAAAGGAGCACCTGTGCACCTTGTGATTGCCCAAACAGGCAGTCATCTGGAGGTGATGGAACAAATAAACAAAATCACATAAACACTGAAGCATAATGATGATGCTTAAAATAAGAATAAAAAAAGAAATCTGCATTCCGACACAAATCCTTTGCTGCCCATAGTGGCGAGGAACTTTTGATGGCTGCCGGGTTTCTGTTGTTGTCACGTAACAGGGAATCCTTTCTGCTGCAGTTAAAACTTGGAGGCAGTTTTTTTTTTTTTTTTTTCATCCATATCTCAGGATATTATTCAGTTTTTCAACAACTTAATACGAAAGAGGAAAACAAATTCCCACTGACCGCCTGCAGACAGTTCAGAAAATCCTCATAAAAATTCAAAAAGCAAAATAATGGGAAAAATCCTAAGTTGGAAAAGCCTGGATGGTTTGTGTGAAGAAATTTGAAGTGTTGAAACAAATGCTGTACATCGCAGCTCATAATATGTCAAAGTGAGACAAGACAGCAGAAGTCTGTCATTTTTTTTTAAATGGCTTCTTTGCTTTGAGTGTTTGACAACAAACAAGCATTGAATGAGGACGGGCTGAGCAAGCATGTTGATGCGCAATTCTCAGAAAATGAGCCTTCAATATAATGATATCTCTCATCAGATACTAACTTATTGAAAAATACTTAAAAACTCTACCAACTGTTTTTGTAAACATGACATAAAGATAAGACCTATTATGTTCAGCAATCTGATGTTTAAATAATCAAAACTGACTAAAAACAACAGATATCTTTGTTATTGAGCTCATTTGTCTACTTATTCAATAATTTAGCAGCTGTGTGCTTATTTTGTCAACACATAGTTTGATTACAAGCAAGATTACAAGTTTACAAGATTACAAGCAAGATTGCAAGTTTGATTACAAGTTTGATTACTCAATTTAAACTTTTAATTGAACCTCACCACAAATAAAAATGCTACTTTTTCTTGTAAAGTATATACAGTGTTTTTACAAAAGAAGAAGACGTTCGGGCCATCCTTGGAAAAATGCGTTTAAAAATGAAAGCAAGAACAAAGTCATAAAATGACAAGAATAAAGTTGTGCTATTACGAAAAGAAAGTCAAAATTTAAATTCTCATAATTTTATCATATTTTTCCTTAGCATGGCCCTAGTACTCAGTCATAATAAATAAATAAGGTGGCTGGGGTTAATCTGATTATGCATCTCTTTTGGAATAAAATTAGCTTACTGGTTTATTAGGGGAGTAAAGAAACAGTCCATGGTCATTGCTGCACAAGGATATGAACTTCGATCAGTATTACAATAAATTGTTAATGACATTAGGGATGTTATTAAAACTTTGTCGATACTTTATCTCCCAGAGTTTCTGCATTGTTTTCACTAATCCAACACATGGATTACTGGATTTTAGAAAGCTTTTTTAATGTTTTTTTTTTCCCATTTATTCTCTAAAACACATGGGGTGTTTGCAGAAACGGCAGGCTAAAATTCTTCACTAGCCTCTCGGCTCCAAGATGGCAACTGCAATTTCTGCTCATTACTTGATTTTTTTTTTCGTAATCCCAATAAAATAGTGAGTAGACAAAACTTTCAGGAAGTTGTTCTCCTTCTTTATAGAAAGAGTGTGGCCTTTGAAGACGCTTTTTGTTCTGTCTGCCCTTGTCTCTGCTGTATCAAATCTCCACAGGGCTGCAGTCGGTATCTGTAAAAGCCTTGATTTGGGTCAAGGATCCGTTCCTGCATTCCCATTTCAAATGTGCACAAATCTTTGTCTATATTCTTCTATGTCAAGAAAACACAATTTTACAATTGCGGTGTAGCCAGTAAAGAAGAAATTAAATTAAAAATGAGACATAAATAAGCTGATTTACACAATAACTCCTTAAAAGTTATGGCAGCGACTTCATTATTTTGAGTTGAAAATGGTCTAGAAACAGCAATGTTGTCGTTTAACTTCTGGGACAATTTGTCGTCCAGCAAAATTTGTTATGGCGACAGGAGTAATTACAACGACATGATTCACCAGCGTGAAATGTTAACGCTTGTCATTTTCCTTTCCATGTGAAGAATGATGAGGAGTTTCTGAAATTGACTTAGCTGAACAATCTAATCGGCTTTGAAAGACCGGATAAATGAGCAAATCTCAACCAACTATCTTTTTTGATACCCAGTCTGACTCACAGCCGTGTCAAACCATCGACAAGTTCAAGTTTATAATCACTTGAAAAATAATGGCATTGTTTGAACTCCGGGAAGGCAGAGAAATTGTAGCTTGCCGTGGAAACGCCGTTCTTTATGCCTTTAATGGCACCAGAAGCTGTGGTACATGCAGCTGAATAATCAAAACTTGAACTTTTGGATTTCATATTCTGGCATGCCGCAGCGGCACACGTGTATTAATAATGTAGAGGAGTCCCCGCGGCTCGTATGTCACGGCTCACTGCAGTCTTTCACAGTCTCTCGCCCCGGGGGGGCTGGGAGAGACTGCCGTAAAACTTTTAGATGTACCCCGCCACAAACACACCTGATTAAAATGAATGAGGAAGACTTGAGCTTAATGTCAGCCCGACAGAGCTGACCGTTCATTTAAATAACACGAGTTGCAAGATTTCTGAAATATTCATGGCAGGGGGTCCCTGGAACTGAACCATCCTACAAGGACTTTTGATGAAGAAAAAAGAGGGAGAGAGATATTATTTGACATTCCGAGCTTCATAACGCCTTCACAAGTCATAGAAAGGGTATACTAGATCCAATCTGTAATAAAATTGATTTAACCCACTTAAATCAATTTGTGACAGATCAACCTTAAATCAGGTTGTGACAGAATGACAGATTTATCACACCAAAAGCAGAAACCGGAACTCTACTCTAATTATTCAAATTATGTTTAGCTGCATCTATTTTCATTGGATTGATTTTTACTTCTTTGCAGTAAGACACATCTTATGTGTTGGTCCTATATGGAGTCACACTTTTTCTGAAACATCTTTGGTATATTTTCATCAAAAGTAGCACGTAAATGAAACATTTTTTATGGGTCTTGACAAAAATGTCAACAATTGATTTTATCTTTCAACATTTCAAAAAGTAGCAAGTGCAGAGCACATTGGAGATTCAACTGATAAAATCATTCTCAAACAATGAAATGTCATTACTGTGGAGTTGATTTGTATATACTCAGCATGCGTATATGTAACATAGTTAACATATACGAATTGTACCTGGGTGCATAGTAACAGCGCACCTGTAGAGGAACGCTGACATGCTCTCCTGCACAAGAACGATTGTGGCTGTTGCTATGCTGCTAAGAAAAATTATAAAGTCAGGATTTTAAGAAATAGAGAGAAAGAGAGAGAAAAAGGTAAAAGTGTCAATTTGTAACCCAGTTTTTCTCCAAGAGAGGTGGGTGGACTGTGTGAGATTATCAACCATTTAGCATAGTTAGCTTAGCTACAGACTACTCTTTGCCTCCATTTGACAAGCATTTAATGAATTAAGGAAATAAATTACCAACATATTTATGTATTTGACCTGCCCCTTGTACCTTTTACCACTTAACAACAGGTGAGTCAGTCAGCAGCAGCTCTAACCCACGTCCCTGATGACCCGTTCTCTCCTGAGTGAAATTAAAGCTGCAGTATGTAACTTTTATAATTTGAAATATATATATATATATATATATATATATATATATATATTTTTTTACATATTTGTTAAAACTGTCATTGTGTTGAGACAACATGGCATGAGAGATAATCTGTGAAAAATCTTATTTCTTCTGCTTTCTCCCAGATCTATCGAGAAACAACTAGTCAGAGACTGGAGAGTTTTAGTGCTGTCAATCACAATCTCATGTGGTGCTGCTCATCCCTACGCTGCAGTTAACGCAGCCTTATGTGGAGAGACATTTCAGTAATCTAAAACTAAGAAAAATTGAAGCAACCTACTTGCCCACTGTATGTGGACTGTTGCATGTAAAATTCATGAGCAGTAAATATTGCACTAGTTATCAGTGTCGGACCAAAGAAAGCAAGGCAGTTGCAACCCTTTAAAATTGTGACGCTTTTAATGGGTCAGATAGACTCAAGAAATTGAAATTGTAACAACAGCTGCGTGGCGGGGCCCACTTTAATTTTTTATCATGGGGCCCAAGATTCCTGGCGGCGCCCCTGCTTCAATCTGAGGAGGGAGCTAAAGATTAGGGTGATGGCAAAGAGGTCTTTGAAACTCACTTGGAGATCATCACCAATTAAAAATAATAAAAACACCACAGACATGTTTTTCCACTTACTATTGAGAAAGGTACTCATAATTTGGCATACAATATTTGCTGAAATTCTGTTTGTTTGTTTTTTTTACTATAAATGGCACTTATTGGTACACTGCTGTATTGTCTCCATAGGTCTGTGTCCTTTCCCATCAGAAATTAACAACTTTACATCAAAATCTACATAGGGAGTGAATCATTTTCGGCCTACCTATTACAAAACAATATTAGGTTGATATTTAATTAACTTAAGATAAAATAGTGACGTAGCTTTAAGTGTTAAACTTGAAGAGTTGTCCCATTCTGCGCATTGCTGCTCCTATAACTTCCTGTTCCTGCCCTTACAGATGTGACTGTCAACGTTCGGGATTATAGCGAAACCGACCTTTTTGACCTCCTCTCACCTCCCGGCAGCAGGAAGCGGATTCTCAGGTCACAGCGTGTTCATTTCCCCGCAAACACTCTCTCCGTGGACTCAGTTATTCCGCATCGGTACTTACTTTTTGTGCGTGGTCATCATGGAGTTTACCAGAGGCTAACATCTTCAGATGGAGCGATGTGTAAACTTTGCGTCCTGCCCCCGCCGCTTTCCGTACAACAACCGCGAAAAAGGTTTTTTTCACACACACACACAGAAAAAAAAGGACTTTCCCTTTGAGAGACGAAGGCTAAACCGTTCTCTGTTTTCCCTTAGTTCCAAAAACTGCTTCTTTGTACAATGGTTACATGAGAAAAGGGGCGGACTGTAGGAAACAAGAAACTTCCAGCTTCCGTGAACTGGGCGGCGAGGTGACGTCATTCAAAAGTAAACGCGCCGATTGGCTATTAACGAGGAGCGACGCGTTCTGCTATACGTGAGACGGAGCATCTTCCCCTCAAGTCACCTTTGTGTTTCTATCCGTAACTTCTCGAAAACCTGAGGCATTGGTTTTCAGCCTTTTTAAAATAAATAGCAGCTGGAATAGTTTTCCACCCACTATTATAATAGTTAATTAAATATTTCAGTAGGCTACGACAGTCATCCCTTTTTGCTGTTTTTGTTATAATAACCATAACTGATTGTCACTATGCGTTAGGTTGAAGGATGTTTATTTGTATGTTACATTCATACTCAGTGGTTCACATTTGAACCAAAAAAAAAAAAAAAAGAAGGAAGTCCCAAAAGGTTTTTCACCAACTCAGCCTCAAAATCAAATATGGTTGCTGCACATCTGAAATGCCGAGTTGATGGAATTCTACCTCGGAGTCTCAAAAATCAACAGGAACGTCCTCCGAAGTGGGAGTATCTCAGTATTTAAAAAACTCGTACAGTATTTTTATTTATATATATATATAGATTTTTTATTTTTTTTTTGGAAGAATGGGTGTTTGGGAAGATTATAGCAGTAAAGGCATCTGATCCATCCTGCAATCTGGAAGGTAGTGGTAGTGCACCTAATTGCCAACCACCATAAAAAAAAAAAGAGAAGAAGAAATAGACCCATCAAACATAATTAAAGTTTTAACACACATGTGAGAAACATATTGTTCATAAAAGTTACATACTGCAGCTTTAAAGGTTCTTTTAACTGATGGAACAATTGTAGCTCTAAAATGCATCAGTCTTAGGGGACCATTTGTGCAACATTGGAAATTCATTTAAAGCAAAAGGTTGTTTTTTTTTCTTTACTGATAAGAATCTGTTTCTACCCTTTTAAATTGTTCAAAAGGCTATCACTACAATCGGTGCCTTGAGCACAGACGAATGGCCCAAAATTATATGAAATCTGCACACCGTGGTCTAATCCTTTTGTTTTTGTTATCTGTGTCTGCCAACTTTTGGAAACAGAATCACAACCCAGACCAACTCAAAGGCAATCGTTTTGCAAAGATCTTACTTAAAAAAATAAAAAATAAAAAATCAATACAAATATGACCCTGGATGCCAACAAATTATATTTGGTGGCATCAAAGTCACATTTGATTTGTCTTTTAGTGAATGGCCAAAGGACCTTTGCAGTCTTTCCAATATTATAGGTGGCACTTCTGAAACCTGTGCAATGCAGCAGGAAAATAATGTGACCAGAAGCCATTGTCGTTCCTTCTTAACGGATAAGGTCAAGCAGAAATTGCCTGTCAGCTGTGCTTGTCATCCTAATGTGCAAAACGCTTCTTGTTAAGAAAAAGCCTTTTTTTTTCCCCTCTCACTTGATTAAGATACCACAAAATAAAAGCCTCAGAAAGACAATCTTACAATCAACAATCTATCCCCTAAAATATGACTTCGTCTAAACAACAGTGTGGAAAAAAAACTCTTGAAATACTTTTTCTTTATTTTTTTTACCAATTTGCCTTTTACCAAGTTGCAACACAAAATCCATTGGGGATATTTTCTCCTTGTAATTCCCAGTCAGGTGTTGCAAAGGTTGTGTTCTATTCATGCTTGAAAGACTGTTTTTTTGTTTTTTTTAGTTTGAAGGTGCACTGGTCCCTTTGATGTTGAAATTCTGACATTTCACAGTCTGTTGTAGATAAGGCTGAGTACATTGTGCAACCTCTAACAGTGGCCAGTCTCAGCTCCACTTTCGACATTCCTACACCAACTCAATTTAGCATTTTCATTATATGTCTTATTTAGATATGTAGCGACTTGCGTCTGATAGACTAATCTAGTGTTTGCCAACCGTCGGGTCTCTGATGTCGTCCGTTGCTGTCAACACTATTTTTGTCTTTCCCTTGAATGCTTCCCTCTATCCTGACCTGGAGGATGTGGGTCACAGAGGTTCCAGACCCTGATGCCTTTTCTGCATCTCCCAAGGTCTGACTCGTAGCACTCCGTCTCGAATGCCCCCAATCTCTTGATATCACCAGAGTCCATGTCTCGTAGTCGTACATTGCCACAGGCTTTAACAGCATCTCCTAGTTTTCTTTGGAGAGCGCGGTCTTCCACAGTGGTGTAAGCAACCCAGAGGGTGCCAAGTCCCAATCTTGTGGCAGCAATACGTCGCCTGGCTGGTAAAGGAATCCTGGTACTTGAACGTCGACTGTCAAGTCATCTCCTCAAAGTAGAAGCTGAAGCACATTGGTGACTTCAACCTCAGACTCCCTTCCTGATGATGAGCCACTCCAAGAGGTTATGTTTAGTTTAGTACTTTAATGTATTTCAGGCAAGTTGGAAACTTGTAACTTACACACTGCAAGTACAATAAGATGTTAAAATATACCTCTAAATACATGCAGTACTACGTAATGCTGATGACTTCATGTGTACATCATGAGAAGTGTAAACAAACAGCAATCAGTTGATATGTGCAGCTGTCATATTCATTGGTCTGTATGTGGACTCAAAAGCAGGCAGACAGGAAGCAGGGAAATGTAAATAAAAGAGTTTACTCAAGAAAAATGGAACAAAAAAACTTACAATGATGTCAGAAGGAGAACGGGACATAGAACCTGGTGGAACACAATGGAGGGAATCGACAGTGAACAATGGAAACCACGGAGCCTAATTACTGAGGAAGTGTGATTAGTGATGTGGAAACCAGGTGTGCATCGTCAAGAGAATGCAAAGTGCCTGAGAGAGAAAACTCACCAAGGAGAATGAGGATAGAGAACACAGAAGCAACTTAACCCAAACACAAAATGGTCTACAAATCAAAAAAGGTAATACCTATTATGTTCATGTGAGAATCCACATAAAGCAGGAAATAAAAGTAAAGAAATTAGACGAATGTGGCAAGACCTAAGCAGCAATAAAGAACAACATAGAAAAACTGAGTATCCCAGGACCTGAATACAGATGAAAACAAACACCAATAGTAAATGACAGCAATTTGAATCTGAAGAGTTGAGAAACTTGAGGAACTGCTGAAGTTCCTGAATTTGGAAGCTAGAATTTCAAATTTGGGATGAATTTGGAATTAAGTTTTCTTTTTCATTTGGGGAGCTTCAAAGAGCAATTAGAACATCATTAAATTGCACAAAAGATGCAATTTATCTACAGCTTTTAATTAGAATAGAGCATCTTACTAAAACAGGACAGAAGCAATTAAAACCAAGCTGTCTCATGTTGGATAAGTACATTCAGGCTCAGCTAGCAAATTGATGTCTTAAGCAGCTTTATGCATGTATAACTAATCAGGGTTTATTTAAATTGTACAAAGGATACAATTTACCCCAGTGAAATGTGTTTCATTGGACTGATACTACAATACATGTTAACTAACAAAATAAATTAGCAATGGACCTCTCATGGGTTTCCATTCAGTGCATTTACAGCAAAAAGAAAAGACACATATCTATAACAATTTTGGTTTGTTTACAGCCACAAATAAACAGGAAATGATGTTGGAAATTATAATTGCCTACACATCTTAGGTTAGGTTGGCAAAAAGAAATTATGTAAGGAAATCAAAACAAGAGATTTTCTTTAGCTTAAAATAAATGCTAAAATAATCAAAATTGCATAAAAATATACAAAGAAATGCAAAATAAATAAATAAATAAATATCTGCAGCTTTAAATTAGAATATCTTACTAAAAAGGACAGAAGCAATTAAACCCAAACTGCCTCATGTTGGTAAAGTACATTCAGGCTCAGCTAGCAAATTGATTTCTTACCTAACAAATGTGCTGGCAGGGCTGCACAGTGGCACAGTGGGTAGCGCTGTTGCCTTGCAGCAAGAAGGTCCTGGGTTCGATTCCCGGCCTGGGATCTTTCTGCACGGAGTTTGCATGTTCTCCCTGTGCATGCGTGGGTTCTCTCCGGGTTCTCCGGCTTCCTCCCACAGTCCAAAAAACATGACTGTCAGGTTGATTGGCCTTCCCAAATTCTCCCTAGGTGTGAGTGTGTGTGTGTGCATGATTGTTTGTCCTGTTTGTCTTTGTGTTGCCCTGCGACAGACTGGCGACCTGTCCAGGGTGACCCCGCCTCTCGCCCGGAACGCAGCTGGAGATAGGCACCAGGAACTCCCACCCCGTCAGGAGAAGGGTGACGGAAAATGGATGGATGGATGGAAATGTGCTGGCAGCCTAACACTAGGTATGCATGTAAAGCTAATCAGGCTTTATTTAAAATGTAAACTGCTGCCAGAAGACATTGAAACATGAAAATGTTTTTCTTGAGAAATGTCTGTACGACAGTGATAGACAGAAAATGTAAAAAAAAAAAAAAATGCAAGAAGCTAAATTTTTATCAAGGCTAAAGTAAAGCAATTTAAACTTAAGAAGAACAATAACTCCTCTGCAAACTAACTAGAATTTTTAACATTAATATTTATGATGGGAAGTTGTTAAAAGTTACATTCAAGTTGGTTTGTGGAGCAGCGTATACACAATCCTCAGTCTGTACCCTTCATCAAATGGCAAGTTTTGAAAACATATTTTCTAAGAAAGTTCACAAAACATATAGATATATCTGCATCGAGTAAAAACTTGTGGTATGTTTTTGCATAAAAAAGGCATGCATAGGGGTGATTCTATAATTGGAGATACATTTGATGTCCAGAGTCATTATATTTGACCTGCTTTGTTAAAATGTTTTTTTTGTTTGTTTTTTTTTTTTTTTTTATCTTAAAAGTTTCTAGTATGGATCAAACTATGACACAATTAATAACATTGATATAATTACTTTTTAAAGTGTTTTATATGAACTTTAATAAACGTAACTTATTTTTGCCCAAGTTGGTCATGGTTTTCCCTCCATCATTTACATTTGTGTCGCTGGTGTTGCACATGAAACGTAACTCCCCAAGGAAAAAGAAGAAAGCAACAATACATGTTTACTAAAGAAATTACAACTATAGTGACACACAGTAACTTAATCATTGGATTGTAAGTAGTAACGCATTACAAGGGGTCAGCTTAGAGTAACGCGTTGATGACAACATTGTTTGACATTTCTCCTCCAGCTATTTACGGATGTGTCAGGTTAATGACACGTGTCCCCTCCAATGATAAATTTGTTCCTACGCCCTAGACCACATTTTCAAAATTGTGTAGTTTTTTTGTGTTTTTATTGCACACATTCGTAATGTAAACTGCAGGCAATGGCAGAAACTGAGAAGCTCAGATGGCAGGTAAAACACTTGGGTGATGAGCAAACACTGGTGAGCTAAATAAGCTTATTTACTGAAGCATTTTGTATAGTAAAGAGATATGAGAACTATGTCCCTAATGGTTCTCATATTCTAATCACATTGAATATGAAGCACCTGTGGCAAGAAGAATAGCAAAGGGAGACTGATTAACCCAGCAGCTGAATGGAGAACAATAGGATCTGGAATCAAACGTAGAAAAGGATTCAATAATCTAAAACTATAAATACAAATATATAAAAATGGAAGATAATAATGAAACTAAAATGAAGGTATTATCAGAAATTATAATAAACACAGAATTGAGAAAAATATGACAAGACTAAAAACCCACAAGAAAAATTGTCAAAACCCAAATACTCTCACATCTGCAGGATTGGATTTTATCTTGGATCTCATTGCCCTGAGAAACCTTTGCATTATCTTTGTGTCTGCTTTTGGTTCAAAGACATTTTTTGTTCAAACTACTTTTCCATTCCACAGTCTGACAGAAATAAAACTACTTAATGAGGAACACAGCAACTTTGAAACAAAAACTAGTTTTTCTATAAAAATTCACTGGGATGACCACCTGGTCTTTTTGTCTGTATCAAAATTGGTTTGTTCTCAAAACTGCAGCGGAAGCACTTTTTTTTTGGCACTCGAGTCACGTGATGAACAAACCAACGTTGCCACTGGTGCAAACCATGAAGAAGAAAACGACAGGGCGTAGCGGATCATGAGACACCATGTTTATCAATGACGTGCAGCATTAACAAACTTAATCGTGTGATTTTACTTGGACTTCTTATTTAATGGAAACACAGCAACTGCAAAATTGTGTTTTTCTGACAAGACGTGACAATGTTATGCACACATTTGTAATGGAAATGCAGCTACTTTTAGTTTAATAGTTTTAGAGCTTTCATTGATTTTAGAGTAACACAAACTTGAACCTGTAATTTCAACAAAATTTACTATCATTCAGATTTCTGGTATATATTAATGAGAAAAGCAACACTAACAGAGTAGAAAACACAAAATTGCTGCAGAAATCAAGTTGAAGAATTAGAATTGCAAAGAGAACCCATAATTAAACATATTTTTAAACGCCAGGTTCATGTCCACGTGTCTTCTGAAGGGACATTTCTGTCTTTCAGGTTTTGACTGCTGCCCAGCAACTGCTTGCTAAATACTTTAGATGACATCTCATTACCAAAGTTAGTCGTTTTAGAACAAATATGGAATTTCAATTATAATGCCGAAATGAAATCACCTCGCTGGCCGTTTTAATTTGCCAACATATTTCCAATTTGTATGATAGAATAGAAATAATTGCATTCATTAGAAAGGAGATGGTCAAAGAGTGTGTCACTTATTTTTACTCAAATTAGAACAGTATTAGCTTTTTCCATAGAGGTTCATAAATTAGATGCTCACGTTGGCTAACCGTAGGCAGGCTGCGATGTGAAGTGAGCTATATTGCGTAGGAAGGCACTGACCAAGCTGTATCAATCCATTCTTGAGGTCAATTTTACTGTCTGTAGGTAAAATAAATCAATGCTTTTATTTGTATTGCAACAGAGCACAACATAATTCTTTTTTTTTAAATAAAAAAACTTGTCTGATATGTTCCTGATATGTTCTTCCTTTTAAGATTGAGATGTGTGCTTGAAAAATGACCCCTTTGAAAGCAGCTGTTGATAGATGACCTTGAAATAAAACTGGTAAAGTTAAATGTGACTTACACCATTGCTGTGTAACAATCACAGAGAAGCGGTCTACAATACATGGAACGTTGACGCTGAATTACTTGGAGGAGTTCGTTAAAGTTCGACATGAGTGAAAGTGAAAAATGGCCAAACTTTGACTTCTGACCCAAAATGGCTGCCTCCCTGTGCATTTTAGAGGATACCTCCAAGAGACCTCTCTTCTTGACTCGGGGTGGGGATTGACCTATGTACCGAGTTTCAGATCTCTAGGACCTACGGTTTCCCCCAACTCACGTTAGGGGGCGCTGTAGAGCAGTTTGGCCACACCCACTTACAATTCCATTGGAATCCGAAAACTTTCCTCAGGGGACAATTTTGGGTCAAGTTTGGTGAGCTTATGGACATGTTAAAGGCTCCAAACACCCACGTAAAGTGGCGTAAAAATAGTAATAAAAAAAAATAAGAAATCCTTCAAGTTCAATAGGCCTTCGCCAGCGCTTTGCTGCTCCATGGTGGTTCTTTATTACGAGACCCCTGGAAAAACTCACCTTGAGACGGTAATATTCTTACTATTCAAGTCTCACTGTAGAGTCTTATCTCCATTAATCCTGAAATATATGAGACGAGTCTAAAAGTTATGCGAGGACAAGAGAGCATGTGTCATTTTGCGGAAAATGTTCTTTCACACATAAATCCACGTTCTTTTCAGAAAGCAGTGCATTCATCTTGACAATGTAGATTTGGACATTGCACCCACTCTCTTTTCAACCCGCCAAAAATTCTTCTTCTTTTATGAAACTCAGACCAGGAGCTCAGAGAACATGTGTATTTATGTGAAAAATCATCAGTAACTGTGTAATCCTTTGAGACAGCAGGTCCTTCATTTTCTGGTGAGGGAGATTTGGAGACTGTCATTATAGTGACAAAGTGGTGTACGCTAATCTTATACAACCATTATGTTTTATGTAACAACATACGGTAAGAAAGCAAAACAAAATAAATCACCTTCCTAAAATCTAACTCTAGTTTGATAAGAAAACATTCACACAATGGTCCAAATACTAAAAATTAATCTACAGCTCAGGAAGATTCTGTTAGAATTAGTAATAAATGGAACATTGGCCAACATATTTGATCTGTATTGATTATTTTATTGACTGCGCTTGGCAAAACGTAATGTCTATTATTGGTTCACACAGCTATTGACTTATGTATGTTTATGATGTTTTTTATGTTTTTACAGTGTAAAGCACTTTGAACTGCTGTGTTGTTGAAATGTGCCATACATATAAACTTGATTGATTGTTAGTTGGTGGGTTTTTGACACAGTCTTGATTCCACCACCTGTTGCAGCTGTCACAGGTACTCAAAAATGACAAAGTTCAACCAGCTAAAATGACTGAATTTAGAAAATCATCACCAATAATGGCCTTAGTAGTTTTTTGCCAAAAAAAATTTTATTTTACTTTTTTGCCCAAAACATCTTTTGGAGAGAAAATGGTGGGGTTTTTTTTTTCTTTTTTAGGAAGATACTGAAATGTTCTCATCAGCTGCTTTTCCAATTAACATGAAATTCCACCAATTGGTCTAAGTCTCAAAATAATTTCCAAAAACAGTTTATCGAGTGAATCAGAAACATTTAATCAAGACTCAGTTTGAAATAGAAAAAGTGCAAATGATTCACTGGGATGTGGATTTTTAGACTTAATATAGTAAATCTTTTTACAATTACAACCATTGGTTATTTGTCAGTTTCTTCAGTGTAGTTTTTCACAAAGCATATAGATTTTTAACATTTATTGTGGAAAGATTTGCATCAATATTGCTTATATTTCAGCTTGTCAGATGAGAAGAGAAAAAAAGTGCATAACATTTTGCATTAACAATAAACAAGGTAGTTTTTGTGTATTTCCTGGCCTTTTCCTGCGAGCAGCAAATGCAGAACCTTACAGTTTATGATGGAGTATTAGGGTCAGGCTCTTGAGTTTCTGGTTTGGGTTAAAATACGACTAAAGTCGTAATTTTATGATAACTTTTCACCATACTGTACTAAAAAATCCCCTTGAACACACTGTATGATCTTAATCTGCTGTCGACCATGTTAGGTCTGTTTCATCACAACATACTTTCTGAGGTGTACACAGACGCATTATGTCATAGTATAACAACCTGACCTCTTAGGAGTTGATCTGAACTTAAATGAGAAGCAAAACGTTTGCACACACAAACCCTCACGCTGCGTTCATTTTTTATACGTGCGTGAAAATATTGTGCCACACGGGTTTTCATATGCACACACTGTTTGGCCTCAAGATTTTATACAGGCAGAAGCACAGATGACAGCAATCAGTCACAGGGGAGACCAGTGAGCTAATCAGCATGTGAGTTATGGGGCTTTGAGCAGAGGAGGACAAATCAGAGAAGAAACGCAGGAAACGGAAAGAAAATGTCACTTTCACCATGTGGCGCTCCAGAAAAAGTTCCAACATTTCAGTTTTTAAAAAAATGCTATTTTTCAATTGCGATGTATTGTCCTAAACTTAAATTTTAGGTTTTCATGAACTGGAATCGGGAATGAATTATAAGTAATAGAAATGAAGGTTTGAAAACATCAAGCTATGTAATTAATATGTTTTGCTTATTGAAGTTACTGAAATAAATGGAGTTGTCAATAACGTTCCAATTTACATAACATCTGAATGGGAAAAAAAACCCCTCAGCTTTTAAATGTCTTCAGGTACTTAGAGGACTTTTTTTTTTCTGGGATTACCTTGGCACCGGCAAGCTTTCCAGTTTCTATAGTTAACAATAATGAAATATGTTAAATCAGCCGGCACTATGTTGTTTTGAAGCTTATTCTAAAGTTGAATCCCTTTTTTTCGTCAGAGTTGCCGCAGAAGCTCTGGATTTTTGCAGATAATTTCTGTGCCACTTTGCAAACACTTTTTATATAGAAGTCATTTTATGAAGAGAGCTCTAATTCCCATTGCTATACCTCTATTTTCTGGGAGATGCAATTCATAGGAACACACAAGCCACTGAGCAGCACAATTCAGCGCAGCTCAGTTACTGATAAGTGACAGATTTTTACACTTACACACACGTATATATGTGTGTAATTATGATGACCTGATTACAGGTGATCACAGTTGGTGATCAGTAAAGCAGATGTTTCATAATCTACTATCGCTGTGGTAGATTAGCTTCCCAATAATCTATCACGGCCATCACTTATTAATAATTGCATTAATAATCGGAAAGTAAACATCAAGCATGAAAACATGAAACTGTAACAGACTGAATGTTCTGTTCTTTTAAAGATGACAGAATGTGAATAATTTATAGGGCAGTGCCTTTTTCACAGAGAGCTGTACATTCATTTTGTTTCAGCAAAACCATGGATTCCATCTTATATATTCAGGTCACAGACGTGCGCCGCGTTGTCGAACTCCGTTCACTGCGATCAGTCTTTGCATTATTCTTACCAAAATAGTATTCAAGTTATATTGAACTTGGAGGGCCACACTACTGTGGATGAGTACGGGCCAGATGGTACTGCACTCCTGTCAAACACAAGTGTCTCCATTTTTTATTCTTATTAAAGAGCTATATGGACAACAACACTAGACTCATAATTTAAAAATGAACCGGCAGACTGGATGGGGAAGAAAAAGCCAACCAGAAAGTCTCGGGCTGGTTGGCCATGAAATCTGCTGCGTTTTATTTCAGAGTGGCTTTGACTCTGTTTTCTTTTCTCTATTAACCTCAGTGCAGTTCATCTGAGAAACAGAAACTGCTATGAACCTTTCATTTGTTTTTCTCTTTTGATTATTTTTTTATTGTTGTTTTCTTGTGTCTTGCCATGTTGGTTGTTTCTCATGTCAGTCTAGCTGTTCTTGTTTGTGTTTTGGATTTTGCATCGTCAGATTATTATTTCTTTCTGTTGCTATTCAGGTTTCTTTTCCCTTTATTCTGTTTTTTGCTTGTTTTTCACCTCAGCCTTTAATGTCCCCCACCATTCCCAGCTCCTCATTTGCGCCTACCTTCTCCTTTCCCCAGCTGCATACGCTGTTCTGGTCCCTTTGTCATTTTCACTTCCACTTTAGTATATTTAAATGGCATTGTTGTGTAATAATAAACTTATTTGAGCTGCACATCTTGTTATAACGTATCTGGATCAAAAACATGCCTGGAGTGTTGCCTTGATTCTTTCATGCATGCTGTTTGAGAAACACTGGATCTCCCATGGCAGTTTCCAAGCCGAGCTCTGCCATGGCTCCTTCAGACTAGCCAGCAACAATTAGCAAACACCTGGTGGAGCTGCGTGTCAGCTGAGCTCTTTATACAAGCTCCATCTCAGTGAAATGCTTTTAAAAATGTTGTTAAAGGGTTAATAGGGGAGTAATGTGATGACGTCCTGAAGGCGGAGTTTCAGAAAGAGGAGGAGCTTATTAAAGAGACAGAGGCCCAATTTTAAGGCGTTAATTAGGAAGTCGATTTTCTTTTAAGTCTGATATATATAATATTTTTATAACAATAGAGGGTTACATAGTTACTTGGTTGTACTATAAAATGATTATATGTGGCTGGAAAATGCATAATACATGATACTTTCTCTCACTGTTCTCTTCTGACTCCTTCTGCTGAAGTCTGTTTATTTCCATGTCACTCCGTTACCCTGTAGTGTTTTCCATTGTAATTTTTCACATTTTTCAAAAAACCTTTTTCCCATTAAATCATTATTCAATGACAGTCCCATTCTCCGTTTTGTCCAGCTTCAAGGTTACCCTTCACAACAGAAACAGTTTCTCTCCCTGCTTCGCTTTCTGCTTTACTTATCGTGTTCATCGACCGTTACTGTCCAGAACCACCTTCTGTGATTATGCGATTATCAAAGTCTATAATTGCTTATTTCTTCAAATAATTGGGGGAAAAAAACGTGCCTGTACATAAAGCCTACACAGTCAGTTCATTATTGTCCTTCTAAAGAGGATTTTGCTCCAGATGAAAAGACCTGCTCCACTTGAACAATAGCCTTCATCTAATTCTAGAGCCTTCATTGTGGTTGGATACATAAGCAGTCTTCATAGATTCCATCTACGCAAAGACTTGAGGATAATGAATAAATCAAATTTCAAAATCCATTAAATTGGTTGAATCTATAAGCTCAGTATCCATCAGAGCAATTCATGGCCATGGTTGATCTCATGAAGCAAGACGAATGTGGCTGTATGCAAAACAACCTATTAGAACGGTATTGATATGCTTTCTTGCATTTCAATATAATTGCTAATATTTACCATTTACTTCTCTTATCTGCCATTCAAAGCACTTTCACATCACGAGTCACATTCAGAAGTGTGCACGGATCGATAAGTTATAAAAACCGCCGTGTTGAACGGCAGCGTTAGGTTCAGCGTCCTTTCCAGGAATTCTTTGAAACTTTTATGTGCAAAAACGTTCACCAACTTGCACATTATAGAAGTACGCAGTAAAGTTAATTTCTTTCACTGGCGAGACTTATAAAAGAGAGAATTTAATTAGTAGATAGAGAGCAAATTAAATGGCACATATAGTCAAATGCAAAGGAAAAGCACATTTAAATAAAAAATGCTTTCATCTGCTTGTTAAAATGGGTCCAGACTCTCAAAGTCAATGTGCAACAGTGTGAAAAGAGTAATCCCTGGAGACTTGCACCTAGTAGGGACTGGAGTAGATTCTGGTTTGAGGACCTGTGAGCTCACAGTGGAGCAAGAGGCTTTAATAATTTAGAGATGCATGCATACCATAACTGCCTGAGGTGGATGTGTGTGTGTATGTGTTGTCCTCTCTCTTGCAGAAAAAGCTGACCGACTCCACTTGCTGCTTATCTGAGCTCATCAAAAGCTGCTATGAGGGAGTGGCAGAGAACCCGGGTACTTTCCAGTCTTCTGTCCAATCTACAGCGTTAAACTGGTTCCTGTTGTTGGAAGTGTGGCCAACATGGACTGACCGACTCATCAAAAGTCGGTCTGCTGTCTGCAATCCGAAACAGTGCAGAATATCAACATCATCGTTCGCCACTTCTCCTTCTGTTCACTGAAATTCAACCAGAGGAATCCAAGTCAATGGGAGAAAGCCCAGACTGAGCTGTAAAGCAAAATTTGAATTGAAGGAAGGTAATGACCAAAGTCCAGGTAAGAGCCAGTTATTTATCTTTTCCTTTTTTCAGCAATCAATCAAACCTCCTGCCAACGATATGGTAGCAAATATTCTGAATAAAAAAACCATCCAAGCCATTAAGATGACTTGTTACTTACTGCACTGTTGATGGTTCGTAACAAAAGATGTTTCTGCGCCTTAGAATAAACAAAAGGCATCTTGTATTTATTGAGGTTCTTCTCTGTCTGATATTAAAATCCATTTCATCTATAAAAAACAAGTTCATTCTGACAAAGGAAAAAGAAAACCAAAAATCTGTACGAGGGGAAATATTTTTAACATATGATGGGGAAGAGGCTCTCAACTCTCAACTTCTGAATGACTCTTTCTGCCTCGTTCTGTGGGATTTCAAGCAAAAAGTGTTTAATCCTTCGAGATTTGAAGGACCTTCCTTTATTCGCCTTCCTTTATGTTTGTTAAGGCAAACATGTTTCTTTTCCAGGTGAAGCACTGGTTCACACTGAGCACAAACATGAAACTCTGCCAAAGCACATGGCAAGAAGTTACAGTTACACACAACTGTGTAAATTGGGCTGCAAAAGCCCCGTTTTGTTATGGATTATTAAGGAGACCCTGCTGCTGGACTGCTAATCCAGTGACTAGATCTTTTGATTCACTACTTGATGCTCACTACTTGAATTAAAAGATCGACTGCTTCTTTGCAGAAAAAAAATGCAGAGTTATACAAGCCTGTTAGACAAGCCTGGGATTCATGCATCCAGATCAAACCTCTTGATTGATCTGCAATCAGCTAATTCAGCCCTATAGCCCCATAGGCTATAGGGCTGAATTAAACTGAATTAAAAATAAAAATAAGAAAACAAAACAAAACAAAAAAAACAATTAAAGAAAAAATATACGGACAAAAACATAAACCAAATCCTGTCACGACAAAGGTTGGGTGGTTTACACCATACTGGATCCAAAATATAACTCATCACTCTCATTCCGTTCAAAGTCACAGACAAGACACTAGCGGCCATTTTTGATTTTTTTAAATTAGAAATGTTATTAGACTTAACTAAACGTGGTTCACAAGGTAAAATAAAAAACAGGAATTTAGATGCTGCTGCTTAATATTAATATTAGCTGGTTATAAATGATAACCATAAAGATTGTGTTTTTTCAATAAGATAATAGTAGACTTTTATCTGATTGGTAAAGGCAATCTAATGTTTAACATTCATTATTTGACTAATGAAATAGTCCCTAAGTTATAGAAAGGGAATTATTTATTCATTGTCTTCCAGGGGACGTTTGTGGAAAAATAATTTAAGCAGAAAAGCACTTGGTCTCCAAATGTACCTGTGTCATTATGTTGTGTAAATTTAATGTGAATAAAATTATAGCTAAGTAAATTTAAAAAAGATGAGTTTTGTAGCAAACTCATCCAGGACAATGAGCAATGAGTGACGTCGGTATTGTTGAGCGGATCTTAAAATGGCAGAGATGAGAACTCACACACACTGAGGACGTCATCCAGGTAAGACCCGCTGCAGCTGGCGCGAGCCTAATTAACGCGACGGGAAGTCCAGGTGTGCTCCTCTGCTGTCCCGGATGTCAAACTCGGGACGCGCTCACGTGCGCCGACCGAAGCAAAGGGAAAAGAGGACGAGCTATTTATTTATTTCTTCGTTTGTTTGTTCTTAAGTGAACGGGAGGCGCGACGATGAAGGTTCCGGAACCGGAAGTGATGACTGACATTCTGAAGCGGCTCACCGGGGAGTCCGCTCTGCCTCTGTGCTGCAGCATCGAGAAGTTCAAGCGGAGCAGAGACGGGCTGTACTACGTGGCCGAGGACTTCAGCGAAACCGTGAAGAAGAGAGAGCTGGTCAACGCCAAGGAGCGACTCAGGGTGGGTACTGCTGACCTGCACTGCGAGAAGCTAGGCAGGCGAATTAAACTGAATTAAAAATAAATAAATAAAAAAAAACACAAGTTTGATTATAACAAGTGTATTTCTTCCAACGACATATAAAGTTGACCAGAACTGTTTTTTTACTGAAGTCTTGAACATATCGTGGCCTCACTATGGGGAAGACTGCTGACTTCTTATTACTGGAATAATTTATGGAATTTGCTGATTGTGTAGCAGAGGCAATTAAAGCATCTTTGGACTTGGAGATTCAAATTTGTTTGAATCAGCTGTAGCTGACTTGTAGAAACGTGAGTTGAGAATAATTTTAGTTTCCATTGTTTTAATGACCCAAGTGATGCTCACCATAGGCTATAGGGCTCTCTCAAAAGTTTCTGAACTGGAGATTAAATAGTGCTAAATTTAAAATGCATTTATTCCTGAAATTATTTGTAAGTAATATTTGCATAAATCAGAGGTTCGCCTACTGGTTATCGATTGATCTAAAAATGTTTTGATCGAAGGCTGAAGCTAGCAGTTTAGTTTAATCCAATGTGAATGTGGTGGGAATTGAAATGTTTTCACCAACGTAACAAAAAAATTTAAAATTTAAATATTTTTAAAAGCATCTCTGTAACTACTCAAGCTAGTGCAAAACAATAACTTCAAACCCACTTAACCATTGGAGTGGAGGAATGTCAGTATTTCTACATGCTCTGCTGTCAGACTTACTGGGAGTTTTTTTTTTTTTTTGTAGCAATGATCCCTGCAGCTGAAAAGAGGCTCTCAGATGGAGTTGATGTTTCAGGGATTGATGGATGGATGATTTGGCAGCTACAGTGATGGTGGGGAACCTGGCTTCATGTTGTTTTCGCACTGGACCCGGCTCTCATCTGCAGCAATAGCAGTCATTGTTCGCTAGAATACTTGAGTATCTCATTCCTCACCATGTAGCTGTCCACATCATCGTCTTCTTCGTTGCTCTTGTGCTCCTCGGTCTGAAACTAACAATGCGTCTGGCATAGACCTTTTCTTTTGTGAAACTGGAGTCATTTAGGTCGACAACAAGCTGACCTGTCCACATCTTTCTCTTTCTGATTTCAAGTGCAGTAGCTTGACCTTTGACTTGTACTTTCAGGATGTCTTCTGATAAAAGAAATTTTAGCTTGTGGATTTAAGGGCAACAGTGATGAAATTTGGTCTCATTCTGCATCTTGAAACAAACACCTGTGCTACAAATGTTTTAAAAACAGTTGACAATCTAAGGAAGGTTTTCCCACAGACGCCTAGAGACCTTTTGTCCCAGTTGAGGATGTGACGTAAGCCTCTCCCCTCAGAGAGACGGCAGCTTTCTTAAAGGGATCGTCAACTTGCTCCAAAAGAGTCGACTGGTCAACCTTTAGGTCCAGGTAGTTGTTTTCCTCATGGTGTGACAACTAAGTCACACCATGAGGTTACTCCTACTTGACCAGGCATCTGTGGCGAGTGATTTTTAATGCAACATTGTTTTTCACTCTGTTAGGAGTTGCCCCATATTTCTCCTCCATTAAATCTGTAAAGTAGTGTCTTGAGGGACAGTGTGCATCCTTGGTGAAAAGTGTTTTTCATTCTGTGAAAGCCTTCACCTCCACAACAGAAAGAGGTCACAGGTCTTTTATGATCATCTGCAGGGTGCAATCGGAGCGCTGAGCTGACATCTTGAAGGAGTGCGGACTTGAACACTTGTAAAAGTGAAACTTACTGCTTTGACTGAAGGGAGGGAAAGAGGGATATAAAACACAAGAATAACATTTGAACACTTTAAAATGAATCTTTTACTTGTCAATACATAGACAAGATATATGAACTATATATAAAAATATCCTGTCATTATGTCTCTTTACATAAACTCACAATTATACCAAGTCCTAACAACTTCTCAGGCGTGATCAAGAGTCTGGAAGCACTGCGACACCTGTAAATTTTGGTACTTTTGCTTTGCACAAGTGAAGAATTGTGACAAATTACTAAATTTAGGCACAATTTTACGTTCCCACACATGAATCACAGCTGGTTTAGAGACGAATGAGTCTGACCAGCTTTGATCTTTTGGAATGATTTCTCCAAAGCTGTACCCTCGTTAACCCTTAATGTGTAAAATGGTACACATTTTAATAAAAAGTATATTGTCTGCGATGGACTGGCGGCCTATCCAGGGTGACCCTACCTGGATAGGTAGGGTCACCTACCTCTCACCCGTTGACACCTGGAGATCCTCACCAGCATCCTTTCCAGGAAAATGGACGGATGGATGAATATTCTATTGTCATTCCACAGTTTAAAAGTTTCTTTTACGTCCATAATGAATGCACGTAAACCTCTGAAAAGGATATTATTGGAACGTCTTTTTGAGGCTTAAAAAAAAAAAGTTAGCATCAAACTTAAAGCAGTTTAATTTGATCAGTTACTTCTGTCCTATTTAAAGTGACATGCTCTGTAGCTATTTTTCAGTTATGAAACTGAATAATGTTGCTGCTTCTCCCCCAGCAGAAATATTCAGAGTTGCTATTATTCATGCTTCCTTTTGTCATGTGTCATTTGTTTCCATGCAGATCAGGAACCTGAATGCCATGTTCTCCCGTTTGAAACGCATGGTTCCCCTAATGCGGCCTGACCGCAAGCCGAGCAAAGTGGACACGCTCAAAGCCGCCACCGAATACATCCGGCTGCTGCTTGCCGTTTTGCGCGATACGGAAAATGTGGGTATTTGATTCATAAATTTAATATCACACATCTGTTGTCTCCAAGGAGAGTACTGTGATTAGTTTTGAAATGGTTTGTCTTTTGTTTTGTTTTTTCCTAGAATGACGGCATGGGGACTGATTTCCTGAAGAATGCAATCACTTACAGTCAGACTGAAGGCCTGGGCAGTGAATTATGGAGAATGGATGATGTGAGTGTTTTTTTACTTTGCACTCCTAGCAGGTGCAAAATAAAAACTTTGAAACTACAAACCTTCTGTAGCTGCTTGTTACTGCAATAAGTGCCTTGTTAGAGATGGAGAAAAAAAATGGTATGATAAATACTTTAAAACACCTTAGCACTCTGCTGCACATAAATATTTACCCTGATTCTCTGTTAAAACCCAAACTTATGCATATTTGATGTTTTGCACTATGAAAAGGTAAAAAAAACCACTTAATTTCTTTTTTTTTTTTTTTTTTACCATTTTTTTGTAATAATATTGAGACAAATTGTTCTGTGTTACAAAGTACAAGTTAAGCTCAGAATAAGTCCTCATGTGGCCAGAAAATGGACATCAGTTTTGTACTCAGACACTCAACTACTCCACTTGCAACCTGTGCCTTTGGAGGGAAAGAACTAGCAGTCATATATTTAGATTTATTTAGGATGTTTTAAGAAGTCAGAGGCCCACATTTACGAAAGAACAAAAAAAATATCTCCCGGTATCCAGCAGATCTCATTAACGGTGGCTGTGCTTTGCTAGCGCTGGTGGATCTGCTAAAACCTCCCAGAGCTGTAAAATAATTGTGAAGGAATTGAAATGCAGTTTTTCATGTGATACTTGCCTCTGTTAATCGTTGCGACCCCCCTTCACAAAGCTCTTCATAGCTGCCGCTGTCATTACTACAGGTTGTTCAGGACATCATTGTAAAGCGTTTGCTGTAAAGCCAGGCTGAGTGGACATCATCTTTCTAACACAGTTTTCAAATCCCCCATCAAAACTAATCAGGTTGCTGCTTCATTACCCAGCCAAGGAGACAGGAAGTGACCCTCAGCTTCACTGATGTAATGAGGGACTGATATGATGCAAGGCTTAATTTTATCTGCAGAGAATAGCTTTCTACAAACTATAATATGTTTTATTTTATGTTTTGACATCTGCCTCTTCTTTGGTGTCATTAATTGCTCTGTTTAGTAACAGCATCTACTCATACTGCTGTGCATCCCTTCAAATTTTTATAGTGGAGCTGTTTCACTTCCTGTCTTGTCACCAGGTTCAAAATGTAGCTGTCATCTGGCAAAAACACACACACACACACACACACACACACACACACACACACACACACAAATTTAACTGTAATGATTAGTTTTCATTGACTTTACTTTGCCTTTAATGTTTTATTTAATTTTATTTAGTTTCATTTGCTATGAATGGTTTCATCTTTGAGCAGCTGCATCAGAATGGGCTTTTAACTCTATAAATGCAGTTTGAAACCTTGTTGTCACTTGAGCTGTATAGTGCGGCAGACTGAATGGCTACCTACACTAAATAATTAGCATTATTTACCTCATCGCCTGCTTACATTGCAATTATTTTTCTTTATTTGTACCCCCGTTTCTTACAATCACGTTAACACAAATGGATTTTACTTTGGTTGTTTTTCCCTTTTAAAGTATGAAATATGCACAGTATTAGGAACAAAGAACAGAAGCACTCTGCTTATAAAAACAGATTAGCTGGCAAAGTGTTATAAATTATTTTGTCTGCTCAGTCAAAGAAGAAAAGTCTAAAGAAAACCAAAAAGGTTGTTTCACATGGACCTAAACCTACAGAGATAGATCAAGTTGTTTATAAGAAAAAAAGTTCACACTTTATTCATCTCTAACTAATTCACTAATAGTAAGCTTTTATTTTTTTCTGTGGCATTTTATTTTTATGTACCAGTACTTAGGATTTTTTGTGTGACTGTTGGATGGTTTACAAAAGGTTTGTTCTGTAAAATCAGCTTGAGGTGTATTTTGTATGAAAAGCTCTCTAAAGTCCTATTTTTAACAGTGATTGACTTGACCACACCAAACTGACTGACGATGCATATTAGCAGAAAAATAGGCTAGTCAAAACCTAGATCCCAATACCCATGAGATGCTGTGCTTGTCTTTAAAGGCACACTTCATAAAGACATTGGCAACTTTTAGAGCAGAAAGAAGTCCTAACTTTAACGTTTTTGTTTTGGGGTTTTCCCTCTAAAAGCTCCTGAACATAGACGATCACTTGGAAGACGGCTTCACTTTGCCTCCAGAACCGGCGCCAGAGGACGGTGAAATGCCCAGGCTGGTGTTGCAACACTGTGTGATGCCTGCATATCAGCTCATCATCCAAGTTGCTCCTGATCAAGCTCCGGTATTTACTCAGTTTTCCAAGTATTGTTTTTCCTTATTTATTGTATTTTGAATTGAAAAACCAGAAAATTCTACTTGCGGTAAGATTGAGTTAATTTCCTGCTGCTTGTGAAATGTTTCACATCTGAAAAGGGAAAAAAAGAAATGGAAAAATATTGATTGCTCTTCAACCCATTAAACCTATACAACTAATTCAAAGCGATAGCCACAAATGTCAAAGCTGAATTATTTCCTGCATGGTCTAAATAAAAATAAGTTCATATTACTTTTATTCATTCCTTGTGCTGCGTTTATCCTCTGGGATAAAGTGATGTACGTTGACATAATCACGCCTGGTCAATTAGTGCCGTGACATGTCATGTCTTCTGAATAATGTTAGATCTCATGATGTGTAGTTCTATCAGAATTACCTCTAAAATATGTGCTTTGTTTGCATAAAACATGGGTAGACTTTCAATCTCTACTTCAGATAATCAGCGTTTGTGTCATATACTCTTAGAGTGAGCCACGTAAGTCTTCAGCACAGAGACATTTATAGTCTAACAGCTGTGATGTGTTGGTTCTTGGTGTTATGATGCAGTAGACACTGAAAATAACACTTTTTCCCCCCTGAATCAAAGAAGCTTCTTCCTCTCAACATCAGAGTGCTGAAGAGGAAGGAGTTTGTTTTCCCCAGATCTACTCGTTTAGGGAATCTGAAATGAGTTAAGAAATCTTCTGTAAAGCATTTTAGTAAAGAAAAAAAAACTAAAAAATATAAAAATGCTATGCTTTTTTTTTTCTTTTTTTTTTCCTGTTTGATTGTTTTATATGGCCAAGTTTAAAACATAAAAAAACTTATGTGCTTAATTCTTTTCTTTGTTTATATGAAGCTTTAAATAAAACTTTAAAAGTATTATTTAAATTTTAACAGACAGGAAATTGAGCTTTTAGATGAGTAATAAAACAATATCAGCACATGGGTTTTTACATTTTGTTTTTTGTTTTGTTTTTTTAGATCTCTGAATAAGTAAAACAATTTTTTTTTTCAGTCTTATTCTGAAAGAAAAGACATTTGAGGCTAAGAAGTTTAAAACTTAAGCCACGTTTACTCAGTGAAATGTTTAGCTCACTTTTTCTTCTTTGTTAAAGTCAACCAACACAAATCACTTTGTCATTCAAGTTGGTTGCAGTCCATCTTCATGTGTGTCTTAAATCTGACACAAATCGCATCCCATTTTTTGGTAGCTTTATTTCAATAAAGCTGCTGTTTCATTTCACCATCATGTTGCACAAGTTGGTTAGTTTTGTGTTGCAGGTCAATGTCCACCAGATGTAATGGACATGGCACACATGGCATACCCAGATAATGAGTGTAGTCATAGTTTTATTGGCTCAGAGTGTACAACAACCCATGCATTAAAACACATGCTGAATCTGTATTTACATATTTACTTTTGTAAATACAATCCGGTGCCTGTTATCTAATGGCGACTGCATTTAGGGTAATACGTAAACAAATGCACGTTACTACGTGACCCAAAGAGATTAGTTTGATTTAGTGGTGATCAAGTCTCTTTAGTACAGACTTGAATATGTCTGATAAAAATTGTTCTCTCAAAGCCGCAGTATGTGATGTTTTAGCCATGTTTGTTAAAACTGCCACTATGCTGTGATGTTGTAATGTAAGACAGATGATCTGTGAAAAGATTGAAATCACGACATGGTGACGGATTTAACAAATATGTACAACACGTACTTTTAATTTCTTTTTTAAAATAAGTTGCATACCTTTATGCATTGAACTCGTTAAATACAGCAATACTAAACTCAGCTTCCATCTGTACATGCCTGCTGTTTCTCACTTGGAATGTAAGGTTGGCTTAGTCATCGACACCTAATTTTCACCCTTAAAAGGTTGCATTTTTCTTGTTCAGCAGGTCTAACAGCTCACTGCGGATGTAAGGCTTGTTATTCAGGAAGCATATCACACTGTCTGACAGATGAATCTTGAATAAAAATCAGATGTTTGACAAAGGAGGAAAATATGTTACTGTGTTATTGGAGGAAAATGACATATTTTCCTCCAATAACACAGTTGCACCACTGGAGTTTGTCAAACTACAAAAGCAATTCATGAATGTTTGTGAATCTGTCTAATTTTTCAGTTTGTAACAAAGGTTTCTGAAAACGAATTGAATAAATTTCTAATTTAGTATTAATCAGAAATAATCTAAACACAACTGTGTGAACGCAGAATCAAACGGTGCAGTCTTCACAGATGAACTCTGCCCACAATGGGCAATCACATGTTTGATTCCAAAAGTGATCTGGCAGAAATGCTCTACAATTATGACTGGCAATCAGCACAAAGCATTTGATTGTCAGACATTTGAAAAACAGTCGTACTATCTTCACAAGTGCCTCATTGTCTGATTGGATAATTTAAGGTGAAGAGGTTTGAATCAAACCATGACTTATTATTTTTTTATATATACTTTTTCCCCCACAGAGGTCACACTTGTACCATTGTTCTGCTAACAGAATTGATCTTGCACCCAGATTTGTAGGTTTTAATGCAAGTTTGTGTTTTTCACCAGAGATAACAAAATGGTGCATCGACATAAGAGCCTTGATCCGGATGAGGACGTGTGAAAAGATTTGTTTCAGCTTCAAATATTAATTAATGAAAGTGATTATTTATCTTTGTGCGTTATCTTCAAAGAAATGCGTCAACTTTATCTTTTTTTTTTCTCTCTCTGCTTTAACAGACATCTCAACCTTGATGGGCGCTTTGATCAGATTGGTTGAACCAGCGTTAAAACGTCTGCCAGGTTGGAATTATTTATTTTCAATATGTTGCAAGTCTCATCTCTATATTAGTTTTGTACTTGACTAATAGTGACCAATATTCCAAATTTCAGTTTATAAAAACATTTTGAAATGGCAAAATATGTGAAAGCATGAGGTTTTTTTTTTTGGTTTTTTTTTAAATCTTGGATTATTAAGTTTAATTTTTACAGGAAAATCAAAACACCTTTTAAAAAAATAGAAATTTTTATAAAGTTAGAAAAAAAATTTATTTATGGAACTTTTTTGAGAATTTTGCCATTTGTTTAAACATCGACAAAAAAGCAGTTTACTCTAGATCGAGCGCAGACTGTGTTACCCTTATGTGGTCAAAAAGTTATTAAACAAACTTGTTCCCCTTTTCTTTTCCCTAGAAATCTGCATGTTTCCTAAAAGTGAAGCTATCTCTACTGAATTTAAATGCATTCCTCTGCTGCCCTCTTGTGGCGGTAAACTGTAACTGCTGCCACAAACTAGCGATTGTGGAATCGCAAATGACGTCCCATTCTTTATTTCTGATGAGCCTTGTTTGATTTCAAGTATTCTAATTTATTAGTTCTATTTATTTATTAGTATCTCTGTGGATACCACGCTTAAATTGAATCACCTTTAATCAAATAAGACAATTGTTAGTTCTCACTTACAATGTTTGTTTTTATTGAGGAAAGCATTAAGAATATAGATTTTATGATGTACTACGCAGTGTTGGCCCTCTAAAATGTGGACATTTGTGATTGCTGCGTTAAACACAGCTTTCCTGAATCTCAAGAAAATAAACCTATTCTAAGGTTGTCACTATAACTAAGCTGATTGGATAGAAAACTAATATCTCTGTTGTTTTCAGGAGCTGCTTTGAAGAAATCATTCAGAAGAAACCTTTTTTTTTTTCTTGGGTTTTATTTAATACTTTTGTTCAAATCCAAATTTCATTGTGAATGTAACTGTTTTGTTTCCTTTTGTAGCCCACTGGATGTAGAACATTTATGTTGTAGTAAAGCTTAAGAAATATGTTGGTTGGACATCAATGTTTTACTTCATGGATGAGCCATTGCCTTCATTGATCTAAACTGGATTAGTAAAGATGAGAACAAAAATTGCAATATTGACGTTTTATTAAAATTACCACAGGAATTGTAAAATGATCAAAAAGTAAATTACTGTGCACGACATACTGCATTATTTAGCACTTGGATGGTCATTTCAGTGGAAGAATATATTTACAAAAAGAGAATCTAAGTGAAATGATGATATTACAGTGAGGCTGGTTGTGACCACTTAAAACTGACCTCTGATACTAGATCAGCTCAGTTTGTTACACTTTGACCTCAACAGTGGTGCTGATTTTATTTATTTTTAATGACAAACTTAGAATGAGTGGCACCAACGCTTAACCATGCTCCAGTTTGGGATGAATGAAACGTGTACCCTGAATTTTTCTGGAACAAACTCAGGACATTGCTGGTGTAAAAGAGCTGCAACATTTTCCTTGAAGACGAGCTCATGGCTGCTCTGTGTGGAGGCAGCAGAGAAAAGCCTTTTCTATCAAACTCCTCCTGTTTCCAGTTATAATCTATAAGATCTCTCTCCATGAGATGAGTTAATTTGAATAGACAGGGTTTGGAAAGCCAGCAACCTGTCTATATAAACAGAAACAAAGCATTAAATCTAATCCTCTAGACTTATAAGGCAGAATTGTCCCAAGGCGCAAATCTAGGAAAGGGAAACCAGCAGAACTCTCCCTGGAGATAGCCTGCCATCTGCAAAGGGGGAGAAGGGTTTTGTGAGCAAGACGGGCGCAAACCTGAACTCTGTGGGGAGAAGATCCTTCCAGAAGGACGAACATCGGTGCAGCAACTCACCAATCAGACCTCCAGAGGGACCAGTCAATGCCACTCCTTACATACAGGCACATCGCAACCTGGCTAGCTTGGCAGAACACACCCATAGGGGCAGCAATGTTTTATAGTCATATTGTGCCCAAAAAAAAATGGCTCTATCAATTGACTTACCTTCAGCTGTTGATAATATGCCAAATATGAAACATGACAAATGTGACTTTGTATTTTAATACCTCTAAATTGAGGCGTTTAAAAACTCCTGCTCTTTCTGAAACTCCACCTTCAAGAAGTTATTACAACATGGCTCCTCTATTAACCATTTAATGTTTGTACCAGCATTGCACTGAGAAGTAGGTACCATTACAAGCTCAGCTGATGCTCGGTTCAACCAGGCTTTTGCTAATTGCTGCTGGCTAGTCTGAAGGGTCTGAGTGGGTGAGTCACAAGGGAGAGCTGCTCTGTGAGGCAGAAGCTTAGAAATTGCAGCGCCGAGGAGGAGCTGCACCTCGAAGGCAGGGCTGGGTCCACTCACTTGTTTTCCAAAGCTAATGGTTGACCCCACTCAAGGTGCAGCTGTTCCTATCTCTACCTCCATCAGCAGTAAGGAGTGGGAGACCTCCTGGATGAAAACCTCATGTTATAAGAACTAAAATATTGGGCTAACTCCTACAACTCATTATGGAAAAATGTTTGTTTGGCTCATATCTGTTTTATTCGTATGACTAAGTGATGAAGATTTATTCATAATTGCTATATGAAGACATCTTGTCAGTTTAAGTGTGCAAAAGAAATAATTTTGTGCTAATAAAGGGTGGAGTTTAAAAATTACTGAAAACATATAGCTAGAGTTTTACATTTGAGGGGGGAAAAAGTGGCTTTGTGAAAAGTCTGACATTTGCACCCCTGCCCCCTCCCTTTGTTGTGTACATTTCGTCTTTGTACCAGAAGATGGCGCCTGTTTGACGCTGAAACGGTCTATATACTGATCGGTGATGTGGTTCTGAGCAGCTTCGCGTTTTAGAAGGCAGCGCCATAAATCCAGCAGGACTGTGCGTGGGCCACAGCTTTAACACACAATGATGAAGCTCGGTGCCAAGTTTCCCTCCGCAGCGGACTGACTGACTGACTGACTGACTGACTCGGTGCGTTTGGGTGTAAGACAAGAAAGGCGTGGCAGTGGGACGGTCCAGGCGCACCGAGCAGTGGGGGGAAAAAACACACACACACACGGCAAGGTCTAATGACCTGGGATCAGCTGAGGCCCCGGAGCTTCCTCATATTAACATATTAGCTTTATTACGGATTAACTCTGCGCCTCTCAGAGCCACCTTTAGGCCGAGGGTGTGCCTCACATCGGACGCCGTGGTGAGGTGAGTTGAAGCGGCTGTTTTTCTGTTTTCTTTCACAGTAGAGATGAAAGGACTGGGCGTTGTACCGCCGGGCTCTCCATCCTTTCCTCAGAACATCTCTGAGGAGATGCCGTCCTCCTCCTCCTCTGCTCGCTCTCCTTTTCTCTCCCAATGGCTGCACTCAAATAGAAACCATGACAAAAGAGGACGCCGTCTTCTCGCGCGCATTGGTGTGTGTCGCGCGACTTTTCTATTGACTTTAAAATGTGTTTTTGATGCGCACCATAAACGTTGGGGAATGTGTTGGGTATGATGCCGTGGCCGCGTACAGGTTAGCACAGTAAACACGGTCCTGCTGGTGTCTGTGGCCCAGCAGCCTTTGCGACTCGGTGCGGAGTCGCCGTGGGAGCCGCGCGCGCCGTTTCGCTGACAGAAACGGGCTTTTGCGTTTAGCTGAGGTTCGTGGAGCGTCGAGCTGCTGCCGCTCGCCTCTGCCTGCCCTCAGGCTGGGAGCCATTATTCACTGGTGCTGATGCTGCGGCGCTCGCGAGTGTTGCTAGGCAGCCATGCTGCGCGCGGGCCGCTGTCGTGATGTGGACAGGAAGAAGAGAAACAACAGGACTGGAGCGCTGGGGTTGCGATGCAGAGCCGAACAAAGCTGGTCACATCCTGGATCTACTTTTGTTTAATTTGCCTTTTTACTCGCGATACTAAGACACATTTTGAGCGCTTTGACTTTACTTCGCAACACAGCCACCGTACTTTGCGTTTGACACAAACAAGCGGTACATCAGAAATGTTATGATTCCAAAAGAGCTGGAAGAGCATAACATGATGTTCCATACAGCTAAGTGAAGCTGTGTTACACTGAAACTGGTCGTTTCTGACAGATTAGAAAAAAGCTATTTTTTTTATTGACTAATCCTCTTCACTATGGGTTCCACTTCGTTTGGTTTCTGTAATGTCTTTTTTTAAAATTTTGAATCTGTTTATTCATCACACTGTTTGGCTGATTTTTTTTTTTTTTTTTTTTTTCCACATATGGTGCTGGAGGTTTCATCAGTCCCCCCACCTCAAAATGACTTTCTGTATTTAATATGTGTAGTTCACTTCAGCCTGCTGAAACCTTCACAACCTGAAAATGCAGCTTAGTGATGATACAAATCACATTTCTTTATGTGACTGATGACCTTTAGAAGCATTTTAGAAACGGGAATTCTTTTCAAGAGCAGTATTTGTGTTTGGGGGCTATGATTGCTGTGGCACACCGTCACAGTCACACAGTTTTGCCAATAAAGTAATGAATAGTTGTTATTGTCAACTATAACAGCTGTTTTGCAATCGTACTGCAAAAATTTGGAGATAAAACTTATGGTCTCTAATTCCTGGTGTTTGAGAGCTCCATAGAAACACAGATATAGAATAAATACTATTCTATATACACGTAATACAGGTGTACGTGGCATACGGCTTGTTTATTGTATTTTTTAAGGATGGATATCTTAAGTTTTTGACATAACTGTATGACAAAAAATTAGTTTCAAAAAGGCCAGCAGTGATTACTAGGGAGTGGGTGGACGGCAACTCTGGTGTCTCATTAAGAAGAATTCAAGCCGAAGGAACGCTATGCTAGCAAGTATCATACACTAGATTATGATAGCAATAACTAAGCCATATAAGTTTGCACTGCTTCTTGTCTTTCTTAAAAGTGTGTAGCATCCTGTGCTGATATGCACAGTGCCTGGCCGCATATCTGTGCTGGCAGTGATTGTGTGAATCCCTGCAGCTTCCTGCCAGTCAAACAGATGAAGACAGACCCCAGAGGACAGTCAGCGGGGAACCGTGACCTTCTGTCAGCCGTAGCTTAGTGAGCAATGCGTTCTGACTGGCAGCCGGAGTCGGGGCCAGGCTGTTACAAGATGATCATCTCTGCAGGGGGAATCTCTCCCCCTCCGAGGCTGTGTGTGTGAGAGGCAGAGCAGATCCACTACTAACACGATGCGTTTGAGCCACTTCGATTGACTCCAGCGCCAGATCTCTGGAGTCGCAGAGCTGTGACGAGATCTGATGCCTCTGGTCTTCTCAGAAGTTTCAGAGTCTCCTGATCATTGTTGGATCTAAAAGTGTTGTCCAGATCTCATCTCAGAGGCATTTCAGTGATTACTCCCATTGACCTCCTTAAGACTTGAGTTTCAACTTAAAATGAAACCTTTATGGTTTGAAGTTTACATTCACTCATTGAGGTAGTGAACAATGATTCTTAAAACTGGAATTGATTGTATACGTTTAAATTTATTGGGGGGTTTTTTCTTAAGGAAGCAGTATTATGTCAAGTTTTTATATCTTTACAAGATGTCAAAAACATGCCTGAAGTGTTGCTTTGATTCTTTCATGCATGTTTGAGAAATCCTTTAATCTCCCATGGCAACCACTCAACTGTGCACAACGCCTGGGTGGATCTAGCTCTGCCTACGAGATGCAAATCCTCCTCTAAGCTGCAAATTTCAAGCTTCTGAGCTTCCACCACACAGAGCAGCCCTCCTCTGCAACTCCCCTGAACTCAGCTCCTTCAGACTAGCCAGCAGCAGTTGGCGACCTCCTGGTGGAACCGCATCTGTTGAGCTCATTATAGCAGCTACTTCTCAGATCACTGTCAAAGGGTAAAAACACTGTCAAAGGGTTAATTGAGGATCCATGTTGGGATGACTTCTTGAAGGTGGAATTTCACGAAGAGCTTCTTAAAGAGACAGCACCCGAACTTCAAGGCATTAAGTTAGGAAGTCAAATTTCTTTCAAGTCATATTTAATATAAACAGAATTTTCATAACTGAAGGTAACGTGGTTAAAAAAAACGACAAAATGCATCTGGAAAACACAGAATCTGCCTCTTCAAGACAGGATTGATGTCAAAGATGGGACAAGTAGCTGCGTGTTTGTCCTCTCTGTCTCTTGTCTTAACGGCACAGGTTCAGCTTTTAGTCCATATGTTTTCTAAAGTTGAGGTCCCGATCGTTCCAAAACCTCGATCTTATCCTTCTCGATTCCAAAACTGGTTTTGATGTGTGTTTGGGGAACATCCAACAGGATTTGAGTTTTAACCATTGCAGTCAGTTTCTCCTTCAACACAAACCTATCAGCCGCTGGAAGATTCTGAAACACTGGTCACCGTCTGACAAAAGCAAAACGTTTCATGTCGACAAAAAAAACAAACTTTTTTTCTTTTTTGTTGGGTCAACCATAAACCCATGAACCGGTAAAAGAAAAGGGGAGAAAAAAAAAAACTAACTCAGAGCTGCTTAATGAAACTCCCATCTGCTGGATATCGGCTCTTTCTCAGACATGAGCACTAAGTGAGGCTTAGCAGGATTGAATAAAAACTCCTGTAAATTTAGCAACTGAATATTTTCAGCGACATTAAAATTAAAATCTCCCCTTCGTGCGCTCGGTGGGGCGGCCAGCTGTTGGAAATGAAAGCGTCCATGGAGCAAAAGCGACGTGATGAAGCAGCGTTGTCGGCCATCAGGAGACCAGCAGCACCAGCCTGAGTCATCAGAACCTTCCCGGCAGGACGGAGGAGGAAGTGACTCTCTGCTGCCTCCCCCCTGATATCGAAACCAAAATCTATTGTCTGAAGCAGAACAAGAGATTGAGAAACATTCTGCTGTTAAGCAATTCAGACAATTATTTTTCAAACATTTAAAAAAAATGAATTTGGGACCCTCTTGTATTTCTAATCTGTATCAATGACTTAAAAAGTGTTTGTGAAAGCGCACCGCCTCTTATGTTCGCACAATGCTGTTAGGTGATCAGACTAAAAAGAAAGAAAAAAAAAAAAGGATTTAATTTGTTACAACCAATCAAATTAAGTTGATCCAAGTCAACATGTTAAGTTTAAGTTGTCGTGTTGAATAAATGCAAATAGTTAAGTTTGACAAACTTAATTTGATGACATGTAACAATTTAACTTCTTTTTGTTAGATGGAGCTCCTCGTTTTTCAGTTGTCCAATATTTTCTTAACGGTTTAAATTTAATCAACTTTAACTATTATATTTCTATAGTTACGACCTGTCTAGGGGTGGCCAGATCATAACACGAAGGATCCGTCCTCTTCAGATCCCAAGCAGCCGACACACACAAAGTTGAACATTTTATAATGTTTATTTTAAAAAGATGTATTTTTTGATTAAGATGTTACAAATGGAGCATATGGCTTCAGAGTGAGCTATAAAAACAACAAACAAAAGAAAAGTATCTGAATATTAACCAACTTGCCTAATTGAAAGTAAATAAACCAAGTGACAAAAAAATTAGCTCCCTAATTTAGAAAAACATGAGAAAACTAAGCAATCATAAACAGCAGCTCACTGCAGGACTTTACATGGTTTCAAGATGTTTTCAAGACACACACCGCCCAATAATCTGGTCTGCTATTTTGTTGTTTTTTTTTTTGTTTTTTTTAAACTGACCAAAAATTCAATATAATATGGCTGAAATATGAGTTAAAATAAATGATAAAAAGTGGAAATTTGATCTCAAATATGATCATAAATCTAATAATATTATGGGCAGAATTGCTCAGAAAGTAATGCAAGCATGAAAAGTTGCACTAAACGTTCTTCAAAGGGTACCTAACAATATTAGGTGTAGATCCACAAAAAATTTGAATTATCTTAGCAACGTTTGCTGGGACACCGTTGTATGATGTTGATCAACGGTTTCCAGTTGTATAAGAAAAGTTTACTGAATACTATCTTAAAAGTAGAATTACATTTTTTTGTTTGTTTCAGTTTAAGAAATTTGGTGATGCTGCTACGTTTCCACACATCCTGTTCCTCTCCTGGGGTTAAGCCCCCCTTGTCCTTAAGATGTAGGGACGGCCCTGACCTCCCAGCAGCTCTTCAGTAGTAGGATTCACCCTGCCTCAGTTTTAGTGCAACTCAGGAGAAGGATGGCAAATGTCACGGTCGGACAGTGGTCAAACAGCGGAAAACTTGTAAAAAATGCACTCATACCTGTTAGAGTGAAAAAAATTAGGTTAATTTTGAATTTTCAATTTCTATTGTTTCTTTTAAAGTTCTGTTCACATTTATCTTTTAAATTCTGGCTTGTTATTAATTACTTTTTATTCCAGCTGCTTTAAAAAAAAAATCTTTCATATGGTTCTTGTATTGTTTGTGGAAATAGAATATTCTATATTTAAGCTACAACTCAGGATCTCTGTTCCATATTTGTCATCTGTTTTGTGCAGATTATGCGATATTTACTTGCTCGCAGGCTAATCCCGTTGGGCTGGAGCCCGTGTTTTAATCCAGAGGCTCAGTGAAAGCTGATGTTCCCTGTCGCGAGCTCTAACAAACGTCCGTGGGGCTGTAACCTGAGAGCGCGTGTCGGCCGAGCTTTTACAGAGCTCTGACAAATCCAGTGAGTCAGTCCGTTAGTGGGATGCAGCAGCGGAGGGCGTGGTGGGTTCCGGCCGTTATCTGGTCCCTGCAGCTCGGTCGGTGTGGACCAGGGAGGGGCCGGCAGGCCGACTCTCCGCTCCAGATCCTTACTGTAACTCTTAACTCTTTACTGAACAACACAGCTGCATCATTTCCTCTCAGTGGTGCTCTTTCTCTTTCTCTCTCTTTCTCTCTGTCTCTCTGCATGTGAGATCCAAGTGCTTAGGCGTGCATTTTCCGTCCGAGCTGCGTTTCCTGCGGCCGGGACCCAGAGGAATACAGCATCCTTAATGTAGTGGTATAATATTCACTTTATGCCTCCATTTAAAAGTTACGTGGAAATGAGAACTTGAACTTTCTGCTTGCAAGGAGGAAATGGGACTCTTCAAGTCAGGTATTTATAGTTGATCTATAGGACTTTGATTGAATGGTTTATGTTTTATGAATAATTGATAACCCTCATTATTTATTTATGGATCTTAATTCTTTTGAAGTTGATGTGCATGTTGGATTCTCTTGATCTTTTAAGAGAAATTCCTTGAAAAGACTTAATCCGTTTCATCCTCAGTGAGGTAAAGAGATTAGGATTAGCATATTTAAGATAGTTTCCCATTTGTTTCAGATTAATGGACTTATGCAGACAGATCCTTCAACATTTTCATCACGTTATCACCACGTGCATCTGGAGAGGGATGTCACAGCTGAAGATGTTTTGCAGATAGAAATCCAAAGTTAAAACGACACGTTGGATTCAGAGGTCCAGCCGTGTGTAATTTGTTTTAGAAAATTAAGAGAACATCGTCATGGAGACAGAGGAGTCCAGAGCATGAATCTGTAAAGCAGCAGCGCAGGTGTAACTCTGGACAAAACGCAGATATACAAATCAGGTGGGAGAGTCGACTATTAGCTGTGTATTTCAGAAATCTGGTCTTCATTGAAGAGGCCAAGGAGATTATGGTGAAAAGTATTGATTTTGATTAATTAGTTGCTTGTATTTTAATGCATTAATGTTTGTTCTATCTGTTTTTTTGTTTCATTTACAAACGTTCCAGCTGGAACCTTTATGTTTGCAAATTTCTGGTACGCCCCTAAATCCAACGTACAACCTACGTCCACTAATGAAAACACTGGACGACAAAGCTGCTTCTTTTGGGATGTTGGGGGTCATTTTTGCTTCAAAAATCAATCTGATGGGAAAGAAGGTGTTCAAGTTGTGCGAAAGGAGTTAGCAAATGGAGGCATGGAGGCATGGCGGTGGCGGCGTCATGCTGTGAAGTTGCTTTTCCCAGTTGGTCTTCTCCACAACCCTTTTAAACACACTGACAGATCAAAGACTGAAACGTATGTTTTGGAGTAATGCTGTTCTCCGTTGCATCTGACTGGGCAAAAAAAAAAAAAATTATACATCCCATTTCTAATTCGTGATGTACCTTTATGTTTTTTTGGCAGGTCTCCACCAGGCTGTAACACACCCACTATAAAACACAGAAGATGAGTAAGTCTCCCACCCCAAAGGGCACTCCGGTGCAGCGCAGCCCCAGCGACGGGGTCCCCGAGAGCCTCCAGTCTCCCCAGCACTCCACCCCCGTCTCTGGACACAAGAAACAGATCTCCAGCCTCCTTCAGAGTCCGGTGAGAAGGCTGCTTGTTTCTGCAGAACTTGGTACTGTTGCTGTTGTTTTTTTTGTTTTTTTTAATTGCCTTTTTCTTAACCCTAATCTCTCTAAATGTGAATATCCCCTCACAATAAATCTGTGAATTGCCTCTTTAGCAGAGAGGATGTAATTGGAGTAAAAAGCCAGGCCTGCTCGAGTCTGCTAATGTCAGCAGTGAAGCAACATGTTGCTGATGAAATTAGATGATCACCTTGAGGTGAATTTGTAGAGGCTTTTCTTTAAAGTGGATGTATTATGAAAGAAATCACATGCAGCACATTTTTCTACTTGCACTTTGGTTTCTACTGCTTCTGAAAACAACCCGAGGGACTAAAAAGGCAACCAAAAACATTAAATTATTGCTATATTTTGGCAATAATTTGATGTTTTTTAGTGTCTGGCAAATAAGCCATTTCAAAAATCTCTGTTATGTAACTCCATCTCGTTTGGTCAGCTGATTTTACCACTATATGCGCTGTATCAATGGCATATTGTTTTTTTGGTTTTTTTTGTGTTGACCTACCATTCAAAACAACTGGCGGCTTTCTTGTTGATTGTGCAGGAGGTCCTGCTTCTGCTTTTCGAAGATGTACAGTTGTATAAACACACATATGTTTCAGCCACTTTCACGTGCAAATGTGAAATGGACGGCGTGGCTGGACGGAGCTCGAAATAGAAAACAATTTCATTATCTAAGAACGATTTTGTGTAAACAAAAAAATTTAATAAACACACACTAACTTGTTCAAGGAAGCATAATATGTCACCTATACATGTAAACATTTGGACCTTCTCTGAAGCTCGAACTGAAAATGCGGCTGGGCTGCATTATTATGGTTCAGATCTCGTTTGTTAACTTGATGTGTGTGTCTGGCAGTCCTTCAGAGAGGAGCTGGATGTGCTGATCCAGGAGCAGATGAAGAAGGGCGGCAGCTCATCCAATCTATGGGCCCTGAGGCAGCTCGCCGATTTCATGGCCTCTCACGGCTCGCCAGCCGCCCTGCCTGTCTCGCCTTCCAGTACGTTTTGCAGTAAATCTTTTCTCTCTCTCTTTTTTTTTTTTTTTTGTAATGTGCTTTATGAAAGTTTACCACAAACCAAAACAAGCAAATAAACCCAGAACAGAATGAAAGTGGAATTTAAATGTGAATTAATGTGCAACACAGTGTGAAATTGACACAGATTTTATGAATTCTCTCAAGAAGAAAAACGAGAAAAAAAAATAAAAAGATAACATCAGCAACATAAAAATGAAGAGAATGCACAAAGTGCTGCAAATTCAATCCACCCTGAAAAATCTACTAAACTCAAACGTTAATCTAACTGATAGTTTTTTTTTAGACGTAGTTCTATATGTAAGGTTTTTTCTGGACGTCAGCCGGTCTTTATTGGAAATGTGTGAACATATTAATACGCAGCGGCTGTTTTTTTTAAAAGACGCAGAATGGAATTTTTACAAAAATATGCTTTTTCTATATTCCATCATGTGTCTGTATAAACCTCAGAAAGTACTTGGCTGCATTCAGTGTTCATTAATATTTGTATTAAAGGGGATTTTGTTAGTTTGTCTAACAAACTTTAAAGTGGATTCTGAATCAATATTTGTTTTTGCTACATAGAGATAATTTCATGAAAACTGTTGAGTGCATTTGCTGAATCAAGTCGATGATGTTAAGAAAGCAATCATGACCTTCAAAATAAAAAAAACAGGTTTCATCGTTGTATTTTGCGCATCTGTAACGAATGAATAGGATTGACACTTTTACTACAAACTTACATTGGCTGACCAAGAGGCTCTCGTTATTTTCCTCTTGCTTCGTCCTGGCAGACATGATGATGGTGACCCCCATCAACGACCTGCATGGCTGGGAGCCTGGCAGATTGGTGAAGGGGGAGCGGCTGATGCGCTCCAAACTGGCCAGCACCCACCGACTCTTCGACCTCTACGGCTGGGCTCAGATCAGCCACACACTTCTCACAGTCAGTTTGCGAACCAGCTCCATTCCTGCTTTTATTGGTTTTGGGACGATTGTGCGACGAGGAGAGAACATTTATCTCTGTGTCGATAGCCAGTGATGTCTGTCCGGTCTGGTGTGCTAACTGGTCCGTTCTCCTTTCTGGCAGCTACGTGTGAGTAAAGAACAGGAACACTTCCTGGTGCTTCCAGAAGGCCTGGCCTACAGCGAGGTGGCTGCATCCAGTCTGGTGAGTCCAGAGTTCAGTGCTGAACACACAGAAAGTGACGTTTTCCTACCGCTTCCAAAACTTTGATGGTGCTGTGATCCATTTCCAACAGGTGAAGGTGAATCTTCTGGGTGAGGTGGTGGAGAAGGGCAGCACCAACCTCCAGGTAGACACCGACAAGTTCAGCCTGCACTCAGCCATCTACTCGGCTCGGCCCGACGTCCGCTGCCTGCTGCACCTGCACACACCTGCTACGGCGGCGGTGAGTCAGTGCGGGATGACGGTCACTCTGCCGACTTGCTCAGAAGAGGCACCAGTTCGCTCGGATTCAGGAAACGCGAACATCTATCACCTTCTGAGGCTGACAGTCTAACGTTTCCAGGTCTCGGCGATGAAGAGCGGCCTGCTGCCGCTGTCCCACGAGGCTCTGCTGGTTGGCGATGTGGCCTACTACGACTACAACGGCGTAGTGGGGGAGGAAGAGGACCGGATGGAGTTGCAGAAGAGCTTAGGACCCACTTGTAAGGTGAGCAATATCACAAGAGACCAGACTGAATTAGACTCTGATCCAGGGCTGAATGTAGAGGTGATGTAGGCTTCTGTTGGATTAGTGATTGAAGCCTGAACTGCTACTCACTGCTTTTCTCTCCGCCAGGTTCTGGTGCTGAGGAATCACGGCATCGTGGCTCTGGGGGAATCGATGGAGGAGGCCTTCTACACCATCTACCACATACAGGCAGCCTGCCAGATCCAGGTACCACTCAGAAATACTTGCATGAACACTGCAGAGACTTGTATTTAAGGTATGACGAACGTGTTGAGGAAACTCTGGTGCATCGTCAAGGTAAAATAAAAGCCTCCGCGCCTTCAGAATGAAGTGAGTCTGAAACAAATTAATGTTTAAAATTTACTTTCATTTGAAAACCCGACACTGCCGGTTCCTGCTTGTCTGGCTGCGAAGCTGGCAACTGTGTGCTGCGCTGCTGACAGGAGTGAAGCAAAACCAGAGAGAAGAGTTGCAAGTAGAGGGAGAAAAAAAGTGAAAGGAAGGTTAAGTTGAAGGCATTTTTAGCTCCAGTCTGGGAAAACAATCCTAATGTTAAAGTATGTTGCATTTGACCGACAGTAACATACGTAGTTATTATATCCTCTTGTCTATGCAACCACTGCTGGTTCATTACGGATAAAGCTTTTAATGTTCAAAGTCTTAACGTATTAAAAAGATGCTTTTACGCCCGGAGTAGCTGATTCTGGAACATACAGAGAATGTTGTTAGCTCTTTCTTTCTAATCAAGGCAGCACCTTCTTCTAAAGGAACTGTCAGTCTTGGCTGGATTAGCTCTGGAACATGCCTGTTTGTCTTTGGCAGGTGTCAGCTTTGTGTAGTTCTGGAGGGGAACACAACCTGATTATGTTGGACCGGGCGACCCATAAACCCAACCAAACCGGCACGGTGAGCTGGGCCGGCTCCACCTTCGGACCCCTGCATAAGAGCCGAACCGGGGAACACGAGTTTGAAGCTCTTATGAGGACTCTGGATAATCTGGTAAGCAACGGATAAATTGAACAACGTCGGAACTTTGTTTCGGTCCATCTTGAAAATGAGATCTAGATCTCAACGAGGTTCATCTGGTTAAATAAAGGGGAAAAAAATAAATAAATACTAGGTCTGTCATAATAACAGACTAATTGTCCCAGAAATTGTTTTGATCAACAATAATATTGTTGTTTTGAGACTATTTTAAAATAGTAAAATATTGATAACGGCACAATAATGCAAGTTCACCATGTCAAAGACCAATAAACTTGAATATTGATCACTGAAAGATGTTTCAAATATACAAAACAAGATACAACAACCAAAAACAATAAATAAAATGGAATACAAAACACACACACCCAAAGCCATTAATGAAATAGATCCAGTGACTCTGTAGACAAAATCGGCCTTCAAAAATGATTAATGATAAGAATGCAAATTGCAGCTCTCATTTGAATTTATCATGCGATTAATTTCTTAGGCTTAATCAGAGCTGGACGATAGATGTATTAGTACGCCTGGCAACATGAGGGTTAGTGCCTTGCTCATGCTGCAGTGAAGAACCTGGATTTGAACTGATAACCTCTTTCTACTGACCCACACACTGCAGCAGTCTGTACCTCTGTGGGTTTAAACAATCCGTTTTTATCTCACCCAGCTTACCTCTTTGACCTTTTGCTGGAGTCAAAATCCGACAGCCTGAAGCTTTTTATTCGGCTAAACTGCTTAAAAGTAAAATCATTTTCTCTGCTGGAATTTTGCCTCAAACTTTTTCCCGCAAAGTACAGAACAACCTTTACGACGCTGTGCCGTCTCTGGCCATGTGACCAAATAATGTACGGAGCAGGCTTTGGTTTTCTGAGAGAGTCTGTTAAGAATAACCGAAGCCAAATCCCATTCAGATACTTGATTAAAGTTAATAAAATCAATACCAGGGATGTGCTTGAAAAAAAACTCAGCAGCTCTTAAGGGCAGTGAGATAGCTCTTTGTTTAATCAGCGATGTTGAGGAGACAGTAACTCTAAAGGCAGCAACCTCATCTATTGTTCGTTTTTTCTGACAGCAACAAGTATTTCGTTTCAACACAGATTAGCATTTTGCTTTGGCTAACAAAGCTCATGCTAATCTGAGCATAACTATGAGCTGAACGCGGTTAAGACAGTAATAATGTTCCAACAGCACTTTACCCAATGCATTTCTGATCATGTATCTCAGTAAACAAAATGTTGCCCTTCAATGCTGTTGTTTTCCTGCCGTGTGGTTCGCTTAAAATGCTAGGCTAATGCTAGCATATTTACCCCGTTTTGATGTAACTTTTGGTAATTTGGCAATTTTCAGTTTTCCTACAGTTAATTGTTTGTGAACAAAACTCACAGACTCTTTGCTTTGAACTTCATCAAACTAAACCTCAAGTGTTTCTGTGGATATTTTAGTAAAACTCTCTATGACATTATGCCATCGTGGCAGCAGTTAGCTGCTTGCTATCAGCATTACTATCAATTTTATAGTGCGGTGAGCGGAAAACACTTTTGCTGCATTTTCTGTTGATGCTTCAAAACAAAAAAGAATAAACGATTTCTTGCGGTTTGCAAATCGAGGCCTTAAAGCACAGCAGTGTGAAATGCAGAGTGTGCAGAAGCAGCAGGCTAATGTACAGCAACGCTGTTTTATGGACTAAAAGCTTAAACCACAAAAACCGAGCAGGCTGAGTTTAGAGGAGTTTCAAAAAGGTTTTTAGCTGCCCACAAGCATGACTAAATAAAAAGGTGATCTTGTTGTTGGAGCAACATTACTAAACCTAATGGACATTGCAGCAAAAGTTTAGGAAATGAACTCTGCCGTGCAGTACATACTTTTAACTTAAAGGGGCAGTATTATTTAAAATCGGCATTTATGAGCTTTATCATGTAATAATATTCAATCATCATAAACGTACCTGGAGTGTTGTCTTGTTGCATGTTTGAGAAATCCTTTAAGTTCCCGTGGCAACCTTTCAGCTGTGCAAAACGCCTGGTTGGACCTAGCCCCGCCTTTGGGGTTAAAGCTCCTCCTCAAAGCTGCAGTTTCTGAACTTCTGCCTCACTCAGTTCCTTCAGACTAGCCAGCAGCAATTTGCAAACGCCTGCTATCTTATTATAGAAGCTACTTCTCAGTGCAACACTGGTAAAAATGTTGTAAAAGGATTTAGAGAAGTGATGTAATGTCTTTCTGAAAGAGGAGTTTCAGAAAGAGTAGGAGTTTTTAAAGAGATGGATGCCCAGTTTCAAGGTGATGTCATATTTGACATATATGGCTTTTTTTTTTTTTTTTGTATAACAACTAAAGGTAACATAGTTACTTAATTATGCTATAAAATGGCATTCTGTGCCTGGACAATGCATAATACTGCTTGTTTAAAACGTTTTCCTTTTGGTGTTGCGTTCAGGGCTATCGTACGGGCTACGCCTACCGCTTCCCCTTGCTGCTGGAGCGGTCGCGGACGCGGAGGGAGGTGGAGGTGCCGGCGACCGTAACGGCCTTCCACCAGTTTGATGATGATGGCATCCACCCGGCCCTGAGGCAGCACCCGTTTGCCCAGCGCCAGCAGCAGGAGAGGACCCGATGGCTCAACACCCCCAACACCTACCAGAAAGTCAGCCAGGAGCAGGCGAGCCCGGGCCACCAACGCACCACTGTGAGCTCCTAGAAATAAATATCAGCTTTAATTAAGGATATTATCAGCTTTAATATCCTGATGATATTTCAAAGCATCAGGAAAGTTAAATTATGACAACAGTCAATATTAGTCAATATTATGACAACATGCAATTTGATTTTCAATAAATTAAAAATATATAATTTATTGATGTATTTCCGTTTTAACTACAATGTTTTTTTTAAAAGGTGTTTTCTGACTGATGTCTGCTGTTTGGCATCAAGTTGATTTAATTCTAGATTCTTATTACATTAACTTCTCTTTTCCTTCTGAAACTGTTTATGCTGAATTAACGCACAAGTATCACCAGATATATTGCAGCTAACACCTACTGAGATACGAAACAATATCAAAGAATGTTTATGTGTTGAAATGGCCCAGTCGAAGTCCAGATCTAAACTGATATAAAATCTTGTGACTATATTTTACAGTGGATTTTTTTTTTCATATGCTTTCAGTTGTTTTTTAGATGTGCAAACATGCTCGAAAGTCTTAGAAAACGGCGCTCTGTTTGGATTTTTATTTGTGTATCATTTTGAAAAATGTATAATTCTTATTTTACCTCAAAGTGTGTTCTGTCTTGCATTTGTCGACTGATATTGCAATAAAATTAGAAATTTGTGATTGCAACCTCACAAAATGAGAAAATGTTCACACTCCAATGTACATGTATTCCTGCCCTCTTATTCTACAGGAGTAGATTTATAAAGTCCCTTCCTTTGACTGGGCCATAAACACTGTGACCTACAGGAAAAAGAGGCTGTGAGATCAGAAGGATCCCAATCTGGGGATAAAAAGTGACATGAATGAAAGAAAAAGTGGTAAATGCTTTTTGATGATGCAGCGAGGACGAAGGACACATAGTGACTCATCGTCTTTCTCACATATGGAATATAACCAGTGTGGTTATATCTCACTGAGATATTTCTGCCTCCAGGAGTGAACAACCTTCCATCTGACTTTTTTTTTTTTCATGCTTTTTCCGAGTCAGGAGGTTTTTGTTTTTGTTTTCAGACATTCTGAAGGAAACGTGACACTTCCTGTGACCCTGAACGGGATTCGGCAGGTAGAAAAAAAAAAGTTTCAGTTACATAAAAAAAAAAGAAGAGCGGTAATCTCGGATCAGTGGGAGGAGCTTCAGAGTCCCTGCCATCCTCTTCACTCTCTTCTCTGCATTGCAGAGGAAAGTCCATTAGCTTGGAGAGATATACAACAAAGCAAACTCTGCCCTCTTGTGGCCAAACATGCTACATGCTCACAAATCCCGTTTGGTTATGTTTGTTTTTTTTTCTCTCTCTCTCCCTTATTAAAATAGACACAGCAGGTGGCTAATTATGCATTTTTTCACTCTGCTTGTTTTTCTTCTAAATTAAGTAACTTAAACCCTGCTTCCCTTTCTTCATTTCTTCCTGCAGTGGCTGAAAACGGAAGAGCTGACTCAGGCTGGCAGCACAGCCATCAAGATAGAGAACCCAAACCAGTTTGTGCCTCTGTTCACCAACCCTCAAGAGGTGATCGAGACCCGAAACAAGGCGAGTCCGTCCTCCGTCCTTTTCCCTTCTAACACCGACCCCACGAACCGAACCCATTCACTGATCCCATCATGTGATACTCAGATACGACAACAGAACCGTCAGGACATGAAGACAGCAGGACCACAGTCGCAAGTCCTCGCAAGCGTCATAACAGAGGACAGCCCTCCGGTACCGGCAGCAGCGGTTCCGATCCTGAAACCCTGAAGCTAAATCCTCTCAAGCTTTGACCGTGAATGAAAACATGCATTTTATCAGGGTTTGTGTGTGTGTGTGTGTGTGTGTGTGTGTGTGTGTGTGTGTGTGTGTGTGTGTGTGTGTGTGTGTGTTTCTGTGTGTCCGTCAGACCCCAGTGAGCCCACCCAAAGTTCCACCAGAACCAGAACCACCCAATCCGTTCAACGAGCTGACCGACAAGGAGCTGGAGGAGTACCGCAAGGAGGTGGAGCGAAAACGGGACGGAGGGACCGACGGTAACAGCTACTTTAATGACCTCAGCAACTTTAGCTTTAGCTAGTGTTTGTGCCTGGTTTTATATATTTTAACAACTCTCAAGAAATTCTGCACTACGCCTTTAAGGAGAGTTTAACCTGCATTTTGTTATTGTTATTCTTGGCTCACATTTAGCAGATGGCAGCTCTAAATAAGAATATTGTAAAAAATACTGAAAATGTTTTATTGCACCACAGCCATAGAAAGCAGGAGCAGATCGCTGAAAGTAGATTATTTTATTTTGTAATAATCACAAAGCAAATGTAATTCCTTTTGTTCATTTCTTGTTGCACATTTTTAGTTTCTTAACTTCTCTGACACCTCATTATAATTTACCCTGTTTGTGTTTGTGTTGGTGTTTATTTCCAATGTCTTCCTGTAAAATCGATGAAATATGCAACCCATCACTTTTACACATATATAAATGTCTTTCTTTGTTCCACCTCTCCTTGTTTCATTTTCATCCATCCATCCATCCATCCATCCATCCATCCATCCATCCATCCATCCATCCATCCATCCATCCATCCATCCATCCAGTTTGGTTCTCTTAAGTTTTATCAACTAGTGTTAAATATCATCTCAGATTCTGTCTTTCTGCTGCCTGGTGTTTCTTATCTAGATCTCAGGCAACATTGAAAACAATCAGCTCTCTTCAAATAAAAATTTTAATCAGTAATAGATCTTCCAGAAAATGAAACAAGTGTGTTCCATGGTAAAGAAGTAAAGCTGGGACATTGTGTGTTTGTACATTATGTTTAGCATAGGCTGGCTGTTTCCTACTGACCAAAACTGTGTCTGCGGGGCAGTGATGTGCGGTCAGGGGAGGCAGGTGAAGCTCCGTCATCATGGAAAAATAATATGTAATGATAAAATAATTTATATCACTATTTTCAATCTGTGGTTTGTACTATAAAGTACCTATTTTTTATTTAACTTAACCAATTCTGATTTGTTTGGGTTTTTTTTTCTTCAAAATTGCTGAATTTTTACCTTTTCCTATTGAAATGCTTGGAAGTGCAGATCAACCTCTAACTGCACTGGCTGCCTTCTATGAGAGGATGCTCCTCCTGTCTGTAGTCGCCAACGAAATGGTTAAAAAACATTTAATATATGAACTGATTTTCCATAATTTAGCTTATGTATATAATGTGCAGTAACTGCAGAGTAAGAGACAGTATGGAGCTAGCCGTACAGGAAAAGTCGAGTGCAGCGATATATTTATAGTTTTCTCCTCTTACCACAGCAATGACTTATTAATAATAACACAATAAACATTAAGCCTAAAACCATACTACTGCAACAGACTGAATGTTCTGCTGTTTGTGTGGGAAATATGAGCGCTGTTGTCAGTTGCTATGGCAACGAGCCAACAGGTAGCTGTGCTGACACTCAGAGCAAGAAACAAGGTTTTGAGCACTACAACTATTTGGTTGAAAACCAGAATAAAAACATTCATTTTTTTATTTTAGTCTTTTCCCTCGTGTTTCTTTAACTGTTTGTCCCTCTGCTGTGGATAAATTAATAATGTCCACATGTCCAAGTTTGACTGAGTTCATTGAATTATTCTACGGCGGCAGCACGGCTCTTCATGACGTGTGAAGAATAGACATTTTATCCTCCAGCGTTGTCCGCATGCGCGAAATTTCCTTGCGTAAACAATAACATGCAGGGAGTTTATATTTATAAATATGATGATGATTAAGTCAGTGCCTCACCAGCTGCAAACCTCACGCACACGTCACTGCTGCGAGGTTAAATGGAGACTCTGTATTAGTGTGATTGTGTGTCTCTGTGTTGTGTTGTGTTGTGATGCACTGGTGATGTGTTCACCTCTCACTCACTCATGTTGGCCAGAGCTATTCTGAATTATTTTGCAGATCCATAAAAAAATTAAAAAAAAAAAAAAAGAAATGGAGTCAACTCTGGTTACAAAAAAAAAATGTTTCCAGATTTGCTCCTATCTAACCTAAAAGGTTAAAGTCCATTTTCTAAAAGAGGAACTACTTCATGTGATATGAGCGTGTGAATGATGAACACATTGTTTTGTGCTGTCAAATTAGCTGAACTAACCCATTTGTAGTGTTGCACAGTACTTTGCTCACACTAGTTAAAATTTTAAGTTTGTTGGGCTCAAATTGTCAATTTGGTTTTTATTTCACTCTGAGTAGCAGCGTTTAGAACAAAGCTAAATGTTTCTTAGAAAAACACCCAACCCGTTTCAGGAGGACCCAAAGCCGAAAGTTGTTGAAAATATTTAATGCAGTAAAAGTGAAAACGGTGTCATTCCTTATTTAGATGTAACGTCTAAAAACATCTTGTGAACTGAGGACAAAAGGCATGTGGTGAATTTAAATCCTGAAACAAACAAGTGTTCATCTGTTACTGTGTCGTAACTTTGTGTAATTTGTTCTCACTGCTGTTCGCTTCACAAATCTAACCCTGTGCTCAGCTGATGCTCACTGTCCCTCACTGTTTGTGTCTCTGTGTGTGTGTGTGTGTGTGTGTGTGTGTGTGTGTGTGTGTGTGTGTGTGTGTGTGTGTGTGTGTAACTGTAGGGGAGGAGGTGGAGAATGGCTTGGAGTCTCCTCCTGCTACCTCCCCTACAAAAGGCCCTGCAGTCATCCTCCCTCCTGTCTCAGGTGAGGCTTGGCAGAACACACACGTGTGTGTGTGTGTGTGTGTGTGTGTGTGTGTGTGTGCGTGTGTGTAATGTCCGGCTTGGTTTCCATGCTGTTTCTCGGACACACAGCTTGCTTCATTTTGCTCTCATGGACTCGGATGTCTGAGTTCTGCTTCTTGCCTCTGACAGCAACGTTCCTCCTCCTTCTGGTCCCTCACAGCGGCGACGCAGCCCAGACTAAATCCACAATCATTTGAATTATAATCATTTAAAGATTTAGTTTTATACCAATTATTCACACACACACACACACACACACACACACACACACACACGCACACACACACACACACACACAAAAGAAAAAGACTACATTTGGAAAAATACAGTCATGTTTGATAAATTAGTAATCAACTGTGGAGCTAAATTGGGGACATAAAGTTTGTACAAAAACAAAAAAATGTTTTACCTGAAGAAAATGTTAAACAGAAAAATTAAATAATAATAAAACAAAAAAAGTTGAAACTGAAAAAAACGTCAAAACCACTTTTGAAGTTCAAGTTTTTCTTTTCAGTTTTGATTATTTTTATTTTTTTCTTTTGAACAAACTTTATGGCCTCAATCAAGGCCATTTCCTGCCCACAGTTAATGAAAACATGACATTGTGATTAAAATATGACATCACACCAATAAAAAAAACACTTTTAATACAGAAATCTGGACTTAAAATCTGGACTTTTTGAAATCTTCTGAAAATTTAGTATTTTTAATCTGGCAAACCATATTCAAGGGTTTACCAGCAGATGGCACTGTAGCAGAGTTTACTCTATGAAAGTAGTACATCAAATAATTAATCATTAATAGACATTTAATTACACATTTCTCTGTCTATTAAACTGGAGCACTTACTTCATGCAATATAACTGAGCCAAGTCTTTTATTTAATCTTTAATAATCTATTTTCATGAATTTCAGTCATTTTCCCTTAACAGAGAAGCTGTATTTACTTTTAAGATTAAATTACATACAGGTGGACTCTTATTTATTAACTAGATAACTTCTGAAGGATTATATGTGTTATATTTAACACTTTCTGAGTTTGACCTCAGTGTATGATCGTAGATCACCTCTATCCAAAAAGACAAAGTAACATTTTCCATTTATGACGCAACAAATGTGGAACATTTGATTTTGATCTGAACTCATCCATGTTCCTGAAAGCTGCTAATAGAGTTGAGCTGAACAGAAGATCCTGTTCAGATTCGTGGAGGAGGAACTTTGGCTCGTGCAAGTAACGTTTGCTCAGGGAGACATTGTACCTTTAAATATTCGGTTCCCCAACCGGACGTTGCCACTGGCGTGAGACACGGAGAAGAAAACAGGAAGTAGCTTGAGCATGACGGCGCTGCATGCTTTTTGGTGACTTACGGTGTGAACAAACCTACTTATGTTTGATTTTAATTGCACTTCTTCTTTGGCGAAAACGCCGCAACCACTGAATTGTTTTTCTCTGTTGGCGGAATACCAGCTGCGTTTTCATTCACCATGCAATCACGCAAACTGGAATGGAAACCCTCCCATTTAAAATAAATTGTGTTTTTTTTTTTTTTTTTTTTAGAAGAAATAAATTGCACTTGAATGAGGTGGTTCGAAATTAGTGCATTTCACAAAATGGCGATGGAAAGCCTCTTTCCGGATCACACAAGTCACGTGACCAACAAGTGGACATTCGTAGTAGTGAATGAAAGTGAGCAGGATGATGGCACGGCGTGTTTTTAATGACTTACCTTTAAATATTGCCTTTAAAGTTACCTTTGTAGGTCGTTTCTTACTTAATGGAAATAACAGAATTGTGAAAATGTATTTTTTTTTTCGACATTAGCAGACTATTGATAGTTTTGTGATGGAAACGCAGTTTTTGAAGCCAGTTGAAAACCCACATCCTGTAGGCGAGCATGTTTGTCCGCAGACATCCCCCGTACGCAGCACCAAACCGCAGCCTCTGGTACACGCTTGCTCTCTCTTTGACGCTTTCTCTGCTCCCATTTCAACCGTCTGTTGCAGCGACAGAGGTACACAACGACTCTCCTGTCATTCAGAACGGAGGGGACGAGGAGAAGCAGGTGACTAAAGAACTGGAGGAAGGGATGAAGGCGCTCTCGACCAACGACACCTCCTCCACTCCCGTCGCGCCTACCGTCAAACCGCAGGGCGGGACCCCGGAGGGCTCGCCGTGCAAGTCTCCGTCCAAGAAGAAAAAGAAGTTCAAGCCGCCGTCGTTCCTGAAAAAGAGCAAGAAGCAGAAGGAGAAGGTAGAGACCTGAGACGGGGCCCCACAGACGCGTCGGGCCTCGCCGAAGCGCCACAGGTCGTCACGTGTGGCCGGGACAGCCGACGGAACCGCATCACAATCATTCAGAGCCATTTCAATGTCGAACCCCCAGACACGGTATCTTAAGAGTGCCACTGCTAGCCACCGAATTTGATGTTTGTGGTGACTCATCGAGTAAGTTTAAAGAGCTCCTGTAACCGCTTTCACCAACTGTTTGATCCAGGTCGGACACAGCCCAGCCATCCAGTTTGACCCACCACTTTCCATCACTCTCACGGTTTTCTGTACTCCACCTCTATTATCGGTTTTGTCGCTTCACCTCACTGTACAGGAATTCAACCATGTTTCCTCTCTTCAAAGCAGGCCTGTGACTTGGATCCTGTATAAGTGACACTTTAGTTTTTCTGACAATACACACGTTGGAAGGTAAAGTGGGTTATTCATGTATAGCACTTAACATAGGTAGATCGATGTTCTTGCACGTCTTATTCTTTCATCATTATACATTTTCTCTTTGCCTTTGGTTGTAGTTATCAAGTAGATGTTGCAGGTTTAGTCTGTGAGGGCAGTCGCAGTATGTGTAGAAATCTACTGATAGCTATTGATTGTGCGGAGTTGACGGAAAGCAGGGAAATGTCGCCTAACTGCAAGTTAAGCTGCAATTTAAGCTGTTATTAACCACATAGGTTAATCTAAAAAATAAAAATAAAAAAGGGTTTCTCGTTATTGCAATCGGAATATGCTAAGGGTGTCCAACATTCCAATTTTCTTGTTTGATTTGAAAACATACATGTGCAAAAATACCTCTTTCCAAGTAATATTTTTTTTTTCTGTTTGAACCAGTAGCTGTTATCAAACTGATGATGTGTGATGGTGGCTCATTGGTTTGAATTCATTTTCTATAAGAATGTATATGTGAGTGTTGCAAGGTTGCAATGTATCCGTCATTAAAGATCCAGTTAGGTTTCAAGTCCACCGAGCGAAGCCTCTGTGTGTGTTTGCCTTGTGCGTTAAACTCCAGTGGATCCAAGTCCTCAGACCACATGGGAACAACAAGCTAACGGCTGCAATGATTAACTCTATTAAAGCCAATGGTAAAAAAAATAAATAAATAAATCAAGATTTATTAATGTAACTGGTTTTGCCATATTTATATCCTTGAACTCCAGTTTTAGTTGTACACAGTGGAGCCCCGCCTATTCATACATTCATCTCCTCACAGGTTTTTCTGAATATCAAATTAATAAACAAATTTGGACCAGACTTGCAGCTGGATCAAACAGTTGCAATATTGATAATGAGGTTCAGGCTGTGGTAGGCAATGCGTATTTCTCCTGCGGATTCTGATGCAAAAAAAAAAAAAAAAAAAGAAATCTGGAAAAAAAACAAAACAACTGCCCTTCTGAACAGTAAACAGTGAAGGCAAAAGAAAAGATCCTATATATGTCAGCATGGATGTCTGTATGCACATATTGTGCCTCCAGCCCTGGACTTATTTACAGTGAACAAAAAGGTTGGTATAAGAGTTTAAAAGTTTATAAAATAAGATTATCCTAAATTAGTCCCAAAGGTGGGAAATTTAAGCTGTTGCGGCAGAAAGTGGACGAAACCAAGTAAGAATAACAGAGACGAAAAAACAGCAGAATGTAAAAACAGTAGTGTCGAAATCAACTAGAAATCTGAATTAGAAAATGTCAGTTTATATACAAAAATACAGATCTATACATATAAATGTATGTAAGTACACACACAACTATACATTTTACAAACGTGCACACGCATACATACATATACTGGCCAGGCACGACACCAAATTTTGCTTTGTCACCGATTCTGTTCATTACTTTCATGGGCAGAATTTCTAGGCGCAGCCGAGGTGTTGAGGGGATCCATTTTGGTGTCCTTAAGTTTGCATCTCTGCTTTTTGCGGATGATGTGCTCCTGTTGGCTTCATCGGGACGTGATCTGCAGCTCTCGCTGGAGCGGATTGCAGCCAAGTGTGAAGCAGCTGGGATGAGGATCAGTGCCTCCAAATCCAAGGCCAAGGTCTTGAGCCAGAAAAGGGTAGAGTGTCTTCTCCGGGTCGGGGAGGGTGTCCTGCCTCAAGTGAAGGAGTTCAAGTATCTCGGGATCTTGTTCATGAATGAGGAAAGAAGGGAGCGGGAGATCGACAGGCGGACTGGCGCAGCGGACGCTGTACCGGTCCATCAGGGTGAAGAGAGAGCTGAGTCAAAAAGCGAAGCTCTCAATTTACCGGTCAATCTACGTTCCTACCCTCATCTATGGTCATGAGCTTTGGGTAATGACCGAAAGAACAAGATCACGGATACAAGCGGCCGAAATGGGTTTCCTCCGTAGGGTGGCTGGGCTTTCCTTTAGAGAAAGGGTGAGAAGCTCGGTCATCCGGGAGGGACTCAGAGTAGAGCTGCTGTTCCTTGACGTTGAAAGGAGCCAGTTGAGGTGCTCAGGCATCTGGTCAGGATGCCTCCTGGACGCCTCCCTGGTGATGTGTTCCGGGCACGACCCACCGGGAGCAGACCCCGGGGAAGACCCAGGACATGCTAGAGGGACAATGTTTCTCGGATGGCCTGGGAACGCCCTGGGATTCCCCTGGAGGAGCTGGAAGAAGTGGCTGAGGAGAGAACAAAGTACAGAAACATCTACTAAGAAGATCATTTAGTTCAGTATTTTGTATGTGCAATGGATTTAAAAACTGTATTCACATCTAGAATGGCAGGTTGTTTATTATACAATGGGTCCATTAAAAACTTTTTTTCATACCTCTTCTGTGATATAAATTTTGTACAGGCTCCTTCTGAAGCTGCTACCCCTCACGACCCGACCCCAGATAAGCAGAAGAAAATGGATGGATGGATGGATGGATGATTTCAATTCATTTAAATCAATTAAATTAATTGATTTATTGCGATATATGGAGGCTTATTGCAATACGTCAATTAATCGCATGTACGTGTGTGTGGACATATGGACATAATAAACAGATACGGTATATGGATGTGCATAAGGTTTTATTTTTTTCCGGTGGCAGACATAAAGGTTGTAATGTGCGCTTCCTTATGTGGCTTCAGAAGGAAGTGAATCTTAATCATTTGCTTCGGCCATTATTATATCGGACAGATGCAACCAATACGCCTTAAACAACTTGAGTTTCTTGTTCTCCTCAAGGAGATTGTTGTTTTCCTCGGTCAGCTCCTTTGCCTTCTTCTCTGCCTCAATGTTTTGGCTCTGCAGTTGGTTTAGTTTTCTGCTGCTCCTGAAAACGGCCTCCAGACATTCTTCCAGCTCTTTGGTGAGCCTCTGCCTTTCCTTTTCTGTCCCTGCCAGGCTGTCTTTAACCTTCGTCAGTTCTCCCTCAAGCGCAGACACTTTCTCCTGGTGAATCGCTTCTGCCTCTTCCATTTGCTTCCTCATCTGCTCCAGCTGATCACGTAAAAGCTGATTTTCCGATTCGGTGATCACCAGCTGTGCTTGAAGAGCTCTGCTGTCACCGTTTAAGGCTCTGTTGACCTCCTTCAGCGAAGCTCTTTCTCTTTCAGACTCGCTGAGATCCGTCTGGACGTGGCAGAGCTTGCCCTTGACCTCTTTGAGCTGATCCTCAAGAGCTGACACTTGCATCAAGAGCTTTGCCTCTTTGTCTTCCCTTTCTTTCACTTCCTTCTTCAACCCTTTGTTCTTCTTGTTTATGGTCGACACCACGCGCGTGTTTTTCTTCCGATCGTTTTCAGATTGGTGGGAGAGTTTCTGTAATTCCAGCTCCATCCAGTGGATGATATTCCGAGCTTTCACCGCTTCTTCCTTCATACCTCGCAGCTGCTCATCTTTGGACAGCAGTTCTGTCTGGAGTTGGTCGCGCTCCGAGGTCTTCTCCTTGAGTAACTCTGACAGCTCTTTGTTTGTCACGCGCTCTCTGTGAATCTCTGCCGTCAACGTTTCGGTGTTATTTTTAAGCGACTTCACTTGGGTTCTGGATTTGTCCAGATCATCCAATAGTCCACGGTTTTCTTTCTGTAATCCTTCTATTTTATCGTTCAAAGTCTCCAATATCTTTTTGTCCTTTTCAGACAAATGTTGTCGGTTAATTCTTTCGATACTTAATGTCTCCTCGGCTTTCCTACTCTTTATCTGTTCGTTCTGGAGGAGGTCCTGAAGTTCCCGTATTTTATTTAGGTTTTGCTCCTCCCTCTCTTTAAGATCGTCCGTTTGCTTCTTTAGCTGGCTTATGTCTGACACCATTAATTTAGCTTCTTTCTTTAGCTTGTCAAAGCCTTCCAGGTCTTTCGCTTGCTGCTCTCGCCATATTGTCTGGATGGCGTTTTTGTTGCAGAGTGTCTTGACTTCCTTTTGAAGAGCAACGTTGTCCTCCTGAATCCTGCTCAGACTTTTCACCCTTTCTTCTTCTTTGTTCTGCAAGTTTGAAATGGTCTCCTCCAGCTCTTTTATTTTGTCATTGCAGGTCTCTTCCGCCTTTACCTTGTCTTTAAGCAACCTTATCTCTTTTTGGAGTTTCAGATTGTTCTCGACTAAACTTCCTATTTCCTTCTTGCATTTTCTGTTTTCCTCCATGAGCAGTTTCTCGTTCTTCTCGGACCTCCCCAGGGCCTTGCTGTGTAGTGGGCTGGCAGACAGAAACATTTTAGCAATGCTTCCCAGAAACGAACTTCAGTCTTGTTCCTTTGGGATATGCCTTGAATTTGACAGGTTCTGTCGTGGACTATGACGTCATACATTCCATGTTTAGCAATGACTTCAATGCATTCCTGTTTCTACGGTGATATCACTGTCATGTCACAGATCCACGGGAGACCATCCACTGGTTTACAATGACATTGAAGAATATCCATACCCTTTAAACCCCGATGAAGGACGTCTGTGGGACAGCGTGTGCTTACGTACGCAGATGATTTGGTTATTGTTGGTCCTTTCTTGTTCTGGTACTCAACAGTTATGAAGGACTTGCTCACAATAAAAATAATAATGATAATAATACATAAAACTTATGATAACAGTCCACTGAAGAGTAAGTCCCTTTACTGGGGCTATTCCATTTTTATGGACTTTTCTGAGCTTTTCATCAACCCCCACTCAGGTGTTGCTTGACTGCTGTATAATGGCCCTATATGGCTGAAAAACACATTACAGTTCATGCTGCTATTAAATACCAGGCATGTTATATAACTGATAATCTGGCCGATAACATAGACATGTACCAAGATTTACCATTGTTTAATGTATGAAAAAGAGAAGGCCTCAGCAATCATCTCAATCAATGGCAACTTGCCAAACAGACCACAGTTTGTAGGTCATGTGCCTAACCAGGCGGTCAGCAGCACAGGAGCACCACAGGGCAGTGTACTGTCACCATTTCTTTTTTTCCTCTGTATGCCTCAAACTACCAGTACAAAACAAACTCCTGTCATCATTTGAAGAAATACTGATGATTCTGCAATTGCAGACCTTTTCTGGAAAACCAGAAAACCATTTTCTGTAGCAGAAATGGTACAGAAGCTCAGGACAGAGAGCTGATATGCTTTGTGGTATGATATGGAAGCATTCATCTTATCTTGAATGCAAACAACACAAAAGACATGATTGTATATTTTAAGGAAAACAGGGTTATTTCTATGTTGGAAGAAGTGGAGATGGTTGAGGAATTTGTGTTCATACCTGGACAGTATTGCTTTCATGAGTTTTACATTGAAAAAAATATTATTTGGAAAAGTGTTTCTTCTGCGTGTATTTGTTATTTACATATCACATGTTATTTATTTGTATATTTCTCCCCCACTTTGGTCTTCAAAATAGCAGAGTTTGCACATAATTGTGTTTTTTTGTAAGTTTGATGCACCATTTTTAAAAATTGCATTAGATGTTATGATCACAACAAGTATTTTTTTTTTCACCAAATCCTGTTTTTATCCCTATTTGAGTGACTTTTTTACTTTTACTTAAGTACAGTTTTTGGTTACTCTATCCATCTCTGCATTCATGCTCGGATGTGAACTCCAGACAGAAACAGAATGTCTTTGGAGACTCTCCAGCAGGGGGCGCAAGTGCGACACTGCACGTCCTGAGAGGTTTGGTGAAACGGAACAGAAGAAGGCACTTCCTGTATGTCGTCCGCTGTGCTGTGTTTTCACGTAAAATTGCAGGTAAGACGAATTAACGAACCCGCGGCTCTCCGCGGACTCCTTCATTACATGCTGGGATTGCATTGGTTTCTTCAAATATAGCCGGAAAGTAAAACAAAACGCGTCTTAACGTCGCTCTTGGCACCTTTTTATGTGGCATTTTACAGCACATTTGTGAGTGAAAAAACCGAACATTTGAGTCAGCAGCACAAGAGCCCCGCGCGCGGCTGACTGGAGTAGCAGGGAAACCTAAAGTCCGGTTTAAATGTGCGACATTTTCATTCATTTGTCTCACGAATCCTAAACAGGTGGCTGCAGGTTCACGTTCGGCCTCTAATCGAAACTTTCGCAGTCAGACGAACCTTTCGGCTTACAACAGTTCCCTGCTGGGGTTCATTTTGACGCGGTGTGAAACTTTTCAGGCTGAACTTTTGATTTACAGCTGTGATCCGAAACTGACGCAGCCAGCTCGTTTCAAGAGCCAAGTCCCGCCACGAACAACCTCAGCCACTTCTATTTGTGTTATGTTTTGTTGTGTTAGACGTGCAGTTGGGTACAGCGCAGGTCGCTGCATAACATCTGCTGTAATATAAACCTTAGACTGCCATAAGCTGCACCAGATTGCATCTGCAAATCCTTACTAGCCAAAGCTGACGCTGCTCCTCAGCCACCCTCTGCTCGGCCTTGGTGAACAGAATGTGCTCCTTTTTCTCATACCTCTTGTTATTGTTATGCTATTTGGACAGACTTGGGAACAGTTCAATATTTCGATGATAAGCAGCCACACAAAAAGATGGCAGAGATTCATCATAGAGGTTTTTTTTTATTTTTTTAACGTTGATGAAAGTGGAGCTGTTTCTTTAAGAACTTGGGCTGGCCAATAAATCCTTAGACAGCGACACGTGAGCGATATCAACAGACAGACCGTCCAATAATTTCACTAGAGCCGCACAGCATTCTGGGGGATGTAGGCAGAGGAAAGGCTTTAGCCTCCCTACCTGTCAAGATGGGTGACATGAACTTGTTCAGTCAGTGACAAAACGGCAAGAATCTGCTGAGTAACTCTCACAGAAGCAATGACAGGTTTCACCAGCTGGCCTCAGAGCTGCTTAAAAGTAAAAAAAAAAAAAACAAACAAAAAAAAAACTGAAGGGAGGAAAGGATTTCAAGTCACTAGTTTGGCAGTGTTTCAGATATTTAAAACAAACAAAAAACATTATCAATAATTAGCGATATCGACTGATATGAAAACCTTATAATGTGATACTTTTTTTTTAAATCCATATCGTCGTGTCGTATTAAAAACCTATTAAAGCCATAATTTTTTTCTCTGGTCTTTCTGCAGTCATTGGCCATTTGTGATCCATATTAGAACAGCAGACACTAGTAGTTTGTTGTTGTTTTAAAACAGTCAAAAACATTACGAAGTTAACATTTTAAATCTGTAGTAGCAGTTAGCAGGTGTAGCTCCACTGAAGCAGTCAAACTTTTGTGTCTGTTCTAGATGTGAAATGTTACGTTTTCTAATCTCGCCGGTCACCTAAAGGTCGTGTCAAATGTCAAAACCACAAAGTGATAAAACGGTTCAACTTGGCTGTACTTTGTTCAGCCTTCCTGCAACCTAAACGAACTCCAGACATGTCTTCATTTGTCGTAGAAAACGCCTTTTAAGTTGCTTCTTGTTACGGATACTAATTAAGACTAATGATTACTTTAGTTGTGGATTGATCAATCAGTTATTCTGATGATTAATTGATTGATTGAATAAAAAGATGGGCATATTCTGTAGATTTTTCATTTCAGCCTTTGTTTACGTAATATTATAAATGAAAAGATGCAAATAAACAAATAATGCATTTGTTTATTAAATAAAAACAAAACACACTTCCCAAAACGTAACAAAATTTTAGGAACAAAGGATGCATCTGCAGCTAAAAACATGACCGTGAAAATCTCAGCCCTTTTTGCTTGACTTAACATCAGTGCCTTGTAAATCTAATCTCTTGGTTATTGTCTTTATTTATCAACAACAATTGGATAACAAAAGGTGCTTAATATGTTTTTCTTTTTCTTTTTTTTTCTTCTTTTTTTTTTTAACCAAACAGTTCGGTAGAACGTATTTCCAGACAAAGTTTGTTTTTTAATCTTAAGTGCAAAATGTACTTACTTTGTTGGTACAGTTTTGGCTAAACTGCTGTCTGTCATTCTTTCAGTCTTTTTTTGAGTTTGTATGCTCCAGTCATCAATTAATCGATTATTAAATTAGTTGGCAATTAGTTCAGTAATTGAAATAATTAATTGCTTCTAATAATTATTTAATAACTAATTGGAATTAATTAATGAATTTGTTGGTTTGTCGCAATTAATCTGAATGCAGAATGAATGCAGTAGCATTAAACACAATTAATGCTGCCTTTAAATGATTTGTCAAAACTAAGAGATGAATTAGTAAATGTAGCCGCCAGGAGGGGGCCCCAGACGGTCAGGAAATGTCCTCATGGTTACGTAACAAAAGAGGTTACGTTTCTGTTCTTTTAATCTCAATCCTCTTTAAGTGTGCGCTCAGGTTGGAGTCCCTTCTAATGCCCTGCAAAGCCCTAGCTGACTGCTAGCTGGCTGGTTAAATGGGAAAGTTTCACCGTCACTTGCTGAAGGATTGTCTTAGAGGCCCATCTGCTTTCATTCACACGCTGTCTGTCATTCTGTGTGTGTGTGCAGGGATGGCTCAGTGGGGGGCCGTCTTCTCCATAGTAGCTGCTCTCAGCGGAGCGGCGCTGTTGGCCTCCGTGCACAAAATCGATGAAGGTCACACTGGAGTGTACTACAGGTGAGCCCAAAGGATCGCGTCTCACTTTGCCCAGATGAAGTTGAGAGCGGCGGGAGGAATCTGTATAGTGAGAGCCAATAATAAAGATTCCCCACATGCCAATTCTGCTTTGCTTTTAGGCCAAATAATTATTACCACTTGCACTGCCATGTTCCTTTGTTCCCGTGTCATGCTATAATGAATAAACCTCTTTATTTTTCCTTTGCTTCGGTGGACTGTTGATAGAAACTGACACTATCTTGTGATGCAGATTAAAGTTGGCACACATTGGTAACGTTTGCCTTGGAAGTCTTTCTTATCTCAGTTACAGTGAAGCTGCTTGAGTTGGAATGAGACATTTTCTCCAGAGTTTAGATTCAGCGAGCAGCTGAATAGAATAGAAGTGAAGTGAAGCACTGCGTCGCCTGCGAGGAGTTTTGCAGTATCCGTCTCCAAAATGCAGGCAACTCTGAAAGTTATCAATGCTTTGCATCAATCTGTAAATATTTTGCTTTTTTTTTTCTTACGTGAATATTGCTCTCAATCTGCCCTTGTTGCTTATCCCAGGGGAGGGGCTCTTCTCACTGCCACCAGCGGTCCCGGTTTCCACCTTATGCTCCCATTCATCACCACCTTCAAGTCTGTACAGGTCAGTAAGATTAGATCAGGCATCTCAGAATCCTCTCTTTTTGTTTTTAAGATTAAAGTAGCATATGTTAGCGCCCCACAGGTTCTTGAGAAATGATATTTGTGGATATGCTCTGAAACAGAAGCGTCAAACTTGAAGTTAGACGCCCTAAACTCTAGAAACTTCAAGATGATAACAGTGGTGCGCTTAAATATTATTTTATCTATAAAATCACAGCAGTTTACCTCTGTCAATATGTTTAAGATTATTTCCTTTTAAGTAGTTCTCAATGAATACAGACATATTCCTATTTTGACATTTTGCTAATGGATAGTTTTTCTCAACACTTTATGTGTCCTGCGCCTCGCCCCTGCAGGTTTTTATGAGCGGGCTTTCATCAGGTGGGAGCGCTACAAAAAGTAGCCTTTTCATTGCAAGTTACAAAAACAGAACACAAGATGTTTTGGGTTTTTTTTCATGTCGGTGTGAAAAAGCAAATCTGCCGGTGGAGCTATAAGATTTCTTAAAATAAGGTGTGAAATCCAGGGGCCTCATAAATAAAGAGTGCGTGTGCACAAAAAAAGCAACCCTGAATGGTTGCCACATGAGATTTTAGGATTTATCAAACGTGCATGAAAGTATCAAATCAACACCCTAGGAATGTTTTTGACGAGGGAATAAGATTATAACATGATATAAAACTCCAAATAGGTTTATTTTACATTAACATTATTATTTTAAAGTAAGATTGGAATTAAGACGAATTTATGTTGAATATAGATATAAAATGATGCCATTCTAGATTGAAAAGAGGCACCTTTTGAATAAAAAGAAATACAGTTGAATTAAAACTTTTTTTTCCCCCTAAAAGACGCCTTTCATACAAAGTCATTCTAACTCCAGCATTATTTTCACTGGCAAGAACATGTTTCTCATTAAACCAGAGTTAAAGTTAATATGCAGGACAGAACATTTGAACACTGAGTGCATGAAACAAAGTAAAACTGAAAACCAGAGCAACCATCAGCAAATTTAGCACCGCTGCTATCCAAGAAAAGCTTTCCAGTTGGCCAAGTTCTCATGAAGTAATATGATGTCTGTCTCGTGGATTTGGTCTGAGAGGACTTCTGTTTCTCTGTCGAGAAGTGCAGTGGATGTGTGCAACATGGAGCTTAGTTGTCAGTGTTGGAGCTATTTATTCTTTATTTGTTTATCCATTTGAATTTTGTTAGTTTATTCTTAAACTTCTATTTTTTGTATTATTTACAGAGTTTATTTACAGGTTAATAATTGTTGATTCTGTTTATGTTTTGTTTTATTACTTTCCTGATGTATTTTTTTTGTTTTCTTTCTAAGTCAGACAAGAAGTAATGTGGGTCAGTCCAGGTTCTATAAATGTAAGGGCCTGGTAAAGGACCAGTAGGCATTTGGGTTTGGGGTCCATGGTTTTTACCAGTGCAAGAGAAGTAGACAGGAGAACAAAGGAAAGTTTGAAAGTGGCCACCCACCCAGTGGCCACTGGGTGAGTGGCCTCAATTAACTCACTCTTTGGTCACCTAGTAACAGGTTGCTAGGTGACCAAAGAGTGTGGCTTATGCAGCAAACACGTACTTCATATCTGCCTAAAAATGAACAGTGCAGAGTGAAAACTGTGGATGGAAGAGAAAAGGTCACGTCTCCAGTTTGTAATTCAAATATTTAAAACCAAAAACAAATCAATATCTGTCAATATTTTATGAAATGTTTATATCGTATCGTTTTCAGTCTTAAAAAAAAATATGTAACCGCTGCGAGTTGTTCAGACCCTGAAGGAGGCAGAAAACCCTGGTTGAACAAGCCCCACCACACTGGCCACAGTTCACTCCCCAGTGGCACACTGTGCTGCTGCTTCCTGGACACGCTTACTTTAGCACACTGGACCTTGTTGGCGCCAACTGGATGTGTCATGTCTAAGTTTTTGGTCCTTTAGAAAGATATTCTTTAGGGCTGCATGCTTTACTTAGGCGTTAATCTTCACAGCAGGACGAAGATAAATTCAAGCACATCTGTCCCAACTTAAAAGCAATCAGTCTGCTTATCAGAATCCCAGAGTGATTTCAGATGGACTCTTTCACAACTTCATCTGTACTTGTAATGCGATTGAGCTGAAATGAGGTGAGGGGATTTTGTGCCAACACAATAACGAGCAAAAACTGCAAAGCTAGCGAAATGACTCATGTGTTGCTGCCAAGCCTTTTGGCTGGAGCTGTGAGTCTGCTGAAAGAAGCTCATTTTCCCATACATGGGTAGAGAAAATGATGCGTGCAAGGAGGACAGTGAACTAAACCTGTATTGAACTGTAAGCTGCAGAGAGCCAGACAGCAGAGCATCAGCTTTCTCTTGTTTCAGGAAGGAAATTTATGACCTTTCAGCTGTTGGCTCGCTCTCCTTAGTTTCAGTTGTGTCTCCGAATCCAGTTCGGAGACACAACTGAAAGCTACTGCTTTCAGTTCTGTTTTCTGATACTCTGGCTCTTTCTGGTTTATTTTCTATAAATAAACTAGAAACACTAAACAGTAGTTGGCCTGACCCAACAACAAATTTTGCTGGACAACAAATTGTCCCAGAAATGACTGCGATTAAACGATAACATTGTTTTGAAATTATTTTCAAGTAATATAACAGCAATGGCATAAGAATGGAAGAACATCTTTCAAAGACCAACAAACTTTAATGAACATTTAACACTGGAACTGGAAGACATTTTATGTCTCATTTTAATTGATCATTTGATTAATTTATCGCTTCTTGCAACTGTAGCTCTGTGGGTAGAGTAATTGTCTTGTGATCAGAAGGTTGTAGATTCAATTCCTGCCACATGTGCAAGGCACTGGGTCTCGAATGATCTACCGATCTGCGTATTGGTGTTCAAATGTGAGTGTGAATGGGTGACTGTGAGTACACTGAACATCGAGTGGTCAAAATGATTGGAGAAGAGCTTTATGAGTTCAGCCCTTTTTCCTTTTGACATCAATATCAGTAGAAGAATCAGATGGAGGACATGAGGAAATATAACAGAGTTTGTAACTATGTGATTTTTGACCTTCAGACAACACTGCAGACTGATGAGGTGAAGAACGTACCATGTGGGACCAGGTGGGTTTTCTGTTCTGGTAAGCTTCAGTAGATTTACAGGTGTAAATAGCTTTACGGGGGCGTCGTAACTGTACACGCCCCACACTACACACCTATAACTCGCACATCAACAACTTGCTCTGCAGTCATTAATTTTTTCAAGGAGTGTTTGGTGAAACCCCTTTGATGTGCGCTTTCTTCCAGTGGAGGAGTGATGATTTACTTTGATCGCATTGAAGTGGTGAACTACCTTGTTCCATCAGCAGGTACTTCGTGATGTCATTGTTTTGGATTCAGACACACACCCAGAATCCTCTGTGTTTGTGAAAACCAACTCGTCTTTCTTTCGTGCAGTGTACGACATAGTGAGGAACTTCACAGCAGACTATGACAAAGCTTTGATTTTCAACAAAGTGCATCACGAGCTCAACCAGTTTTGCAGCGTTCACTCACTACAAGAAGTCTACATCGGCTTGTTTGGTGAGGAGGACCATTGAATTGAGTATATATTAACTAAATATTGTCATTTGTTTTTTCATATCTTATTCATAAAGTGTTTTTTCCAAGTGTGTATGGCTGACTAAGGTTAAAAACAACGGCACTGTTAGCTAAAAAGTTAGTTGCTCTAATAACCCTAAGGCATTAATAATTAAAATGAGCTCCACTAACGCTTAAAAACAAACATGGTGTTTAATGGAAGCTAATGCTAAAATTGTACATACAACCATGTTGAAAGTTTCAAGGGGAAAAAAAGACAATGTCTTCATCCATTTCAAAGTAAGAGCATGAATATAAATGTCTAAGTACTTCAAGAATAGTCGACGACCCAAACTTTCAACACAGACCTCAGACTTTATCCAACTGAAAGCTTACAAAACATGTCAGTGAATTAGCGCTGGAGAATTCATTCTAAAATTGTAATTTAGGGGAAGCTGACAGTGTCAAACCTTCAAAGTTAGCAAAACCGCTGAAGTGGTAAACAGAACAATAGCTGCACTATAAACATGAGACTATTTCACATTTTGTACATGAAAAACTTTTAATGCGCCTTTCTAAAAGCAGAATCTCTCTTCTCAAGTTGTACTTTGTTTTGTCGTAACTGAGAAACCAGTGGTTTCGTTTGGGTGCAAATGCAGCCAAAATATAATATTATTTCTCATAACTGAACAAAGCTTTGGCTCTTTCTTTTTACTGCTTCTTCCAACAGACCAAATCGATGAAAATCTGAAGTTGACACTACAAGAAGACCTAACGTCTATGGCGCCTGGCCTTATAATCCAGGTACAGTAAGGCCACTCATCAGCTTTTGAACGCTCAGTTTTTGAGATTTACTTTCAGGTCAACGGAGTGACACTAGATCCTCCAGCTGTCTCCTGAAAGAGACTTGGGGTTAGCTCTGTTTTATCCAGTTTCTCTGAAGTTGAACTTGTTTCTCTTGGACTGTGTCTGCATGATTGTTAATGTTTTTCTCTGCTGAAATGATCTTTCTGGTTGTTTGTTCTGAAAGAGTTCCTCATCAACATGGTATTGGTCCTTGAAATGTTTTCACCCGCATGAAATCATCGAAAACCTCCCAGAACTCTGTGTGATGTCGAAACACTACCGCAGAGCCAAATCAAAAACACAAACGGGACATGCAAACAAGGCTGATAAATTTAAGGTTGACAGTTATGCCCGAAAATTTATTTTCCTGTTGAACTTTTTTTTAAAAATACAAATTGGGGGCTCGTAAAATGTTTGAATGCTTTTGGGGAAAAGACCAAACTATTTAGCAGCTTCTCAGTTTTTCACAAGGGCATGTTTGGACGGCATCTAGTATTACTGCTGACGTCTTTCTGCCCTGATGTCACGTTTCTTTACCAGCAGCAGGTAAGGGTTTTTTTCTGGACCGTGAGAAAATGCCGTGAACAAAACATGTCATGATCAGTCATTCAACTGTCTTCAAAAACAAGATATAGCTTCAAATTTAGTTTTCAAATTCAAATGTTTTCAGGTTAAACGCTTCTTCATATACAATGTCATGGCAATAGCTCGTACTGATTTCGTAACTCCTTGAAGACTTTGAATTCATGACTTATAACATTTAATTTCCCTTTAACATCTTGAAAGTATTTTTTCATTTGAATTAAATTTGAACTTAGTCTTTATAATATCCATGCAGCTCTATGTAAAAGCATCCACAGCTCTGACAACACAAAATCAAATTATTTTTGTTTGGATTGTCGACCAACGAGGCAGGATCTATTTGTGAAGCGGAAGGAAACTGATGCACGTTTTCACATCCGAAAAATGTGAAAAGAATTTTCATTCACTCCAGACAAAATGTCTTTCCATGCCAGTTTTAAAGTTGTAGCTGCAGTCGCTTTTCATTTCTTCTCAGGAAAATCAGGCATTGGTTGGAAACCAGGGGACAAAATGAAAAGATTACAAGTTATTGTTACTGGAAGAAACCCAATATTTTCTCTCCACTGAGACTTTATGGCTTCCAGACGTTCCCAGTGTTTCTATCCTTGTTGGATCACTTATCATAATGACTCAAGACTTTATTTCTTCAAGGGAGGCTAAGTGTTGCACAACTTTCTAAAGCTATAGTCCCTCCCCCCCCTCCTCTCCGAAAGGAGGGGGGGGAGGTATTTTATATACCAACTTTCACCCACAGAAATGCTCCACTGGGTCTAAGAAGACTTGTGTGTTTTTCCCTTTTTTTCCGTAAATCAATTGAAGTAAAAGTTCTAGACTGGGGAGTCCATAGAGATTCAAACAAAATAAACATTGTCCCTGAGTTTGTTCAAGGTCTTTCTCCTTTTTTTTTCTTTTCTTTTTTTTTTTTTTTGCAAGTCCTTTGGTTAAACCTCTTTTTATGGTCCTTTCTGACATGTTGTGCTTATTTCTCATCTCAAAACTGAATTTTTTGTCTCTCTCTCTCTCCATCAGGCCGTGCGAGTCACTAAGCCCAACATTCCTGAGAGCATTCGCAGGAACTACGAACTCATGTAGGTTTCTTTTTCTTGCTCAGTGGGACATGGCTTCTGACAATTGTTTTTTCTTCTTAAACAAATAGATATTACGCTTATCTAACTCCCACTGCTGGGTGCTGTGGTTGTGGGAGGAAGCTCTTTCAAGTTATTCCCTAAACATCCAAAATGACCAACCAGCGTATCCCTGGTCATGGAAAAACACTGATTTCCCGAAAATGAAGCCCTTCCAATTAGCTGCAAATACAGTGGGTGTGATTGCAGCTGGGACGTGTTTTAAAAGACTCGACTATTGATATCATAGGTATTTTATAGAGGAAGATGGAAAGTGTCATCTGACAAAACTCAAGTGAAGCAAAGTATTTTAGGGTCTGTCAGGGATAAATAAAGACAGTAATGTCAACTCCATTGTGACAGACAACATATTTGGCATGCTCAGAAATAAAACAGGAAGTTGAATGTAATCAGGCTATCAAAAGATCAGATCAGAAATTCCTGGCATATAGTGTTTGATATAATTCCCCCATTCATTCTAATGTTTAAAAATAACTATCTTTAAATGAACTTTGAAAGCAATTTTTTTCCTTTTGGTAAATATCTCCTGCTGTCTGAGCCCGTTCTTTCTGGTTTTTAATGTGGCGTCCTATTTTTTTGTAATTGACTTTTTCTAGACACTACAGGTATATCCCAAAAGTATCCATCGATTGCCTGCAGTTTGTAGGTTTTACATCCCAGAAACATGGTTTTGAAATTCAATGGCATGTACCATTTAATCTATAAACACAACTTCAAATACTGCCAAGAGTGGCGAGAATACAAAAGGGACGACTGGCAACTGAACCCTACGCAAGAACACCGACATGGAAACAAATATTTCTCTGTGTGTGTTTGAACACACTCTTCATGTCAAAAACCTAAACCCAAGTATTTTTATTTGTTTTCAGTATGTTAACTTGGTCTGGTGTGAGTCGTGTGCAGAGAATTCAGCTTCAGATGAGTTCATGTGCGTGGTATGCACAACTTGTCTTCCCAATGTTGCCCCCTTTAGAAACTTTCTGTTATTGACTGTCCACCATTCCCAGAATCAAGCCATCTCTTCATTCTGGGTTTTTTTCCCTTTCAATTTGTCATCAAGCCATTTAGTTCCTTTGGTTCGTCATCAAGCCTTCTAGTTAATTCAGTTCGTCAGAAAGCCGTCTAGTTCTTTCAGTTCGTCAGCTGTGAGATTAAGTTAAGGCCAGGGACAATGTAGCCAAACAAGATGAACAGAGGAAATGCAAAACTCCATAATAAATCTCACCCACAACTCAAAACAACAAGCACCCCCTTCAGTTCACAACAACATAAGCCTGTTAGTTTGTCTTGGACAGTTAATTTCCTGCATGAATAAGTTACTGTGAGGATGAGGGCCAACTTTAGTTTTTATCCAGAGGGAGAAATGGTTTTGGAACGGAATTCCCAGTTCTGAAAACATGTTTAATCAACGTCCTCTGTGTTATTTATTACTGCTCCCATCTCTGAAAGTTCATAGCACTTCTTTTAAACCATATTACATAAGACTAGATTGATGGCTCTTTTGCATTACAAAGCCACTCACAGTACTGCAAAATGTACATGTTCAGTTTGATGATGTGAATTCTTAACCTTTCTGGTGAACTCTGGTTTTCCATGACAATTCACCAAAACATAAGAAACTACAGCTCTGAAAAATATTCAAAGGCCACTGCAAACTCACCAGTTTCTCTTATTTTGCTCTTTGAGTGAATATGTTTGAGTAAAATTGTTCTTTTATTCTATGAACTACTAACAATATGGCTCCGAAATTCCAAGCAAAAATGTAGTATTTATTTGCAGGAAAAGAGAAATGGTCAAATCATAAAATAGATGCAGTGTGTTCAGACATCAAATAATTCAAAGAAACAAAGTTTACATTCATTTAGAAACAACAGAACTGATGTTTTAACCCAGGAAGAGTTCAGCAGTCAATATTTGGTGGAATGACCATCAAGATTTCATCGGCTTAAAACCTCAGTGGTCTCTTTATTTTTTCCAGAACTGGATATAACATTCCTCCGTTGTTGACAGAAACACAATAATCTGTATTTTTGTTCTTGTGGTTTTTGTTTTCAAGGGAGAGTGAAAAGACAAAACTTCTGATTTCCCAGCAGACACAAAAGGTTGTAGAGAAGGAGGCAGAAACGGAAAGGATTAAAGCTGTCATAGGTAAGGGAGACGGTGGAGAATAATGGTCTGTCTGTGGCATTTTCCAAACCAGCAGGTTTAATGTGAATAATTATCACTTTGTTTTGTAGAGGCTGAGAAAGTGGCGCAAGTTGCAGAAATCAAGTTTGGGCAAAAAGTTATGGAGAAGGAAACTGAAAAGAAGATCTCTGAAATCGAAGGTTTGTATGTAAGCGGTGGATTATAGGATTTCACAGATCTTAGTTTCTCAACAGACAAAAGATCCCAAACAGGTTCAGGTGTGGATTGGGGCTCCTTTTATGTGGCGTGAGATTGCACAGGGTTACCTCTGACATTTCTGTCGTCTTGATGTAAAGCTAGCACAGCACAGTAAAGGTCTGTTGTGTTTGTTCTGGACAGATGATGCTTTCCTGGCCAGGCAGAAAGCCAAGGCTGATGCTGAGTTCTATACAGCACTGAAAGCCGCTGAGGCCAACAAGGTAACTGGACGACACAACCTCTCATCTGCACTTTATTCTCATCCAACATACACTCCTGGGTCTGACCCAGTGTGTTATAAGCCTGGCGGGCCACCAGGCTTTCCTTTCCCCTCCCACCAGGCTAAGCTTTGTTTGTTTGTTTTTAAATTAACCCCGCACTCTGCTACAAAATTCATACTTTAACTTTTCTTCCACAAATGACTGTTTCTAGAGTCACTGGAGCAATGAAGTCCAGCCAACTTTAAAATGCTAACTCATGATTAATCTAAAAAGTTTAGCACAATGATATTGCATAACGCAGATTAAATTGATATTTTTGTTCTCTGTTTTGTAACTTGTAGATAACTTTTAGCTGGAACAGAAAGTAGATTTCGTTTTCAATTTAGATGAGTTCAGCTCCTTCTTCTCTGTTAGGTTAATATTTACTGTAAAACACAACATGATTCATCTTCTGATGTCTGAATTTCCTCCTTTTGACTCGTATACAGATTATTAGCGCTTTTTTTTTAGCCATATCAAATGCATATTATATGCCTCAAGAGGCCAAAATGGAACAAAATAAATATTCATATATTCACATATATACAATCAATATAAATACAATATAATATACAATAAATATAAATACTGTAAATCCAGAACACTTTCTGAGTCATCCAGTTCATGTTATATGTAATGATACTATATTTAGACATGAACAAGAACCCACTTAGCCCAAAAGAAATGGGAAGAAGATGATTTGATTTGATGCCATCAGCTGGGCTGCAAAGCCTTCACACCAAATGGCATTAGAAGCTGAACTTGTGTTGTTTTATTTCTAGGATGACTTTGAATCTTTCTGCATGATTGGATTTGATTGACATTATATGTACGTATGTAGGTTAAATGGGAATTTTTGGAGAGTTCTTTGGCAAAGTGTGTTGAGACAACATTGACTGTAAGTCGGTTGTAGTTATATAAACTAAATCGTTGTTGGCTTTGCAGCTATCCTTCACACTGAACATTTGTGTCAGGTCAAGTTTATTTGTATAGCTCTTTGCAGCAACATGCTTTGAATGATAGATTGGTCTGTAATTCTGCTACAGAGACTTGCCCAGATTGTTTTGTTTTGTTTGTTTGTTTGTTTGTTTGTTTTGCTGAGGTTTGATAACAGCTGTTTGTGAGAAAACACCTGATAAGCAGGACGAGTTTTGAATCAGATCAGATGCAGACACAGACTACACTTTCTTAAAAGTCGTAAGATATCAGGACAGCAGGAGAAGGTGGAGGAGCTTTTCATCTTCATGGTTGAGTTGGTAAAATTTTAATTTTCTCTCCATTGTTTTGATTGGACACACGGTGAATCAGAATGTATTCACAGCGCTTCAAGTAATCCATCAATTATTGGATTACTTTCTTTTTCACAATTACTTTTTTCTGATAAGCAAGTACATGTAATGCAAGCCAAATGTGTTTCCTTGTGTCATGTATGTGTATTATTTGCCAGATTCTACACTAACAATTACTGATAAAAGTTGAGTCTTTTGCAAAGGGAACAAAAGCATCACCTGTCAGCAGCTGTGTGCGATCTCGATGCATGTAATGGATGTTTCCTGCTGAGGAGTTCTAGGGCGTTCTGTAGTCCTGTTTTTATGTGGTTTAATGTTTAATGTATAGACATTAAACATTATTTGGTTAATCAACCACTGCCCTCTTGCTCTCCAGTGAGAAAAGTTTGACTGACAGACCAGCCCTCCAAGTTATGTCTGCACGTTCACAATTAACAATGGTGACTCACTGTTGGCAACTCAACAACTTCCTTGTTATGTTTAACATTTCAGACAAAAAAAATTGGTATCAGCCAAAATCGGAATTGGCAGATTAAGCTTTTTAAAAGATCAGTAATCGCCGATCGGCCAGAAAACTGCGATTGGTGCACCGCTAGTTTAAAGTAATCCCTCACTTTTTGTCTCTTTCTTGATGGAGCGTCTTTCTCTGCCTCGGAGTCTCACACCATAGCTGCTAATAGCGATTAGCATTCGTCCGCAGTTCATTGGCGGAAGGAAGTGAGAGCGCTGCACAACACAAATAATTATTCACCTGGAACACAGACTTGAGAAATTTTAAGTCAAAGTCCTGAACTCATTCAATAAATCATGATACAGTCCGACCAGGCAACAGCCTCTACCCCTCTAAAAATACTTTTGTAAAAGTATTTCTGCAAAATCACATCACATAAGTCACACAATCAACAACTGGATGTTGCCACTGGCAGAAACCACAAAGAAGGAAGCGACAGGAAGTAGTTGGAGGATTACGGAGCAGCATGTTTTTTAATGACTTATCTCATGAACAAGCACATGTAATTTTAATTGCGTTTCTTATTTAATGGAAACATCGCAAATGCAAAGTTGTTTTTTTGACATTAGTGCAAATGATTTGCACACATTTGTAACAGAAACACAGCCACTGACTCAGTCAGGATAGGTGTCTCTGTTAATAATATTTTCCAGCCCGGATATCAAAGTCAACTGAAATCAGAAGGTATGAGGCAGGAATTATGCCAAACCAAAAAAAAGGTGGGGGGGGGAAAAATATTCTAAAAGTTGATGTTTACATACAGTATTGTGAAGCATAGGGCTGCACAGTGGCGCAGTGGGTAGCGCTGTTGCCTTGCAGCAAGAAGGTCCGGGGTTCGATTCCCGGCCCGGGGTCTTTCTGCACGGAGTTTGCATGTTCTCCCTGTGCATGCGTGGGTTCTCTCCGGGTTCTCCGGCTTCCTCCCACAGTCCAAAAACATGACTGTCAGGTTGATTGGCCTTCCCAAAATTCTCCCTAGGTGTGAGTGTGTGTGTGTGTGTGCATGGTTGTTTGTCCTGTTTGTCTCTCTGTGTTGCCCTGCGACAGACTGGCGACCTGTCCAGGGTGAACCCCGCCTCTCGCCCGGAACGCAGCTGGAGATGGGCACCAGCAACTCCCGACCCCGTTAGGGAGAAGGGTGATGGAAAATGGATGGATGGATGGATGGATTGTGAAGCATTGTCTGAGTTTGCAATGGGGAACCCCGGCCAGACGCTAATTGCCAAATTTAGGAACCCTTGACTTAACACAAATAAGGAACCAGCCAACCACAGGGTAACAACTTACTGCCTCTAGGCATCTAGATGTACTGAAGACAAACCAACCATTATAATCAAGAAGACAGGGCAATTGAGTAACTTTTGGTGGAGCATGGTGGTTGACTGACTGCTCTGAGTCAGACTGGCTGCTATGCGGATATACTGGGGTTTTCACCTACCACCATCTGTTAAGATTCATTTACTGTTCTTAAAAAAGGAAGAAGGAGCTGTGCTTTCGTTGCCTCTTCCAGTGTAAAGGTCAGAGCTGGATAGGGATGCTGGCTTGAGATGAAAGAAAGGCAAACAAGGCTCAAATAACGACTTGTTACAGTCAAGTATGCAGAATGCCGTCTCTACACACACATGTTGAAACATGAACCAGATAGCCTTCAGCAGCAGTAGAGCCATTATTGCCAGCTAAGAACAAAACAATTAGATAGAATTAGACAATTTGAAAAGCATTGCATAATTCGACGGGTCTGGATTTTAGCGATGGGATTCAGACGGTAGAGCCAGAATGTGGTGTATGTACAACATGACAGCAGTAGTTTAATGTTCGGCCCACAGCCTACCTGACTACTGTTGCTCAACCTGCCGGTTCCTATCTGACTAGTCCACTCATATTCTCATGGTTTCCTCCAGCAGAGTAGTTCACCATCTCACTAAACTCAATTCCTGTGGAACTAGTTCTTGATCATAAGTTAATTACAGTCCAATGATCGCGTTAGCCAGAAACTGAGGAAAGTTTCTGACACCTTGTTCAATTAATGCCATGAAGAATATAGAGAGTAGTGATGACGAAGTGGCTTCAACCCACTACTAGCACTTCTTCTGGGTGCTACTTCAGTTTTATTGACCCTTTGCAACTACGTCACTTACTCTTGTTGAGGCGTCATGGCGGATGTCGGAAGCGAGAGACTGCTATTGTTTTCCCAAGTTGTTTTTACCAACGAAGCCAGGGTGCCAGAAAATTCAAGTCAAGTGAATTTGTCTGTGGAAGTAGCACACCTAGTTGGGGCTTACAGATTGTGGTATTTACGAGAGTTGGAAAAAGCTGACTTGGAAACCAGCCCATACCTCCTCCCTGCTGATGTGTTTGTTGATCTGATAAAAGTTGACTTTGCCTGAATAAATCTATCTCGACTACATTGTGTTGTCCTACCTCCTTCCAGAACGCAGAGCCTCCGCCAGTCAAAGTGGCATCATGTCCTGTGATTTATAGTACTATGTCACAAACGCTGTTTCCCCTTAAACTGGAACAGACTTAGCGTGTTTACACACCTGATAGTTCAGTAGACTTGGGTTGATTGGTGACCAAAATTGGAATATTTGCTGCATTTTCAGTCAGTGCACTTTACTTTCACGCTGCTCTGTCAAATGAACCAAACCTTTTGAAAAACCTGTTCATCCCCCTCACCTGTGGTGGTCCTGGTCTTCTCTTTGGTCAAAGACTAGAGCTCAATCCCCCAACAGCGCTAGCAGGTTTGTTTTGGTTATGTCCTGCCCTAATGTCCACTTCCTGCTTTTGGAGCCGTCTTCAGTCCTCTCAGCATCCAAACTGTGCCAGAGTTCACTTTAATAGAATGGAGACTGAGATTTTTAGGTGGACCAGAGTTCATTTACACACCTTCCCAAGCAAACTGGCCTTTCAAAGCAAACAAACTATAGAGTTGGATTAAAGCTTACTAAACCAGGCGGGTGCAGGATCCAGACTGGTCTTCCTTTTTTCTAAACTCTGCTGTTTCTCTTGCAGTTGAAGTTAACTCCGGAGTACCTCCAGCTGATGAAGTACAAAGCCATCGCAGCCAACAGCAAGATCTACTTTGGTAACGACATACCTCAGATGTTTGTGGACTCCGGCTCCGCGGGGAACTCCATCAAGGCCACTGCAGCCCTGGATGTTATTAGTGATCAGGTTATAGACCTGGATTAAAGAAGAAGGTACTTGGACTCTTAGAACCACCCAGGAGTGGTGGACTCTTTGCGGGTTGCGGAGGCACTCGCCGTTACCAACAGAATCTGCTGTCCGGGGTCAGTATTTCTCAGACACTTCAGAATCACTGCCAGGAATCCTTCTGGGGGGGCAAAATAAAAGTTCAGGCAAGGTTTCTTCCACTCTGTCCTGGATAAAAGGTAACATTTAAACTTAACTGTAGGTTAGATATTATGTTCAGCTCCCCCATTTAATTCTGACATTCAACACAAAAACTACTTTGAAGATTTATTTTTGTTGCCTCACTTCTTAGGACTGAACCGAACCGACGGTCATTCCAGTTACATAATCACAGCTTTCTGTGACTATGCCGTTTCCTGTTAACAAAGTCAATAGTTTTTTTCTTTTTTTTCTGGTTCCCACTTTGTGAGCCTCCCAAGCTGTCAGAGAGTTTTATGGTCTGAGCCGGACAAAGCATGAGTTTCAGTTCATGATCCTCAGCTAAAACAGGATTAAATAACATGTTTCTGTGGAACATTTCTTTAGCCACTCATCAGATTGAATAGCTCACGATTTAGACGCTGAACATTATCCCACAATTTAATTTTTAAGGCAGATGCGTAGCTCATTTCGATACAGGAATTTTCTAGGACTCGTCCCCAGTCTTGTGAAATGTCTCCTAACGTCTAAACGTCCCATAACTTTATAATAGGCCAGAAAAAAAGATTGTACAATATGAAGTTTGAAGTTTACCAGAAAAAATTCACACTTGAAATACGTTGTGACCTTGAAGGAGAGAGGACTAAAAAAAGAATATGCCTACAGCTGTGACAGAGATCAGGGTATGTTTCTTTAACAATGGGTTCCCAGGAAAACACCTGCTGGACCAGATCAAAGCCCCGCTGTGACTCAGCGCAACTCGGAGTTGAGACTTAATTACTGCCTGTGATCCTTCATTAAGACCCGACTCTGAGGCTGTTCCAATATGGCTCACATTTTATAGCCATGAGGAAACGTTTGGTCGCATCAGCCTTCTTTCTTATGGTGAACCTCAAGGATCTCATTCTGGGTCTTTCCTACTCTGACATATCTGCGTCGTCCATTATCAGTTCATACTGCATTTTTCACCCACGTTTTAACTACAAATCATTCCCACTTCCAATTTGTTCCTGTAAATTAATTACTTTATAGCCATACACTGGAACTACTTTACATACTTTTTCATGATTTATAAAGATAAAACATCAGAGAAGTAGTCAGGTGTGTATTTTTTTCATATTCCGAACATTTTATAGCCTACAACCAGGCCCGGATTTAGAAGAATATGGCTAGAGATAGTTTTGGTGCCCTATACCAAACAATTTAAAAAAATAAACTAAATATTTTACTAAGGCAATAAGTACATCAATAAGTAGATCTACACGTTTGCAGGTGCAAATTAGTTGGTTTTAAACATCTGGCAGATGGCTTAATGTTGGACCCAAACAGATCATTTTCAAATATTTGATTGTAGTCTCAATTCACTAAAATATAACAATATTTTAATAAAACACCACACATGAATGAGCCATGACTTTAATATGAACATGCACAGTACCCATAAAAAAAAAACAACAACTTCTTTTTGCCTCCCCCTCACTCCAAAGAACTTGTGGCCCTTTCTAAAGACTGACCCAGCCTATGATGCCCTATTTTTATAATACTGGTTTCTGTTTTTGGGCACAGATGATTCATGGAAAGAGACCAAAATTAACCAGAACTGCATCTCGTATGTAGGCATTTTTCTGTATTTACCAACTTAACTACCCAGCAGCAGACTATGAATAGATCATATAAATGTCTTTGACTCATTAGCCACCAGAAAACAGCCCGTTGGTGGTTACACATTTACATAGTGTATGACAGACCACCTACCTCTTCCTTCATAACAACCACAAATGGAAGAATATTAACTGAATTGGTGCATTTCAGTCACCAATTCTGAAAGAAGCAAGGAAACAGAAAAGTCCCCCTTATAAAATTCAAAACATGTTTAAGGCTTCTTGTTCCTCTCAGTGAGATGTGTAACTGTATCATAACTAGAAAAAAGTGGGGGGGGGGGTTTGTGTGCCTCAAAAAGGCCCCCGTCCGGTAGTGAGTCGGACTCGATTTCCTTCTGACCTGCTTGACGAATACGAGCCCTGAGAGCAGCAGCGGACAGCACAAGCTTGATGAATGTACTGTGGTAGCTGCTCACTGTCATTTAAATCACTGCTTTTTTTTTGTGTGTGTGTGTGTGTGTACAGTGAATCTGTAATTCCTTTGATTTATTTCCTTTATTTCTTTTCACCGTTTTTCCTGTGGAAGATCAGGTGTGGATGGCGTTTTTCCGTAGGAGACTGTGCCAAGTGCATCTTAGATTATGAAGCAGAAAAGAAGCTTCTTACTTTAATTTGACTTGGACCGGTGGCATCTGCTTGAGTCTGGACTTCTTTCTGCAGTCATTTGATGAATGTTTTAACTGGTTGCGTTGGAAACCGTTCAACAGGAAACATTGGCAACTTTACCGATGTGACAATGAAGGAGGGAACACTTAATATAAATGTGGACAGAGATTGCACTAGAAGCATTTCACTGTACGGGCATTTTTTTAAAAAGCTTTATGAAGAGCATGTAACGCAGCATTGTGTAAAAACTCCACGATGTGATACAATGCGTCATTAATGATGACACAAAATGTAATGAAATCTCGAATTGTTTTTGCCTTGAACATTTTTTACAGCGTGTTCTGGCTATTGAGTCTGAAAAGGCAACTAAACGTTCGCCTTTCAATGACGTAATTTGAATGCAGCGTGATTAGTATTACAAATATGATGATTCAGTTTTTGATTGTTTATTACAAAGTTTCTTAAAAGAAGAGCTACCTCTGCATTTTGTAATAATCGGCACAAAATGCAATAAAATCCTCATGCGTTCTGCTGCGCAGGTAAAACATTACATTTTGTGTCGATCGTTACATGATGTGGTTTTAATTGTTCCATTTTGAAGCCAAATTTTTAGATGTTATTACCTAATGCTGCGTTACAGTGCAACAAGAAAACAAAATCCATTTGCTGTGATGTCTTCTGTTCTGCTTTTTTTGTTTTGTTTTTTGTTTGTGTGTTTTCACTTTTTGATTGGTTTTCGTTCCATGGTGCATTGAGTTATTGATGAAATTCAGTGAAATCCAGGGGTTTTTGTTCGTTTGGTTTTTTTCCCCCAAAGAACAATTGTGTGTTCATCCAGATTTATACGTTTCTTAGCGGGCGGCGCCCTTTAAAGCTACGGGATTATGCCCTCATATTCATTCCAGTTTCTCAGGCCGACTGAGACGAGCACTGAGTCAACAGAACATCGTATTGCACTGCTTTCAGTGACGAATGTACAATCAACATGTTGTCTTCTGACAATGAGCTGCTGTTTTAATCGAGAAATAAGAAGCTTCTCCACAAGGGGCAGTAATATATCTAGAATATTTCTTTCTTCTTTTTTTTTTTTACTGATACAGTAAGAGTGTAAGCTTGTGTTTGAAACACAATAAAATCCACAGAAGCTAACAACTGTTTACCTTTTGTTTGAAATTTGGATTGTTTCCGCCACAGAAACACAGCGACGGGCGTTCATCGGCCTTGAAAAGCTTATTAAAAAAACTAAAAACGGTTCTCTAAAGTTTTGCCACTGTGACGAACCGCAGTGAAAGCCGTCACCCACAAACGGAAAACAAAAACGCAAAAGTTGTGAAACTGGACGGGTGACGCCTTGACTCATCCAGGAGGTCACGGAGGAAGGCGTAACGTCTGAAGCAACATGTGCCTCGCCCCATCTGAGTCGAGGTCAATGTTTGGGAGTCGACACCAAGAACAAACTCTCCCCCGGGATCCACCTTTGGTTTCCATGAGAAGAGTTTTATGGCCATAATCTCTTCTGACCAAACGGAACCACAAACACGTCTTGATGGACCCCAAGAGTGTTGGGGGGGGGGGGGGTGAATATTCAGTGGGAGAAAAATGAAACGTTCTTGGACCTGTACAACAAGCTTTTGTCCTCTGGGTTTTGCAGCAGGGCAATGAGCCAAACGCGCAAAAACTAATGTTTTGGTACGGTTTAGTCAAAGTCCAGATGTAAATCTCTAAGAATCCTTAAAACGGAAGGTTGAAAACACTTCTACTGTGGTTTAATGAAACACTTCTGCAAAGAGACCAGATATTTCCTGGACCATAAAAGACACTCAGTTGAAGTATGTTTCATTTTTATTCAGCAGATAAAATATATTTGATGATCTGAAACTCCGAAGAGCGACAGCACTTTTATGTCTTGAAATGTGCCCCCCCAAAAAATCCATATTCAGAAGCAGATTTTTTTGTGACTAGAATAGCTTTTAGTATCTTAGAAAAAGTCTAGTTTCATTTTAACTTATCCCTCACATTTTGTTCAAAGGACTGAAATGTGATTAAAGTTTCTGGTGAGTCATTTCAGTCAGTTGAGCCAAACATTCTCTTCCTGCTAAAGGATCCTGTGCATTTATTTAAGGCTATCAGCATATTTTGACAGCTTATCAACATCCCACACTGTCTGAGAAAATCCAAGCAAACGACTTCTAAAGAACCATAACCGAAAGCAAGGAAAAGGAAACCAGCTGGGAAAGCTTTGAGTGCAACATGTTCTGTGGAACAGTGTGAGTCTGTCATCATTCTCTGGGTCACAACAGGCTGAAACAAAATTCATTTATAAAAATTTCATAACTATTTATATTTGAATAGTGGGAGAGCAGTTGCACAACTCAGTAGATAGGCTTTCTTTGTTTGTAAATCTGTCTCATTACAGTGTTTTGGGTCTGTTTTCGATATTTTCACTCTGGAGCTGCACAGTTTTCCTCAAGAACAGATTTCATAGCTTGAAAGTACAACTGAAACCAGAAGGTTGTAAATAAAAACACAATTTGGTCTGATTTAACTCAAGACAGTGTGGAATTTTTTTTTGTTTGTTTTTCTTTCTTCATTATTATTTTTATTTTTTAAATCTGCTTTCTGTAAACTTGTGGTTTCAGCGCGTCAGATACCTGGAGCTATTTGTTAGAATCTGGGAGCTCGTTGAGGCATGTCGGCTTTAACTCAGAAGAGGATTTATTTCAGCATGTACTGATAATGGATGAGTTTTAAATGTCAGATGAGATAACATAAGGCCGTCATGTGCCGCGCCTCCATATTAAGAAGTCCCCTGAATTTCCAGTCTTGGGCGGTGCTGCTTTCAAGTACAGCAGCAATAAGGAAATTTACCACTACACCTGTATACGCACATAAGACGTATTTCAACCAGAGCGTGGGCCCGGAGCCGGGGCCCCTCCCACTCCGGGTATAGAGCCTGAGCTGCAGAAAAAGCGCAGAGATCACTCTGACGCTGGAAGAAGCGCGGCGCGCGCGGAGACGATGTGAAGCGACCCACCGTGACAATGAACGAATCCGTGGCTGACCCCGGGCGGGAGCACGCGCCCCTCTTGCAGGGACTCTGGGAGAGCGTGAGAGCCGGGCAGCAGCAGGTCCTGCTCTCCCCGCACCTGGCCGCGTCCTGCGCCCTCCTCACGCACCTCGCGCTCTGCGCGCCCTTCCTCGCGCTGGACGCGCTGGGAGGCGTGTGCCGGCTCGTCCGCTCGTGGAGGATAGCGGCGGGCTCGGGCCCTCCGCCGTCCCTCTGGAGGTGGTACGAGTGCTTCTGGAGGCTCCTCTTCAAGTACGCCACGGCGGTGCTGCCCGCCACGGCGCTCTTCCAGCTGCTGCGGAGCCCGAGCCTCCCGGACCTGGCCCCGTCCTGCTGGCGGCTCTGTGTGGAGGTGGTCGCGTGCTTCCTGCTCTTCGACACGTTCTTCTTTCTATGGCACTACTGCATGCACAGGTGAGAAGCAGGATTGTAACAATGGCCTGAGGTTACTTGTTCCATGTATTTCAGTCACACTTCTTAAATGCCATTGAATCTCGTTTGCCAATCTCAGTTTTACTGCTTCAGTTTTTTACTTTTTTTGAACATTTATTTTGTCGTTAACTATTAAATGTCCCTAGTAGCAAAAACAAGTCAGTGATGTTTTCAGTATCAGGGCTGAATTGTGTCAGAGTGACACTGAAAATTCACCAATACTAATGTGGAACAGAGCTCGTCTTCCTTCCTCTGTACAAAGTGAGTTTCACTTAATAATATAATTAAACAATGCTACAGGTACATATTTGAGAGGGGAAAAAAAATCTTCAATTTGTAGTAAGCATTCATTAAATATGTATACCACTATGTGCTGTTAGAGAATTTTCCATTATTTCAAAAGAAAAAAAAACAAAAACAAATGATTACAGAGGAGACATTTTAAACTGATATCCTGTTTCTCCTGATTGACAGTAAGTGGCTGCAGCGTCTGACTGCATTTCCTGGTGTCTGAGTGAACTGTGTCCCAACAGAGCAGCTTTTCTGTGCTGCGTTTCATTTCCTGTTACCTGCTCCCATCTCTAAAAGCTTCAACAAGCAGCCAGGATTCCTCCACAGGAAACCGTTAACTAAACTTCTTTTGGGTTTCACGTGCCAACCTTAACTCTGAAATGTCCACATCAAAGCGGGTCGGTGTCGGTGCGTAATGTGAACAGAAAAAGATCAGATTTGGAGTTTCGATTAAACTCAGGCGAGGATAAAATGATCCGATTCCTGTTGATATCTAATGGTTCTACACGCCTCTGGTTGGGATCTAAGGCTAACTTCTAGATAAGCTTATTGTGTGGAAACCACTCCAGAACCATCCCTTACAGTCTATATACATGTTGCATCATAACAGTGTGTGCAAATCGAAAGATCAGAACTTTTTAATGATGGTTGTTTGGTTTGTTTGCTTGGACATAAAACTGGACTTTTACCAGAAGTTTGAGGATAGAAGAGTTTATTCCACATTCCTGCACACAAACGGCAAGTGGCATTACAAAACAGTGGGAATAATCTGCAGATGAATCAGTTATGGATATGGATACGGCACCACATAATTGGTTAAATTCCTCTGAAGTGACGGAAAATACAGCAATCAAACAAGTTTCCCACACAAATAACACAGAGTCTCAGGAGACCTGAGTCGTTATTTCTGGCAGTTTTGACAAACTCATATTCCGTATAAGAACGTTAAATAAAACAAAAGATTGTTTATTGTTCCATTCCTGTCCAGTTGATTCTGTCAGCTTTACGGCTATCCGTCGTAAATATAGCATTAGCATGTGGCGACAGTTTAGGAGTTTGGGACGACCCAACCGCAACACAAACGTTCAAATTAACTCAACAAAATGTATTTTACATTACAAATAAACAGATAGTGTCCTCTTGCTCCATAATGTTGATCTAACTGGCAAATGCAGGCAGCCAGCTTGTCCATATGGGATGCCTGAATTTCCTACCGGGATCTGCAAAGAAAAACAAACAAAAAAAAACAAGTGAAAAGATGCTAACAGCCTATCTGTACTCTTGATAATAGTGACCCACTATGCAAACAATGAGGGAGTACTCGATGCAAATGGCCAGTTTTACAGCATCACTTTATGGCAGGATGTTCTTGATACTTGTAATATTTTGCAGATGACAGGATGTTGCTCCAGTTAGCTGTTTACGAGATCTAAATGAGCCTGTAGCTGCTTCCAAGTGCACTTGAAACCTAATTGATAACATCCAAGTGAAGAATTTGTTTGAATATCGAACCTCTTAAGAGTTTTTAACAGCAAAATAAGCAAAACTATCCCTTCATGTACTGTTATGCTGATGACACGCTGCTTTGGTCATGGAGCGTAACTTGATATCAAGTACGGCTGAGGCAGCAGTCGCTTACACCAAACGTTTATGGCCAATTTTGAAAAAAAATTGAGGCAAAAATCAGAAAAAAAAATGTGGGACTGTGTGGATTTTGCAGATTTGTGAAAAACTGAATGGACTTACTGATGTAACGTGGAGTGTAGAGGACACATAAAAAGCTATGGAGGGCCAGATTTGGCCTCCGGGCCTTGAGTTTGACATGTCAAAGTCTCTCTGATCTCTGACCAAACCTCCACAGTGGACTGTCGAATGGACACCACACTGAGACCAACATGTTTTTTGTCTCCCCACCAAGGGTCCCCTGGTTGTATCGTGCCGTCCACCAGATGCACCACCAGCACCACGTTCCTTTTGCGCTGGCGGCGCAGGACGCCAGCGCGGCCGAACTGCTGTCGCTCCTGCTGCTGGCCCTGGGCAGCGCCTGGTTGCTGGGCTGCCACCCGCTCAGCGAAGTCCTCTTCCACTTCCTGAACAGCTGGCTGGCGGTGGAGGACCACTGCGGATACAACCTGCCATGGGCGTTGCACAGAATACTTCCCTGCATGGGAGGAGCCCCCTTCCACCAAACCCATCACAAGAAACACAATAAAAACTTTTCCCCCTACTTCACACACTGGGATCATCTCTTTGGAACATATATGGCACCACGTCCCTATTTCAGGAAGAGACCCAACAGGACGATCATGGAGTGAATCGCAAATTTTCTGTATACCTGTTTGTGTGGGTGTGGGCGCGCGCGGGCGTGTCTGTGTGTTTGTGGGTGGGGGGGTTATCAGTGTGTACTCATATGAAGGTATGTTTCTATTGGCTTGTTGGCAGAAGGAAGACTGACATATGACATATCCAAGATGAATAAATGCAGCTAAACATTTCCTCAACATCACCGATATTTTCAAATATTTCAACACAGTAAATGAGTACACAGGATGTATATAGATGGGTATTTATGGAGAGAAAAAAAATCCAAAATATTTTATTGTAATCATCTGCAGCTAAAAGTTAAATTCCATCAGTGTTTTTTTTTTATCTACCTCTACTCTCAGTATCGTTTCAGTATCTCTTGTCTTTGAATATTCAATAAGAATGGGTTGTGGTTCAAATGTTCACTATGAAATTGGACGTCATTCACCAAAGTCATTCGTTTTAGACATGCAGCTAGTAGCAACTTTTTTCCTCCTACATATTTATCCACTTTCTGCCATATTTGTGTTGATGCAAAGTGTTAAAAATGCTCTGGTTTTTTTTTTTTTTTTTTTTTTTGCATTTTTTTGTACATTCACAAAATGAATAAAAGTTTTATAGATCTCTAACTGTGATCTAAATACCTTGTCGTGTGTAGAATTATCCAGCTCGGGTTTGATCCGATTATGTTGCTGTGGTGATTGATAACTTATCATACAGGATTCCAGATGAATTATAAAAAGCGTAATTGGAAATTGACTCCATTGCGGCACAGAAATATCCGACCGTCTTCAGCCGCTGTTGCGCTTACACAGCTGCACAACACAGGGGGGCGCCCAGTCCCCATGGATGACACGTTCACAAAAGCAACACAAAGTCGTTCATTGTCCAGCTGACAGATGATTTGTCATTTTTCTCCTCTTCGAGTTCTCGTGCCGCTCCCTGACAGCCACATCGCCTACATCCAAACCGGCCCCTGAACAGAAAAACTCTTACTTAGTTTAAAATAATCTCCTAAAACGTACAAAATTAAAGTTTGGTTTTTTTGCGGCCGAGATCCGAGGAGGTGCACTCTTCTGCTTTTCCAAGTTTCATTGGAAAGCGATCCCGATGGATTTGTAATTGTAATCAGCTGATGGTAAATATTTTCGGTTTGAGTGGTTTTGGTTGGCATCTGAGTCACTGTTAGCCTTGGAGTTCCTTCAGTTCCCTACAAACTCCCATCAGCGTGGCGCATGTCTCTTTACTGTAAGAAAACTGATAATAAAGTCACGTAACATGAATAAATTTTAAAAAAGAATCAAGCTGTTACTATTCCTTTAAGTTTGAAAAGGATCCACCTGAAGACATTGTTGCATCTTTTTCTGGGTCAGACTGTCCCAAAATGTCTGATTTCAGGCCCAAACCCTTATAGGGGCTGAATAATGTTAACTTCAGTTCTAATGAGCTCAGCAGATGCACAGTTTCACCAGGTGTTTGCTGATTGAAGCTGGCTAGTCTGAAGGAGCAGGAAAAGGGGTCTGCTCTGTGTTTTAGGGAGGAGCATCATTCTGGAAGGCGCACTAGGTTCAAGCAGCTGGATGGAGGGAATAACATAACGTGATGTAAAGCTCACAAAATTCGATTCCACATTATTATTATTATTATTATTATTATTATTATTATTATTATTATTATTGAGTTTGGGTTGTGGGAGATCATTCATGGATACTTGTGATTTTGGCACACTTGCAGTTTTCACAGAGCCGTGGAGGCTTTCTGTAACTCATTACTAGAGTGAAATACAATACGCGCTGTGAGGAAGAAAAAAAAAATCATAATTCATCACACCTACAGTCATGTAAACAGTTAAAAACAGAATTACTCAGGAAACGCCAAGATTCTCCTGACGAAAATGCACCGTGACACAAACGCGACGCGTAAAAAGCACAGGTTAATGCTTAGGAGCAAAAAGGTCACTGCAAGGGACAGGAAATGAGATGACGACTCTTCTGAACAGGAGCCAACATTCAGATTCAAAACATGTGGTCAGAGGTTTCTGGGAAATGGGACCAAGAAGCACTGGAGTGAAAAGAAACGGAAAGCTGAGAACAGCAGACCAGGAAGATCAGAGGAGACAGATGGAACTTTAGTTACAAAATGAACTTCTTAAAGCAGATAGAAAATACTGAAGGATTTCAGTGTTCAATTGGTTTTGCACACACTATTACTGTTCTGTTGTTACTATGACTTGAAGTAACAGAGATCTGTGAAAAGATCAAACTCCTCCAACTCCGCTATGTGCTACTATTGCTGTCTGAATAAATACACCCCTCCCAACCAAAAACAATCAGATCCGAGAGGATGGTTTTCGTGTTGTCAATTACGTTTGTGTACGTGCTGCTCAATGTGTTGGTAGAGAAACAACTTCCAGGAAAACCGTTTAGGCTATACTTACAAGCCTTAGCATTCGTGGCAGGCTGTGATGAACCAGCATTAAAGTAGCTGAGAGCGCTGGGGAGGGTCTGAGCAGCACGTACACAAGCTTAATTGAGACTAAGACACTTCTCTCGGCTCTGATTTGTTGTTTTTGACAGCGTAAGCACTGGGAGAATGATTTTTTGGCTTGATTTTTTTTTCATTTATCATCTGTCTTCAATTATACTGTTAAAAACATAATAATAATTTAAAATTTAAAACATTTAAAAAATAAAAGTTACTTGTTGCGGATTTAGATCAATTTTGCTTTTATAAAGGAAATCACCATAAGCGGAGTAAAACTCTGTTTTATTGAATGTTCATTTATTGTTACACAGCTTTTCTTTTAAGCTGACCGGAAGTACTTGACATGTTCACTTCACAGTAAGAGTTTTTCCCACAGGAAGATAATTGGTGCTGCACCGTCTTCTACCTGCGTTTCTAAAGTAAATAATCATTTCTGTATTAATGTGACGACAGTTTACAGGTTCGTACTCCACTGTTATTAAATCTGGGGATATTTATCAAAATAAAACAAAATTAAATACCGCGCAATTCATATTTTGCGTGCAAAGGACGAATAAAATCATTTCTTCCTGTTCTGGTCACAACCAGAGGAAAATGAAGCTGTGGCTTCCTCCATTGGCGTTTGACAAGCTAAGCTTTCAGAAATAAAAAAAATAAAAAATAAAAAAACAGCAGCGGCTTGAGGCGCTAAAAATAAAAGTGACGGCCGCAGACGCCGCAAAGCTGCGGGAGTTGCGCCGGGCGATGATTTAATTGGCACAACTGTGAATAATTTAAATGGTTAGACAGTCTGACATGCGCAGTAAAATGGCTCCTTCTTACGTGAGAATATAACCCTGGGGTTCGATGGCTATGACGTGTGGACGGACGTCATAGTCTTAGTCAGTCTTTATTTGCTCGTTCTGTTTCCCTAAACGTCACTTTGTTCTCTTCAAGACCTGAGAAGTAATCATTCCAAGCAGACAGAGTTCGCCATCCGTAGAGACCCAGACCGTCACCGTGGGATCCTCGATGGCTGCGGTCCACCCGTTTTTCAGAAACCTCACCCCGAAGGACAGGTTGGGACTGGCAAATGAAAACCCAGAACCCAGCACCACCTGTGCTCTGCAGGAGACTTTTGGAGACATCTTGGAGCTGTTTACATGCAACGTTCTGCTTAGTCTCCACAAGGAAACTTGCATCATGAAGGAGTTGAAGGCAGCCGTGGGGAACAAAGTTCCCAAAACCTTCGCTGAAGCCCTGGAGATTGACGAAGTCATCAATACCGAGCACACACAGAATTTACACAGGCTGATTGTGCAATATCTGCTGGCTAGAGACAATCACAGCTTGGTCTCAGGTGCTCCTACAACAGAGCAAGTACCTTATATGTCAATATCAACTTCATCATGCAGGACCTTTTGGATGGATCGCACTCATCTGTTGAGGAATTCAAGAAACCAGCCAACGGTAAAACGGCTGGTTCTAAGACTAAAGGTCTGACAGGGCAGATCAAGAGATTTTTCAGAAATTTCATTGGTAAACATTCATCGAAGGTGGCTCTGATGATCATCCAGGAACAACGAGAAACCTCTCTGACTGAAGACAAGCCAACGCTGAACATCCACGTGGAAGATGAAAAAATGTCAGCAAGACATGCTTCTCTTGCAGACAACCTTTCTGACATTAAAGTATGTGTAGCAGAGGTTCAGCCGGCCAAAGACAACAAGGAAACTATGGCCTTGGCAGCCGTTAGTTCTCTACAAGTCCAGGCAACTGCAGATCTACAGAAAGAGGAGCTTAAGGTTGATAAAATCTCACCTGCTGAGCCGTTCTTTCCTCTGGGTGTTGCAGATGTGGAGAACTCTGTACCAGAAACTGAACCAAAGATTCACAGGAAATAGAAGGGAAGCCAAAGCTGGATGAAATCTCACCCATGGCAGCCTTCTTTCATCCGGAGATCTTGTTGACTGAAAATCTGCTGGAAAACAAATCAGAACCGGAGTTCAGCTCTGATGACTCAACATCTGTCTTCACTCCTTCTGTGAAGGAAGCTCTGTGGGCCAGTCAGATGTCGGATTCTTCAGTGCTGGACGATGAAGGCAATGAGGAACTAACAGATTCTCAAGTTTGTTCTGAAGAGGAAAGACAACAAGTTTCCTTGTTGTCTCTGCTCAGAGACAACAAGGCTCTGAGCAGAGACAACAAGACAACCTGCTCATCCAAGTGGATGAGCAGGTTTCACATCCACCTGGACTGACAGTTTCCCATCCAGTTCCAATTGTAAAACCTCCAGCAGAAATCCGTGAGGGTATGATTCCTGCTGAGCTGGAACTGGAACATTCAGAAACTGAGTCCATCAGTGAACCGGAGGAAGACCAGTCTGAAGAGGTAGACATGAGAAAAACGGCTGTGAGAAGCCTGGTCAGCGATGTAATCCAGAGGATTATTGATAAGTCAGGACAGAGATACTACCCTCTAGAACAATATCATGCTATCTGTGATCGACTCTTTGACAAACTCTGGGCTGAGACCACACCAAGAGTCCTCAAAATGAGCCCGGAGAAAATAACACTCCAGGGGAAGGCCATCTTCAAGGACCTGCTGGAGGAGTGCAGCAAGGCAGAGAACATCCTCCTTCTCCTGGAGGCAGGGACGCCGATAATAGAGAGAAATGTCCGGACAACTATGCAAAACCGACTTCAGCCTCTGTGGAAGACGTTAAGCTCGATTAAAAAGGCTTTCAAGGAAGCGGTAGAAAACCTCAGAGAAAACCAACACAGGCTTTACATTTGGCTGCAAATGAATTACAGCCAAATGTAAAGCCAGAAACTGAGGAAATAGTTATATAGTTCATTTTAGATTTCCCTTTGATTTTTCTTTTCTTTAACTCTGCCAGTGTCCGTTATAATGCTTTTATATGGCAGCCTAGAGCGTAGTTGTTAGATCATTTTATACTTCTTTATGTTTAGTAGTTAGGTAATTTCTTACTTGTTCATGTTTAGTAGTTAGGTCATTTTAAATTTGTTCATGTTTAGTAGTTAGGTCATTTTAAATTTGTTCATGTTTAGTTAGGTGGTTTTATACTTGTTCATATTTAGTAGTTCATAATTCATAAATAACCCACTTTACTCAAATCTAAATCTTAATTAATGCATTCCTGACACAATGCTGGTGGTTCCACTTGTTGCAGTCTTAAAAAAATTTCAGCATTGAGTTTCACACTATCATTCAGAACTTCAGTATATTGCATTTCCTCCACCTACTTCATAAGTCGTAAGGGTTAATCAGGTTATCACAGATTTAAATTATTCACTAAGCTGTGAAGAACAGAGACCCAACGAGGGAGTGTGGTGGATTCCGGGGATGTGTAGTTAGAAACCCAGAGTAAAGAGTTTGTCTTATTTGACTAAAACATTTTCCTCAATATCTGTGTAGTGAATACTGTTGGACTAGTTTTTATTTCTGGTCCTCCAGAATCGTAATCCGGCAGCTTTCATACAGCTGTAGTTCAGTTTTTCAGCCCGTCTTCCTTTAACTTCAGGTCGTCTTCTCTCCAGGGACTCATCCCAGATGTGTCTCCCAGTTCTGCTAATGAGCAGAACTGGGAGACACAGCGTTTACGCGCATGAACACAGCGGCGTAAACGTTTCCACCTGAGACTCTTTCCAGGTTCCAAGTAGCTAATTGTTTATATTTATATTTGGAAGGGTGAAGGCTGTTTACGCAATAGTTCCGTTCCTCACTTTATCTCTTGAATTCAAACGTAAAACATACACGAACAAAATAAAACACAAGAAAGAAAAATAAACACAATATCGAATGACATAAATTATGTCGAAATTAAATTGTTTTATTTTTAGGGTTGTAGTCTTTCAAGAGCAGACATAATTTGGCCTGTTAGCATCGTGCTTTCGCTAGCTCACTACTTGTGAGCGGTTGGCTACGATCTTCTTCTCTGTAACGTTAACAGTAGAGCGAGCAGCTACCGTAACTGCTGTTGTTGCGCTCAGCACGCTCACTCGCGCTTTCTACTCCCTGCCGTGTCGTGCCGGTGGAAAAGGGGCAATGGAGATTCCGGCTACCGTAATAACGATCTCGATCTCTAGGAAACGGTTTTTTCTCATGCTAAAATCGGGGACTTTTTCGGGGACAGCTTCAGCCGGGGACAGGCCACCTTAAAAGGGGACTGTCCCCGGAAATCGGGGACGTCTGGTCACCTATTGTATACACATTAAATAACTCAATACAAATGTGGTGACATAATATTAAGACTGTTATATCAGAGTTGATGGTTTTCAACACGGACAGCGTAACCTCGAACGACCAGCTGCCTGACCTGGTTAGCTTAAGGAAGAATCTCGCCGACGCCATTTTCTTTGCTCGGTTGACTGACGAAGTGGGGGAGTGTGTAAGTAGCAAACTTCTAATATTGTTTTCTCTTTTTTTTTCGGTCATTTATAATTATTGTTGTTGAAATATTTCAACATTTGGAGTTTTATTACCCGTCTTTGGTGGATGGACTGATGCATTCTTTGAATGCCTTCAACGGACACTTGAAGAGTATTAGAGACAATATTTGTACATAGTAAGTATTATGTAAAAAAAAAGAAGTTATGAGCACAACTGCGGCTTTTCTAATGCTCCTTCAAAAAGGCAAGTCTCAGTCTTTCATACAATCACTGCAATATTTTCAGTTTCTCTGGGGAAACTTGTACAACAGAATGAAAGTAAAAGAAAGAAACAGCTTATTTTGCTTGAGAAATTCCTCGGAGTTGTATAACTTCGCCGAGACCAAACACAACATCTGTTTGTCATTACCGACGCTTAGTTAAATGAAATTGCGCAACAACAAATGGGAACTGTTAAAAGTGCTGGAACATTCGGAGGTGATTTTGGACGTGAACGTGAAGCAGGGATTGAGGCAGGAAAAAAAAAAGTGCTTTTCCTGAGCAAAAAAACAAACAAAGTTTCTAGAACAGAGCGAGAGATGAGTTGCTTGGGTGGCGGAGTTGCCGAGAGATGAAACGATAAAGAACAGGACCCAAAGCAGGAAACAATCAGGCCCTATTACAGACCAAACGTCAGAGTTTTAGGGCGAGTCATGCAGCTTTGGGTGGCATACACCAGAAACACACGTTCACAGCGAGAGGCACGTCGAAGTCCAGCAGCAGGCGTCATGATGTCAGTCGGGGGAGAATCTTTGGACTACAAAACACTTTGCAAGTGTCTGCTCAGGCGCTTTCTATTTGGATTGCTAGCTCACTGCTCTATGCGGCTCCTGCTGAGCATGTCATGTCGGTGAGATCGGATGCAAGCCGCTGTGTAAAAACACGCCGACAGCCTTGAATGTTTTGACACATGCAGGCCCTTCAAAACAAGAGCTTGAAAAAACCCAGGTCACACTCCAGCCTTCCTTATCATCAGACCACATGCTGCTAGCTTCCCATTTCAACATGCCCCCTGCACGCTTGAAATCAGGAGACAAAGGCCAGATTCATATTTCTTCTAGAGTTCTGTAAATATTCAATTAGAGAGCCTGAAATAGCTGAGCTCTTGACTTGTTGCAGTCAATAAGGTTCCGACCCTGTAGTCATTAGCCATCTTAAGTCGGCCTTTGCTCTATCTATCTCTTAGTGTTCAACTGTTTCCATTCAGAAACATTCATACACTTGTCTTTTTGGACTTTTGCCATATCACAGCTTGTAGGAAGACTCCATTCAGATTATATAATTACTGGACTGTAGAGTAGCTGCTTTTTTTAATGGAGGCAATAAGTACTGAATACATAAAGGAAAATATTTAAAAGGTCACAGAGAGCCAAGAAGCTGACTAAAATGTGTCGATATTTACAAAGCATTCCTGTTGCCATGTGCAACTCAGTGTAGTTTAATATTTTAATATTAACTGATGGCCTCTGAACATCAGTAAGTTTCTGATTACCAGCATTAAGTTGCATGATTGAAATGTAGAGTAAAACAAATGAAAAAACAGACGGTAATAGAAATATTTTTTTTAAAAAGCCTTCCCAAAAAAATCTTAGTTTTGCAAAACTATACTTATGACAATTTTTAAATCTACATATCAAAATGGTTGAGTGCTCAAAAGTGAAGACATAATCCAGATAAGAAAAGAACATAATTTTACCATAAGCATCCAAGGCCACGTGTCCCTTCATCGAAAGTGATGTCCAAGAAACCATAAGTGCTTTTATGAAGCTTCAAAAAGTTCTAGAAGTAAGTTAAATTTTTCTAATTAAAAAACTAGCAATAGTAATAATTCACTGAAATAGAATTGATTCTCGGTTTCAACATCATGCTGGACGAAACCTAGTTAACGACCAGTAACAGGTCAATGGCAGCAGCAGTTATCCTAGTTTGTGAAGATAAAAAACTCAAACAATCAAAAAACACTCTTGCGAGGTTCTGTCAGTACTCTTTCGATACAGTCATAAATATTACCACGTGCTGTTTAGTTACATATTCCAAACAGCTTAGGGAGGCATAACTATTTGCAGCAGTTAGTGCACATAAGAGGCCACCCATTTTTGTTCATTAGAACAGCTTCCCCTTATTTTCCCATGGTTCTCTGTTTGCGAGTTGCACATGAACTATGACCTTTGAGCTGATATCAGTGGTATGAATGATCTGAATGTCAGCAATGCCTTCTGTGTCTGCTCCAGCAGCCTCATCCTGATATAACGGCAAAGACAGTTGACAGTTCAAGACTACTCTGAGTGATGTTTGTGAATGCAAGAAAAATATTTCAGTCATAGCCGACATCAAAACTTCATTTCTCTGAGAAATGCTAGCTCCAAATATTAACGTGCATGACAAGCAGAGATTTGAGTATTTTTCTTTTATTGTTTTACAAACTGTTACCATATCACTTCCCAACAAATTTTACTTGTGCCGCAATTGCATTGTCATAAACATAAAATATTCTCTACTCTCACTTACAAATGTACATATATAATCATTTACTCTCTTGTAGAAATTAATAAATTAGAACAATAAATAGTATTTTATTTGACACAAGCAGCAGACATATCAAATGGCTTATAACAAAGGTAAGTATTTGTTTAGGATATTGTATATTGTATATTGTGACAGTCTGGCCACTATGCCACATTTTCTTCAGACGTAGTCAGTTTTCAACCAAAAAAATGTCCAAGGAAGAAATGGATTACTTAGATGTAGATCTGCCAGAGCCACATGAACTTGGGTCAGTTAGTTGAAAAGGTTTCCAAGGAGCATGGACAACCCTTGGCTCCTTCTCCATTCTCCCATGGCCCTGCCACATCAAAAGTTGCCCCAAACGTAACTGGTGTACATGTTTCTCAACCTCCAACACCTTGCTATCACTGTAGCTCTGGGGGGTGGAAAATAGTCATGTGAAGTGGAAAGCAAGGTTGAGATAAACAACCCTACCAACAAGACCCCCGCACAGAGCTCACGTATCAGGCAGTGGCAGAAGGCAGGAGCTGGGCCTAGAGAGTTCATGGCTTGTCAGGTTGCCGGAGGCAGGCCATTTCTTTGCACCAAGGCACATGAAGTGCTGATTAGTGTTTGCATTGCACGGGGAGGCCAGAGATAAGTGGAGAGGAAGACAGATGTCAGGGGAACAAAGAGGAAGGAGGATGACTGGCCCACTAGTTCCCACCAGTTTGCATAAACTGTAAGAGGCTCAGTTCTTGGAGAAATTCTTTCACCACTGTGGGTATGAGAGTATACCTTTCCATCACTGGATGCCCAACTGACTGTAGATCTGTTGCACAGTTCTACTTTCACTCCGCTGTGTGACAGATGTTGACTAATGTTTATGCCTTTCCTCTACAAGATGAGCTTTACTTTTCAGTACAATATACATGTTTGTCCACTTGTAGTGCACAAATGTTCATCAGTTTTAAATGAGCACTCCTAGTCTCAGAGAAAAAAAATTCTGAAAGAGATTCCAATCATTGTCCCTTTCAATTCTCAAAGACCTCAGCTCAGTTTCTTGCTACTGGTGTTTAGTATCCTTCCTGCTATGGTAAGACTTTACAGAAAGTTTGAATGTCTGAAAGAGAGGACTATCTGCAGCCGCACTCAGCTACTACCATTCCCTCGTACTTGTACTTGTAAGTGACCACGCCTGTGTCATCCAGGTAGAGTAAGGAGATGGGGTCCAGCTTGGTAGGCACACAGCAGGCCCTTGCTGCCTTCTGGGGACTGTGGATGTTTACCAGTGTCTGGACTATGGCATGTTTGGTAGGTGTGACGTGCTTTGTCAATGGGTATGAACAAACACCAGCACATTCAAAGGCATCATAGCCAGTGGGTGCAAGGATCCAGCTATCCCACCCAATGTCTTTAAACTCTACATACAGAGATTGTTTCTTGCAGTGGTTTCCTTTGGCGTTGCGACGAATGCGGGACGCTGTGTCATAGATCAGGTTGGAACGCATCTGGATGAGGTCTTCCTCATCTGGCTCAGTCTCACTCTCGTCCTCGCCCCACAGCCCACCCAGGTCTGTCCCAACGTCATTCTGCAGAACAGCACTTGACGTCTCATGGTCTATCATCTCATTCAGCTCACGCCTGTCGTCACGGTGATCACTGCTCTGATCATCAGAGAAGACAATTAGAAGGGGTTTATGTTTTTCCTCTGGGCTGTTTTCAATCCTCATGTCACCTTCAAGTGGAGCCTCATCTTTGCTGGTCTCTTTCGTGGTCTCAACATTTTCATTTTCAGCGATGCTGGAAATCTGTACTTCTAAACGGTGTGTTGTTGCTCCATCAGATTTGCACCAACGCTGCACAGCAGCAGTGAGGTCAAAAGCTTCCCAACCGTTATCTGTCCCAAACACCTGGCGTGAAGCCAGTTCCAAAAACTCAGTTCGCTCCTCCACCCCTGCAAACTCATCTCCCCGCGTCATCTTTTCATCGGTCATGTTGAGCCAGTCGTGTGCTGTCAGTTCATAGATGGTGACCTTGCGGTCAACACCGGCGTAAAGGTGGCGGTCAGTCTGGACTAGAGTGTAGAGGCGTAGTTCAGCTGCTGTGATGCGTTCATGATGTGGGATTGACACGTTGAACAGCAGTGGGTGTCGTCTCACCCCTCCCTCTCCCACAACACTGGGATTTGAATCTAGACAAAAACACAAATTTGAAGTTAAAGCTCTGTGTTGTTTCTTCTGTATCTTTTCATTTGAGCTGAAGTTATAGACAGATTTCATCCCAAAGCAAAGATACATTTACTCGCTGACTTACTCTTGCAAAAAGCTAAACAAAACTCAGAGCTTTCAGCTAGTATTGAAGTTAACGAGTAATGTCTGTAACTGGTATAATTAACACTTGTACAAGCTTAGAGGAAAAGCATTATTAACACTTGCTATAAAAGCAAGCAGCACCTTCTCCCTAATTTGCATTATGGAATACTCTCTAGGTTGTAGATTTTGAAAAGGAACTTTCACCTATTTTTAACAGTTACAGCAATATATGGAGCTAAAACGTACCTTCATTTATGAAGCTGCGAATGATATTAGCTGTGGGCATGGCAGTGCGGTCATTAGCAAAGCGGTTATAGAGCTCCATCATGTACTCAGGTGGATCCTCTCGTGCGCTTCCAGAAGACAGGTTTGAAGGACCCAGTCCGGACAGGTTGAATGTCCGCAGAAACTGCTCCTTCAGGCTCTCCAGTAGGTTTTTCATCTTTGCGCTGTTGTCCTGATCCGACGGTGATGGATCCACCACACCTCCATGTCCGTCCCCCAGTCCTGGATCAGGACGATACCTCTGATGACCGTTGGAGATGGGGCTGCCCTTTCCAAAGCGAGGCTCCCGGAGCAGCAGGAAGGAAATCAGCAAGAACAAAGTCTTGGATGTGCAAATGGTTCCCAGTTGAGAGACCCAAATGCTCGCCATGGGAGAAAAAAATCTGCAGCAATCTATTTTATGCCAATGGCCTGTGGAGGAGCTCAAGCAAGAAGACCAAAAAAGCAATGCTGTAATTGTCCAAAAGTTTAATTTAGTTCTGGCCTATGATCTGAGACAGTTCTTATTCCCTGGCAACAGCTGAAGAAATGTTGACCCTGGCATTGACAAACATGAACTTCTCTATAGGCTTGTGTTCTCCTGTTACTCCTCTCCAGACGTCACAATGTTTATTCTCATGCGCACCTTTTGAAGTTCCTTGCAACAGGACGGTGGTTGCGGTGACAGGGTAGCCAAGGCTCGTGTTTGTCTGTCCGACTCATCTCTGTTGCGTCCTCTCCTCAGTCAGACGCTGTCTGTGCTCACCTCTCTTCCCAGCTCTGGGTTTCTGTCCCTTATCTATGATATGGTGGGCTACGCATTGCACAGTGCTTTTGGTCTGTTTGTGGTGTGTGTGTGTGTGTGTGCGTGTGCCTGTCTTCCCTTTAACTTTGTGTGATGCAGTAGCTTGTGTGTTATCTCACAGCGTCCTTAATGAGGATTTTGTAAACACTGTCCTGTAGCCTCTTCCTTGTGGAAGAGCTATTTTGTTTTGGTGGGCGTTCCGAGGATGATACTCTTTATTTGTTTATTTGCTTTGTAAATGGTGGAGTTCTCTGAGCTACTTTCTAGGCTTCATTGGGCATTTCTTTTTGACAAAATACACTATGGCTCTGTTGATATGGTTGAATGTAGCAGGATGCCTCCATCAGACAACAGCAGGCTAAATGAAATAGAAAGGCAATGAGGTGTAGGTCCTTCATAGTGGCAAACAGCTTCTGAGTTTACTTTGAGTGAAGTTGGTTTTCAGAGTCGGCAGTACACATTTAACAAAACATTTTATGCTGTCTTTGAGATACGCTTCATTCTCTTTTGACACTGCGTTTGTAACAAATAGTTCTTTGGCACAAGTAGCCTCTTTGAAGGTAGGAAAAAAAAGACAGTTTACACTGTGGACCAATCTGTTAAAACCCCTGGTAATGAAATGTGCCTTTTATTTTATCTTTATAGCACATTTCATCAACAAGTCAGTCCAAAGTGCTTTACATCAAAAAAGCAAAATACAGTCAAGTAATTTCAAAACCAGCAATAAACATTATTGTCAAATGCCATTATCATCATCATCATGAAATCAAGTAAATACACATAAAATTATTGGTCAATGTTCCTGTTATTAACGATCAAAAGCATCTCTGCACAGGTGGGTTTTAAGTTTTCATTTAAAGTAACTCAGTGTTTTGGCTGTTTTCTGTAAGTTTCCTCCAGATTAGTGGAGCAAATAAAAAAACAACAAAAACCCCTGCATGAATGGACATACCCAAATTTTGTTTTTCGTGTTTGACACTATGCTGCTGCTATAGTCAATGCTTATTTAAGGCTTTTTAAACAACTGAATGTGGGCCTCATTGTTTTATTTCTAACACCGGACAAGAACCACCAAATTGCTTCGTTATAACGCTTAGAGACATTCCTCCCGATTAGGACGCCAACAACAAGTCAAAGGTGAAATCTGCTTAAGCCATGTAAACGAACCAAAGCGGCCTCTCTCTGCACGGTCACTCAAACTTTCACATCGTCCCACTCCAATTGCATCAACAGTCGCCGTTTCCTCAACACATGTGAATAGCTTCCCCGTTAGTCACCTGAACCCTCTTCCACCATGTGGCTGTCTCATTCCTAAGCTTCTTCATGTGACCCCCAAGATACACTTCTGATTTCAGTGCGTCACACAGATGGGAAAGAATGAGCTTTTCCTGCCTCTGCCACTTGTCTGCCAGGCTGACAGTTGACAGACGTGTTGTTATCTGCTGCTTTGTTGAACTGCTGCAGCAACAGACTATCACATCTTCCTGATGGGCTTAGGAAGGCTTGATAACGCCAGTGTCCTGCTGCACACACTGCTCCGCCTGGCCTGGCTCCATTAGTGGTCTCAGGGTGCAACAAATGTGGATTTGTGGAGGCGACTGAAACTATGTCAGGGCCGATCCCTTAAACCGTCCTTTTACTTAGTTTCCTGATGTTTATGAGTTCCAGCTGTTTGCCGTGTTGGATAAAAATTAGTGCCGCCAATTAAACAATTGAATCAGATCAATCGCACTAGCACTGTGATTAATCACGATTGCACGTTTTCAAAAAAATGTTTTATTGTCTCAAGCCGAGCATCTCGGTTTTCCAGGTTTTCGTGTTTAAAAGAAGTCAAGAAGGGAAATACATGCACTTTTAAAGCCAAATTTGCCGCCGGTCACCAGTATGATTCTGATTCTCCTTCCTCATCTATTCACTCGCGTTCGTGACTCTGTATTGTTGGTCGCATTCTTTGAACTGTGCAACTCTTTGTTTAGGTAATGCGATTAATCTGCATGATGTAATATTGACACGTTAATCCTTTTAAGTGAATAGCAGGGTTAACATGTTGAAAGCCCCCTGAATTCACAATGACATCATCATGGTGCATGCATACAGTCAGTAATAAAGCTGGAAAAACAATGCAATGTTCATTGCAAACATAGTATAAGGATGTTTTATCTTGTGAAGATTTTAAAACAACAATTCATGTTTTAGGGTAGTAAAACAGCAAAATAATGTAAAAAACCCCAGCAATTTTCAGCCCCACTTGCCTTCTAATTATATATCCACTAACCTTCAAGTGCTGTCTTGTCTGTGGTTAATGTGTCCAGTCTCTTGTTTATGACTTTTCCAACTGTGCCTGGGGGAAGACATAGTTGTGCAGCTGCTGCCATCTCCCCAATGTTTACAGTTAGAGCCATTTTTTTGTTCTTCCTTTTGATAACGAATTTGCAGCATGAAGTACTTTATTACTTATTGCTGACAACAGCTGTTTAATTATGCCCACAGAGCACAAATACTGATAAACACGGCTAGAAATTAAAAACAATTTGATGAAATGAAGGTTTGGGGAAAAATTACAGTGGATCTCCAAAGTCCTTTTTTAAATGACAAGGTTTTGTGATATAAAAAACCAGAGCTCTGTGAATGTGACTTGTTAAAAACAAAACGGTCTGCTCTGACGTGGAATGAAATTCTTGATCTAATACCTCATTGAAGTACATTTTGATTCATTTATAGCATTCCGTCTTGTTTGGTGGAAATATTTTTCAAATCTACCTCGCAAAGCCTCTCCAAATCTGTCTCTTGTCTACAGCCATCTTTATCAAAGCATAAAACAAATCTGTCAGATTTAGTCCTGGACTTTGTCAAGCCCATTCCATTTTTGTCTTGTGAAGCCATTCTTCAGTTAGTTTGGGCATAGTTAGAGTTTTTTTTACGTTGATGCTGTTTTCTGTAAAGTTAAACTCCAACCTTAAAGTTCTGACTGGTATGTGGAACAGTTTACAAAATCATTTCATTTACACACACACACACACACACACACACACACACAAATCCACAGGATGTTTTATTCAACATGTAGGTGTGGTATTGTTTTCATACAAAACGCTGTTAGAAATTGTGGCCCATTCTTCAAGGTTTGCTCTCATTAAACCATAAAACATCTGGCACAAGTTTTATGGAAATGTTTGTGTCATTCCCCTGACTGATACCTTTAAATTACTCTTAATTATTTCTTAGGATAAGAAATGCAACACAACAAATGAAATAGAAACACTACAGGGTGAGCTGAGCTTTAGTTCACATTAAACAGATTCATCAGGTAGATGCGAACTCTTAAAGTTGACATGTAAACTTTGCATAATTTATGTAAAAAATATATATCTACATTTGCCCTTATGTCTAATAATATCCATATTCATTAAAAGGCTTTAAACTGTGCTTTTCACTAACTTACGACAGAAAAGACGGATATTGACACTGACAGCAGCTTCTATGCAGTCCTGTTGAGTTTTCAGAGTCGTGTTGTCCGGTTGTTCATTAAATTCATTACTTCCAGGTGTGGCTCTTCCTTCCCCCTGCGCTCTGTGCCAATGTTTGCCTCAGATAACCGTGACTTAACGGTAAGGACGCATCTTCTCAAGTATAAAACTTCTTAAGAGAGTAAGCCTTTTCTTAGAAGCACAAGCACATGAACCAATAACTTATCTCTAATAAAATATTCCAGCAGTGTCAAACTGCTGCTATTAAATTAGCTCAGGTAATGTTATCAGACTTAGAAAATACAGACTATCAGACAGGCTCCTTTTCTTAAGTTGAAGCTTGTTTTTCTCGGACAACGAATTGCTGAATGTCTCTTTGCAGCTCGTCGTTGCGTTTCTGGGCCTCGTCTCTGCTGCGCTCTGCATTCTTCAAGCAGATCTCCAGAGCCGCCACACGGCGGCGCTCTGCCTCCAGAGCAGCCTGGAGCTCTGCCACAGCGGCCTTCAACTCCTTGTTCTCCTGCTCCATCCTGCAGGAATCAGAGAGAGAGAGTGTGTTCACATGGGAAGTAGGAATGTGGGAATGCTTTTGTTTTACATTAAGAAAGTTCCAACTGTAGGCTGACGTTTTAGCGAGCTGTTCAGGGTCAACCTTCTCTTCTGACTTGCTGTTGACCTGCTGCGCCGCTCTGTTCACCATCAGGCTGTCCACGCTCTTTTGGTGAGTCAGCACCCGCGCAGGCTGGAGGCTGCTCTCAGGTTTCTGGGGGGTTGCGGTGGAAGAAGAGCTCGTGTTGTCGCTTCCCCTCCGCTCTGTTAAACTGCTCCCATCCTCCTGGACGCCCTTCTGAGTTCCTCCGAAAAACGACCCCGAAGTCCGCAGGTCCAGGATTTTGAAAATGTCCTCAGACAAAGTCCCGCTCTTCTCCTCGCCACTCTCGTGGATGCGGCTCCACCTGTTGAGGGCGTCCGCCTTGGCTGCCATCCCGGTGAGGGGGCAGTTGAAGGTGGGCAGGGTTTGGGTGCGCTTGCGGGGACTGCCGGACCAGTCCTCCGCACCGGGCGACGTCGGGTCCTGGAGGACCGGCTTGTGGAGGATGTCGTTTCTTAGTGGACCTGGACTGTCGGTGTCGTCCTCCTCTTCCGGAGACTCAAACATAGATGCATCTCCCAGCTGAACAAAACAGAGAAGGTTAGCGTGAGACACATATGGTGAATAAATTAGACATTCTGGAACAGAGGAAGATACATTTTAATGTGGTCCATCGTCACAAACAGCTGGCTGGATAGCGAGCTTTATTTTAATCCAAACATAAACAGCATTATTAGTTTTTTTTTGTTTTGACCTGCAACAGTGATAAAAAGTAAATATCTCGAGAAAAGACGTTTTTTTTATCTTTGTCCTGAACAATTGCCTCTACGACAGCTTATTACGAATATTGTAGTTAGAGAAAAAGGGAGACATTTCGAGATCAAACTCAGAAATTGTGCAGAAAAACAAGAGCTCATAAAGTGGTACATTCTTCTTTCCACACTCAACCTTATTGACTTAACAAGGCATCACAATTTCAACAATCAATCAATCAATCAAATTTTATTTGTATAGCACATTTCAGCTACAAGGCATTTCAAAGTGCTTTACATCATAAACACAAAACACAAAGTCATGCAACATAGAATAAAATACCACCTTTTCCTGTTGCCCACAACAGGAAAAGGTCTCACAACCTTTTAACACGGAATTTAAGCGCCTGTTACCGCCGGACTCCGCCATCCGTTCAAATACGGGTATTTGCCGGGCCCCGTTGCCCACAACAAGACTTCACCCACCCACTAATTAACATCCACTAATACTCTACCCTTGGGGTCCAGGGACCTTAAGAGGTGCGGCAAGAAGCCCGATTCCCTCAGTAATAAAATCCATCAATAACAGATCCAGCTGGCATGTTTTAAATGTGATGGTTGGAAGGTGATGATGCAACCCGGATTATGCGAGGCTAGTCCATACCTCGGCAGACTCCCAGCCCACAAAGCTTCGAGGGGCGTTCTTCTGACTGTCAGCCTTGTTTGAAGGGGAAGGTGGAAGAACGTCTTTGGAGACAGGAAACAGAGTTTCGTGCTGCTTGATCATCACTCTCATCAAGTTCTGGATCTGAGGAGTCGCTGTGAAGAAAATCAGATAAATGCAACAAATTGTCTTCTGAGTGTTGCCTCATCCAACTTTTGAGAACATCGCTGTTCCCCAGGCGGCGGGCGGACGCAAGATTGAATGGGGCCTCAAGCAGAGTTAGATTTGGGCCCACACCAATAACCCTACCGCGCCATGCTAGATGCTCGAACTAGATCCTCAATGCGCCTCCACAAAGACTGAATGTAAATCAGACGCGCCCGACGCTCAAAACACGTTTGGTGTGAACGCACCATTAGCTTGGGCAAAAAATTTTAACCTGTAGCACCAGATTGTTTATATGGTAACACAACAATTAAAATACATATTATATATCGTACTTTGTACTTTATTAAGCAAATTTCCCATTTCATTTGAATTTGACATTTTAAGCAATTTAAATACTTGAACATTACTGAATTTGTCAAATCAAATGTAGTGGTATTGCATTGTAAACAAACAGAAATAAAAATTTTGATCTACTGCCTGTGTTAAAACTCAAACATTCATGGGGGTCCCCTGATGGTTTGAGGGAACTTTAGCACCGTTTTAGCTCACTTGTGGCTGCTGGTAATGTTTTTATGTTGCGAGTTGACAGAAAGCAAAGTTGTTGTTTTTTTTTCTTATTGTGTTTTCCCAAAGAGACAGAATCATTTTAGGGGCTTCTGCTTAACATTTGCAGAGGTTACAACAGTTTAAAGCCAAAACATCAATAAATAACTTCAGTACTGAATTACAGTGACAAGATCTGTGCGAACGCAAGAGACGCTAGAGAGTTTTAAGATGCTCTCACCCTTCATAACGGTCATCGGATCCTCTAGCTGAGGTTTGAGCAGGTTGATTCCCATCACAGTTGCCAGGTTCTCCACGTTCATCTTATTCACATCGGAGTGTTGCTGCACCTGAAATAAAAACCTGACAAGGAAGGCGTGTGCCGGATTACACAGGAAACCTATTCACATCCCCTGAACCTTCCCTCATGTTACCATACCACAAATGTGAGTCGCAAAGTGCATAATTCTGAGGAGATTAACACACAGTTGAGTTATGAAGCCAGACCTTAAGTCAACTGAGTTTAATGTGCATATTTGCACATTAAACTAAGGTTTAATGTGCAAATATGCAGGTCACTAGAAAGTTCAACCTGGAAGCTGAAACCACAATTATGTTCCGTGTTGGGTTGAGTCCATCCCTTAAGATGCCAATAAAATCAATGAAGCTTGGACATAACTGGACAAAAATGTGAAAAAGTTCAATCGGTATGAATATTTGTGCGTGGCAGCTGTTCTCACCCATCTGCTGTTGAGGGTCATGGCTGCAGATGTGAATTATGGCCATAATCTGGTACAACGTCTCAAATTGTGGCGTTTATGTTTGAGTTGTGTGCTGTCTCTTCTCAAATCAAATTTCTAATTATTATTACTTCTACTACTCACCGACAGACATAACTGAGAATGTTGTAGTTGGCTCTGGGCAGAAGAGCTACTTGTTGCTCCAGCTTCTCCCAGCCCTGCAGGGACATATGAGCCGCAGGTCAAAGCTTGTTTCAGATATTTACGGCTGAATTTGTTGACACATTCACCGTCAATGATTGTGTCAACATTCATTGACAGCAAACCTCTTTGCTCCTTGTGTCCAGCAAGTTAGTACAGTCCAGGAAGTCCTGGTACTGAGACCACGGCACCACAGGTTCAGGCAGCTCCCGCAGGTACAGTTTGAGCAGCGACGCCACCGTGTGGACATCTGTGTCACTGCGGAAACAACGTTCAGTGAGAGTGATCTCAAAGTGTTATTGTCCATTTAAACAATCCGGCATTATAAAAGAGTAAGTATTGTTTTATGTTGATGTGGATTTCAAATGCCTTCTAAAGACCTTCAGTCATACAAAAGTTAAATATGTTTGGAAACTTTTCAGCAAGCATTGTTATGATGATGATTTAACGGAAACGTTGTGTCATGGTAACAGAAAACCCCCATAAAATACATGGTCTCTACCTGGTTGAAAAACATCATACCAATGGGTGGAAGACAGCAGTAATGACCTTTGAAAATTATTTGATACTTTCTAGAGTTTACATTTATTAACCAAATCCAAAACAGTTTACGGTAAAATGACCTTCGGCTATTGCTGGCTTTGCATTTTGCTGAATAATGGGTGTACTTTGGGTTTTGTTTCTACACAGTGTGTATCTACTTTGGCTTCCTCTTTGCGTCCTAAATAATGCCTGTGTGTTAAATAATAGAAGCTGGTAAAGACCACATCATTTTCTCGCCTCCTGTTGCGTAAAAACGTGCCAGTGATTCCCTTTGACTCCATCTGCTTTATTGGTGGTCTTAGGAACGACTGACCCTGGCTGCAGCTTTTTACCCTGACACACACGAGACTGTTGGCAGAACGTTGGGGACAAGCGGACATTCTGACAGACTCAACATCACAAGCTCCTCTGACAGCACTAGCCTAAAACAGGATGTGGTCTCGCCCTCAGCTCAGAGAACTCTGAAATCTTTCACTCTCTTTCTACTTCTTTCTCTTCCCTCTTTGTTTTTTTTTTTCTCTCTCTTCATGAAACGTTGATGCTGATGTCTCCTTTTAAGGCAGTGGCTGTCTTTGCGTAGATTTTCTACACAGGGTAGACCCATGCATGTTACAGGAGTTTCCAGTGTCACAACCACAATTTTTTTTTTTTCCCTAGAAGTTCTGACAACATTCTGAATATGCCTATTAAAATAAGTGAGTCGTCAGCTCATTACCTCGGAAAGGAAGGCCTCTCTCCTGCGTCGAAGGCGTCTCTAAACTGTCTGCGGCGTTGTCCGACCGGGAAGGCGGAAGATTCCCTCCTCTTCCAGCCCATGCTCTATGATGAACTCCGCACACTTCTGTACCAGGATTGGTACTGTGTGAGGTCCGAAGCGCTGCTCGTACGTTAAAGTGTCAATGAGACTCTTTCCGAACACTGTTGGAGAGGGAGCACAGGTCAGAGTTCATCCATCAACAAGGAAGAGAGTGGACAAAACTAGCACGAAAGATGAAAACCACTGCTTAGAACTCAAAAGTCCATTCCACTTCCATCCCTGTGACGTATGGAAAACATAAAAGTATTGTCCCATATGGTCCATATGGCATAGAGCTAACATCAATCCAGCAGTCCAACATGCTATTGTGATGATGAATAACAGTTGTTATTTTAAGCTCACGCTTACTTGAGTTTACAATCAGTTATGTTTATATAAATATCTGCAAAAAATCTTTTACTCCTCTGCCTTCTATTACTTCCATTGCCATCTGAAGAAACGCATCACTCTCGATCCAAAACAACCAATCAGAGCCAGGAGGAGGGTCTAATCTCTGTCAATCACTCTTGTGTACCATTAGCTCAACTAGCTAATGGCGGAGAAACAACATATCATTACAGGAAAACTCTTCATCGGCTGTCGTTGGTGGCCATGCTAGCTAGCATCAGCATTAGCATTGTGGCAAACTAGCAATAGTGTAGCAGAGAGCAAGAGGGAGAGTGTAAACAGGTTCTGATTGGCTGTCTCTGACTGAGAAGCATATTTCTGCAGATGGCAATAGGAATTCTGGGAGGAGGAAGAGGAGCTTGATTTTTTATTTATTTATTTTTCATTTTTGTTTACAGGTTATCTGTCTCTTGCTGTCACAATGTAGTGACAGTTTTAACAAATTTGTAAAGTCTCAGCATTATAATCTAGAAAGGGGCAAATACCTTATGGCATTTGTAACTGTATTGAGTTATAGCATGTGACTCTCATGGGTGTTTTTGTCCATTCTATTTTTTCACTACTTCCCCTTATTGTTGTGAATGCAGACAAAAAAACAGTTATTTTTGAATATGCAGTGTAGCTGCCTTTTGTAAAGACACTGAGAGTCCAGTTGTTGTTGGTAGAGCCTAACAGGTAGGAAAGCCTGTGTCACAAAGGCGTAGAAGGAATTTAGAGTCTGTTTTATTGCTGTGCTCACTGGCTACTCCCACACTACTCTTTATTTTAAGCATTTAGCCAGAATCAAGATTTTGATTGCTTTCATAAAAGCGGTTCCTCGTCTTAGTTATATTTTCTGTATTTTGCATTAAACGGTTCCTAATTCAGTCAGTCTTTTTGCTGCCTAGCGGACGTAGCTGACGACAGATTTTAGATGTGCAAAATTTTGAAAAAAAAAAATACAATAAAATTTTATGCTAATTTTAAAACAACTTATGGAAGCTCAGTCAGATTGGATCTGCCTCAGTCTTTTACAGCATCCAACAGGTTTCTCATTCACCGCTGCTCTGTTGCTCTGTGTTAAACTGTTTTCAGGGTAGTGTGAGGTAGCAGAGTTCAGCAACAACATGTTACATTTGATATCATCTGAAAGCGTCTTTTTCTACACATTTGCACCGCCTCTCAGAAAACCTGTGGTAAACCTCAAATAGGACTGAAACTTTATAAAGTAATTTGAATAATAAACTGAGCTTAATGCACTGTTTGATCACTAAGTCTAATATGAAAGTATGTGTGACAGAATTGAAAATGTCTTTTACAAAATGCCTTGATTTGACATTTGTTGTCAATTAGCGCTACATAAATAAACCAAACCGAATTTCTTGAAGTTCTTGACTTGTAATTGTTGTGTTCACCTCTTTGGTTTGTTATTTGATGCTACTTTGTTACAAAATCCAGAGCAGCCACTTGCTAATTATTTAGTAGCTAGAATCCACCTGTATTTGGGTGAACCTCTATAAATCCAGCTGTACTCTCAATGGAAAACTTGCAGAATGGAAAAGAGAACAATGAAAACTCTGACCTTCAACACTAACTCAAATTAGCAAGTGAATATCATGAGCTTACTCAGCAAAAAGCTCTTGGTTTTCTACAACAGCATATCACTCCATTTCTAAATGTGGTTGAGTCTTTAAATGGAAGAAAATGGTGTCATTAGCCTCTCTGCACGAAATGCCACATTTATAATTACGTAAGAAGCTGTCAGCGTTGCTCATCACAATGAAGAATGTACACAAACATTATCTATTGTTGAAAAACTCTCTCAGGGTTATTTGGTTCTTTTTTTAGCTAAATTTTGTGAAGTAATTATCTGTGCCTGTTGTAAACAATTTTATAGAAGTGAGAAGGAAGGAGAAATTAACACGAGCATAGGCTAATACCAATTTAAGCTAATACTTCGCTGGCAACCTTAGCAACGGTAGCTCACCATTATTGGATTTGTTTGAGTTTGTCGGTGCCTGTTTTAGCCAAACAACATTGTCAGGATGTGAAATTAAGTGTGGTTGGAGCCGATCTGGGGTTTCTGTCACTGTTTTTCTGAATTAGCTCATCAGAGAAGCTAACTGCAGGCTAATCCCTGTAGCTGCTGTTGACCTGCTGAACAGCTCGCCATGTCATCTTCACGGGAAAATATTTCACCTGTAGTTTAGCGATGAGGGAAACAGTTATTTTGGTGAGCATGTTTGCAGTTTGGAACTATTTAAAATAAAATAAAAAGAATCATAGCTTTTGAGTTTGTATATATGAAAAGGGAGAAATTTGATCTTTTGTTCTGTTTGTGTCATGGCAACAATCACGATCAGGATGTGATGACAGCATAGCGCAGTTATCATTTCCGCACCATCAGATAGATTTTGCTTCATCTTATTTTACACTTCGCTCTCTATGTTTTTGGAAATTAGCTCTACGCTAACATAAGTTCTAGTTTTTATTGCAGTCTCACTTTGAGAAAACGTCCACAAGTAAGACACTGAGTTCTGATAGCTACTTTGCAGAACCCCTCTTTGAAAATAAAGCGAAATAATTTTTCCTAGATACATGCTGGCAGGCAAAACAGGCCAGTCAGCCCCAAAAATAAATGCATAAAAAATATGGATGTAAAAACATGCGGAAAGAAAAAATAAGGTAATCCAGGCAACATATATACTTGTGTTAGAAACTTAGAAAGTAAAAAATTAGTAAATTTATGGAGTGTTTAGTGTATATCCATTAATTAAAACCAAAATAAATAAATATCATAGAAAGCAAGAGTACATATATCATAATGAATGCATCATATTTATATGTATTTATTTTTTTAGCACCTGCAGCAATAATTGTTACTTTTTTGCTTTAAATGAAAGAACCAAGATCATATTGTACATTGAATTTGATTGAAACTTTTGCCAATGTTGAGAAATCTGCATGTTTTAATTGTAACACAATGAGAGTCAAAATAACACAATATCCCTGTTGAGCTGCCTATAAACCCTATCCTCTCAGCCATGATGCCCTCTGTGACCTCTCTTGCCCTTTCGGGATTCGTCAGCTCCGTCCAAAACCCGACTCAGCAAAAAAGTGATGTCTCAATCTGACTACTCCTTCCAGTTTCTTAACTCAATAGCCGTTTCTGTCACTGAGCGCGTGCTTGAGCGTTGAATCGCTTCAGAAAGCCAAAGACTGCCACCGACCTGCACTAGTCGGCATCCCGACGACCCGGCGCAGCGTTCGGACCCAGTCGTCCAGATCGCTTTGGGAGCTGGCCATGAGCACGTACGGACACCGCTCCCTGTCGCCGGTCGAATCTGAAACATTTCAATCAGTTTTTCGCTGGTGAACAATTCTGCAGATTTTGGAGTCGGGCAGAGGGGGAGGGAGTTTATGATGCAAAAGGTCATGCAACAAAATTTGCCTCCCGATTTTCTTAGCATGGCAACGGAAACATTCTCCGTCAGGGTTTATTAAACGCTTACGTGGTGTGATCTCAAAGAGGTACTTTCCAGCATCATCTGAACTTGCCGTGAGTTCGCTGACTTTACTGAAGCGCAGCTGGATGACTCCCTGTAGGCCAGAAAGAAGAGTCCAAACAAAGTAGAAGTGATATAAAAAAAAACAGGTATTTTAGCCTCATATTTACATTACATGTACACATTTTGAGCACACTTTCTCAGCTTCATACAGCATAAACGTCTGCGTTCACATACAGCTATTAGCAGCAGGGGTTGAGAAAATTTAAAAGCAAGCGTGAGTTTTTGATGCAACTATTTGAGGCTGTGGTTCCACACAACTCGTCCACTTCTACCCAGCACACGATCAGCTACATGATGCATTTTACACGGCCAGGAATACACAAAGTCAAAGTCGAGCATCAGTAATTTGTGTGCAGGAAGCGTGTGAAGGCAGCTGATAATGTTTGTGGTGTTGATTGGAAATGATTAAAAGCACATCTCAAACACAGCTGAGCTCAACAGAATAAATAGCTAAATACTCAAAAAAGTTCATTTTTATTCTACTTGACAAAATATTCCATTGACATTCTGACATTGCTGGCTCTGGTAAAGCTTCCCACCCACCTGCACAGTGGTCTCTTTATCATCTTTGTGGTAGGTCAGAGTGCTTCCTCTCAGCACAAAGTAGCGCTGCTGCCAGTTCTTCACCAGCGACCTCTGTTGCTTCTTGAGCCAGCCGGCCTTCAGGGGCATCTCCATGGACCTTGGGGAGTGCGGCGAGCCTGACCCGGGGGCCCCCTCTCCGGGAATCACGCTCTTGGATCGGGCTGCCGCGACACCACAAGAAAGCGCTCAGTGAAGGTGTTACCGGGTTAACACCCCCCGCCCTCCACACTGCAAAATACTATCAAATCACCGGGGGGACATTCAGCTGCGCCGCCGGCACTTCCTCTTCCCTTGTATGAATATGCATCAGTGCTGACTGACTGTAACCTATTTCTGCTCAGTCGAAGCTGAAAGGAAGCTGCTGATGCCGTTAGCTGAGCCGTTTCCTGTTGAGGGCTGCGCGAGCACAGCTCTGATTGCTCTGTAGGAATAAGTGGCGATCGGAAAAATAGCCAGTGAGAGGTCAGACCGTCGGCCCTGACCGCGCTGTCGTCGTTGCACATCATTATACTGAAGTGTACTAAAGCATGAACCTCCCAGGAAAACTCTTGACAAGTTAAAGAGGTCTATGGCTTCAGAAGCCATTATCAGGAGGTTCATAGCAAACCTGTCCAAAGTGTGGCTCGCGGGCCGTCAGCAATGAACTTGGGGCGGCCCTTCATCACAGTTCAAGAATGGTGAAAATTTGCCTGGCAGTTGGATGCATTTAAAAACTATTTCCACTGTTGCCAGGCTTTTAAAAAAAGTTACAATTTAAAATCTTTAAATGGTAAAAAAAAAGAAAACCTTTCCAAGTATTTTTCGGTGTAGTTTCTTGTGGAAATAAGTGCCTTGAAAAAGGGAAATGATCTGCCAATAGAACTAGAATTTTTTCCATCAATATTAAGAAATTATTGACATAAAAAAAAACTCCTATATCTTGCTGAATAAGTGGCGATCGGAAAAATAGCCAGTGAGAGGTCAGACCGTCGGCCCTGACCGCGCTGTCGTCGTTGCACATCATCATACTGAAGTGTACTAAAGCATGAACCTCCCAGGAAAACTCTTGACAAGTTAAAGAGGTCTATGGCTTCAGAAGCCATTATTATTAACAAGTTAGTTTTGTTTTAATTCAAATGCAATAAGACATTTGCACTAGAAATTACAAGGAAAAAAAAACAAAGATTCGGTTGCAATTTGTGATTTTGCAGAGTGTAAAGTGCAACACAAATGATTTATCCAGGATTTTGCTTCAAACTCAATCTGTCTGAACAGCAAAAGGGGCAACAAGCAGCCAAAATTGCAGACTGGGGCTCGGTCATTTAATACACTTGGCAAAATAAAGCAAGAGTGAGACATTTCCTGCTCTTATCACTGGAAACCAGTTCAGAATATGGTTTGTTGTTGTTTGTTTTTCAATCTGGCAAACCTGCAAGATGCTTTTTTACGTTTCAAATCTACAATTATTTACAGATCTCTTATTGACATAAATCTTCCTCATTTCACTGAAATATCATATGTTTACTTTATTGTTGAACAGATGGGAAAAAAAATGGTATAAAATTGTTTTGACCCGCATTATACTTTCAACTTGACATCAACAAAAGTTTGGACCCGGCTGGTTTAAAGGGACAGTGAAGAAGAAGAAGTGGGGGGATTGTACGTGCTGTAAGAAGACACGGTTGGTTGGAGACAGCCTGAATAACCCGGCGTGGTGGGAGCGTGGAGATAACGGATTCAGACTGAGCCAGCTTCCCTCAGTTCTTCTCAAAGCCACCGTGTCTTCTTAAGCAAGATGACAAGAGAAGAGAAGAAGAAGAAATAGGGCGGCTCAGGGGTAAACAGGAAGTTGTAACATCCCTGCCGGAGGCTCGCTCTATGCTTTGAAGGTCTCCACCTACGAGCCTGAGAGTCCTTTGGTCTGACTTGAACAGCGCTGGGATCAAACCACGAGCCCACACACACCCTGGCTTCAAACTGGACCTGCCGTGTCACGGCGGCCTTGACATCATCACTTTGACCTCTCTAAGACAAACATGGAGGCCCAGTAAAGGGGCAGCATTAATAATGCCATTTTGTAGCACAATCAAGTCACTATGTTAAGTTTAGTTGTTAAAAAAAAATTCCTAATTTAAACTATCTATGCTTTATGAACCGCCATGATGGAGGATCAACCATTTCAGTATAATGACTTTAATTTGCTGTAGCAGATAAAAAAACAAAACAAAAAACAAACACATCTGTTCTCAGCGTCTCAGCTGTTTTCTGTTTCCTGAACTTGTGAAGGTGTTCCAGCCCCTGCCTCTACTCAGACCTCGTTCCCCGTCTGTGGTGAGAACATATGCCAGAAAAAAGGAACACAGGACACTGAATGTTGCATTTCAAAAGCCGACATGATCAGACTGCTTCCTGTTCAACAGACATCAACTGTATGAGCATCACCGAGCAAACGTGATCCCACCCCTTCAACGTTTTCAGATTTCGTCACTTTCACACGTCGATGCATTTTTTTTTATAGGGGTCAAAATTACACAAAGCAAAACATACATAATGTGATGTTGAGAGAACAACATATGGTTTTCTGTTTTATTACAAATAAAAATGTAAAATGTTGGCATGAATAGCCACTATGAACAAAATCTCTTAACACAGATCATGATATGTTTTAACACAGATTATGAACTAATTCTAGCTCTGTACTTTGACCATATTAGTGCATGAAAATAATTTTTTTCTACGCTGCATGTGTAGTCTAGAACCGTCAGCCCAGTCTCATGCAGTAAAAGTTGTTTATCGAGCTCTCTGCCTCTTCCACGACCCTTAGTAAATACATAAATAAGTAATGGTGCCCACAGCATGATGCTGCCACCTGCCTGTTTCTCAGTGTGGTCAGTGTGCAGCGTTAGGTGTCCACCACATGCAGCATTTTGTGTGTTTTGGCCAGACCAGCCTGATGTTGTGTTTTCTCCACTGGGCTTGTGGTAATCTGCAGACAGGACTTCCTACCACTTTCTGTTAGCAGTTGGGTTTTCGGTTTGTTTTTGGATCATAAACAAGGCAAGTAGTTTTCCTTTCCACAAATTATCTTAATATTCTCTCCTCTATTCATTAATTATTCTTATTTTAATACATCGGCTTGACTAGAGATAAGCACACAAAATTTATTTGATAAAGGCCTTTTTAATACTTTTGAAAGACATCGTAGCAAAAAAAATAAAAAAACAAAACAAAAAACAAATCTGGGGTATGTAAATTATAAAAAAAATGGGTTTTTTTTATATATTTGTTAAAGCTGGCACTATCTCACAGTATAGCATGAGACAAATCTGGGGGGAAAAAATGGTCTCCTCCAGCTTGGTCAGAAACAACCAATCAGACAGGAGGAGGGTCTTAGTGCTGTCAATCGTCCTCATGTACAGGCTGCTCATACTCCCTCTTTCTCTGCTATGCTACAGCTAGTTCCCAAAACAGAGCCTGTCATGACTTGTAAGGCCAGTCAGCATGACCGCTGAGGATGATGCATAAATGGTTTCCTGTAACATTAAGTTGTTTCTTTGCTAATGGCATATTTAGCAGTGCGTACATTAATGAGAAACACATTTCATTTAATCAAAAACAACCAATCAGAGCAAAGAGGAGGGCCTTAGCTCTGTCAATCACTGCTTTGCTCATCCTATCTGGCTTGATCGGTGCTAAGCTACAACTGGTACAACACAACATATTCTGCCACCAGTGCTAAGGCTAGTTAGCATGGCCAGTGATGACAGTGTAAGTTGTAACATTAGCACATTTAGCAGCAGGTGCTCTAGGTTGATTGATTGATTGATTGATTGATTGATTGATTGATTGATTGATTAGCTCTGATCGGTGCATTTCTTCAGATGACAGCAGTAGCATTAGGAAGAGGAGCTCAATTTTGTCTCAGATTATCTTGAACTACTATGCTGTCATGATATAATGACAGTTTATACGTAAAAAACCCCAACTTTTTTATTATTATTATTATGGTCTACCTGCAAGTGGATGTTGCAAAATGTCAAAACGTTCTCTGAATAGTTCCTGCAGTGCTGAATGAAATCATCAGGAAATCCTGTGTCAGGTTTGCAACATTCACTCCCAAAGGTCTGAACTTGACCTCTCAGATCCGCATGAAGGGACGTTACGTAGCATGATTGTACAAATACGCTCAGATACACACACACACGCACAGAGGTTTTCATTTCTGTATAAGGAAACTGTATCGACTTCCATTCATTTGTGCAACACCTGGCCTTGCCACATACCCTAAACTCGACCTGTCATCCCAAAAACAATATTCCATTGCATCAGCACCGGGCTGGACAAAAGCATCCTTTGAACCTGGGTATGCAAGTGATTGCCAAGAGGTCCTAAAGAGGCAACAGACACAAGAGTAAGTAAGTACACACACACACACACACACACACACAAACAAACACACACATCACTCTAAGCTCATATGTACAGGTAGGTAGAGTTACTTCTGCAGAAACTAAGCTCTTGCATCAGTTTCCTGCTGATAGCCTCCATTGGTGAACTTCTGAGTCAACAGATCAGACACCAGTCACGGTCTAATGAAAACAAGTTGACGGTCATGAACATTTCAGAACCGGATCCCTCAATACAGTGAAAGAGTTAAAACCACGACACGGTTGGCAGTGGAAGTTGCTTTAGAAGTAGATCAAGTGATCATGAGTGAGAGCAGCTACTTCCTTCCAGGGTGCCGAACATCCAGTTGGTGCTGATTGTAAAACCCGATTAGAGAGAAGGCAGAAACGCCTCCGTTTCAGGACCTCTGCTTGCGTGGATGCTGCAACCGCTGTGTCGTGAGAGGAACTAAGGCAAGCCGCCTCACCGAGTTCTCCCTGTGCAAACACAGCTCAGTGTGGTATTAGTGACTCTGAAATACTCGCGCACAAACACTTCTGCAAAAACACACAAACGTGGAAATGGTGAACCACTTGCAAAACACTTTTAATAGTCCAACGCGTCCAAAACAGAAAACGGTAGAAAATGGATAACAGTGATTTGCGCTGCAGGTAAGGTTCTAAAAGCAAATCTGGTTATCATCTGCGTAGACGGTTCAACCACGGAAAAAACCCACATTGAGAACACTGAAGGCACACTCCGGCTGTCGTCTTTTTTTATCTCTACCTCTCTCACACGCACAAGTCATATTTGTGTGACAAATCTCCAAAGCCGAAACACAACAGAGAAGCAAGTAAAGAGGAAAATTTTGTTGCTTTTGTTTTTTTTGTCTCTGGATGACGACATCTGCTCAAAGTGCCCACAGTGTGTGTGAAACATGCGGAGAGGAAGCCTCGCATCCCGGCTGACAGCCGGCCAGCCTTACCTATCCGAGCCGTCTCCGTCTTGAAGGTGCTGAAGTCCCAGTTCCGAGGTAGTTTCAGAGACATTCTCCAACGGCGCAGGTAAGGCGCTTAAGTTCCCACATGCACCTTTTTGCTAAAACACACACGCGCACACACGCCACACACACTCTCTCTCACACGCACACATTAAAACACGCAAACTGATGATAATGCAGATCACACTTCCGGTTTCCTGTGTGTTAATTGCTCTGGGGGTTTTGTTTAGTTTTTTTCCCCTTTTCCTCCAGGTAGCAGTTTGTAACTCATCCCTTCATGTCGCCTCCGTTTCCATGGTAGTTGCCCGTCTTCATGAAGCTGGCCAAGTGGTGGGGAGGGGGCCGGGAAGTGCACTGCAGAGTCTTCAAGTGACTGATGTTCGCTGGTGTCGAGAGAAGAAGAAGAAACCACCGCCAGCGTCTTCTTAAAGGAAATGGGTTTTATGCCTCTTGTTATGACTGGTTCAGTAAGCATGTCGCCTCACCGCTCAGGCTGCATGGGCACAAATCCATCCAGCTGCTGCATCTACATACCCACTTCTCCAAGAGGTGCAGGCCTAGTCCAATCCTAGTCGGAGACAGAACTGTCTCCGTCGTCAAACAAAATGAGAGCATTTTATAGAGGCTGGTGAGAGGAAATTGACCGAATAAGTTTCAAAATGGGGAAGATGAAAAAAAAAAAAAGAGAAGGAAGAAGTCAGAGTACGCCTCTTGTTGTCTTTAAATACATTTACTTTTTTTTTCTCTGAACATAGCCAAAAACACATTTCAGCTTTAAATAATACCTCTAGATATTGTACAATTTACCAAACCATTGCACAGATAAATAGATATACAGATTTCTTTTTTTTTTTTTCATTTTATTTTGTTTTTATTTTACAGACTTATAAGGTGATCTATGCGCATAATAAAGTAAAATGTTCCACATAGGAGCCTGCACAGCACGATGGACAGACATGACTCCCTTTACATTCCTCCTGGCAAAACAGTGCACAACAGGTCAGTGGAGCCCTGAAGACGAACGAAAACAAAACCTTTATCTAGTCAACTAGCTTGTTCATAAAAGGGCAGCGGATTGTTCTGAGCAGAAGTAAAAATGGCCAAATGTCTCCATTTATGTACAGCCTTAAGGTCACAGTCAACAGGCTGCGCACAGGAGTTCTGGCTCCCTCTGGTGGCAGGTGGGAGGAAAGGCAGTGCTGAGCTGCTGAACCGAATATTAGAGGTTTGTAAAAACGTAACCACGGCGACGGCTTCTTGTCACTGGGGCGGGGGAGGAGCTACGTAAGCAACGAGCCACCCGAGCTGAGGCACGACACCGAACAGGACAGGATCCTAGCAACAGCAACCACGGCAACAGCGAAGAAACTCTTCGGCTACTTTTACACTTGGTTTTTTTTTTTTGTTTTTTGTTCTTTTTCCGCGCATGGCGACAATAATTTATTTTTTTTCCAAAAACTACTAAAAGAACACCAACATATATTTTAGAATTACAGCAGAGTTAAGAGAGTTCATAAATAAATACCTTGAGAAAGATGACGTCTCGAATGACGTCAATAATCAATTCAAACAGGTAAAAGTGATGTCTGGGTTATTCAGCCGAAGAAACCACAAGATGGAATATAAAATAAACATAAATACCAAGAACACGTTTGAAAGAAGCCACTATTTACCGTCCCTGTCCTTTCCGGCTACTACACCAAATGTAGTTTATCATGCATCGTTACGAATATTGGTTTTATTCCATCATACTAACAGAAATCATCTGTTTTAGTTAGAAAGACTAAAGGGTCCTTTGAACCAAATCATTACAACACCCATTAGTGCAAAAAAAATAAATGAAAAATAATAATATTTAAGATTGCTAATCAGATTTTATTTTAACTCTGGTAACACATAATTTTACAAAATGTCAAGTTTGAATAATTAGATGTCTTTAGAGAAGGATGGAAAAACAAACTTCGAAAACTAAATTTCTTCTTTTAGTTCACGCTCTTCAAGATGCATTGGCAAAAAAAAAAAACTGAAATAGATAAACAGAAACAGGAACATTTTGGTATATGCTAGTGGAGCTGCACAATATATCGGATCACGTTAGTCGTGTAATTTCATAATCACAGAAAGACTGCCGGGATGTAATATTTGGTACGGTGTTGCATTTCTGTTACCAGGCATTGATGCTTCCCCAGGGGGAAAAAGGGAAATGCTTTGCTGCCCTCGATGGCCACACCTGATACTGATTTTAGTGAAAGAAATTCAAATGGATCGGAGACATTTCAGTATTTGAAAGGAAACAGACAGTAAATGTGAGTTTCAATACTACAGTCCTGTACAATAATACTTGGATTGCACTTTTTCGTAATGTCATCCTGCATTAGGTTCCCAGTAGAGAAAAAGGAAAAATAAAATGGGGTGGCTACAAAGTAGCATTCAGCAGATAATGTAGGGAAATATTTTTAAAAAACGGCAAATATCGTCTTAGCATGTCTGATGTTTTACACTCAGAGAAGTTTGGCAAACTTCTGCTGCCAAATGATAGAAAAAAGTGACATAGAAGTAATCCACATAGGAATGTCGCTACCAGAATAATGTCAAAAGCGAGAGGGAAAAAGAAAAAAACAGGTCATTAAGCCGATATTTCCAAAATGGCCGCTGGGTTCGCCACAAGGAGCTTGTATAAGATATGGAAGAGTGAAATACTTAAAACACCAACAGGTAAACCCAAAGGGCGGTCAGCGTTGCGTGTGCTGTTGAATTAATTACGACAGGAACCGTCTCTGTGTGCGAGTCTACAAATGTTTCTGCCCTCCAGAAGTCAGATCCTAGTTAAATGAATAAAAATAACCAAGGTGGAGCAACAATAAAAGAGCTAAATTAATACAAATGTTTTAATAAATTCCAGACGGCACAAGAATGCCAATAAATCTGTCGGCTGTGGCAACAGATGTGTTATAGACATTTCCAAAATGGGGAGCTCAGGTTAGAACAAATTATATCTAGGAAAGCATAAATAAATCATCTGGAATATTGGCATTAGCTAAATGAAAAGAAAAAAAAATCTGAACACGTGTTGCCGTTTCTGTATGCTAACCTAAACACCTGCTGGTGTGCCTATTAAAGTGTCCAGACATGCTGCTACCTGTAAAGAAACCAAACCACAGAGGCTTAAGCTTATTCTTTACTATCAAATCACACTTGGCATAAATAACATAAAATGACTAATAAACCTAGAGGAATGAACACATACAGTATTGGCAAGGTGCAATGTTAGCGGATGTGCCTTAGCCCAACATGCTAATATCCTTACTGATGTTCAGTGTATGAACTTTGTGAGCAGAGCGTCTCTGCTGTGATGCTGCCGAACGACACACAGGATCAGAAATGGCAGTGCAGGAATCATTGTGCCCCCAAAAATGTTACTATCCCAACTGTCTTGGCACCCAACAGATGAAATAAGAAACAACCTTCAAACAGCAAGTCGGCTGCAGTAAAAAAAAAAAAACACAACAACAAAAAAAAGACTTTAACTCTCCCGTGGTGTGAAGAGAAGGTGTTATTTGGACCCCGGGTGGGCTTTCACGAGGTTTGCTTGCTTGTGTGTGTTGTTTCAGGAAATGACCGTATTCCCCGCTGTCTGACCGTGACATCTGCCGCGCTCCTCCTGAGCGTCGCGCTAAGACCGCGGGAGAATTTAAAAAAACTGAAAATAAAAAAGCTAGCAAACAGCTGAGAGTGAGGTCGCTGGCCTACAGAGAGATATTTTAGAAAACACGGTTCCTTTAGGAATTTTCGCGACTGAAAGGTTTGGTTGGAATTCAGACATTGACATGATGATGTGATGCTAATGATTTGGCCAAGCGCAAAAGGCTTGGAAATGGCTCAACTGAAACAAAACGACGTAACAAAAAGACACAAAAATGCACACAACTGCCTGAATAAAACAGACATTAAGACACAATAGAACATCTGAAATATAAAAACCGTCTCTGTATAAATAGTAACAATCACAATAAAAAGAAAACGTAGCTAGTCATAGGTGGGAGGGTGACGCTGCAGTAACATTACAGTGTGTTAACGTGGTTTAGAGCACTCCTTTAGATCAAAAAAAAAAAAAAGACGTTGTACGATAAAATATTAACACACGTGAGCCGATAATATCAAAGAATATTGTGTAAACAAGCAGAAATGTATGTCTGACCAACATTTTGTTTAACAGTGTTGATTTAAAACAAAAACTAAATATATCGGCTACACTGGTAATGAGGGGCTGGACTTTAACCGAAGCTGAAAACACTGGTGTCAGAATGGAGACCCACAGAGGCACAACGCTCCAACCCTAAATAAAATGGAATGGCCCAAAGCTGAATGTTTTTTTTTTTTTCTTTCTCTTTTTCTTGGTTTTCATTGATGTGTCCTCGCTCACAGATAATCCACGGCTTCCCAGAGGGCGCCGGCGGGCTAGGCGGCCGCCTCGGCGGCTCGCAGCAGACCCTTCTCCGTCAGGTGAGCCTTCAGGGAGTTGAAGATGTAGAGCTGCTGGTCGGACCGCAGGGCCAGGAGCTGTTGGACCACCTTACTGGGGTTGGGGCCCCTGAGAGGAAACGAGACAGGAGTCAAACGTAAATACTCTAAAAAGGAACAACAAATATATATATATATCCATCCATCCATCCATCCATCTTCTGCCGCTTATCCGGGGTCGGGTCGCGGGGGTAGCAGCTTTAGAAGGGAGGCCCAGACTTTCCTCTCCCCAGCCACTTCCTCCAGCTCCTCCGGGGGAATCCCGAGGCGTTCCCAAGCCAGCTGAGAGACGTAGTCTTCCCCGGGGTCTCCTCCCGGTGGGACGTGCCCGAAACACCTCACCAGGGAGGCGTCCAGGAGGCATCCTAATCAGATGCCCGAGCCACCTCAACTGGCTCCTCTCGATGTGGAGGAGCAGCGGCTCTACTCCGAGTCCCTCCCGGATGACCGAGCTTCTCACCCTATCTCTAAGGGAGAGCCCAGCCACTCTACGGAGAAAACTCATTTCGGCCGCTTGTATTCGCGATCTCGTTCTTTCGGTCATTACCCAAAGTTCATGACCATAGATGAGGGTAGGAACGTAGATCGACCGGTAAATTGAGAGCTTCGCTTTTTGACTCAGCTCTCTCTTCACCACGACGGACCGGTACAGCGTCCGTTTCACGGCGGACGCTGCACCAATCCGCCTGTCGATCTCACACTCCCGTCTTCCCTCATTCGTGAACAAGATCCCGAGATACTTGAACTCCTCCACTTGGGGCAGGACATCTCCCTCAACCCGGAGAAGGCACTCTACCCTTTTCCGGATTAGGACCATGGTCTCAGACTTGGAGGCACTGATCCTCATCCTGGCCGCTTCACACTCGGCTGCGAACCGCTCCAGCGAGAGCTGCAGATCACGTCCCGATGAAGCCAATAGGACCACATCATCCGCAAAAAGCAGAGATGCAATCCTAAGGTCACCAAAACGGATCCCCTCAACACCTTGGCTGCGCCTAGAAATTCTGTCCATAAAAGTAATGAACAGAATCGGTGACAAAGGGGCAGCCCTGGCGGAGTCCAACCCTCACTGGGAACGAGCCCGACTTATTGCCGGCAATGCGGACCAGACTCTGACACCGGTCATACAGGGACCTGACAGCCCGTATCAAAGGGCCCGGGACCCCATACTCCCGGAGAACCCCCCACAGGGCACCCCGAGGGACACGGTCGAACGCCTTCTCCAAGTCCATATATATATATATATATATATATATATATATATATATATATTTATATATCGGACTTATACCGACATGTTAAAAAATTATTAATATCGGATGATGCCAATGTTAGTTCATTTTGACAAATCATTGTTTCATTTTTACGGCAATTACATTTTCAAATGAGCCAAAACTTATTTTCTCATTGGTCGTCGTTATTGGAAACAACAGAATTCAGTGTCAGCAGATCAGAGCCACAGAATCTCAGTGTTTCTCTAATATAAATATTGCCGGTGAGAAAATAGATCCAACTCTGACCTTTCCATGCCATGTGTATAATTTAAGCTGCAGTACCGCCATCTTTGTTTCTGGCTCTGTTTCAGGAAGACCAGTGGCGCCCTCTGATGGATGGGGGCCAAACTACAACACTAAACAAAAGGTCTTGCAGCTAATTTGACTCTAATAAACCAACAAAAGACAATTAAGTGCACGTCAATTAATTGAAGTAGATGCATCTGACTAAGCTTTAGATGAAAGCTGCTGCTTTCCAGTCAGTTTTGCCTCATATAGAGAATCAGTGTGAGTTTAAGACAGAAACAAAGCACATCGCTAATAAACAGTGTTCATTAAAACAAACAAGTAAAATAAATGCATCACTCTTGTGGGGATATCCAAGGTAAAATTCAGCATTAAACATAAATAGATGCTTGTGTCTGAATGTGACAGATTAAACGTTCCCTGCATTTTTAGAGTTCACAGCTCTCCAGTGGTTTATCCAACCCTGTTTAAGGTCTGAGGGATCGAAACAGGCATGTGAGAGTTTACCTGATGAAGCTGGCAATGTAGACATTGACGAATGTGGCCATTATGTACTGGCAGTCAAATCTGTCCATAATGCCTCCGTGACCCGGTATGGTGTTGGCAAAATCCTGAAAGGAGAGAAGATGAGCTTTGAAACGTGACGCAAATACACGGCTGCAAACAAGCAACGAGCAAAAGCGGTTTATTGGGTTGGTGAGAGCCTCCAGAGGACATCCTACCTTGATCTTAAAAGCTCTCTTGAAGCCGCTGGCAAAGAAGCCACCGAAGGGTCCAACGATGGACGCGAAGGAGGAGAGAGCGATGCTGTGGATCTGGAACGGATACAGACGCACGGTGGTCTGTGGACACAAGAGGACAGGGTTGGAGACAAACAGCCACGGCCAGCAGGGAGCTAGTTTACAGAACCCAACATCTATTTACCAGGGAAGGTCAAAGGTTGCCCTCCATTTTCTAGGATCTGTTTGTTCGTAATCTTGGCTTTAGCGATCTCTGTGGGCTGGTGTGGAAAGGTTCTGACTGTATTACAGTTCTGAAATATATTATGGATCTGAAACATGTCAGTTTCGGTCTTATGATGCTTTAAATATCACTGCTGTGCCGTTTCCTCTGAGAGCCCTGATGCTGTTTGCTGATGTCAGCAAAAAATTATGCCATTCAAATCGACAGCCTAGAGCCTGAAGACAAATTGATTTTTTTCACTTCAACACCGACAGAAATGGCTGTTTTATCTCCCATCATTAGGAAGGAACAACAAGGAATGGAGAACAGGCATCACGTTGTTGCGGCTCACGCAGGTATCGCTGCACCGCCTCATGGGTCCTGACAACAGACTGAATGTTCTCTTCCATGCTCTGTAACTGTCTGTATAAATTTGGGTGGTGTTGTCATTTATTACAGTGGTTATTCTCTTCCTTGTTATCTTTAAGTAGGAGGCCATCATGCTTCCATGTTTTCCTCTGTGGCTATGTTTTCTGCTCTTACGTCAGGTTCACACGGTTAAACTTTTACGCTTATTTTTGTCCTGATTTCCCAGATTATCAGCGCTTCTTCCCAGTCGGCCATGCTAGTTTACTCTGAGCTCACGTTTGGTCTCGAGAGGTTTTGCGAGATTTCCCACCCGACATCTGGATGTTGGCGAGTGAAATCGGTGGTAGACCAAACCTGCTGCACCTGCGTTTTTGTTTTCTAACCGCCAAGTACGGTGGAATCTCTTGGGTTTTGTAAATCTTGCCGTGTGAAGCAGGCATTAGCGTGACTTACGGACATGTCCTTGCTATTTTTGTAAAAACGGCGTTCCATTAGGGATAAGGTCGTCATACCCATCCGGTGACGGACTCCAGGACTCCTGGCAGGGTGTAGTCCTGCAGCTGGAACAGCTCTGATGGCTCACAGTCCACCTGGAAACTGTTGGAGTCGTTGTTGAACTCCACAGGACAAACAAAGTAGCGGTATCCAGCCATGACGTAGGACAGCTGACCGGGGGAGGAGGAAGACGCTCTTCAGTTACACTATGACTTTTACAAGACTTCAGAAGTCCTAAAGGACTTTAGTTTCAAATTAGAGATGAAATGTATGTCTCACCAGGATACCAAACACAATAGTGGCGAATAATCCACCGATAAATCCCTCCCAGGTCTTCTTAGGCGACAGCTGCAACAGGCAAAATCAAACATTCACACACTGTGACGTCAAGCTCAGCAGTTTAGGACACTGGCCTGATACAATTCGCTGGGCGATAAATTGTCCCAGACGTTATCGCAATAAACAACAATATTGTCTCGAGACAATTTTCAAGTCATATAATGAGAATGGTACAACAATGTATGTAGGTCATTTTTTATCTACAATGACCCCAAAATGCCGTCATAGGAACTGGAAGACATTTTAAATATCTAAACCAAATGACCAAAACAACCCAAACAACGAAAGAAAAGGTCTCTTCCAATAAAATTATCCTTCAGAAAAGGGACATTTGAGACCAAATCAGTTGAGACCCCCTCAAAAAAAAGAATCATGCTAATGGAATACATCAAGCTCATTTTAATTTATCATGCGATTAATTGATTTATTGCGACAGGCCTACTAAACGCTCCCAGAAACACATTAAAATGTTTTCATGCTACCTTGATGAGCGGCGTTCGGCCGAAGAAGAAACCAAACATGTAGGCCATGATGTCGTTGCAGATCACACACGAAATGGGAACGATGAACCTATTCAGAGGGTGGAAAGAAAAAAAAAATCCTGAGATCTATCATCCAAATCACCACAGAGAAAAACAAGACGAGCTAATTAGTGGCATCGGCGCGGACTTGACGACTCACCAGATCATCCCCTCGAACAGGTTGTGGATGATGAGGTGGGACTGGGTCACTACGATCAGCAGAGTCACATGGGTCCAGCCGAACTGAGGACAGAACAAGAAGAGACCTGAAAAAAACCCAAACCGAACTGCAGCGCCGAGGCGGAAATGTATTCATTTTTCTGTCCAAAGCGGCAGGTCAGAATTATACAAGCTTGAATTTACACATAAATCTCTCCTGATATTAGCTGAAACGTCCATTAGCTCGACGCAGAGCCGGTTTACTGTCAGTTATTGGTTTTCTGTGCAGGGCAGAGCGACCTGGATGTTCGCTTATTACACCAAAAACGGGGAAATTGAAGGCAGAGAAACTTTCTGATTGAAATCATGTTGGCATAGCAACACCAGACCATGTTCGGTCGTTACTTTTCATCTCAGTCCACAACTGATGTTTTCTGGTTTTACATTTTAAATGTTGGGATGACGGCAGGAAGAGGCGGGGCCGACACTCACCATGTAGAACTGAAGGCGGTAATGTTTCTTCACCAAGCTCAGCACGAACATGCAGAAACCTGCAGGAGCACGAGAAAAGATGAACACGCGTAAAGGAGGAGGAGACTAAACTGGTCACAAATGAGGTCAGCTGAGGTCAAACTAAATTTAGCTTGGCCCATTTCAGGCGCTGTTCGGGGCCCTCGGCCTTTTTGTTTCCGCGGCTGATGTGAGGAGAGGAAGCTGAGAGGCAAAGATGGACAGGGAAGTGCTCTCGCTGAAAATAGACTTAAGGAAGGAAGTACGACTGGAGTGTGAGGTTTAAAAGTTGAAAGGAAAACGGCACCGTGAAATAGTTTTCACAGTTGAAGGAAACTTCAGCTCAGGTCGGAAAAAAAAAGAAGAAAAAAGTTTGGGTGCTTCCTCCCGCCTCCCCACATCCTGTATGGTGGCAGTCAGAAGCTGCAGCAGCGCTGGGTTACTAACTGACGCTGTGCAGCTCAGGAAGTGGGACGTGAAGGTTTGCTCAGCGACGGAAACAACCGATCCAACCTGACGATGCAGATCAACGTTTGAAGCTCTAGGAATTCAGCTGCAATTAAAACATGTCGGAGTGTGTTTCTGCCAGCTTTTCACATACAGACCGACTGGAAGGAAAATGTCCGTTAATATTTTCAAAGTTCTGCAACAGGATCTGGACTTTGACTGGGCCATTCAAGCATATTACCACAACCTGGTCATATGCCAGGTTTGCTACCTGTGGCTTTATGGCCCCTCCCCTGTGTTTCTTACAAAAACAAATGTTTTTGCTACTGGTGTAAAGGCAAAAGGAAAGCGTGGCTTTTGTTTCCTCTGTATGTTTGTTCATGCAGTAGACGAACGATGGTACAAGGCTTTTATTTGTGAAAAGGGCTCACTCTGCTGGCCTCGCTCTAGATAGTAAAGCATCCCCCCAATGTAAAAGTTGTTCTAAAATCTGAAATTGAAACTATAAAATTTTATGTTGCACATTAGGGCTGCACAAAATTGGAAACGAAAAAGAAAAAATAAGAAATTGCAATATTTTTTTATCCTGTCATATATGAAAACTAAGATGTCCCAATTATGGTTTTTGTCTGTATTTGTGTGATTTTCCTATTGTTAGTGCCTGAAAAACATTACAAAATTTTCTGATGATGATATTCGTTGCTCTATACGCCGGATTTTGTTCTCGTCTCTTTAACGTTTGCAGTCCAGTGTGAGCATCTGCATGTTCATAACACTTAGAGCTTTGTACAAAGAAACAATGTGCTTTGTGATGATCATCTTCCACATATTTACATTGGAATCACAATATATCCACCATATATTGTGCAGCCTTGCTGCTGTGATCAAAGTGTGGCCCGAGGGCCTTTTGCAGCCCGTGGATTGATTTTGTGAGGCCCGCCGCCGCAGAGCACAAAAATTAAATAGATTAGGTCAAAACTAACAGTATTAGTACAAGACATGTTATATCAAATAGTTCTTTGGTGATTTTGAATGATGTTGCTGATTTCATTTCCAGCAGCCTCACTCTGCAGGTGAGTTACTTTCCCCCATAAAACGGTTTCGAAAAACGTAACTGCTGTCCTGGGAAAAAAAAAAAAACTTTCCGCTCCGGCCGTACCTGTGAGGTAAAGCGCGAAGGAGATGAAGCGGTGGTATTTGCTGAGGATGCGAAGAGGCTCCTCTCTCTGCACCAGCGTGAAGAAGTAATCGGTCACCGTCTCGCCGTAGAAGAAGTAGTTCACGCACAGCAGGAAGTACCTGCAGGGCACAGGGTGGCGATTAAACACGGACCAATCGGAGGGCGCCACGCCTGAAGAAAACCTGGACAGCTTACATAGGTGTGTTGTGCAACAGACTTTTGTTTCCCCTCAGGTCTTTTTCAGGCTTGTGGCATAAAAGTAGCTACAGCGCTTCCTACTGCTGCTAAAATTCAAACCTGCTATGAGTTACGGATTTACGAAAATATGTCTTTTCAATATTTATTAGAACTGTCACTATGTCGAGACAGATAATTGGTAAAAAAAAAAACACACAACCAATTAGAGCCAAGAGGCAGGTCTTAGCGCCAATCAATCTCGGTTAGCCGCTGCTGCAACTGACCGTTACAGGAAAACCATTCATACACCTTCATCGCTGGCTATGCTAACTAGCCTTAGCATTAGTGGAAGGCTACCATGTGGTGAAATAGCTGTTGCTTAGCTAAGAGCAAGCTGGAGGGGGTGAGCACAAGAGTGATTGACAGCGCTAAGACCCTCCTCCTGGCTCTGATTGGTTATTTCTGAATGGCGTAATTCTGCAGTTTGGGAGAATGCAGATTTATTCCCAAATTGTTTGTCTTATACTGTCATGACATATTGACAATTGTAACAAATATAAAAAAAAACATATATAGATATTTTAAATAAAAGTCAAAGAGGCCAGAAAACAAACCTCAGGACATCTGGAACGTAAAAAATTTAGACAATATAATGAGAAACGAACCAAGACGGTTTATTTCATTAGATGTTTGTATTTTAGCAATGCAGGCCTCACCAGCTCAGCGTCCGGAACCAGGGCAGGTCGTAGGAGTGGTACACGTTGTACCCGATCGTGATGATTTCATGGAAACACTTGATCTGAACGCAGAGGACCTGAACAGAGAGAGACAGACACCGTCGCATTAAAAACTGACTTGTAAAGGTTTATATGAGGAAGAGTCAGACAGGCTTTAAACGGTTTAGATTACATCATAAGAATGGAAAAAAAAGAAAAACCTTTCCACTTTCCTCAACATTCAAACAAGAACAGAACATCGTAAGGTCTGCATCAAGTAAAAAAAAAAAATAATGCAATAAAATCATAAAAATGCAAAAAAACGTAATCGGAGGAAAGCGGAATATGGAGCAGGAGAGGCAAGGATTAAACAAGCAGAGGGATTTTAGTTGCTATGCGGAAAGCTTTGCTGGAGCTTCTTAAAGAGACAGAGTCCCATTTTCGAGCCGTCAAATTGCGAAGTCGAACGACGATTGAGAATGTCACAAAACAGACAGAGGTAATATGAGCTTTTAATATTGTGAGGAGTCATAGAGTAAGCTAATTTATTCTGTGTGGTGCACCTGGTTAGTGCTATAAAAAAATTCCCAGAGGCTTTTCTTACTGGTTTTATATTTCGTAACTCCAGCAGGTTGAACTACCAGGCCTCTGTTCCGCTGCTCTAAGCGAAGGCTGAGCACGTCTAAGACGGTTTGCTCTGCGGTTTCTAATTTCTGATGCGTGAAAACTGCAGAGGTTTTGCTGGTACTCACAATCATCATGAGCACCATGGGGCCCAGGTAGATGATGAAGAAGAAGAAGGAGATCATGGCTAGTGTCAGGATGCCTCGTACCCACCAGTTCTTCCATCTACGGGGGAAAACAAACAACAAAAAGCTTACAAAAGAGCATCCAGAACAACATGGAGAACTAAATGTGTCCGACTCTGAGGGTGACCTTGAGGAGAGTCCAGACAGGGCCTTGTTGAGAACCTCAGGGGTGTCATCAGGAGGGACCGGCACCTCGGGGACTCCCGAGTCCACTTTGGGCTCACTGTCTCCTTTTAGCTCGCTGTCTGAGCCCTATGAACACACACACACACACACACACACACACACACACACACACACACACACACACACACACACACACACACACACACACACACACACACACACACACACAGAAGAAATAAAACAGGCTTGACCTTTTTGGATTCAGAAAACCTGGACACTAAAGTCGACAATGTCAGTGTGAAAAGCATCTGTAGAATATATATTTATACATAGGCAAGTCATAATAACTTTTGCTGGACGATTGTCGCAGAAATTATTGCAATAAACAATAATATTGTCATTTTGAAACTATTTTCAATTAAAATAATAATAGCATATAGATGTAGGTACAGCCTCTCAAAAATAAAACAACATTTTTTTTACTCTGTGCAGTTTAGTGGTATAAATCACACTTGTTCGTGTGACTGATGTCCTAAAGAATCGTATTACAAACGACAATGTTTTCAAAAGCATTATTTATGTTTATGGGGCTATGATTGCTGTTCCATGCGGTCGATACAGTTGTCTAGTAACAGAGTAAAAAGTAGTTCTTATCGTCACTTTAGACTGTTATCAGAATAGTACAACAAAGTATTGTGATTAAACTTTAAGTTCATATCTCCCAATCCTAGAAACTCTTCGCTTGAAGATGTTTCATTGGTTTATTTGGAACAGTCCACTGAGCGACCGCAGCAGGTTGTTCATTACAATACACAGTGTGAAAATAGGACGCTCGAGCAAAAACAGGCAACTAACTAGGATGCTACACATTACCATAACAGAAGATGATTTTACTATTTAAAATAAAAGCACACACTTCTAATTTTTTAGACCAACAACTGTTCCCTTTGTAGACTACAATAGCTCCAGTTAGCATGCTAAGCTCTAAAACTATGAAAAGTCAACCATGACGCAGGACAGGAAAGTGTGGACATTCAGGTGAAATATTTTTATTTCTGACCAACCAAAAAGTCTCATACATGGAAGGAAGCCAACTCCATAGAGCTAAAAGCAGGTCTGGTATTATCAGTGACTGATGTTTGCGCTCCAGTTACTGGCCTGCTGGGGATTATGCTACTGGCAACAATGTTCCATTAATCACCTTTTCTCCTTCTTTGGCGTATCATTGGACGAGAGGCAGGTGACGGCCTGGACAGGTTACCATCACAGAGCGACGCAGAGACGCACAAGACCTACGCAAAACCAACCAACCTCATTCTGCCTGTCGTCTTCATTTCTGCTACTCTAAAGAACGGGCCTTATAGTGAAAGTTTTCATTCAACAAACCAGTCAAATAATTTACACAAAGGATAAAAAACAGTGAAGAAAAGACTGCAACTGGGCTGTTGTGTTCAGAGAATAACAACTTTCCATGATGAATCTCATAACTTTTTACATCAGATATCAAATATTAAATATTGATCAAGTCAAAAGCTAGCTAAAGAGAAGCTAATATGCACAACTATGATAGGCCACAACTTTGGGCAAAAACACTTAAAGACATATGGAGCATGTGTTGTTACCGTATATACGGTGTTTATTTTGAGACGAAAGTGAGAACGTGTTTTGTTCAGATTGAAATCTACTTTAACAAATGATGACCTGGGATTGAGCTGCTGGGGGGGAACTTGTCCCACAGCTTCATCAAACCAGAGGAAGCACTAAAATTAGCCGCGCAGACCATCAGGGCAGCGCTGTGCGTGGGACGTGAAGCACCGACAGAGAATCTCCCTCCATATTGTTGAGCTGTCAAAGCCATATGTTGATTGGACGGGGCCTCAATGAAACACACAGACGGTGTCACGCCAAGGTTAATAAATATGAATTATGCACCCAGAGGGAACCCCTGCATCTTAATGTTACGGGATTTGTTTTTCTAAAAACGGAAATTCACGTCAGTGTAAGGAAAATACGTATCACAACAACATTATGCAACATCCCGCACAGCACACACACATAAACATACACAGGACTAAACCCTTTTCCATGTGCTGGTTTCCTTGGCGACAATATCTGCCATTCAGGATGCTGGAGTTAAAAATAGGAACCCCTTTCAATTTATACTCTCCTCCCCTTTCATGTTGTCTTCCAAACCGGCGGCAAGTCTCTCTTCTTTTTTTCTGACGTGACCAATCCAACAGCAAACGCCGCATCCTCAAACCATCTCAAATCAATCTGGAGACCAACTAACTGGCTTGTATTTGACATGCTTTAATTGAAATACTAAATATTCGATTTCTTTTTTAACTTTAAACCCTCTCATTAAATAGAGAGAAATATAAACCAAGAGTTTCTTCATTTGTTTGGTCAACGTCCTTCAGTCCTAATTACAAAGTCCACCGCTGCTGCCGGAGCACAATGCATGCTGGGTGATGAGGATTAGGCATTTCAGTCAAGTTAAATTAGTGAGCTATCAACGGTAAATATACTGATTCACTCCCCTATGAAAAGCCACAGCTGTGCTGTGTGTTCAGTAATTTCAGCCTCAACGCAACATAGAATTTAATTTGATGTAACCATCATCTCCAGACTTTACGTTAAACGAGTCTCTGAAAAAATGCATTTATAATGTAGAGAGCTGTCGAAAGGTTTCACATCTTCAACTTTTACACATTTTGTCACTTTACATGTCATGCAGAGTTTCCCCCAGGAAACTTGCTAAGTCTAGTGGTAGGGGCGCCACAGCAGTCCACCAGCAGCCTACCATGTTTTTGAATTTCAAAACAAATATTTACAGTTGACAGAAAATTTGAAAATATCACCAGGTAATTATCTGGTATTGGAAGACATTATTAACAACATCTAAACACCAAATATAAAGTCTTAAAAACTAAGGCGAGCATTAAAAAACAAACCTAAAGTAAATAAACAAGCAACGCTTAGCCTTGCAGGGGGAAGTAAAGACTTCGGGAAACGTTGTCCAAGACAAAGCAACATAATAATTTAAATGAAATTAAAATAAAACACTGCTTTCATGTGTTTTTAAAATAAAATGACTGTGTCCTGCTAGATATGGACGCGTGGCAAGGAGGACTTGTTGAAAGACATCATGTTTGCGCTCATCACAACATGTGATCTGGTTATACTAACACTGCAGCACCTACAGTGGAATGGCTTAAGAGCAAATGGAAAAACAAAACAAAAAAACTAGAAAAAAAAAAAATTGCCTTTGTCAAAAAGTCTAGTCAAAGTCAAAAGCGAAATTTCAATTGAGAACACGTGGCAAGATAAAAAACATAAAAAACATAAAACGTAGTTCTAAAAGCAGCACCAGTTAGAAACTAGGGCTGCAAATAATGATTGTTTCAGTAAATTAATTATTCTATCGATTACTCTGATGATTAATCGCATTAAATTGGTGAATTCTGCAAATTTTTTATTTAACCATTTCAGGCTTTTTTATATCACCTTAAAAATACTTTCACACATATAACATTTTAGCACCTAAAACGCATTTGACAGCATTTTTTAATGAACACTTCATCAAAGTAACAAAGGATGCAACTGCTAAAGAAAAAGAACAAAAAAAACACTAAAAGCTCAGCTCTTTCTGCTTGACTAAACATCAATACAGTGTCGTGCTGATTCGGTGATTGTTTTTTTGGATTAACCAATCAGAAATTGGATAGCAAAAGGTATTTAACAGGAGATTTCATTTCCAGAATTTGAAACAGGTGAAGCTAAAACTAGGATTTTTTAGCAGAACATATTTACAGAAAAAAAAAAGTTATTTTTTTACGCTAAATGCAAAATGTACAATTTTTTGTACAATTTTGGTTTAATTACTGCTCTTAGTGTGTTGTCTTTTCAGCAAATTGCCTTCTTTTGAGACTGTACGCTCCAATTAATGATCGGTTAATAATTACGGTTATTTTAATTATCGATTCATCGTAATTGATCACTTCAATCCTAGTTGGAACATAGATACGGTTGCATAATATGTACAGGACAATTCGCAAGCTGATTTTCCAACTTGCAACATGAGCCCAAATTAACTTCCTTCCCCCGAGGGTCCGACAGCTGACGCCACAGGAATCCTGCTTGTGACGTTTTCGACCTTCATCAACAATATGAGAGACGATGCTAAACAACAGCGATCTTCAGCGCTGATCGAGCTTTTAATAAATGTAGAAGAACAAGTAATGTGAGTAATGTCTTGCGCAAGACAGGCTAAATATGTGGGGGAAAATGCATTGCTATTATTTGTATATCTTAAATTCAGTTCCCTTTATTTATGTTGCATCAATTCGCCTGAAGGCTCTTTACAGAATAAATAAATAAAGTCATAAAGAGAAGCTTGAGTTGGCTAAAATCAGCACATCAGAGTTTTGCAAGAAATGGGTGATTGGAAGTCAGGTACAAAATCTATGGTCAATCTATGATCTGTAATCAAAAACATAAAACTATTCAGGATTTTCATTACAATAGTCAGAATAATAATAGCAATATTAGTAACGGTTGATGTTTTAGACCATATAAAAGCAAATATGTGGAAACATTTCTTTTTTGTTATTGTTGTTCATTTTGTTTCTAGAACTACTTTTAACTAAAACCAAGACGCACCGTTTCCAGGTACTTCTACTTTCTAGCACTGAGTTTAGACAGAATTAGAAGCAGAGAAGAAGACAGGAGGCCCAGTTGATTAAAGTGGGCGGGGCCGCTTTGGCTGCTCCGTGATCACGCGCCTCTAAACGGATCCATACCGCCGTCACTCGGGCGCCACGCCCCTTTATTGACCCGGGCTAGGCATTAAGTCACAATCATCAGGATGCACGATGTGAACGCAAGACGTAATTTCTCTTGAATACGTGAATTGCGTCATGCTAAGCAGCGCTACGATGAAGGGTGTTCTGGAGAAGCAGGCTAACGTTTCTCCAGGCACTAACCGTCTCACCAATCAGGTTATTTTGAGCTCAGTATCAAACCAAAAAAAATAAAAATCTGGCTCCATGATTAACACAGCCGTCATGACATTCACAGACGTGTTCCTGTGCTTTAGTGTAAACCATGGGTTAAAAAACGAACGCCCCATTTTGTTTAACAATTTAATGTTTTGATTTTCAGCTGTGCGTGTTGACGTTTTGTTTTTTTTCTCTCCAAGAAACCTTCACTTAGACAAACAGGGACATCGGCTAACGGAGAGACCAATTTGTTAATGTATATTTCTGTGCCTCTCGGTGCTGTCGAGCCGTCGCGGGAACATTTGCGGTCATTTCCAAAGAGCTCTGCTCTGCAAATGAGAAGAAAACAAGACGAGCTCGCGAGGCTCGTTTCCAGCCACAGGATAGCATCACCCCGCGGAGCGGCTACATGGCGTTAGCATCCGAGCCCAGGCGAGCGTTACCTTGTCCTCTGACGGCTGCTGCTCCAGCGGAGGCTCGCCGTCTTTGGCTCCTCGGTGGCGCAGCTCGGTCATCTTAGCGACTGGAAGCCTGACGTTGACGGCCAATGTCCGGAGGTTCCGGCGGCGGACTATCTGTTGGGTAAACTTCTGCTAAGGTCTGAGCTAAATGTTGTACGGCAGCACTTCTATTTCCCCCCCCACACACACAACTCTCAAAGCGCAAATCAATGACAAGGGGATTTTCCGGTTTTCAAAATAAATGTAACGCAACTTTAAAGTGCTTTACAGTAAAAAAAAAATACAAAATAAAAGAACGTCGATAAAAAAATAAAAAAAATAAAAAATCATGATAAGAACAAGAGTAAATGTGACATAAGAGGAAAGGTTTCTGGATTTTTTATTTTTATTTTTTACGAATAATATTGAAATTGTCAAACCTACTGAAAATAAAAGCAAACGATTTTTATGTCCTTTTTTAGACAGAAAATCTTTTATTCTGGTAAACAGTGGTAAGGTGAGAGCTGGCTTATTGCACTACGAAGAGTTGTTAAAATGGATTAAACTTTAGCTTTAGGAAGATAAAGCTACGTCATTTTTATAGTTTAATCGGTGATATTTTTATAACAGATTTGTGTCAGATCATGATTTCTTGGCTAATGACAAGTTGTCATAACAAAGACATTTTGAATAAAATTTTTAAAATGAACTTTAGACTTTACAGTCATAAATATTCATCAAGACTTACTCATGTGTATGACAGGCGTTATGTCATGTGAATGACAGGTATTATGTCACGTTCACGATAGTTGTTATGTCATATTTATGATGGTGTTATGTCATGTTTATGACAGTCTTATTCACAACCCATTAAAGTGTTACCCAGTAGTTTACTTTCATTTCAGTAGTTTGGCATTTCTTTAGCAACAGCATCCAAATACCATTATATACATTTAGGTAAACGTTTTTTATCCTGTCCCATTTCTTTTATCGGTCTTGCTTTATCGTTATCCTTTATATAAAGAAAAGAAAAAGGTCTGTTTATAAGACAGGTGACACTGACACTATGTGGTTGAATTACTCTTTTTATGATTATTATCATTTTCAGGAATCTGATGTATGAGGTCAGTTTATTTTGTGTTACAGTTTTATGTACTGAGCAACATGCCCAAGTTTTTTAAAGGTTTACGGTCATCATTTGAAGTCCTTGAAATATACTGTAATTTCCACCGTTAACACTAGATGGCGGCAGACGCTGCATAAAAGGCGCTGCGTGTGGAGGTGGTCCCTCTGCGGCCTGCCAGCAGCCTTCAGACATAAATATTTAATAAACCTACCGGTGTTGCAGCAGAACTGGAAGAGTAGAGAGAGCTCTCTGCAGCCCAAACACAACAGCTCGATGGGCTCCGACTGCAAACCGTCTGCAGGATCTAATGCATGACAGTAACCAAACATCCCTTTCAATATCCTCCATGAGCCACTCATGGAGCAGAACCATTTACAACTAACTAGTTGAGTGCATGAGTTGCTATCAAAAATACCGAAGTAAAACTTGAAACATTCAAATATTAGAGAAAAGAAGTGCTTCTATATATACACTGCCTGGCCAAAATAAAAGTCGCCACCTGGATTTAACTAAGCAAATAGGTACAAGCCTCCTATTGGATAATTACTGCATAGGCGATTATCTTTCAGCTGGCAACAAGTTATTTAACCCCAGCTGATGCAATGAGTAACTCCTCATTTCTCAAACAACCATGGCAAAAGACACATCCTGTGGTCGTGGAAAAGACGTTAGTCTGGTCAAGAAGGGTCAAATCATTGGCATGTTCAGTTTGCTATGGAGCATAAAGATTGGACTCTGGAGGAATGGAAGAGGGTCATGTGGTCTGATGAGTCCAGATTTACCCTGTTCCAGAGTGATGGGCGCATCAGGGTAAGAAGAGAGGCAGGTGAAGTGATGCACCTGTCATGCCTAGTGCCTACTGTACAAGCCTGTGGGGGCAGTATTATGATCTGGGGTTGCTGCAGTTGGTCAGGTCTTGGTTCAGCAACATTGTGTGCCCAAAGAATGTGGTCAGCTGACTACCTGAATATACTGAATGACCAAGTTATTCCATCAATGGATTCTTTCTTCCCAAATGGAACGGGCATATTCCAAGATGACAATGCCAGGCTCAAATTGTGAAAGAGTGGTTCAGGGAGCATGACACATCTTTTTCACACATGGATTGGCCACCACAGAGTCCAGACCTTAACCCCATTGAGAATCTTTGGGATGTGCTGGAGAAGGCTTTGCGCAGTGGTCAGACTCTCCCATCATCAATACAAGATCTTGGTGAAAAATTAATGCAACACTGGATGGAAATAAATCTTGTGACACTGCAGAAGCTTATTGAAACAATGCCACAGTGAATGCGGGCTGTAATCAAAGCTAAAGGCGGTCCAACAAAATATTAGAGAATGTGACCATTTTTTGGTGGCGACTTTTATTTTGGCCAGCCAGTGTGTATATATATGTATATATATATATATATATATATATGTATATATATATATATATATATATATATATATATATATACATATATATATATATAAAAAATTCCCTTCTCACCCACCGCGGGTGGTTCTTATCCTCTGAGCTCGGGTCCTCTACCAGAGGCCTGGGAGCTTGAGGGTCCTGCAGTATCTTGGCTGTGCCAAGGACTGCACATTTCTGGACTGAGATGTCTGATGTTGTTCCTGGGATCTGTTGTAGGCATTGATCCAGTTTGGGGGTGACTGCCCCGAGGGCCCCGATGACCACAGGCACCACTGTGGTCTTCACCTTCCAGTCTCTCCAGTTCCTCCCTGAGGCCCTGGTATTTCTCCAGTTTCTCGTGCTCCTTTTTCCTGATGTTGCAATCGCTTGGTATTGCTACATCTACCACAACGGCTTTCCTCTGTTGTTTATCCACTACAACAATGTCTGGTTGGTTTGCCATTACCATTCTGTCTGTCTGGATCTGGAAGTCCCACAGGATCTTAGCTCTGGCGTTCTCCACCACCTTTGGGGGTGTTTCCCACTTTGATCTCGGGGTTTCCAGTCCATATTCTGCACAGATGTTTCTGTACACTATGCCTGCCACTTGGTTATGTCGTTCCATGTACGCTTTCCCTGCCAGTATCTTGCACCCTGCTGTTATGTGCTGGACTGTCTCAGGGGCCTCCTTACACAACCTACACCTTGGGTCTTGTCTGGTGTGGTAGATCTGGGCCTCTATTGCTCTGGTGTTTAGGGCCTGTTCCTGGGCGGCCATGATGAGGGCCTCTGTGCTGTCCTTGAGTCCAGCTTTTTCCAGCCATTGGTAGGATTTACTGATATCAGCCACTTCGGTTATTTGCTGGTGGTACATCCCATGTAGGGGCTTGTCCTCCCATGATGGTATCTCTGGCACCTCAACCTCCATTCCCTGTTGTCTGAGACACTGGGAATATATATATATATATATACACAAATATTTGTGGTATTTATTTCCAATTTTTTTTAACACCGATGTCCAGATGCGCAATTAATCGTATTTCTGCAAATGTATCGATCTCACCATACGCTTGCGTTCAATTTTGTGGTGAGAGCCCAACTAGCAAGATAAACGTGTTCTGTTTTGTTGTTGTGTTTCTTTATGACCACCAGCAGATTCGAGTGAAATCTACCTTGCAAACAAAACGCGCAGCTTCATCGGATGACGAGAAAACTGTGCACCCACATCACAGCTCTCATACCCGCACCCACCCCACAGATCAGGACTGCGGCGCTTTTAGGTTCAAACTGCCTCGTCCTTTGCTGCAGTGCAATCCCTGTTGTGGCGTGACCGTCCCGCTGTCCTGCGCTTGGACGGCCGCCTCGGTCTTCCTTGCGTCTGGAGGCTCTGAGTCACAGACATGGCATCGTGTTTTTTTTGGGCCGGGGCTCCTCAAGAAGAACTGCGGGTCTCTGGGACATCTGCAATGCAGGAGTCTAAATTTAGCATCAGAGGTTCGGGGAGAGGAGGAGAAGGAGAGACAGACACGGAGACAGGAGAAACGGGAAACAACGTCGGCGATCTGCAACAGAGGTCCACTTGTGTCACTGCGCTGACTTTTTGCTTCATTCCTCAAAACCTACAGTCCTGTTTTGTTAGTGTGAGGTGTGAATTTAAAAAAACAAAAAACAAAACTCTTCCTGATACAGAGGAGAAGAGTAGAAATCATTCAGAAAGTTAGGCATGAAGAGTATTAATAAGCGTTATTACATTAACTGTAAAATGACGCAAATAAATTCAAGAAACAAGAAACAGTAAATTTTGGGGGAAAGAAGTTTATTAAGAAAAACAGTTTTTGAACTAGGGTGAGGTGGGGTTTTTCTTCGGCTGTACGACGTTACATGAGTCACGTGATCAAGTGATCAAGGTAAACAGCAGCTGGATGTTACTACTGGCGAAAGCGATGAAAAGGACAACAGGAATTAGGAGGACAACTTTGTTTGTGGAAGTTTTTTTTGTTTGTTTGTTGTTTTTTTTTTCAAACTGTAGCTGACTCTCAGAGCACTCACAGCATCACACAGTTCATAAAAGGTTGTGTGCCATTCCAAGGTGTTGAATCCATAACTTTTTTTTTGTAAAATCACTGACTAGTTTCCCCTAAATGCCACATCCACAGCCACTCCCACGTATGAGGGGCTTGTTGCTCCAACCCCTGAATCAGAGGCTGAATTTCCTCTGTAGGCTGATTGACGATAAGCGAATTATGAATATTCATCCCATGTCAGCTGTTTACATTGGTTGCTATTGTGACTTTTAATGATATCCTGTGACCAAGCTTATTCACACGAGGCTCTAAGTGAATTTCTTATTTAATGGCAACACTGCAATTGTGTAATAGTGTGTTGTTGTTTTTTTTTTTTTACATTTAGTAGAATATAGACAAAGATTTGTAATGGAAGCACAATATAGTGCAGGTGTTTAAGTCTCCACAAAAGGAAGAACTCAACATCATCTCCAGACTGCAGCAAGAATGCTGCGCTGCGGCGTTTATGGCTTCATCTCAAATTGTCCCCGGAGAACAGAGCGCGAGGGAGAGGTTCCATAATGTATGCACCTGCATAACAACAAAATCTGCTGACGGCTGCAGCTGAGGATGCACAGCAGATGAAGGACGAGCCTACAGGACATCCAGCCGGGACCACCGGACCCCCCCCCCACCACCACCGGAGCTGATCGGACTCTGATTTTCAGTAAACATGCTCTCTGAACCGGTCCGTGCTGAGTCTGGACTTTCTGAGTCACCGCAGGGAGGCGACTGTCAATAAATGTGGGCTCAGACAGCAGAGCAGACTGCTGACAGAAGCACTGCTTCCCCTTCTCCTTAAGGTACTCAGGGTGTGGTCCGAGGCTCTCTGCTGGTTTCATCCTGCAGATTCAGGTCTAGATCTCCGTCCATGTCGCCTGCGGGAAATCCATTTTACAGCAGGTCACAGTGAGAACAGAAGAAACAACAACAATTATTATTTACCTATACAAGACATGGCACTAAATTGCCCTGCTTCGACCAGTGGAGGTTAAAAACTCGAAAACGAGTCGATCAAAAACAAAAGCGTGCCGGTGTGACTAAAAAGGTGAACAATAAATACGCCAATTAATACACAATACTTAATTTGAAATCCCTCAATAAGAGGCAAAAACACACAATTCAAATTATTTACAATTACAAACTGTTCCCATCAACTACAAGACTAACAATTTCTCCCCCTGATGAGATGAAGGAGGGAAATACCACAGAGGAATAAAGGATCGTTTATACTTATTATTCCAAATAGAAGGGAATCTAAACCCAGAGGGTCAAAGGTAGTTAGTCAGCAGTGAGCATGATCACCATTCACTGCATAATTGCGCAAATTGGAATTGCAAAATAAATAGGATTAATTGAAACGCGTCAGTTTTAGGGAAAGAAGCTTTTTGAAGAGAATGTTTTTTTTTCTTTTTGTGCTCAGATGATTTTTTTTGTCATATCAAAATTGGTTTGTTTCGCAAAACCAGATTGGAGGCACTTTTTTGCATCACACAAGTTACAAAACCAAGAACTGGATGTTACTGCTGGCGAAAACCGCGAAGAAGACGACGGGAAGTGGTAGGAGGACGATGACGTGGCGTGATCCATGTTATTCATGTGTGATTTTAACTGCGTTTTTTTTATTTTTTATTTAATGGAAACGTGGCAGTTGCAAAGCTGTGTTTGTTCGACAGCTGCGGAATATTGGCAAAGGTGTTTTGTAATGGAGACGCAGATTCCAACAGATGGAGTAGAAATAGCTCGTTTTCGAAGTGCGATCGTTGTGCAGTTCACAAACACAGACGCTCACAGTTTCAGGTAAAGCAGGTTTTTTTTTTTTTATCTCTTACACCAAGATTTCCTGACCTACCAACGTAAAAGTCAACGTCGGTCCAAGATCAAATTTATGATGTGCACATCAGCGTTCTGACTACGTTGAATTTTTGCCATTTTCCAAAGACACAATGTACACCGTCGCAAAGTATTTCTGTGTTTGCATCAATCTTCGGCTTATTGCAGCAAAGTTTACTTCCTTCAGTGATAAAAAGGCGTTTCAGGTTCATTTCCACTTTGACTGGAATGATTTGGTAGTCAGTAATTCCTTAATACCAATTTAAAAGAAAATACTACTTACACTGGCAGATAATTTCACTTATGATATGGGAAAAAATCTCTTGTTACAAGTGAAATAATCTGTCAGTTGGTACTTGGAAATGGTACTTATTTCATCAATAAGATTTGCTTACAGAAAACACACTCCTGCTTCTGGCTGAAAACTTAAGTCAGCCTTCGTTTAAGTGTAGTAAGATATCTGCAGCTTGAAAGTGGAACAAAAACACTCTGAGATTTTGTGCTTTTTGCAGTGCAGGCGTGATAATTGAGATCCGCAAGCTGTTACGTATAAATCCATTCCTATCTGCATTTAATGAAAACGCACTTAGATCTGTTTATTGTCAAAAATAAACTGTACCGCAGAAAACTAAGTAGCATAGTCACAAAGAAGAAGAAGAAGAAAAAAATCAGCTTGTGATTAAGTTGTTGCAACTGACAGCTAAGCCGGTGCTGGAACCTGCCATCCATCTTGCTGCAGCCGGTGTGGGCGCCAGCAGACAGGAGCAGGGATGAGCCTGAAGACTTTATCCAGCTTGCTCAGGAGCTATCGACTGCAGCCCTCGAGGTATTGATGCTACAGGCGGGGCAAGGAGCTCGACTGGAAAAAGCATTTCTCAGCGATTTCCTGCCATTTTCTTTCTCTGCCATGTGCAGAAGGTGAAATGAGTTTAAAAAGTTGGCCGGGGGCATTGTGTAAAGTAAGGCTTCATAACGACAGGCTGATCTGGTTGGAGGAATGCCTTCACAAATGGTGGATAGTTAAATGTTGTGGTTGTTAAGAAAAATGCAATTAGTCTCGTTAATAAAATATCATGATATTTCTGTCCAACCAACGGTTGTAATTCTTTGTGCGCCGTCCTCCTCTGAATCAAAATTTTATTATATATATTTAGCAATAATCATGCAATAGCAACTGTATGGACTTATTCTTGTTTCTTTAGTGTTGAGTCATTACTTGCCACCTTCTTTCAGACTAAACTATAAGATCAGTAATATCACTACATCACGTTTAAATAAATTAGATGTAAAAAGCTTTTTTTTTAAACTGTAAAACCTTTTAATATTTTTGATCGTTTTTATTCAATTATAAACACAAGGAGAGTGGAGAACGTTCTTGTTTATTAAATGTCTTTATTTGGCTTTGAGAGGAAACAGCAGCATGTACAATCACAGTTGTTTAGCAGAATCTGAAAAGTGTCAGCAACTCCTCCGTCATACCGGTAACAAGTGAGTGTTTCAGGTGGAAACGAGTTTTATTTTACTCTCTTTTATGGTTAAGGCAAGGTTTTTTGTTTTTTGTTTTTTCTTCTTCTTTTAAATTTAATTTTATTACTTTAACTGAACACACAACAAGCAAAAAGTCTTCCTCATCCAGCTAATATTCAAGTTCCAAGTGTCAGGCCATGCATTCAAACCAGTTGCTTGATTCATTTGCCAAAACAAAACCTGGGAAGACAAACAAAGAACAGCAGCGATGAAAACGTTTCAGGGCATCATGAGAGAAAGTGATGGTGAATTTAGCCCTTATTAATGACTCTACACCACAAAACCCATCATCCAACCCACTCTTTATATATCCAGCTTAACTAAACAAAGGGGCTACTGTGTTAACGTGAGACTAAAAAGAAAATGCTTCTCTTTTTCAGTGACATGTAGCAGATTCTTCTCGACAAATGAATCAATCAAAGGTAGAGATCGGTTATAGACTCCGGCTCCCAAAGGAAATACACATAGCAGCAGTTGAAGCTTCACATTTTCATCCACATGGATGCACACGGCGGCAGCGCTCCTCCTTTCTTACACACTGCACGACCTCACACACACACACGCACGCTTTTTCCAGGCTCAGGGTTGCAAGGCTGCAATAAATAAAAGCGGGAGGAACTGAGTGGACTGAAATGAGTCGGAGCTCTTGAAAGGTGGGTTTGGGGGGTGGGAAATAAATCCTAACCCACATGGAAGCATTCTTTGTGTTTCTGCTAGTATTCCTGCCCTAAAGCTGACATTCACATTCAGGACCGAGCTGGTGGGGGTGAAGGGGGGTGCTCTATGATAAAATCCTTCCCCAACTTGTAAATGTAAAAATCAAATAGCACCATAATAGTTGGACTGGCTGCTTCACATGCTCCAGGATCTGTGCGTTTGTCTTCCAAAGTCTGTGTGCTGACTGTGGCGTTACCTCTGAGGTGGGCTCGCTGTTTGCTAATGTGAACATGGATCATCTGTGGCACATAATGCAGGAGGGAAACATTCACGCCTGCTGCTCATCTTATACTGGTTTGTGGTGAACATGCTAGTAGCCCTCTGCACTTCAGAGACGTGAAAACGGTGGACAGTGGACTGAATAAATACTTGAACTGGAACCGTTTTGCAGCTCACTAATGCTATACTTCTCCATCTAAAGTGATCCCGTCTGACCCGGTGTGGAGGTGGAAGGCATCTGGAGGGGTGGATGTGTGTGAATGGGTGGGGAAAACACGGAGGGCGATGTGAACAGGAAGCAGAGCCAGAGGTGACCGGTGGGATGAGAGATGAGTTATTGAAGCTGATGATGTCACAAGCTGTTTAGCGCTTGCTGCTCTTCCCGGTGGAGCTCTCCTTCTCCTTCTCTTTTCCCTTCTCCTTTTCCTTTGGCTTCTCCTCTTCCTCCTCCTCTTCTTCTTCTCCTTCTCCTCTCCTCTCCTCTCTTCTCCCCTTCCTCCTCTCCTCTTCTCCTTCCTCACCCTCCTCCTCTCCCTCTTCCTCTTCTTCCTCCTTCTCGTCGTCTTCTCCTGCCTCCTCTTCCTCCTCTTCCGGCTTGGGCTTCCTGTAGGCTCCGAGGGCATAGGCGCGGGCCGATGTGTAGGACAGACCAGGATAGCCAGACTGGACCATAGCGCTGCCCACCGAGCTGAGGCGGCACTCCTCGCCTTCCAGAAGCTTCCTGTACAGACAGAGAGGCAAACGGGTGAGGAGGACGATGTCTCCTTGCAGCCTGGATTTGGAGTGTTTCTCATCTCAGTTACCTTCAGGTGTTATAAAAAAATCCTATATGACTTGAAAGACACTTCACTTTGTAATCGAACGCCTGGAAATTGGGCCTCTGTCTTTCGCACCTTTCTAAAACTCCGCCTTCAGGAAGTCATCACAACATGGCTCCTCTATAAATTCTTTAACAACGTTTTTAACAACGTTGCACTGAGAATTTGCTCCTATAATGAGCTCAGCTGATGCTCAGTTCCACCAGGTGTTTACTAACTGCTGCTGGCTAGTCTGAAGGAGCTGAGTGGGAGAGTCATGGGAGAGAGCTGCTCTGTGAGGAGGAAACTTGGAAGCTGCAGTTCTGAGGAGGAGCTGTCCCTCGAAGGCGGAACTAGGTCCACCCATGTGTTTTCCGTAACTGAATGGTTGTCAGGGGAGATTAAAGGGTTTCCTAAACATTTATGAAAGAATCAAAGCAACACTCCAGGTGTGTTTTTGAGGCAATGGCATTATAACATAGTGTAAAGCTAAAAAAAAAAAAAAAAAAGTCAATTTTATATAATACTGACTCTCTAAAAATGTAGCAGCAAAGGTAAAAGCAAAATTATGTCCATAATCAGGATGTCTAAATTGTAATTAATTTCAAATTCATATCTAACTTTGTAAGCTTGGAAAATACAACTGATAAGCAGCTTATAAACAAACCATATCATAAATAATGAAAGAATAAGTGTCCAAAAAAATATTCCACAGCATCTAGCCAAATATTAATTGTTGATGTACTGTTGTTTTTTTGTTTGTTTTGGTGTTTTTTTAAATGGTGACTTGCTTGAAAAATAAATTCCCCATTGGGACATGAATAAACATCTGAATCTAAATCGTATGTGGGGTTCCACAAGGCTACATTCTTGGGTCACTTTTTTGTCTTCTAATCGTTTTTAATTGGAAGGAGAGATTTCCATCACAACCATTAAATAACAGTTTAAACGTTAAAGGTTATAGGTACGGATGGAAGCAGGAAGCACAAGTGATTTTTTTTCCACACTGCCTTTCAGGGCTTTTCTTTTAGGGGCCACTACTTGTTTCAGTTGAGAACGATGACAAAATTGAACAAAAACCGGACCACCTCAAATAATAAAAAAACATCACATGAAAACAAAAAAATGAGAGGATCACATAATTCACAAGTACAAACAATTGAAATCAGTTCTACATACTCAGCTTAATTGGTCATATCCTTAAAAACTGTATTGTTGTAAAAAAAAATCCATCCTCACAAATACAATGTGAACCTGCAACCATAACTTCCTGCTGTTTTAAGTTCTTATCTAAACAATAAACCATGTAAAGGAGCTGCTAATGACTTTGCATGGTTTATCAATGCTTTGTAAGGGTTATGGTTCACTCGGTTCACTCTCCCTGAAAGGAAACTAATCTGACCTGTAAGCGGCGATCTCGATGTCCAGCGCCATCTTGACATTCAGCAGGTCCTGGTATTCACGCAGGTGACGAGACATCTCTCCCTTGGTGCTCCGCAGGGCAGCCTCCAGCTGCTGGATAGTGTCCTGCACACAACCACAGTTACAGAATGAAGTCTGGGTCACAATTTAGAAAGGGCTGACAAGGGCGGCAGCCCAGGGCTTTATGTTTTTGTGGGGTCCCAAAGACTTTTCTTTTCTTTCTGTTTTTTCATTTTTAGGAAGGTGAGTTTTGCAAACATTGTACTTTATGTAAAACGCACAAGCAGATATCAGGTGACATGTATTCATTTTGGGGTATTTTTATGAATACAAACAATATTCAAGTATTTCAAAATTCTGAAATTATGGTTGATTTCTTTGGAAACAACATGGAGTTATTGGTCGGTGGACGTATTAGACCTTTTATGCATCAAGTTGTACTTACTGATCTGTAAGACAGTGTGTTAATGGACTGTACTTTGCATTAATACAATATGTTTTTCTGTAGAGGACAGGGCACCAAAATGGCCTCCAGCCCAGGGGCCCACGTCCTCGTAAATTCGGCCCTGACATTAATGATCATTAATAAAACGTTTCTTAATCTATGTTGCTAAGGGACTATCTCTTTACAAACTAAACCTCATTCAATAAGTGAAAAAAAAAAATCACTTACTTGCATCTCTCCAATTTCATTGTTGTGACGATCTTCCATCTCGCCAATCTGCCTCTCCAGGGCCTCGTTGTGGCCCCGGAGGGCCTCGATCTCCAGGGTGCGGGCTTGCACCTGCCTACGGTACTCGCTGAGCTCCTCCTTGGAGTGCTTCATGGCATCCTGGTTGCGCGCGGCGGCCTCCGTCACAGTGGCAAACTTGGAGCGGTACCACTCCTCGGCCTGGACCTGGTTCCGGGCCGACAGGTTCTCGTACTGAGCCCGGATGTCCTTCAGGGCTGCGGCCAGGTCCGGTTTACTCATGTCCATCTCCACTGACACCTTGAAGAAGGAAAGAGAATAAAGACGATAAGAAAGAAGTTCCGGCTGCAGCATGAACTCACTGAACCCCAGAATCACCAGACTGCTTCAAAGCTGTTATTTCACTGACTTCAGGTTCAAACATTTAGCAAATGTTTCAAAGTCACTTAAATTAAATCCATAACTTTACCTAATCCTTTTTCTTCAAATAAACAAACAAAATCATGTTAACTATTTTTGTTTCACTTGGAAAAATACATTTCCAAGTGAAATTGGACGTAATCCTGAGGTCACACCAAACCTCAAGACTAAGACATAAATTTGAAGTTCCACCAGAAGCATCCCAGGCGACTGTTTTTAAGGATGCATGAGGGGGGCTGTGCTCTGATCCACTCAGCTGATGCAGGACAGACGGACGGGCTGCTGACTAAGACTCCCTGTGCTGCAGTCCACATCTTGCATGGCTGTCATCCCTTCCCTGCAGGGCAACGTAAAAACAGGACTAATCTACCCAGCATGCATTACTGCTTAATTACTGACTAATTTAGCCAACAGTAGTGCGTCTTAGTTTTTATTTATTTTTTTGGTCACATTCTGCCTGTGACAAAATTACTTTTTTTTTTTTTTTTTTTTTTTTTTACACATATGTAAGCTAGAATTAACTTGTACATTTTTTTTTTCACCTGTACATTTCTGAGCTGTGCTGCTGTCGCTAGAAATGGAGCCGCTACTCCACCCGGTCTGCGGCTCTACCGTCCCTGAGGACGACCACACCCCTGAATGCACCGGCTATTATTCCGGATAGCGTCCTCGCGCTTTTCACCCTCTGACACTAACCAACGAGTACGACCGCTAATTAAATCCCGCTCTCTGCTACTTTACCGATTCAACAACTTTTAAAGTTATTCGTCTCGTTGTCCTAGTGTACAGCAGGACACGGAGGTCGTCGATTGTGTCAAGACAGCGAAGGTAGTTTCGCGACGCGGCGCGCGCGGCAGCCGCAGCGCAGGTCGCTAGCTCTGAGAAGTTGCGCGTGGTGCTGAAACGGGACTGCGGAGTCATCAGTTCCCCAGAGCAGCGGAGCTCCGAGCGAAAGGACTCGGGACAGGAGAATCTGTTCAAAACTCCCACAAGTTGGACCTCGGCTGGACGCCTTCTTCCTGGTCGCTCGAGCTGGATAATGACGCCTGATTTCGGCGGCTAGCCGAGCTGGAGTTGATGTAAAGACCGTGTGAAACATTCCAAACGTGACGTGAACTCGCCGCGCGCTCGGGAATGTTACAAAAGTGCGTCACAGCGCGGATATATTCTGAGAGAGAGAATAATGTGTGGAACAAAGTTAATTTAGCCCATTAGCTTCACCCTAATCTCCTTCCATCCGCATTTAAAAAACCTTTTTATCACTGTAGACGTTTTCTTTTTTTTCTTTTTCTCGCAAACTTTTCTCGCGTACCTGCGTAGCCTGCAGGGACGCCTGCAGCTCCTGCAGCTCCTCCTCGTGAATTTTCCTGAGGAAGGCGATCTCGTCCAGCAGAGACTCCACTTTCTTCTCCAGCTCCAGGCGGGCCAGGGTGGCGTCGTCCACGTCCTTCCGGTAGCCCTTCAGGGCGCTCTCCGCCTCCTCGCGCAGCCTGCTCTCCTCCTCCAGCTTCTCCCGCACGCGCTCCAGCGCCTCGTTCATCTGGACGCAGTCCAGGTGCATCTGGCTCTTCTCGTGCGTCAGCTCCTCCACGCGCGCCCGCAGCTCGCGGATCTCCTGCTCATAGAGCTCGTGCAGGCGCGACGGCTCGCTGTGGCGCTGGCGCAGCAGCGTCACCTCGGCCTCCAGGACTTTGTTGTGCTGCTCCAGGTTGTGCACCTTCTCGATGAAGGACACGAAGCGGTCGTTGAGGCCCTGCAGCTGCTCCTTCTCGTTGGTGCGGATGATCTTCAGCTCGTTGGTGACGGCGGTGGACTGGGTCAGGTCCATGGCGGAGTCCGGGATGGAGGAGAAGACGCGGCCGGGCGCCGCCGTCCTGCGGTAGGCGGCGGACGAGCCCGCGGAGGGGGAGCCATAAGCGCGGTGGCTGCTGCGGTACCCAGCGGAGTGCAGGCGGGACGGGCTGCCGCCGCTGCCCAGACCCACGCGACCTGACCGGGGCGCGTCTCCGAAGATCCTGCGATAGGAGCTGCTGCTGTAAATGTCGCCGGAGTAACTCATGTTTCCTTTACCTCAGGAGAAAACAGAGGAGAGAGAGGGAGAGAAAGCGCAACTGTGTCTGCGTGTGTGTGTTGTGTGTGTGTGTGTGTGGAGTTCAGGAATGTGTGATGGAGAGTGCGCGGGAAGGACAGAAAGTGAGATGCGAGTGATGTCTGGCCCGGACAGGTGCTTTTATAGTCGGGGCGCTGCGGCGCATCATTTGACGCAGGAGCAGCGGAAGACGGGGTGTGTGTGTGTGTGTGTGTGTGTGTGTGTGTGTGTGTGTGTGTGTGTGTGTGTGTGTGTGTGTGTGTGTGTGTGTGTGTGTGTGAGGGGGGAAGGGGGGCACCTGCAGAAAGCCTCCACCCTCCTGGGAGACTCCGAGTCACTCATGCAGCTCATCCCATCTTACACTGCAGTTCCCGAACACACACACACACACACACACACACACACACCCCCACACACACACACACACACACACACACAGTTTGCATTCGGGACGTTTTCTCCAATATTTTTCTTTCTTTTTTTATTTGCTTTGTTTGCCAAACTTTTCATATTTCTTGTGGGGTGTTTATCTTACTGTGACGATCAAGCAGTCAAATCGCAGATGTTTTCTTTTTTAAATTATTATTATTATTTTAAATTATTATTATTATTATTATTATTATTATTATTATTATTATTAATTTTTTTTTCTTATTTTATTTTATTTTGGCCTTTTCATGTCGCTGTCCACTGGCGCTGCGGTTTTCCCTGCTGGCGCTGCAGAATGCTGAACGGGATCGATGTGGCGCAGCCAGAGCGCGTTGCTGGTGCGGCAGTCTGAACCCAGTCGCCTTCATGCGCCTCCAGTCCGCATTATGCTGCTCTGAGTCACGAGCTGAACAGTGAGACTAAAGAGGAACATGAGCTTTTTTGCTGAAAAGAGTAGAAATAATCAGAATAGTAGCTGGAAACACTGTTTGTTTATATGCGTGCGTTCTGGTGAGGGGTGATGAATATTTCGGAGGTCACACGCGCATCCGTCTCCGGATATATTAGCCCTGGGAGGAAACGTGAGGTCCGGAGTCCCGCCCGGACTCCTGGGAGTTTGGATGCTGCGCTGGCCTTGGTTCTGATCCAGGCAGCAGGGCAGAACCACGCCCCTGTTTTGGAGAGGAGACCAACCCCCACCACGCCGGGGACTGCAGCCTCGCCACCTCCAAACACCCTCCGAGGCGCCTGATGAAAGAGGAATAAAAAACGACTGTCTGGCCAACAGCCAGGCAGTCAAATCAAAGAGAACCTGAAGGTCTGGGTTTAAAACGAAACGGAAAAAATGGCGAAAAACTGACATCAGTGCATGACGAAGCAACCCGGCAAAAAAAGGTGGCAGTTTAGAATATGAAGAACGTTGCATTTCGTCACGTGCAGTGATCAATGTGATCATCATATCAGTGTGTGATGGGCACTAACCGGGCCAATCAGTGGACAGAAGGAGAACTTATGAACGATGCTGTGTGAAAGTGATATTTTCCTCAGATTTTCTTAAATGATCGATTCAAATGATGGTCAGTGTCATTTTCAAGTCGTGAACAATGACAGTATAAATCAAATTTTACTGAACAACGCTCCCCATGTGAACAGTATTTTTTTCCAAATAAAAAGCTCAAAATGCACTTTTCCAAATTATTAGGCACAGTAGATTTTCTAAACATTTTATGGATTATAAAGAAATGCAAACGGTCATTCTTTGAACGTGCAGCATGAAGTGATCACATGTACTAAAATCAAAAGCTATTTCAATCAGAAACATCTTAACAGACCCAGTTACATGTTAACATTGGATCCCTTCCTTGATGTCACCTGAACAATTCTTGCATCCATTGAACTTGTGAGTTTGTGGAAAGTTTCTGCCTGAATTTTTTAAAATTTTTTGCAGGATGTCTGAAAACCTTCCCAGAGTTGCAGTTTGATATGAACTGCATCCCACCCTCACATCTTCTGCTTGAGGAAACTCAAAAGGTAATCAATAGGGTCAGAGGTCAGAGGAGGATGGTGACCACACCATGAGTTTCTCCCCTTTTATGCCCATTGCAGCCAATGACACAGTGGTATTCCTTGCAGCATCAGATGGTGCATTATCATGCATGAAGATGACTTTGCCACTGAAGGTCCGGCTCTTCTCTTTGAACCATGAAAGAAAGTGATCAGTCAGAAAGTCCATATACTTTGCTGAGGTCATTTTCACATCTTCAGGGACTCTGAAAGGGTCTACCAATGATTCTCTCCCCTTGCTGACGTCAAAATATAATCTTTCTGATACTTAAATCCAATTTGCATAATAATTTGGAAAACGATCTGGTCTGCTTGTAATTTTAGCTTTTTGGGTTTTTTTTAAAGACATCATCAGACACAAAATTATGAAGTATTATTCAGTCTTTGGCATTTCAAACACTAAAATAATAATAAAATTAATACACACAGCATAATTACAAAGCGATACATTGATGCTGAAGAAACTTTTTTTTTTTTTCCAAAATATCTATAGCAGTATAGAGTAGCGATACTTCATAATACTATTAGAGTCAATGACATTTATCAGCTTATTTGACAGGAACAATGCACACAAACAACAGAACAAGCAAATGTAACTGAGTGAACTGAACACAAATGCACAGCACACATTTAAATTAATCAGTATCACATTAAATCTTAATAAAGAGTTTTGTCACTGCAGTGGGATAAAAAGGGGGGAAATTTCAAACCTCAACACTGTGTATTGCGTCCGTGATGTGAATTAAATCCACTAGAGGGCGGTATTGCACCAATAATGCGAAGCTTCCTGGTCTCATAAATGAGGAGGCTGTTTCCTGCTTGCCGTGTAAAATCATGGCATAAAAATGAACGTTCATTTGAAATATCAAGCTGCAGTCTGCACAAAAGCTGCATTCAGTCAGTAGATTGTTGAATTTGCTCGGCTGAGTTATTTTGTTTTTGAATGAACTTCTGCTGTCAAAGGAAAAAAAAAAGGTCATAATTTAATGAGAACAGAGTCGATAATCATATGAGAATAAAGTCAGAATTATTTTCCGGATGAACTGGCAATGCTACAACTGTGTTCTCGTCATTAGTCCGTGGTTTTTCCTTGTGGGGCCCTCAGAGCGGCCCCTTCGAGCAAAATCCCACTCGGAAATCAGCCTTTCGTTTCAGGTTCTGATGTCGGGTGTGAACTCAAGAAAACCAAACGATGAGACTGAACCAGAAGATGATCAAACAGGGTATTACTTTTAGGGTTTGCACATCTTTTTCCAGGTTAATCCGGTTCCAGTTTTACTCGTGAAGCACGTTGAATACTGATCCGTGCTGAACAGGGTTGCAGCCCGGATCACAGTCAGTAAGAAACTTGTGACTCACGCTAATGTCGTCGAACACACAGACTTTTCCAGTTTTTGATTGCGATTCAAGTCGTTCGAGTCCAAGGAACTGATTGAAACGTTACAAAGGCAGGAGTGGCCTGGCAGAGGATGAAGATAAGTCAATAGACTGGTGTACATTTCAGAGTTATGCACAAATGCCTTTCTTTTATGGAAAACAAAATAAGTTCATGTAAAGTTGCTCTGTAGCAATTGAAGGTTGACCAATCTTTCTAAATTATTGCAGAAAGTATCGCGTTCCTACAGAGACTACGAGGGAAAGACAACTAACAGTGTCTAACACTACGATAAATGTTGGCTTTTCCTATGGAAAACCAAAGACACGACTGAATCAGTCTGAGAGTTGATGGCTTCGAGCCAGTGATTGTAGCAATGGCGGACAACGTACCCGACTCTAGTACTCGAGGAAAAGTGTTAATACTCATTGTCAAATCTCACTCAGCTGCAGGTACATGTTGATCGGGCAAAGATTTACTCAAGTCAAAAAAGTGCTGATGTGCCTAGTTATGAAAATACAGGAGTAGTCCAAGGAATTGAAAATCCCATTTGTGAGTGGCTACTGTGATTGGTTCCCCTTCTTGTGAGGAGCACAGCATGTGCTTCTTGGTGCCTCAGCAAAGAAAAACAGCAACAGTCGACTGAAAGCTACGCTGAGCCACAGGGAACGAGAAACGACAAGCTTCCCAGAAACGCAGAGGAGTGAAAGACATGCAATCCCCCCAAAATAAATACTAACGTAGGGTTACTACTAAAGGTGCACTATTCACCTTCTTTCCCCTGTTATTGCAGTGATCATGTCTCATTTGTGAAGTATTTGGGCCTCCTGTTCTGGAATGGAACAAATCTGACCTGCGATGCAAATGGAGACTTATTTAAAGGGCCGTCGCTTTTTAGTCCTAAAACTAAAAAAAAACTTTACACCTTTGACAATTTACAGATCACTTTTTAGAAAAAAAAAAAAAAAGGCTTTTGTTCCTTTCAATTAAATCTTGTTTGGTTATTGAGTAAACAAAAAAGTACAAAAATGTATTCAAACCTGAAATACCTGAAATTTGATTTTTTGCCTCTTCCTAAGTGCGTTCAGCCGGACTGTTTTTAACCTCTTGGAAAAAACGCTTAAGAGGAATTTCCTCCTTCCTGCCACTGGAACAACCTGATGTGCTTCCAAGTAAAAATGTTGCACAGATCCACCCCAACACGTCACACACCCAAACCGTTGTCTAAAAAACACAAACAAACAAACAAAAAAAACCCATGTCCTTGCATTTTAAACTCTCGACGGTTTAATAGCGGAGGTGTGTTTGTGCATTCCACGACTTCCTCTCACTCAGAAGTGCCAGATGCCCACAAGAGGCCCCTGAAACAAGCGGGCCCCCCGGTTCCCTTTGAAGCCCGTTTCTCTTTGTTGCTTTGATATGCCAGGTGCTCCTCTCAGGTGCTTCTGTTCAGACCCTGTTGGGTTCCGGGCTCTCTCGCTCTTGGACACGCTGGCGGTGTGTGATGTGGCCTCTTCGCTCTCGTCCCCCTGAGATCCCTCTTCTCCTTCGTGCGAAGACGGCCATCTGTCAGTTGCAACACACACGCACTTTCTCTCTCTCTGAGCCGTCGTCTGTGATGGAGGTCGACAGTGCAGAGCCGCTGTTGCCCAGGCGCGCAGCCATGCTGTATCTGGCTGCCGTACAGCTTCGCCGGGAGTGATGCGACCAACTGATGCTCGTTTCCTCCATCGGATCCTGAGGCCGAAGAAGTAGAGCTGGTGTTTGCGTGAGACTGTCGTTTGACTGAATTCCCAAGTTTGTTTGAGCCCTTGCGTCTAAAATGGCAGCCTGAAGGACATGACTGCTTCTTAGGAACCAGATCCTGTTGATAATTATATACAATCACGTTAAATTCGCTTAACAACATATAAGTGTAAAGAAGTCACAACATCTGATGAACAACTGTTTATCTGTACAGGATTTACCTTTCATTTTAAACACATCTAAAGGATACAATGACTGAACAGGCCTGTGCAACAAGCCACCAGTAGAAGCACAAACGTTGCAGGAACGTATGAGACCAAAACTCCCTGGAAAGACCTCCACGATTCTACACATTTTCCACATCTGTCTGGGTTTACTGTCCTCCCCCAACACTTAGTAGACCATTTTCATCAAGAGTGCTTTCAAATCTTTGCTTTTAGAATCTACTTTCACATTCTGCTTTGACCTTTGCTGCAATATTTCAGTCTTTAAAGACTTTGAAGACTTTAACCAGTACATTTGAGCTGCACTAAGTTCTTCTCTAGTTAACTCTCCCTGGTCCTTCAGACATGATCTTGTGTTATTAACAAAGCGCTTTATCCATGCAGTGATTCTTAACACTTAACTTTCTAAGTTTAAAAGAGGCTCAATGCCAGTGAGCTTCATAACAGACCATATCCAGACCTTAGCTCCCCGTTCACTTCATCCACTACATAATCCCAGGTTTTGGGATCAATGATGCTTGAATCTCTTAGCATCTGGTTTATAAAGTCATTTAGCTCCTTGGAGATGCATCAGGAAATTCAAGATTCTCTAATAGATGTTCCAGATCTATTGATGCAGGGTCATAAATGGTTTTTACAGTTTTCAAGGAGCTTTTGCTCATTGATTTTTCTTCATCAAACATCTGCATGTGGACCTGCAGGTTCTCCTCACCTGCAGCTTCATATTTCGATTGAAGCTCCTCGTAGCGAGTCTTGATTTGGTCCAGCTCTTGTTGGAGGGCGTCACTTTTCTCTTTCTCTGCCTGGATTTGTGACCTGAATGCTTCCTCACCAATATGAGCTACCTTCAATTGCTCAAATTCCTTCTGCAGCAGCCTTTTCGTCTTGTGTTTTATGTCTCTGTGCTTCCTGGAAGTGATTATAGCTCGTCTGAGAGACTCTGAATCAGAAAACTCTTCTCCTGTCAGTAGTTCTCTCTTCATCTCCTTGAGTCTTTTCTGTCCTTGTAACTCAGCTTTTGTTTTCTCCAGACCTCTTTGCACGTTGACCAGCTTTTGGTTCTCCTCAAACCATCTTGCTCTGTCCTTTTCCAAAAGAGAGCCAAGTCTCTGGATCTCTCTGTAACTCAATGGGAGGCGTTCTGTTCTCAATCCAGCCTTGCAGATTTTGTCCAGCTCTCCAGGCTCCATGCTGGGGTCTCATCTCACCGTTGGAGGAATGTGTCCTTTGGTTCAACATGTTTGGACAAAACAATGTTTGTTAAAATCAGTTTTGATCCACAAACTTTGAAAGCGTTTTGCGAAGGTCTGAACTTGTCAGTAGTGCAGCAAGCAATGACCAGAATGTAGAAGTTTGTTACATACATAAGGTGCTGATGACATCATAAGCATGGCTCTAGTTGTGACATCACAGTTTTTGTGGAATGATGATGTGAGTGTTTGAGGAATCTACCTCACTGACCAACCAACCTCACTCAAAAGGTGTGTGATAAAAGCTGAGATGTTTTTTTGTTTGTTTTTTTGGCAATACTTACATAAAATATGTCTGGATTTACATTTCCAATGAAACCCACAACCTTGCAAAAGTATTCACACCCTCTGACAGGCAGGGGTTAAAATAGTTTTTTTATTCTTCAAAGAAATATAAATATATATAAAAATTTGGGGCCCTGTCAATTACAAAATTAATCATATTGGGGGTTTTTTTCAAACAATTCCTCTTGTGATTCGAGCAGCTCGATTAAAAAAAAATATCTGCTTCGAAGCTCCGCTAAATTATGTTTTATTAAATAGCGCACCGTGTTTTCGCAATCCTTTAAAGAAGTTGGAACAGCAGGGGAGGATTTTTTTTGTCATGGAGCCCAAGATTCCTGGCGGCGCGTTTGCCTGAAATTCACAGGACTCTGGTCCAAAGAATACAGTTTGAGACTGCAGCTCTAGAAAAACATTTTTATTTCACCCCAATCAGTTTCAGCATCAATCTCTAAACATGACTGGTGCGAGAAGAGAAAATAATGTGCAACGCAAATTTTAAAAAACCAAAAACCCACACCGCCGCATTTAAATTTTGACCAACACGACTGCGGCCAGGATCATTGTCTTCTCTCGATTACCGATACCTGATCAAATCCGCTCAGGGTTTGCTGTTTCCATCGCATGATTCATTTGTCGAGTTGTTTTGTTTGGGCGGGTCGTTTCTGCTACACTGAGTGTGTCAGTGCAGGCTCTGACACGCCACCTTGACCTTGTATGATCGGTCAAGGTGGTGCAGGGAGGTTAAGGTCAAAGTAGGACAGGTGTCCAGGTCGTGGATAAGCTGCTAGATTTGACTAATCTGACAAATGAGGGCGTGCAGAGGAAGCGCAGTGACCCTGACACACAAGTAAACACCTGCTTACTCTGTCAAGTTACATTTTGAATACACAAACCTACAGGTAAGCCAGAATAGAAATACCCCTTATTGTCCCACAGTGGGTAAATCCAGGAAAGGTTATGGTGAGGTATTGAATCACGACCTTCTGGGTAAAAGTTCAGGGCACTGCCACCGTCCATCTCTTCGGTGATGATGCTAATGCTCAGCTTGTTTGGATTTTTATTCTTCTTGCTTCTGCTGGTTCTTCTGCCTGGACAGGGTGCTGGCATACAGATAAAACTTGGACTGAACTGGGGGGATTTTATCCCTGCAACAACATGTCTGAAGGCTGAACACCACAAACAGACTGAGACACGGAGCCAGGTGGGTAAACAAGGGTTTCAAATAGTTTATTCTTTGTTATCACAACTGCTGCTCCACAATTCATTGTCAGAGGGCGTCTCCTGACCCGACGTAGTGATTTGTTTAGAAGACAATGCTCAAATTCCCCAATTTTTAAAAAGTAAGTGCAGAAAAAAAAACATCCAACCACCCGGGAAACGGAAACTGGTCCTTCCTGAAGAGAAAGGTGGCGGAGAGGAGGGAACGGGTCGGGGGCGATGTTCATGGAGCGACGACACGGCGTGCGTTTTCTGTGTGTGATGCATGAAAGAGCGCCACGAGGGAACGGAATGACCATTCCTGTACAACATAGGGCTTTCTCGCGTCGGGTCGTACTTTCATTACCGTTTTAAGGCATGGTTAGCCATCTTGGATGGAGGGAGAGAGACTCCCTTGAAGCTTAAACGACTGGTCTGACTGCAGGCTTGTTCTTCGAGAGATTCAACACCGGCTTCTTAAGCCGGATGCCGAGAGCACCGGAGGAAGGGGGGGTCGTTTTGAGGGGCGTGGGCAGCGACCGCACGCAAGCCGACACGGAGGGAGTCGTGCTCGCACACAGCAGCTGGGAAATGAACGGGCCGATCCAGAAAACTCACAGGTGGACTGGAAGTGAAGGTGAGGGGCAGTTGTAGTCGTAAACGGGGGAACAGGAAAATAGCCAGTCGGCGTTTCTGCCACCCCGAAATAAAATGCTATCTGAAGACAGCGACAAATACGCACACACGCACGCTCACACACACACACACACACGCACGCACACGCACACACACAGGTGGCATTTCAGTGAAACACAGCTGCACCTACTCTTACGTCTGTTTTTGTGTGGTAGCGTCTATTTCGCGGTTCCTCTCCGTTGGAAAAAAGGAAACAAAAAAAAAACTTTAAACTTGACAAAAATAAGCAGCATGCCACACGAACAGACCAAACAATTCTAATCTAAGTTTTTTAGATTTTAGAGAGTTTTTTAAAATTTTTTTTTCTGTCATTGGTGTACCATGTTAATGCTTTAGCTGAGCTTTACAAGTAGAGCATGCGCAAGCGGGGAGCTTCCTTCAGCGTTGCGCCGCTGCACTGCGGTCTGTGTACATTCAGGTATTTGTGAAACCCCCCCCAAACCCCCCCGAGGGCACGCGGAGCCGCGCGGCCACGTTGGGAGTTGTAGGTGAGGGACAGGTGGGGGGAGGATGGGATGTTGGATCGTTGCCTCCCGAGAATTTGGCCACCAAATTTCTACCAGTAGAGATGCACCGATCCGTCGGCCGGAGATCAGAACCTGAATCTATGAGAGGATGGAATCCTGACTGAGGTCCAGCCACTTTTGGTCTAAATATGGATTAACTCGTGATGATTTCATGCACTTTTGTTCAGTTCAATAAAAGTCATTTGAACTTTTGAGGCTGCAAGTCAACTTGTACCCCCGTTTTGCTCCAAATTGATGCCCTTTGACTCCTTCAGACTTTGATTTTGTGCTGTAAACAAGCCAGTTTGTCCTGATGTGGGCGCCATTTCATCCTGACAGTTCCACCATGTTCACGCCGCGTACCTGGCAAAGTTTTTTCATAAAGATGAATTCAGAATCATAATTTAGGACCATCTGAACATTTGAAATATTTTTCCATGTCAGATAATGTTTTTAGGCTAAATGTCTGGCGAATTAGAAATGAAAGACTAGTATGAATGACTCATTTAATTTAGTGAAAATTTAGAGCTTCACTTGTAAAGTTAATTAAAATGCAAAGGTCTAAACAGGAAGAAAGGAGCCATGCGATATATTTATTGAATGCAGGTACAAAATGTTCAAAACGGCTTTGACGGGAGTACAAACTGACTCTTGCAAGGTACAAAAAGTCCAATATAGGAGGGCACCATTTTGTTTCTAAGAGGAATAAATACATAAAAAAAAAAAAAAAAGTATAGAACCACCAAATCAAAGGTAAAATGCCAAATAGACATAATGACCAGCATCCAGTTAGGGCCAAACGGGGAGAAATCTTTAATTACCTCAATTTGTGTTTAACCCAACTCTAATACTTCAATTCATTTTTTTTCTCTTTGCGTTACAATCTGTAGAAAAAAAAAAATAAAAATAAGTGAAAATAAAAATTTGGCCAAATCAGCAGGTCAAACCTCACAGTGAACCAGAATCGACCAGGAGAATCCTGATTGGTGCATCTCCATTGCTCTCAGGCTTTTTAATCCAGATTTTTCCAAAGTTATATTGAGTTTTTTTTTTTTTTTGCTGTTGCTGTTCCGCCGTCCCCCACGCCGTTAACCGGACAGGACGGCTTTCAAACACAAGGAAATAAAACTGAAAGAAAAGAAAACAAACCACGATGAAACTGTGCCAAATTCAACAGACACGAACGCCTCGAGGCACTAGAGACTTTTCTAAGCATTCTAAGGATCGACTTTGCTGTGCAAACCAACTACGTTGTAGGAAACTCTCCATAAAACTCACAAAAATGAACAGAAGCTATGACTAAGTATATATATATTTATCTATATATATTTTTTTTGTTTTTTATAGAGTCATCTATATATTTAGGATATCTAATAAATACATTTGGTGATAGACATAGAACTCTTTCTGAGAACTATTTACATTAAAAGGTGTACATTTGTCCAGAAATAATAAATAGCTATGATGGCAAGGCAAAGGATTTATTATTTTTTTTCTGTGGTTTTTGACATTTTAGTGCTTTTTAAGAGGAGAAAACACAGAAAACTTTGGGCCTCTGACTAAGTGTTCCCGCTAAAAAAAAAATAAAAAAAATAAAGAAAAACCCCACCCTATCCTGACCCAAACTCAACCTTCATGTAATTAATACGACTGCCCACTTTCAGAACACACAAAAAGTTCATCTCAGTCTCACCAGCTTCTCCTCTTTATGTCGTGGAATGTGTTCAAGTCTCTCGACTGCTTTTAGGTAGATGGGCTTTTCCCTTCCTGTGAACAGCTGGGGGCAGTGACAGATTAGCGTACAACGATGTGCTAGCACCTGGCGAAAAAACAAACAAACAAACAAAAAAAAAAAGGTCAATGGCCGTCGCCCATTCACGGGGGGCGGGGAGAGAAAAAGGGGAACGCTGTAAAAAAAACGACGCCGTCGTCAGAGAGAGGCAGGACCCGTCGAGAACCCGCAAACATCTTCGCAATCTCGCTTTTTTTCCTTCTCGCCGCGAGTGGCAGAGGTGAACGTAAAAAAAAAACAAACAAAAAATAAAAGGGTCACAAAAGGAGCCTGCCGGCTAAAGCTTCAGTCACCACAGGATGTATTGCTGCCGGCTCAGATAGTTTAGGTCGGTCTGGTTTAGCGTCCACAGAGTCTGCCGACAGACATGTTTCACAAACATTCACTTCATCTGGGAGGGGGCGGGGCTTTACAAGAGACGGCGTTTGAAAAAGATGACAGTTTTTGTTTACAAAAGCAATTTCAAGTGCAAGGTACCATGCACTGATGTTTCAGTGGCGAGAGGGGCAGAAAAACGGGCCCCGCGTCACCGAGGAGAGGTGTGTATGTGTGTGTGTGTGTGTGCACGCGCGCATGCGTGTGTATGTCTGTGTGTGTGCGTGTGTGTGTGTGTCATAGAAGAGAATAATCTCTTAGAAGTGCTTCCCATGGCTCTTGAGGCGTAGAAAAAGAGGCAGTGGGACATTGTGTGGTAACATTCTCTGGCTGAAAGTTGTGTTTCTGGAGGACGGAGAGACAGAAAGGGGGCAGAGTGTCTTTCAAATCCCACTCGTTTGATTGGCACAGAGCGGAGAGGAGCGGAGCGGGCAACGCCCTTAAGACTGACCGCTGATGATGATGAAGAAGAAGAGCAGAGTGTGTGTGGGCGTCTTTGAGCTGCTGCAGTCTGAGTGGAAGTCAGCTGCAAAGGAGAAGAGGACGGGTGGGTGGGACCAAGGTGGAGAGGGGGGGGCGGGGTCTGAGCAGGTAGAAGTGGTGAGATGTAGGTTTTGGGTGGAGGTTGGGGTGGGTGGGTGTCGGCTTGGCGGTCCAGGCTGTTTATAGGCTGCAGGCCAGCTGCTTGGCCGTCTCCTGAGTGTCCTGCAGGCGCTGCAGGCTGGCGCTGGAGTAGCCCTCGTCGCTGCAGCTGCTCCGCAGGCTGCCTCGCTCGTCCCCTGAGTCACTCACGCTGCTGGTGCTCCACTCCAGGTCACCCAGCAGGTAGTCCGTCCCCTCCACGTCCACGTCCAGGTCCTCTGTGGAAGACATTGCATTAGAAGGAAAAACTAAAATGCAACTATCAAATTCAGGGATTGATGACATTTTTTAAAAATGTGTAGTTCCTGAAAGAAAGATTTATTCAAGCTGTGGGACCCAGTTTGGTTGACGTAAGCTTTCACACCGACTAACTGGTTAATCAGTCGTTAAACACGGCAGTTTTTAGACGAAGCCGCTAAGCTCCAATTCTTTCGGCTGGAGCAACAAAAATCAAGCTGGACTTTATCCAATCAGCCACAATAAAACCCTTCAAACCTGCAGCACAGCTGACTCAGGCAGTGACTCACTCGCTGCGTTTAGTCCATCAGTGCTCGGGTCTGGGTCGGAACAGTCTCGCATGCAGAAATGTGCTGCTTCTATGAAATACAAAGATGTCAAAATGCACCTTGGCTGCATCTCCGGACGGCAAAGTTTAACCATGTGCTGATTTTTTAAAAAAATGTCAAGTTTTCCTGATCAGCTTTGGTTCCAGTTAAAAAGGATTTTTTGTTCTTTTAGCTTTTTGATCGAAAAACATCTGGAACACCTCTGGTTCCCGACCAAGAGGTTACTCATGTTGTTGCATAAATTTTGGTGGGTGGACATATGACGCCATTGGCGTCAATCGCTATATCTGTATAGCGAGTGACGCTATATAGATATACAGATATATCTTCCAAACTATATCTGTTCAAGGACCTCCGCATTTTTGTAACCTTCAACATATTTACCATAGAAACTCTGTGGGCTGCTAATGCGCTGCTCTAGCGCCCCCTAACATCGAGTTTAGCAGGTTTTTTGGGGGGGGAAACCCTGACGGGTATCAGACTTTGAATCTGCGTTGTTGCCGCTCACCTTGGTCAGAGTCAGACTTGTCCGAGGAGCGGGTGGAGCCGGTGCTGTCCATGCGGGTCCGCTCCACCCCCAGCTGCTCCAGGCGCCTCCTCAGGTGTCTCCGCTCCCGCTGTAGCTGCTCCAAGGTGTGCTGAGCTCTCCTGTCGCTCTCCTCTAGCCTCTGAACATCGGGGCAGACAGGAAACGGAGGCCTTTAGGAGCTGCTGATACAGCCGGACAGTTTGTACCCTTTACAGTATTCAGAACTTTTTCAAATTTGCTCACGCTGCAACAACTAATTTTAGACTCAATGGATGCTCTGCTGTTCTATGAAGGCCTAAGACATTTGTAGGAGAACATTAGCGAACAAACTGCATCATAAAGACCTACCTGGACATGGCCATCCACAAGCTTAGCAAGGAGCGCGCAGCAGAAAACTAACTCTGCACCTCACCCTGAACCTCCGCTAGTTAGTGGTGTATGGATGTTTCTCTTCAGGCAGGAAAGGAAAGCTGGTCAGGGTTGACTAAGGTCCAAAAGTTGGAACGGCCTAGTACAATCTGACTCAAGAGTCTAGAGGTAAGACTTAAAACGGAGGTTCTTCATCTCGTCTGAGTCGGAGCTGCTTTGTAGACAAGCAAGGGACGAGTCTCTAGATGCTGTTGGAAAGACATTGTATCGGTCTAGCACATGAAATCCCAACAGAGCTTGTGGAAAAATCTTGAACATGATTGTCGGAATGAATGAAATTCAAAACTATTGTAACGAACTAACACGGATTAAATGTGCTGTTCTTTTCTCAGGATTGTTGTCCAGGTGACAGGGTGAGGTCCAACAGATTTACGTCCAGTGGAGGAACACCACAGCTTTTGCTGTGATGCTCCACTTCATGCACAGGTAGAAATATTGAATAGAAATGGCTTCGGGTTCATTTCAAACGTAAAGGACACGGAGATGGGAAAAGAAGACGGAAAGGTTTAAAGGAAACTAAGACAGACAGAAGGAGAGAGAACACCACCCGAGGAAGTCTGCTTCTACACCTGCAGGGAGAGCGAGAGAGAGAAAGAAAGAAGAAAACAAGAAACCATAGCAACAAACAAATGCGTTTTACTCGTATTAGTACCTTTATATGTTCTTTGGCCTTCATCAGCAGGCTGAGGGTGGTGTGCCTGTTGGCGTCTGGTCCCAAAGGAACGAGAGATTTCAAGCGCTCCAGGCAGAGTCGTAGATGTGCCCGTCTGGAGAGAGAAGACAGTCAAATTAAAAAAGGGGAGGGGGGAAAAAAAATGATTGAAGCAATCAAACCAAACTATTTCCTCCTCAGAAACAGAGGCAAACAATGCCTCTGCGTTTTAGTAAGTATGAGTTTGACTCGCGGAGTCCACCGTTAACCTTGTGTGGGCTGAGATATTCTTGGATTTCACCGCTTTAGCGCATTGTGATCCATACTGCCTGCTGCACGGTACTTTCCAAAGAGAGGCCGGCTACGCTCTTCAGAAAGGACACATGGAATGAGAAATCCACCTCCTCCGCAAACGGTGCCAACAGGCGCGCATTGTGGCTGGAGCTGCTCGGCACCACGAGCCGAACTGAATGATTTGTCTAAATATGGAGGCACTTCCTTCCAGCTGGCAGCATATTACTACGACACACGGCTCGGGAACATCACTTTGAACATTCGGTGATAACCGTGCACACACACACACACACACACACACACACACACACACACACACACACACACACGCACACACACACATGGACTGCAATCATTGTTCAGAGCATTGTTCACACATTCTGAAAGGCCCCCAAAAATATGCAACCACCAGTGGGAGGATGTTCATTCATCAGAAAAAGAAAAGCAGTGTTCTTACACTTCCAAAACACTTTGAGATGACATTTTTTTTTATCAATGTTCTCCGCAAGAGAAGAGCAAAAGCGTTGCATTTATTTACTTTTTTTTTTTTTTTTTTTAATGTATGGGCTTTTTAAGACCCAAACAGTTAAACAGTAAATAGGGCGGCGTGCTCCAAGAGCGAGTTAATTATCTCTTCTGTGTATTAAGTAGCAGATGTTTCTCACTGTGTCTTTGTCTATTTTAAGCTGAATCTTCAGTTAAAAAAAAAAACAAACAAAACAACTCATCCCATCTATTTTGATGTCGCTTTTTTTTTTTTTTTTACATGTGCAACACTTTCTGCACTTCCTGATCTGAGAGAACAATGGACAACAGACGAGAAGTACTTCCTAATTACTGAAAGTATAGCCGCTGAAGAAATGTGGGAATCAGCCACAAATCTACCACTGGAGGAAGTTCAGAGTTACGGCTGCAAAAACGTTTCCATGCTAAAATGTGCAGCGGAAACGTTACACTTTATTAAGTTTTGACTTGACTTGCGCTTTGCTTTCTTAAGTCGTAGGAAGCTTCACTGGCCTTCTCCGCTACGATCTGTGTGAACCAAACACAGAGGAGAGTGTGGCACGAAAAAACAAAAACAAACGAAACATGCATTGCTCAGTGTTAGAGAACTGGCATGTTGGGGGTGGCCATGTCGCCATAACAACCATCAGACACCATCCACGGAGGCACGAGACAGAAAATACCATTTCTTTCCCCGTGTTTTTGACTTATGAGCTCAAAAACAAATATATTTTATTGTTTTTAATCAGTTATTTAGGTTATTTAACCACTAGTTGGATGCGAAGCGTTATTCTACCCATTCAGCTTGTAATTGTTTCAGGGACTCAGGATCATTCGTGAACGACTGTGAACGCTGACATCAGCACTTCTGCTACATGTTTAGCATTGAGAGGCCATTTCAGCACAACTTCAACACAACAGTAATCTTTTCCAGCATCCTGTCAGACTGCTTTTCTTTTAAAGCAAAAACGAAATCCCAGGTGGGCCAGTAGGATCGGGTTCGTCGACCATTGCTGTTTGCAAATAGAATCCGGGTCAGACCCCAGTGGACCGAGAGATTCCAGAAGGGACTTTGTTTTTCTTTTTTCTTCTACATACAAAAGAAAAAAGTCATTAATTACACGATAAAGTCCCAGCCCTAATTTGAAGGGATCTTTACCGATGACGCAGAAATCTGTCTGCACTTCTCGTTTCTCCCTTCTCCTCTCTTTGGCTGCAAACGAACAAACATAACCACTTCTGCTCCACTCACTTTTGGAGCAGAAAATGCTGAGCGGCATCGAAACGGGACCAGCAAACAGATCAAACCCCCGACTTCACATGTGAACAGATTAGTACAGTGACCTCCCCGGTTCACGTTTACATTTCTCTTCCCTGAGAAACGCCTGCTGCAGTTCGGTGCGCGGAGCTAACCACTTGATCCCCATTGTTACGCAACACACACCTCCGGCCAGGCTGGGAGTGTGTACGTGTCTGAGTGCTTGTGTTTGCCTGAGCGAGTGCGCCCCGCGTACGTCAGACTCGTCCCGACAGCAAAGTGTTTAAATGTTGCGTCCCGTCCCCTCCGCCCCTCGTTCCCTACAGGCGGCTGAAGGCCTGGCACGCCACCGCCGTCTGAGTCACAGCTATTCAAATCGGACACAATGACAGATGTACAACTGGTTTGACTGTGGGCAGAGGAAGCTTTTAATTACATCCTCAACACCTCGCGCCGCGGTGAGAAGCTTTTGCACGCACACACAAACTCGCACACGTAGCGCTGCAGTCAACAGCTGAGAACAGGCGTCTACTTCTCAGCTGACTCCGTCCAAAGGGCGTCCAAAAGTGCCATTACATAACCTGGCAGCGTCCCCGCCCAGGTTGTTCTGACATAATAAGGGCTCAAAGGGGCAAGCTAATGTTTGCTAAACAACGCCGTCGAGTAGCACACTCGTCAGGTCACAGCCAAGTGACACGGCCACAGCACTCTGCGCCTCATCGGCGACAAGTTATTCAGGTTTAGTGTGTCAACGGGTGAGAATGTTCTTCTCGGCCTAAAGACGGAGCCGGTTCCAAACTAAAAGTTGAAAGTCCGGCCACTTCGTCGCCCTGCAGCTGAAAATAGTTTGTTTTTTCCTCTCAGAACCACATGTAGGTCAACTGGAGCCCTCCGGCCCCTGACAGCAGTAAATCACCTCGCTGTCCTTGCATTCGCCCTCTGACCCCTTGGAGGCGGCGCGGAGAGACTTGCGTGCGAGTAGAAAATGCGCTGCTGATTGGAGTCGGGTTACGGCCGAAGTAAACACACACGCACACACACACACACACACACACACGCAGGGACGCTGCAGTGTGTGTGTGAGCAGGATTCGGATTTGGCGGATGGCAATCTGCACGCACCACGACGGCTTTCCGACTCGGAATTTCTGCAGGATGTTGGAGGCAGGAAAAGGTTCAGAAAGTTCTCCAACAGGGAGATGATTATTATGTTGTTTTTGAATCGGCGGTTGGGAGATATTCGCGTTCGACCAAACTGTCCTAGACAGACACAGAGCAGAGGAGCTTTGGCCCATTGGGAGGAAACATTAGCATGGATCCTCCAGCCGATCAGCTGAGCTGCTGCTTTGGATCAACTATCCCTCTCAGATTTCTGTTCATATAAATGTCGACAACCTTCCTGAGCGCTGTCTTCCGTCACTGAAGCTGCCACGGAGGACTCCTCTCTTTAAGAAACTGCTATGACTACAGGTCTTCTTTACGTCAAACAAGACGCAAGCGGGAAAAGCAAAAGCTAGTTCTCTGCGCCCATTGTGCAAATTAAAAGGAGGAAACGAGAGTTTTGATTCCTGTGACATGACCAGCAGGAGGTGAAAGCATCAACTTTAACCTCCCACCACTCTGCGTCCAAGTGAGACCTCACTACAACTGCAGTAAAACACTAAATGGATCTCGACTTAACTTGTACCATGAACCTTATAGTGATGTCCTCATTGTTATATAAATAGGCCTGCCATGTTAATAAATTTTGCTGGACGATAAATTGTCCCAGAGGTTATTGCGATAAACGATAATATTGTTGTTTTGAGGATATTTCCAAGTGACATAATGGTAATGGCACAACCATGCAGGCACACCCTCTCAAACATCAATGAATTTCAAATTCTAATGAACATTTAACACCGGAACTGGAAGACATTTTAAACATCCAAAATATATAAATAAAATGAGTCATGAAGTCTCTGGAAACAAAAAGGAGCTGGTTGAGACCAAATCACCAGACCGAAGACTTTTGTCCTCCAAAGTTTGGTAGAAAAAGAGAAAAACGATAAATCAATAAAATGGAAATGTTTGAACTTGCTTTAGTTTATCATGCAATTGATTTATTGTTTATTGTAACAGGCCGATATATAAGCATTTGTTGGTTGTTGCAATGTTTCGTCTTTTTTCTCTCTTTCTGCAGGTGTAGACTTCTAGGGCGTTGACTTGTTCTCTCTCCTCCGTTCTCATTTCCTCCTTTCCCTTTGAACCGTTTCCCCTTTCTCTCTTTCTTTTCTATCTCCATTACATTTGAAATAAACCCAAAGAGATTCCCAGATAACGTTTTGGACATGCATCCAGGGGGGCACCAGAGTGAAAGTTGTAACACTCCACTTGTGAAAGTAAATCTGTTGAGCATCACCTCGGCGTTCATTCAAAGTGCTACAATGTATGTAAAGAAATTCTGAATTTCTAATTTCGCAGGTGGAAAAGTGACGCTTTTAAGTTAAAACTGCTGAACCTTTGAGTCCGACGCCGACTTCAGTGTGAGAGTTGAGTGAACTCATTTTAAGGCAGGCTTTCAGGAGTTTATCAGGTGAATGATATTTGGTCTGTCACGATGCCAAGGGCATCAGCCGGCGGTCTGGTGCCCACCTCCAAGTCACGCCTTCAACATGTGAATAAACATCTTCACCCACTGCATGCCATCCAGTCTGCCTTCTGCACGTTCACAACCATTTAACTATTCTCTATGAATCTTTAAATGCAATTCAACATGCAAATAATTGAATTGTTTTAAAGTTGATTAAAATGCTAAATTCAAACCACTACATGTATAAATACACATTTATGCTCTAAGAAAAAAACACTCACTTTTCTGAATGAATCAGTCATGTTCATACTGTTGGCTTTTATTTTGTAATCAGGAAGTGCCTCTTTTAGCTAGCAGCTAGATGGTTTGTTTTTTTTCTCTCTTTTTCCTGAAATGACCAGTAGTCATAAAATGTACCTTGTTTTTTTAGCGAGATGTCTGTTTGGCCCTTGTTATGAAATGAAAACAAAGGTGAACATGTCATTAAGAGACATAAATAACCTTCGATGTGTGAACGGCGTTGGCCATCACATCAAGAAAACATGTAATTGACACTACAGCTAGTCTCGAGTCCAAATCAAGTCTGCAGTGTTCTTTTGTTTGTTTTTATTTTTATTTTTTTTGCGTGAAATAAACGCAATTCAAGTCCACGACCGAAAAGTCACCATCTCTGCCAATAGGTGGCGTATCAGCCAGAGGATTACATAATGACAACAGATAATTAATGAGCTTTTTCTGTTGTAGACTGAAAAACGCAAATCATTATCCGACTCTCGTGATAGTTTTGCATAATCTGAAGAGATGCTACATGTAGTAACGAGCTGATAAAACTGTGATTTTGTGAATTACTTTTGGTGTTTCAACGAGATTAGCTCCTGAGCCAGAGGAGATGGCGAGTCAGCTGATGAAACAAAGACACCTCATGTATCTTTTGGGTGTCAGGAGGCCACGGCGAACAAACGGAGGCTCAGTCAGCGGAAACCTGCTGCAGCGCTCAGCCCAAGGCGTCACTACAACAGCCAACCCTGGTTAACATGACTCTTTCAGTCAGACGGCGCACACTGCGAGTTCTTGTTCTGTCTCAGGACAACACCTGATTTGGTGTTTTATTGAGGCCCGAGGCTTGGATTACAAAAGCCTCGTAAACACGAGGGAAATTTTTTCCCTCAGGAAACTATTCACCGACGAAAAACAAGCCTGAACAATTAGTTTTACTGAAGAGCTGAAATAAATCTGTGCGAGCATTTTAAGTATTGTTTTACAAATTGTATGGGTTTTAAAGAGCCTTTCAAAAGTATTGCGTTTTATGATGTCACTGTAAGAGCATACGAGAGCCAACCTACGAAAATACAAGAAATAAAATTACTGGAATAAAGTAGGATGAGAATAAAGTCGTAATATTACAACTTCATTCTCTAACTTAATTCTTTAAATATTATGACTATCGCCATATTACTACAAACTTTATTCTCATGTTATTTTGATTATTCCAGTCATTTCATAGCCATTCTTGTATGAGTTTATTCTGTTAAAATGACTTTATTCTCATAATAGTATGATTCAGTAGTATATTTACTAATTAGTAAACATGAGGGCAAATAGTTCCAGATTTTATGTAGAGGCATCATCTACTCTGCACTTTTTATGACCAATTCTCTTGATATTTAACAAACAGAGTTTTATGTTGGTCTAGACTGGCACAAACAAAATGTTTTGGTCAACGGGGTAAAATATGAAAATATTCCAAGCATATGGAGAACTATACCATTACTCTGCACCAAAACCCTTAAGAAGAACTTGAACTGTTGCTTTCACATACTGGGAAAACCATTGCATATGCAGGTGAATGGTTTTAAACATGGCCACCGATGGGATGCGTTAAATTACACTCGGAGGATTTTAGTAAAAACTCTGTTGATTAAATGTTTATCATGTGATGATGCTCCACCAATGACTAAGACATGCAGAGACACACACACACACACGCACGCACACGCACACAAACACACACAAATATGAAGACTTTATTACTCACCTGTTCTTTTCCATCTCATTGTGTGTAGACCTGCAGCGGTAAACAAGACAGAAGGAGAATGTGAGCTAAATCAGAGCTAATACAACAGTGGCGGTAATTACACGGGTGAGTAATGACTTCTACATGTGGCATTGCTGCAGTCCAGGACCTGAATGTGGAGGAGTGAGCACCCGAGAAAAAAAGATAAAATAAAAACATGGATGCGTGGGTGTGTACGAGTTGTCTGAAAAGAAATAACAAAGACGGATTTCAGGAAAAATGAAGAAATATTCTGACGTGCAAGCTGGTTTATAAAGGCTTCATTTCCCTCCAGGCTGTTACAGGCTGAATTTATTCATTTTGATTCATTTTGAAAAATACAGACTTTTGCAGTGTGCCCCAAAACACTAGAATTTAAACTGAATATTGTGTTTTGTTTTGTTTTAAATCATAATAATAATAAAAAAGAAATCACACAAAAGAAAGAAAGAAAGGCGTTTTCCAGGCACAGAGTGCCATTTTATGGCAGTATATACCAAACATGACTTAAAATAAATTTTACTTTGTAATGGAATCCCTTGAAATTTGGGTCTCTGTCTCTTTATGAAGCTCCTGCTCTTTCTGAAACTCCGCCTCCAGAAAGTCATCACATGGCTCCTCTGGTAACCAGTTGAAAGTGTTAATGGGCTAATATGTTAATATAGGCGTCACAGGAGTTTGGGACTGCAGCTTGGAGGAGGAGCTTCGTCTGTGAAGGTCGAGCTAGGCCCACAGCTGAATGGTTACCATGGATATTAAAGGATTTCTCAAACATGAAAGAATCAAAGCAACACTTCAGGTTTGTTTTTGATGAGGGAATAATATTATAACATGATGTAAAGCGAAAACGGAAAGTCAATTTTAAATAATATTGCCTCTTTTAGCAAATGGAAAAAAAACTGATCATGTTATTTTATTCTCAAAAACAAACTTTATGGTTGTTTTAAATAAATACACCATGGGGGAACTTTAAGGACCACCTTTACCAACTGACCCGTGATACAGAGATCCACACTCTGATCATATCCCGAACACTAGTCAGTGTAAGATGCCACTCAGCCGTTCATGTTGCCAGATCCTCCAGCGTACATGTTGTCCTGATCAGTGTAAGAGTTGGGTGAAGCACAGCAGAGGTAAAAGGACAGCAGGAGGTGTGTTGATGGCTGGCTTTGCTCCTGCATTGCAGTGGTGCATTCAGTCACAAACAGAGTAGATGTTTAGAGTAGATAGGGGGCAAAGGGGGAATGCGTTTTTCAAAAAGATAAAAAGAAAACTAACTAAAACCAACCTGGGAGAAAACAGTATAAAGAAAATGACGAGTTCAGCTCATCCACCTCCACCTGACCCCCTGTCCCACCATGACTCCCAAAAATAACCTCCGCATTTTCAGCTGCGTTACGCCCCACACCGACTTAAGACACTCATTCGAACTTTGACGTCGAGGCAGGATGTTTGACGTGTTTTACGACTTCCTGTTAGGAATGACGCATTAAAGCTCCTGAAAAAAAAAAAAAAAAAAGATTTTGTTTTGCAGCAGGGGTGATGGTGGATGCTTAAAAGGCTGTAAGTGAAGCCTGTTCTCCTGATGTGGCACAGAGCTGCTTGTGTGGGCATCATCAAGTTTCAGGCAGCCACTTGGGGGTGCTCCATTTCTTGCCCGGCCCCCTCCTCCCCCTCCGGGACAGTGTGCATTCCTGCACAGGGCAGACAGCCACGGGTGACATAACAGATCTGGCAGCGAAGGGATCCTACATATTCAGGCTGGATTTTTTTGGCTCTGGAAGATGTTTCCTCCCGCCTTGGTTCCTGTGATGTTTGCTCCCCCACCCTGGCCCCCACTCCCTTCACACGCAGCAACCACAGCAGCGCTACGGCACATTCGAAATTACAGGAGCTTGCGTAATTCCTTGGGCCGCGAGTGTTTGCGATGATTCGTTTTAGATCAAGGAAGTACTCAACTGGGACGCAAAACCTTTAGGGAGACCGAACAGAGTCAGGTTAAAGTTCAGTTTGATGTCGCACACTGCAAAAACACGACTCATTTGGTCTAGTTTGTAGCGCAAACGTCTTTGTACACTTGAAAACAGATAAAACTAATTTGCATGCAACTCTGCAACCAGATATAGGAGTGTCCGAGGCAGCTTTACTTTACCAATGCAAATAGCTAAACTGCAAGAAGATGCTGAGAAATCTAGTTAAGACTGAACTGAGCCTTTGATTGGTCCCAACTGGTGTTTCTTGATTGGCTGGTTGTAACCTAAGAATCAAAGCTTGTTAGAAAAACCAGTCCTAAGACTGAAAGTTGTTCCTAGTGACATCATTTTAAGAAAACCCTTTGAATTATATGAATTCTAATATTTTTCTTCAAATTTTTACCTAAAAGTTATTCAGAAAGTGCCTAATGCCTAGTTCTCATGGTTTAGTTCGTTAAGACAATCTTAATGATTATCAGGGTGGTTCTTAAAGGGGCAGTATTATATATTTTCTAGGCACATAGTAACTATATTACATACAGCTGATATGAAATTGGGGTTCTGTCTCTTTAAGAAGCTCCTGCTCTTTCTGAAGCTCCGCCTTCAGAAAGGTATCACAACATGGCTCCGCTATTAACGTTTCAGCAACGTTTTTAAATCAGCATTTCACTGAGAAGTAGCTTCTATAATGAGCTCATCCGACACTACCACTATTTCTTGCTAATTTACGCTAACTAGTCTGAAGGAGCTGGGAAAAAGTGGAAAAGTCGCAAGGATTGGAGGTTTGCTTTGTGAGGTGGAAGCTTGGAAACCAGCAGCTTTGAGAAGGTGCCTTGTCTCGAAGGCAGGCCTCTGTCTACCCAAGCGTTTTGCACAGCTGAATGGTTGCCATGGAGATTAAAGGATTTCTCAAACATTCATGAAAGAATCAAAGCAACACTCCAGGTATATTTTTGATGGGAGAACAACATTAGAGCACGATGGAAATCTCAAAGATGCTTCACAGCGTCAACACTATATTCAAGCCATGCTTTCTAAATGACTTTTTCCCTCTACTGATAATGATTTCAGTTCAGAAAAGTGAATGCAGAAGTATAAGGAAGCACAACAGCAAAACAAACACAGAATGAGAAGCTGAAGTCTAACTAGGTCAAACTTATTCTGCTAATTACCACACAAGACCAGCGCAAAGTCATTTCAGTTCACGCTTGACGTGTCTGAAAAGCAGCCGTGGCTCAACGTGTTCGCACATGATCCGAGCTGGAGGCGCACTCCGTCTCTGCAACGTAGCGGGAGTGGCAGAACAACTCATATTGTCATCATCAGTCATATTTCGACAAAACACAGACTCGTATAAAACAATCGGCCGTCATGTGGCATGATTCACCTTAATGGTGCTTCCTGAACCATTTCTGTTTGGCAAATTAGGTCATTGGGACACTTTAAACACCTGGCTGAGTTTAAATCTGCTGCTACGTTTCAAACTTTTTGGGAAAAGAAACATAAAAAAATGGGTAAATATTTGGAAGAAAACAATGATGAGTTTATCAAAAAAAAAAGAAAAAGTCAGGATGTTTCTGCCCCCTCCCCCAACTCCCACGCCAAGATGAACTCCATCAGCAAACACTGATCTACAACGGAGGAATGTCCAACACGTCCCATCTGTGCAGTGCAGAACACAGTAATACTGCAAGTACCACTCAGTTAGTGTAAAGAGTCGGTTCAGTCTGTTTGGGTTGTTGTTTTGGAAGAAGCACAATTAGATAGTTAGATATGCAGACACTGACCCTGTGACTCTTATCTTTATTCTTTTACGCATTGTTTTATTGCTATTTATTCTTTTGAACTGACTTGATATGCTCCTTTTAGAATGAAAAAAATAAAGCTTTTTATTGACCATTATTATTATTACGCTCTGTTTGAAAGAAGCTTGATAAATTGTCTGTATTCCTCTGTAATATATCGACTTCATATTGATTGTACCAGCAGGGACAACAGCTGAAAACTGGCCTTTTAGACCAAGTCTGGCATATCTTTTGGTACGCATCATCCTTTTGAAATAAACAACAGCAGCATTCAGCTTTTATGCTCTAATAACTTGGAACAAACGTCCAGAAAACTGAAAAACTGCCAAAAGACTTCCTCTAAATCAAGGATAAAAAAAATCTGTTTAGAAAATCTGTTTAGAGCTGCCTCTAATTAATAATAATCGGAACATTGGCATTTTGTTAATGACAAAATATAATGTGTAAAAGCGCAGTGCATTATAAGCCTGGCGGGCCACCAGGCTTTAATTGGGCCCCCCAACACGCCAAGTGTTTTATTTTAAATCAATTTTCTTTTTAACAAGTAACAGTCACATTAAAAACACATCAGTTTGTTTTTTTTCTGTCATCATTCCTTTACTGGTCAATTCCTACCTCCATTTAATCTCTTTCTTCTGTTATTTCACTCATCTGCCCAAACTATTTCTGCTTTTTTTATTCCTGTTTGAGTCACATTAAACCCATGGAATAGCACCAAACTAACACTCGTATGAAAAACCCTCCCAGGAACACAAAAACATGAGCTCCTGGGCTTAGAAAAAAAACCCTCCACTGAAACCACCTTTAATCCTGGAACAACACCACCCTTTGTTCTCAAACAGACACAGCGGTTCAGGATTGTCCTGTACATTATCAATGAGGCTCAACAGGTAAAGAACATTCTGTTCGTGTTCTTGGAATGGATCATGAAACTGCACCAAACTTCAGCTATGCATCGCACACGGACGCAGGTCAGGAAACCTGGAGGTTTTAACGTCCAACGCTCGGAGTGAGAGCGGTTCCCTGAATCGGCCTGGAGTCACCTGGGTTGACCCGGCGGGTCTCGGCGACCTGCTGCCCACTTTGAAGCCGGATTGATGTGTGTTGCTGTCAATCAGAACATAAAGCAATGTCTAAATTTACTCCTCCGTCAAACTCGGCTCCGCAGAGTTTTCCATCCGCCATCAACGCTGTACAGTTTACGGATTTGCATGTCGTTTCTAGGTGTTTTGCAAATGTTCAATGATAGTTAAGTTCCAACTTTGCATCGCCATGAACGCTTCAACCAAGAATCGAGTTAAAACCTGAATAATAAGGACTGTGCTACCTTATGCCCTTTTGACGCGAGAGGAAGATATTTTGGTGACACCAGTCTAGGACAAGTGTTAGTTGATCGGTTGGGACAAAAACACATAGAAATTCTGCTGCAAAATGGTATTCTGGCATTTTACATTTGGTCAATTCGCCTGAATCACACAGAAGAAGTTTGTCATCACAAAGAGCAAATTAAGAGCGTGCTAAAACTCAAAGGCATGAATAAAAACCTGAACCTTGCACGGTCTGCTTTGTGAGGCCGAAACTTGGAAACTGCAGCTCTGAGGAGGAGCTGAGCCTTGAAGGCGGAGCTTGTTCCACTCAAGCATTGTGTACAGCTGAATGGTTGCCATGGAGTTTACATCTAGTCAGCACTCCATCATGTGTAGTACAATGTGTTTAACGACCATACTGAGAGGCCGTATCTGGTTTGAAACTTTGAATCCTGTCAGCTGTCGTTCATAAACACATTTGTTTTCTCTCTGGTTATATGCAAATATCATCTTGTTGTCAGTGAACCGCATGTACAGTATAAATATGTAAGTATACTGGAAAAAAGCCTACTTACATATTTGACACTTTTATGTAAATATTTTTTCCCAAATAAGTGTATATATTTTTTCCCCACACATTGATGTTGCTCCCACAATAAATGCAAAGATATTAGTTAATTTATTATGAATTTAGCCTAAGAATAAAGACCAGACAGATTTGTTCAAAACGAGACAAAATACACAGGTCTGAATCAGGGCAACGTCCAGAGATAACATGTGTAAATGAGGTCAACGTGTAGCTTCAATGTGGAAATTAGGTCTATTGCTCAATGGGTTGCTTCTTTTTACAACTTCACAGACTATATTTCCTCTCTATGCTCATTTCCCTCTCTCCTCAGCCAGCACATACACGCTGCGGTTTAGCGTACCTGCCACGTAACTTGGGAAGAATTGCAATGTTGGACATGGACAGTTTATACAGAAATAGATCCATCTGTTCAAGAATTACATCAAATGCTATTTTATGCATTTCCGTATAAACCCTCCTATTATTACTGATTGTAGTTTTCTGGTCGAACACAGATCTTTTAAAAGCCTGACGATTCTGATTTTGTCGATGCAGATTTATTTCGTCTGAAAAGTTGCTGAATACAGTGACAAAGTTGGGACAGTGGATGATTTTCACGTGCACGTATCGCTGAACACATAAAACTAAGGGAATCAGGCGTCAGTGCTAGTTTTATACCCATTTTGTATCGATGACCAGTTGATCTTTTCCACTCCTGCATGAACACTTGCTGTTAGTCACTTTAGCATTCCATGCTGAGAACAGCGACCCGACCAGATGATAAACGATCAAATTAGATTGACTCAAACTGACTTCACCAACAATGGCCCAGCTGGGTAGGCCAACACAATTTAGCCACTCGCCATATATGGGCACACTGGGAACCGTGCGCTTTATTTTCTTAACAAACTGGAGGCAAATCTGTGTCATTTCCTGTTTTCCAAATGCAACCCAAAGTTTCAGCCTTGCAACATGGACCCAGCCCCTACCTCTCCATGTCTGGGCAGGTCGATGCAACAAAAAGCCAACCAGCTGCTTTTTTGTGTGTTTGTTTGTTGTTTTTTTTACCTGCTACTTATGTTTTTCTTGCTCTTGTTTTTCCTCTTGAGGCTTTCCCTCTCCCGGCTGCTGATGAAGGGTGGCATAGAGGCATAGCCATGCTCAGCTTCTGCAAGCAGATAAACAACATCGTGGTCACATGTCTTGTTATTTGGTGGTGCAAAATATAGCCACAGTAAGCATGAACCGAGCATGAGAGAAAAAAAACAAAGAGGAAGACTGCAAGATGTGCCACCTCTTTTGGATCTACGGTAGCATTAATATTATTAATGCCATGGTGCATGCATGCCATTTATTTTATGCAGTATTTTGATACAGTAACCCCCCACCCCCCCTATCAGCTTGGACAATGATGTCATCCTGAACGAGAATAAAGCCCACTAGCTAACCACAACAGAAGGAAAGGAGGGGCCTCCACTGAAACATTGTGTTCCTGCACATCTGAATGCCTCTGCAACATATGCATTCATTCTCTCCTCTTCCCGATTTGCACGGATGTCTTCTCGGAACGCATTTGAAATTCCCCCTAAAATATGAATTATTACCACTAACACGACGATCATAAAGACAACGGGGTAAAGTACACGCTGTTCAAACTCCGAAAAAACAACAACAATAATAATAATAGTGCATGTGTCGCCAGATTACTTGTTGCAAAAATAAAAAAAAATTAAAGCAGGGCTGCAAACGCACATATGTCCATAAAGTCCAGTCACTTGTGGAAGGACGGCCAGTGTGAAGTTTAATCGGGGAAGGAAAGAAAAACAAAACAACAACAAAAGAAGTGAGGCAATAAATATATACATGCATACTTTACCTCTTTCCCTGCGATCGAGGTACTCGGCTGCTTCAATCAACATCTGCACCATTCCGATCGCCGCCATTTTCAACAATAACACTAATATTATAACAATCCGAAGAGGGATTCCAGGAGTGTGTCCAACCTGCTGAAGGTCCTTCCCCAGACTCTTCCTTTCGGCGCTCAGGTGATCTGCTTGTTGTGTCAGCCTTTGTTTTGTTTTGTTTTGTCTTTTGACGGGCGAAGGAGGGGAGACGCGGTGGCCGTGGATCACTGGGTGTATTTAAAAGTTAAAGGTCCCGCAGCATGAAGCACCAGTCGGTTAAACACCGAGACTGCTCTCTTCCTTGTTGAGCCCCCAGATGGTGATTTAAAGGGCTTGGTGGAAGCTAGCTAGCGGCGGGCTAACACAGCTCAACAGTCCTTAACAACCTCAATGCAAGCTAAATAAAACTGCTAGATGCTGACGGGTCTCCGAAGAAAATTCGGCTTGTAGATAAAATTTGAGGATTTTTTCTTTCCACCGAGCGAGTAAATTGTGTCAAGAGGGCAGCTTTGTTTTGAAGTGGGGGGGGAGGAGGTGGGAAAAAAAGGAAAAAGTTGGCTAACGTTTGCAGAAATGGCAAAATGCTAAAATAACGACGGAAAGTTGTTGCTATTTCGGTTGTATTTTGGAAGCGTCAGAAGAAAAAAAAAAACAACGTTAACCTCTACAGTTGCCAGAAGCTGCCAGATAGGAAAATGCTATAAAAAGGAGCTGCTAGTGTTTTAAGTTTATCCAGCGTTAGTGGTTTAAGGCTGGCTGGTTCTGTCTGTGCTGGTTTACAGCTAATGGACCGCCTGAAACGTCTCGTTGGATGCGGACGTACCGAATGACATGGAACAGCGACAGTTTGTCAAAGTGCTTCCAAAATAGTGCCTTGTTAATGTGGACAACAGCTACCTACTGTACTGTAACACAAAGCATCTGTGTGCTGTCACATGATTGGATGCTGGGCATAACAACTAGGTCTCTTATTGGTTAGCTAAACCGTCATTCAACAAAAATGATTCGGCCCCTAACTGAAACTGGGAGTCTCCTTCAGCCATTTTGGCTCTGATTCCCCATTGGTGTTGACGCACCGCTCAAAGCCGAAATGGACGTAGTTTCATTTGACCACAGAGGTGTGTCGTGATTGGCTATTGCCTGATAGACTTCTTCGCTATTGGCTTCAATGCCCAAAAGCAAAAGATAAAATGATAACACACCTTCATGGGTAGCCACGCCTCTTGTGCCATGCTGTTTAACGTTGTACGGCAATGATTGGCTCCCAGTGGTGTTGTTTGCTTTATTTCGCCCTTCGTGATTGGTTCAGCTTCATTCTCTCGCAGACTTGACCCATTCGGTCACCGTCAGCCGGAGGCACAAGCTGCAACAATGCAACACGGGAGGAGTTTTCTCTTGAAATAAATGTAGAAGCCTGTTTGGGACGCTTAGTGTATATATATATACATACAGTATTGTGGACCGAAACAACTCTGTTGTAATTATTTCAGTTATGTGGTCGAAGCAGGCCTCCGGTCTGAACGGCGCAACATGCCGCATTAGAATGTTGCGCTGTTTGACAAATGTGGCGGACTCACTCTCCTAGCTCAAATAGCGCATCCGCGCAAGCGCAAACTGATGTTCAAAATCAAAACAAGCAAATCGCAGACAATATAAGAAACCGGGGTTCTCAGAGAAATTAAATTTGAGACAAACCAGAAGTATCACAAGGCAGATTGTTAATCTGTGGAGGGAAATGAGTAGCACTGCAGGGATTTACAGAACTGCACAAAAAAAGACACTTAAAGGTCTAAAGAAGCTTTCAATAAATGACCCCCGATTATAGCCTATTGATCTTCCCACTTTCATACACAAACCTCATCTCCATTTTGTTTTTCGACTTGTAAGTTGAGGTTCGTAGTCAGTTTGATGAGCAGTATGTTGTGGTTGTGGTTTCCACTGTCCAGCCCTCGACCCCCAGTCACTTCCCCAGGTTTGAGGATCCGACTGCACATTGTATGAATTGCAGAAGTGACAATAGATCCTGTTATTGTTAATGGACGAAAACTAGCTCCTTGGTTTGTCAAACTGTTGCTTGGTACACCACAGGAGGGTTAAAATATGAGCTACCAGCAGTGCATCATCAAGCTTCTTAATTTATGTTTGTGGAAGTGTTGACCCTATTCTTGGTTAAATATGTTTATCTATTAGTGGTAAGTTATTTTCAGAATGCGTTCAGTACTGGGTGAGAAGCAGGACTCCACTACACACAAACCAAGCAGAAAGGTACACAGAAACCGAAAGAGCAAGAAAATAAAGTGTTTGATGATATATCGATGGATAAATGAGTCAAAGATAGTAAGAAAAAAAAAGTTTCATAGTCAGCACTGCATCAGCAATATTTTTTGTATGCATTTATTAAGAATACAGCACAAATCTCAACAACAAAAAGCTCCACCTCCCACCAGGTCTGACCTGAGTGAGAACAACTGGAGGAAAAACTATTTACAAGGTTTAAACAAAAAAAAAAAAAAAAAGACTTGCTGCATTACGAGACACATTCAATAGAAATAAATCCATACTGTCCTTGTCCTCCTGCAGGGAGGAGACTGGTGGTGAAAAACAAGCTCCTGGCACCTTTAAGCTATGAAGTCCAGCGGCCTGTTGAAGCCTCCCTTTCTGTTCATGTACTGCCTAAAAGAGACGGAGCAGGAAACATGACATCACCACTTCCTTTGCAGCACTTGCACATTACATCACTGTTAGCCAGGCTGGGATCTGCGTAGAAACACCTGCAGAGGTGATTGGCTCCTCTACCAGCAGAGCATGCAGTGAACACTCACCGCTAGGCAGGAATGAAACCTCCACATAAAGAGCCAAATTCCAGAAATACAAGGAGATTCTTTACTCTGCTCTAAAGCTTCATAGTGCTGTAATAATGAGCATCAAATTGGAAATGATTTTATGTGTTTAAATGTACCTGTATTTCCTCTTCATGGTAACGTTGACTGCATATGCATTAACTGATCCATCCGTTTTCTTACCCTATGGAAAAAAAAACACATTTATTGTCTTTGTGCAGTAGTTTAAAAATGTCACAAAATTCTATCTGTGTAAAAATTGACTTTTTACACATAAAAATAGAACTTTCCTGTCCTGTACTTGTTTATGTGAAATCTTTAATTGCTGACATTCTGCTAGAAAATATGACACACTTTAAGATGAAAGCAACCTGCAGTTTGTTGAATCTTCAATTTGGCTGCACAATGCACTAGAACAAGGGTGTTCAACATGTGGTTCCAGACCCTCCACTGGCTCTTTGGCCTGTCCACAATGGCTCTTAATAACTCTGGCTAAAAGTGATAAAGATTCAGCTAATGTTTGAAATATACATTTCATAACAAAAGCTGGTTTTACCTGTTTTTGTCTCATGCGTTAACCTGATTTTTTACAACAGAATGATACTACCAATGCTAGCTTTTTTTTTTTTTTGTTATAAAGTTTAGAAATTATGTACTTTTTTAAAAATAAATTTACATATCCATCCTCTTTTGTGCAAAAGTTTTATGTTTTATTTGTATAAAAAAGACAGAATTCCTGAAGTGCATTCATTAAATATATTTAAATTTACCTATTTAAATAAATTTAGACCTATGTAAATAAATACATTTGTCTTAGTTCATAAAGTAATCAAACATTATCTGAAAAAAAGTAACATTTGCAGCTTTGAATAAGTCTTAGCTGGACTCCGGACAAAATACCTCTGAAGGTTGCTGCCCCTTGCGCTAGATCGTATTTGGGTCAACAGTGCCTCCTTGTGGTCGTGTAGCAAACAGCAGCCGCTGTTGCACTCACCTTGGTTGAATCAAAGGAACCGAAGCCCATCGTTTTCATCATCTCAATCTCCTCCTCTGTTTTGCCTTGCATATCCTCAGCTGCAACAGCACAAGAGGAAAAACAAAGGCTGTTTTATCAGCTCAGCTCCGAGTCAGCATGTTGGTGAATGAACGAGTTTCTGCCGCTGACCATACCGGAGATCTGAATGGACTTCCCGGGTTTGTCTTTTGCCTCTTTCTCGCGGTCCTTCTGCCGCCCAGGAGAGAGGGATGAGGAGCGATGGCGCCTGGGAGGAGACCTGTCCGAGGAACAGAAACGCTGCTTCAGGATTTATCGTCACGACTACACACGCAGAAGCAGGAAGTAGAGCCGGGCACAAACGATTAGCAATCCAGACGTTCTGTTCCTTCTCATTACGCCCCTACACAGGACGCTGTGAAAGCAAAACGAGACCTTGAATGATATAGTTATCTTTCTCATGGCTGTTCTACTGTGAGGCGACAGGGACATGGCTTTAGATGTGACATGAGAAACTTCCCCACTGTGGGACATTAGAGGACTTTTCTATTCTATTCACTGTAGATGCAAATAATGACAGTTTTAATGATCGCCGTGATCCACAAACACAAGCAGTGGAACATTTTCACACAGTTACAGCCGAATTTGATTCGCCGCTGATTTCAATCAACATCACAGTTGAGATGTTGTAACTGTGTTTTTCATAAAATTTAAAATAATAATAAAAAAATCACATTGTATGACTAAATAAATTTCATTTCATTGAACGAAAAAAAAGTGCATGATACAATAAAAAAATGTAACTTAAATATTTGGTGCAAAAACACATGGAGCCGTTGGGACTGAATGTTTTTAAAGGCTGCTCCCTGTAAACATTTCAACTGAGGAATCTTTTCATCTATTTATTTATGACTTATCTTTTTCCTGTGAATCTTCTGTGTGTGCTGCCAGGGTTCTCTTGTAAAAGACGTTTTTAATTAAGCTCTTAACAACGCCAGAGGTCAGACGTTTCCTGTAGTTCTCAACCGCTGCAGCAGAGGTTTCGGCTCCACTCCTCCGTGCAGCGCTTTCTGCTTTCAGAGCCGTCGCTAGGCAACACAGATTTTAAGCTCCCTACTGTCCACAATCAAACGATGCACAGCCGCAACCAGCCACCCTCTAATCCTCCAAACAGTTCTGTTTCGGTCTCATCTGACCCCATGACCTCGAGCAGCTCTACATTTTTATTCTTGCCGTCCATCGACAGCTCTTTGGTCTCACATTGTGGACAGCCTGCAGCCTGATTGGGTGGACAGGTGCAATTAATGGGTGGAGCGAAAAAGGGCTTCTTAAAGATGAGCTCGCAGGTCTGTGAGAGACAGAACGTTTTCTGCTTGGTAGCTGATCAAATGCTTATTCTATTAAATTAAACGCAAGTTAACTATTCATACAATGCGATGATCTAGATTTTTCTACATTCTGTCTCTTGCCAGCTTCATTTCCGTTACGATTGTCTGCAAAACTGTCAATATTTTGCTAATGTGAAAGAGCAAAATAACTTTGGAAATGTGGTGTTTCCATTAAATAAGAAATGCAATTAAAATCACATGTGAATAAGTTGTTTACAATAAGTCATTAAAAAAAACATACCACGCCATTGTCCTCCTACAACTTCCTGCTTTCTTCTTTGTCTTTTCTGCCAGTAGTAACATGCAACTGTTTACCATGTGACTCGCGATGCAAAATGAAAATGTTTCTACTGGAGTTTAGCGAAAAACATCATTTATATGAGGTGAAGCCAAGACACGTACTGCAGACCTCCGCAGTCTCCGTCAGCAGGAAAACTGGAAACATCTGCGGTGTATCAGATCATCATTTTCCCACTTTAATCTATAGATACCTGGACTAACAATGAAAGTTTGGAACTTTAAATATGTTCATTTTAAAACTGACTGATTTAAAGGTAAGCTGAGCAGATATATCCTATTTAACAATTAACATCCCTTTTTAAGAAGTGTATTGATAGATGATCTACATAACTCCCTTCACTGTGTACTCTCCAGACCAGTTTGACCCCTTCACTGTAACGTATTACAGTAAAATCAGCTGTAGAGGGGCTTATCTGCCCAGCAGCGTATGAAAACGATCTCGACTGCACCTGGACCTTCTTCTGTGCGGTGAGCGCGAGCGAGATCTGCGGCGGTCTCGGTCCCGGTCCCTCGAGCGAGAGCGGTCCCTGTCCCGCCGGCGTCGCTCGTGTTCTCGCGAGGCCGAGCGGGATCGTCTTCTCTCTGCAAGAGGCAGGAAATGACATCATGTCAGGAACTGGGAGCAATGAATGAGGAATGATCAGCTTCTGAGTGTGTAAAGAAAACTTTAATTTTATTAGCACTACTTGACCTGCTGACCGCTGCTCTGTGGGGATATAGCAAATAAAATGGCTCATTTTGACCAATCATTTTGCCAGCATGTGAAAAAAATAGTTATTCAGTTCATATCTGACTAAAGGAAAAGAGAAATCACTGGAGTAATTCCTTCCAGTTTAGCTTTATTTGACACATCTGTTTTTGCAGCTTATCTGAAGAGTGAGAGGAGACCGCTTTATAACGACTCATTTTAAACATAAATAAACAACTGTAAAATTTTACAATAAGTCTAATCTAGTAAATGGTCACATTACTTTTAATCACTTGAGATAAAACAAATAACAGTGCGCTCCTTCAGCCTCGTAATGACAACAACTTCGACTAATCTATTGAAACTACGTACTTGTGCTTTTAATAATAGATTGCTCTGGTCGAGCAGCAGTAATAAAACTACGTGATTTCGGTTGACAGGGTGCAACTTTCACCGAATCTGACCAAACGACTCCCAGGTTTTCGTGTTCATCTCAGTTAGCCGAGCTTTAGCTTCAGCAGCTCCAGACAGATCTAGAAGCTTCTACAAGGGCTCGGTTTGCTCAGGAGGTTTTAAAGTAGCCCCATATTGTTGTAACCCATTTAAACACGTTGAAACGCCGCTAATTATAGAACTAAAGGGGAAAAACACATTATTCTCAACATAACTGTTCACAGGAATCTAAGCTAACGCTACGTTAGCTACCCAGCAGTAAAAGCTTCGCGTCTTCTTACCTCGTCTCGAAGGTGTTCGGCTCCTGCTTCGACCCATTCTTCCAGCGGCTAAAATTAACCTCTTTTATACCCAGAGATTTAAAGAAACAATATTCTATAAATAACTAAGAAGAAACCGTCATTACATTAGCATGGACCTAACGACAGCTTTGCGTCGGCTTCTCCGTCGTCCTCGGTGATTGGTTGCGCTTCACAGACGTCCTCGCTCTTCCGCTGTGCAGTGCGCCCTCTAGCGACCTGAATGACCGCCACATTATGGTAACTGGAAAAAAAAGAAAAACGAGTGAAGCTGGACTCTTAAAAAAAATAGTGGAATTATTGCATGATAATTACGTGATTATAGCGAACTATTGTGTACACAAGTTTGAAATGTTCCTGCATGTTGCACCTCCACCACACACTTGTAGTTTTTGATTGTAGTTTACAAATGTTCCAACAAGGTTTAGATCTGGAATTACTGCAGAGTTTTAATTTGCCTGCTTTGTAATCTGGCTAAAACCAGTTTTGATGTATGGTGTCACATGTCTGACCCAAAATGTCACTCTCCAAAAACAGTCAAGTCACAGTCCGAAAGGATATGAGGGCAAACGTTTTATAGCGAAAGGAGAAAAAAAGAAATAAAAATTGAGCTTTCTTTGAACAAAAGAATGAAGAAACTAACTGTTTGGAGCGGCCAAGCACAGACCGCTCCAAACAGTCAAGCATGGTGATGGCAGCATCATTTTGCTAGATGAAGGAGGTGAAGAAGAAAGAATTAGGACTGCCATCAAAGTATTCAACTTATTTTTTCTAGAGAGCAAAAAACAAACAAACAAACAAACAAACAAACAAACAAACAAACAAACAAACAAACAAACAAAAACAGTTATTCAACTTCACCTCAAGGCATTAGCGTGTTTTTCAGCATCCACATATTTTTCCCCCCTGTGTTTGTCCTAATAATGCATATTGGGATGGTGGGCCTTCCTAAAGTGAACAGCAGGGGGAGACAAAGACCACGTTGAAATGTGACCCTTAAAAGTCTGCAGTATTGTGGGCTTTAAAGGCTCCACCATAATTTGTAAGCTGTAACATTTCAGATGGTTTTGTGTGTGTGTGTGTGTGTGTGTGTGTGTGTGTGTGTGTGTGTGTGTGTGTGTGTGTGTGTGTGTGTGTTTTTTTCAACCCTGCTGTCTTGCATCAAACTTGGCATTCATTTCCAGACGACTGGCCCATAGAGGAAAAGCAAAAACACGATATCACTCTGCATTTATTCCAGCAAACAATCCTTCATTTAATCCGCCGTTGTCTACATAAACCATTCACGGCGGCACGAAGCCGCAGGAATCGGAGCAGTCATGTTTCATTTGGCCCTGCAGGATCGCTCGTTTGTGCGGCAACGCCGGGCTAACAACAGAGAGAGAGAGAGAGAGAGAGAGAGAGAGAGAGAGAGAAAGAGAGAGAAAGAGAAAGAGGGACCGGAGTCCTTAAACGGCGCTTTATTTTTAGGCCCTCCTGAGAAATGCACGAAAGGGACGAGCGGAGCTGTGAGCCCAAGGTGCTGCTGTGGCAGCTCTGTGTCATGCATTTTAAACGTGGCCGGAGGGGGGGTGGGATTGTAAAAAAAAGAAAAAAAAAGAAAAAGAAAAAAAAAAGGGGAACAACAGAGCAAGGGAAAAGAAGTTTGTCAGAGTTCATTAAGTATCAAGGGAACATTGCTGGAACTGGCAGAGTGAGCCGCGCCGGGGCCCGAGTGCCATTAATCACGACTGACATGGAACCAGGGGCCAAGGGAGAGGAGGAGGAGGAAGGAGGGCGGCTCTGCCAGAGACTCTGGTTGTGATTATAGACTGCGGTCGGTCCGGGCAGCTCGGGCTCTGGGCTGGTGAAGGTACGAAACGCGCCGCTGCCAAAAGGCCGTAAAGCTCAGCTGACCTCACACAGATCACCCTCACATAATCACAGGTAGACATGCGACTCTCTAAACCTCTGAAAGAAAACACACACACACACACACACACGACAGAGTAATTGCTGAGGGGATGAAGTTAAGTCATTTTTGGGCCTCGGAGGTAAAAGAACCGCGGGAGCTTCTGCTACGGAAAGCGAGAGGAAACGCGCGAGTCATACATCTCTGTCTCCTGACTTATTTTCTACCCTGCTTGATTTTTATTTTTTCTTTCGTTTTTTTTTTTTTTTTTTTTTGCGCTGGCTCGCCACACCGTTACTGCCACCGTGGAGAGAGAGAGAGAGAGAAAGAGAGAGAGAGAGAGAGAGAGAGAGAGAGGGGGGGTTGGATGGAGGAAGGAGAGCTCGTGACTCGTGAAGTTTGGAGGCCTCTGTTAAGTGCCGTGCTTGAAAGCCCGTCCAGCCTCATTAGCTGTCAGTTGTAACAATACCGAGCTGGCAGCGGAGACTGCTCCCAGTCTCGGTGCCATAAATCACCGGCTGACAGGCAGTTCAGGGCCCAGACAGGGCTGGGAACCGGCGCACATGCAGGACCAGCTCGCGCTGCTCCGTCTCCCTGTTGTTTCTCTTTTCTCTCACCTCGCGCTCTGTTTTTCCACAGCTCGTTCTTCTCTCTCGCTCTCTCTCTCAATCCGTCTCCATCACACGAACTCACTCCACACTCAAACATGTCAGCGGACAACCCAGAACACATGTGCTTGCATATTTTCCTTATGCACCAATTTTTTTTTGCGAAGCAGACAAAAGAGGTTTGGACAAGTCTGGCATACATATATATATATATATATATATATATATATATATATATATATATATATATATATATATATATATATATATTTAATTGTGGTGGGATGATATGTATTTACCGGGTCTTGATATGTGTTCCTGTGTTTCTCCTCTAATCACTTCTCATGCATACAGTGTAAAAAACAGAAGATATGTCAAAAGGCTTAATATTCAGCATATCCCCGTGTCCTATATTTAAAAGTGGAGCAGGTCTGACTCTACAGCTGCTTTTGCTATTACTTGTCAGATCCATGTGACGCCGTGGCAGAAAACCAGTCAAACTGAAGCTGGACTGGTGAAGGTTTGTTCAGCTAAAACCGAATACTTAAGGGCACATTCACACCAGACCCGTTGTTAACTAGTTGTTGGTTTAAAAATAACTCAGCTGACAGAAATCGTTCTGTACATTCTGTACGAAACGATGGATCACCCAGGAGACCTGAGTAGAGACGGTCAAGTTTGTTTCAGCTTCGAGTGTTTGCATTTGTGGTAATGTGTATCTTTCAGATGAAACTCAAGGACACGTTTGATCATGTTTCACATTTCATTGTCTCATGCACTGTGAGGCGCTGGTCTGAGTTTGGACTTGGCGTTGGTCTTCGAAAAGTCTTGATCTTGCCTCAGCCCAGATACGCTTTAGTTTTGGTCTTGATTTTGGTTTCAGGTTTGGTGGTCTGGACTACAACGGCTCTGGTCAGTGACTGAGTGAGCCTCTGGCGAAGCCATCAAAAAAATGCTTTTGCGATCTTAACCGACCTCAAACAAGAAACAAGAACAAAACTAACGTTTCACACTAGACACCCTGGAGTTTTCTCTGCAAAGACAGATAAAAATGAAGCGGCTCCCATCATGGAACAATGTGTGAATGTCGCATTATAAGCAGCATTTAAAAAAAATTTTTTTAAACAGCCGCAAAAAAATGGAAACGCCAAAGAGATCAGCTTCAGTGTAGGGAATGAAACAGTTCCGTTACAAGCCACAGGTCAGAGCAGGACAAAGCTTTCAAAGTCGTCTAATTGAACTCCTGACATGGGACGTTTCCTTGCACGGCTCCCAGTGAATGTCTGAATCAGCATATGAAGGATGTTATGGTTTGCTTGCAGCCACGTGGCCATGCAGGAGCAGTAGCCGGCTGCCAGCGTCACTTACGGTGAGGCGCGATGATGTATGCGGCGCGCATGGAAAAGAAGGAAGTACAAGAACGCAGGGCTGTGGCCCATTAATCACTGCTCTGGGGCATGTGAAAACACACACACACGCACGCACGCACACACGCACGCACGCACGCACACACACACACACACACACACACACACACATAGTTGTGAGGCTTAAAGTGTCAGTAAGACAGTAAAACCACTTACATGATTTAAAAAGATGAAGCACTGAGCTTCATTTCTGTGTACACAAAAGCTTTTCACGACAAGTATTTCCTGTCCAGGGTGTACCCCGCCTCTCGCCCGGAACGCAGCTGGAGATAGGCACCAGCAACTCCCGACCCCGTTAGGGAGAAGGGTGACGGACAATGGATGGATGGATGGATATTTCCTTAAACTCCAGAGTGTCGCCGTGTTCGTCCGTAGCAGCTGGATCAAACGCTGGCGCCATCTTGTGATGTAATCGGAGTAAGTCAAAGGGTCAACATAAACTACGGCTGAATACACAGCAGCGAAGGAAGTCGTGAAAGATTTCAGCAAAGATTTGATCGATTTATATGCCGTTTTCGGAGAAGAGGTGAGTTGGAGTGATTCCACTGAAGGACTGCAACTTTGTTTTTTCTGAGCAAAATAGTTCAGGAAGCAACGACGAAAACAACGTTTCTACTGTCGCCTTCAGATCACGGAACGGTGACAAACCGATATATGGGTCTAATAACAATTCAATCTAAGTAGGAGGAAGAATTAACTAAGCTTATGTGCCACAAAGGGGAAACGGCAACGGATACAAAGGTTCACAATAAAATATGACTAGTCTTGAACAGTATGATAATATACTGTTCAAGACTATGACAGAACATACTGACCAATCATTAGAGAGATTAATGTCGGACTAATCAACTAATAAGCAAGTATCAGTGCTGGATATTAATTAATAAGTGAGGAAATGATCAAAATACAAACACAGAAGAAACAAACAGTCCAAACACCCCAGGATCATGACAGTGGTGCAAAACCGTTCAATTTTTTGATGTAACTATTGCATTCTGAGATGATTGCCAGTATATAACAATTTAGCCTAAAGAACCTGAAAACACAGTCTCCTCTTTTTTGCTTTCACTGTCGTCTTTAGCGATAACGATACACGATACCAAAAGAATCACGACTGAGACGAACAACTTATTGGGAGAAACCCAACAGGAAACTGCCTTTTGTCTCTCCCTCTGGATGATGAAACCTGGCGTTTGTGATCGAGTGTATCCGCTCGCCTGTGGGTGGACATGGTAATTGGTCCTGTGAAAGTGCTCGGGTTGGCCCAGGGCACATGCCGCTGCAGTACAGTGCGCCGCATCGCTGGGCCGCGGGGGTGTGGGAAAGCGATCGCTGCCGACTTCAGAGGGAATTGCGGAAGGATGGGGAAATTGCAGGCAGATCGGCTTAATGGCTGCGCTGAGGGAAGAGGTTGTAGGGGCCAACAGCTGCTAGCGATCCATCCGGACCAGAATGGAAAGGACCCGCTCGGCGATGATGACGCGTTCACTTTCCAGGAGCCCAGTGTGCTGGGACTTTCCGTCGGCACTCTGTCCGGCAAAAGTTGGTTTTCAAATCGATTTGTTTCGTAATAGTGAAAACCTTCCTGTCTAAGTCAAAAATCCTGGGAATAAAAACAACAACAAAAAAAAGCTCCAGCGCAGTGTAAGAGGCTCGGTAAAACGGGCGATGTGGCTGAAAAACGATATAATCGTTTTATACCAGTCCATATTAATAATTACTGATTTGGTCTTTTGTTTTAATTATCTGAAACACTGCCAAGCTGGTGACCTTTCCTGTTGTATCCACAGTGGTGCAACCTGAAACTGCTGCTGTGCCAGTTAACACAACAGGCTGTTGCTAGGTAACCACCTAGCAACTACTAAGTGGTTGTTGCCTAATATACTTCCCCCAGAATGCTTTAGGGTTCTGGATCAGAGCTCAGTAAAATTATTGATAGTTTTAAAACAGAATTATTGTAACTTGAATAAACTTTAATGAGATGAGAATAAGTTGAATAGTTTAGCTTAAAAACAGAAAACGGTAGAAGAAATGAAAACACACTGAAGTGCAGTCGAAGCCTGATATTTTTCTACGGCTGTCCACTAACTTGTTCCCTTTAGAGCAATATGTGGGACCCTGTTTGAATCCTGCATTGTTCTTCTGTCGCAAAAAAAGCAAACAAGTTCCATCCCTAAAACGTCAAACGTTCCCTGGCGGACGTCAGGCTTAGTTTGAACTGTCAGCCAGACCTGCATGAGAAAAGTTGGATGGGTGCAACGCATCAACATGTGATGGACATCGGTTACCGCTGAGGAAAGAGAGAAATACCGTTCATTCTGCTCCAATCTGGTCTGCGTGGAGGGAAATTGGGAAATGACAGATGAAAACCTAAGTAGTTCAGGACAGCAGCTTGATTCATTCTGGGCAAAGCATCGATTTTTTTCTTTTTTTTTTTTTTTTTTTTGCTGTTGGAAGTTCAATCATGGAGCCATAAAATAAATAGAAAAGAGCCTCGGCTAACCGTCTCTGGTTTGTGTTGTTGATTCGTCAGAGCAGAGGGTGAAAGCTGATGAGGTGAATTTTCTCCCGGCGCTCTGATCCTCACCTCCTGTGGTCATGTGAACAAGCAGCCTCCTTTTACCCCCCCTGCAGCCCCCCCCCAACCAAGCGCGTGCGCGCAAAAGTGCGAGGTTTGCCCTCATCCATGTACACACAAACCCCTCCTGACTCACACCCCATAACCTCACTATGGTCTTACACAGCAGGCCTGCCATAAATCAATGGGCAGGATCATGTCTGCCAGTTAGACTAAACAAGAGCATTTGTGAGGATTTGCTCTCGCTCATTAATCATCCTGACAGCTTGAAAAACACATTTCCCCTTTAATGACTGTATTTGGATAATCAGCTCGGTTTCCCTCTGCCTGGCTCCCCCCACGCCCCCCTTCCCGTTCCCGTCCTCATGTCCCCTCCCCAATTTCTTCCTTTTTTTTTTTTCTTTCTGGCCTCAAGCACATTCACGGTTATGTGGGTGTTTCACTGCTACGGGACAGAGACAGGGAGGAGGGAATGTTTTTGAAATGATTCAAAGAAGAAGTCTTTTAAAGTCTGGAAACTCTTTTTTTTTTTTTTTTTCCCACCCTCAACAAACCGCAAGACGCGGGATGATATGGAGTACCTTACAAACACACTGACTGCGATTCCGTCACAGACGTCGGCGAAAGTTTGTTGACGTTTCGCTAACGTCAAAAAAACTCCCTTTCGTAATTGCGTTTGTTTCCATTAAATAAGAAATTAAAATCACGTGTGAACAAGCAAGGTCACGAGTTGAGTCGTTAAAAAACATGCAGCGCCATTGTCCTCCCACCACTTCCTGTCGACTTATTCTTCGTCTGTTCTGCCAGTAGTAACATCCCGGTGTTGATCACGTGACTTGTGTGAAAAGTGCGAAAAATGTTTCCATCGCAGTTTTGGGAAACACTAATTTCTACACGGCCGAAAAACTATCCTATAGAAAAATGTTTTCCTCCGTTATGCCGTTTAGGAGCGTTAGACCATGATATGTTTAGCAGACATCCAGTTCACACCAAAACAATGGTGAGGCAAAAAAAGAAAGACCTCTAGGGCAGAAAAAAAAACAAACAGAAGTGAGACTAGCGCAGGTTAAGGACTTAAAGTTCTAGGACAATATTTTGTTGTACTATTTTGATAACTATATGTGACAATAAGAATATTACCTAAAAACTATTGTTTCCTCTTTTAGTTCTGACAGCATTTGTGGGGCATCGTTAAGGCACGCAGTCTGCAGTACCTGTCTATTAAAACCCAATAAAGACATTGAGCAGGAACATTATTGATCATGAACGACTTGACTTGGGGGTCACAAAGTTTCACAGTGGAGCTTCAAATTTAAGTTTGCACATGGCTACAACTGGTTCAGACAAACAGCTGCTAGTGCTAAACGTTCAACTTGCTAGCCTCTCTTAGGTCTGACGGCATTTCTGGGGGAGTCGCTAAGACATGTTCCGACATGCACCCGATACGCAATAAATGTTTGTTGAAACCCAAGAATGACTTTGAGCCTTCATTGATCTCAACATGAGTAACGTTAAGGATCGAGAACGACGTGACTTTGGAGTTCGCAAAGTTTCTGTGTTGAGGCAAGGATCGCATAGTGATGAAAAAATCCTTTCAAAGTGGTTGACTGATAGGAGAGAAATTATTTCAGTCCATCAATAGGAGGCTGGTAGATATTCAGTTTAGCTTATGTTCCTGGCAAAATGACAGGTCACTGCTGTAATTAGAGGTGTGTGTGCTGCAACACGTCTGCAAGGAAGTACATATTTACGCCACTGCTTGAAGTTCCTCTGAACAAGGAAATACAGCAGGAAATATCTAGTTTATTTACTGTTAGCTTTTTCTGTTTTGCTTTTTATTTTGGTTATTCTGTTTGTATTTCCTTTTCAGATCCAGTTGAAGCAATTCGTATTGCCTTGTTGCTGAAAATGTGCTGTGTAAATAAATTTCCTTTACCTTTTCACGTCTGTTACTACTATATATACACCAGGACACTTTGTATGTGCACACGTATGAGTTTTCTCTGGGCGTTTTCAGACGTAAACTGCTCTACCTCGCTTCTATGACCCTGAACAGGGTCATTGGGCGGGGGGTGAAATTCAGCCTAGAAACGCACACTGAAGCGATGCTGAGCATACAAATACCTTTGGTGTGTCGTTTTGTCAGTCTTTAAATCATTATTATCATACAATTTTGGGTATTGTCCAATCCCATTCAACTGTCAAACACTTCCTCTCATCCTGCAAAATAAATAAATAAATAAAAATAATAGTAATAAGAAGAAGAATTACAATTGGACGTGTGGGAGGCATTCGCCCAAACCAGCTCTCAGCCTGGAGGTTGTTTTTTGTTTTGTTTTTGCGTCTGCAGGGATTATTATCATTATTTTATTGCGCTCCGGCACGCCTGACTGCGGACATGAATGAGGGAGGATTCGAAACAGGCACGTAAAAAGAGTCAATCACGGCGTTTATGTGGAGAAACGAAGCAGAGACCGTGTGACAGGGCCCTGATGAGGGATGTGTTCACGCCATCTGGGTTGCTTTAACAGTGCGGTCGCCGTTGGATGCCGAGGGCTCTGCATTGTGTCCTGATGTTAAACACAGAGGTGGTAGTCATGGAGTCGAGGTTAATGTTTTGTTCGGAAGACAAGGAGAGCCGGAGAGCGGAGGAGCGAGAGAAAGAGCGAGTCCCCTTCCTCCGGCTCTCTGTCCAATCTGTCATCGGCGACGGTGGGCTCGGGCAGAGCTGGCGTCTAATTGAGGAGCAGCTCCACACCCTGTCGTCATTAATCACTGGGCCTGTCAGCCGCTGCTCCGGACCTCACAGTGGCATACTCGGCCCCGACGCGCACAGCGTCCATCACAGTCAGCAGCTCCAGTGATGCCACAGCGCCGCTCAAATCCAGCTGGCTGTAAAAAGGGGCTCATTAAATATTAACCCTTTACATGCGAATCAGGTGTACTGATTTTCTGATGTGTAATAATAGCGATGGAGGCAAATCCCATGTAGACGTTTTGACTAGATTTCGAGGGGGAGATGTTGGCTCCGTCGGAGTGTTGATTCTCTTTTGTAGGACGCGGTTTGTTAGCATCGGTTTCACTCACCGGGTTTGTGGGCAGAAGGACTTTGACTTCCACTTTTGCTCTCAATAGCTGCATTTTGGCTTGGTCAGTTTTCTGCTAATGTCAAAAACACAACCTTGAAATTACAGACTTCCTCTGGAGTTAATGTGGCCAATGAGGGACAATTTATTGCTTAATTTGTCTTTTATTTGTGTAAAATCTTCTACATTTCCACTAATTTAGGTTTTTGTTTCCTTTCCTGCTCCGGACAGCATTTTAGGGGTATTGCTGAGACATGCTGTCCTCAATAAATGTCCGCAGGAACCCAAGAATGACGCTGAGCCTTGAGGAGGAACAAATGATTACGAATGACTTGGACTTCACAAAGTTTTTCTGTGTTTTAGGTTCAAATTTAAGTTTGTGTCCGGCTGCAGCTGGTTCAGATGCACTGCTAATGCTAAAGTGATAGCAGAGGTTCTCCGCACACGCAACCTTTTAGAAACAGTTCAGAGAAGTTTCCAACTTAGGAATGTGTTATGATTTCATGCTGAAGAAGATTGAACTAACCAGAAGCGGTAAAGAGCGTCTTAGTCCTGATTCTATGACCAGAGAGTGAGGTAACACTGTCCACATTCGTCAGACACGACTGAAAGGGTTTCACGTGTTCAAGGATAAACTCCAGGCCGGAATTGAACCTTTTCGCAGCGAGCTAATATTCACGGCCAGCGCTCACCCAGCGCACTGTTCAAGCCATTTAAATTCACAGAATGTGGAGGCGAACGTCACTCAGGCGCCGTGAGGCCGCTCTGTTTTCATCCGGTGTGTTTGGTACCGTGTTTGATTTTGATTTCGAAATAAGGTTCTGCCCAAAATAATTACAGTCCAGCCTTTACTTAACCCAATTCATCAAATTGTTGTTGGGAAATGAACATTTTCAACTTTTCAAAACTTGCTCAATTGGTCCTTAATAGAAAAAAAATTTTCACCTCATTTTCATATTTAATATGTTGAAAAAAAAAACTAGGTAAGAAAAATAATAAAAAGTCAAATTTTTCTAATAAGGTTGATGTTTCTTTTGTACTTTCTCTCTATATTTTGTAAAAAAGATGAAATATTATGGCTACAAATTATAAAAAACCTGCTCTCACTTTGATCATAAGAACCGCTGGCTTCAAGAATTGTTTTCTTTTTAAAAATTGATATTAGGTAATACATTGCATGTAAGACGCATCTGTCTATATAATCAAATCTTAAAGTGGAAGATACTGAAATTTACACACATAGTTAATATGACTGTGATTAGACAAAAAATAAAAATAAAAATCAGATTGAATATATGACGGATGTGTGTCCAGTGTGGTCCTGATCACCACAGACCCTCAGCTACCCCACCTCATGGTTCCTGGTTCACAAAAGACTAAAGCTGAATACACACAAACACACACACACACACACACACACACACACACACACACACACACACACACACACACACGCACAGAGGCAACATAAATGGAGTACGTGGGTGTTGACTCAGCTGGGAAATTAAGTGTGTGTGGGTTGGGAAGATGGACGCAGGAGATTGATGAGTGCTGGGATTGGGCGAATAGTAAGCGGCTTGATGAATGAGGGGAAACTGGCAACAGAGGAATTAATCTCCTGCCCTCGGCGTGACCTCCAGCTCGAATCATCTCAACATCCAATGGAACCAGCTCTCTTTACGGTTCTGGAAACGCCAGCCCAACTAAACCCTTCTTACAAAACACGAGGTCAGATAAAACCATGAGACGTGAAAGATCTTTTTTTTTTTTTTTTAAACTTTACAACCAAAATCAAATGTGTTTAACTGGAATTGTATTTCACAAAATATCTTTAAAAGTACTCAAGATTAACATTTATGTTTTTTACATATGAAATCCTAAAAGTGTTTGTGTTGAGACCCTTTTACTCAGATATTCCCTAAATTACTTCAGATGTTACATAATTAGTGAACCAAGGTTCCTGCTACTTTCACCAACTCAAATTTAAGGTTTTTTTAAGGCCTTTATGAATTAAAGGTAAGACCTGTAACACAACAGAAAAGTACAAAAAACTGCATATTTTATATAGTAGTAATGCCAGTTTTTTTGTTTTCTTGCACCAAACAATCTAGCGTCGTACAGGTTGGCAACGAAAGTCAATCAGTGCCAGAGACGAACATTGCTCAGGCAAATGGCGATAAATGTCCACTTTTATCACGTTTTATATAACAAGCAGCATCATGACGACCAGGGAAAACGAGATCAAAAACTTTAAACTTTAACTTAAAAAGTCTCAAGTCTCACTATCTGGAAGTGGAAGGAGTTACGGCGCAACTGCAATCAGTCACAGTACCACAGGATGGGAAGAGCATTGATCAAAGAAGCAGCCAAGTTACTGTTACCGTGTTCAACTATGAGCAACGTCTCAGAGGCAGCACTCCAAACATCTTTGTTTGAATATTTGATGATGTCAAAGATAACAAAGGCTTTATGCAAACCTCACTTTTGTAAAGAGGTGGCAAGATGAAAGTCATCCTTGAAAGAAGAGAGCACAGAGTGACGAAAACCATGTCTTCTGACCCGCACGCAAAATGCTTTCGATGGGGGAAAAGACAAAAGCTTCACATCGCCTTGGAAACACCATGTCCACCTCTAAACATGTGATGGCAGCATCATGCTTTGGTCAGTTTCTGTTCAGCTGGGAAAAAGAAGCTGGTCAGAGTTTAATGAGATTTATAGAGCCAGTCCGACCTGTTGAAAGCTGCAGGCGACGAGAGGGTGAGGCAGAAATTCCCCCTTGGAAATACGATGTTACGATTTAGGTCAAAACATCCAGTCGTATCACAATGTCCCAGTCAAAGTCCAGAACTAAATCCTCCTGGAAATTTGAGCCGCACATAATTTTCCTTCTATTTTGTATTGATCCGTAGCATGCAGTTCAAATAAAATCCATAAAAGTTGTTGTTTTAATATTATAAAATGTGAAAAAGTTGAACTGGGTCAAGATTACCTTGGTATGATTGTATGTATATGTAGTAGATGTTGGCTAAAAAGTAATCCAGTGTAGCTATCCTGTGTTTTTATATCTAAATCTTCCCTCTGGGACAGGAGGGATAGGTTTTTTTTGTGTGTGTATGTAAAAGAAGATTTACAATTAAACTAGCTTGAGTAAAAAAACATGAAAAGTATCTGCACATATTGAGCTGTAATTCACTAAACTAACTTGAGGGGGCGACAACCTCCTTTGGATTCAATTGGCTCAACTTTGAAAATGAAAATTAAAAAGTTGTGTTATGCATTAAAAACATTTAGCTGGACAATCATAACAGCTATATATCCTAAAGAATTTAGCATGAGTGTATTTTCACCAGGATTCAGCTGGAGCAACAGTAATCCCCTGCATGTATTTAGTTTCCGTTTTTAAAGAAGAGAAGTTAAGTGCTAAGTCCCACAGAGCTCCACGGAGCGGCGACCGGGGCGCCGTGACCTTGCTGGATGCCGTTTGGGAGGGTCATCCATTTTCTTAATGGTCCTGTCAAGTGACACCTGTGCTTGGCTATCTTCCCTGAGTGGAGTGCTAATGAACCACGAGACCAGAGGAGTCTGGGAGTCCGGGTCAATAGATGCCTCGGAGACTCGAGCCTCCGTCGCCCTGACAGCCGAACAGAGCAGAGGACACACTTTATTTGGAACCAAACTCTCCAAACGGCAGACAAACCAACTCCTTCGGCTTGAATTAGAACCCCACGGCTCGACGTCAAAGAGCGCTAAAGCGGTAAGAAAACAGGCCCTCACATGAGCTGGCTTCCTGTAGGACAGAGTCCTCGAGTGCCTTGATGAATATTTCTCTATTAACCACCTCCCATTGTCAGCTTTGGCCTTTTGTGTGGCGGGCCAATCCGTCAGACGGGGCAAGGAGATCCTGGGTCGACACCTCCCCGAGGTCATTATCGAGGTCCCACTGACCTGCGCAGCACTTCCACTTTGCTGAGGAGGCCGTTTCTTTCTTGCCCGTGCAAAGTAGAATCAGCAATTAAAAGCTGCAAACAACAAAAGCAACGCGGGGGGACGATGGAAGGAGGAGGGATGAAAGTCCTCGGAGACTAACTTAACAGGCCTAACGTGACCCAAGATGCCCTCTTCGGGATGGCCCTGTCAAGCGATATGAGCCATGAAATATTACACACAGCCACATATAGCGCGGCTGTAAGAGGCGAAATGATAGATAGTCTCAGATAAGTGCGGCGCTGCAGTCGAGGAAGATTTACGGCGTCCTCTAAGGCTCGTCATAGAAAGACACACCAAGGATCTAAACATAGAACTCAATGAGGGGAAGAAAACAAGTTAAAATGCAACCATGTATCATTTATTCAAAATACGACCTTTTCCTGTTGGTCAGACAGCACAGCCATCATTTTTGTTCATGTCATTTCTAATCTCTGCACCATTTTGCGTGAAGCAACATTCCCTTATCTCTCCTTCCCAACTCCCCCCCCCGTATTTCGTCGACTTGCCGATCCCTTGGAAACTTGAAAAAATATTACATCTTTGCATATTTACAAATAGAAATAATAGCATTGTTCAAGATAATTCTCAAGGACATGCAAATCTCCCGACGTCTCTGTACACAGTGGAGGAATTCTGAAAATCTAAAACAAACCAAAATAAACACAGAAAAAAATGAAAGCCGACAGGAAAAGAAATTTCAAAAAAAAAAAAGAAAAAAATCTCCACAGAATACAGCCTCGCGTCCGGGTGCAACATTTTTATTTTCTACTGATATGATCATAATGGTATTATAGTTAAAATCAATCTTTCTCTCTTAGAATACTTCAGAATGCAAAAAAATAAAAACCCCTTGGGTTGAAAACCAAGCGCTTCCATGAAAAATAAATACAGACTTTTAATTCTGGGAGGGGGGGATGGGAGAAGTTTGAAAAGCAAAACAAAACTCAAAGCTCTGGAGATAATCTCATATTTTTTCAAGTTCAGTGTCCTGCTGTCTTCAATTAAAGTCTGTTGTTGCAGACAATCCATCGGAGGGGCCTTTTGCCTTTCGGAGCTCTGGTCACGATCCTGAGGCAAACAGGTGGTATTCCTGGCAGGCCTCGCAGGCAGGATGCCTTGCACTCACAATGACCTTAGCCTCATGAATCCATCTTCAGGCTGCCAAGCCAGTGCCTGCGGTGCGCGGTTGTCGGTGGCGTTTCGACTTGTCACTGATACCCCAGCGCCGAGGCAGAGCCCAGTCTCTGGCTGTAGAGGGCGTAGGGGGAGTAGTAGGCCGGGGAAGAGGGAAGAGTTGGCATCGGAAGTCCCGGGGCGCCTGGCAAGTGGGATTTGCCGTAGGGGTGGTAGCGTGCCAGGCTTAATCCAGGAGAGCCTCGTAGGGAGAAGGAGCTGGGCAGGGCTCCAGGGCTGCTGGGTGGGGGCAAGTGAAGGTGACATGAGGCTGTGGAGGAAACAGACGAGGGATAGGCCGACAACAGCTTACTGTCTATCATTCCAGGCAGGGATGTATGGGTACGCAAGTGGGCCAGTAGCTCCTCTGATGTGGCAAAACGCTTGTCACAGGGGCCGCTGACGGAAACCCAGTTGCAGGCGTGGGGTAAGGGCTCATTTGGGACCATGAAACCGTAAGTATAAAGGGGGTGAGAGAGGGAGGGTGTGCTGCTGGACGACAAGGAGCCAGAGTGTAAGGAGTGGAGGTGGTGTGAGGGGTAGACCAGGGGAAAGCCAGACTTGAGGCTTGAAGGATCATGGACGCACGTGGAGCAGTTGCTACCCCCCAGGTGGGGGGCGTTGGGGTAACTCAAACAGTAAGGGTCCCGACACAAACCCTGCATCAGAGAGGGAGGGGATGCTCCGGTTAGCGGGCTGGAGCTAGGGTGCTTTCCTTGAAGTCCTATGCCCAAACTGGACTTGGTGGGATCCAAGCTGGGAACAAACTGTGAGGGATAGCCGGCGTAGGCCCCCACTATGGAACCGTGGTATCCCATCGTAGCCGGGGGCAAAGGGAAAACAGAATGCCCTGGTTTGAACGGAGAGACCGGCGCGATGTGTCCAGAACTGAGAGTAGGCTGCGAAGAGGCCTGAGGGTCCGTCTTGCTCTCTGGCCGTGGGCTGCTGGCCGAGCTGGCGTTGCTGGAGTTGGCGCTCGCCCTCACTTGGCTGGAGTTGGCTAAGTGAGCCCCATCCACACCTGGTTTTGTAACATCAGAGTCTTTTTTGCCAGCGACGTTGCTGCTATTATCCGAGCTCGCCTGCTCGGGTTTGCTGTCCGTGTGGGGCGTCTGGGAGTGTGACGGGGGCTGCATGGAAGGGGAATGGCTCTGCCTGTGGGGCAATGGAGAGGAGCTGGAGTTCGGTGACCTGGAATGGGAGGGGAAAGGTGGACAAGATGCATTTCCTCCACTGGAACTTCCATTTGGCACCCTTAACGCTGCTTTATCCGATGCCCCCTTCGTCACCAAGACATCCTTACGACACTCGCTTGATGATTTGGAGTAAGGCTTGAAGCTGGACTTGTCATCCAGGGACTGGTGCTGCTCTCCAGGCTTGGACGACCTGCCGGACGACTCCTTGTCTCCTAGAGAGCCGGAGGAGAGGGAGGCCAGCTTGGAGGAGGAGGGAGGGTCGGGTTTGCCAATTTGAGAGCAGGTCTGGGCCAGCAGAGCCAAAGGACTCTTCTTGGCATCCAGCTGAGGAGAACAAGAGAGGCAACTTGAGGAACTTTATTTTGCTTTTCACATTTTTAAAAGCTCCAAATTCTAGAGAGACACATCGCCACCAAAACGGAAATCCATTTGTTGTTACCTCTCACTAAACATATGCAGCAAAATGAAAATAGAAAGACGTGCTTTTACATTTTTTTTATTAACTTACACACACACACACACACTTCAAGCAAACCACTGTGCATACAGTGTGCCACAAGGCGTTTTCCCACCGTAGAATATAATCTTTCTAGAACACAAATGACTAAGTGCTTATTAAGGTGAAACAAGCAAAGAAATAACATACCAAGTGACGCCAATTTATTTATTGTATTTTCTTAAAAAAATAAATAAATAAATAAATAAAAAAATTATATATAGCCTATATATAAAGAAAAGGCTGGGGGAAAACTTACTTCAATGCTAACTGGCGCAGAAGTGAGGGGCTGGAGATACTCCGGGTGCAGCAGGTGGCCGCTGTGAGCCGTCAACATTTTCACGATCCGGACGGGAAGCCTCTTATTCTGGCGCGACGGGTCCGCGGGAGACGGGAGAGACGTGGGTGTGGGAGCGGACGCGCTCTCTGCTGCTCTCCGGCGTGGATCGCCGTTGCGCTCCGGGGACGACTGGCTGCGTAAAGGCGCGTCAGATCCAGCGGGCAGATCTCTCATCTGGATCTATCTGGGCGTGAACAGAACCAGGGGGCGCGCGGGGAGCGGACGCGGGCTCGGCTTTCATTTATCTGCGCATTTTCATGACGGCAAACTCGGAACAGGAACAGAGTGCGCTAATCCAAAATGGCAGTGCGCAAAAGGACGCGTCCTCCGCCTCGGAGTCAAGCCGTTTTTAGAAAAAGCCCAAATACCCAAAGTGTCATCCTTCAGAGGTAATCGCTCAGAAATCCTTCATCCAGAAAAATGGCTTTTGAAGAAAGAAGAAACAGGGGGAGAAAAAAAACAACAACAGACCATTAAAAATAGAAGGCAAGTTGTGGGAACAGCCCCGCAGAGGGAATTGTGTGCGGCAAGTCCTGCGCGGTGTGGCGTTGCTGAGTCTCCCACTGCAGCTGCCTCTCGGTCTCTCACTCACTGGCTCTTCCACACGGACTGGGGATGAGAGGGGCGGAATTTCAGATCAGGCCGCCGCGCTCCAATCACAAGCGGCTGCGTTCAGAGAGGGGCAGAGCACCGAGCCGAGGGGGCGTGGCCTGCCTCCCGCTCTCCCCATCATGCGGGTGAAGCTGCAATGTTGCTGGAAAATGTGTGCCAGTGACCTCCAAATTTCACATGCAGGATTAAAGCAAGGGAAATCTCACACTGCACTGCAAAACGCATCTATTTATATTATATCCTTTTTAAAAAAAATTACTGTTATTATTATTTTCTTCACAATGTAAAATGAGATTACGGAATCAGGATTTGTGCACATAAAAGTCGATGTCCAGTTCACAGGGCAGGGTGTCCGCCACATTTAAGTGGGTCATAAACTGGTGTCTGAGCACATTTCAAGTATGCTAACAAGTTTATTAGATTATAGCTATCAAAAAACCATTTCAGTGCTAATTAAATTTCTGTGGTATCCGACAAATTCACGTGATTCAACTTTAATGGCGTTTGCTCCAACACTGCATCATTTCTGTAGTTGTCTGTACAAGTCAGTTCACCTCACCGACTTAAAGCTGGGGGTTTTGACTTTTCTGTGAAATCACTTAAGCTCCATTCAGATATGTGTTGATGTTTTAAATTGTCATATCAAGATAAAAAGCAATTGATCTTTTTTCCCATGTTTTTATTAAATAGGGTTTCAAATTTGGATTTCAAACTTGGCAACAATGGAATGTTGATGAACTCCAGAGTTCATCTTCCTTTTTCATCGTTATGATTAATGTTTTAGCCATGGCTAAAACATTAGCCATGGCCCCACCTTAAATAATTCTGGATTATAAAAATTCATACAAAAGCATATTATCTTCCTCATATACACCTCTGGAAAAAAATAACAAAATAATTCATATACACCTCTGGACAAAATTAAGATTTCTGAACTCTTCCTGAGTTCAAACATTAGTATTCTTCTTTCTAAATGAATACAAACTCGTTTTCGTTTGCATTATTTTGAGGTCTGAAAGCACTGCACCTTTTTCGTTATTTGGACCATTTCACATTTTCTGCAAATAAAAACTAAATGTTTGCTTGGAATTTCAGAGACATGTTGTCAGTAGTTCATATAATAAAAGAGTAACGTTCATTTTACTCAAACATATACCTATAAAAAGTCAAATCAGAGAAACTGATCATTTTAAGTGGACTCTTAATTTTTTTCCGGGGCTGTATGTATTATTGCTGTGAATTGATGAAAAAGCTTTAATCACATCAATCACCCTGATTAGTCACGATGCTCAACTTTTTAAGGTTGAAGTGTAAAAATGCATGTTTTCAAAAAATATTTTACTGTCACCATATCAGGTTTCCACGTTTTCATTTCCAGGAAGCTTTAATGGAAGTGATTTTTGTTTCAAACGTTAATTTTGAAATGTTGACAATGAACTGGTAGTGAAGGATAATTCACCGCTGCTACATTTCTTGGTTTTATCCAGTCGTCCATCTCGGTGTTCTCACCAACCTGACGCTCCTCGCTCATCATTTCACTCGCACCGCATTGTTGACCGCAGTACAAGACCGCGTAACAGGTTATGTTGAACTGGGTTGCCCTCTGCTTTTAGGTAAAAAATAGATTGACATGATTCAACTTTTTAGACTAATCGCACATGTTGGTACATCAAAATTGGTCGCCTTCATATGCAAGTATATTACACTAAAGCTGTTAAAAATCCACATCCATTCCATCCATCAAGCATTTGTGAAAAAAGTAAGAGTGGCCTCCTGAACATCATTTGCAGTAAAACACACTTCACTGGGATTTACAGCGTGGGCGAAATGATCAAATGGTTTGGCTCGAAAGTGCCACATCTGCAATCCACAATATGTTGTCGAGTGTGTGTTTTAAGCACGTTTAAGATTCTGTGATTGCAGCCTGAGGAAAATTACAGTGAGCCTTCTCTTTTTCCTTCCGAGGTCTGGAACAGTGAAACAGCTTCACAGCGCCGGCCGGCCTTATCAACCACAGCCTGATTGTAATGGCTGCTGCCATTTATCTGCGGGCAACTTAAGTCGCGTGAAGTCGCTTCAACAGCATCGCCGTTTTAACCTGTCATCATCAGGCTTAGTCGTCTCTCATCGCACCCACACACACACACACACACACACCGCCACGCTCCATTGACCCGCCAGGATCTGGGGGGTACGTGAGCTCAGACGTGCCCCGTCGTCGCCGCCGCCGCCTTTAGTGTGGTTAAACGGGCCTGTTTGTTTGAAACCTTCTCTCGCCACGTTGGGGCTGAGACACATAAACAGGTGACGCGTAACAAAACCGCGTTCTCGCAGACAGATTTTAAGGTGAGGCTCAGATCTTGGAGGGGATCAGGATGGGTCCTCCCCCCCACCTCCCCGTGGATCAAGTTGTGACAATCTAAAAAGGGTTGCTGGGCAAAGTTGCAGTAGTGTGGCCGGGTCTGCCCCGTCGAAGAGGGCGGGGGTGTTAAACAGGACACCAGAGGAGGAGGTGCCCTGGGAAAAGCCAGACAAAAGCAGTGAGAGAATAAAACAAGGGAGGGCTCAGACAACAGGGAGCAGCTCCTTTCATGTGTCCCCTTGAAGTCGGCTCGTAACAGCTGTTTTGGCGTGTCGATGACTGATGCCTGTTTCCTCTTGTGGATATTTTAAAGGGACAGATTTTCACTTTAAGAGGTCTCTCAGCATGCCCCGGTCCAGCTCACCCCGGAGGCTTTTTTCACAGGTTCCTGTGGCCGTGTTGGAGCTGCTACCAACATGGCGCTATCGCCACGAGAACGAGACAAAAACTCAAGTTTTTAAGGAAAACTTGAGTATTTTGCAGTTTCCAAAAACAGAGGAAAAGAATCAAGAGTCATATTTTAAACAGGATGTAATCAGAGTATTCTGGTGAAGGTTTGACTGGACTGCAGTCTTCCTGTGCAGTTCCTCTCGATTAAAATCTCTCTTCTCAGACAGCCTGGATTTCTCCCATTTACTCCGATTCCCTGCGGTAGGATTTCAGCCAATCAGCAAGCAGAAGCTGAAGTCGTGAACGATCACACTGATTTTCTGGGCTGTTTGCGAATTGCAGTTCTCCAGCAGTTTAAGCAGCGGAGAACGTGAACAAAGTCGTTCAGGGCACGATTTTAAGTCACGTTAACATTAACAGCCGCCTCGTTAAGCTCGGCACTTTTTCCAGACAAATTCCAGGTAAGCTTCATAGTGTCGGACTGGTGCATTACACAAATGCAGCTTTCAAAGGATGTAACCCATGAAGTTGGACACAACCAAATTGGATGTTTTTGTCACTCATTACCCAAACGATCTTAAAGTTATAAAGGCTTCTACAAAATATATAAATATATATTTTTTGTAATTGGACAGTCTGTAATAATCAATTCCTTGAATTCAATAAGGGGACTCAAGACTTCTTTTCCCCCCCCCCCATCAAAATAAGTGTTGTACACAGATCCAGGGTGTAAACTTTGGGTTTATCTAAAGGGAGCTGCTATAAAATATCATCTGTAGTGATTTTCTTATAGGGAGTAGACGGATGTTATGTCACAGTAAGTTTGTAGAAAAGCCAAGAAAACCACAGAGCAGTGGGAGGCCAGCGGCTATCAGACCAACCTGAGCAGGTTTTAGTTCATTACAGGAAGTTGAACTGAAGCTGATTCTATGTCTGGGATGTGAGGTTAGGTTACTTTGTCTATACCTGTAGCTATATTTGTTTTGCAGTGCATTCAAATTCATGTGCCCACATACACACACCCACACTCACCCGCACCCCCGCCCCCCCCCCACACACACACATAAAACATAAACATCAACATAACCAGAACATTTCACATGCATTCAAAGAGCTTGGGGCTCCACAGATGAAGTCAAAGCAGAAGAGAAAACTAAGACTTAAAAATGAATAAAAATCTATTCAAATCCACTGAGAAGGTTGGCGTAGTTTCAGTTTGTTTAACTCTATGTTGGTTGAGAGGTGCCAGCACTTTCACAAAAGGCTTTTGTTTGGTTTATTCCTTTTTCCTCGACCGTGCAACTTCCGTGTTACTAACGTTACGGTGGTGGAGGCCGCGTCAGGGTATCGCTGGGTAACTTCCAAAGTGCGATGAGAGCTGAAAAAGGCACAGGCACATGAAAGACACAAAAACGTAGAAAAGGTTCATGTTTATTTGGGAGAGTGAGACGCATGCGGGACGGAGAGAGTCGGAACTACGACGCCGTCACTTTACAAAAAGACACGCGGCTTGGAAATATGAAACCTGCGTTCCGAAACTTATCACGTCTGGATCAAAGTTTTGAAAAACATCACTTTTGGTCTCCCGAGATGCCAAATCGCTGTGGATGCGCAGCCTAAACAAGATCCATTGTATTAGGATCCACTAATCCACTTCTACCTGCTGCTAGCCTTCTGCAACGAAAATCGTTTCATTTGAGCTTAAAAGCGTCTTTATGCCTGTCCCTCAGAGTAACAGCTAAGACTCACTTCACCGATGAAGTTTCATGGTCACAGCAACTGAGTGAACGAGAAATATTGTGGTGCGAGTTCTTATCACACCCCGTGGCATAAACCCTAACCCTGCAGGAGCCATGGAGGAGCAGACGCTCTGATCTTTGGGATTTAGAGAACCGCAAAGGGCCTGTTATGGACGCCACAGCTCTAATTCACCGCCGTGTTGAAAAGCAGCCGCTCGCCTGACACCAAAGCAAATATGTAGCGGTGCTTGACGTTAGGCGGCTGGATTCTTCAACCCGAGCTCGAGCGAAGCCTCTCCCGTCCGTTTGGAAGCGCCGAGGTGTTTTGCGGCACACAGGAGGTCTGGCATAGATGCTGCACGTGACGCTTTAATGAAAGGCTGACATTGACAGGAGCTCGTAAGAGTCTTGTTTCTCCCGTCTTTTTTTTTTTTTGTTTCCTTTTCGAGCTATAACATTTCAACAGGGCTTCGCTGATGTCAGCCAGACTTTTGACAGGGTCTGGCTGTGTGCAGTACTGTACAAAGAGCAGCACGAAATGATAAAAGCAGCAAAGAAGCAGAGGAGGGGAAAACGAGTGTAAATAACTTCTATTTAATTATCTGTGACTGACTTATGGGGTGTGTGGAATGGGAATAGAGGCCCCAGGCTGGGGCTCTGCTCCATCCCTCGCGTTTGCTCCAGCGGTAATAAAACCGAGGGGGAAAAAGTGGATTAAGACAGTTTCATGGGGTGTAGCAGACATGGCATTTAGAAGCGAACACTTAAACTGAGCCTCACAGGCAACATTCCAGGCAGGACAGATTGTTGAAACAAGGATTTCCTTGAGCTGAAAGGTCCACAAACAATGTCTACACAGTGTACTTAATGCATTCACACTTCCTCATTTGTCTTTCTGCGGTTGCCTCTCCCTCTATCTTTGACATACACACACTAATCCTGTCACAGTTGAGTGTGCACGCAGTCAAACGTGAAGACCTGGCCGGTGCGCATAAACATAAACAGACAGGCTTTGCTGTGTATGATAACATCTTAGAAAGCTGTGGGGGGTTTTTTTTTGTTTTTTTTTTACTGTTTTTTTTTTTAGTTCTTCCAGAGACTACCATCTATCTGGGCTTACAGTAAACCTTTATGTCACAGCAGTGGCTGACAGCCTTATCACAGTAGTTTAGGTGGGAGATTGTCTCTCTTGTCTCACGAGCTAACGCTCTTATCCACTCTGCCTACCTGCCATCAATCCGTCTGCATTATAATTACGCCGGGATAATAGGCGCCCCCCGCCCCAAACCCCCACCAACCCTTACACTTTTGGCACTTTTATTTCCGAATCCAACGCGCCTCGCGAGGGTTCCGCCTTGTCGTACTCTCTGCACCTGAAAACGCACTGCCACACGAGCACGGGGGCCGCGCGACGCCCACGGCGCCTCGAGCGGAAACAAAGCCGCCATTGTCCTCCGCGCAAGGGAAGTTATCAACGAGGGAGGAAGGCAAAGAGGAGAGAGGCAGGAGAGAACAGGCCTGCGCCGTCAGACTGTTTCGGCACCAACCGTGTCATCCAGCGGTGTCGTGTGAAATTTCAGATGACATTCAAACATGTTTTCTTTCATGCTTGCGTTTTTTTTTGTTTTTTTTCTTTGTTGTTGTTGTTGGTCAGGTGATAGGAGGCTGGTGGGGTTTGTTTTGACAGCAGCACAATCAAGGTATTCACAGACTGGACGTGTGACAAGTCTGGCGTAAGGAACAACAAGAGGCCAGACAAAAGAAATCTCTTAAAGCAAATCCTTCATGCCTTTCTGAGACAGTGCTGCTTCCTTTAACCCTTGGCCAAGTCTCAGCCACCTCGTCTTCATCGGCCAACCTTTGTCGAGGAGTGCGCCGCCGGGACTATCCGCTCTTTCTCAATCTCCTCCTGCGGAGCTTCTCGGGTTTTGTCACGAAACCAAAACCACGACCGACTTTCTCATCAGGAGCCGGGCAAGGAAACAGAAGGTTTTGCTCAGCCCTAAAGTGCTCAGACGCGGCCCGGGCCCTATCCAAGAGTACACGTTGCTGGGGATTTGTGAACTGGCAGACCCCGCCGCGGTTCCTGCCAAACGCAAGAAGACGAAGAGTGGCGGGGCGGGCGGGGCCCGGCAGTAAACATCAGTCATCACAAGCCGCGGCGAAGGCGAGTCATGTAATCAGCCGCCTCTTTGATTTGACAAGGAGTGGCATCGCTGAGTTGAAGCTGATGAATGTGCAAGTAAATCAGCACCTCTCACACTTGCCACACCAAACAGTTATTGAAGCGGCCCGCCCATGTCAATAATCTCGCTCTGCGTGTGTGTGTGTGTGTGTGTGTGTGTGTGTGTGTACCAACTCCAGGTCATGGCAGGAGCAGGAAAGAAAAAAACGAAAAAAAAAAAAAAAACCTGCAACCCGGAGCTTTTAATGTAGAAAATATGGGCGCCGTCAAAAACGCTACCGTCCCTTTAAAGTGTCCCGCTTCATTGGGTTGACCTAAATAAGTCTGAGCGGTGCTAGCATTTTTTATTGGTAAGAGTTTAAAGTCAGTGACTTATGCTATGAGTAAAGGCCTTCCACATCCACACCTGGAAAGGCCAAAAAAAAAAAAAAAAAAAAAAAATTTTTTTTTTTCCCAACTGGGTCCTTGCGGTGACAGAGCACCGCGCTTGTATCTGGCAGTAATTCACAGGCTCAGACAAATACATGAAAGCAAAGCAGCGCCGTATATCACCCCACTTCCCGCCTCCAGAGTACAAAGCAAAGTCATGCACGGCCTTTGTTATGCGGCCTCGTTTGGAGCTGTGCGTCGAGGGCTGCGGGCCAAGCTGACACTTATGAAATATTTCCCTTGCTGACCTTAGGTAGTGCCTCAGCTGGGGAGATTAATTCTCTGTTAGCAACAGAAGCAGAGGCACACACACACACACACACGCACACACACACACACACACACACACACACACACACACACACACACACTCCTACAGAGCGACTGCAAGAAACAAAGCAGCGACATCTATTCTTAATAGTAATGATTACTGCTTCTGTAGATTTATTTCAGCTAAATCTGAGCGTGTGCCAAGAACAGTCGGGAGGGTTAGGATATACTGCAGGTAATGAGCCGAAGCCATATGGCCAACGCTGCAAACACCACAACTAAACAATGGGCTGGAACAGCAGCGAACATGGGGGAAAGTTTCATCCTTTGCATTTCATTTACAGGATGGAACGTCAGGAAGGGGGAAAGTTTGCAACTGAGCATCGACTGGGCGCAGAGAGGATAGTAAAATATCCGGTGGCTGTTTGTAGAATCGGTTCGGGAATCGTTGATCAAACATGGTGGACGATGCGACCATGTTTGGGCTCATGACGACGCGTGGGTCACGAACTGATAAAGCAAACATCTGCAGTGAATTTCAGGAAACTAGAACTGGATGCACCAGTTTGTGTTTATTCTGGATTTTCTCTTACACAAACATGATTAAAATTACGCTTACAAGTTCAAGTACAGGCATACCGACATATGAATAGTTTTGATTGATGTTCCTTGACAAGTTGGACTTCAGCCGCCTTTCCATACAGATTTTTATTTTACTGCAGACGTATTGTCCAAATGACATGAAGAGACACGTGACAGAAACTTTACTTCATTTTAAACACGGAATAAAATCACAGTCAACTAGAAGCCCTGCATGTGTCCTCTATAATCAACATTATACTTGTTGGTTAAAACGTAACGTCATGCTCACCATGCGCCAAAGACCAGCATACATTAAGTGGCTTGCAAGTGTGTCTCCAACTAACCAGCCAGTTCTAGTCAAATTTAAATGGTTAGAGAAATCATTCTTATAAAAAATTAAAGATAAAACACTCGGCATTGCATTCTGGTGCAGCCTTCTAACATAGGGGACCTTCAACTCCTTCAAAGATTCTTCTTGTCACTGCGGTCAAATGGTTTCGTTTTTGTCTCATCGGTATAAAATGCGTTTTCCAGAAGATGCTTCGGCTCATTCTTGTGGATATCCGAGCTGAGCTTGAAGGCGGCAGTTCTGTACCGACTCCATGAGGCTGAGGAAGAGTTAGCGAGCTGAATTCATGATTTCCATTTAATTAATACCGAAATACAGCTGGTCCGTTATGACCTGCTACCTTTAAGAGCAAACAGTCAAAATGGCGTCAAGCAACAGTTGGTAACTACCTTTGTTAGCCTCTGGCTAAGCTTTGCCCCAAAGAGGGCGTTCCTTAGTGTGTCGTTTCTTGTAAGCAGAGCTCTCATTTGCGTTTCCTAACATGTCATTTTCTGTAGGTGTAAAAGAGCTAGAAGGAAATCACAGCATTTATTTATTCTCAGCAATGCACAAGTTGACTTCCTGTGAACAGATTCCGATGTTCTTCCAGTTCATGGCAGCCCTGAATGTTCGGGATACCTGAGCCATTTCTGATCACCTTAATCTATTACCCGTCATCTGATGACGCGCGCTTGTCATCAGATGACAAGCGCGCTGCCTCTGAAGGACGTCTCAGAGGCAGCATTATGTGCACATAGAGCCATTTTATAGCAAAATCAAGGAACTATGTTACCTTCAGTTGTAAAAAATGCTGTATATGTCAAATATGACTAAAAAAAAAATCTGACTCCTCAATTTAATGGCTTGAATTTGGGCCTCTGTCTCTGTCAGAAGCTCCTGCTCTTTTTCCGATGCTCCACCTTCAGGAAGTCAATACAACGTTTCTCCATTAAGCCTTGAACATGTTTTTCTTTACCAGCGTTTCACTGAGACGAATCTCGTATAATGATTGTACATACTGCCAGGTTAAATGTATCCATAAGCTTGCGTATAAAATTTAGACTTTGTACATTAGAGAATACGTCGTGTTCGTTGTGGCATCTTGAACTATTCCTCGATCAACCTTCTTTTGTTTTTGACCCAATCCTTTTCTGTTTTTGCTCTGCAGGCCGATCGGCTCTCCGTCCAGCTCTGCCCTCGTTATTTCCAGCCACAGATGATCTGGCCAAATTTAGTCTTTTGTGAAAGGTTATTTCGTTGCCATGACTGGGAGCAAGATGCTCTTGTAGCTCCTGCCAGAGTGTTCCTCTGTTGGTACGTCGTAAATTACTCCAGGCAGCGTACAACAACAGGGTGTGTGTGACTGGGTTTGGGGGTGTGGGGGGGAGAACAGGAGAGGAAAAATAAGAGAGGAAGAAGAAGAGGTGAAAGATTAAGTGCAGTTTTCTTTTTGGTCTTTGGTGATGAATGGCTTTCTGAACGAGGCAGAAAATACATCATATCACCTCTAATGGGTACACATTTCTGCAGTCGTAACTCAGCGTTTAAAAATAGGGAGGGGAGGCTGATATACGACATCATATATTCCTCTCAGCGACACTTTTACGAGTCCCCCCTCTGCAGTATAAAGGCATTGATTGCTATTTCAAAGCTCGGCGTCAGAGCCGGTGAGTGTTGAGTACCTCCAGCTGCCGGTGACTTATGCGCGCCGGGGCGCTGAATATTGCTGATTTCTGTTGAGTAAATGCGGCAGATTATGAGGTTCCCACAACGAGGGAAACGTCTGCTTTCATCCTGCTTAAACATGTTAATTACAAAGGACGAGAGGATCATGTGGCATTGTTTAGAGGGAACATGGAGTCCTAAAAAAATGTTAAAAGGGTAGTTTAATAGTCGCACACAAACACCGAAAATAAAAAGAGGATATCCTTAAAATGACGCATTTCTCAAATGAGGCCTACGAAGGAGAAGCGGAGGATACAGCTGCGAGTTCGGTCTTAAAAGCGTCTCGGCGATAATATGAGTCACAAGCCGTGACGGATGTGGACATCCAGGCTCAGGCTTGAACCAGCCATGGTGTGTGGGGCGGCGGTGGCAGCATCATAATACGGGGTTTCTTGTTGACGTCGGCACGTTATGCAAGCGGATTGTGGACTGCCTCAAATTTGAATTGGGTATCAGTGACAAGCCTCCTCATAACTCTATAAAAACATGTGGTCGAGACGCAACTTGCATTTAAGTAGATATTGATATGGGTGTATGTAAATATTTGAGACCGTATGTATAGTTTTGACTATCGGCATCTAGACCAAAATTCACTATAAAACTCACATTTTTGTTCACCCAGACATAAACCTGTACACATATTTTGTTTTCAAACTCCACTGAAGTTTATTTCACACTTCAGGTTGCAACAAAACAAACTACAAACCATCTTTACAGTGAAACACTTTTGTGAAACTGTATTTATTTTTTTTCTTCATTCATACTGCTTCCTGCGTCCCCCTGCAATGTCACTGCGCCTCCTCTAGGGGGCGCGCCCCACACTTTGGGAACCACAGGCTAAGCAACAGCTAGGACTTTGGGTCTGCGATATGGACTTGATGTTTTATCACAATATTTTGTGATAACAATAAAAGTGACGATAAGAACTATTTTACTGTTTCTATTTTTAGGTGACGTAAACCAGAGTCGAACAAACGCAGATAATGCTCTCGAGAAACATCACCCAGTGACCAAAATTAGTCATGTTCTTCAATTCCATCATATTTATTGATGCCTTTATCGAACAAACAGTGGAGAACAATAGTTCTCACTCCACTGAGATTACAAAACAGACAGTCTTAGGGTTTTATAAGCGTTATTAATTGGAATTTATCGTGACACCGATAAATCACAATAAGAAATTTACCATGATAAATGATACAATAAATACCCAGCCTTAGCTGGGTTTAGTCTGCAACAGTCTCAGACTAAATAATACATGTATTAAAAAAAAAAAAAAATCTAAATGTCTGCAACTTTGACATGAGAAATCACAACAGTATTTCTATCTGTATGTTTTTAACTGCGCTCAGAAGGCGCCCAGTACCTTGAGAGAGACCGGGGCACAGTCAGGGGTGGAGTGGGAAGCTGCTGATTGGACTCGTGGCAGATTTCAAGTTGTTTTTTAGTGAGCTGTTCCCAGCAATAAATCTGCAGCGTTAGGGCAAGCTGCCATATTGAAAAGAAAAAAAAATAAAAATAATCCATGGTCTGGGCCAAGCTGCTGAGTTCACAAGGCCTGCTGAGAGGAGTCCTTCTCCCTAGGAAGAAAGATTCATCACCCTTCTTTCTTGCTTCGTCTTGAACGTGAAATCAAATTTTGGGAAAAGTTAAAAGTTGAAAACGATGGGGATGCTTATGTGAGCAGCAGCTACATCCGTGAGCATCTGATCCCTGCAGGAAACGAATCCCTGTTACTTAAGTTGCAGTTTTGGCTTTGATGTTTTCAGAAAATGACCCAATTATGTTAATCATCGAAATTAGCCAATTAAGAGGCACGCAGCCTAAACTGACGACCTCTCTAATATATTCGACAGCTGACAAAAAAAAGAAATAATATTTTTGGATCAGCTTTCTGGTTTCACGGTCGCCACTCAACGCCGCTGTTCCACGCCGGGGCCTGACTCTTTGTTCCAGTCATAAACATCCTGCTTGGCTTCGGCGTGACTGTAAACGGAAAACAAAAGAACACCTCATCAAACATGTTCAGCTAGAGAAACTTGGAGGATAAAGCAAAGCACTAAAAAGCTGAATGTTTGTTTTTTTTGTTTGTTTTATATTATTTTAGCTTGGATTAGCTCACCAGATGAACAACATTCATCTGCAGAGATGGAACATGTGCAGAGAAGCTAACTCCAAATTTTAAGCTCATATTAATCTGATTTCTGAGCCCCTGGTTAGTTAGACAACTTGTGTTTCCATTCAGGTTCCCTCATTGCCCATTAGTCATTAAACTTTGTCAATATTCTGCTAATGTTGTAAAAAAGCAGTTTTGCAATTGCGGTGTTTCCATTGAAGAACGAACGCGATTAAAATCGGACGCGAATCATTTCGCTCACGCGATAAATCACCGTCATCCTCCAGATACTCGTTTTTCTTCTTTGTGGTTTGCGCCAGCGGCAACGTCCGGCAGTTGCTCATGCAACAATTGCCGGACGTTTTTAAAAAAACAACTGTTTTTCTAAAAACAAAAAATTTGTTTTTAAAATGTCAGTTTTGCAAAGTTAGCCGAATTCCATATGGCTAAAAAAAATACCTCATCCTAGTGCCAAAAAAACAGTATGTATTTCTTTCAAAATTAGCATGTTTACATTTCAACAAATTGATTTTTAAAATGTCAAATTGGGCAACGCAGCTATTGTTCCTCTGGCTTCCTGCTTGACTTCTCCTCCAGCGTTGTGTTTTTTACACTCACCTGGTTTCCATGTCACTTATCACTCCGCCTCACTACTTAAGCTGCCTGGGTTTATAGTTCATTAGCGGATTCTGCTGTTCTAATGCCGATTCTGATGTCGTGTGTTTCTTTGTGAACTGCTTACAACCAGTTTGAACAAATCTATTTGTCAAAATATGGTGGGGAAAAATTGGTATAACGGGAGTTTGTTCTCGACTGAATGCCCAGATATCGGTCTTCGTGTTTGTAAAATCACCCAGGAAGTCCAGCGTTTTTTGGTAATTGGCCTTTGGTGGAGTTCGTGCCACAGCAAGTGCTGGGCTGCTTAGTCTACCCATGTGGTGCACGATGTTAAGCTTTGCTAATATTGATATGTTACAATCTTATAGCGCAGCTGAAGGGTAATAAACCATTTAACAGGCTGAGTCTACAAAGCCACATGAGTCATGTTCCTCCCGTCTTTGCTGTGAACTCACTCCACTCTGTATCCGTTAATCCCAGGCAGGCTGGCCACTGATCCTGATGCATGAAGCTCTCTCGGTGTTGTTTTTTCAGCTTAAAGCGTTGAATTAAGTAAACACCGTAAGATAACCCCTTATTAAGATCAAATATCTTCTTAAGGTATTTAATCTGACTCAAATGCACCAATAATATGCCATGTAATTAGAATTAGCCTGCCTTATTCATCAATCACTGGGGTCTTAACGTCGGACTACTTGCCTCCTTTGTTTCAGCTTACCAATTTTTGCCATTTGTGAAACGATAATAATCCCAAATGCTGGTAAAGCACATGGTATTAGCATTAGGTTTTGAAATTCACAGCGCGTTTTTCTTTTTTTTTTTTTTTTCCTGGTTTTTCAAAATGGCCTCAGTCGTAGGCGCTGGGTGCTTCGGGTTGGGAGCGCCCACGTGTCAAGCAACCTTCGGTCCTGCTGGACGGGACAGCAGCCGTTAGCCGCTACAGCGAGTGTGGCGCACCTTCATTTTTCCGATGCGGGATGAGCAGGAACCTCATTTCTATCAAACATAGATTCAATTTACAGCCATCTTTGTAAGCTTGAAATAAGACAAAACTAACTTACAAGTAACTTTCCAGCCAAAATATGAGCTTGTTTTATGTCAACCATCCCTTAATATTGATAAAGTACTTTGTCAACAAGTACTTTACCACTTATTTCCATGTTATCTGTGAAATAATCTACCAATTGACTTTTTCATTAATATTAAGGAATTATTAATTGAAAACAGGCTCATATTTCCAGCTAAAAGTTACTTGTAAGTTAGTTTTGGTTTATTTCAAGCGTCCAGACATATCTGAACAAGAAACTAGACAAAATATACTTTCATATTCTTTGTGTGATAGTGCCATGCGATAACCAGTCCAGCAATGGGCCTGTCAGTAGTGAGGACTTTACCAGCAGAAATGTACATCAGCACCAGAGCCGTCGGTGACAACAATTTTTCACAACACTGGATTTCCAGCCCTCAAAACATGAACAACCCCAAAACAACAACCCCCAGCCCTCCAAGCAGCCGAGCCACAGCTTCCAAGTAAACCCGACTCAGGACAATAACGCACTTCAGGATTCCTCATAATCACCTTCTCCTTTGCTTAATACCTGGAGAAAAGCCACTTCCTGGAAACCCCGGCCCTGAAATAATATTACAGGAGGACTTTGGAAGCTGTTTTACAATAAGCCTCCAGTTTGAGAAATTTAATAATTGTTGCATTTTGTTCAGCAAGAACAGAAAAGTGATTGAGGCGACAAAATGTAGCGCAGGTAGAGCTGAAAGACTTCATTTACCTTTTATAAAAGTTCAGGCTGCTTGACAACTTTAAGACCCATTTATTATGCACACCAAACAAACAACACATTCAAAACTGATTCACCTCGTGGTTAAAAGTGGCTAAAAGCATATGCTTCTGAGAAACAGTCTTCGTTTCTCAACCTTGCAGGAAACGAGCGCAGCATCGTCCCACTTCAAAGCGCAGTCGACTGTTTGCCCCGACCTCAGTCAGTCATCGCATCCGACGCAGGCCAACCTGTTCAAACCCGCCGAGACAAGCCGGGATAATTGCTGTGCAAAATCCTAAAGCCTTTTACAAAAAGAAAACGCTTCCCAGTCAATCCGACACTAACACGTCCTCATCAACGCACAAACAGCTCTGAGACCGAGCTTAAACTACTGGGAATTCAGTCTCCCAAGTTGATGAGACTGGTGCTGTTTTAGACTCTTTGGCTGACTGAGGTTTTAGTTATCTCTTGTAAAAACATTTATATTGTATTTTGAGACTACTTTACAATGACAAAATGAATAGTCCAACAGAAAAAGTCAATAAAAGTAACAGAGAAAAACTATTTCAAAAGACCAAGATAAAGTTCTCTTCGTGTCTTGACCTGTGTCTTCAAAATAATATATATATATATATTTATAACAGTCATGCAGCAATAAAGTTTTATTTTACCAAGAAGGTTCCTAGATAGAGATTTCCTGAAACACATTAAAACACATTGAAAGACAAAGATTGTCTTTGTTAGGTACCGTGATCCTTTCTGTACAAAAATCCTTTCTCAATATTAATTTTCTAATGACAACAGAACATCAAACTCTTAATTTTTGTCCTCAGGTTCTCAGGATGGACTTACAAGTTTTTTTGTTTTTTTTGTTTGTTTTTTTTTTTTGGCTGACTTGTCGTCTTGCTGTTGGCGGTACAACCTAAAAATTCTGTCATGTCTTTATGACTTTAAACGATTTTTTTTTCCATGCACCAAATTTCATGAGGAAACGACTGTTGCGGTACGGACACAGAGAGACTCGCTGTGGTGCCTGGAACCAAGATGTTGGAGGCGATGAGGTTGGGCCTCTATGGATCTCAGCAGTTTGTGCAACAAATCCCATTCAGGATTGTTTTTACTGAGATTTTAAGAACTAGGAAGTTGAGTTGACTCCTCGAATGCTGCTTTGTGACAAGGAACATTCATAGGATGTAAGAGAAAACTTTGTTGAAAGGACAAGAATGGCTTCTTCATGTCCTGGTGCTTTGCACTTATTTTGACTCGGAACCAAAATTGCAACATTTGCTAAGTTTTCAGCTGATGGGGTTTGCCTTCACGCTGCACAATCCAAACCCTTTGAAAAAACCCGTTCCCCTCCTCGCCCGTGTTGGCGCTGCACCACTGAAGGAAACGACACAAAAACCTCTGAAGAAGACACAGAGCTTCCCTTTCTTCAGGAAATGCAAACAAAAATGGAGTGGCGTCATATTTTAGCGGTTGAGGGATTTCTCTTTTGTCTTTGGTGACAGACTCCTCGCTAACACAAGACAAACGCGTTTGTTTTGGTTGCATTTACCCAGCAATCTCCAGTCGCTTGGCATCCATTATGCATTCGAACATACGAGTTCCCTTCAACCCAACCGAGACCCAGGATTTTAGACGGACCAGAGTTGGCTTTGTTTGGTCACTCCTACCCAAACAAACCAGGCGAAGTCGAGTTAAACTAAAGCGGACGGGGTGTGAATGCACCCCAAGTACTGCCCACTGCAGAGTGGGACACCGCAACAGAGGTACTCTGTGTCTAACCATCACAGTCTGGCTCTAGTGGAATTGTCCGAATCTTGCCATCTGGTCCCACTGGAAACGTCGTCTTTGTGCAGGAAGAAAAATATCAAAATAGCTTTGTCTATTCCACCCACTCATTAACTTTACCAGTGAGTAGCCATAATGTTATGCCTGCTTGGTGCAGAATAATGCCTATGACATCTTAACTTTTGCCTCTGATCTCATCTCCGCAAGAGCATGTCTTCTCTCATCGGGGAACAAAGGAGCTCCTTGATTTTCTGCGTTAAGTCTCCGATGCGTCAGAGTCATCCCTCCCTGTTTGTCTGGGAAGAACATGTTATTTTTTGGGTTTTTTTTACAAATAGAAGAGCAGTTCTTTCAACTATGAGGGAGAAACATCTGTACAGATGTTTGACTGCCTCTGCATTACACCCAATAAAGCCGATGCTCTGCATTGCATGCTCCATGCTTCGTATGATAAAGAATTAAAACTTTTTCAGCTGATGGGGTTTGCCTGCTCCCTCCTCTCAGACAGATCGGAGTCATTACCCGGGCCAACCTGCAGAACCATTCGGAGTAAATCATCTGGTTAATTCCTCGCAGTTATTTACCCGCCACAGTTTCAAGGCGCCGCTTTCCTCTGATGTGTCATCCCGGCCTGTCGGGCGAGCTGACATGACACTGACAGCAATAAATTACTGCAGCTCATATCAGCGATTATGTAGGTATGCAGGAAGACATCTTGTTTTGTTTTTGTCGTGTTTGTTTTTTTTTGTTTTTTTTTATGAGGAAAGATTGACTTGTAGCAGGTAAATTACGGGGGTCAGTTCCCACGTTGTCACGACTGTCAACGCCTGTTTGCTGCCGCTTGACAGCTTTAACAATAGCGGCTCTTCTATTTTTGGTGTCAGTGGAGACAGTTTATTGCCGTCGTAAACATGTCTCTACATCTTTTGTGCAGACACGTACTAATCATTCGGTGAGATGCGACAGAACTGCTGACGACTTGGATGGAGATCTAACTGTTTGACAGACGTTGCTCCGCTGCGGCGCATTTGAATCTTAAAATGAATCCGAGGGCCTGGTGAAAGTTTTGCAGTTCTTCATACTCCGCGGGGTGAACTGGGGGACATTTAATTGACTTTGCGATGCTGGCGTTTTCTAACAAATGCGGGAGTCGTATTGAAAACGAATTCGTCAGCAGCAGCCATGAATAGACAAACGATTAAATGGTAGAAAAATACTTTGACATCACCTGGTGTGACCTTTCATGTCTACACAGTTTTCACTGCTCACTGTTGACGATGCCTTAAACCGTGCAAGTTACTCAACAGGTTGTTGCTAGGTAAGATGGAAGAAAGAGAAAGAGAGAGGTAGTTATGGTTATGATTGTGCCGCGTCCGATGCTTCAAGTTTGACTCGTGTGCACTTTGAATGGCCGTGGCGCGTTCAACACCAAGTCTTTTTTTTTTTTGAGCATCAGGCGCGTCTGGTTTACATTTAAAGTCTATTTGGAGGCGCGTCGAAATCTCTCTAGCTGCTGCTTGCCAGTCCATTTGTTGAGCCTCCAATAGAATAGAATCATGCGCCTCACTTTTCGGGTTTTGACTAATAAAATCATTTGAAAACTCCGTCTCCACATGTCTACGCTTCATAACTGAGCACCTCTTTATAAGAAGCGTAAACGTATTTTTGCCAAACATTGTAAATACTCATGCATCTCATCTTCAAAGCACACACACACACACACAAAATATCAGAGGCCTTATCGTGTGTGATCTATGGCAGTGTGTTGGCGCGTCCTTCATACCTTTGTGCGATCTGCCGCGGCAGATTGCATCAAGCGAACGTGGCGGCTTGCTGTGCTTTACATGCTGCGAGACAAAATAAGACGAGGAGTGTCTGCCGATAAAACTGAGGGATTAGACGTGGTTTTGACGGGCCATGGCAGCTCGCTATCAGAACGGATTTTCTAGAAGAAAAGGAATGACAAGAATGGGAGGATGATGGACGAAACGGCATGAAGGAAGGGGTCGGGGGGGGGGTTAAGATGGCAGAAGAGCCATCTGGGGGCAGGGGGGTTCTGTCATACTTGGTAAATGTTGCCTCCTAATTTCTTGCCCTCTTCCTCCTGCCAAATGGGCAGAGTGTCACTCACATCCTGAACTTGCTCAGCAAACAGAGTGGAATGATTGGAGCTGTCAGTCACATTAATGTGCCGTTTGCCACAGGAGGAGCAGAGAGAAATGTGATATTTAAAGTTGTGACATTGTCGGAGGCAATAGTTAGGCCCCGTTTATCTCCTGTCTGACTTGGAAAGTAATACTTTAGAGGCCAAAACTTCCATGTGAAGCAGATGAAGATTCACTGAAACGGATTACTAGAAAAAACGAAAAAAGAAAAAAAAAATACATATACATTTATTTTCACCATGATGTGCAGTGAGGTTCGCAGCTGGTGAGGCACTGACTTAATCATAATCAAATTTATAAATGTAGCCTCCCTGCATGTTATTGTTTACGTAAGGAAATTTCGCGCATGCGGACAACGCTGGAGGATAAAATGTCTATTCTTCACACGTGGAGCTAGCCATGGAGCTAGTTCCATGGCTAGCTCCATGGCTAGCTCGCTGTTACTGTCTCTCACTCTGCAGTTGTGGAGTCACAATGTCTAGCCTTAGCATTCATGACAGCCTCTGTTGCTGTATCATAGCAGAGAGCAAGCTGGAGGATGTGATCTGAAGGCACGCAAGCATGATTGAAGGCGCTAAGACCCGTCCTCCTGGTTCAGGATTATCATTCTGATTGGTTGTTTTTGTCGGAGTGGTGGGTTTGTTCAGATGGCAGCAGGTCCATAGGAAGAAAGCCAGGAAGTTTGATTTTTTTTTTTTTCACAGACTATCTGTCTCATACTATAGTGCAGTATCACAACATAGTGATACTGCTGCTTTAAGTAAGCATGGTGCTCATGGACGTGATTCATTTTGCTGAGTTTGCCTCCATTTTGTCTGCATGAATTAACACAATCCCAAAAAATGTAACCTAAAGCGCCGATGTTCAGAAAAGCACTTACACAAACAGTCTGTTTATCTGCCAGCCAACACTGTGGCAGCACATTGTCGGTCCTGCTGGAAATGCAATACAAAAAATATTAAAATGTAGAAAAATTTCATAAATATTTGAGGAAATATAGGTCACCGAATCAGAATGTTTATTTGTGGCAACTGGAGCAGCAGATGCGTTCATGTCCACCGAACCGAGAACAGGTTGTTGGACCGGTTCAGTTGGACTCACACAATACGTTCAAGAACTTTTTCTTTCATCATAGTCAGAATTTATGAGCCGCTGTCCTGCTAACATGAAAAAAAAATGAAAATAACAAAAACAAACAAACCGTAGGGTGAGGAACTAGAAATGCATGTGGTGTACTGATATGAGATTAAAGCAAAAGTATAAAGTTTTATTGTCTTTCTTTTAATCAGCATTAATTACCTACAGGAACAAAAAATAAAAGGATGATTAAGATAATCAAAAAACCAAACATGAGTCGTTCAATTGCTGTAAGTGTTTAATGCAAACGGCTTCTGAAAATTGAACTGAAAGCACAACATTGTTCTTTCCTGTTAAAGAAACTTGTCAGTGTTTTTTTTTTTTTTTTTTTTTTTTCTTCAGTGAGGCTATATTTTAAGTTTATAGGCAACAAAGTTCGTATCTGCTGTAGCAAAATCTTTGTGGATCATAAATCCAGATTTGTTGAGCCCGGAGGGTGAAGCTTAATGTCCAGAGAGGAGCTCAGAACGAGACGCGCCACCAGGTGGAAACAAGGCTGGAAATGCCATGTCAGTTTATGCAAACACTGTTTTATGACCCTAAATCTGTCGCTGACCTGCACTAGGGTGGGGGGGGGGGGGGGTGTTATTTGAGACACGATAATTAATACAGGAAATGAAAATAGGAGGTGGTCTACCTCTAATGATCAACTCCTGAAGAACATGTGTTGAAAGTGGAACATACAAATTGCTTCCAGTTACAAAATAAAAGTCAGAGAACATAAAATTCAGCCTGCTTTCACATATTCTTATTTTTTCATTTTGTATTGGACAGCTACTCTAACCACAAATAGTTTATATATTCTGTTCCAGTTTGGGTTTCATACAGGAATATCATCATGGCGCAACACGTCTTACCTCCATTTTCTGGGCAAATACCAATTAACTTCTGTGTCAATAACTCCCAGATGTAAACATGACAACAGTTTAAAGTTCACAAAATGGCATTGAAATGAACCACAAGGACTTTCTTTGGGATCTGAGTTATTTTTACATGGTAAAAACACACTTCAACCTTTAGTTTTCCGGGACGAGAAGTTAGCTTTGGCCTCCCAGACCAACTTGTTTGAATTTTTACAGAATAGAGACACCAAGAAAGTTACAGTATCTTCTGGGGGTAAAGTATTTAGTGCTCAAAACCTTTTAACAGAAAATGACTTTAAGAAGAGTGGAGATTATGAAGCTACAATGTGTTGTTTAGAAAGAACATGTGTTCTTTCTAAAAACCTGATGATAATCAATTTGGGCCTCATTTTGGGCCTCATTTCAATTTGGGCCTCATTTTTTCCCCCTGCCTGTTATGTTTTGTGACTATTCATTATGACCATCAGGAGACCGGCAGCTAAAACAGGGGGGCTAATCCCTGGTCCACATGGTAACATTTTTAAATTGTCAGAAGATTTTCAAAACCTGAGACAACACAAATATAAATACATTTTTTTTCTTGATGTAACAGATCAAGGTGTCTGTGCAGTGTAGTGACCTAATACTAACCAATTTCATCAATCAACATTCATATGTCGAAATCTCGTAAAAACTCCAGAGAACTGACGTAAATTCAGAGTAAACAAAGATGGCCGACTGGGAAGGAGTTTGTGGACTGAATCAAGCAGAGCAAAGACGATACAATGGCGTCTGGATGGAAGACATCAGACTTTGCTTTCTGTAGCAATATGTGTTGCGCTTCACGATGAATTCAACCAACAAAATGTCGACTTTAAGCGTCTTCTTTCAAGATCAAACAGCATCAAGAACAAACTGAGGAACTTTTGCGGGGGAACGTCAGAACATACTCCTCAGGTTTCTGCCTTTCAAAGGACCAGATGAAGCTGTTCGCCTGCTTGGAGCTACACCAGCACCTGCCAGAAACCAAGACAGATCGACAAGGAAGAGGGGGAGGAAGAGATGATGCATGTGAAGGTTATTGGCTTAAAGAAAGTGTAATTAATGTTTCACAAGCCCTGCCTCTTTTTCCCCTCCGGGCGAAACCTCTCGTCTTCGTTTCTGTTAGAAATTAAACGATACTTGTGTTGTCTTTCGTCGCTCCCTGCCCTGCTGTCATCCCGCCCGTCTCTCCGCGAACTTTTAAGGGATTAAACTCGCGCGGGCTGGCTGCTAGTTATGTCTGCGGGCTGGACTCCTCGGGTTTCGTTCGAGGCCTGCTCGTCTCCCCGAGGCGACACGAAGATGTCAGCGTCTGTCAGCTCCCTGTCTGTCATCGGAGGCCCTGCCAGCGCTCCGCCTCGGCTCTCGTCGCTCGGAGTTTCCTGATCTGAGACACCCAAACCGGCCTCTCAGAACCCTTCACTCTTCCTCTCCTCACCCCGTCCTTCAGAGCCTGCACCTTGTGGGACACACGCAACAAACGCAAGGTCAAGGTGTCTGTCATGTTTCACTGCGCCGGATCTGAGCGCAAGTGGCGTCTGCGGTTTTTTTTTGTTTTGTTGCCGGCGCATGAAAGCCGGGGCGTGTCACCTCGCCTGTGTGTGCGTGCGTTGCGAGCGCGAGGCAGGGTGTTTTTGAGTGACAGCGTGAGTGAGGTGCAGCCAGGCGGCGGCTCTTTGTAAGAGTGCACCTACCTTCTCTTCTCGCAAGTCCCTCCCGGCAACAAACTGTCACGGCTGACAGCCCTCACAAAAGAAGGAGCGAGAAGGGAGGCAGGGAGTACGGGGGGATTAAAAAAAAAAAAAGTTTAAGAGATGAAATTAAAGCAAAGAAGGGAACCTGACAGCACCTTGAGAAGAGGCATTGTCTGCGAGGGGAAATATATCTGTGCGAACAGGCTTTGATCAGTGGAGGATGAGAGTAGGGGAAGAGCTCGCAGAGCCGGATCCTAAAGCCCACTGAAAAAAGAGGAAAAGAGAGAAACAGAAGACAGGAACGAGTCTCACAATTACTTTTCCACTCAGGACCAGACTATAAGCAGTTCGCTCACGAAGAGCGGCTTGAGTTTCTCTTGGTGGCGGTGTTATGCTTACTGGTGCAGGCTTTCTTTCTTCTTGTCACCTGACACAGTGGAAAATTGGTGAAGACAGAAACGTCTGGTGACTGGAGAAGGATGACCAGATACGAGAAGGGCAGGTTATAAAAAAATAGTAATAAAAAATCTGCTGTTTTTCCATGCTACACCTTAGTGCTACCAGTTTCTGATGACACTGATGCACTTCAGTGTGGATGTAGATAATTCAGGATGTCATAACAGCGATATATCAGCCTGGCCATCACATTCCTACACAATCCTGCTCGGTTTTAATCTTGTTTCACAGCTCCAGTCTGGGCTTTCTCTAATTGACTTGGATTCCCTCCGGCAGAATCTCAACATGGCCAAAAAGTGAACACAGGGAGAAGTTGTGAATGATGAGGTTGTGTTTCTGTGCTGTTTTCCAGCGGTAGTCTGGTTGTAGTTTTAGCAATGGCAGTGATCGGAGTCTACGTTGGCTTTAAACACTTTAAATATTGAATCAGCATTAACAGACGCCTCGTTCGGGTCAGGACTTCTCTCTTCACAGTGGAGAACGGCTGTTTACAGAACTGGGAACTTGTCCTTCAGTCTCTGAGACGTGTTCAGCGTTTCGCCCTCCATCGCGAAAAATTGGAGAGAAATCAACAAAAAATTAAATACGGCGAGACTGAGCGTTGTCTCCCCATGTTCTACCGTGCAAAATACTGATGTTGATTAAAATTCACCCGAAAAATATTTTACTGCCAATCACTGACTTGGGTGGAAATTACCCAAACATGTACCTGTTGGGGAAAAAAAAAAAAAAAAAAAAAGTGCAGTGGGGGGCAGAAAAACATATAAGTAATTAGTTGAGAGAGCAGCCTGAAGCTACACAAAACAAGCTACTCAGACAGCAGCAAAACATGAGGAGAAGTGGGGGCGCGCTCTCAAATATCAAGCTGAATTCAGCTGGAATATGTCTTGAAGGGGGAAAAAAACAATCTCTTATGATATGGAGCAAATTTGTGTCTTATGGCTCGTAATCATAAATCGTAATCAGCTGAGTAGCGGCATCAGCCTGGTCACAACTTCAAATTCTCCTCTGTAAGAATTCAGCAAGCGCGCGTCTTAAGTAATCCGTGTTTTCCCAGGAACAAAACAAGTGTCGGGGTGCAGCAGAGGAGGAGGAGAGCTGAGGTAAAGGAGGAAGCGTCAGGAGAGAGACCTTTGAAACACATGAAGGAGAACACAGAGGATGAGGGGAGACGGGGTGGGGGCGTGGGGTGGTGCTGCAGGAGATTATCGCTTTGATTTTGTGATTCTGTGTGGGGGGGTGGGGAGGGATGATGCTGCAGCCCTGCGTATATCAGTGGGGAGGGTGAGGAGTGGTGATGAAGGTCTGCTCCAGTGGCCCTCAATGCTGCGGGAACACTTTGATAGACAAAGCAGCGAGCTGAAGGGGAACCTCCTGCTGGCAGGATCTGAGGAGGCTGTTTACAGAAGATCTTGTCAGACCCAAAGCCCTGCTTGCCCTGCTGTATGGAAAACACTTGGCCTTTGATGTCTCTCTCTCTCACTTTCTAAATTTCTTTCTTATTCTTGTTTTCTCCCTGTTTCTCTGTGCTGCTGCTGCTGCTGCCTCCGCTCTCATTGGTGGTTGACACATATCAGGCTCTGCTTTGCATTATTCAGTTTGAGCCTGAGGAGACATAATGTATTCTGCTACAAGATTTGGGATACAAGTCCACAACATTCATTTCACAGATGCCAACTGAAGAGGCAGCGTGTGTGTGTGTGTGTGTGTGTGTGTGTGTGTGTGTGTGTGTGTGTGTGTGTGTGTGTGTTGTAAAAACACTGAATGACGTTCGCACTGCAGCTCCAAGTGAACCAAATCAGTTCATTTCTTTGTCCTTAAGCGACCTGTATCTGAACTTTTCGTGACAGTCTGAACAACGCAAACGAGACCCAGGCCTCTTGGATATGTCCCAATACATATCTTTTCAAATGTAAACCGGTTTCAAATGAACCGGTTCGGCCAGGTTCAAAAAAGTGACTGAATATAAAAGAGACTTTAAGTGTTGAAATGACATAAAATCTCAAATTTTTCTTGTTTTTCAGTTTGACGTCACCATAACGACAGTTTCCCCGTTCACCACCCATCGCTGCAGGTCGAATGGTTCTGGTTCTTGTGTTGTGGCCAGATTTCCGGACCCTCTTGGTACGTCGTCTCACTGGCTCCTCCTTTTCTTCGGTTCTGTCAGAATTTTCTCATTCTCCCAATTTCTGACTTCAAAAGGCCAAGATCCGATCATATACAGAGAGACTGACAAATTGAAAATATCAGCTCACATGAAAGAGTGACACCCAGCTCACCTTGTGTTTCCTACATGCACAGTCTGTTGAGGGAGAAAGGTACTCTCTACCTGCATGTGATAAATTTATCTGGCCCCAGGTAATATTTCTCTCACACCAGTTATGCTAGTCCCTAATAATCACTGTTTACTGTTTGACCAAATATCAGCCAAAGGCATAAACATTCATTCAAAGCAAATGTTTTAAAATGTATTACTACTGCGGTCACTCAGACATGAGGAAGAGCAGCAGCTAGTAAAAAAACAAAAACAAAAAACTACAACACAATATCACTACAGGGCTAAAAGTAAAGCTGGCTTATGTTTTGCTATTCCAGCTTTTGGTGAAACATGAAATAATTCAGGTTTATTATGAATTATGAGTTTAGCTTCGTATCCTTGGGCTTCCACCACAAATTAACGCAAAAAACGAACGTACGTCTGGTGAGGAACGACGTCAGAGCAGTCAACTAATCTGGTATAAACGTCTCTGGATGACAAGAAGTCAAAACTCTCCTGAGAGTTCATTGGAGTTTAACCCAAGAAGAGGTGAATCCGCAGATACTGAATCACTGTTCAGTCAAACAGTGAATGTTGGACCAACCTGGAACACAAACAAGAACTAAAGTCATCGACACAGCCCTCTGACAGCAGCATGACTGAGCAGCATACTTTTGCTGTTGTCGCTTCGTTCCATGGAAGAGACTGAATGAAGACCGAACAGGTAGTTAAGTAGATTCTTCTCTCACAGACCAAACCGGGTCACACAGTTTTACTGTTGACATCACGGACGTCGTCTTTGTATTTCAGCGATCTCATTTTTGTATTCAATTTTTGTTTTCACATTAGCTTATTGTACGCGTCACATGGCTTATCTAATTAAAATCAAAGAAGAAAAAGTTGTGGGCAACTGCAAACAAAAGCGGAACAACATCTAAAATTAATAAATAACTTCCAGTCTTTCAAGATTAAAAAAAAAAAAAGAAAGAAAACAGAGTTATGGATAAAAGAAAAGGAGACATAAATAATACCTTTGCAAACTAATGGCGCACATGTTATTAAAACAACAGATCCTTCTGTTTTACAATTGATTTATACTGCCTGTGATTTCCCTTTAATCCATTGACATTATCTGCACTGGATTTATGGTCCATTAGCTGCATGAGAAGCAGGAATGTAAATGAGGTGTAATAAATCAAGTCAGATGGAGCATTTGGAGCGTAACAAGTTACTTGCATTTATGTGAATGTTTCTGTAGCTGCGTTCGGATAATCAGGTCCTGCCGCCTTATTATTTGTCCTTCGTCGTTGCATCAAACAGTAAAAGATTATGTTGATTAGTGCCTAAAAAAATATACAAAGCTTACTTTAGTTCAAATCTTGGTCGTGAAACTTGTGCGACTGATACTTCCTTCTTTTTTCCCAGGGCCATTGTTTTGCATATATCTCAACGTCATGCAGCTTTTTTTTTTCTTTCCTTGGAAAAAAAAACTTGCGGTTTCGGCTTTGTATGCAAATATTTCCCACTGAAAGGCAACTCTCCTATCCGAGTATCTCTTTTTTTTTTTTGTTGCCGCCGCGTTGGGAAATGAAAGAATGTTTTTTTGCGTGGGATTGTCTGGAAAATGTGCAAAGGATCCGTTTCTGGACTTTCTCCTCGGCTGCTCGTTTCACACTTGGACTTCGCGGCGGGAGCTTCCTGTCCGGGGCCGTTTTTGTTATTTTTAGAATTAATACCGCGGGTTGTTTATGTACACTGAAAATCTGAGGTCTGGAGGGAATTTTATGGATATGCAGCCCTTTTACGTGCTCTAGGTATTAGGTTTTATGAGACACAATGTTTTGTTGAAAGTATTAGCATACAGTGAAGTGAAAATAAACTTTTTTTTTCCTGTTTTTGCTTTTTTCTCAGTATATTCTAATTCTATATTAGATAGAATATCTATCTACATTAGATATTCTAATGTTTCAGAAATTAGAATATCAGACTTAGGTATGAGATGGTGAATACAAGAGACAGTTTTCAAATGATTTGCTGGCTGTGGCACCTTTAACCATCATCATCTGTCCTCTGCTTAGTCTTTGACATCGCTGTGTCTAAACTTTGCTCCTCTCCTTTTTGTGGAATTATGACTTTCTTGACTTTGATTAGATCGCTCCAAAATCTTGCTTTTTCACCATTCACAGGCAGACTTCCTGGTCATTGTCATACCTTAAGGTCACAAACTGATTGCCGGACATTCTCCCATCCAGCCAGCTCTTATCTAAACCCTCTGGTCCTTGCAGGGTCAGCGGGTCTCCATTAGACCCGTTGGACCTTTGGACATCCATGACGATGGTGGAAGAAGATCATTTAAAGCTGCATTATGGGACTTTTGCACAATATGTTTTATTAAAGCCATCACCATGTTCTGAGATGTTGGTATGAGACAGATAATCTGTTAAAAGACAAGAAAAAGAAAAAAAAAAAGAAACTCCTCTACCTCCTCCAGCGTTGCCATTGCGGGCTGAAAAAATTGCACAACCCCAGCCAGAAACTCAGAGCCAGGAGGAGAGTCTTAACGCTGCCAATCACATTTGTGTGTGTGAGCTAAATGTGCCGATGGCAGGGAAACAACTTAAGAAAAACTGTCACCCGCCATCATCTGTGGTAATACCAACTGGTGTTAGAATTTGTGGCAGGCTATGTTGTGGAGAACCAGCTGGGGGGAGGAGTTGAGCACAAGTCTGATTGACAGCGCCAAGACCCTCCTCCTGGCTCTGAGTATTCATTTCTGACTGATGTATTTCTGCAGTTTGCACTGGGAGCAAGTGAGCTTATTCCTTTCACAGATATACCGTCATGACAAAGACAATTTGATCATTCATGTTTTCTAAAATAAAAGTTACATACTGCTGCTTGTTGGTCCTGCTTGTCTGTCAGATGATTCAATTTGGAGCTGGAGAACCTGAAGGCAAAGCCACGAACTCATTGTCGTGCTCCATAAACTACATAAACTATTCCTGAACTGTTTCGATTTATGGCAGTACGCGCTGAGTCAGCCGCCATGAAACAGAGCACATGGTTTGCAAAAGTGCTTAAGCAGGTGTTGGTGTCAAGCTAACATCAGCGTGGACTATCAAAAGTTTCCTAAAATGACTTTGCCCATCGGTGGTCATTGTGAAATGCTTGACGAGGTGTACATGACCTCAAAGACTTCCAACTACATTGAACCAACTCTGGAGCTTTGGGAAAATCTGGTATTTTCACGTTGTTTAAGATCAAACAGCGCGGGCTGGATGTCACAGGCTACCGACGCCGAGCTCTCTCCTCAACCCACAGCCAACCACCTCGCCTACTGCCTACCACCCTCCCTTGTTTGTGGCATGGTGGTGTGGGCTTTTTTTTTGCAAAGTGCAGCTTGAAGTTCCTCAGAGTTGACAGCCTGCTGGGCTTTGTTAGCCTGGCGATGATCTATTGGACAGAGACAGATGGGGAGACGGAGCAAGAGACGGAGCAGATAAACGCAGAGAGGCAGAAGAAGAGAAAGGGCGGAGAGTGATTGCTCAGGGGAAGCTGAATTGGACTATCTGTCCAAACAGAGTCTATGGAGTAAAAAAAACAGGGCGGATTTTGACTCAATCGCTCAAATGTTTCAGTCGCCTGCGCACAAAAGACTTGACTTCTGCCGATTCCCCTGAGCCATTCCGCTCAATTGCTGGACAATTGGCTTTGAGCGAACTCCTGCCCCGCGCTCCCCCTCCCACCCCTTCCCCATCCCGTAACCCTTCCTACCCTTTCCGTCCCTCTTGTCAGTCCGTATCTCTTCAGCATACACTGCTCATAGAGTTTCCTGCACAAACCCTGCCTCTCCTCCATGGCGTTTCTACACTGTCTGCACGTCAAGTGCTGTGACAGATTAGACTCCGAGACACATGACATCAGTTCAAACAAGGAGACAAGAATAAGATTAGACGCATGCTTCAATGCGAAGAGGTCAGTGGGAAAGAGTCCCCTCCCCCCCTCGGAGGGACTCACAGATACCCTTCATCCCCACCTTGACCAGAGCTAATGGCAAACATATGATCGGTGCTCCTCCCGCGGCGGAACGACGTTTTCCCCGCTCGCCATTTTCACCCGGATTCAGCCTCGTCACTATCAAGCCCCAATCAAAACAGTAATGTGAAGAAAGCCAGGGCCGCCACTGCAGCGGGGTGGCTCCAATTGAAAGTGACAGCTTGACACATAATATGGCACCCGTAATGTGATTAGGCCAGCGTAGCACTCTCTTCTTAAACTCCCACATCCCGAAGAGCGAGCCTCCCCGTCCAACTCCGCCAAACACACTCAGGCTCTTTGCTCTGAGAGAGGATGGGAAGGGGGAGAGGGGTGTACAGAGAGGACCGTGTTGTCTCCCACTTTAGTTTTCAGTTGCGGTGGCTCACGCTTTGAGACGAATTGAGATGATGCCGCTGTTGAATCATAACCCCCTGGAGGGGGAATTGCAAACACATGTAATGGGGGAGGCATGAGGGAGGGGTGAAAGGAGAGGCTTTCTGGGTTTAAAAACGCGTCTCTGCCAAGAACAGAGGAGCTGAGTGGGAGAAAGTACACAGCAGTGTGGATTGGATCAGCCATTATCAGAAGCAAAGCTGGCCGTGGGTTCGTCTTGTCAATCTGCGTGATGAAGATGAGCGGTGACACAACAATGATATCACCCGCAGCTATCCTTGACAGAGCGGGGAGGTGAAACGCTGAGGAATATCAGAGGAAATAACGGCGGATCCAGATGGAGCATTAATGATTGCAGTCGACATACCTTTGGAAGGGAACTTTGGCAACGTGGGAACGGCTTTTCGCTCTTTGACCATGTTGCGAGGCCCCTTCGGTGACAGAAAAGTGAAACAGCAGAAGGATCTAAGCTTAAGCTGAATGCAAATGGACTTTTGAGCCGAGTCCAGCAGGAAATTCAATAAAACACTCCAAGAGTCCAGAGTTGCGAGTGAAAAATCCCATCACTTTCAAAGCGGGATGGAGAAATGAAAAAGAGTTATTGTATTTGGCATTGGGAGGGAGGAACATGAGCTCAAGGCTGCGTTTCCAAATGAGCCATTGCAGATTGAGAGATTTTGGCAAGGAAGGGGGGGACTGGTACACATGTCTCTGAGCCTTTACCAATCACGTTTTCCTTCCTCCAGAGGAATTCCCTCTCATGTTCCTGATGACAGAATGAAAGATGCCGAGACAGACTTGAGCAGGAACACAACTTGTGAAACGAACAGATGAGGGATCTACCAGTTGACAGGGAATTGGACATCCAAGTGAGCCCGAGTCTGTTTGCCAAGCGCCGTTAAAGTGGAAGGCTGCGGATTTCCAGAAACGAGGGTCATTTCTCAACAGTGTTTAAAAATGTGTCGACAAGCAGGAGAGCTGACGTAATCTGCCAAGTTTCTCGTCGATGTGTGCGCTTCCAACTAAAAAAAAATAAAAAAATAAAAATGTATATTTGAATGTAGAGCCGTGCCCCGAAATATGCCTGCGATAAAATCAAATGAGTGTTTTGAACCGGCCCCAGAATCCCTTGCTTTCTTCCATCAAGATGTATTTTTTCTGTTTTCCTCCAGACTCACATCTCCGTGACCCTCCTCCCCAGCCTTTTAGCTTAAGAAAAGCCTGTCAGAGGAAATCAAGTCAGGCTGAAGATATAGTTGAACGGCTGTGACAGCCTGAAAGCCACTCAAATGGGTCTATAATGAGTCTAATAATGGTGTGGGTAAGCATAATTTAGCAGGGCTGAGGCCCCCAGTAGGGCCGACGGGCCCAAAGGAGAATGATGACTGCGGCGCTGGACGGCAGGTCCGTGACGGGCTTTCATTTCCTGATGATGAGTCGGGGCTGGAGCAGAAGGCGGACAAGCTCCGAGGCTGCCAGCCTCTCTGCGGGGCGAGCCCCGGGGGCCGAGCCGTGGCCACACCTGCTCATCACGGCGCACTGAACTGGAAAATCGCACATGACTAGTTGCTTCCACAGGGGCCTCGGATGGCTCGGCGGCGACCCTGACTCCTTTGAAATGGAGAACCGAGTGACCTCACGCCGCCTGCGGAGTACACGCTAACTGTATCTCTCCTTGCCAAAGCGTGCGATATGTGTGCAATATTTGTGTGTTGACATGTAGGAACTGGTGACAGACTATAACCACAGGCTAATTCATCCACACTCCCCAGGGAGATGACTCCCTCAGGACAGGATAATCAAAAGTCTCTTGGCAAAAGCCAACAGAGCGGCGTAAACAAACGCAATTGCACACAGGCGAAAGTGCAGCACAGATTCGTGTCCTGGTTTGTAACCGTGCCACTGTCCCCGCTGCAAACAGGGACTATGGTGAAAGGTGGCTTTGACCTCTGGTCTTTCCTCTGAGGCTTCCACGCAGTCTGACAGCAGTGAGCTGACCTCTCTTTTCTCCTTTGGCTGTTTTTCTTTAGCACTGAATGTCACCAGTCAGTGTTCGAAAGGTTAAAAATATCAGTGTAAAACACCACAGCGGTAGGTATGCACAGATATTATAACCTTCAGTAAAAAATACTACGATATCATGGTATTAAATGAAAAAAAATGTACGACATGAAGTAATTTAGAACAGAAAACTCAGATCAGAGTCATTCAAACAGTTGGCAGAGAGACCGTCTGTGATAACATCCAGATCCTCATTTCCTGAAGCAACTCTGAAACAGTTCCTGGACAGAGGGGTAGAGATGACCCCCCAATGTCATCTCAGCTGGACCTCACTGTCCTCTCCAGGGGCCTTTTATCCACCATATTGTGCTACTGGAGTACAAAAATGCACCAAAACACACATGCGGATCCTGAAAGCTTGCTATAATTGGATTGGGCTGCATTAACACATGACCGCTGTCTGGAAACTGCAGGTATTTCTGGATGTCGATTGGGGGAAAAGTTCCACGTTACAAGACGACAAAGACACCATGAATCCACTGAAGTTGTCATGCTAGGCCACTGTGTGGCGCTGCAATTTTAGCGTGCAGTCAAAACGCACATGCGCGTTTGACCTTTGGCTTCCACCTCCTTTAGAAAACAGGACAGAAAGAAATTTTATTCCCATTCTTGGGAATTCTGAGTTGATTCAAAAATCGATTTGAAGTTGTACATGTTTGCGGCTCCAAGTTGTGAGTACGCTGCGTACCACGTTACGCGTCTATTCTGTGTAGACTGATGGAATGTGATGCAGCATGGACCCTTCTGGAACTGTTCTCATCCCCCACGCGGTGTAAAGGGAGCGTGCAGACCACGCGCAGTTTTTAATCCTGCACGCAGTCCAGTGGAGTCCCACTGGCCCCGCGTGCGCTTTCACAAGATTTTTATTTTTATGTGTGTGGTTTTGGGAACTGACGGTGTGACTGGAAACCCTCCTTACTTCCTCACATTTTCCGCGCTTCGTGCAAAGACCACGGAAAGACCAAATCAATGTTGTACACGTTTATAGGTGTTTGTTTCTTCTTCTTGTGAGTCACATAACATAAACAGAATCTGTACCATTTTAACATAAAAACTGGAAATAGTTTCTGAATTGAAAAATCTGAATTACTCCAATCCCTGGAGAGGACAGTTAGAAAATTAATTCGTTGAATGGAAACGCAATAGGATGGCGTGTTTTTTTTTTGTTTTGTTTTTGTTTTGTTTTTTGGCAGCATTGAAATTTTATTTTGTAAAACTCCAATGAAAACCATTTGTTCGTGTAACACGAGTCACATGATCAACAACCCTATGTTGCCATTGGCGCAAGCCACGAAGAAGACGACCGGAAGTAGTTCATGACGCGGCATGTCTTTAATGACTAATTGCTTGAGCAAACTTACGCCCACGTGACTTTAATTGTGTCTCTTATTTGATGGAAACGCCGCAATTCCGAATGTCGACATTAGCAGAACGTCAACAAAGTTGACAAACACAGCTAATGAAAACTGTCTCAGTGTGATCGGGCCCTCAGCGGCCCCAGACAGTGCTGCAACATAGTGCGCCTGCAGTGGGATAATTAAGCGTCCCGTGTGACAGGAGACGGCTTCAGCAGAGAGCAGGCAGAACAGCGACGCGTCTGTTGCGGCGGTTGGACGCCTTTCACAGCTGGGGGCTGCGGGTGTGTTTAGGAACTCAGCAGCAAGCAAAGCGGGAGGGGGTGGAAGGACACATCCATCAGGACCAAAGCAGAGCTCCGGTGAACCAGGCCGCCTGGCCTTGGCCGTCGGCCACCTCATCAGAGCAACTTCTGCAAAGCCAAGGTGACGTGCGGCGCCCTGAGCCGCAGCGGTTTGGGTTACGGATCCGGTGAGACGGGGGGTGTGCAGGCAGGTTTTGACATTACGGAGCGTTTAAGAGTCACATCAAACCTCTTCTTGTACTTCCCTCATCTCCTGCCTCCTCTGCAGCATCTCTTTCCACGCGCGCCCCCTCCGTCTCAGGACGGCCGCGTCCCAGAGTGTTTGGCATCCCGGCTGTGTCTGATGGCTGAACCGAAGAGACAGGCTGCTGACAGGCCCGCGCCAGAGCCGAGCGATGCCAACAGGGAAGATTTGTGGGAAATATGCCCTGTGTCGTTTCCTCTCAGTTTCCCTGACAACTTCACTGTGTCAGAATGCCGATCCCTCAGCCGGGTGGGCGGGTGTGCGTTTTGTTTAGCCCGTGCGCGCGAGGGACGGCGTCTCCGGGCGCAAACGCACGCGGGCGACAGAGTGAGACCGAGGCGTGAATTATGCCCATGTCAAAGTTTGGAGAAGTGGAAGCCGGATGACGCAATCCCGTCTCGTAACTCTACCTTCAAGTTCAGTTGTTTTCAGCCTACATTTTCTTTCCATCTCGTGCTTTCCTTCCATCTTTTGGAGCACTCCCTCTTCAAAAACGGGCTCTCCAGATCTGCCCCAAGTTCAATCTTTGATCCCTCCTCTTGGAATGCAGGCTGAAAGATAACGCTTCACGCGAAGCAAAGCGGAAGAAAACAGCCTGCAGAAAGCCGGCGCGGCGAACATGCTCGCTGTCAGCCGCTTTCGCTTAATTTGATGCCTCTGTCTCTACCGCCGCCAGTTGAGTCTAATCTCATTGAGCACTGGAAATGAGCGCCGGTGACAGGGATGTCAACAGCGGTTTGTTTCGAGCTCAGCAGGAGAACAGTACCTGCCTCTGTGTCTCTGTTACACAAGTGCCGCCGGTTCCCCCCCACATCCCCCTGTGCGCCAAAGTCAGCCGGCGTTACTGTCAATCCCCCCACAGGCCAGCGGCGACGGGCGCGCTAAATGAGCCGGCACCGCGCGCGCGCGCACTTGCGCGTCCCACCGGCTGACAGCTTCTAAGGGATCCCCCGCCACACCGCCCTTTCCTACCGCGACGCATCAGGAGCGCTGCGGGCAGGAAGAAGAGCAAATGTCCGCCGGAAAGAAGGCAGGAATCTTGAGATTGGTGTCGGAGATTTTGCCGGAAAAAGGAGAAACGTGAACGTCTCTGAGCTTCAGAAGTTGACAATTTGCTAAAAAATAAAAGAGAACATTTCTGAGTTTGAAAAGTCCAAAAATGAGTAAAAAAAAGTTAAAAATTTGGAGATCGATCCCTGAAATGATTTCTGATTTTGAAAATTCACTAAAAAGTCAAAAATGTTCAACTTTTGAAACTCAGAAATTCTCAGATTTTTTTGTGGGGAAATTGACCCTTTTTTTTCCCTCTCCCTCTCTGTCTAACGTGGCCCTAATTCACTATTGTATGTTTCAGACTCCACCAGAACGATCTCCTCCGGCCAGGAAGTCGACGGGTGAGAGTATCGCCTGTAAAGGCCTTGGTAGTTTGCACTGGAGGGAGTCACATCAGCTTGTATAACCTTCTCCCTCTGCGTGCTGCTGGATGATTCCTCCAACCGATCTCCGGCCCGCGCTCCATAATTTTCCCCCGCAGCTGCCAGTCACCCGGCGGGGCCCTGTGAAGGGCCGGGTGTGTTGCAAGGGGTCAAAAGTTCAGAATAAAATGAAATGTGGGGGAGAATAGAGCTTAGACTTCAGGAAGAGGGTGTATTCTTTCAAGTGCACCTTAGGACTGCATGCGTGTGTGTGTGTGTGTGTGTGTGTGCGTGTGTGTGTGCGCGTGTGCATGGGTGTGTGTGTGTGTGTGTGTGCGTGTGTGTGCGTGTGTGTGTGTGTGTGTGTGTGTGTGTGTATCAGGGCAGATCCAGTGCGGTAGCTAGACGGTGATTCCGATTGGCTGTGATCAAAGGCTGCTGTCAGTGACAAAGGACCGTTTGTTTAGGCTAAGCATGACATGTTTCTGAGAGCCATAAATTCAGGCAGGAATTAGAGGAGGCTTGCTGGATTTCATGCTTTGTGCCTGTCTTTTCTCCTCGGGGTACGGCACACACACTCACACGTTCAGAGCCATGTAGACCACACACACACACACACACATAACACGGGGGAGGGGAAAGGTACGAAAATGGATCTGAATGTGATGATAAGAGATGCGGATGTGTCACACATTGGAGTGAGAGAGAGAAACCTTTCACCAAGAGACACGGTGAGAGTTTAGACCAGTGGTCGAACTCCGGTCCTCCAGGGTCCTGTAACCTTTAGACGTCTCTCTGCCTCAGCACACCTGACTCCAATATTAGCTCATTAGTTCTGTAGAGCTTGACTGGATGCTAGCGCTGGAGTTCAGCCATTTGATTCGGGTGTGTCGGACAAGGGACACGTCTGAAAGTTTCAGGACATTGGTCCTGGAGGACTGGAGTTTCAGAGCACTGGCTTAGACTGATTGCTGAAGTTATGCAGGTCTTAGTTTGCATTTAGCTCCATCCGTCCCTCCATCACCTCTGACCTTGTTCCATGTTCGTTTCTCCTCAAATGTAGCATTTTGCCTGAGTACCAGTGAGCTCAGTTTTGCCCTCATTGGACCGGAACACCTTCTTTAACACACTCGCGTCGTCTACATGGTTTGCGCTTCTGGAAACCAAACTTCTCGTGACGTTGCCATTCCTCATAAGGGACAGATTTTTTTTTTGTATAGATGCGTAAGATTCTCCAGAACCCTCTTGACCCGTCTGCTGTGTTCCTTGGACTTCTCGGTCCCGCTGGTCCGCTAATCTGACTGTTGAGGACATCATATCGGGGATTTTGCAACAGCTGTAAGTAGGCTGCAACGAAACAACTGGAGTCAAATGTTTACCTTCGGCATTCATCTCTGCCAAGACGCTACAGATGTGTTTCACACTTCCACACAAGCCCAACCCTTCACAACTAAACAGCTGTCATCTTTGTTTATGTCGACGTCTCCCAACTGTGAAATGATTTCATCGGCTTATAGACGAGGAGGGTGGGGGAATGCTAAATGTTTGTCAGGAAAAAAAAAAAAAGACTTTCGACTTGCAGTTACAGATTTGAAAATGTGACTTTTATCAATACGTGTTGGGTCGTTTTGTTTGCCTCAAGCTGAGGTCGGGTCGGTAACCCTCACACAGTGACAGATTTCACCGCTAACTCACCCTGCCGAGTTAGCTAATCTGCTGAGGTAGAGGGAAGAAGGTCAATGCTAGCTTGACTTTGACAACCTTTGCGTGTAGATGTGCTGCAGAATGCGGCATGTTTTGTGTCACGGCGACTTCTGGTGCGAACCGAAACTCTTTAGCGGACAGTCGGTGTGTGTCGGCTTACACACCCACTCTGACAGATCGTCAGCAGAACAGGTGTTTAAATGACCTAATCAAGCGCCGCTGTGCGTTCAGATGATCACTGACTAATAATGGCAAAATAAACATCAAGCCTAATAACATGGTGCTGTGACATACTGAATATTCTGCTCTATGTGTGGGAAAAGTTTTTCGGTGTTGAATCCTGATATATTGACGGAGCTGTAGTCAGTCAGTTGCTATGGCGACGAGTCTGCGTAGCGAGAAAAAAGACCACGAAGGATCTTGAGATATTTTTCAGCGGTTTTCTGTGTTGCTTTCCCTTTACTGTGGCGCACAGCACTAAATTAATAATACCTTCGTCTCCAAGATTCATTTAGTTAAAGGAAAAGAATCGTCTTTTTTCCCCCCAGAGTTGTGCGCAATAAACAATAACTTGCAAAGTGTCTACACAGTTCTTTGCTTCTCCGACTTTGTTATTGTTCTTAATTTTAAAAAAAATAAATTGACATTTGGACATTAGTTTGAAAGAATCACACAGAAATAGCCAATTCAGAGTAGGGTAGCAGTGCATTGTGGGTATTCTGCAGCGGCTCTGCCTCCATATTCGAGACATTTGTTTGTTTGACGCTCCGAGCCAAAGGCATCGCCGTGTTTATTCTGCACTGGCATGTTTGGCAAAAACGTGTCAATAGTAATTATTCCATTTTAGCGAAACATGACTGCTGAATTAACAAAAAAAAATAATAAAATAAATACTAGTTGTTGATGAGCTCTGGATGTTGATCTGATGCCTGGAGGGTTTTTTTTTGTTTTTTTTTACAGAGCCCCGGTCCCTTGACGGCAACCCACGGAGATGAATTGTGCCTGGGCGTGAATTAAATCAGGCCTATTTCTGTACTGGAGGAACTGATGGATTTTGGTTTCAGCGCAGATGATTTACAGCTGAAGGCTTTTAGTTCCTGGAGTTATCTTTTCCAGAATACTGCAAGGTATGGAAGGCCTGTGGAAAGGAAAAAAAAAAAAAAAAAAAAAAACTGCTGCAATGAATTTAAAGGATGGAACAAGCGAGGTTTGACAAATTAGCTTGAACACTTTTACTGTCAAGCTGTTAATTTATGGCTAAGCAAACTTCCATGTGTTTAGTTTGGACGCCTAACACAGAGGCCCACAGCTCTCGGAGGTGACTGTTTTATGAAACATGGAGGCAGCAGGACTATTTATTTATTTCTGTCCTTGCCTGGTGCTTTCATGGCCCTATTTTTATTTTATTTCTTTGCCCTCGCGAGTGCTGTAGAAGAAACCGATTCCTGTTCACATCAATAAAAATAATATTTTTTGGAGGGAGGGCTAATGGTCAAAATACTAATCTACGACTTTTTTTTTTTTTTCCCCTCTCAAGCGGGTGCCATAACTCAACAAGCAGCTTTTTTATTTGCCTCTTTCTGAGCCATCAAGGACAAATTGTCCTATAGCTGCTATTTTCCGGCCTCTCTCTCTCTCTCTCTCTCTCTCTCTCTCTCTCTCTCTCTCTCATGGTGGTCTGAATTCGTTTTTATGGAGCTTAGATGACAATACCTATATTTTCTTTTGCCTATTAACATCCCTAAATGTGACAGGTTTAGAGGAAAGCTTCTAAAATGTCTCCTCGCTACCAACGAGGGGATATAACTCTGCGCTAATTTAATTTTTCTCCAGTAGGTTTACAGCTGCTCGAAACGCACGGGGGACGCGTAATTGAGTGTTTTACAGGTCGTCACGTCTCAAAATGGGAACTCGCGGCTCTCCATCTGATATTCTAACACGCACCATTCATTCCCACTTTCGCCGGGTCGGATCACACAGCTGGACATGGTGAGGAGTTTGTCACAAAGCGTTTTAGAGGAACTTTGTTGCGTTTAGTCAAGTTTGGACTCTTTTTCAAGGAACAAAAACGGACCTGAAGTAACCATGTAGTTCTTGATTTGAAGTTTACTAAGTTCAGTGAGCGCCACGCTCATCCAGGCTTACTGCTTTTAACAAGTCGTACTCCTTTGCAGTTTCTACTTTTAAACTCCACATCGACATCTTCACTGAAGGTGGTTGAAGAAGCTGCATGAGTGGAGAGTTAAAAAGAATAAAAACAACCTGAAGTGCAACCCCCCCCCCCAGTTTGTTCATTGTTTTTAAATGGCATGCTGGGTTTTGTGCTTGCACTTCATTTTCTTAATAGTTTTCAACTCATACCCAAAGATTTTTTTTGGGGTGGTGGGGCATAAAGAGGAGTTTCCGTGCCAGTCTGCTGTACGGAAATGTGACGATAATAAATAACGTCTTTCAGCAGGAGGCCGCACCATCGGCTTTGGCTCGACCAGTGGTCATAATTTCCCCGATTTAATGCAGGTCTGCCAGCCAAACGAGGCTAACGAATGGAAATAGGTATTCTTGAGGAATTTTACTACTTAAAATGTAAGTTAAATTTCACCTATGTTATATGTAACATTATATCCTCAACCTGAGTGCCAGGAGAAATAAACAGTAATGGTTAAACATGTGATCGCCAAATGGTTTGTTCACAGTATGGAGCGGACATAGAAGCTGTAAAATGTCGCGACGGTTTCTCAGCTTTCTGTTTCTGCAGCTGCAGAAGCAGACTTCTCGGGGATCGTCTTGCATTTTCTCTCCACTTTTCTGCTGTTAGACCTTCCTCCCTCCCTTTTGTTGCTTTTAACCTTGACACTTAAAGCAATGACAAAATAAAGAGAAGAAGAAGAAGCTGTGAAACAGCGAAGCGTGGGTATGACATGCGGCACATTGTTTTTGGCACATTGGCTCCGATGCTTTAAACACGTTGCAGTTTCAAATGAGTGTGGTGAGAAAGCTCCCGCTCAGAATGATGACTTGGAGCTCAATTCCCCCCCGACTTCAAACCCTAAAAATGTCTGAGGAGAAATTAAATGCACACTTAAACTGCCTCCTTCAACCAATCACGCAGTCCTGACATGAGGCAAAAAAAAAAAAAAGAAAAACCAAAAGAAATCCTGTCACAAAGCTGCTCTTAAAAAGTACCTTAAGATGGCGGCGTGTAGAAGAGTTGACATGATGGCTAAGGTTTTATCATCATTATTATTATTTCAGTGTTTGTCCCTTTTGACGTCTTTTCACGTTACAAAATGCTTTCGTTCCTCAGATGAGGAAGACGCTGAAAGCCCTTCGTCCTTCGCCCTTCCCTGCAGCCGCTCTGGGATCGCTCCCCTCTGAGTGGTCTGACTGAAAGCATGCGCTCTTTAATCACCAGGGGTGACAGCTCCTGCCCCGCGTTTGAGCCTCTGCCCCGGTGCAACAATAAAGCCGGGGTCACGCTCGGTGTCAGCAACAGGCATTTCAGAGAGCGAGTGATTGGGGGAAGGAAACAGGAAAGAGCCTGAAAGAAAGAAAGAGAGAGAGAAGAAGAAGTGAAAGCAGAAAGTGAAAGAGAGAAAACTTCAGGAAGTATCTCAAGCATGTCTGCAGCAGAAAGAAACATCTGCAGGGTTTGTCCTCATGTCGTACCTTTCTGCTGCCATCTGGCTCCTTCCTTCTTCCAAACACATTTGGTTCTGAATAATTAAATGTTCTGTTCAGTAAATGCATACAGATAGCACTGACAAAATGTTATTGAATGTTGAAGGTAATCGTATGTTATGTCCCAATGACTTTGCATCGAAGGTTTTTTTCATTAATCTTTGGCTCCTGATCCTGTCTGGGTCAGTCAGACTTGCTTCATCAGACTCAGCCTCTGATGAAAGGAAACAATAACTGGAACCTCCGGCCATGAGACGTTATTCACCGGAGCTGTAAACAGTGACGCCTTTAATGCAAAGTCACACTAAAAGTTACATTAAAAGTGTAAACGTGGCGTTATTTGGTCAATAATGACCACCGCGACGCAAAGTTCTATTAAAACTGGCATTAAAAGTCCATTACAAATGTCAACTTTGAATTAAAAATGTCACATACTTTCATGAAGTGTGTGACTATCTTCCCATGAGACGTGTTTGTGACAGTGTCACATCAGGCTTGTGCACGCTCTGTCAAGACTTCTTTTTTTTTTTAGCAAAAAACAGGAGATTTTTGCTCGTGTGACATGTTCAGGTACTGCAGGGTTCCTGAAACACAGTGTGTGTGTGTCGGTGTGTGAGTGTGTGTGCGTGCGTGCCAGGCTTTACAGGTGCAGGTTGAATCCTGTTGGATAGCTTGAGAGGGGAGGGAAGGCATCAAGAGTGTGTGTAGAGATATGGAGTAGCTCAGGATCCCATGACCCCGTGACCTGGAGAAACCTTGTGCCTCTGTTTGTCTGGCTGATTGACAAATGAAGGGGCAGCAGGCCGGGGGGCTGCGCCTCTGTGTGTGTGTGTGTGTATGAGAGACCCTCCCTCAAACAAAACTGCACACAGGTATGTCCTTCAGCGTTAACGTGTCAACACTATTATTTATGTCAGTTTTCCACGACGTTTCGAAGAACAGGTGTTAGCCAGCATCTCGCATCCAACAAAGCATCTCCAGGACCTGCATGTGTGCTTTTCTATTGCGTACGTGTATGTGTGCGTGTGTGTGTGCGTGTGTGTGTGCGTGTGCGTGTTTGCCTCTGAATTCCTGTGGAGTTCACGGTGAGGCCAGGCCCCATGGCGCAGCGCCGGGAGAGCCCATTAATTACAGAGCAGTGACACGGGGACGGCAGGGCCTGTAATTGATGCCTCCTGTGCAGCAGGAGAGGCGCTCGGTCACGCAGCGAGAAGCACAGGGTCACCCTGCCTACGGGCCGGGCGGGCGGTGACAGGAGGAGCGGGGCGAAGGGATGGTGGCGGAGGTAAAGCTCTTTCACTCGCCCTTGCTTGGCGCGGCCAGTTTTTGTTGCGCTTGCCGGCGTGATGGATTACGGCCTCCTTGCAATGACTGTATCCGTAATTACTTTATTTTAATAACAGCAGGTTTAATTACAAAAGTGGTTCAATGATTGTGGTTTGAAGCTGGAAGGCAGCGCGACAACGATACAAGAGTCACAAGGCGAGACAAGGCGTTCGCAATGATTTTGGTAAAACTGGAAGTAAGGAAATATTTCTCAACAGGCAAAACAAATGTAATCAGATTACTCACACACTAGTGCTGTGATTAGTCAGGAGTAATCACTATGCCAAACTTTGTAAGCTTGAAATGATTTTATTCTTCAAACATGTCTGAAGATTCTCAGTTTTCCTGGTTTTTATATCCATGAAGGTTCAGAGGAAGTCATTTTGTTTTCAATCTAGAAATGTCCTCAACCAGCCGAGTGACCGGAGAAACTCCTGCATGTGAAACGTCAGCTTCACACGGTCAGACCTGCACGCAGGGGCCGGCGACGCAACGCAGAAAAGCCCAATATGTTCAGCATCTGGCTAAACGTCTGTCTCAAAATATTAACCGGGTAGCTGAATGAAGGCGGTGAGACTGTCATATATTTCCTCAGAGTGTGACTATTTCTAAACGAATTTATGCTCCTTTAGACATGATGAATGAGACGAATTAAGAGATTCATCAAAGGACTGAGAGAGTCATGTGCTCGGGGTGTAAACTATTATATTACATCTACGTTTAAGACCTTAACTGATCATAATCTTTTAACAGAACCCTTTAACCTCTCGGAAAAAAGCCCCCCAGAAATCTGTCTTTGAGCAAGCTGAGCATTGAGATGCATGGAGGGCTTCCTGTCAGCTGAGGATGAGCGATGGCCTGCCAGCCAGATGGACCGCTGCTTGTCAGGCTGCTTTCACTTCCTGTCGTCGTCCTTTGGTACGTCTGATGACTAATGACTGGCCTGTGAAGAGCCACGCAGGCTGTGTGTGTGTGTCTGTGTGTGTGTGCGTGTGCGTGTGTGTGTGTGTGCGTGTGTGTGTGTGTGTGTGTGTGTGTGTGTGTGCGTGTTCGTGTGTGTGTGTGTGTGGACATGCTGTGAGGGGGGTTCTTCGCAGAGACGCAGTCCATCCAAACCCACCCAACGCACACACACACACACACACACACACACACACACCTATGCACACATTCTGCTCTCGTGTTGCTACAGAGGAGGAGGTGGAGAGAGGAGGGAAGGTGTCTGAGGAGACAGGGGTGATTGAGAGAAGACAGAGGGGGAGGTCACGCCAAGGTCACCAGGAGACACGCTCAGTAACCGACACGCCGTGACGAAATGTCTTCAGGACAAAAAGAAACCGTCCTCGACCTTTCTGAGTGGACGTCCTGCTCTGCTCCGCCTCAGACCTAAAGCGTTTTCCTGAAGTGACTTTCCACAGTCGTTTGGTCCGTTGTCGACAGCGGAGTGAGAGCAGCACGACTTCAACTTACTTTTACTCCAGTCAAAGTAAAAAGATATTAGAAATAACAATGAGAGAAATGCATTTGGTAAAAATGCTGCTCGAGTGAAGAACCGATCACATTTGTTATATAGAAACGACATCATCCGACAGACAAAATTATAGAGTGATGTGGACATTTGTTTTGCTATTTTAAAGACCAAAATGAAAATGTATAATGCAATTACAAAATGACAGCTTCAGGGAAGAAAACAATTTCTTTCAATGTAAAACTTATGAAAGTAGTTAGTAGAGTTGGGCATTATTGTGTTGTTTGACATTTATCACAAAGAATTTCTTATAACATCTTTGTCACTATGATTTCTAATTAAATATGTAATTGCAATTTTTACAGTTTTTTTAGAGGTGTGCAATATGGCATAATTTAGTGTTGATCCAATACCATGTAAATACAGGGCCAGTATCGCAGATACCGATATTAACACCGATCCATTTTATTAAACTTTGATGATATATGAAATTGTTTTATTTTTTTGTTTTTTCCTTTGAATCATTTTGTTTCAAACATTGGACATAACGTGAACAAAGTTCACCTTTAATAGCATATACATATGAAGAACATAAACAGAAACAACAGAATCAAAACAAATTTGTGTGCGTTTATTTTTTTCTACAATAAAAGTGTTTGTGTGACGGTGAGTGCTGTGTCATGAAACCCACCCCCACTAGTGATCACCCCACCTTGGTGATCTACATGAAGTCCCAAATACTGAGATTCAAGCAAGAAATTGACAGATGGGCTCTCTGCATGGAACGGCAAAAAATGAGAAGTGGGTGTGAAGGATGGAGGACAGAACGGAGGGAGCGTTTATGTTCTCAGCCAGAGGCTGGCGGGTCGGCGAGGGGTCAGCACAGGCAGGGTGGGGAGGTCAGAAGGTGTATCCAAAGAGCCGCGGTGTGTTGGTTTAGACAGGTCACCTCTCAGCTAGTCGCCAGGGGACGCGACCTGCAGCCGGCCCTGCGATTAGTTAGCGGTTAGCCGACAAGCTCGCTCTCCCTCTGGTTAACTGGTGTGGCGTGTTCCGTGTCGATTCTCTGCCCTGGAACGCCATGAGTGACAGTGCTGCTTTCGCGGGAAGTCTTTTGTCTTGCCAATTACTGCAGCCGGGGCCTTTTGTTGCCTCGCTGCCAGCCCTCGGGAGAGATCACACGGGCTGTCAGTCAGGGCCGGCTTCCCACAGAGGACAGGGGTGATTGACAAGCATGCGGATTGACGGGTCGCTGCGCTGGCGGTGTGTGTAGTGTAAATGGCTGCTGCTGCCGTTTCAGCATGGGGCTAATGGACAAAGATATTTGGTGTTGTCACGTGACTGATGAGGATCTCGGGTGGGATCAGAGTCAGCCGAGATCACACGGAGGAATCTCGATTTGTGACTCGGCTGTTTAAACGACACCGGGGTCGGAGAGTCTGGCACAAAGCGGCAATCGCCGGAGCTGAAGGGTTCACTTTCCACCACCCCTAAGTTTAGATTCGTTTCCCTGCCCTTCTCAGCTGACGCTTATGGCGCAGGTAGAAATGCTCAAACATGGGAAAACTTGAAGGTTTCATAACTGTGAAATGACACAAAGTGCCCCACTTCACGCCTTCAGCAGCAGGAACTTCAGGCGGTTGTTTTTTTGTTTGACTTTATCAGTTTGTTTAGCCGCTCCTCTTTCTGATTTTGCTTCACACTCCAATAGCAAAATTTTACCAAACATTTTGATTCAGTTTCTAGTGCAAATATCTCACATAAAATAAGGCAGAACTAACTTACAACCACTTGCTAGGCAAAATACAAGAGCTGGTTTTAAGTCACCAATGACTTAATATTGATGAAAAGGTTCTGGTTCAACAGACAAACTCACTTAACACGGCAATGTCTGGTTATAAGTGAAATAATCTGGCAATTGAATAAATACTTTTTTTGTCAATATTAAGGAATTACCTTAAAACAAACTCATATTTCTTGCTGAAGTTACTTGTCTTATTGTGTCTTATTTCAAGTGTACTGAGATTTTTGCACTAGCAACTAAAACGGTAAGATTTTGTGTTTTTGTAATGCAAGTTCACTTGTGCATTTACTTAAGGCCTCAGAAAGCATTTCAATCACAGTCAGGTCTAAACTTTGACTGGGCCACTGCGACACCTTGATTCTTGTCCTTTTCCAGCCTTCTTTGGAAATGTCACGGTGTGTTTCTGGTCATTGTGCTGCTGTATGACCCATTGTTATCCAGGTATATTTGTAATCAAAATGCTTTGGCATTCAGAGAAGATAATGGTGAACTCTATGGGTGTAAGGCAGGGGTGCCCAAAGTCAGTCCTCGAGGGCCGGCATCCTGCATCTTTTAGTTTTCTCCCTGGCTTAACACACCTGGATCAAATGATGGCTTAATAGAAGTCCCAAGAAGAACATTGACATGCTGAAAAGTTGTTGCTACCACCAGGGAGAGAACTAAAACGTGCAGGACGTTGGCCCTCGAGGACTGAGTTTGGGGACTCCTGGTGTAAGGTGTCGAGGTCCTGACCTGCAAAACAAACCCAAGATCGTAACCCCTCTGCGCAGCCGACAGCTGGTATGTGGTGATTTGGGTCACATGCTGTGTTGGGCTTTAGTGCTGCACATGACATGCCTTTACATCTCTACGTTGGTCTAAATCTGTCCAGAGGACATTGTTCCAGAAGTTTTGTGAAGTTTTTGCAAACCTAAATCACACCAAGTTCTTTGAAAGCAATCGTTCTTCTTCAGTCCTTTTCTCATCGCACATCAAAGAACTGTTGAGGCCTCAGTTCGATCGGTCAAATGTTATAGAGGCAGAGATTAATCTTTTTTTTTTTTTTTTTTTTTTTTCGTGGAAATTTTCCAATTAATACAAACTGTACACTTTGGGTGAATTTGCCAGGACACCCATTCCTGGGAATGTTGCACCTGTTCTTAATATTTTACATGTGGGAATAATCTTTCTCTCTAGATAACGCTGAACCTTAAACCGATTGTAAATAATCTCACAGCCCCTGCAGATATTGTGGGGGCTGTTTCCTGTTTCGCAGGAAGCAAAAGCGGTTTCATTCATTTTGCTGTTTATGTTAACATAGTGCTAACTGTAGCACAGTTTCAGTGCCAAAATTAAAACTGCTTCGCGCCTAGCAGTGGCTCCTTCTTTATAGCAGGAAGCTAAATCCATTCCACTGATCTGATTAATGATTGGCCTGCTCTGTTGCCAGAGCAACCGGCTCCAGGAAATTAGAAAAACGCTACTCACTCGTGTTAGCTTTGGAGATATTAACAACTAGCATGCTTAGGAGTCGTAGGTTCTTCTTTAAACAAAATAAAATAAAATAAAAAGACTGGTACACAACATCTGTAACCATGAAGGTTCAATAAAAAGGTCCATAGTCGCATTTATGTTCACAAATCAAGGGGAACACCAGCATATCCAATGCTAACGTTAGCCTGTCTGTGCTAATAGTCAGTAGAGGAAGAAGAAGAAGAAGACAGTCCGGTGAGGGAGTGGTCTTCAGACCACTGGCTGGCTTCAGAATGGATACAGACCAGGAAGTCGCCACCGTCTTAATGACTGCGCCGCAGTTAGCGCACTTCTGCGCTCTGCAGCCGGGCAGCCATGTTCAAATCTTGCTGAGAATTGGTTCATCATCAGTTCCCTATTAAAATGCCACAAAAGGATGAAGAGACTCACTTCTTCCACTGTGTTAACAGAAATATCAACTTGTTTTTAAGACGCCATCACAATCGAGCTGCGCAAGGACGGTCCCAAATCCTTTCACGAGGCGCACCTTCTGACATTTCAATGATTAAACCGGAGCGGCCATTTATCCCACGGATTCCGATGAACTTTTAACACGGACGACGGTGCATCGAAGAATGCAAATAGTGTCCGCCCCTCTTGAAATGTTTACAGGAAAATCCGCGGCGGCAGCTGATTATCTAAACACTCGCGGATGATTTATCAGCCACAGGATGCGTCGGCTCGGGTTGAAAGGAGATGAGGAACAAACCAGTCCGGGATCGAAGATAAACAGGAATAAATCCAGAGAAAAGGGGAGGCCCGCGGGATGGGAAGGAGCTTGGAAAGAAGAGGAGACGGTGAAGCGGGGAGGGGCGGACAGCTGATTCATGACCCTTTCGGTCGTCTGTCACCTGAAAACACCCCTTGTTGTGAGAAGAAGTGGCTTTCCATGACTTTACCAGAATCTTATTCAACCTGTAAAGTGCCTTACAGACGTATTTACAGCCTTACGACTCTCACATTGCAACCGCAGTCCTTAACGGGGCAGTTTTGTTTTCCGGACACATAGTGCCATTTTATAGCATAATCGAGTAACCATGTTAGTGTCAGTCGTTATAAAAATGCTGCATATATCAAATATGACTTCCTGATTTAACATCGAGCCTCTGTCATTGCTGTTTATGAAACGCTGCCTGCCGGAACAACTTTAAACCGGCGTTTCACTGAGAAGTAGCTCCTAACTCGGCACATGTCCAGTTCCACCAAGTGGTTGCTAATTGCTGCTGGCCTGTCTGAAGGAGCTGAGTGGGGGAGCCGCGAGGGAGGGCACGTCTCTAAGGCGGAAGCGCCAAAGCTTCCGCCTCGGAGGATGCCGCTCCGAGGTGGAGATTCATCCTTGAAGGTGGAGCTAGGTCCACCCAGGTGTTTTGGTTGGTGTTTTGCTGAAATGTGTTGTGAAAATTCACCTGCCTAACTTGACTTGTAGAAGCACAAAAATCCTAAACGTTCAGTTAATCCTGTCATAATGAGCAAAAATCCATTAAATGAATATGATATTTACCATTTAGACAAAAATCAAAGAGATGCTCCCATTTAACATAGTTGAAAAGCCGCCATTTTGAGAAGCGCTGCCAACATCTAACATCCAATACCAAGTAGCTAGTTTGCACTACCTGCCACTTTTGCATGTTTTCCCTGTCAAAGCTGGAAAAACTTATCTTTCAAAATACATTTTTGGATATTTAAAATGTTCTTGAGTGCCAGTGCTGAATCTTCTGTAGGAATGAAAGCTTCTTCGATCTTTGAGTGGGTGTACTCACATGATCAGGCTGATTATTATCACTGTATTCACTGAAAATGGTATCAGAATGACAATATCATAATTTATCGCAATCATTTCTGGGGTGGCCCAGAAATGAAAACAGGCCTGCATTTGATCAGAGCCGCAACAGAAATCAACAAATGCTCATGTGCTAAAATGGCCAAGTCAAAGTCCGGGCCTCGATCCAACTGACAGCTCAGAATGGTCCGAATGATTGCAAAAGCGCTATATAAGTTCAGTCCATTTGCCATCACATAGTTGCTGTGTTGTGAAAACGTTCAGGAGGTGTGAATAATTTTGTGCAGCTGCTGCTGCTGCTGCTGCTGCTGCAACCTGCAGCCCACCAATGAGAACTCTCCGTCTCCATGTCGTCCGACGCAGCAGAAAAGCCGAAGAGCCTCATCTGTCACTCTTTTTTGTAACTTACTCCAAGCGAGAAAACTTTTTTCCTATTAACAGAGCGATGGATTTATAAAAAGAAAAAAGAAAAAAAAAATCGATGATAAAGTGCGTGTTGTGCTGCCGGGTGTCAAAATGATGTAATGATGGTCACCGCAGAATGAAAAGGACGCCTGTTTCGTTTTTCAAGCAGCGTGGAAGAAGAGGAGGAGGAAGGAAAAAAAGAGAGATGTGGTGGAGGGGAGGAGGTGAATGAGCAATATGCGAGTGTTGAGAGAGCTGAGAGGAGGGGGGGAAGAAAAAGAAAAAGAAAAAGAAAGAAGGAACGCCAAGGCTTCAGGTTTGATGTGGGCGTTTTTCTGACAGCTATAATTCTCCAGCCTACAGAATTTCATCAACACAAGTTGTGTTAAAGCTGTGCCGCAGGGCTGCGGCCCCTTTCAAGTCCCGAGCTCTGACAGGTAGATTTATTAGTCCTGAAATTTGTACAGATCAGACGTCACTCATGGCACACTGTCAAAGTGTCAGCGCGGCAGCGTTCCTGCAGGGGCCCTTTGCTGTTTTTTCCAGGCAGCTCTGCAGGGACAGGGGGGGAGAGGAGAGGATGGGGGGGAGATTTTTTTAATTTTTTATTTATTTTTTTCTCACCACCGGGTTTCTTCAACTCCAAACATTATGAATGTGCGAGCCAGAACACAGAGAAGCAGAATTTATATCCCACTTAATTCTCCTGATCCAAACATTTCTGACATTAGGCGGAAATAAAGAGTGACATAAATCATAAAAAAGTACATTTATCTGAAAATAGCTGCGAAAGAGACAGGAATAAGTTAAAGAGTTGCACTGGGGATTTTCTCTCTCTCTCTCTCTCTCTCTCTCTCTCTCTCTCTCTCTCTCTCTCTAAGAGTCTGAGCAATAACTCACCGAGTTTTGGACTCTGGTTACACTTTCTGGGCTCGGGCTCAATGCCTCGCTAAAAACCTGAATATTTGGAGGTGGAGTGAGAAAAGAGAGCCAGTTGGTCGGGAGAGGAGGGAGGGAAATAAATTAGGTGGAGGTGCTGAGTGTCACAGAGGAGTAATGGAGGAGGAGGTAAACACAGGGCATGTGCAGGTTAACTCGGCGCTATCAGATTTACGAGCCCGGTCCGACGAGTGTCGGTCCTCGACGAGGCGACGGGCTCGACCTGCGAAGAGGATGGTGTGGATTTAATAGAAAGAGAGAGAAAGAAAAAGAGAAAGACAAAAAAAAAGGGAGAGGGAATCAAATATGTGAGGGCCAGCGGAGGAAGGCGGGAGGTGAGTCAGTCCTCTTGGCTCCCCGTGAAGAACTTCCTTCAAGTCGACATCTGGTTCTGATATTTCAGAGTTAATTAGTCATATTGGGGCTGTCTGAAGATAAATTCATCATCCGGCAAAGAACACAAACATGTTGAAAAATGAAAGGAAGTGGGGGTGACACGTCGGCTGACATTTAAATAAATCATTTCGGCGTGATTAAAAACTTACGGCCTGTTGATGGGCGTGAGGAGAGGGGGAGCGTAAAGCCCGTCGCACAGGGGGAAGCCTTGTCTTTGCTTTCTAATTACTGCGCCTGCTCGCTGTGTGTGTGTGTGTGTGTGTGTGTGTGTGTGTGTGTGTGTGTGTGTGTGTGTGTGCGTGCGTGAAACTGCTCTGCTTATGACAATTAGCAGATATTCGGATATGAAAAAATAACATCTGTGCCACCTCAGTGCAGAAAGGTGCAGTCGTGCTCAGCCCCTTCGCCTCTGAAGTCCCTAAATAAAACCCCCTGAAACAAACCGACGTCTTTAGATGCTCTCTGCCAGCAGCCGTCACCATCTACAATAACTCTCTGAAGGGTTTTGAATCAATATGAGTGACAACAATGTTGGGATCAGTAAAGTATTTTTGATTTTTTAGCTGAACTTGAAGAGCTGTGGGGTTTTTTTTCGGGAATGTCGTTGAACAAAATCCCTGGAACATGGCAGGGATGGAGGGGAGGAAGCTGAGGTGGAAGTTTGAAGCAGAGTCAGGTCCCAAATCGTTGTTAACTTCTCCAACAAGTCCTGTTCAAGTCTTTATTCATCTGGGTTAAGTGACGAGTTGAGCCGCTAATTCTGGAAGTGACATCATCGTCACTCGTGGCGGCTGTCAGCCGTAGTTATCCATCGACGTGTTGAGACGCCGTGCAGTTGAGTCATAGCTCAGTTCGATCTGCGGTGGCTCGGTCAAACAGCATCGGGAATCAGAATGTCCAAAACATAGTTGTTGTTTTTTTTACAAATTCATCAATTTATCTATTAGCATTGTATTTTGTTGAAATTTTTAGTAGCTTCGTGACGATACCGAATAAAGTATCATCACGTCAGTCACTTTGCTCATAACTTCTCATACTTTGGAGAGAAGTTGTTTGTGTTTATTCCGTCTACGTGAGCATGACTATTTTGCATCACACCTCGTCAGGCAAGGACTCACAAAACCATTAGTGACGACTGAGAGCCATTCTGCTCTCGTTTCCTGATAATCAGGTGGTGAAGCTAACGCTCATAATCCACGCCTTGAAATGGGAAAGTGGCAGTGTCATGCTGCGGGCATGTTCTTCCTACAGTTGCTAGGAGAAAATCTCCTTAATGTTGAAGAAACCTTAAGACTCGGTTCACAGGACCACAATGCGAAACACACAGCCAAAGATAGAATCGAATGGTGTAAATAAAAGTAAATTCATGTGTTAGAATGGCCTAGTCAAAGCCCAAGCCTACGTCTAATTGAAAATCTATGACAAGACGTTTTAGAAGAATGGGCAGAAAGTGCCATTGTCTATTTAAAGCAGTCTGGTAGAGTATGTGGAGCGAAACATGGTTAAATATTAACCTCGGAACCTCCGCACTTTTCAGATTTTTGAAAAGAATTGAAAACCATTTATCATTTTACTTTAAAAAACAACAAAAAAATCAAATTTAAAGTTGAAAATGAACTTGTCACATGTTGACCTAAACGAAGATTTCGAATAAAAAGTGCAAGAAATAAATCTTGTCGTCCATCTAATCCACCTCATTCCGAGCTCCCATGAGGCTTTGCGTGATTTGCACAGCGTTTGGGCAGAGAACGGCGTCGACGTCCCTCTGGAGGTCGTGTTCGAAATGAAAATGCCACAAACGGTCGCGGCGCGGCGGGGAGCCCCGAACGGTTTGCATCCCCCATGTTGTGATTCGCTTGCGTTGTGTTGGTTTTGCTTCTGTCGTGCGACTTGAAAGGCGTTTCACAGAGAGCAACTGAGGTGCTGCGGCGAACATTACAATGGATTAAGTCAGCCTTGCAGAAAGACCTGGGTAAAAATATATATATATATATATATATGACTGGCAACCAAAATAGTGTCTGTCAAGAAGGAAAAAGGCAAGATGAAAGAACATGTCAAGGGAGAGATGATATCTCTTCTGAGCCTGGGGCGAACGCACACACACACACGCACACACACACACACACACACACCTCTGACAGGGTTTTAATAAAACCTGTCCGACGCCCTCTCCCTGGGTAAAGTGTGAGTGATTGCCTGGATAGACTGTAGGCTGAGATCCAAAAAAAAAAACCAAGCAGACGCTCTTCTAGACACACACGCGCACACACACACACGCACACACACACACACACAAATACAAATACAAAACATGAACCAACAGACAGGAAGATCACCTCTGACTGACACTCATGCACCTCGCTTGGCTTCATCCGAATACTTGGCTGCCTTTGTGTTGAACTCCGGGGTGTTTGGGTTGCACACCTAATTTTTTATTTATTTATTTAATTCTTTTTTTCAAAATTAAAAAAAAAAAAAAATTTTGTACGAATGTGCCCTGTTGTGCAGAGAAGCCGTGTCGGCACGCACGGTGGGCGGATGACATTTTCAACAAAAAAAAAAAAAAAAAAAAAAGGAAAAATAAGTCAGTACGTAACCTGCACGCCCAAAATCAAATAATGCAAACAGCGTCTTGACAGAGACGTTTGTTTCCGCGTGGCTGCAGCCGAATCACGGATCCTCGCAGACAAGACGCTCGATCAATATTTGTTGAGTCAAGAGGGGCGAGTCTGTGTTTGGTGGAAGGTCTCCAGCTTCTAATTACCTGCGAATCAGAGTGTGTGTGTTTGTCGCCGGGAGAAAGAGGCCAGACCTCCATGAAGAGGCCTGTCTGCTCGATCTGATCTCGCCTGGTGAGCCGACGAGCGCCGCTGCACATCGGACTGACACGGCCAAATACCTCAGTCATTTCAGCCCTGCATTAGTCTGTGTGTGTGTGTGTGTGTGTGTGTGCGTGTGTGGTCATTAGTGGGGGGCACAACAAGATGACACGGTGCAAATGTCATGTGGGCACACATGTCGTCCCGGTGAACTCGTCAAATGTCGGCGGTGTGCGTCAGCGCGAAGGAAACCGGGAACAGATGGAGGTCGACTTCACCGATTCGAGGAGCACAAAGAGAGGAGAGGCTCACGCCTCCGCCGGGATGGTCCGGTCTGGTCCGGTCTGGACCGGGTGTTGATCAGGTCTTCTGTGTGTCTGCAGCAGGTCAGGCTGAGGACTCAGCAGTCAGGGGTCTGACATGAAGCAGAAGAGAAGATCCAGTTCAGCCAAACGGAATCAGTACAGTTCTGTCTGCTCGGTAGGTACACAAGAATCCTGAGCAACAGACCTGATTTCTACTTTGAGCCAACATGTAGAGCAGTGGTGGTCCGGAAATTCAAGTCAATGGTGGAAAGCCCAGACGGAGCGCAGAGGAGAGATGAGAATCAAACTGAATTGCGTAGGAAGACGCGGCCAGGCTGCGGCGCTCTAATGTTCTTTGAACTAAAAATTCATCTGGCCGTACAAAAAAAAAAATGAAACTCGTGTTGTGATATTTCAGTCGATACGCAGAGGAAGACAGAACTTTTGTTTCGCAAGTCAGGAGAACTTTGATAAATATTATATTTTACATGCTTGTGCTGCTTGAGCTGCACATCGTGTTCCGACAACAAGACGCTTTGTGTTCGCTTTGTTTCGGAAATTAATTGTTATTCAGACAGACTCGTAATTTCGAAGCAGAACAACTGAACTCTGATGCAGCAGCGGCAGCGCCTCTGCGACCGAAGAGAAGATGCAGCGCTGACGGAATAGCTCTGAGGCCGAGTTTAATTAGAAATGTCAGACAATCAAGTCGGTCTCTTGCTGCGACTCAAATGTGCGAGGAGTCGTGCATCTGAAGACTAGAAAGTGATCAACAAATAACCTTTGTCATTAAAAGTAACTTGTAGACGTTACTTAAATGTAGTTTCGGCAAAACACATCGTGACTGGATCACATTAGGAGTGTTGGACTTCTGCACTGTTTGCACATTGTGTGGCGTGAGACGGAGAAGCATGAAGTACGTGTGAATGTTGCTGACTGTACACCAAATAAGCAGAGGTGAAATAATCAAAAATATGCTCTTCTGTGTGCGGGGCGCGTCCTCTCAGGACACCGGCCGGTCGGCCATCTTGAAATGGCCCCCTGGCTCAGAATCACCTCCCCAAACCCGCAGGCAGGCAGACAAGCTGTGTCAGCAGAGTCTAACAAGGAGAACTGGCTGTCTCTCTCTGTGCTTGGCTTCAGATAGTGCAGGGTGGATTGTTTTACCGCAGCCTCGTAAACCCGCTACTTACTTTACATGCAGATGAACGGGTGCGGGGTGAAAGTGCTAATGATGCTGACAGGTTAGAAAAAGACTGGACTGACCAATCCCTCCTCTCGGCCAGAGCCAGGGGAAGAAAACAGACATGCAGGATCCAATCTGACGTAACAAAATAGCAACAGAGTGAGGTGTAGAAACGAATTATTAGAAATGGAATAAAGCTTTTATTTGAAGTCTTGTTAAAATCTTAATTTAAGGGGCAGTATTATGTATAATTGACTTTTCAGAGCTTTGCGTCGCGGTATGATGTTATTCTCTTGTCAAAAACATACTTGGAGGGTTTCCTTGAATCTGTCACGCATGCTCCTTTGATCTCCCGTGGCAACCGTTCAGCTGGATGGACCTGGCCCCGCCTTCGAGACGCAGCTCCTCCTCGGAGCTGCAGTTCTCAAGCTTCCGCCTCACAGAGCAGCCCGTCCTCTCTGACTCCCCAGTTCCGCTCCTTCAGACTAGCCAGCAGCAATTAGCAAACACCTGGTGGAACTGAGCATCTGCTGAGCTCATGACAGCAGCTAGTTATGAGGAGCAACGCTGGTAAAAAGGGTCAATAGAAGAGCCGCGCTGTGACAACTTCCTCGAGAGCAGGAGTTTCTTAAAGAAACAGAGGCCCAATTTCAAGGTGTTAAAATTTTTTCAAATTCATATTTGATGTATAAATCGTTTTTATGACAACTGAAGTGAACAGACTTGATTGTGGTATAAAATGGCACAATGTGCCTGGAAAACACATTGTACTGCCCCTTTAAACAGCACATTTCTGGAAGTCAGTGGAACGGTGTTTCTAATGATTTGAGCGTTCACAGGATGTGTGCTCAGTCTTCCAGGTGAGTGTTCACGGTTCCGACGAAAGGGGGAAAGAGTGCGGCCGAAACTGGGTCAAGCCGATGAGGGGTTCCGGCGAGGGCCGACAACGGGGACGCGTGTCACGGTTGATGAGTCTAAAGGCAGTTGACGCAGCTGTGTTTGTCCCCGAAGCCAGCTGCAAAACTCTGGGCACTGAAGGGTGAAGAAAGCCACAGTTAGCGAAAAGAACAACAATATACGCCACACATCAGTGGCTTGGAGAAGGGACGCACGTAAAATATTGCAGTCAGCTGGAACAAGAGAAAAAATATCAGACTGAAATGTTGCCCAAAAGTAAAAGTGCACATAAAAAGCTGCAGTGAGCTGGATTTGGCCCCTGGGCCTCCAGTTTGAAAGATAGAGCCATTTTATAGCACAGTCAAGTAACTAGGAATACCATCAGTTGTTATAAAAAATGCTGCACATATCAAACATGACTTTAAAGAAATTTGACTTTGTAATTTAACATGTTGAAATTGGGTTCCTGGAACTCATCATGGCTCCTCTATTAAACCTTTAACATTTTTATCATATAATGAACTCAGCAGTTCTATCAGATATTTGCTAATTGCTACTGGCTAGTCTAAAGGAGCTGAGTGGGGGAGTCACAGTGGAGGGTTGCTCTGTGAAGCTCTGCGGCTTGGAAACTGCAGCTCTGAACAGGAGCTTTGTCCTTGAAGGCGGAGCTTGGTCCACCCAGGCGTTTTGCACAGCCGAATGGTTGCCATGGGAGACGAACGGATTTCTCAAACATGCATGAAAGAATCAAGGCAACTCTCCAGGTTTGTTCTTGTAGAGAGAATAACATTATAACATGATGTAAAGCTCAAAAAAGTTTATTTTACATGATCCTGCCTCTTTAATGCCTTTTTTTTTTTTTTTTAAATCAGCAAAAGTAGCGCTCCTAAAATGTGAACTTATAAAGGATTTTTTTTAGCTCTTGTGGCCTTTATTTAAAAGTGCTAGGACAGTAAAGTCGGATAATGAGGGCGAGGGAAGACATGTGGCAAAGGTCACCAGGCTGGGAATCGAACCTGCGACAGCCAGGCTCAGCACTAAGGCCTCCTCATGTGGGTTTGTGCGTAACGACTGTGCCGCCGCAGCACCCCAGTTTTGTATTCTTCCTGGCTGGTATGTTCATAATGTTACTTTTAACTCTTTTCACACTTGTTTTTCTAGGACTTGATCTAATCCAAACAACGCAGAACTGTTTTTAATTTTATTTTTTCAGTTTCATGAGGCGGTCGAACCCTTTTCACCGATTTTACATGATGTGTAAACAGAAATTTGGTGAGTCAGGTGTGTGCTCCTGCCGCATTCCTGCGGTCCTCCTGGCGGCCCTGTCCATGTGGACTCGGGTGTGTCGTGTGTGTCGACACGCATCGTCCGAGTCGCAGCTGCGCCGCCCGTCACTCAGAAAGGCCAGCAATGAAAGGAGCTCCATTCCTCCTCTCACCTCCTCTTTTTCCCTTCGCGGTCCAAATGGAGCTGCTGACCCCGCTCCCCCCCCCTGTCAGCAGCAGGTATAATACGACCTGTCACCACGGCCCATTTGACCTCAGGCATGACCCTGCAGCTGGTTCTTCCATCGTGTGAGCCTAAGGGGGAAGACGAGGGGCCGGCATTGCTGCGTTGCGTTGTGGTTCAGGTAAGATTTCAGGTGCTGCAGATCATCAATTCCCGTTGAGCAACAGATGTGAGCAACTTGATGCTAAATCTTGTTCATTCAGCTGAAGGAGGACATGTTTCGTATTAAGATTGTTTTAGCCTCGTTTCAGCGAAGTTAAACTTTGAACAGAAAGCGTCGTGCCTCCCTAACATTGATTGTTTTGACAACCCTACAAGCTGCTGGCTGAGTAACGACATTTTGAATTGTACGTCGATCTCGTCCAGCCCTTCAAAACTTTGGTGAAGGCAGCTGGCTCTCTGCGAGTTTGAAGCCGTTTCCAAGAGTTGTTTTACTTTTGATTAGAAAAAGAGAAAGAAAAAGAAAAGCATGTCTGCTGGGATACAGTTTCCCCGGTAATTCCAAGGAATCCATTCCCTGGAAAAAGAACATCCAGTGAAAACTGTGGAGATTATGATGTATTTCACTGAAACTCGTCCAATTACATTCTGCAGCACGGCTGCCAGAAGCAATCAGTGACAAAATGATGAAGGCAAAGCTTAACTCCATGCTATGATACTAGACAAATACTCAAATTACGTTTTTAAACGATGCATCGAGACTAAATATCATTGGATCTAAAGTGATAGACATCCAGTGCTAAGCAAAAGCAGTCATGTCAAGGAGCCTGCTGTTGTTTCCCCCAAGATCCAGTAACTATTTTGGGAATTTGACTGACAAACCAGCAGAAAGCAGTGCAAAATTGTGCACTGAAAAAAACAAAACAAAACACACTCTTCACAAATACGAATCTGTAAAGCGTTTGTTTATATGTTTGTAGGCAGTCTGAATAATTTGTGGAGGCTCATTCGCTGCAATTACGGCCGCATGTGTTTGGGATCTGTCTGTAGCAGGTGTGTACATGCAGAGACTGAAATATTTGCACGTTCTTTGTAACTTGAGCTCAGCTGGATGGGACGTAGGGTGTCTGTGAACATTGTATTTTTTTTCTTTATTTTTCATACACAACTGGACTAATGAAGGCAGTTTCTTGTCCTGGACATTAAAGCTGCACCGTGTAAAGTTTACAAAAATGTGTTTTGCACATAATTTGTTAAAACTGTCACCATGTTGTGACTGTATAATGTGAGACAGATCGATTTCCTCCACCTCCTAGTGCTACTGTTGCCGTCTGTAGGAAGAAATGCACCGCTCCCAGTCAGAGACAACCAATCAGAGCCTGGAGGAGGGTCTTAGCGCTGTCAACCAACCTTGCGTGTGCACTGCTAAATGTGCTGATTGCAGAAAAACAACTTATGGTGTGTTCACTCCAAAGACTTTACACTCTGTCGACACTTCAAGTTCGACGCGTGTGCACTTTCAATGCAGACGCTTGACATGTTTAGATTGTTGATTCAAGGCAGAAGACACGACAGCATGCAGAAACATCCACCGGTGCACGAAGGCTTTTGCGAGACGCAGTGCATTAGCCTGGAAGCTTGAACACACTCTCCTTCACTTTTAAAAGCCCTCAACTTGAGGCCCCATTTAGGCCTCTCAGGTGTCCTTGTAAAAGCCTGCAGGGACGCAGAGGAGACAAACACGCAGATGAAATGTCACGAGGAAGAAGAAAGGAAACTGGTTACAGTTGGAAGGAATCGCCTTTGGGGATTTTGTTGTCAACAACCCAAAGAGAAAGAAACAGAAAACAAAAAGAAAAAGAAGGACGTAGATTCCAGTCAAGGCTGCGTGCGGAGGCTGGGAGGGGACGGTCACCCAAGACGAACAAGCTCTACCTTGTGGGAGCTGACATTTGACTGTAATGATTTACGCGCAAATGCTTAGCATTTCGCCGCGCCACAGGGCAACGTCTCGGCCTATTTGATGGTTTACCAGCTGCCAGCAACTCTTGTGTCATGTGAACTGAATGTGACCCGACATAGTGCTGATGTTTCTACAGTTACACCCTCCAGCTTCACATCATTAGACCTGTCAGAGCGCGGCCCGTCGCACATTTATTGTTCTGTAATGTAACAGAAGTCTGTTGTGCCCAGTCACAAGAGAGCAACCGGGCCGCTATCCATCACACTGTACGTCTTTGTTAAAGCCCGACTTATTCAGATGATACGTTCAAGGACTTATTCCCAGGTGCTTGATTCAACAAGCCTGGTCTATTTCAGCAACACACACACACGCGTGCGCGAACACGTGCACACATCGAATATACACACAGGTGACAGTGTGTGTTTGGATATGGGGCGTGTGATTCAGTGTTTCGCAAACTGTGGACGGGCCAACCCCATTAAAAATGTTGTGTGTGTGTGTGTGTGGTGGAGGTGGGGAGGAGCGGGGGGTCTGGAGGGGGTGTTGTTGGCTCGACTGTGGCCTGTGCTGCGCGTTCGCGGGATAATTTACGGCCCCTTCATCCTGGCGGAATGTGTTTGTAGCCAAACGTAATGGAGGCCATCCATTCTCCCTGTCAGCGTTGGGAAACACTTTTTTAGCCGGCTATGGGAGGAAATGTCTGACGGGGAGAGGGCAAAGCTGTTCCTGTGCACATTAGCTTGCAAGCTTGGATAGCTTTTGTGGCCTTCAGTGCTCGGGTGTAAGGCATGTGTGAAAGAAAGATGCATGCTTGCTTGTTTGATCTGCTTATGCATGGATCAACTTGTTGCTATGTAATTGCTTGAACTGCACAGTCTGATGTGCTGTAGGCGTTTGCAGCACCGGAAGCGGTTTCCCACCAAAGGACATCGATGGCATCCTGAAGTTGACACATTTGTTTTTAACAGTTTTATTGGCTCTACTGGCCTTTATTTGGTAGCGAATTGGGGGGGGAGACATGCGGCGAAGGTCATCAGGCCGGGACTCGAATCCGTGACATCAAGCGACAAGGACTAACGCCTCCATATGTGGGTTGTGCTTTCATCCCTGCGCCACCACAGCACCCCTTTCGCAAGGTTTTACGGGGTGTCACTAGGTTTTACAAGAACTGGGAGAAAATTTCATGCACCATAATGAACATCTGACAGGCCTTCCTTAGCAACACAAGCTTGTTGTGAGAACACAAGTGTGGTGAGGATCAAACAGCTGCGGTCTGACAAACTCTTGGAACAAACGTGACAAAAAGCAGCTGCAGCAGCAGCAGCAGCAAGACACAGGAAGGACAATTTTGGTAAAGACCGAGAGATGGAACGAAGGAGACAAAGAGCAGTCCACAAGGGGTAATTCTGGCACTAAATCTTTTGGCCTTTAGCGCAGCCTTGAACTGTTCCCAGCAGTGGGAGGTACTTCGGTGATGGAAGTCAGTGCATTACATTGGATTTTATTCATGGGCCCCAGCAATGAGCTTTTTCCACCCCAGAGAATCTACAGGCGTCAAGCAAACACGTGGGGAGCTTAGCTCTGACATGGGTGTGCTACGGCGTCCTGCCGTTGCCTCCATCACATAGGTCGTCTCTGACTGTCGAGGTCAAACGTTTGAAACCTGGCAGAATAGCTGGGTAAATTGTAAACAGCCTGTAGTTGTATAGAGGTTTATCCAGTCCAGAGGACAGATTCACATTCCAAACAGAGGAAGAGGACAGAGTTGGCTGTAGCAGCTGGTGTTTTGCTGCTGTCTTCAGCTTCGTAAATGAAACAATGAACGACACTTACCTCTGGTCGGACTGTGTGATCTAGTTGATACTTCTGTAGCTCTGTGTCCAGTTAGGCAACAGCAGTTTAGGGTCTGAACTTGGACTGTGTGGTAGTGGTTTCACAGTACTGCTGTTCTAGCCCCAGAAGCATTTGCAGTAGTAATAGCTCCATTAGCGCTGCTTTGGTTGGTCAGTGTGGTAGATTCCTCAAACACTCACATCATCATTCTAGAGATGAAGGAAAACTGTGATGTCACAACTAGAGCCATGCTTGTGATGTCATCAGCACCTTATGTATGTAACAAACTTCGACATTCTGGTCATTGCTTGCTACACTACTGACAAGTTCAGACCTTTGCAAAATGCTTTCAAAGTTGAACATGGAGATTGTTTGTGGATCAAAACTGATTTTAACAAACATTGTTTTGTCCAAACATGTTGAACCAAAGGACACATTCCTCCAACGGTGAGATGAGACCCCAGCATGGAGCCTGGAGAGCTGGACAAAATCTGCAAGGCTGGATTGAGAACAGAACGCCTCCCATTGAGTTACAGAGAGATCCAGAGACTTGGCTCTCTTTTGGAAAAGGACAGAGCAAGATGGTTTGAGGAGAACCAAAAGCTGGTCAACGTGCAAAGAGGACTGGAGAAAACAAAATCTGAGTTACAAGGACAGAAAAGACTCAAGGAGATGAAGAGAAAACTACTGACAGGAGAAGAGTTTTCTGACTCAGAGTCTCTCAGACGAGCTATAATCACTTCCAGGAAGCACAGAGACATAAAACATAAGACGAAAAGGCTGCTGCAGAAGGAATTTGAGCAATTGAAGGTAGCAACTCCAAGCAGCTAAATGCCTTTGTAAACCAGATGCTGAGAGATTCAAACATCCTTGATCCTGAAGCCATGGAAGTGACAGACCTGTGAGTGGAAACTCTGTCAGAAAAGGGAAAGCCAAGATCCTGAACCAGTGGAGGCAGTCTCTGAAGAAACATCTTCAGTTTGGAAAATGATACGACATATTTTGAGCCTCAAGAAGCAACAAAAACTGAAGAGAAACAAGAAAACCTCTAAAACAGTCAACAGTCCGCTTTGTTTTCACACACTTGGACATATGTGACTAAAACTTTTCAAATACGTCAGTGTGCAAAGTTAGCCTGACACATTTTGACCACGACTGTGCAGAAAGTTGATGAAAATGGCATCAACACTTCCTTTTTCCTCTCCATTTGCTTCCATGTACCCGATTCTGTGTTGTTGCTACTGGTTTGCTACCTCCATTGATTCTCACGTCCTTCCAAACTAAGGCCCCCTCCTCTCCCTTTTGAGCTTCGGCGGGTGAATATTGTTAGCTGCGCAGCAAGCGGGGAGATGACTGAGTCTGACAATATAATTTACATTGTCTGTGGAGAGCGATCGCGGCGCGGCAGCCGTATTTATGCCACATTAGGGGATTTGCCTCCGCTGCCGTCTCCAGGTCCAATCCATCAGATGGCTTCCAGCCCCCCCAACTCCGCTTTACTGAAACGTGCCCTTGAGAGAGTGCTGAGTTGCAGGAGTGCGTTTATCTCACAATGGCGCTTTGTGAGCGGGCGCGCCGGCGTTTCGCTGCGTGCGCGCGGGCCCTGTGTGTACACCAGCAGGAGCGTGTTGATTCAGTACACCGGCTGTGGCCCGCGTTGTTAGACAAATGGACTCCATTCTGCAACAGACCAAATTACAGCAATAACTTCAGGGGGAGAACAATCATTACCGGGCCATTGTCATAACACTGTGCATGGGCAGCAGAAAAGAGGCCACTCTCCTGCCAGACCAGGGCAGCAAAGACTGCTACTGGAACGCTGCAATCCGTCCTCTCCGGCCTGTCAACTTGTCCCGAATTGACTTGTCTCCCTTTGTGGTGGTCCCAAATTACTGTCAACCCATTCCCTCGGCGTGCACTTCTCTGGATTGCTGCCTTGATAAGTGAGTCTGATGCAAATTGACACGGACACCCACGCGGAGTAAGAAAGCATGGCACGGGGCTCGGCGAACAGGAATATGCATGGGAGAGCTGCGGCTGGGGAGCGCCGTAATGAACGACACAGAGGAGCTCATTTTTCACAGAGGATACAAAATGTCGGGTCCGGAAAGACAAGTCGGCGCTGAGAGGCGGCAACACATGCGGCTCCAAGTGCTGCTCATTAATCATGAGACCAGGGAGTGGTGGTGGCGAGGTGTGTGTGTGTGTGTGTGTGGGGGGGGATCCGTATCCATCTGTAGTGTACTTATGAGAGTTTTATAAATGTGCTGCACAGCTGCTTGAGTCGGAGAGTAAACAACTAAGCCGAGCGCTCCACACTGTGTCCTTACAAGGGCACTGAGCCTGAAGCACCTGTTAGGACATGCTGAGTGTTCACCTGACCGGCTGCGGAGCCACGAAACATCAACCCAGAACTTCATCATGTTCATGAAACACGGGAGCAGCCGACTGAAATGCAGCCGAGACACAACAATCGATTGTAGGCAATTTTCAGTCTCTTGTTTTGTGAAGGTACTAATTTATTTATTTTTTTTTTTGCTTTCCTGCCATGTAGAGCAGCCATTAATCAGAGATATTAGTGGCAGAGAAAGCATCACTCTGTAACCAGCTGCGTTTCTATTGGCCATATAACTGCACAAACTGGACTTAAAAAAATAAAACACAGCAATTGCAAAAACAAAAAAAACTTCTGTTTTTCACTAAAATGTTTTTGTTCTAGGACCAGGTGGTTTTTTTTCCAAAAGATTTGTGTATTTTGCAAAACTGCTATGGATCGCATGACCAGCAGCCGGATGTGTTGCCGTCGGCGGAAAAGACGAAGGAGATGACAGGAAGTGATAGGAGGACGGTGGCTTGGCAGGGTTTTTTTTTTTATGACTTATTGCGTATTCAAATGTAAATATTTTAACTATGATCCTTAGATTTCCACCGAGGCGACCAAAGTCCATCAACTTCAACGAGAGACGGAGCTTAAAAACTTGAAAGAGTAAAACCGTGTTGCACCTTTCATGCTTTCCAGACGACGTTCCCAGTTACTAAGGCAACGACGATTAGAGTTTAGATCGGGCCTAAAAATTCCAACCCAACCCGAACCTGTGGACGTTGTGCAGAAGCCCGATCCAACCCGACTAATTATGTCTAATTTGACATAACATTTTGTCAAGTGCTATCATTAAAATCATCAATGCATCAAATAATTTGGTCCATGTTCCATTTATTATGGTCCAAAAGTAACTCCAACAAATCTCAGAAAATAGTTTCCTTTCAGCTTCTCACAACTTCCCAGTGAGCCTAGAAGCAGCTAACATGGATCAGACGCAGCATGTTGCTGCTACCGGTGCGATGCTGCAGCGCCCCGCAGTTCACGATTGGAGAAAGAGAGCTTAGCCCTTCTGGCGGGTTGGTTAGCGGTTAACAATGATTGAATTAGCAAGGCACTTTTTCTCGACCAACAATGTGTTGCTGATGTTCGACACGGCAGCGCATTCTCCACAAACACACCAGCTGCAAGAAGATGAGTGAGATGCTTCCGGGCCACTTGAATAACTCCACCCTCACAAAACAATTTAGCTCCAGCACCTGACCTCCTCACCCGACCTTAATTCTGCAGGCCTCTGCTTGTCCCAGTGCATATCGTGAAGGCACAGGGCAATTTAGCCTTTAATTAATTGATGCTGCTTTCTTGCTGCGCATAGACATTTGATGAGAACAGGGTGTGAGCCAGTGTGCAGGAGTGGTGTGCGCAGCTAATAATTGCACAGGGCAGCAGTAAATTAGGCAGAACTGAACTTTAGACGACACCCCGACCGTCGGGAGGGGAAATGAAGGCCGGGAAGCGGAGGAAGACAAGACGAATGACAAGGCACATCACGGCGATGGAGCGGCGAGGCGAGGGAAGGCGAGGCGACGGTACCCTCGGCTGCACACTGCCTGCTTGCCTCCATTCGCGCTCATTCTTAGCCTGTGAGGACGCAGGCGGGGACGGGGAGGACGCTTCCAGACGCACACACACCCAATCCGTTACCCAACACTTACTGTAAAGAGAGAAAAGCAAAGCCGCTGCATGACAACATGCACACAGATTGATTGCAATTCAGAAGCTGAGGGGGAACACACACTCATCGTTTCCGGGTGTCAGCTGGCGCCTCAACACACACTTGGTTCAACAAGACAGAGCAGATTCCTGGACTTCACCTGTAGATAATGTTCACGCGCTTCTGAATGGAGCAGGCTGGAAAGGGGTTGCAGAGTGCCTGGAGGAGTTGACCTCCAGGCACTCCACATCCGCTGGTGTGGATTGTTTAAAAGGCGGGGTAATTATGTGTTCTCCACCCTCGTTGTGTCCCTTTATAGCACTCGCTTCCAATTCGTCAGAGTTCACAAAGTTACCACATCCGACGGACGTGTTCATTTGAGCATTTGACCACTCGTCCGCTCATACAGCATGGTAGTGACTAATGATACCCACATAAAATGAAACCGATACAAAGAACACGAGGTCCAGTAGAACACCTGCTGTGGCCAGTGTACAGTCAGGCGCCTGTCTGAACATACAGTGCCTATAAAAATGATTCACGGTCTTGGATGTTTACGCAGAAGTAATAATCGACATAACTTGGCTTTTATTTTTTAACCCCCCAAAAATTAAATACAATCATCTGATGTAAAAGTGAAAAATGATTTCTACAAAAATAATGGCAGGTAAAGGGACAGTATGACGTAAAATCAACTTTTTTGAGGTTTGCTTCATAAGTTACAATGTTATTCCCTGGACTATGGCCGTGATTCCTTAATGCATGTTTGAGAAATAATTTAATCTCCATGGCAACCATTCAGGTTTTTAAAACACTTGCAAAAATCAAATGCCGTCTTTGATGACAAAACTCCAGTTTCCAAGCTTCCGAGTTTCTGCCTCACAGAGCAGTGACTCCCCCCGATTCAGCTCCTTCAGACTAGCCAGCAGCAATTAGCAAACGCCTGGTGGAGCTGCTTCACGTATAGTGAAATGTTGTCAAGGGGTTAACAGCGGAGTCATGTTGCGATGAATTCCTAAAGTCGGAGTTTCAGAAAGAGGAGGAGTTTTTAAAGAGACAGAGGCCCCATTTCACTGCGTTAAATTACACAGTCAGTTTTGTTTCAGTCATATTTGATACACATGGCTGGAAAACACAGTAATGCTCCTTTCAATAAAAACAAGAAACATAAAATAAGTGATTGCATAGATGTTCACCTGCTTTAGAGTGACTGACCTGATTCGACGGAGGGCCCAGATAATTGGTGCTGGTGGCTTTACCACAAATGGACTGGAGATCACCGGATTTCAGTTGTCTTCATTTTGATTTTAGTTTATTTATTTTTTATTTCTTTCGCTCATTCATAAATATAAATAGTTCAATCCATCAGGGACATGGCGCATATGCAAATCTGCCTGGATCAGGCCGTGCTCACGAACCAGGCGAGGGTGCCAGGAGGAAGCTGGAGAGAGAGCACATCGGGTCACCATGACGACGCCGAAGGTGTCACAAACGTCAGCAGCTGAGACGGGAGAGATTGTGCAGACGGCAACTGTTGCCGGGTTCATAGAGGTGGGCAGAGGAGCCGGAAGACTTTAAGATATTGTCCTCAAGTAAACAACGCACACTGTGGACCGCTGGCGCATGTGCAACACATCCAACAGAAAAGAAGATGAATTATCAGCAGATATTAAAATTAATGAGGACCAAGCTGCGGTCGAAATAACACGGCCCTGGCCTATTATTCTAAAGGACAAAGCAGGCATTTTATGCTGCCAGCTAGATTTCCCCCACCTTAATTCTCACACACACACACGCACACACACCCTATGGAGAGCAGGGAGGAACAGATGTCACAGTGGTTAATTTAGTAGGACAGAGATGTGGGTCGCGCAGAGCTTCTAAACTGACACTGGTGGTTAGGAGAGCTTCTCTGTGGAGCACCTGTAGAGAAAAGGGCAAACGCAGCCGGAAAGTGTGCGCGTTTTTGGTTCTGTTTTTTTTTGGGGGGGGGTTTAATGCGTGTGTGTGTGAGAAGTACAAGCGTCCACATTAACACAATTATTTATTATTTTTGTCCTGTGGTTAACCCGCTATTGCGGGTTTTTTTTTCCTGCTGCCTTGTCTGAGCATCTTGTAACGGCAAACCTTAAGATCTGCACAGGTGCGAAGGACGAGTTTGAAAAACCTCCAACATGCTGAAAGTGTGTGTTAAAAATGTCGGCTTTTCATGCACAGGTAAACTATCTCGAGAATAAATAATTAAAACTCAGCCGAGAGGAAAATTCTGCTTATTTGTACATTGGAAACTGCAGAGTTAGGCGCATTACAGTCTGACCCAAATAAAGCAGCGCGGCCTCCACATGCGTCCACATGCCTGCTTTGACACGATTACTAATCAACATCGACTTGTGTTTTGTTAATTTTATATTACGAAATAGTATTTAAAAGTAGTTCAAACTCTCTGGTTAATTTCTAACAGGAAGTAGTGATTGTCTTGAGGGATTGTGATTGGCTGACACAGGTTTTTAGCTTTGAGCTACACTGCACCCTACAGGCAGGCATGTTTGAAACAACGCTGAGTAGTTCACCGCGTTTATGTGGATGAACAATGTGTACAATGTTATTTTTTCAAACGATGTGGCAGAGACATTCATGGACAAGGCAGCCCTTTAGGGACACGGTGGCTGTTTCCATGCCTGATGCTCCAGTCCACTCAGTTTCTTTGGGAACCAAAGTTGCAACATTTGTTTCCATTTTCAGCTGCTGCGGTTTGCTTTCCCGCTGTCAAACAATCTGAACCCTTTGACCAGCCTGTTCCCCTCCTCGCCTGTTGCGGCGCCGCACCGAGGACTACTGAAGGAAACGACACAAAAACCTCTGAAGAAGACGCTGAGCGCAACTTCCTTACGAAACGCAAGCACGAATGGAGCGGGGAAAGATTTTAGCGGTGGAAGGATTTCTCTTTTGTCTTTTGACACGAGCCGTTTCTTTTGCTGACTTTAAGCTAGCATGTTTATTTTGGTAGTGTTTACCCAGAATGCTGTGTGTTGTAGTTCACTTCCTGCTTCTGGGTTTTGAGGCATAGCACAGGGGGTTTTTTTGTTTTGTTTTTGTCTGTATCAGAGCTTGATGACTCGTTCACGTCTCGCCAAACGAATCGCCCTTTCTGGGCAAATTCAGTCAGAGCGGAACTGAAGAGGACTGGTGTGACTGGATGCGTTTATGTCACTGTTTCATACTGATGAATCTAGGCTGCTCCAAAACCACTCATTTAGAACGTCGACCCCGTCTGCTCTTTCTTCTCAATCCACATTTATTTCCGTCTTTCACAAATAAGATTTACCTGAACGAAACCCCTGCCCTGCACTGGCAGCAGTGGAACAACAATTTTTTAATGACAGGAAATATGTACGCGGCGGCGTTTAACATGATTTATGACCCGATGTCTTCTAATACGCGGCTTAATTGTAGGCGCTATTAAAATTACATACTGCCAAACTGATTAAGTTGTCTGGCTGTGGGAGCTGGTTTCCTGTGGGAACGTTTAAGGTTCATCAGCAACTAAAGGAGCTCAGCGGTTTCATTGAGGTGCAGGGATGATTTTAACCGCAGAGACATGATGAAATGTACGTCTAGGTGTAGGTTGTGCATGTGGTGGGAGCAGAAGTGTGATTACTTTTTAACAGTTTGTCGCTGCCTCTGCTTGTACAGGTGTGGACAGGTGCCAAGATTTTTTTGTTTTTTAAACCTGCATTAAGAAATTTCGCTCCAGAGATGTTCAGAATACTTTCCTTTAACACCGAAGGCAGCGTTTACACTCGCACCGATTTTTTTCTTTTTTTAATTTTGGATTATGTAATCTCAATTTAGTTAAATATTTAATGAATTCCTCAGGGGAAGTGTTCCTATGGGACTAATATGACCAGGTTTTCATTTTTCTGTTTTTTAATGAAAGAATATTTGCAGTTCTCCTTTCTGCAGCCTCTGTCTCACTTTCACGGCAGTGCAAGTTCACCCATTGGCTACACTGATGTCACGTCAGCCTTTCTACTGTTTAATTGTCTGCTAAACCTGTGTGGTGTAAAGTTGTGGTGTAAAGTTCTGGACTCGTCCAGTAGGTCCCACAGGAACACTACAAGTCAAAGAGTGGCACCAGATACAGTTAGAGAAAACCTGCAAGTTGTATCGCTGGCAGAAGAAGAAGAACACAACTTTATTTCTCGTTTTGTTCCTCTCTGAGGAACCACAACACAGTTGATTGAAGATGCCATTAATTCATTCAATCTGGAGAGACTCAGATGGAGAGAGGGGAAAACAATTAGAAGATTTTATTGACATGCAAAATTAAAGTCTTTGGCGCTCGGGCCCCGGCTGAGGACATCGGTTATCGCAAAATGAGCGTTCCCGATGCTGACAGGGATGCTGTCAGCATCTTTTCGTTTCTTTTCTGACAGTGCCGGGTCCCGTCCTGGTGGCGGAGGTTGGTGAAGAATGCGGCCGAATGGCCGGGCGAGTGGAGGTGAAGGGGTGGTGGTGGGTTGAAAGCGAAAGACGCCATGGATGGAGGTCCTTACCAGCTGGGACTTGGACGGTGGTTGGATGTGACGTGTCTTGGACCAGCGTCAATCGCACGACGGCGATGAGCAGGACGCGCCGGCCGGCCGATGCAGGTGGGGCTAGCAAGAGTCTTCCGGTTTGAATTTGCGCCGGGGCTTCATTTCCAATCATTTTCTTCCTTTCTCCTGAGTTGCCATTGGCGATGTTCACAATTATTTATTTCTAGTTCAGTCTTAGTCATAAATGTGCATTCTCAAGTTGGACGTGCCCCATTTAGTCTGCATGTAAAAGACTTCCAGAGCTTTCCCTCCACTTCGCCATCGTGCAACACTTTCATTACTCTGTGACCTGCAATTCTCATAAAACACATAGAAGGTGGTAAAAATGAGGAAAAACTCAAAGAGCAATGGATACGTCTGTGACGACAGAGTCTGTCTGAAGGGATGGTGGATGGATGAGGATCTCCTCTCTCCCAGCTGCTCCCTGTGAGGCAGATTTAAACATTTTATAAGATCTGAGAGAAACTCCTGAACAGAGCTCCTCTTCCAGCATTTAATCACCTGCCTGTCAGTCTTGTTTTCCTGTCGGCGCGACCCGTTTATCCAACCCTATAAGACATGTTTGGGATGTAACACAAGAATCCCATTCTTTTTTCTTTCTTTCTTCCTTTTTTTTTTTCCGCCCCACTTCTGACTCCAGTTCTCCCACTTCCCCTTTCTCACTCCTTTTGTCCTGTCCCCTCCCCTGTGCTGCCCGTCTCACTCGTGTCTCCGTCTCTTTTGTCTTCCCCTCCGAGGAGGACAGGGAGGGTGTGTGTGGAAGAAAAAATAAACAAAAAAAATAGCTGCCAAGTGACGATAAAGCTATTTGGTACCGTCACGAGTCTCCCGTAGAGGAAGGGACGGAGCCGGGAGTGGATCGCTCCATCCATCACGACCATGCAGGACTGACACAACAAAAGATGGAGTGCTGGGAGAGGCCTCTCAGCTGCGAGGGGCCAGGAACTCCAAACAATATTTTTTGGCGCCTGTCAGGCTGTCCAATAAAGGAGGCCGATATATGAACTATCTAGCACTGATGTAATGCGCCTCATAAATCTGCTTTAATTACTCGGCTCGGGGACAGCCAGTGGGAGCCCGCGTCTGGATTTATGGCATCCCCCGCTTGGCATCTTAACGACTCTGTGCTTTTAATATCATTACCCTGTAATTTATTATGCTGCCAGGGTGCACACCCAAACCTTCGGCATAACTCTTGTTTATTTATGCCTGTTTAAAGGCCACTTCAGTGACACAGGCATTTAGCACATTTCAGTCGGGCTTTAATCATTTGTCCTAATGAGGCCATTATACGGCCGTGTCCTCTGGCTGGCTCGGGCTGCGGCTTGACGACGGTCGGGGGTTGAGCCCTGGGAAGCAGGGAGAGATGGCAAGAGCAGGTTTTTTTTTTTTTTTTTTTTCTTTTTCCTGCCGTGTCGTGATCCCACGGGCCGCGCAGGTCCTGAGCCGGCGTTCCGCCTGCCGCAAAGAGAAACTTGCAAAGTTGAAAGTTTTCATTGGCCTTTGATGAAATCCTTTCAAACTCAACAGAAAAACTTGGTTTTTTTTATATTTGTTTGAATCTGTTGTTCGTTCATTTATCGAATTATTTTTTATTCGTTGTAATTGTTTTGTTTTGTAGCCCTTTGAGATACCAAGATTTGACTTGTTGATTTTAGTAATAACGCATTTAAAATGTTTTTATGTCATAAAAGCACAAGAATTAAAAAGTAGCAAATACGCCATATGGTCAACAAGTGAGAAACCAGCGACAAACTTTACATTTTGACAGGAGCCGTCGTCAACATCATCAATACGCGTCAAATCTGTTGGTCAGTGTTGCATTTATTTTGGCTCACAGGCATAATATGAACCACGATATGATTAGATTTTGAGCCTTGATCTAAAGGGAGTCAGTGTTTCAGCTGTGTTGCAGTTTTCTTGAAGTTTGCTCCAGCTTTGTGACGCACAGAAGCCAAATTCTGTAAAATAAAATCCACTTATTATTATTACTGACAACAATGACTCTCAACATACTCAACAATAGATTTTCACTATGAAAATGGGACAAACAAAACGAATGTGTCCATTTCTGTATCTCCAAAACGTAATGAGGAAGTTGTACGTTTGCCACAATTAAAGGAAAGCTTTAAATTCCCAACATGTTTGGGGTTGATTGCTTTCCATACTTTCTTTTTTTTTGCACCCAGCAGCAAAAATGTATACTAAATTACTAAGAGCACACCAGGAGAAAGAATTTATTTTATTTTTTCTTACCTGCTTTAGATTTAAGTGCAAGAAAAAGTGCAAATATACATCATTGATATGATCTGACAGTAAAGAAATGATTTCTGTCTAAATTTAGCATTCTGTCTTTATCCTCCAAGAAACCAACATGCGGCTTCATGAGAACAGGTTATAGATCACAGGCCGCAGTCTGAGCCTCGTCTCTCTCCAGCACATTGTCTTCCAGGAAAGCATGTCTTCCTTTGGTTTCCTCATTCCGACCGGATGGAAAAACTATCATAGTTCTCCTCCGCTGTCCCCTCCACTTCCTACTGTTCACCTCACATTACCTCCCCATGTTCCCTTTTCTCCATCCATTTACCTCTGTCCCCCCGATTCATCCTTCTCGCCTCCCATCTGACTTCAACAGGAAAAAAGGAGCTACGGGAGCCGCGAGGGGCGGGGCGGGAAAAAAAAAAAAAAAACCCAGCCAGGGTCGAGGACAGGCCTTGCTTTTTTCCGCTGCCATGTTATGCTAATGCCTTCCAGATCGGCCTCCCCATTACACGAGCTGCGATAGCGGCTCCGTTATGCTAGCTGCTAAATGCCTGCGCAACCGCCGGTGACAGTGACATATTGGTTTTGCGCCCCTCCGCAATCTGATACCTCGAAGTTTGCCACCATACTAAAGATTTGATTAATGTTGTTCCATTTGGTGGCTGTAATTGGCCGCGACTGGAGCACAGAAGAAGCAGGCGTTTCTATTCGGAGCAGCCGGCGAGTCGGCGAAGGAGGGAGAGAAAAGGGGGCAGCCATGCTAACGAGCGAGCTAGTTAATTAAGCCTGCAGCACGGTGGCGACAGTTACTGATGACTCCTATGACAAACCGCCCCTGCTCCACTTCCTCCTCCTCCTCCTCCTGCTGCTCTACACTTTTCCTCTGTTCCAACACCTACATGCAGTGTAGACACAGTGCTGGGAGCAGACAGACAGACAGACAGACAAGGGCCAACCGATTCTTTTTTTTATCCCTTGACTAGGCAGAGATCAGTGGCACAGAGGTCAACACTGTAGCAGCAACTGATGCAACAGAAGAACTTTGCTGTGAAAATGGCTGAGCTCTGTGATCAGGACGAGGCTCACGAAGACTGTTTTCTGATCCGGGGTGGAGGCTCCGAACATCGGTCGCTGTGTTTCCATTAGCCGTGAAATGGCGGAAATGGAAAGTTTGAAAATAGATTTTCTACATGGAAACGTAGAAAATCCATGTAGTATCATTCAAAACACACGTGTTTTGAATGATACATGTGTTTTTTGATTAAAAACAAAAAAAGGTTTTTGCGGTGGGATGAGGCGTTTTTTTTTTCCAGCTGCATCAAAATCTGTTTATTTCACAAAACTGCAAACGCAAACACTTTTTTCAACAGCCGGGTGATGCTACTGGCGAAAACACCAAAGAAGACGACAGTAAGTGGCAGGAGGAGGTTTTGTTTGTTATTTTTTATTTTTTATCCACACAATGTGGCCAGTCCAGCATGTTGTTGGTGTTAAATGCTGTGATGATACAAATCTATCCACTTTCAATAGCACAAAATTAGTTCCAGCTATTAAACAAGGAAACAAACACCAAGAATTCCCTGCTGCTGCTTGTAACACCAGGTGGAGTGCTGCATGGTGTGTGTGCGTGTGTGTGTGTGTGACAGCTTATTTAGCTGAGGGCTGTCACTGAACTGTAAAACAGCAATTAAATGAGCGAGGGATTCATCATGTTCATGTCACAGCCTTGTCTCTTGGCATCGCTCGCAGACACAGAATGCCTTTCCTGAAAGACAGCGGCAGTCAGAAAAGCAAAACCAGCATCACAGCACTGGTTTCCATTTCCTGCTTCAGAAGTCTGAAACGGCGCCGGGCATCGGGCCGGCACTGTCAGAGGACAAGGATCTGTTTTTGTTCCATCTTGATGAATGTGGTGTGATGTTTTCCGCAGTATTGGGAAACATATTTGAGCGCTGTGGCGCGCAGCGGATGGTTTGTTTCAGTTCGGTTGGCTTGTGCCTTGTTTGCCTTCTCATTTCCATTTTGGTCTCTGCATTAAATCTACAAGAGTCGACATCTCCTCAGTCTCTGCCGGGTCAGGTCACCTACAACGATTTACCGCAAACAGCCTGACAATCCAAACAATGAAACTTTTTCTGTCAGCAGTGTGGAATAAAATATACATTATGTGAATTTAACTGAGCAGTTTACCTGCACACACTGTAAATGGTTTACTAATTCTGTTCAGTGTACGTTTCACACAGGAAGGCCTTCTGTGCTGCACCACCTCCAACCTCAGTTTCCTTTCTGGCTGTAAATTAGACTTGAAAACTGCGTAAAAGTTCACAAAGTGGAATATGCTTCAACCACAATGACACCATTGAGTTTTTTTTAAAGGTAGGAAATAGTTTTAGAATAGTTTTCACAGAACTCCACGTTAAAATTGTTGAACTACACCTTTAAGACCTTTGGAGCGCTCACCGGAACTCATGTTGACGCGTTCACGAGTTAAATTATGTCTCTCGGATCATGGAGACGTAGCAAGATGGAGCATAAAGCCATACTAATAAAAACAAAAGAAAGTTGAAATAATAGAAGTCAAAAATTATTGTATAAATTAGTAATATTACAAGAATAAAGTTATAATATTTTTAGAGTAGAGTCACAATGTTATGACTATTCTCTTAATGCTGAGACTGTTATATGACTTCTAGTAATAATAAGACTTTATTCTTGTAATATTACGGCTTTATAACACGTAATTTTATTACTTTATTTTCATAATATCTCACTTTATTCTCATGATTTTATTTATTTTTTTAAATGTCTAAGCATTGCCCTAACAGCCCATCACACATTTAGGAAGTGAAAAAATGAGACTTGAGGGTTTCCTCTTCTTTTCTTTCCTCTTCTTTTCGTTTCTTTTCTTTTTCCGACTTCAAGAACAAAGTTCCCAAATGTCCGGCCGCTGCAGAACCTTTCACCAGAAGAGGCTGCCGGTCGGGACACCGCCTCTTTCTTCTTGTGTTTGTTTTTTTTTTTTCTTCTTTTTGTTTGAGGAGTGTGAAAGCAGGAGTGTAACACTGACGACAAGCTTTTGAAGAAAAGCTTTGGCCTACGAAACTGAGATCTGTGCTTTCTTGCCAGTAACTCTTTCTGTTTATGTGTGTGTGTGGATGTGTGCATGCGTGTGTGTGTGTGTGTGCATTAAGTGTCGAGCTGCCATCTTGTAGACTTAGTGACAAGACAAACAGCAGGTTAATTGTGTCTCACTCACTGCCTGCATGCTCATGTGTTGAAAGCTCTCTGCTCGAGAGAGCTCACTGACAGTTGTGACATTACTGAACAGCAGGACCTGCAGTCCTTCAGGAGGGTGTGTGTGTGTGTGTGTGTGTGTGTGTGTGTGTGTGTGTGTGTGTGTGCAAGGTATGACAGCAAACAGAGAAAAACAGCTTGTGCGGCCTGGGATGGCCTGGGAGAGGTAGGCAGGAGGAGGAGAAAAAAAGATTAATGTGTTGGGAAGGAGGAGCAGGAAGAGAGCAGAAGAAGAAGAAGAACAGGCTTAGCGAGTTCTTGACCTGACGCCGACCCCGGTGTAACCCCTCTGATCCCTCTGTGAACCCGGGCCCCTCGGCAGGGCAGGTCGATGGGGATCTGGTGAGTAGATGAGGTTTGTGCTGATTTTGAAATCTTACTTTATTACTCTAATACTTGCATTTCTGTCTTGTGTCGTGTTTCCATTGATTTTCTTGTCAATGTAAAGCATTATGTAACATTTGTTATTATTTTGATGTATCTGACGCCATAGTTGGTTAGTCTGTGACGCAGGTTCAAATCTAAATCCACGATCCGGAAAAGCAACTGAAGTCTCCATCGCATAAAACCATGGATGAAACTCTCTAGACTCTACGGTCTGATTGACTCTGCCGCACTAATTGAAACATAAAATGGGCTTTAAAAGCTTCATCATTCCTTGGTGAATCATATCAGCAAAGATTTCATTGTCCCTCAGCTTATCTTTTAATTGTTCACATTCAAACCATTTCCGCAGGGGAAGATTCAGAAAAAAAAGTTTAAAATCTGCAGCTCGCTGCGCACTTCACTCTGCATAATTCATCATCATTTAGTTTGCTATCAAACTAAGTGATGGCAAAAAAGAGAAATCTTGATAAAAACAGTTTCTGAGAATTTTGAATGATGTTTGTCCTGATTAAACCTCATCAGGTGTGATGTGCTCCTGACCGTGGAAGTGCGAGTGAATCAGAGAAACACTCTGAAGGAGTGAAGGAGTGTCTGGAAATGGATTCAGTCATCTGACTAAACGTCAACCGGAGGATGTTTCAAAAACAAATGCAGCTCAGGCAAAACTTTCTCCCGGACGCAGAATCCTTCTGCTGTTCACGTCGAATGGCACAGATTGAGCTTTCATCTGCTCTCAAAGCAAAACATGAAGGAAAGAGAGAAGAACACAGGCCAAGACCAACACTTCTGGAATGACATTCTGTGGACAGACGAGTCCACACCTGGGTTATTTGGGAAACCGTTTGGCGTGTGTAAGAGGTCGCGTGATGAAAATATGAGGCCGTGTTAAAAGAAATATTCAGCTGAAGCGACACCTTTGGCTTAAAGTTTTATCATGATATTTTGTGGCGCTGTAGTGATAACGATAAAAGTGGTGATAGCAACTATTGATTACTCCTCTTCTTGGTGACTGTATCACCGTGACAGCGTGGCGCAGCAACCAAACACCTCATGAAATCAAAAATATTTCCATTTGTAACAGGCTTCTTTAGGAACCAGTCACACAAAAAACTGTGGTTTGTATTGCTGAGCTGCACACAGTAACTGCATTTAGTCATATTTTTATTTTTATTAATACTGTCAATACAGATAGTTTTTGGAGAGCACTTTAATCAGCATTAATTGCAATTTATTGTAACGGTGATGAATCAAACGGAGACAAACAGGAGCCAGATCCATAGAGTTAACGGAAGGATCCAGCCAGAAGTGACTGAAAGAGAAGTGCTGAGTACTGGGAGGCTGATTGCGGGAACAACGGACCAGCACCGATGAGGCGGATCCAAGGTGCCCGCTTGAGCTCCTGGCCTCCCAAAACGTCTGCGAACGCCACCGTGTCCGGCAGATTCTCTCTGGCCTTTTGAAAGTTTCCAGACAAGCTAGGTTCAGTTTAAAAGGCTCCAAATGTTCCATTCATTTAAACAGAGGTGATTTATTGTGGTGATGGTTTCTTTCTAACAGAGGGATGGAGAAGGAATTGTAAACAGGGACATAAATCACAGGGGATTTTCCTAATTGCAAGTTGCAGCTCTATCTGCCTTTTGGCTTTCTCCCGTATCATCTGTCTCCCTTGATTTTTCTGAAAGTGAGCCAAAAATGCGGTGGAAACGAAGCCGCGGGTCCCAGAGCGCAGACATGGTCAACAAACGTCCACCATACGCTCTCTGAGGCTTCAGACAGATTCGAAGCATCACAGTGGATCTATATAGACGCATGCATCTATGTTTTTGTCATTGGGTTCTGAACCAGATCATGGTGTTTTATGGAATCAGAGAAATCTCCTTACTGGGTGACGTCAAACTTTCAAAGCGGTCAGAAGTTGTGGAGAGAGACGGAGGTGAGGTGAAACGCTTGAAAACCATGAAAAGTGTGAAACAGAAGACTTTATCTAATCAATAGTTGGATTATTGCATACAGTATGGAAAAGTCTGGGGGAAAAAATAACATGATTAAGGTGTTTCCAGGCATGGAACTGTGGAAAATATTATTTTCCAATTTTATTCCCTGTCTCTAATGATCATGCATCCATTTTTTCTGCCTTAAATAAATTTGTCCAGGTTCCATATTTGAAGGTTGACCATTACCAGATTTTTTTCCCCATAAACTGGTCACATAAAAGGACACAAGGTGTTATGTGCTCTCCAGCCTCATAGTGCCATTGTACAGCAAAATGTTAGCTATGAATTTTATTAATATGTTATATATGTCAAATATGAATTAAAATAAATTCTACTTTCTGATTAAAAACCTTGAAATCGGGTCACTGTCTCTTTAAAAGTTCCTGCTCTTTCTGAAACTCCGCCATCAGGAAGTCATCATCACAAGGTTCCTGTATTAACCCTTTAACGACGCTTTTACCAGTATTATGCAAAAAAGTAGCTCCTACAGTAGATGCTAGGTTCCACTGGATATTTGCTAATCGCTGCTGGCTAGTCTGAAGGAGCTGAGTGAGGGAGTGGTTGGTGAGGGCTGCTCTGTGAGGAGGAGCTGCGACTTGAAGGCGGGCTAGGTTCACCCGGGCGTTTTGCACAGTTGGATGGCTGCCATGGAGATTCAATGATTTCTCAAGTGCGTATGAAAGAATCGAGGCAACACCCCAGGTGTGTTTTTGATGAGGGGATAACATCATAACGGCTCAAAAAGTCAGTTTTACATGATACTGTCCCTTTAAAACTACAAGATTAATGAACATGAACGAAGAAATAAAGGAAGTCTGAGATGAGACGTCCTCAGGCTCACTGGGAATTTTCTGTCTGCTCCTTTATTTAGCAGACGGCATGTCAGTCAACGATTCTCCATCCAAACAGACGTTGTTTCCATGAAGCCCTTCTCTTCTTGCCAGAAGGCTGGGCTGTTGTCATGCCGGAGCTCGGACTTGTTGCAGCTGATTTATGGGTCTGGAGCCGAGGAGAGAGACAGAGAGAGAGAGAGATGGAGGAAGAGATAAATGGAGAGACAGTGTGGATGAATAGGCCTTGATCACTTGTCTCCTCGCCTTCCTGCCAGTCTGCCTGCCGGGCCGCGGCTCCGTGGCGTGTAGACACCCCCCCTTTTGTAATTACACTTTACGACTTGCTCCACAGTAAATGCTACATAAATCTTGTGATTCCCTCAGATTACATCCCCCCCCTACAGACACATAGCCCTTATCATGCAAACATTGTAATCCCTGCCCGCAATTTCCTCCCTTTATTGGCAGTCACTTCTGATTTAATGGTGCTTTGATGATTGCTCAGTAAAATGCTGCATGGGGTGGGATCCATCCTGATTGCACAGTGGCAGTGTGTGTGTGTGTGTGTGCGTGTGTGTCAGTGTGTGCGCAGGTTTTTTTCCTGTCAGATCTAACTGTCAGTGTGTTTGCTGACAGAGTCCAGGCCTCGCTGGTTGTTGTGGGTTCGTATCCATCCAGAGAGGCCTGCGCTGCTTGAATGGCCAAGCTGTTTTCTGTTTCGGATCGCCATAAAAACGACGTCCCCCGTTGTCTTCCTGGCACCGGAGCGCCGTCAAGGAATCGAGACCCTCAGAGATGAGGAGTTTTACATACCATCACAGTCTGCAGGGCCCCGCCGGAACGCCGCGGTTTCTGTCTTAGTAAAGCGAGGGTGCACTGGCTGGCCGTGCACCCAGATCAAGTGATGGATTACAAATAAAGAGACAAGAAAAAAAATATTAAGACTGCCAACAGGACGTATTCATTAAAAAATGAAAAAGCCGCAAATGAACTGACTACATGAAGAGCTTGAATTCGAAGGGTTAGGGTTGGAGAAGAACAGCATCCAAGTTGTGGGAACTAGAGACGAGCTGATCTCATTAATACCGGTATTAATGAGGCCATTAATACCGGTATTAATGAGGCCATTAATACCGGTATTAATGAGGTCATTAATTAATACAGATGGCCATGTGCCTGATCCATAAGGGCAGATTTGTTCAGTGTAGCTCGCCACCGTTAGAGTGTGAATGGGCGAATGACTGATTGTAGCGTGAAGCCCTTCGGGGTCTTCTGGACTAAATAAAGAGCCACACAAGTACAGACCATTTGATCGTTCACTTCGCTGCAGCCTGAGACTGAAATGAAATCTCAGACCAAACCCTTAAGGCTACTCATGTAAATACAGAAAGCGGTTAAAGTTTGATGCAGCAACTCATTCACTCCAAGTAAACAAGACTGCCAATTAGGAGAACGACCAGATCTCGCACCGCGACGTCTCGTGATATCAAAATGCTGCAACATTTACTGTCAAAGTCTGTCCCACCAGTTGTTGTGCAATTACCGTCACCATGCTACGCTAGCTTTATTTTCTCCATAAGTGAGCTAACATACTGTCACAATGCAGTGAGAGTTTTGACATTTAAAATACTTTTTTTTTTCTAATATAAAAGTTGGATGGTGCAACTTTAACTAAGAAAATAAGCTGTTTTTGAGTCACCATGTTATTTAACAACATGCTAGCCGATCTGCATGTCAGGCTAGCAGAAAGCACTTTGTCACAAAAGCGCTGAAAAAGCTAAGACCACTTTAACATGCTAGCCTACGCCTGGCAGCATTTTGGACAACATGAGCTTAATGAGGCTGTAGCAAAATATTAGCCAACAACACGTCAATCTTGGACAGATTTTACGCAGATTACAGATTTGGCATTCCTATTTGTGAAACTATCTGTAACATTATTATTATAACCATGACTCGCTATTTTAAATGCTAAAGCTAGCTAAAGCAGGCTATATACACCTGACATGTTGATCGCTTCCACCACTCAGGAGGTTTATTTACATTCTCATAAAGCTCTCAGTGATCTAACATCTTTGTTAACCAATCATAACTTCATAGGACCTGATATGAAAATCCCAGACTGCGATTTGTCTCAATGAACAAAACGAAGGGTTTGCAGTGGCCGTCTGTTCAACGTCTGAACAAGAATATGATAGAGAAGTCAAAAAGAAATCTACATTTTGGCTAAATTGAGAAAAACTGTAGAAGAAGAGTGGTCCAACATTCCTCCACAATGGTGCAACAGTCATTACAAGGTGCCACAGGAGTTGATGCACAAGCAGTCGTTAGATCTGGGGAGTCAGATCGGTGGGCATTGTTGTTTCCATTAATAAATAGATTTATTGTCAAATATAATTGCATTGTTTTATTCAGGTTATCTTTGTCTGACAATTAAAGTTTGTTTGATGATCAGGAACATTTAGATCCAAACGCAACGACTGCGAGAATGGTCTGTAGTTGGGCAAATATGTTTTGACAGCACTGTCCTTTTATTCACCAATCAGCTAGAGGTTGGGATACGAGTCAAAAATGGGAACATTTCTTATTGTTTATTGTATAATGTCGTACTGTAGGTGGTATTATGGGAACATTAAAAATCGGCCTGGTTTTGTTTACGTCGCAGCAGGGTATGTTGTGTTCACCTTAATTACCGTTCATTCAGTTCCACACAGTGACTCATATACAGCAGCTCATTCACTACATTATTTCAAGTGGAAGAAAAAGAAACAAAACAACAACAAATAAACCTATTTCTTTTACAGTCGCCTTAAATAACAAACACAGAGAATCGTTTACCCAAAACTTTATGCAACAGCAGCAGCAAGTGAGTAAATCCATATTTAATCTGCAGGTCAGTCTCTGTGGAGCATCCGCGGTCTCCCCCAACGTGTCGCTGCCGTTGTTTCTTTTTCCCACAAGAAATGTTGCAAATGTGAAAAGCGGCTTAGTGATAAAGTGCCCCCCATTATTATTTATTTTTTTAAATCTTTCAGTCAGGCTGTATACAACCATCCCAAAACATGTCAGAGAGGGGAGTTACGATTCACCCTCCTGTCTGCCGGCGATCATTTACAGAGCTCGGTTAATGCGCAGCAACAACAGATCACTGACAGCAAACTGAATGCGGGCAGCACTTAGGAGGAAATAATAGCGGGAATATTACTGAGTCTGCAGAGAACAGGAGAGGCAAAAGAGTGGGCAGAGCCATCTGTCATTCTGTGTGTGTGTGTGTGTGTGTGTGTGTGTGTGTGTGTGTGTGTGTGTGTGTGTGTGTGTGTGTGTGTGTGTGTGTGTGTGTGTGTGTGTGTGTGTGTGATAGATGTGCCTCCTCCAGCAGGTTGTACATCACTCTTTAGTGTGACTTCTTCTGTCACACCTCTGTCATCGTTCATCACCAACAGCTGGGTCACGGGGTCACAGGGAGGAGTGTGGCTCTTTGTGCTGGTAGGGGGGGGGTGAAAGTTTTGTCTTTATGGAGTTAACTCTCTAAAGATGTGTACCGTTTAAGAGTTTCTCTAAAGGCACATTGCAGACAAAAGACAAATTTGGTTTAGTTTAATGGTTTCACCCAGAATAGCTGACAGTTCACTCTGAATATCCCATCCTATTTGTCTCTGTCTCTTGTTTAGATTTATTCTCACTTGAAATATACTGGATCTAGGACCAGGACTTTAATTCATTTGTTTTGATTAGCTAAAAACTGTTTAATATGTTGAAAACTTTCATGCACTTAATCGCATATTTTCTTTTGTTTGTTTGTTTCACATATAAGATTCGACCAGAACCTTTGGATTTGCGTGTTTCTTGTACGTCCTGAAAAATCTGATGCACCGGCAACATCCGCAAACAGCAGCAGATGCTCTTTAATGGGATTCGTTTTTGCTTAAGCAAAGAAATAAAACATTTTTTTTTAATTATCAGATTTGAAAATAAAAAAACAAACAAACACTGTTGCGTTCAGGTTGTCACCGCAGCCATTCAAGACTAAAATAGCATTTCAATGTCAATGTAGCAGCAGCACAGACGTTCAACACTAATGTCAGCTCACATTAGAGTACAATGTACATTTTCAGTGGTTTCTGAATCACTTGAAAGTAGAAGAGCGCTTTGCACCAGTCTGAGAGTTGAATGACCTAAATAAATTAAAAACTACAAGCATCTTTTAGCTCACATGGCTACTCAGGGATTCAGCAGTAAAAACAGTTTTTGAACTGAGAATACTAATTTGTTCATATAGTCCTGATTAGAATGTGACTGTGGTTAAATAATTAGCTATCAGAAATTTTAATCAAGTCTCATGCAAACGTTTAAACTGGCAGAAAAGTATTGGTTCATGTTGAAGCCCACTGCTTAAGTTCAGCTTAAATACAGTGGATATGAAAGGTCTACACTAAGCAACACTGCTGTTGGTAATACTTGAATTTGTCACGAAGTAATTACAGTGAGGTTAAGTTTTTTTCTGGTAATTTAAAGTTCTTTGTTCATGAAGCAAGATTGGATTCGGTTGGATCGGAGATCTTATGAGAATGACGTCTCAGTGCCGTGATATTTGGATGGTAGTCGTGTTAGAGCAGTGGCGTTCGTCTGACGCCATCATTTTTTTTAAAAGGTCAGTGATACCTTTCAGTGCCATTGAAACAAAAGGCAGACATGCAACATGTCTGGTTATCGAGTTCAAAGCACAATGCAACATGCTCAGAGATGAAGAGTCAGCAGCAGAAATGTTAGCCAGGTGCAGCTTCCAGCATACAAGCACAAAACCACTGCTGCCTCAATTTGTGCTCATCCCCTTAGTAGAGAAAACGATTATTTAGAATCGCCAGTACACACAGAGTGTGTGTATGTGCCCTCAGGTAAGGCTTTTGTTTTTGATTCTCTCCATGGCAACCTCTCGGACGCTGTGATCCAGCTGGACATGTCTGCAGTCTGCAGGATGGATCAGGAGACGAGGGCGTTCAGATATACATGCAAAAAAAAAAAAAGCACAATCCGTAAAATCACAAGATATGATTTTGAGGAAGACCGGCACCAGAAAATCCCTCCTGCTCACCATTTCCAGAGTAAAACCAGCTGTGAAATGCTGACAGAGGGCGCATCAGCATCAGAAATTAGTAAAAGCTTCAGCTTCACAAGTCGTGTTGGATTTTAACTCGAGCCTGAAATTCACTTACCATTGATTAAATAAAGTTAATCAGATGGAAGATTAAATGTAGTTTAGGTTTCACAGTGTCTTTAGTCATTTAGAGGGGATCCATTGTGCTTCCTTTTAAACGTTGTGTGGTTTAAGTAAAACATGTTAAATAAATGTTTTTGCACAAATTTATTCTTAAAGAGATTTCACCTGCTCAGTTCTGAGTATTTTGAGCTCATTTCAGATTGTGCCGTTGTAAGGCTCTGTCACTTTAATGCAAATAAACTGCTCCTGGGCACACCCCTCCTCCCCCAACTCAACACTCACCCTCCAACTTCATAGAAGCGAAAATGGCAGCAAAGTGATGAGCGATCGCCAACAACAAAACTCTTCTCTTTTCCAGCAGCCATTGTAGAGCACCGACTGCGGTAAAACCAGCTGCCCAAACGTCCTCATCATCTGGCAATGAAGTGGGCGGAGCTCCGCTTGGGTTGCTAGGTAACGGGGCAGACTGTGATGTCAAGTCGAGTGGGCATCCAGTTTGGTCTTTTCATGCTGATGATGTGAGATCGACGACACAGATTTAAGGAAAACAGACGCGACGATTTGCAAAAAAACAACAACAAAAATCAAAGGAAAAAAAAAAACATCACATGAGCTTTTTTTACTGCAAATATGAGAACAACATTACCCTGCCATTCGAAAACCAGGCTTCTCCAAAGCTGCTCCCCTGTCCCAGCGTGTAATGTGTGTGTTGTAAACACCAGCGTGCCACCATATTGTCTGGCAGCAGATCATATTTTACCATGTTAACACACCATCTGTTTATCCTCATAAGCATTCATTACACATAAATGAGTACACACAGCAGGCTGTCACATCACGAGCCATGGCACCCACACACACACACACACACACACACACACACACACACACACACACACACACACACACACACACACATCAACACAGACTGACAAACACAGGCCCACATGAACAAACACCTGCTTACAATACAAATGTTGGCAGAAAAACTTCATGAGGAAGAAATATGATGATATGGAGCTAAGTGATGTTGCTCCATGTTCCAAATTATTGCCATAGCATGCTGTATGTCTTTGTTTTTTGTTCCAAAATATTATGTTATGTAATTATATTTACAATAACATAAGCTACTGCAATGTAGCGACATATTTTCTTGAGGTTTGCAGTCAGAGCTGGCTAAGAAGACTTTTGTTCTCTCTGCTCTCTTATTCAGGAGCAAGAAACTTTGAGATTGAATTGATCTCATTTAGTGGTTTTATATATAAACTAAAAGGCCAATTCAATGCTATTTTCTTTTAACTGCGTGTCTTTTTGTCCCATATTAGCCTCCTGGATAGAACTAACTTGAAAATAAGGTTGTTAGTCACAATGGGATTTTGTCCTAAAGAAAAGCTCACGCTGCACATCACAGCGAACTCACAAACTGAACCACTGAACATGGTGGTGGCAGCATCATGCTCAGTGGACAGAGACGTTAAGATGCTAACAACCCTGAAAGTACAGGCAGAGTTACAGATGGAACAAGTCCTGCATTTTGATGCTAATGTTGCTCCACAGTTCAGAAAGTTGACCTGATGTGATTTTTGGATTCAGCTCATCAAAATGACCCTAAAACAGTTGAACAATACCAGACAATTTCTTGGCTGCTGACCGGTGTGATCAGCAGTGACAGACACTCTGCCATGTTTGAAGTCTGTGGACTAAAAATAACATGCAGTGTTTGAACACAACAAAGGACAAGACTGTTATGTTTGCAACTGTCAAAACAGTTCATTTATCGGAACTGGTGAACAGTTCCTTTAAGTCTGCTGGTGGTGAATTTCATCTTGCTCTGGAGGAGAGAACAGCCTGCTGGGGAGGGAGGCGGCGGAGGGGCGGCGGGTTGTGGCCGGCTCCACAGAGGTCCATTCATCCTCCGTGCTGAAGCAGACACAGAGCTGGCACCGAGCGACACAGGCCATAAATCAGAGGCCATCGCACCCTTCTGTTATACACCAACACACACATAAACACAGACAAACTCTTGTGAGCAGACAGGAATTCCTGGTACCCATAAAATAAAAAGCCAGAGAGAACAGTTGTGGATCATGCGCTCACACGCAGCAGCAGGACATCAACTCACATATTATCAGACAATTCAGTCTGAGATTTTCTTTTTTTTTGTTTGTGTTGACGCGTCGACTCGTCCAGCCTCTCTACTGCTCAACGTGAAGGTGGCGATTCGGTTTCTACGTCTCTTACAAAAACCTTCCCTGCCTCCCCTCTCTTCACGCCCTGCATCTCTCGCTCCTTTGTTTGGCCTTTGCGCCTCTGACAGAGGATGCACTCTAGCGGGCTAATGATTGCCGAGGTTGGGGGAGTATTGATCACGGCCGTGATTGATCTGAGGATCCCTCTAATTATTGGGTCATTAATCAGTCTTGGATTAGCCTATCAATGGAGCTGCCACCGACTGACCCGGCCTGGAGATGGACGACTCGGTTGGGTGAAGTCGGTGGGGGGAGGTGGGGGTCGGCGGGTGCGAGGGGAAGGGGGTGGGCGGATGTGGAGGAAGAGGAGAGCAGAAAAATGTACAAAGTGAGAACAGAAGTCATCTGTTAATGAGAACGGAGCGTTAAAGCAGATTAAACAAGCGGCGTGTGATTCAGGTCGGCGATGCCGATCGATCGGTGGAACTCAAATGAGATATTTAGTCAGACATGTTTGGCGTGTCGCTGTTCGGCTCGGCGTTGATCTGCAACCGGCTGCAGCTTGAAACACAAATGTGCACAAGACTCCCATTTAGAACGGCAGCGCATCAAAGTTATAAAAAAAAAAACGCTTCAAAGGCACAACAGGACTTTATTGTCCTTCTCTTACATCCACGGCAAAACAGGAAACAGTGTTTGACCGGCAGCAGGTGTAGAGATGCACCAACACGTTTGTTGTTCAAACACTTTGATGCCCCAATGGAGCATAAGTCAATAAAATGTCCATATTTTTTACTTTTCAGCCCAAAGTTTATTCTGTGACTATGTTTTCTATAGTTTTGCTTTCATGTCAAGAATATTTGTTTTTAAAATCTTATCTCTGCTTCATCTGCCAACACACACTCTTTTTTGTTCTTTCTTTCTTTTTACTACATGCATGATTGAAATTATACTTCAGTTGATTAACTGCGCAATAGAGAAGCTAACAGTCACAAGCTGCTTGATCCGGCACAAACAGCCGTCCAGTCAGGCCCTCGGCCTTCACTGTTCCCACCACTCAGTGGATTCGCTCGCAGCAGTGCACCATGGGAACGAGCGTCTGGCTCTCCTTGTGGTGAACCAGATGAATGCGAGCCTAGGGGAAATGTGCACAGTTCACATATTTGCGGCCGTCTAAAGAACATTGGCTGCATTATGGCTGCCTCAAAGTGTTTGTCCGCGCTGATCACAGACACCGACTGACACACAGACTTAACTGGGAGAACGCAACCCGCCGTTCCCAGTTACGGAATACTCAAAGGGATTTTGGTTCACAGGCATAAACACCCCAATTATCCATGTGACCAGCATGAGTCAAATTTCATAAAAGCCTTTGAGAAACTTAGGAGAAAATGACCCTTCTCCCAACTTGACTGAATTCGACATGCGTGTTCCTGAAGACTGCTACAACGTCAAATTATTTTCATTTTGCAAGTTAGATTCCCATTTTTAGCAAAAAATAGAGAAATAAGAGAGCAGGTATGACCGAATATGTTTTATGAACGTGATAACAGAGGCAGAGTTTCTCAGCAAAGAAGAATTAGGAATAGTTTATTATGTTTGCTTGACATATCAGATCAACGCAGTGTTGAAATGAAATGTGATTTTTATTTTGTTCATGTAAAATATCAGGAGGAGAAAAAAAATTAAAATCACAAAATATCTAAGAACAAAAAAATAAATAAATAAATAAACCTTCACATCCAGTTTGAAAAGGATCAGGAAGAAGTCAAAGCCTCTGAAATCCTACATATTATATCACGGGTGTCAAACTCGAGGCTCGGGGGCCAAATCTGGCCCGCCGTAGCTTTTTTGTGTGGCCCTCTAGACTCCAAATTACGTGAATAAGTCCCTCTATTTTTCCACAAATCCGCACAAAATCAACAGATTTCCACCATGTTCTGATTTTATTACAAATGTTTCCTCAATGTTGGTCAAAAACATTGACTTTAATTGACTTACAGTCTGTGATCGATACGCCGAGGAATTAAAAGTCACATTTAACATTAAACATTATCAGAAAATTTCCTCAGAAATGTTTCTGCATTAGCACCACAAAATCTGTGATTTTGATTCAAAAAAAAAAAAACACAAATCACAAAACCCGATCAGCTATTTATTAATATTTTATGGGTTTTATCAGTAGATTCTGGCACAACCGGCCCTTTAGGATCGTTCAGATTTTTGACGTGGCCTAAAATGATCGTTTCAGCGTCAGGCAAAAAGACGACACTGCCTGCAGAGTATGAGTTTGTAACAATCTAAAGGAGAGGTGTAGGAACCGGCCGCATGAGTTCCAGCTGGATGTCGTCGTTCAGCGGATCTGCTGGGTGACGGCGTCTGAACGGGAGGATTTGCCGAGGCACTTTTTCCATTCTACGCCTCCAACATGTGTCTTTCAGAGACGAGCTCCGCGCGTCTTCACTTGGATCGACTGTCGGCTTTGACTCACTTTTGAAGGTGGCGCCAACGGGCTCCGTCAGCATCTGCAGTTTTGTTTTTTGTTTTCTTTCCCCTTTCCTTTCCGCAGTGACAGGTTGGCTTCATTTTCGGTGACACTGAGGCTCGACGCCACTGTAGGGCAGAAATTACTGGCTTTAGCTAAAACGGTTCTGACAGAAACGAGATGGATTGCCGTTTGTTCCAGAGCTGACTTGTTGCAGAACTTTATGTACTTTGCGTAGCTTTTTGGGGGTTTTTTTTGGAGGCGGCTTGTGGACTCGCATGCATGAGCCGAGCAAAACAAACAAACTACTGGAAAGTGTGTGAATAATGCTAATTTTATTATTATTTTTTTAAAGATGAACATAGTGGGAAGATTTAAGGTACAATGAGTCATCTGGAGGAGACAGTAGGAAAGCAAGAGGCGTTCTTTTTAATCTATTCTTTTTATTTATTTCCTTTATGCAAACAGGTTTATTTAGGTCTGAATAAAAATCTGATTCTTCACTTGTCGTTTGGTTGGTTGGGGATTAAAATAAATGCTGGATATTTATGCAAGGGAAGGGAGGGGACTTTTATATGCATCACACATTTCAGCAACAGTGCTTTCAATTATTAGATATGTAATTTTATACAGTTATTGCAAAAGTATTTGTACCACTTTCACTTTTACGTATTTTGACACATAACAACCACAAACATAAATATGTTTCATGTGAAACACTTTCACATTCAACTTCCAACGACATATATTTATGTTTGTTGTTGTCATGTGGCAAAACGTGGAAAGGTTTGTTGGGTACAAATAGCTTCGTAAACTACTTTATAATAAAAACAACAAAATAAAGCAGTGGTAGGTTCGAGGACAGACTGTAGATTAGGACGTTCCGATTGTTATTAACTCTAAACACATGGCTTACAGAAAATGATTTCACTCATGACATGGGAATATGTCTTGTTCTATGTTAAATAATCTGCCTATGGAATAAACACGTTTTCATCAAGATTAAAGACTTTTTAATTTAAAACAAGATCCTGGATCTGGCCGTAAAGAAATAAGACCAAATAAGTTTTGACTTATTCAATGTTGCTTTAGAAATTAGACCATAGTTGTGAAATGAATGGAAGTCAATACAAGGTTATCAGTTTGGATAGAAGTATGTGTATCCATGTGTGTGCGTGTGCATGTGTGTGTGTGTTTACACATTCCTTGAACTGCTCATTGAGATTACATTTCAAAAGGATCAAAAATGCACAAGACGGTCCTGCAAGGATAATCAATCACCACACTTAAGACGTGTGTGTGTGTGAGAGAGAGAGAGAAAGAGAGGGAAGCAGAGAAAATGATAGAGGGGCGTAAGGAAGGGAGCAGGGGTTTGTGTGGGGTGGTGGGGAGCAGCCAAGGAACAGTGAGGGCTGTTGAGGGGAACTAAAATACATACATATAGTTGGTAGTGTGGCCTGCGTCTGTGTGTCTGCACTCGGGAATTGGAGTCATAAATCAAACAGCCTGTCAGAAGTAGCGGTGGGGTTTGTTGGAGAACATGAAGAGGGGGCGGAGGGACGGAGCGAGGGAGCAAGAGGGGCAGAGCCTCCAAGTCATTCGCAAACCGCATCACACTTTCAGCCCGAATGCAATTTCCCCTGAATGTCAGGCAGAGATGTGAGGTGGGGCAGATAAGAAAACTCAACGCGCTTGCTTGGGCGTTGCGTGTGTGTGTGTGTGTGTGTGTGTGTGTGTGTGTGTGTGTGTGTGTACGTCTGTCCTCGTCTCTGTCCTCGACCCCAGGACACGAGACACAGGCCCAATTCTCATTACGTCGACATGATAGAAGCTGCTCTCTGTGTAACCTCATTATCCGCGCTGTTAGATAAGGTGCTGTAATTGCTCACAGCAACAACATTCACACTGAAATGCCTGTTTCAGTGCGTCTGTCTGCGCTGTGTGAAAGAATGTTTTCAGAAGTACGGTAGGCTGCTTCACACCTGGCAGCCCTGCTACCTCAACATCCTGCCGCTTCAGTATTCTAATCACAGGCGCGGGGCGAGGTTCACATTATCCTGCGTCTAACCAGCAACAAGAAGATTTATATGTTTTTTAAATTATTTACGTCGCATGCTCTGGAGGTGTGCGGTTATGGATGCTTTAGTGTGTTGGACATGGTCCTGTCGTGACCTGATGCCTCACCTTTCTCACGAAGGATGACCTACGACCTTACAGGAGGAGATGTTGGTGACCTGAAGGCAGCTGGACTCCAGGGCCGGACTTACGACGATGCGTTCTCCTGGGCTGGAGTCGCTTTCGGTGCCCTTCCCACTAAAGAAAAACTGATTTCATTTCATTTATTAGTTTATTTGACGAAACACAAACACATAGCAGAACAATAATAGAATTTGCAACACATGAATAAGTTCTTTCACAAGGTTGAAAAGCACGCCCACCATCGTCCTCCTACCACTTCCTGTCATCTTCCTCATCTTTTCCTCCAATAATAACGTCCTGCTGCTGATCACGTGACTCGTGATGTTAAAGAAGGGTTTCCGTTCTCTTAATTTTTAACAGCTAAGCTAAATGAAATAGTGCTAGAAAGTGAAAACATACAGAGCAAAGGTTTGGTTATCTGTAGCAATGGATCTGAAGAGCAAACTTTGGTCCATTCTGATTCGATCGCCAAGTCTCCATCCAGCAAACAGACGGCGACGCCCCGCCTCCTTGACGACAGCCACGCAGTGATGACCAATCCAGAAAGAGCTTATTGATCATGTGACATTAGTTCTATCTATTAGGTTTCTTTTTAGTGTATTTTAGTAACTGGGCTTCAGAGAAAGCTAGTCTGTCTCCAGACTTCAGGCTAACAGGGAAGTAGGTCAAATGCACAGAACTGGGACAAGTTATCGATCTTAAAAATGTCCCGCTATAAGAATACAGCCTGCAGTGGCTACAAGAAAGTAGAGCCATTATCAGCCATTTACATTTACCTTCAAAAGTTCATCAGTTCATAAAGCTGATGTTTTCCTTCCATTTCACAATGAAGCACAGCTTCATGCTGACGTTTTACAATTCATATAGAAAACAAAATGTTTTCGGATTAGGGCTGGACGATGTGGCTGAAAAACCTATCGCGGTGAAAACGTTCCATATCGGGTCATATCAATAACTGTCAATAGCTGTGATTATTGATTCTTTTTTTTTAGCTATGAATATTTGACCTCATTTTGAAACAGTCGTGAGCCCAGGCGGCGAAACCAGAACCTGTGCAAGTTACTCCACAAGTTGTTGCTAGGTAACCAAAGCTGTGAGACGTTGAGGAACTAAACCTTTTCCTCTGCTTACATCTCCCAGAATGCCATGCGGTTTTGGAGCTGAGTTGAGTGAATATTTTACATATTGAATATTAAATCTCAGGCGTGTTATTGATGTTGGTCATGTTTCGTTCCCTATATATTGTTATTGATTCATTGCCCAGCCCTATTTAGAAGTATGAAGGTTCTTGTTACCATGACCACAGCGTGGGTTCTTCATAACGAGAAAGTTTCTTTTTCCTGCTCATAGAATTGTCTTTTTGAAAAGACAATAAAAAGAGTTTGGACAGGTGGAACTGAAACGCACGCCTCCGTCTGGTCCCGTCTCCGTCTCAGAGCAGACCTTCAGTCTTTTGCTGCTGCTCATTTGTTTTTAAATATTTCGCAAAGGTTAAACTACGTGTGACCTTGACCAGATCAAGTCGCACCAGCCTGAGGTTTAGCACAACCATCCAGACAATCTATCATAGCAATCTCTATCAAAACCCAAAACAGAGCCGTGACATTCTTACTTTGCTTAATAATGATGTTTCTTGTCTGTCGTTTCGACTTTCGTCCAACAAAAGACCAGAAAACAACTTTAGTCGCGCTGCAGCTGCTCGATTCTTGAGCAAACTTTTGTGTTGTGTCGGCAAATTAAGAGTGAATGTGGTGGAAGAGGTTAAAGAGGTTAAAATGTATTTTTAGTAGAACTCACATGCTCAACAGGATAGAGGAATAAAGCAGGAAGATGCAAAAACGGTGCCTGTGACGTCAAAGGGCCGAAAAATGGAAAAAAAGGCTGATTCACTTCCACAGGCTGCTGTTTCCATGCTGCTTTCAAGTGATTACATTAAAATAAGAAATTGGTAAGCATACTTTGATGCAGTGAATTACCTCACAACAAGATGGAGATGCTGCTGTGATTGTATTATCATGTTTGCGTTTTATCCATTTTGTCCACCCAGAAGATTGTTTACATGCAAGGCTGTTGCTATGGAAGCAGCGCTGAGGGTAAAATGTCATGCAGATGCAGCTATAACACACAGCTGACATTACAAGTGATAGACAGTATTATAAACCACATTCCTGCCCAAAACAACAATTGTGACTTTTTTTCTCAGAATTCTGACTTTAAGCTGAGAAAAATCTCAATTCTGAGAAAAAGGTATGCGGCTGCAGCAAATTACGTCAGAATGCTGGGAAAAAGTTAGACCTTTTCTTTTCTTTTTTTATTTTTTATTTTTCCTGCAGTGGCCCTCATCCTCTTCCGTACTCGCGCAAATCCCTCCAGCCGTGAAAGGTGTTGACCTCTGAACCCCCGCGAAGGGCCCGTGGGAAGAGCAGGCATCCCGAATCTGTGTTTTCCCCCCCACTCCTCCTCGGCCGCATTTATTCAGCTGAAATCAGAAACTGCAAACTGTATAACTGTGGAAGGAATAGAAGTTTTGTGGTGGACACTGATGAAACCGAATCGCGTTGCGGTGCCCCAGTGTGTGTCGCTATGCGCAGCTCCGACCACCCACGGTACGCGTCTCTGGATGTTTCTCTCGCTCTTCCAGCCAAAGGCGGCGTGGAAACGCTGGCTTTATGAGCGTGTGGGCAGCAAAAGGAGCAGAGGGGGAAATGTAGATGATTTGTAGGGAGAGCGTAATGGAGACAGATGATCCCGCTTTGGGTCTGTCAGCTGTTGAATCAGCGCTGCCACCCAGTGAGGGAGTCTTCCTCCCCTGGTCTGTCTTTCTTCCAGTTATTTCTCTCTTCATTTCGCTGCCCTGCTTCTCCAAATAATCTCTGGAGTCAGTTGGCATGCTCTGCCTGCACGAAGCAGAAGAGCTGCCGGCACTGACATAACCAATTCTCTGTTGAAGGAAAACGAGGCGCTGGTGGACTGTCGCCTACTTTTGTTTCCCGGTGTGTGCAGAAACACTCTCCAACAAACCCAACGTCTCGTTGCTTACCTGTACCTTCACCTGGGCTGCTGGGTTCCTGAGCAATGATGCAATCCTTCCTTCGACATTTGTTTTATTTTTTTTTTTCTTTTATACCAATTCCTTATAACTTGTTTATGATGTTCATCAGCTTTTCAAACTGATATGAAAATTATTTTATTTCCTCCACACAATATGGGGTAGAAAACACCAGACATTTTTTTTTTAATAGTATCCTCCGTTGAGTATTCATTACTCAATCTATGCATAATCACAATATAATACTTTGACGTTTTAAAAGCTGCTCCCCGAAACGAACCAAAGTATGGAAAAACTAAAACTACAACTATGGCTGGAATAACTACTACAAACGAGCAAACACATTTTGAAAACTAACTAAAACTGACTGAGTTGAGCAAACAAACAAAGCCTACTACATTCTTGCAACTAAATATGTAAAAATGAAACATATTTCATTTTTCAGTTTTTTAAAAAATCACGTAAATCTCAGAAGTGAGACTCTGGTTGGTATTCAGTCCTCTGACTCCGGGCCCTGCAGATCCACCTTTCGCTGTTGTTTCAGCTGCTGGTCTCCTCCAGCTCAGTCTGTACATGCATGGAGCGAACTGTTCAGTCTTCTTTGGAAAATATCTCACGCTCAGCCAGACAAGATGGAGAGCTTATGTAAACACCAATTTCTAAGTGCTGATGCAGATTTGAAATTGTACTCAGGTTTTGGTCATTAAAGCTGCGGTTACGTAACTTTGACGGGGAAGGGTTTTTTTTTTTTTATGTATTTGTTGAAATTGCCACCGTGTCGTGACAGTATGTTATGAGATGAATGATCTCATAATAATTTTTTTTTTTTGATCTCCTCTCCCTTCTCCTAAATAGAAACAACCCATCAGAGCCAAGAGGCGGGTCTTAGTGCTGTCAATCACATCACAGCGTCATGGCATGGTGACAGTTTTAACTAATACAAAGAGAAAAAAAATACCCACAGATTTTTTAAATAAAGCGTACATGCCATAGCTTTAGAAAAGAAAAACTCTAAAGGTTGAAACTGGCTTGACTCACTGACTCCTCAGTAGCTGCCAGAAGGAGAACGACTTGTCGAGCTTTCATCATGCGGCCACAAGCACATCTTTAAATCATTAATTATGCACAAATATAAAAACTTACTGTGTGAACAAGAATCCGTTGTTCTGCTAATAGTTGGTTCCCGTTTTTTCCAAATAACATAAAAATGGTTTGTGGCGAGTTTTAAAGGGCTTTAGACCTGGAAATCTGTGACACTGCTTTGTTATCAGCTATTTATTTTTTCATTGGTTTCTTCACATCGCGATAACTGTATTTACATAGTTTCTTTTTAAAGGTGCATGCTTCAACCTCAGCTGACAGTCTGTGCCCAGAAGCTTCATGCTGGGGTTCAACTCTGCAGACACTGAGAAAAGTGTTGCATGAACTCAATGTGCTCATATGTTCTGAAATGTCATCTCCGTTACTTTGTGACATTCCATATCTAAACATCTGCATTTCTCCTTTCCGCAACGGATTCATGAATGAAGTCAAACTGTGATTTCTTTTTTCAGCGGTTAAACGTGCAGCTGCGGCTCAGCACATCGTCTTCTAATGGTCTCCACCCTGATCTGCACTCGTAAAACTGATAGGAGTCTGTCTGTTTGTCTGCCTGTCCAGCATATCAGGTATTTATCTAGTTAGATAGATACCTGTCTAATCTAATGTATTTAGACAAATCCACTTTTTCTCTCTATCTGAAATGAAATCAAACTAGACCTCTCGTTTTATAGAACTATCAAGTACCCAAGTTGCCTTCGGTTGTTATAAAAATCCCATATATATCAAATATGACTTAAAAGTCATTTACTTTGTAATTGTACCCCTTTGACTTGGGCCTCTGTCTCTTAAAAAAAAAAAAAGCTCCCGCCTTCAGGAAGTCTTTGCGACATGGCTCCTCTACTGACAAGTTTGCAGAGTTGCTGATGCTAAGTTTACACCAGCGTTTCACTGAGAGGCAGCTCCTTTAATGAGCTCAACAGATGCCCAGCTCCACCAGATGTCTGCTAATTGCTGCTGACTAGTCTGAAGGAGTTGAGTGAGGGAGTCACAGATGAGGGGCTGTTCTGTGAGGTGGAAGCCTGGAAGCTGCAGCTTTAAAGGCAGGGAGCTAGGTCCAACTAGATGTTTTGCACAGCTGAATGGTTTCCGTGGAGATTGAGGGATTTCTCAAACACGTATGAAAGAATCCAAGCAACAATCCAGGCATGTTTTTGGTGAGGGAATAACATCATAACATGTTGATGTAATTCTGCCCCTGACAGTCGTCTTGTCTCAGCAGTTTTATCAGTTCATAGAGGTGGTTTGTTAGCTTGTTATACATTCCTCGTACATTTTGTACATGAACGGTGCAAATAAAGATTCTTGTGAAGCACTTTGAATCGAGTGTGAAGGAAAATCAAAGAAACCGTCGCAGAAAGGTGGGAGGACAGTACTTGGACACAGCAGAGTAGACTCATCAGTGTGAGTGACAGTGGAACAGGCCAGCTGCTGTCCTGCTGCATGGAGGAAAGAGGACGGGATGACTGTGTGTGTGTGTGTGTGTGTGTGTGTGTGTGTGCACGTGCGCGCGTGTGCGTGTGTGTCTGTCTGTCTTTTTTGTGCATGTCTGCATGTTTGAGATTTGAAGTCACTGCGTCGCCTTCATCTCTTTGTGAGAGTCCCGTCTTTGTGGACGGCTCTCGCTGCAGGGCGGGTTGACAGGCTGTGAATGGCTGTCGTTGCCGTGCGGCGGCGGCCCGCCGCGCGGAGTCAAACCCTCGGCAGCCCCTATTAGTGCGAGCAATGCACAGACATGACAGGACTCCGGGTGTGCGCATAAAAAAGTGTGTGTGTGTGCTGTGTGTGTGTGTGTGTGTGTGTGTGCGTGTGTGTGTGTGTGTTTACTGATTTGCTTGTTTCTCTCTCTCTCGTTCTTTTTTTTTTATCGTCAGCCATTCAGTCCTTCTCTTGACATTTTGGGAAAACTGCGCTTGTCACAAGGAAGAATTGCAGTGAAGAGAGGGATGGAAACGCAGGAGGTCTGTGGAAGAATGTGCGAAGCTGTGTGTAGGAGAGAGGCCAGTTGGACGTTTTTGTCTGCGTTGCCACGTCAAATGCCAACCCCCGCCCGGTCCTCCCGGCTTTCCTTTTCAACTCTGACAGTGATTAATGATCCTCAGCTGTCAGGTACATTACTCACTGCGCTCCATCTCTCCCTCTTCTCCTCTCTCCACCCCTCATTCCACCTCGTCTTATTTTTTTTTTTCTGTGTCTTTAATTCGTTTACAATTTAAAATGAACACGTCACGTCTTGACATAAGTGAACGTTTGCAATGAAAAGGACTGCAAAAAAGAAAACTTTTAGTCGACTCTACCCTGAGGGTCTCCACGGTGTGGCTCTGGGTCACAGCTCAAGATCAGCCTAGAAATCAGTTTGTTCAAGAAAAGATACAGACAACGAAGAGCTTACGATGGAAAATATAATGTGCAACACAAAGCATCCCAAGCCCGGAGAAATGCAGGGCATCGGTGGAGACTCGGTCGGGAAAGTTCTGGAGGTGAAAAGAGCAACAGGCAGCTTGAAGAGTCTGAAGTTAAAAGTTGGGAGAAGGCACCAGAGTCAGATGGTTGTTCAGTAATAACTGGATCTATTTTTTGAAAACGGTGTCTTCTGTTGTGACTTCCTCTCCCAATCAGTGTGTAATTACAGTCCAATACTTTGACCTTTTAGAACCTGCAACTAATTATGAACCAAACTATGAAAAATCCAAAACTAATGCAACTCTTCTCACGAGAAGTTTCACAGAAAAGAGCATCAGAGATGATCAGAAGCGAGCAAGATTACCCAGAACCTCTGAGCGGGTCTGGCCTTTAACCGCTGGCCTGACGCCGAAAAGAATAACACCGGCAACAAAACGCAAGTCACAGAGGCGTGAGCCGGAGTATTTCAGAGAACGTGTGCGTGTTTTACATGTGAGTGTGAGCCCTAAACGTGCCATGCAGAGGCGTTTGAAAGAGGCCAGACGCCGACTGTCAGGCGTTCCTGCGTCTCTCCCCGCTCCAGCCTGTTCCAACCCGCAGCCTGGCCGATGATGGATGGCAGCGAATGAGAAGTTTCCTCTCCTGGACCGCTGACTGGAGCCGGCTGCCGTGGAGGAACAGCCATCTGCTTTTCATTGAAGGGGGAGCGGAGTCGAGGGGGTGGGGGATCGGGTTTGGACCTGGGTTCTGGCTCCCACCTGGTTACTGCGAATCAGAGCGGGCCGTACAGGAATGAAGCCACCCATCTGTAAAAAAATAAAAAATTAACAAGATGTAGAATAATAATAATTAAAAACAAAACAAAAAACCCCAAAAAAACGCTTATTTTTAAACCGAACTGGAAATGTCATTAAGTGAGACGGGGAGGTATTCTTTGCGTGGAAGCTGCTATTTTCCCTCGTTCGTCTATATTTAAAACATCCAGAAGTCGGAAAGAAAACATCTGAGGTGAGCAATGGCTCGTCTGAAAATACCCCATCTGGTTGGAGCTGCTGCTCTGTGAAAACTCCAAGCATTTCAGACGCTCTCTGCGAGGAGGGATGAAGAATCGCTGCGCGCAGCGAAATGAATTATTTTTCATTTATTTTGAGTTGTGGCTGCTGGTATGCAGTTGGAAGAAAGACTGGGAGGACTTAAGTTGAATCAGACGGATGCGAATCGGGACGTGCTCAAACTTTTGTTCAGGGAAAATGAAAGATTCTGAAATGTGTTTTTTCTTAGGGATCAAGTAAATATTTTTGAATTTTGATTTAATTCAATTTGAATTTCATCACCTTTTGGTGGGATTTTTATGTAATACATACACAAAAAAGTAGCCCCTGCTGGTGCGGTGGGAGGAAAAAGATGTTTCTTTTTACAAAAAATCCATCCGGCATTTTGCTTCAGGCCCAGTTCAAGGCTTTGACTATAAAACCAGCTTGTAGTCTGATAATATCTTGGCGGTGGAGCTAAATTGGGCCCATAAAGTTTGTAAAAATGAATAAATAAACACAAAATGAAAACGAATCAATTGAATGTAAAAAGTGGCAGTAAACAATCTTTTTCTTTCAGTTTCAAAAATCTTAATTTTTAGTTTAAATTTTTTTTTTTTCCAACCTATTTTTTTGGTTTCAAAACATTTTTTTCAGTTTTATGTTTTGTTTTGTATTTATTATTTTATTTTATTTTTTCACTTTGAACAAACTTTATGGCCAGAATCTAACTCCATATTTCCTTCCATATTTCGTTTTCGTCACTTCATGTATGAAAGTGAGCAAAGTTACTTTGTCACGTTCCGAGTGATAACGTGACAAAATACAAAAAAGGAAAGAAAGCTTAGCCAAACACATCTGATTTAGGTCAAAGATGATACTCGAAGGCGTAATAAAACAGAGCAACAGCAGAAACACATTAATGTCCTGATTTTGAGTAGAAAAAGTTGTGGTTTTTCTTCGGTTTTGTTCACTACAAGCAGAAAACAAGACGATTAAAAGGACTGGATTTATTTAGTAATACCGCACTCAACCACTCTGCCGGTTATGATTTATGACAGTAGAAATATTAATGCAGTAAGGGAGATTGCTGACTGCACCGAGGAGCAAAAATCATTAAAGGCCAAAGACAGAGAGACTAAGTGGAAAATAATTACTAAATTACACTTTCCAGGATTCGTTACGTGGACATTGCTCACTCATGCTCTTTTTTTATGAAGCACATTAAACAAGACTAAGAGGCACATTCCCCAAGCTGCATGAATTAGTGTACACTAATCATCAATAGTGCAAGAGACGTTGCTTCTTGTAGATGACCGCAAAGCGTTGAGAAAAGAGCAGAACCGGCGAGCTCAAACACCAAAACAAACAGGTGGATAATCAGACGTTATTTCTGGGTCAAAAAACTCAGAGAGGCAAAAGCAATGAACTGAATCACCTGTTGGGTTATTTTAAATGGATTTTTTCCACATCCAGGGATTTAGCTCCGCTTCATTTTTTTTCGGTTTATGGCAAACATTCCTTTCACACTGCTTGATAAGGTTCAAACCTATAAATAATCTTAACATAATTAATACCCGATATTAGTTTTCCACATTAAAGAGCAATATTTTATGCAGTGTAGAAAGAACACACCAGATCGTAGTTTTCACACGTTTACCTGATTTCAGGTTTGGGATTTTTTTGATGTTCCCAAACCTTTAACATGTCGTTCCTGGTCTGGTCCACTTAAAAACCTCGGTCTCGGTTCCATTGAAGTGAACTATGTTCGACAGTGTATGTGAACGCCAAGTGGGCCAGAGATCGCTCCTACAGCAGGAAGTGGACTACCACACAGGGCATTCTGGGTAAATAGAACCAAAACAAACAGGCTCGTCTTGCGCTAGCGGGAGAAATTGCATGTCGTCTTTTATGAAAGACGACAGAAATCCAAACGTCGCTAACATCTGATGCCACTCCATTTTTGTTTATCTTTTGTGAAAAAGAAAGTTGCGCTCAGTGTCTTCTTCAGAGGTTTCCATGTGATTTTCTTCAGTGGTTCTGCAGCGCCACCCCAGGTGAGGAGGTGTAACAGGTTTTTCACAGAAGTTGGTTTGTTTGACACAGTGCAGCTCGAAGGCGAACCGCACCAGCTGAAAACTCAGCCCACTGGATTATCAGGCGAGGGGAAAAAAAAGAGGTTCAGAAACATCCATTTGTCTCTCTTGCAAAATCTCCCCTTAAAGCGAAAGTCACGATGCTAAAACGTTTCCTTTGAACGTTAAACCTTCAATCAGTTCAGCTTATTCGTTGAACATCATTTTTCCCTGTGGTTGGTCTCTGTGGAATCAGTATTAGCATCTTTGGTCATCAGGTTGGTTTACTTTAACTTCTTACTTAAATTTGATTGCGACTTATAACAAAGTCACTGATTGTGTGTCTCAAGCGATTTCTTGCTCGTGAGAAAGATGGCTTTCTCCTCTAACAGAAAGAATCTGGATATATTTTTAGGCTGGTCTTGACACTGATTATTTTTATAAGCTAACCTTTTGTTTTTCAACCAATGCACATGCAATGTGTTGACAGTGCATCGGCTAAATTTGTCCTCCATAGTGATTTTGTGTTTACGTTGCTTTCTGTTCATTGAAAAGGGTTCATCTTTACACACACACACACAGCACACATGCACACACACCAGCTGAGTCATCAGCCAGCAGTCTCAGCTCTCTTGGGAGAGGCTCTTCACAACTAAACAAGAATGTCCAGACCCACAAAACCATCCATCACTTCCCACTCCTTCCATCCTCCATTTTCCTCCACTTCTTTGTTGTGCCACCGATATCGCCCCGATATTTTCAAGAGAAGATCTGAGGTTATAAAACACACACACACACACACACACACACACACACACACAAAAACAAAGACAGCGTTGTTACTTTAATTCCTTCACACTCACCAAGGTAAACAGAAGGGCTTTTCCGCCAAAGAGCTGTAAACCACTTACAGCTTCGGTTCTTGAAGTCGGTTCCTCACTAAAAAAGCTGTGTGGTTTTCCCACATGTCATTACACCACGAAAAAAGACTCTTCGTAAATTTTTCCTCCTCCATCTGGTGCAACCTGAGACGGATGATCACGGAGTAGGGAGACGGTTTGCATCTTACAATCACATACTTTGTCTCATTATAGAAGCGGCGGCGAGAGCTGGACTCCAGCAGAGGGATTAAACGGGATTTATAAACGCCAGCTGGTGATGCAGAAAGATCTGCAGAGTTTATGAAAGAAGTCAGAATGCGTTATTATTATTATTTTTTTTTTATGGTTAAGTGAAAACTTGAAAGGTTTTACACGGTTTGCTGATCTATGTTCTATGAATTATGTGAATAAAGTTGAGGTTTATGAGAAGAAACTCACACAGGAGTAAAGTCATAATATCAGAGTTAACTTATAAAATTACAAGAATAGTCGTATGAGGATAAAGTCGAAGTCACAAAAACAGTCATAATATTACGAGAAAAAAATTTCAAACAAGAATAAAGTGAAAATATTATGAACAAAAAATAAAGTCACATGAGAATAAAAATTTAAATAATACATAATTTTATTTTATTTTTCATTTTTTCTTAGTATGACCCTAATACTCCATTATAACATTCAGGACACAACATGCAACATTAAAACAAAGAACAGGCAACATTCTGATTAAAAATGAACTAATCTCACTCTTTTCTTTTGTTCATTTCCTTCTCATTGCTTTGACTCGACTGATATTTTCACATGAGATGCATTCAGGTGTTTCAGACACTTCGAAGGAAAAGTTTTGAACAGTCTGTTAGTCGGCGTTGTGCGAGCTGCGAACAAAGTTCCTGCTGTCCTCAAAACAAAATGCATACAATAGCGTTTGCTTACTTTTATGCTGCTGTCAAAGTTGTGTCTGCGTACGTGGAAATGCATAATGAGTCGTCTTCATCGTAAGGAAAGAAAGCAGGTTTTGTCGGATACCAGGCATTGTTACGTCTTTGAAGTCCGCATGATGGTTTTGACGTTCCACTGATCCGTAAAGGCTTTAAAAGTCCAGTCTGGAACTCATCAGGATGAAGAACAGGTGAATTTGATTCGCGTGTGTGAGTCAGTGGTTGTGTGTCAGTTTGGGCGTCACTGAATGGTAAATTAAGCATTTTTGTTTGTTTCAGATCTGTGGTGCGTAGAAGCCGAATGCTGCTTCTCCATGTTTGGTTCTGGTTCTTGTTGAATCAAATGTTTTTTTCTCTCTCTCTCCATTTTCTGTCACCAAGAAACGGACTCTCCTCCTGCAGGTGTAACACGTGGGCAAACATCTATTTGTTTTCATTAGGTGTGTTTCATTGTCAAGACTCTACCACCCAAATGCAGATCGATCGTGGTCTGCAGTGACAGGAAGAGGGCATGGATCATTAAGAATGGGGCAAATGGGGTGATTAGCAAAATCAATGGCGATCCCGAGGGAACAATAATCATTTCTTCCTACTGACCAGTTGTTTCTCTTAAAGAAAAACAACTGGTCAGTTGATGGAGAGAAAATGTATGTGAATAAATTCCAGTGTAAATCTTTGCATGTGTTATGTTCTTCCTGCATGATCATATGACTAGATTCAAAGGGAATACAGTACTATGTCACATAAGGCCATTTTATAGCACAGTCAAGTAACTATGTTGACTTCACGTGTTATATAAAAATGCCACATATATCAAATATGACTTCAAAGAAATTTGACTTCATAATTTATCGCCTTGAAACTTTAAAAACTCCTGCTCCTTCTGAAACTCCGCCTTCAGGAAGCCATCACAACATGGCTCCTCTATAAATCCTCAAACAACAATTTCACCAGCGCTTCATATAACAAGCTCAGCAAATGTTCCACCAGGTGTGTGCTAATTGCTGCTGGCTAGTCTGAAGGAGCCGAGTGGGGGGATTGCATGGGAGAGACGTGCAATCCCCTGCGCAGGAGGAAACAGGAGGAGCTGCGCTTCGAAGGCGGGGCTAGGTCCAACCAGGTGTTTTGCAGAGCTGAATGGTTGCCATGGAGATTGAAGGGTTTCTGAAACAGTCATAAAGAATCACGGCAACACTCCAGGTATGTTTTTGATGAGGGAATAAGATTATAACATGAGGAAAGCTCTAAAGGTTGACTTTACATAACACCTCCCCATCATGGTTCCTCTCAGATTTGCTGATAAACTCCAAACTCATTTGGATTCATCACAAATTAAGTCACAAAGAGAGTAATCTACCACAGACTGCATATGAACGGCTCATAACCTTCCAGCCAGTCAGGAGCCATAAAAAAAAAATAGCACCACACACAATTGCTATGCTACTATCAGGCTGGTTGAAATCTACTTCTATCATTGTCATTTTGTATTTTGACATAAAAAGTCCAAATTTGTGGGTGTTTTTCATTTAGCGCTGGTATGAGGACAGGACTTTTGGTTTCATAACATTCCCATCAAGCTCATGTTTCCTTAACTGAGACCGATTGGGCAGGAGCGGCGGGACGCATTAACTGTTGTCACAGAAGACAAAGTCGAGTTTCTCTTTCTCTCATAAGCTTCCAGCTGCATTACGGGACTTCGCCCAAAGAGTCACCAAAGTGAAATTGTTATCCTTTTCGAAATCTACAGAACTGGTCTGATGGAATCAGATCCTCCTCCCGACTCCCTCCGTCTTCTGTGTTTCCATAGAAAGTGCAGTGAGCGATAACAAAAGATCAACTTTGAGCTCAGCCGCTCTCTGCTTCCTTATTAAACCCAATATCCCCGAGCTTCCTCCAGTCCAAACACCAGAAATCCAGCTTCAACAACAGTTGTCGTTTGCTCCAGAAACGTTCCCTCGCATCCGACGGCACGCCGCTCTCCTCGCAGCACATCTCCGGTTGCACCTTAAGGAGCGGCCACTTTATGAATATGTAATGCGTGTATACATAAAGGATTAAGATCTCCTCTCTTTCCTCCTCACCCGGTCTGTCTCTCCTCTCAGCTGTTCAAATATTGTCTTTCTATTTATACTGAGCTTGGGGAAATATTTACCCTGGACCACCGAAGCGGGGTGGATATGAATGGGCATCATCTCAGCTTGTCAAATTAGCTGTTGCTCACTGCTTGCTAATGTCTGTAATTGGAATGGCCGGGAGTGCAGCCTGTCTGGCTGACGCTTTGGCATGGAAGTCGTGTGTTGCTGCCCATCTCCGAAGGTCAGGAGGCTATCCAACAGCCACTGAGGGCGTCTTACCATGTACATATTAAAACCGTTTAAATGACACTCCCCATCCCCAGAGAGCGGCTGTCCGTCAAACCTTCGCAAACTTGCAAAGTCTTAATAACGGACGCGTCGAGCGCGCCGGCTGGGAAATTCTTGTTTATGCATAGAACAAATGCTCAGAAATGAACATTTGCGCATCCAGAAATAACCCCTGCATGTGTAGTTGGATAAATATTTGTTTCCTGCTGTGTTACAGAACCTCATAATCACGAAATAGCCTTATAAATCTGTTCCCACATGTTGAAGAATGTGCTCTCAAAGCTGCAGTATATGAAACTTCACAAAACAGAAAAAAAGTTATTACATACTTGTTAAAACTGTCACTATGTCCATAGTGGTACAGGCCTGTGCAACAAGCCACCAGTAGAAGCACAAACGTTGCAGGAACGTATGAGACCAAAACTCCCTGGAAAGACCTCCACGATTCTACACATTTTCCACATCTGTCTGGGTTTACTGTCCTCCCGCAACACTTAGTAGACCATTTTCATTCAGAGTGCTTTCAAATCTTTGCTTTTAGAATCTACTTTCACATTCTGCTTTGACCTTTGTAACAATATTTCAGACTTTAAAGACTTTGAAGACTTTAACCAGAACATTTCAGCTGCACTAAGTTCTTCTCTAGTTAACTCTCCCTGGTCCTTCAGACATGATCTTGTGTTATTAACAAAGCGCTTTATCCATGCAGTGATTCTTAACACCTTTCTAAGTTTGAAAGAGGCTCAATGCCAGTGAGCTTCATAACAGACCATATCCAGACCTGAGCTCCCCGTTCACTTCATCCACTACATAATCCCAGGCTTTGGGATCAATGATGCTTGAATCTCTCAGCATCTGGTTTATGAAGTCATTTAGCTCCTTGGAGATGCATCAGGAAATTCAAGATTCTCTAATAGATGTTCCAGATCCATGGATGCAGGATCATAAATGGTTTTTACAATTTTTCCCGTTTGGTTCTTGATGTCTGGACACTTTTCTTTTTGGAGTTTCCTTCTCAGCTCCAAGTTCTCTGATAATCTTTTGGTCCCTCATCATTTTCTGTGAGTGAGCTTTCATCTCTTTATCTACCTTCTGATTAAATATTTCTGCTTGCTGTCTTAAAGCTTCTCCTGTCAGTAGTTCTCTTTTCATCTCCTTGAGTCTTTTCTGTCCTTGTAACTCAGCTTTTGTTTTCTCCAGTCCTCTTTGCACGTTGACCAGCTTTTGGTTCTCCTCAAACCATCTTGCTCTGTCCTTTTCCAAAAGAGAGCCAAGTCTCTGGATCTCTCTGTAACTCAATGGGAGGCGTTCTGTTCTCAATCCAGCCTTGCAGATTTTGTCCAGCTCTCCAGGCTCCATGCTGGGGTCTCATGATCTCATCTCACCGTTGGAGGAATGTGTCCTTTGGTTCAACATGTTTGGACAAAACAACTTTGAAAGCGTTTTCCAAACGTCTGAACTTGTCAGTAGTGCAGCAAGCAATGACCAGAATGTAGAAGTTTGTTACATACATAAGGTGCTGATGACATCACAAGCATGGCTCTAGTTGTGACATCACAGCTAGAATGATGATGTGAGTGTTTGAGGAATCTACCACACTGACCAACCAACCATCATCCTTCTCCTCACCTTCCTACCCCCCATATTGGAGTTGGGATGGTTATATAGTGTCATGGAGGCTCTGATTGATTCTTTCTGTTGACTTTTGTTCATGATTATTTTTGTTATCTTTGCATTGCATCTTAGGACAGTTGTCTCCTCTGGTTTTGGATGTGATACAGTTGGAAGTTTTTTGCTCTTTCTCATTTAGTTTTGGGCAGTTGGTATGACGCGTATCCATGGCAACACTTTTTTAGTTTTGGGCAGTTGGTATGACGCGTATCCATGGCAACACTTTTTTAGTTTTGGGCAGTTGGTATGATGCGTATCCATGGCAATACTTTTTTAGTTTTGGGCAGTTGGTATGATGCGTATCCATGGCAACACTTTTTTAGGATTATTTTTACGACCTGGAGATGATAATCATTATCTCAAAAACTCAAATAGTGAACTAACTACTGCCACTTGTACAACACCAACAAATCTCATGAGACTTGAGAAGAAGGTTTTGTTCATGCAGAGCAGAGAAAATTTCTTCCATAGTTTGTAATGGGTAAGAATCAAATCCCCAAATCCAACATATTTCTGTCCAGCTTTAAACCACACAGCCAGAGATATTTACAATGGAGCAGCAGTAGAGGCTGATGAGATTGATTTACCAGTTCATTACAACTTATAGTGGTTATTGTGGGATATTGTGTCTGCAATAGAGATATTCAAGTGTTAGCTTGTCATGACAGCAACAATGTCTTTAGAAGAATGATTGATACTAGAGATGATCCTTCCTGCCACAGCAACAACATCCATTAACTCTTTGAGATAGATGATGGATATTACAACATTTAATGAAGGTTACTGAGGAATATGGGAAAAGTTTAAAAAAGGTGGTACATTTATATCTTCAAGTCTCCTTATTATTCATCAGCTATTTACCAGAGAGTCAGGGAATAGGTATGGAGGAAGATCTATAAGACAGACAGTCTGAACAATGATGCTTAATAAGTCGTCTCTCAAACATCCAGCTAATGTCAAAGTGTTTGATAAAAGCTGGTGAGAATTTTCTGCTTTGTTTTCGACCAAAGATCATTTTACACTGATAAACAACTTAGAATAATTGATGGCAGCTCATGATTTAGGAAAAACTTACAAAGAGTAATAATTATCATTTTTGGAGCGTATTATATTACGCAGCTCATATTAGCTTAAATTAAATGTGATGAATCAATCATGATTGGTCTTGTTTGGATCTGTGATGTTTATCTGTTCATTGAATCCTGAAGAGCAAATATTCAGTATAGTGAGTCAAAGTGGGCTTGTTTATAACAACCTCGTCACAAACTACCAGTTACCATTAGTTACCGTTACAAGAAACATGGAGACATGTGTTTTTAAGGGGCCCCAATTCATTCATTTTATTTTTGTTTGCTCTAGTGGCTTTTATTTGAAAGTAGTTTGACAGAAAACAGGGTAATGAGAGAGACATGCGGCAAATGTTGCCAAGCCGGGAATTGAACCTGCAACCACTGCCACGAGGACTAAGGCCTCCATACATGGGACGTGCTTTGCCCCTTGGTCACATTTGTGAACAGTTAGGTTTTATTGAGAATGGTAGGTTAATATCTTAACTCTTCCCAGGCCTGACAGGTTATCCTGTAATCCAATCAGGAATGTCGTTTTCTGATCATTTGGTAGAATAAGTGAAGCTCTGCATTTTGATTTTTCTGTTGTCAGCAGAAAAACATAAAACACCAATAAAATACATTGAGGTTAGAAAAAGACAAAATGTAAAAAAAAACCAAAAAATTCAGGTGGTATTCATATTATCATAAAGCACCTTATACATTATTTTTAGACTTTCATTTTGTTCTGAATCAACATTTTACTGTGAATTTTGCATTGCACACCCGCTGATTAATTAAAAATAAAACACAGAACCACACACTTTACCAAAGGAAAACGGTGGTAAAGTCAAGGAGAAAGTGGCAGCGTCTTCCTCTGACAACGGCTGACGCGGACCTGGCAGTGAAACGGCGATGGAAGCGGTCAGCAGCCCACTAAAAAGGATCCTGCTGCAGGAAAGGCGATGAGCTCGAAAGCGAAGAGCAGCGGGGCGGAGAGGGGAGGGAAGAAAAGCAGCCGCCGCGCCGATATCGATCTTCTGCCACGCAGATTGATAGAGCAATAAGGAGCTGAGGAGAGGAGAGATGAGGAGTAGAGTAGCTGATGCAGACATGCAGCAGGAGGAGGAAGACAGAGAAGCGAGGGAACGGGCGAATGCAGCCTGCCAGATGGAAAGAGGACAATGATGGGGGGGGAAAAACAGGAAGGAGTGATAGACAGAGATGAAAAAGAAAGAGAAGAGTGGAGGTGACGTGATGAACTAGTCTGCAGGTGACACCATTCGGGAGGTAAAAGATCAGGTGTCCGCGCTCTAATTAGGTCAAGGAGAGCAGAGCCACAGGCTGATGGATGAATTAGAGAGGAATGAGTTGTGGAGACAGAAGGGAAAAAAAAAAAAAAGAGGGAATGATTGGATTTAATGTGCGGGAAGAAAAAGGAGCAGTGTTTGAGGAGCAGAGACACTAAAGGTGACCTCCAGTTACCTAATGGCTCCATACATATTCTTTAATGAAGTCACCAGGAAAGTGCAGTCGCATCAAACTGCGGCTCCGCTGAGTGCTGCTGAAGAGATCTACGACTAGGAGAGCATGTGCTGAGACAGACTGTGTCAGACGTATGAATTATGGCATGGGTACTATGCATTCTGTAGGACCCAGGTGTGTATGACGGCGTGCATGTGTGTGTGTGTGTGTGTGTGTGTGTGTGTGTGTGTGTGTGTGTGTGTGTGTGTGTAAGTAATGCACGGGCATGAGGTGTGGTGAGTGGAGGACTGGCGCAGCCATCACTCAGGTCCAAGGCCTAATGGAGAGGCCGGGCAGACAGCTGGCTGATGGATGGCCTGACCAACATACACAAGCAAACACATGCACACACACGCATACGCGCGTTGTCACCAGATAACACTCTGAAAGCCTGACCTCACTCACTGCATGTCCTTCAGTGGCGATACAGAGAAAAGAAAGGCGACGATGAGAAAAAAGAAACAGGTTAGTTCGTGGTTTGTGCATGAATATGTGTGTTCTGGTGTGTGTATGTGGTTCATTTGTCCAGCAATGCAATGTTTTGGGGGCTGACTGCTCCTTTTTTGGAACCAACGCCTGGGCCTTTTCAGTAGAAGTGCTGTGGAAGTTAGGTTTAGGACAAAGCTGTGAATTGAGTTTAGGTTATGTTTAGGCCATAGAAATGAAAGAAAGTGAATAGAAATCAATGCGAAGTCCTTGTGACAATAGAAAGACATATTGTACATATTGTACATACACATAGAGGAACGCTTTCACAATTTTCACCAACAGGCAGGTCATTTGTGGAAACGAGGACCTTTACCGGGTCATCAATTCTTTTACACTTCTAATGAGCTCTACTAGTTAGATTTACAGATATGGTGTGAATTAGTTTTGGTTAAGGTTAGTGTTAGGAACAGACTAGTACTGGGTAGGGTTAGGGATTGTCTGGGTTAGGCACAAATCTGGGTACTAAAATGAATGGAAGTCAATACAAACTTCTTGGATGGATATATGTAGAAGAATCCGTGTGTGTGTGTGTGTGTGTGTGTGTGTGCGTGTGTGTGTGTGTGTGTGCGTGTGTGTGTGTTTATGGGTTTGCATATGTGTGTAGGGTAGGAGAGGGGGGTGAGGTGGGGGGGGGGGGGGGGAGGGGGGAATGGTGTCCAGGGAGTTAGGAAAGCTGGTGATGTTAATGGCACCTGACAAACTCAGGAAAACAACTGACAACCAAAATTGATATTATATTGACATGCAGGCACATCAGCAATACACACACATGGATGAATGGATGGATGGATGGATGGATGGATGGATGGATGGATGGATGGATGGATGGATGGATGGATGGATAGATAGATAGATAGATAGATAGATAGATAGATAGATAGATGCATACAGACACATGTGCGTGGGCCACTGAAGCCACATGTGTTTGGCGTTGCTGCACAGCCATCCCTTCACTCTTCATTAGTGTCTGTTTGGATGAAATGTTTGGAGACATTAAGGTAATGTTACAAGCTAATAAAGTATTTAAACCCCCCTGGGTGCCAGTACAGAGAGGGTAGCGGGGTGGGGTAAAAGACACAGGGGAGGTCCTGCAGAGAGGAAAAAAGCCGATGGAGGGAAAGACGGGAATGAAGCGGGGCCCAAATCTGACATGTTTTACAGCGACTTTCAGCAAATGGAAATTAAATCCTTCATCCTAAAATGATCTTGACAAAAACATTTATGATCACAGTTGGACATTTTTCAAAACACCCGGATGACGGCAGCCTCAGAAATGTTCCATTCCCGATGAAGAGTCCAGTGAGACACAAATATGTCAGAAGACGTTCCCATCCCAAATAAATCACATGTGGAAGCTGCATGACTCCGTGGCTCCATCCCTCTGATGTGTGGTCACATGACCTGTGTAATGATAGCTTTTTGAGTTTCAGACTCCCCAGCCAATGCATTCCTCCTGTTATTAAGCCATATTTGTTTTCAGGGTCTCATAAAGTTTATCCCTCTGAGTCACAGAGTCCAGTTGTTGTGCAATAAATATCAGCACACACCACCGAGCCACATTGTTGCGCCACGCTTTTTACTGCAATAAACAGGATCAATCCCACATTCACTGTGCAGCTGCTGAACACAAAATATGTATTAACTCACAGCTGAAGATTCTCTCCTGCTCCTACCGTTTAAGCAACACAGGCATAAAAAAAAAAAAAAAAAAGCTTCTGGGAGCAACTTTCAGAGGAAAACACTTGGAGCCGGTTTCACTTCAAGGGAATGTTTGCGTATCTGTCCGCTCTATTTTAAAAGATTTGGGTTAATGCAGCAGCCAGGTTGGGTAAGTCAGAAGAGCTGAAAGGAATGCAGTACATAAATTATTATTGTTCTTGGCTTACGCTTTGGGAACATAGTCTGACTTTACAGGAACATGAAAAGTTAGGCTGAGAGGTGGGGAGAGCAGCCAAAGACTGGACTCAAGGAAGAGTTGAAGTACTTAACTGAATGTAAGAGGTTACTTGAGAAATTACTCAAGTTCTGAGTGCAATATTTAAAAAATATATCATCAGACTGATAAAATTATAAAGTTATGTGCAATATCTCATATTTTCAATAAGTAATAGTATTTTGTGTTTTCCAAGCAAATATATTAATATATCAAATATGATTTAAAGATTTTGTGAGAGTCTCTGTCTCTTTAAAACTACGCCTTGAGGAAATCATCACAACATGGCTCCTCTACTAGCCTTTCAACAACGTTTTTACCAGCGTCGCGCTGAGAAGTAGCTTGTATGATATGCAGTTCCACCAGATGTTTGCTATTTGCTGCTGGCTAGTCTGAAGGAGTTGAGTGGGGGAGTCGAGGAGGATGGCTGTTCTGTGAAGAGGAAGCTTGGACGCTAAAGAGCTGCATCTCGAACACAAAGCTCGGTCCACTCATGCGTTTTGCACAGCTGGATGGTTGCCAGGGAGATTAAAGGATTGTTCAAACATCTGAAGAATCAAAGGAATACTACATGAATGTTTTTGATGAGGAAATAGCATGACTTAAACCTCAAAAAAGTACATTTTACATAATAATGCCTCTTTAAAGGCTAAAGTAAGGGAACGGAGGGGAATCCATATTAAGAACGTAATTCCAAAATAAGAAATTAAGGCATAAGAAACACTTTTGAAATTATTAAACTGATACAGTAGTTAATGTATATCTATGTTAGAACAGGGTAAAGTACTCCAGCAGATAACATATAGTATTGACTGCATTTTTTTCCACCTCAGATACAAACTAGCATCAGAACAACAATAAGTAAGAATTCTCACTGCGACATAAACTTCAGCTTTGTGTCTGGATCCTCTGTGTTTTTCACTAAAATATCACTGTGTTTCATTTAGTAACGTTAAACATTTCACTCAAGGAAGAATATTGATACTAGTAACACTCTAGAGGATTGTCTGGTAAAGAAAAATCCATTCGAGATTTTGGGGGAACTTCACAAATAGTAGACAAATCCTACACATGGGTTATGAATGTTTTATATCTTGTGTCGAGCCACTCCTGAACCTGAGACAAGGTCAGAAGCGTCTCACCTGGACTAAGGACAAAAAAGAGCTGGACTGTTCCTCAATGGTCTGAAATCCTCTGTTCAGAAGAAAGTTGACTTTGCGATCTTGCATTTGGAAATCAAGGTCGCAAAATCTGCAGGAAGATTTTGCAATCTGCATCGCTTTAAATCCAGCGTGAGGTTTCCACAGTCTTTGATAGTTTGAAGTGCCGAGTCATCTGCTGGTGTTGGTCCACTGGGCTTTCTGAAGTTCACAGTCAACACAGCTGCCTACCAGGGGATTCTAGAGAACTCCATGCTTCCTTCTGCTGACAAGCTGGATGGAGATGCTGATGTCATTTCCTAACAGGACTTGTCACCTGTCTACACTGCTGAAGGTACCAAAGACGGGTTCAATGGCCATGGTGGTGCTGTGCTTGGCTGACCTGAAGCCTATAGAGACTCTGTTGAGGACTGTCAAGAAGAAGATGAGAGAAATCAGACCAAACAATGACGATGACCTGAAGGCCGCTCTCAAAATCAAATTGGGCTTCTATTATACCTCAGCAGAGCCACAAGGTGCTTCATTTCTTCACTTTAATACCCCGTAGCACAAGTTTTTTACACACTTACATATCATACATGACAAGACAGTACACAGTGTGACTGCTTAAGGAAACATTTGGACTAGCTTGCAGAGAACTCTTCAGTGTCTCTGGATATTGTCCTGCAGCCACAATCCACTTCTTTAACGTCAGTGTGTGAGTGCGAGACAGATCCTCCCTCATATAAACCTGTAGCTTAAGCATCAGAGAAAGAGACGTCAGCACAGCAAATAGTCTACCAACCTTTCAGCTTAAACGACAGCAGACACATTAGGAATGGATCTTGCTCTGTGGACAATAGGTATAGTCTCACTCCATTGATTTCTCGCCAGCTTTTATTGCACTCCATCGACGGCTAATGCCCCTAAGATCCTGCCGCAGTCTGCATTATTCAGCAGGAGTGTTTTGTTTTTGTGTCAGGGCCGCAGGGGTAATTCTAGATCGGTGATACTTGATGATCTGCTGCAAGAGTAAAATGTCTATTGACTTTTTTTTTTTTTTTTTTTCCAGCAGCGATGGGCTCTGATGTGTACATATCAACTCATGGCGTATCAGGTTGAGAAAAAGCTTGTGACAGCGATATTTAGCTTCTGGCTGCATTCCAACATCATCCAAACGCCGCTTCGAGGCTTTTCTTGTCGAAATAAGAAAGACAGGTGGAATGAGACAAAAGACGAGATGGCCGACTTCTCAGCATCACAGCGGGGATTAAACGAGGCATTGATGGAATGGATCAAAAGTGCAAGCAATAGCTGAAGACAGAAAAAGGGCACAAAGACGGGAAGCGCAAAGAGAAAGCGGACAAAGACAATGAAGCAAAGCCACTGAGGAGAAGACGGAAGCCCAGAACAGATACAGGAAAATAAAGAGATAGAAGAGAGAGAGAGAGACTGAGTGGGAGTGAAGGGAAGAGACGAGAAGAGAGGACAAAAGTGCGTTGGTTAAGATTCAGGGCAGGCAGTGGCGCGGGGCTATCATTACCATACATCAGGACAATAAATGAGGCTTTCAGCAGGCCGTAATAAGAGTTTGATAAATCATCGCGGCCAGAATTAACTAGATGTCAAAACAATGTGAGGGCTCTGACGGATGGCAGAGGAGGGGCCGATGGCACAGATTAGTCTAGCTGGAAGTAAGGGAGCACTGAGGGGATGGAAAGGGAGGGCAAGGGAAAGAGGGAGGGGTGGAGGAGGTTTGGGGGAGGAGGGGGGGGTGGATGTGAGGAGCACAAGGACAGAGGCAGACTGACTGTTAAACAGATGAGCAAGTTGAGGTCTGCTCTCTCAGATTTGTGTAAATTGGAAAGTTTGCATCAATCAGCGGCGACAACAAAAAGTGTGTTTCGTTTGTTTTGCTGCCCCTTTCTGTGTGTGAGCTCTTATTTTTCTGTTGACCTCCAACCCGGGGGAGAGGCTTCCTGTGAAAAGTTCCGACCGCAACTTTATCATTCCGAGCATGCGAGAGCGCCACTCTTCATCAGCACGCACGGCTCCCCACAGCTAATCTGGTAGGTTATCATGATGAGAGGCCAGTGCAGCGCTGCTCTGTCCCCGTACTGCAGCCGTTCCCACCACAACACCCCCTAACCCCCCCTCCCCACCCCAGTGGGTAACTTTAATTGCCAGGCTCTGACCTTTGCCGAGCGGCAGTGACAAGTCCTGTCTGCAGCAGTGGGAGGTGGTAGTGGCTCGATTAGCTCTGACAGCGGAGCGGGGCTATCGTAGGGAGGGAGGGAGATGGGGGAGTGAGAGCAGAGAGCCAGCGCCGACTAATTGGAGCTGCTCGACCTCGGGGCAGTAAGCTAGTGAGTGGTTGCTTGGGTCTAGGGCATGGTGACATGAGCGTGTTTGTGTGTCTGTGTGGGTTAGTATAGAAATGCACCAATCAGAGTTTTGTGTCCGGATTCCCAACCTCCATTTCTTGTAAACGTTCGACCTGCTGATAGCAATTTTATTCTGATTCCAGTTGTCGTAAGAAGACATGTAATGTTTCACGCCACTGTATAGCATCAGTAGCATTTCTAAATCATCAGTTCCTCTTTTTGTGTAACCTAGAGAACACAGAAACATGCAAAAAGAAGCCAGTATGTCCAAGTTCAACATATTCCATGACAGATAGAGCCTGAAAGTTGAAAGCCGTAAAATAGCAACTTAGTTGTACCCTGTTCATCCTTCCTGTTCATCCTTCCTGTTCATCCTTCCTGTTCTTTGCTAAAAGTCTTCTCTTACACATTCTCACACCTGAATAACCCTCAAACATTACTCAACATGTTAAGAAAATTCCAGTGTCCTTTGAAGTAGCTTCTTCTGTCTCTGTGGTCTTTAGAGTTTACCTGAAACACCTCGCTGTCTTGTCTTGGCAGCTTAGGCAAACAGTATGTTGGGTCCGGTTGCAGAGTAGTAATTGGATTAGGATTGAATATCTGAGTTTCTGACTGGCCTGTCACTGCTTAGCATACATCAAACTGAAAACTGCCCGGTTTCGATCAACAGTCAATATCCCGGAGCGTCTCGGACTGACAAAGGAGTCACACCTCCTGCTCCAGTGAGCGCAATACTTGCACACTTTGAGCGTGTCCTATTTATGGTTGCTATCTGTCTTGCAAGACAACACACCCGTTTGACCAATCTGTCCACGGTTCGTATGCGTTAGGAGCTTCATCGGACAGGCTGTAGTTGTCAAGCCTACTGGAGCATGCGTGTGTGGCCAAAGAGTCACTGAGTGGAATAGACAGATAGATTGAACAGAACGAGACACAATTACCAGGTGACACTGAGAAGATAATGTTGTCCCAATCTAATTTGCCCCTCAGCTCTTCCTCTCTCAGCCAGACGCATCTGAGTCTAGCTAGCACAAACAACTCTGGGGAGACACACCCTGCCAACATCATGCATCCATGTCTGATGTCTACGCAGACCATAGTTTGATTCCTGCAACTCTGCCTGTCAGCTGCTCGGTTGATATTTCATACGTCTCGTCAAACTGACTTTGAAAAGACACAGCAAAGGCTGTGTTCAGATTTGCTCGACGTGAGTGACCAACAAGCACACTCTACACATACAACCGAGCCTCTGAGCACTGCATGTGCTCAAAAAGCAAATGCATGTGCTTTTTGAGCACATGCATTTGCTTTTTGCTCAGTTAAACAATCCATGTTTAACTGAGGCATATATAGACAGGGTGCAAAGTGACGTCACGCACATAATATTCCGACCTACAGATCCGCAGATGTCTGCCGTTGTTGACATCTTGAAAATAAAACGTTTCTCTGCCAGTAGACAAGGGACCTGTGGAACTACAAAAAACTAGGACTTCAGACCAGAGCATTGGGCTCCTACTTTATGTAGACCATAAGTGAATGATTTTCATGTGAAAAGAAATTATTTCAAAGCATAAAAACCTTCATACCTTTGGTTCATAACAGTAGCTCACACTTATCTCACCACAGTCACATGCTTTCATTAACAGAAATATTGTGGTGATTTAATATTGTGTCGTTGTGTACAAACTTTTTACCTGCTGCATGTACAATATCAATTGGCTCCACTGTGATGTTAAATCTGTACTTTAATTGAACAGGAGAGTCAAAAAGTGAAAGTATGAGGAGTAAAATGTCAACAGATACGTTTCTTTTTTCGAGATACTTTATAAGTCTGAGACTAAAATGGAGCCGTACTGCTTGTGGGGCAAAAGTATAAAAGATAAAAGCAAATCTGCACAAATAACCAGATTTTTAACGTGTTCTATTATTTTCACCAAAAGAGCCAAATGTGGATTTTCAAAATGCATTAAAAAAAAATAATTTGCTACTTTTACAGTGTCAGAATTGCAGTTATATTTCAGTTTTACAACTTTAAGGCTTAATAAGTGAGTCCAATGTTTTAACATGTTTCCCATGATTAAATCACTCCCTCCACTGAAAATCTCTGCCCTCGGTCAAATTTGATTAAAACACATAAAAGACTCTCAGTTATACGATGGCTTTTGGATCGCACAGATGAATTTCTTCCTCCCAGTTCTGCCGTGTAACACAAAGAAGTTAACATCAACGTGGACGACAGACAGGGAGGAAATGAGCTGGAGTCTGAACTCAAACACAAAATGTCACAACCGTGTCACACAGACCTGCTCAAAACCAGAACCCGACCTGAACACTTCATACCTCATGAAACTCTCCTGGAACGAAAATAGCTCGGTTCAGTTTATGCAGATGATGTTCCGCCAACCTGGCCTCCGCCTGATATTAAATGCAGCCACAAAATGAATCTGGGAGCCACAGAGAGTACATGTCTTGTCAAAGAGCAACACTGGGTTTGAAACATGGCCCAAACAAATGGAACTGGTTCGGCGTTTGGACAGGGCGTTGACCGCCTACTTCTGGTTGATGTGAGGCTCTTTCTGCTAAACTTTCTGGAGTGAATTTTTTTTTTCAGTCTGTTTCAGCCGATCAAGGTGGAACTCATGGGTTCACAGTGAGGAGAAACTCAACCATGAAGAAAGAGTTTGGACAGCTTCTCTTCAAAAGTGTTATTTCCTTCAGAACTGAAAGGCAGCCGAGATAACTTTGCAACTGGACAGCTTTTCAAAGGTCATGGATTTAAAAAATGTAAAATCCTAACTTAAAATTGAACAAACGCAAACAGTGTTGTTGTTGTCGGAGTTCCACATGGCGCTCTCATTAAGCTGACAGGTGACAAGCTACTAGCAGCTTCCTCCATAAGATTACCTGATTTATTAAATTACAAAAATAAATTTGCTCAGTGGAACTTCGAAACGGACGGGGGGGTTTTTTGCATGAGGATGAGGTCGTGTTCTAGAAACTCTTTTTCTCCATCACGAGTCACATGACCAACAAACCCGATTTTACTGCTGGGGGAAATGACAAAAACAAGACGACAGGAAGTGGCTGGAGGACGACGGCGCGACGCATTTTTTAGCGACTTATCATGTGGACGAACTTACTCATGTGTGACTTTAATTCTTGTTTGATGGAAACAACGCAATTGCAAAACTGGGGATTTTTTGACATCAGCAAATTATCAACAAAGTTTGTGATGTAAACGCAGCTACCCACTATATGAAATGAGTCCCAGAACTGTTTCCCCTTCTGCTCTGTTAGTGTTATGAACAAGCCCTGTACGGTACGGCGGTGAGTCTTTGACTGACAAACAGGAGTATAATGACAACCATCTGGTGTGGTAATGAAGGCTGCGGTGGGAATGAGATGTTTTAATTAATGGAAACCACTCCATTAGCGCTGATGAGTGGCTTATCAGCTCTGGCTCATTATACAAATGGAATTAAGATCACCGAGCGGCCTGCGTCATTAATATCAAAGACACGAGGATGTTTTGTTTAAACTGACTTCCTCTGACAAAGGCTGCCAACGAGCCCGTCAGTTGTGTCAGCCTGGTATGTGGAAATACAATGTTTAACACCGAAGACGTCATTTGAAAACATGAAGCTGCTCTTTGCTTTACTTGTTTGTTAAAAAAAAAAAAAACAAGGTCAAAACCATCTAACCTGACTGTCATTTGGTTTAAACTTACGAACCGGCTCAGCATTTCGTTTCTTTTTCTCTTTCTTGTTTTGATGGCCACAGACAGTCTGAAGTTCTTCCATAATTCTCATTGTTTGCTCAGACGCGACTTTGCAAGGCAAGTGTTGATGTAACTCATTACGGAGAAAATCTGAGAGAATCTTTATGTGCAGTGGACAATCTAATAAATTTGCTGGAATTTCAGGAAGAGAGGCAACTGTCCTACGTTGTCCTAACTGTTTGTCTTCCTGGCGAGCCTTTTCACTGTAAAATGATGGACCGACAGATTTTTGTAAATATAGATTTGTGGACAGCAAAAGTGTTTTGTGCTTGAAAGTGCCAAAACAGGACAGTAGATAAAACTGGACAGCTACAGAAGACTGTGCAGTTTGCTCCTTGGCCAATTCACGCCGCCATTTTCTATCTATGTGGCACCATTTTGCCTCTTCCTAATAAAATGATCATTTATAACGTAAAAAAAAAAAAAAAAAATCACACAATGTGATTTTCTCTCGTCTTTTTAGATTCTGCCTCTCACAGTTGAGTTGTGCTTAATGATCACCACTAACAAATAAGAACCTGCAGAGCTTGTCTGTTGCATCTAAATATGTCTTTCTCAAGCGTCAAAGAGTGGAAGTAGCCCTGAAAGTTGATTGTGATGATATTAATAATAGTACGTGTGAATTTCAAAATGCTACAAAGTGACAATGAAAGCATTAGCCAACATAGAAACAATAAAAATGAAAGTTCGAATCACAAGACAATGTCTGCAGTCCTTTTACGGTCTGTGCATCAGGAGGACTGACAGACGGCTGGACAAATTGATCTCACAGCTTGCTTACATCACTGAAATTCAATACAGACGTGTTGCGCTGTGATGAGGGTGTTAGTTTGGAAACTCTGCTGCTCTATATTAGGACTGAACAACAGTCCTGCTCAGGAGCTGCTGTGAAAATGAAGAAGCGCGTCACGTCCCAGGTACAGCATGAAGATGTCGAGAAAACTCACGGGGGGCTAAGGGAGAGGTATATTTAGTCTCCTATGAGTAACTTTGTTCAGAAATAAAAATAAAAGAAATCTTTTTCAGCCTTGGAATCTATCAACATGTCAGTATGAATGCTGTACTCGACATTTGCTGAGTAGAGAATTATGGGGGGGGGGGGTTTGTGCTTTTTACTGCTTGTCATGCAGTTTTGTACGTGTGTGTTTGTGTGTGTGTGTGTGTGTGTGTGCTTATCGGGCGGGGTGCTGTGCCTCTGTTTGACCCTGTGCTCATTAATCTCACTTGCTGTCAGGGTAATGGACACTGATGGACAGGATTGTGTTTGCCCACTCTCCCTCTCTCTCTTTCTCACTCTAAAGCACACACACACACACACACACACACACACACGCACACACACACACACACACACACACACATCAAATCCATTTACTCATTCAGACCAGATGACGAGCGTCTTCACACACACACACACACACACACACACACACCACACACACACACACCACACACACACACATCAAATCCATTTACTCATTCAGACCAGATGACGAGCGTTCACTGTTTCACCCTGAGTTCATCAGCTTTGTTGCAAATGTTGGATTTTTCTTTTTTTCTTTTTTCCTTTTTTTAATTTTTGCTTTCCAGTCCTCTTCCACTCCCCCTGCTGGTCAGTCCAGAGAAATGAACACATTCCCAGTCTGGGCCCCCGTGTGTTTCCCACCAAAACATCTGTATGGTGCATTTCCACAGTCACACAGAGGTTAGCTGCGCAGCACCTCGCCGCCGCCGCCGCTAACCGCAGCGCTTTGTCCGGCCTGCCTGCTCGCTTCCTCCACATTTCAAAGCAATTACTCCATGTTGATTTAGCTGTCATTGGGGGCATGTGTTCGAGTGTGATTTATAAACCCCCCCTCTCTCGCCCCCCACCCTGCCGCCTGGTGCCAGTTGACTTGCGATAAATTGCACAATATTCCGAAAGGCTCATTTGCTTAGCGCTACATTAGGGGGCCGATGATTGCTACACAAAGCCATGTAAATGAGTTCTGAGAGGGGCCCCATCACTCAACATGTCATGTAGCCGTTCCCATTATTATTTATGACTGGAGCTGGGCCATGTTTCCTCAGAGGCCAGGGGAGACTCATATGTGCGCAGTGACAGCTCTGCTCGGCTTCTGTCTGCGTGCGTGTGTGTGTGTGTGAGGGAGAGACAGAGAGTGATACAGGCCGTATCTATAAACTGAGCAGGAAGGAGCCAGGCTGTCTGTTTTTATCTGCTTCAGGGTGAAGATTAGAAGATGCTGCTGATTGTAGACTTGGAAAGATGAATGGATGATGGCTAACTTAATCATTTTTTCCACCCCAGTTTGTGCTCTCTTTTGTTTCCTATATGGTTTCTCAACACACAAATACACTCGCACACACACACACACACGGGCATCCACACGCACACTCGTCAAACCAAGGGCATCCCTGAACAAAAGACTCTTTAGTGCGTCAACAATGAAGGAGATTATTTCAGTTCTTTGTGTTTAATCAGCTCTTATCTCTGTCATGTCAGGGCCGGTGTGAAGAAAATCCCAGAACCAGGGGCCCCTGCACTACTTTCTGCCTTTTTCACGGCCGCTCAGTCGTGTCATAACACTGCTACTTACATTCACTGCTGTCAAACACGTCAGCTCTCCAAACCATAACAAAGATAACAGAGGCCCTGCTTTCAAATCCATCTCTCAGCAAGTGGAAATCCGAGTGTGTGCGTGTTGACATTGCAGCTGAGCTGTTATTTGATCAGAACGGTGATCTAAGTGTCTGTGGTGATTAGCTGTAATCTGCTTTCCAGGGCTGTGATCTCATGATCTGCAGCCAGAGATGACACGGGTGTGTGTGTCTTTTTGTTGTTCACGTGCATGTGATAGAGCAAGGCACATTATATAAGAATTAAAAACTAGTTTGTAGCTACTGATAAGGAGACGCTCTACATATAGAGGGCTGGGTGGGGGGAGAGTAAATTTCCACCCAAAAATATCCAGGGAAAATGTTCTAAAATAAAATTTCTGAGTTTGAACAGTCAGATTTTGTGAGGAAAGAAAATCAGAAATTTCATAAAAATAGAAAAAAAAAGTTTAAATTGGGTCAGTATGAAAAGTTCATTATTTGCAATCAGAATTTATTTGCTTAATCTTAGAAGATTTTATTTGCTTATTTATTTTTGGAAGAATTTCTAAGCTTTTTGTTCTTTCTAATGTGTTAAGCTCTGTAACTTGGACAAACTCACAAAGTCACATGATATAAAACATGTAAGTACTACAAAACATCAAAAACATAATGAACTGTAAGAATTAAATGGATTTTCCATAATAACTTTTCATAGAAAGTCGTCCTCAGCACAGAGCTGTCAGTTGAACCATGCAGCAGGGTTGCATCAAACTGTGGTTTGAAACGATGTTTGCCTCCTTCCTGGTTTCCTATTTTTTGAATGTGTTGCTCCATGAAGGCTCTTTTTTTTGCTTGTGTGTTTGTTTGTTCAACATTGCATTCAGGTCACTGACAAGTCAACATTTGTTATTAGAGAAGCATTACACTGTCCTTGTGGGGATGGTGCTGGCTAAACAGAAGTCTATATAGTCCTGTATTACACACTCAGTCATGACACTGGCGTTCCCTCCATGTGGCTGGCAAAGAGCGATCCGATCTGTGTCCTGAAAACAAACGTGCGGTCACAAGACGCTCCTTAAGCTTCGCTTTCACACATTTCCCTTCACTACAAGTTGCCTTTATACAAAGGGTTGATATATCATCAGCATGTGTGTGAATGAGTGACTGAGTGAATTATTTTGGAGTCCTATACAAGTTCAGGCCTTTTACCATTTATGTTCTCAGCAGAGAAAGCCGGTGATTTGATTTAGGGGAAGTCTTGCTTTGGAGATGAATGAGACCTTGACATTAGAGTAAACAAATCTAATGTCTTGTTTTCTCTGGCAGAGCATGACAACTGTTAAAACGCTCACAGTGTAGAGAAGTCTGATTAAAATCAGCAGATATTGCCATAAAGGCGTTGGAATGTTGAGTCTGTATCTTAGCAACAACGGAACTGATGACATCACACGCATTATTGTCAACAACTGGGGGTGGAATGTAAGCGGTTGCTAAAATAACACCAGAGAACACTTTTGGTAGATAATGTGGACGCTGGAAACTTGTTAAGAGTCCAATATCTGGACTGCAGAGACAAAATGTCAAAGTAACAAGTCCTGAGGGACAAGCACTCCTGACCCACCTCCGTCCCTTCCCCGCTCCTCTTTAGATCTGATAGCTATAATCTATCAATCAAGATTAGTCCGATTAATCATTTCAACCTTATTTGTGATGCACTTTTATAGGACAGCAGTCGCATAAAAAGGAGTGTTTTGTGTCACTAAACTCCACACACTAACACGTTTAACCATGTTTTCAAATGTAAGGAGGTTTGTTAGCCTCTCGGAAAAAACTGTGGAACAAATAGTAAAAAAAAAATAAGAATCCCAACAACAAGGACAGTTTTATGGGGGTTTAAACGTCATTTATTAGAATTCATCGTGACAACAATAAATCAAAATCTCATCATGATAAGAAGTTTATTACAATAATGATACTATAAATGCAGAGGCCTAGAGTTAGCTAATCTGAAGTTAAAGTTCACGCATCCACCATGGCGGCCATATTTGTAGTTGGGATCAGCGTCGCCATGGAGGCAGGAACGTGTATGGAAGAGTCGACGTGTGCAGCTCTTCTCTTTCAGCAGTCCCTTCTCCCCGCATCCGCCTCAGGAGGAAACTCGAGACGAAAATGGCCGCCCACGCCGCCGGCGACTGACGGAACGCGGCGTCGCCACCGGTGACGCGTGGTCGTTACAGTCGAAACGTTACTTAGATGGGCTGAGTGTCGCCACAGGGATACGCGTTAAGAGCAATTTGCTGACAACAAAATCATCCACCTTTCAACTTCTATTTTAGTAGCTTGAAAGCTAAGAAAAGTGACATTTTGAGCAGCGCAGTGCTTTAACACGCCACTCCATTAGCTTGACAGATGAGCGGTTTTTTAAAAAAAAGCTCACAAATGAGTAAGTCTGCACGTTTCCTCTGGTGTCTCTCTTGGTTTTCGCTTTTGCTTCCTGTTCTTCGATGGCTCTCTCCATCACCTCCTCCCCCTTCCTTTCTACTGGAGCCTTTTATTTTTTTCTTTTTTTTTTGGGATTGGGGGGATCGTAAGGGGGGCAACTAACGGATGAGTTATTGACTTAAGCAGGGCCAATTAATCAGGATGTAATGGGGCACCGGGGAGGCCCAGGGAGGCCATGCATCACGAGCCAGAGATGAGCTCTGTCAGCCCGCTCATACAGCCCTCCTCAATCACTCCCACATTTAACGCCAGGCAAAGACGATGACGAGGAGGACGAGGAGGAGGAGGAGGAGGAATTGGGAAGAGGGGGCAGGAAAGGAGACGCACACAGGAGGGAACGGGAGTGTGAGGTGACACACGTGCAGCGATGTGTTCCGTGTTGCGGCGGACCACACATATGCTGGAGCTCTGTGCGCGCCACCCAAGAGCCTCAACCCGGTTGTCTACGGCAGCTGTGTGTCCAAGTGTGTGTGATGACGAGGAAGATGGTGTTGTGTCTGGGTCAGATCGGATCAAACACTTGACTGCATTTCACACCCAAACACAGCATGCCAGAGATCCTGCCCCTGTCAAAACACAAACAACACACACACACACGTACACACATGCAAAACAGTCATAATATGGAGTCACAGGTATGCAGGATGATAGATGACATTTTTTTCCCGTAAGAAATAAATGCATAATTATTGGTTTACCAACGTTTCTCCATTTAAATTTTTTTCAACCTACAATTAGACTTTGTATTAAAGACTGGAATTCATTTCGTGTCTACTGCCTAAGACTGTTTATCTGTTGCCATGTCAGATTATTCACACCGCCTGAACTTTTGACGTGTTGCACCAATCCACCATTTTCACTTCTGACGCCGATGCATCATCTTTCTCACCTTGCTCAGTGTTCCGTAGTCCAGCATGTCCCCCATGTTCCCTCATCTCCTGAGCCGGGCTCGCTGCACCTAGTGGTCAGGAAAGTGTAGCGCGCCGGCATTGACCAGAGTCCCAGAATCCCAATTTGCAGTTTTGTCCCCGCTGTTCTCCAACACCCTCCATCCTGCCCACAGGCAGCAGCAGTATCGCGGCGGAGGGTTCATGTAAAATTCATAGCTGACAATGTCAGAAACATGTTGTTTAGCTCAGCCTGATTGACTTATCTGACACTCGATGGGAGAGTCTTAAACAAGTATCACTGGCATTTGTCAGTCAGTGGTTTTAGGCCCACCAAGCAGCTCTGTGTCATATTATAATCCTCCCTGTATCAGCACAGTCACACCAGTGTAAAATATCCACTTAACATGCCGTCCATCACGTTTATCTTCCTTCAGCAAGTGCTCTTTTTCTTCTCCGTCTGTCAGTCTGTCATGATGGAAGCTGAAACGTTTCTTTCAAGTGTTACTTTTTTCTTCAAAGTCAAAGAAACAGAAAGTCAATGGATAGGAAATTAATCAGTCTTTCTTCAGAAGGCTGACCTCTGCCCTGCCCATTGAGCACCGCACCGTTTCAGCAACCGAAACATAGAAGTCTGCTTTTACTCATCTCACCCAAATGTGACCCAGTTCCACAACATTTCCACTTTTTGATTTCTATTCCAAGCATTAAAAAAAAAAAAAACGTCCCTGGGCCCTTTTTATGAGAACCATCAGCCAAGAGCAGAATGCTGATGCGTGCAAGTGCTGTCTCAGGAGCCAAAGCTGAAGATCAGCTCGGCATAAAGCAAACACAGAACAGCCTCAATCCTCCCTCTCCCCGAAGAGGAGGAAATCTGGCGTATCAAGACCTCTGCGACGTTTTCCGCCTCCGGAGGGTGGAGGTGTGTTGCCAAGCCAAACCTGAGAGAGAGCGCCGACGCTGACAGAGTGAGCGGTTCAGATGATACATGCTCGTCATGCACTCGACAGTTTTTGACCTCATCCTATTACTGTCTGCTGGCTTGTATCTGCTGGCAGATCAGTTCGCAGAAAATCAGTTTGTAGTTTGAAAGAAAAACAAAAAATCAATTTTGGGATTTAACTTCAGATTCAGAAGGACATTTCATTGACAAATACAACGAATGAGCTTATTGCTCAACTTCCCTGAGGTTACTACCAGAATATTCCCAGCACTCTTTGGCGTGGACACGCGCCTCTGTGGACGACTTAGAACATCGGTGAGATGTTCAAAAGCTAATTAAAGGGATGTTTGAAAACCACAATAACATAATTCCTCCAGTTTTTGAAAAGGAAACCTGCTGCTGCTGCTCATTCAGACCCACTCAACCAACCACTCAGAGTGCAAATCAGTGATTTTACTAAGCAAAAGTTACTTTAGCACCATAACAAGGATGATTATCTCTACTGATGTCTTGTGTTGTCTTCATGTTGACTGACACTGACGCTACACATAACACTGGAACAGGTCATGCAGCTTTGTTCATGTGTGACAGTCCCTTTTCTTGACAACAAATGTGCATAAGCGTGTTTATTTGTGCGCGTTTTTCATGACTGAAAGCATCAGTAGGTAGCGGGCCTTAGAGAGCTGATTGTGCCGTCGACTGAATAACACAAGAAAAATGGGGGTGTCTGGATTTTTGGGAAATGTGGGCTGTTGTTGTTATTGTTGCGTCTTGGGGAAGACAGAAGGACTTGTTTGGACATGTGGCCCCTTGACTCCCAAAGTCCCAGCTTTGTCTGAAGGCTCAACACAAAGACCTGCTGGATCTCTGAGTTTATCTGTCAAAGGAAACTCAACAAGATATCTTCTCATCTCTGATCTTGGCAGGGAAATTCTCTTGTTCATTCTGTGCTATCTTTACTTGAAAAATCACTCATACAAGTGATTTTTTTTTCATAACCAACAACTCTTTTGGTGTTATCATTAGCGTTGTTTACAAAAACATTAAAATGAGTCATATAACTGGTGGGAGTTTTTTGGGGGGACTTTGAAATCCATTATTATGGTTTTTTTTTAGATGATCTAAGTCAGCTCCTGCAGACTAGCCAGCAGCAATTAGAAAACACCTGGTGGAACTGCGTATTAGATGATCTCATTATATGAGCTGCTTCTCAGTGAAACACTGGTAAAAAGATTGGTAAAGGATTAATAGAGCCATGCTGTGACGACTTCCTGAAGACGGCGTTTCAGAGAGAGCTGGAGTTTCTTAAAGACACAGAGGCCCAATTTAAATGCTTTAAATTAAAGCTCACTTCTGAGCAGTTTGGATTGTAGTTGTTTCTAGAACAACTGTCGGTAAAATAGTTGTTTATGCTATAAAATGGCTGAAAAATACATAATACTGCTCCTCCTGCAGCTAATGAAGTTGCCAGATGGTTGAATGAATGGAAATAACATAAGAATCATATTGCATAGAGTGACATGAACAGTATGCTAATGACTGCATAATAGCTTTATTAAAAAAAACTGCATTAATGGATTACTGGACACATTACAGCCACGTTCAATAAATTAGAATATGCATCTCGTTTGTCAGACTGAAAATATCAAATGTTTAAGTAGGTACTAAACTTTTTATCAAGTCCAAATTTCTATTTTTATAAATAGTGATTTGTATTGGTCTGACATCATAGCCTATTCTAAGTCAAAATGTCATGATTTCATTGAAATCATGACATTCAAATCAAGTTAAAAATCTTCATGATGGTTGGTTGGTCAGTGTGGTAGATTCCTCAAACACTCACATCATCATTCTAGAGATGAAGAAAAACTGTGATGTCACAACTAGAGCCATGCTTGTGATGTCATCAGCACCTTATGTATGTAACAAACTTCTACATTCTGGTCATTGCTTGCTACACTACTGACAAGTTCAGACATTTGGAAAACGCTTTCAAAGTTGTTTTGTCCAAACATGTTGAACCAAAGGACACATTCCTCCAACGGTGAGATGAGATCATGAGACCCCAGCATGGAGCCTGGAGAGCTGGACAAAATCTGCAAGGCTGGATTGAGAACAGAACGCCTCCCATTGAGTTACAGAGAGATCCAGAGACTTGGCTCTCTTTTGGAAAAGGACAGAGCAAGATGGTTTGAGGAGAACCAAAAGCTGGTCAACGTGCAAAGAGGACTGGAGAAAACAAAAGCTGAGTTACAAGGACAGAAAAGACTCAAGGAGATGAAAAGAAAGAAATAACAGAAAGAGATGAAAGCTCACTCACAGAAAATGATGAGGGACCAAAAGATTATCAGAGAACTTGGAGCTGAGAAGGACAGTCTCCAAAAGCAACTCACTGTCCTCTAACAATGGTACTGAAGCTGTGAGGTTAATTATGAAACAGAGCTGGAAAATGTGAAAACGGAGCAGCAAGACAGAGATGAACCAGGAAACTCCAAAAAGAAAAGTGTCCAGAAATCAAGAACCAAACGGGAAAAATTGTAAAAACCATTTATGATCCTGCATCCATGGATCTGGAACATCTATTAGAGAATCTTGAATTTCCTGATGCATCTCCAAGGAGCTAAATGACTTCATAAACCAGATGCTGAGAGATTCAAGCATCATTGATCCCAAAGCCTGGGATTATGTAGTGGATGAAGTGAACGGGGAGCTCAGGATTTGAAAGCACTCTGAGATGAAAATGGTCTACTAAGTGTTTGGAGAGGACAGTAAACCCAGACAGATGTGGAAAATGTGTAGAATCGTGGAGGTCTTTCCAGGGAGTTTTGGTCTCATACCTTCATGCAACGTTTGTGCTTCTACTGGTGGCTTGTTACACAAGCCTGTTCAGTCACTGTATCCTTCAGAAGTGTTTAATCAGTAATACTTTTATAACAAATTTTATGTCAAATCATAATTTCTTGTCATAACAAAGACATTTTGTCTAGGTTAATGAAATTCATTGGCCAATAAATGTATTCTATATTATATATGCATAGGTTATAATGTAAACTGTACTGTCAGAGATCCAATAGGTTTATAGCAGGTGTGTGAATGATCTAATATTCTGTTGATTGCAGCCAGTCCACATTGTTAGCAGAACTAGAGGGCCCCAAAACCAAATTACGCTTAGGGCCCAAAGGAGGCTTGGGCCAGCTCTGATCAAGACAACACAATGAGATCAGAACGATCAGAACAAATAATTCCTCAATCAGAATCTAAGCGTCTCCAGCAACAGCTACAAGTGCAGAACACAAACCAGTGGGGAAAACAGTAATTCAGGCTTTCTAGGACAATGAGCCATTTGTGGTTTTAAAGACATGCTAATGATTGGATTGTTTTGGTTTCACACGCAGCTTCACTAAGTTTACATCTAAAAGTGTCTGAGCTAATCTGTACAGTATTAATATAATGCTGCCCTGTGATGTCCGACGAATTTAGGCAGCAGCTGTGGCTTTAAGGAGCTCTGACTTTGTGTTGTTATCAGTCAGCACAAATAAGGAACAGCGTCTTCTTCTCTGTCTTCTTCTAGCTGTAGTGACTAATTTATTTCCCATAATGCAGCAGGAAAGGGGGGGTTCTCGGTTGGTTCTGGCCCCAAGGCTGAGTGGCCCAGCATTTTACACAAACTAGATCCAAGCAGCATAAGAAGGAAAACTGATAATCAAAGATAAATCGTTTCATTAGTCATTCTGCCTCACACACATATCGCCGCCTCCCTCCAACCTCCCGCTCTCTTTAGTGGTGCTTTATGGGTAATGTCGAGTGACACATTTAAGCAGGAGCTGTCAACTCTGTGTATGTACTGCTGAGTGGCAGGACCACTGAACGCTGGCGACAGACACACACACACACACAAACCCTCCATTACTCTGGCACCCAAAGATTGCAGAGGCCTCGATCCAATTTGCTTCACATCCAGTGACTTTCAGAAGTATTCATACCTTTGAAACTTCTCCAGTTTTTTCCACAGATGTCTGTGTTTTCGCTGGGATTTATGTGACAGATGAATACGGAGTAGAGCAAAACCAAAGAGGAAGGAAAAGGACAGGACGTTTCCAATTTCTTTTTAATAAATGGATGCATTTGTACGAGTTAGGGGGTATCAACCCCCTTTACTCTGATGCACCCAATAATATCCTCCATTATGTGCCTTCGTTGTGACCCAACTCAAGACCTAAACTTAGAAGATTGTTGTTCAGCGAGGCTGTCAAAAAAACTATATATATAAAAAATTCCCTTCTCACCCACCGCGGGTGGTTCTTAACCTCTGAGCTCGGGTCCTCTACCAGAGGCCTGGGAGCTTGAGGGTCCTGCGCAGTATCTTGGCTGTGCCAAGGACTGCACATTTCTGGACTGAGATGTCTGATGTTGTTCCTGGGATCTGTTGTAGCCACTGCTCCAGTTTGGGGGGTGACTGCCCCGAGGGGCCCCGATGACCACAGGCACCACTGTGGTCTTCACCTCCCAGGCCCTCTCCAGTTCCTCCCCTGAGGCCCCTCGTATGTCTCCAGTTTCTCGTGCTCCTTTTTTCCTGATGTTGCAATCGTTTGGTATTGCTACATCTACCACAACGGCTTTCCTCTGTTGTTTATCCACTATGACAATGTCTGGTTGGTTCGCCATTACCATCCTGGACTGATATATATATATATATATATATATATATATATATATATCCATCCATCCATTTTCCGTCACCCTTCTCCCTAACGGGGTCGGGAGTTGCTGGTGCCTATCTCCAGCTGCGTTCCAGGCGAGAGGCGGGGTCACCCTGGACAGGTCGCATAATTATTGATTAGGTTTTTGTTTTAAATATCTGAAATACTGCCAAACTAGTGACATGACCTTTCCACTTTCACAGGTTTAACTTTTTTTTTTATTATTATAATTTTTAAGCAGTTGAGGCTGAATGATGAAACCTGAAACCACTGCTGCGCACGTTGCCTTGGTTGCCTAAGGTTGCCTTAGTTAAGAAAGTTAAGAACTGAATCTGTGAGGATACAGAACGCTTCATGATCCTTCAAATCCCAAAGAAGGACATCAATAATCTCAAAGGAAGTGAAAAAATTTTTTGCACATATACCAGTAGGTGACTTGACCTGGGCCGCTTGCTAACATCTGCAGTGGTGCGTGTGTTCATGTGGCTTCAGCAAAGGCCTCCCGATGCCTCCCCTTCATCTCTTTCTATGAAACGCGCTCGGATCTCTCCTCTGCTGTCTGCGGGCCATGAAGCTGTCAGCGGCGCGACCAGCGGGCCAAATGTGTTGAGTAAAAAGGAGGAAAATCTGGAACGCCGAGCTCGGCGCTGTCAGAAAGCTCCTCTTCTTCACCGACGTTTGGATTTACACTTCTCATTTTCCTGAGTGACAAAGTACATAAACACATGCTTCAAGTGCAGGGGCTTGGCAGGGCTTTCTGTTCCAACACACACACACACACACCCATCCACTCACACTGCCTTCAGTCTGTCTTTTCGGATGAATTTAAGGAAAGGGAGGGGAGATCTGACATCTCCTCTTTGATCCATGGAGCTCTCTTCTACACTCTGTGCTGGTGATGAGCGATGAGTCAAGTCAGATGGTGGAATTTTTTTTTTTTTTTACATATCTATAAATATTTATTTTTTTACTAATATTTTTGAGTGCCACAGATATTCTCAATGGGGATAGAAGAGGGGGAGTTAGCCGCAGGCTGTCTTTGTCCTATATAAGGCTCCTCCAAGACACCCACTAAACCGAGCGAGCGCAGGAAGCGACCCGGCCAGAGGAGCGCCAGCCAGCCGCTGCCCTTCGCTGGCGTCTCGCCTCCTCTGCTTGCTCGTTGGCGGCGCTGACAGCTTGAATGATGAGGTGACACACACCTGTCAGCGCCGAGCCTGTCACGCCCTGACACACACACACACACACACACACAGCAGCGAACCGCTCGCACATGTACAAACGAGAAAAAAAAAATCAAGCGCGAGGAGCCGACACAAACATGGCGACGTTTGACGTGGGCTTCCGAACGCGCGAGCGCTCCTCTGACCAGTATCCCAGCATTCAGAGGGACTGGGACGCCAACAAGTAATGGCGGAAGCAGAATGAATCGTAGTCGAGAACGTGCTGGGGCTCCGTTTACGTTCTCATTTGAGTTGCTTGTTGATGACGTGGAGCCAAAGACGGAGACGCATCAGAGAATGTGAAAAGAAACAAAGCAACACAAAACAAAACATGTTGTAGGGACGGGGGAAAAAAGCGTTTCAACGTCAGTCTATCAAGAGGAGGCTTGTGAATATTCAAGGTAGCTTAAGTAAACGAGAGGTCACTGTCTTCTTCCCATTACATGTATTTTTTTTTAGTGCTACTACGTGTTGCTACAGGAAGGACTGAGCTTCAGCCCAGCCCGTACAGTGGCGGTGTGTTATATGTGTTTACACTGCGAGCACAGATTCATCTTTATTTGCTAGCCGGAGCTATTCAGACGGAGCTTGCCGCAGTAACGATAAATCAGTCATGACTGTCTTTGCGAGGACCCTGACAGCCACAAAATCACCTCAAAGTCTATTTACGAATGCCAGGAAAGCGATTTGCAGCTCAGGCTGTATACTACGCGCATAATAAAGCTGTCAAAGTTATAAACAGGGAAGCAAAGATATGGAAAAGAGAGGGGTAGAAAAGGTTCAGCACATAGAGCTGGTGTAGTATCAGCTGTTGGGGTGGTGGTTTGCTCAAATGGGTTAGGGTTTTTTTTTTTTTTTGGAAGATGATATCCGCAACCAATTTGATGTATTGAATGTTGTTTGGTTAATCTGTGGTTAAAGGGCCAGCTCACCCAAATCCAACACAGCTCTGAGCTTTCTGAATAAAAGACGAGGCAAGCAGGAATTTATTTCTGCTGGTAAATATTTCAAACGGCCCACAGGAAGACGACCGTAAAAGCGCACCCTGTTCGGTATCTCCCAGGCCAGTTGCAGGTTTAATGATAAATACGCAGATCAGGCGTTGCATAAAGATGAGGTGAGGAATCGACATCACAGAACATAAGTTGCGGTTTTGATAGATTCTTTCCCGAGTTTCGTGTGTCTGGTGAGGTTCAGACATGGGTGGAAAAGTGGACAAGACACGGATTTAAGCAAGTTTTGCAAAGGGTCAGGTTGGGATCATAATCTGTAAAGCTGCAGCTGTTGTGATGGTTTAATGTTTACCAAAAGGAACACAAGAAAACAGCAGTGGTGAACTGGTGATAGGTTAATGGCCAAAGCTGATTGATGAACTGTCGGGCTGAAGCTGAGCCCTCGATTCCACAAACAAGCCTCTGTAGCTAAAACTGTTTGCAGTTGTGATGCTGGTTCTAAGAGAAACTTATCAGGAAACCCAAGCCGTGTTTCCACCAATGTTTTTTATGTGCATTTTGTAGCTTCACATGCAAGAAGGGTGATGGAAACAGCAAAATTTTACATTTTCTCAATTGTAAGTGTAAAAACGTTTTCACTCTTCCTTGATGTGTTTTTTGACTTTTGCGAAAAAGAGTTAACGCGCTAAAGAAGAGATGGAAACACATTTGCAGAGGAAGGTCTGAAGTAGCAAATTTTTCCAAGTTCAGACTTCCAGCATGGAGGGGACGACAGTCAGCTTGACGTGGCCAGTAAGAGGCAGTCCGGGCTGGGATGGAAGTGGCGGAACGCTTCCCATCCACCTTTGGGTCCTTGCCTCACCAGAGGCACAAAACTCTGAAATATTTGGCTGTTTGTCTTTTAGACAAAATGAAATATGTGGGTTTATTTGAGTCCATCAAAACCACAGCCTTGAGGTTTTCCAATTGCTGAGTCACCACAGCTCCTGTGTGCTCACCACCCGCCCACATTCCCACATTCCTTTTCATATCCACACCCACAATAGGGAGTTAGTCTTCCAATGAAGATAGACCTAACTTGTCTAGAACCGGACCATACTTCAACCAGTAAGTGACGTCTTGACAATGGAGACGTGGCTCTAGAACAGGGGTCGCATTAACGGAATATTTTCCGGATTTTTTTTCTTTTAAACTACTGAAAAATTAGAAGGCTACTGAAAAAAGATTGTAGTAGCTTATTTGGTAAATGACTTTCACTGCATGGAAATATAAGTGGAAGACATTCAAAACAACTGATAACATACCCAGGACAGACTGCCAAGGCTTGAAGGCAAAACCCAAGATGCTAAAGGTAGTCTCAAAACACTCCCAAGAAAGAAACTTTTGCTTTTCAAGAAAAAAAAACACAAAGAACAACCTAGATCAAAGGTCTTTGGGAATAATATTTGTTGGACTGATGAGCCTAAAACAGAATAATCTGGACACCAGAGAAAGGGACATGTTTAGTATAAACCAAATAAAAAATGGAAAGGATTGAGCTGAGTCACAGCCCATATCCTCTATAGATTCACAGTACCCCAAATGTGTAAGAAGCTGTCACAGGTGTTTTTGTTGTTGTTGCTGCACCTACTAAGTCATCTTACAAAGACTTTATCAGAGAATCAAATATTGATGTACTTCTTCAAAGTCACCATCAAAACATCAGTTTTTTGCTCTTTTCTAACCCTACCTGAAGACTGTCGTTCAATGCGCCTTCAAGATTGTCGGTCCTTAATGTTTTGCCACAGTGGTTAAACATACGTGATTACATCACTGACAACGTGGTGGTTTTTGCTAAAAATAATAGCGTCTTTGAGGAAAAGAAACATGACGTCTGAGTTCGCATGAGCTTTACTTCTCCGCACCGACGTGAACAAGTCTTTCCAACACACACTCGTCAGTGTTCTCTGACAGAGGGTGCGGTGTGCCAGAATGCCTTAATTATGGATTAATTGTGTCATTAGCAGGTTTCTGCTGTTGGCACCACATTGGACCTGTCAAGGTTAATTACTGGAACATGTTTATTTGCTGTCAGCCGCTGCAGCAAGCTGTCACTCGCATGGAAACACAGACGAACACGCACGTTCGCTCAAACAATTCACAGGGTACCCGGCGTCCCGCAAGACCCCAATGTTTTCCACTAACTCGTTTTCGTTTTGCTACTTTAACACACCTTCTGCCAGCCACAGCCAGTCGACGACATGCAAAGGAGAAGTATCGCTGGCGGTTCAGGTTGTTCTCTCCATGTGGTCATCGTGCCCGTTCAACAGCTGGAACAATCTGATTACATTTTAAAAACTTTAAAGAAAAAATGTAAGTGGACGTAGAAGTAGCTTAAAGACACACACTCCTGTTAGAATGTTTAGTAGAGATGTAACTGTATACACTTTTGTACTGGAAATATGTGGCATATATGAGCCCTGTCGGTTCGGTACGTGTAGCGAACAGAAACGGCTTTCTTTTATGCAGTTGAGCCCAAACGTTGACATACGCACCTTTTTATCAAGAGGGGAGTTGTGCTGCAGCTTCAGTCTGCGGCACAATTGACCGACGCTTGACGGTGCCGCCTTCTCTCTGTTCAGACTATTAGAAGCAAGTGTAGACATGATGGGAATGTCCAACCATCATAATGATGCTCTGGAAGGAGATTCATTCCGTGTCCCATAGAGGAATGCGGTTTTACTTTGGTCCAAAATTTGTAAATCAATCCCAGAAATATGTGGAAATATCGAAGCAACATCTAAAGACTTGATTCTTTCATGCATGTTTGAGAAATCCTTTAATCGCCACGGCAACCATTCAGCTGTGCAAGTCGCCTAGCTTCACCTTTGAGATGCCGCTCCTCAGAGCTCCCGCCTCACATACCAGCCCCCTGCCACAAATCCCCAACTCAGCTCCTTCAGACTAGCCAGCAGCACTTAGCAAACACCTGGTGGAGCTGAACATCAGCTGAGTTCATTACACGAGCCACTTCGCAGGGAAACGCTGGTAAAAACATTGCTAAAGGATTAATAGAGGAGCCATGTTGTGATGACTTCCTGAAGGCGGAGTTTCAAAAAGAGCAGGAGATTTTAAAGTTGACAAAGACACAATTTCAAGTCAAATTTCTCTTAAGTCATGTTTGATATATAAAGCATTTTTGAAACATCTGAAGGTAATGAAGTCATTTGCTTGTGCTATAAAACGGCACACATTATACTGTCCCTTTAAGGACAACAATGTTTTCTATCACGAGGTCCTGAGCTATAGAGCAGATCCATCTGAAAAGGAGTTTTACAGGAACACCTGCGAAGCCATTTTAAGATGACCCTTTTCTTATTATTTGCAAAATTATTATTGTAGCTTATTTGTTCATTCATATTACAGTGCCTATTTAAAGTGTTCAACCCCTGAGATGTTTTACCCTTTTGTTTTTTGTAAATCAATAGAGATCAACAACATTTGGCCCTCTTTCACAAATGCATATATACTGTATATATATATATATAGAGAGAGAGAGAGAGAGAAATGTAAAAAGATTTTAGTGGAGCTGTGGGTTAGATCCAAGAAGATGAAAAGAAAAGAAAAAACAGAGAGAAAAAGCAGATAAAAAAGCAAGCAAGCTGGGCTCTTTTGATTGATTACAGCTGTAATCTGCTCACTAAGTCATCTCCTGACATTTCTCTCTCTCCCTTTCTCTCTCTCTCCATCCCTAACAGACTCTGCGTCCATTAAAGCCCAGTCAGGAAGACACAAACCATTTATCAGCCTGTCAGCTCTTGCTGCCGGTGTTTTTTCACACAGTTAAGATTTACTCAAACCGTGGAGAGCTGGCACTGCTCTCTGATAGGCCGCCATATATCTGCTCCACACACAGGGCAGCGTGACCCTCGGAGTAAAGATTTATAAATATGTATAAATATATATATATATATAAACAATGACATGAAATAGTTTTGGGGTTTCTGTTTGGGTGAGCTCACAGCTTCATGTCTCTGCTGCCTAAAGCAGAAACTGGTGAAACTCCTCTGATCAACCTGTTCAGAAATGTGGACTGATGGCGCCATCTAGTGGACAAGCATGGAGTCTGCTTTCTTTTCAGGTATACTTTAAAAACAATATATATATATATGTTATGTCTAAATGCTCAAACTGTCAGCACTTAAATTTATTCATAAAGTACAAACTGTTTTCCATTACTACAATGAACATCCGCACTTTTGGACTTTATAGTCTCTTAAAACTAAGTTGTAATTCACAGAAGGAATAAATTAAGTACAGCTCGTCTTGGACTGTTTGTCACTTTTGGTACAATAAACCATTTTAAGATCAGATCTCTTGTTGACTGAATTTTTTTTTTTTTTTTTAAGTCAAACTTTATAACTTTAACCTTTCGTACCTCTTGTACCGACCGAACACCAACGGTACTTGAAGGTTTCCATGGGAACACGAAGGCAAACTTTCAGTCTTTCAAGAGACGAGTTTCATTGTTTTTAAATCCGTGATCTGCGAGATCATAGGTGACAAAAACAGAGGAGAAAAAGAAAACCGTGTCTTTGCCCTGACAAAAAATGTTTTCTAAAATAATGACCAAATAATTTTATTTTATGTCAGTCAACAGTCCTATGCTGTTTTACTAGTCAAGTGATTTCTGAAAGCAACTGGTATTTTTAGGGACTAAAAATACAACTATCCAGCACTTGTAATGAATACAAAAAAATGTGTACCATTTTACAGACTTTCTTCATCCAACATGGCTGAGCTTAAGCCGCTTCGCAAAACAATGGGGTACAAACACTTCCCCTATTATTGAAGGAGAAAGAAAAAAAAAAAGCTTGCTCTAAAGGTCAGGGAAAGTTGAATACATATGCACTCCACTTTTGGGTTGTATTTGTAAATCATCACTTTCTTTTCACCACACATTTCTGAATGGGCTCGTCTGTCAGAACATCCCAGCGAAGTTTGGCTTGGACAAATGACGCGATGTAAAGGTTTCAAATGCTTTTGAGGCTTCCGTTTTGAAGTTTGAACGGCGTTGGGTGCCGCTCATCTGTTCATTCAGTTGAAAAGGTGGAGAAGTGGGGAAAAAAGGTGCAAATTGATTTTTGTACAGCGAGGATAATCATTCTCTTGGAGAAAAACAAACAAAGCAAACAGTGGTATGTGCATTAGCATTTTAATTGGACAAAGCAAAGAAAAAAAAAAAAAAACATTGATTACAGTAGCAGAGTCAACAGTTATCAGGGCTGAACAACTTTCTGAACAAAAACAAACAAAATATATATATATATATATGTATATATATAGGGCTTGAAAATGTCTGTAGGCACTGCCTAATTAAAAAGTGTTTCATCAGCTAAAAGAAACCAGCTCTATAAGGCAACAGTTACGATGTAGGCCTCCCCGATCCTCTGGATGAGCGAGAGTAAAGGTTGAATCCACTCAGTTTCAATATAAAACACTGGCGTTTCAATAGATATTAAAAAAGAAAAAAAAAAAAAAATCAGCTTCGAACATAGTATTCACCTTTTAACATTTGAACTCTGTGAGATTTAAGTATGCACTGCATGGCAATGCCGTCTTATCCCTGCCAGAAAGAACTGTGTCCACTGTACCAGTGTCACGTTTAAATAGCGCCGCTCTGCTACGTACAATGTTGCCGTCGTTAACTGTTGAATTATCAAAACCGAACTGAAAGCAAAGCACCCACAGTTAACAGTAGCAATTTTTTTTTTGTGGTTGTCCTATTTTTTTTTTTTTTTTTTATATATATATACATACATTGATTCCAAATAAATCAATAGATGGTTATTTACACATGGCAAGAAAGATTTGTGGCTCAGAAAAAAAAAAAAAAAGGAGGAAGAGAAAAGGAATGCAGAGAGGAAACACTCCTTGAAAGCAAATGTGTCTGCAGAGTACGAGACAGGGGGGAAAAAAAACAAAAAAAAACCTGTGCAATATTTACCTGCCCTTACGGAGAAACAGCAGTGGCAACAATCCCTGCAATTGATTTTTAGCCAATAATAATAATAAAAAATAAAAAAATTAAAAAAATCTTAAGTCAGTTCACAAATTAGAGTGGGTTGATTCCAACGCAAGAAGAAGAAAAAATTCCACCTTTTCGTGGCCGTCAAAGAAAAGATGTGAAATGGGAGAATTTGTTGAACTTGTGGGAGAGGGCGAAAACTTTCAAAAGTTTCTTCTGTACATTTTTGTACTCATTTACAGTTAACTTAAAAAGGTAGAGTCCTGGCCAGTCTTTCCCCACCACTAGTGGGCGCTCCCCGGCTCCCGTTACCCCCCTCCCCAGCCCAGTTCCCCCCGAATGAGAATCCATTTACATTTCACAGATGTCGACCTTTCCCCTGTTAGGTTCCACATCCCGTTAAGAGTCTTTAAGTCCTGCTGCAAACCGGGAAGGCGGAGTCTAAACATGCCCCGCCCACACACAGGGCGCCGTGCAGCCAATCAAACGGGCCGCATCGCTGACAAACCTCCCGCCCTGCCCACCTATCAGTGCGTGGGGTATCCTGTGGCTCCCATACCGGGCTGGTTGGCTAGCATACTCCCATTCAATCCCTGTGTGGGCTCCATTACCCCACCGTTACTGATGGCACTCATGCCAGTCCACCCAGCACTGGCCGGTAAGTGACTGCAAAAGAAGAGGAACAGAGAGACAGAGAGAGAGGCAGAGAAAGACAAAATGCCGGCAGGTTAGAAGAGGCGAGGCGAAAGAGAGCTAAAAGGACGCTGTGCACAGGAGTTACTGGAATTTAAAATGGGCTGGAGACAGGAAGGCGAAGGTGAGGAAGGCTGGATTAATAAAAAAGAACAAAAAAAAAGAACAAAAGCTTGCAAAAACTTTAAATAGAAGTACAGAAAGAGAAGGTTTCATTGGAAGGGTGGACAAGCGGACAAAAAGCTGTAAAATGTAACCCTTAAAAGAAAAATTTATGTTTTTGAAACTTGCTTTGTCGTGACAATATGGTATGACATAATCTTTAAAAAACAAAACAAAAAAATTTATATAAAAGCCTCTATCTTCTCCCAGAATCAACTACGAACATCCAATCAGAGCCAGGAGGCGGGTCTTACTGCTGTCAATCACTTTCCATGTAGCATGAGAGTGGTTAAGTTATATTCCTCCAGCTAAGTTGTTTGTCCACCAATAGCACATTCAGCAGCGGATACATTAGGATGATTGACAGCGCCAAGACCCTCCTCCTGGCTCTGATTGCTGGTTTTTGTTTGGGAACGGGGCATTTATAGCTCTGGGAGGAGGTGGAGGAGACATTTTCTTTCCACAGATAATCCTTTTCATATTATACTGTCACAACGCATTGACGCTTTTAATAAACGCATAAACATTTTTACAGAAGTTACAAACTACAGCTTTAAAACGCCAAGCTAAATAATCCATTCCATCGCCGCCGTCCTGACAAACATGGCCTCTTATCGCACCATGAGGAAGTCTTCAGCTGGCGCGCCTCACTCAAACAAGATCAGATTAAATCCCTTCCACCGGAAAGTAAAGCCATTATTAAACGTTCAAGAGATTTTTCACTTCAAGTTTCAAGTGGAAACAGATTTTCACAGGGACTTAAAATATTTCTATTCACCTTCGAGTGGGATCAATTAATACAAGCTTAGACTTTCAGCTTCTCCTTTATTTTTGTCGGGTGCACATGGCACTGCACATAGGACATCTAAAAACACAAAACTCCATGACATTCATATTCAGACCAAGTCAGGGAAAGAAAAAAACAAAACAAAAAAACAAAACATAGCAATGAAATAAAGAAATGAATGGTATGAATGGACATAAACAACAACAACAGCTTTAAAGGACAGTCCTGACTAACAAGAATTATTTTAAACTCTCGTCAAGTTGCATGATAAATCATTTTTTTCATTTCTATTTTTAAGCTGCTTTCTTAGAATTTAGTTGTGTGGATAAAGGGGGGGGGGTGCAAAAATGGAACTGAAACATTTTTGGAATAAACGTAATGAAAGAGAAAGTGATGATCTGTCCACAGGGAGCAGGGCTACAACACGGACGTGTTCAGGTGGGTTAGATCTCAGTTCAGACGGGGGTCGAGGTTTGTGCTTGTTTCTTAATCTTCTAAAAAAACAAAAAAGGTGAGGAAGGGAAGTCAAGAGGGAGCAGGGGAAGTGTCAGGTGACACTGCTCCCTCTTGTGGCCAGGGCTGGTTCTTGCTTGAAGGTGAAGTCCTGTGGTTGCTGAAGTAGGAGAAGGTGGTGAAGAGCAGCCCCCGCTGCCCACCGTGCTACTTACTTAAAGCCCTGCTGGTTCCAGGCCTGGCCGTAGACGCCGTAGGTGGGGACCTGCCACCCGTTGGGGACGTACTGGCTGATCTGGGGCCCGTTGCCGTACCACTGGCCCCACTGGTTGTAGGGCTGGGCTGCGGCGAAGCCAATCTTGTTCTGCTTCAGGGGTTAAAAGCAGACAAGGATGTCTTGAGTACGGATTCCTGCAAACATCCACACACTTCCTACAGCAGGGTTTCTGCCAACTCAAGTTAAAAAAGACACTAATGAATGTACATTAAGACGCATACCACCACAGAAATATACAAACTTTGTCCAGACGCCTGGAAATATATTTGCATTTCTCCTTGATAGATACAAAAACAGCTAGCTAGTTAGCAATGGTATGTTAGCAGCGACTTACATGTAGCTTCAATAACCCACAAGAAAAATCTGAAAAACATAGAAGTAGCCTCCTACACAACCAACAAGCATGTTTTAATAAATAAAAAACATTGATATATACAAACTACTTCTCAGCTCAATGCTGGGAAATAGCTCATATAATCTTAGCTGAAGTGCAGTTCCACCAGGTGTTTGCCCTTTGCTGCAGGCTAGTCTGAAGGAACTGAGTAGGAGAGCTTAATGGTTGCCAGGGGAGATTCAAGAGTTTCTCAAACATGTATGACATAATCAAGGCAACACTCTGTAGATATGTTTTTGATGAAGGAATATCATAACATGACATTAAGCGGAAAAAAAGTCTATTTTACATGACACTTGCCCTTTAAATTTTATACAACCAGAGACTTGACTTGAACCTGAGAGAAACTGTGGAGGGAGCTAAAGCCTCTGGTGCTGAAAAACAGCAACAATGAGGCCGTTATAGTCTATTTAGTCTTTTTTTTCTTTCCACTCTGTTTCTCTGAAATGTTAAATGTAAACTGAAAAAGGTAACGAGAAAAAAGAAACAAAGTCGGACTATAATTGCTGAGAAGAACCTTCAGAATTAAACTTTTGATGATAATGCTGATACTGCCACCTCCTGGTGTGATGTGGATATTACAGTGTCCTGCAAACTGTAGGTGCTGTTTTTTTGTTTCTTTCTTTTTAAACCCTCACAAAAAATATCAGTTTGTAAAAATATAAAAGTGCTGAACTTGAATGCTGATATCAAATTGTGTAAAAAGATAAACTGCCAGTTTAACACCACAACAGCACGGCTCATACTTGCTAGTCCTGTCTCTGTGAATACTAGCTCGTGTCCGACATCACATACAGTGACTGATTACACAGACGTTGGCCACAATAATCGCTGCCTATGCGAAAGGAGCAAGGTAGATTTAGACCGTCCGTCCAATAAATCGTCCACTAACAGACGCTGCCCCTCTGCAGCAGCCTTACCTGGGGCATCGACACCTGCTGCATGGAGTTCATCATGTCTGGCGTCTCTTTACCCCAGTAGCACTTTACTATGTGGCCCTCGATTGAAGAACCATTGACGGAGACGATGGCATGGGCCGCTGATTCATGGGAGTTAAACCTAAACACAAAACAAAACAGGTGGCCAAATGGACGATGGAAAAGCTGTTTGGATAAGTGCTTATTCACTAAAGGTATAAAAAAATTTTTTAAAAAGATCAGAAAGGCCAAATGCTCTCAGTCGGAACAGAGACGCTGCTTTGTGTACAACTAAATCGGTCCAAGTTGCAGTAGAGACCTGAAAAACCTGTTCTAGTTCTCATTTGGAAAAGCTGTAATAAAGCAACGTCTCTCCAAGCCCGTCTGGCACGACGACGAAACTGTTTAACTCCACATACCTCACAAATGAATAGCCTTTATCTGGAAAAACTCTGACTTCCATGATCTGTCCGAATGGGGAAAAGGTCTGTCTCATCAGTTGCTCTGGAAACGGAGCAGAAAGGAGCGTTAATGACTCATATCTGGGGGTCAAAGGGTCACAAAGTAATCGTGTCTCGATAAACTGTATTCATTATTCATTGGTGAAAATTGTTTTAGTTTCAAGATGCTCCCAAAAATGTCAGTGATGTCATTTCCTCGGAAATGTTTAACTTGACGTTTTCCTGGTTTATTTTTATATTCTTGTTTCAAACAGCATTTTGTCAGGATGAGCTGATTCTATTTTATTTTCTAATAATTAATTTGATTAAACTAGTTTTTAATCGGGGATTGCGGCTCTAATGAAATGTTTCAACTCATTAATTCAAGATTGTTCAAAGACTTGCTGTAAATGGTGAAGGCTGTGGGAAGGAAAGATCTCCTGTAGCAGTCTGTATTACAACTCATTTGAAAAGGCCTCTAACTAAAGACATTGTTTTTCTACAAAAGTCTTATAAGAGACTGAAAAAGGCCCCTTACTTAAAAGAAAGGAAAAGCTATCTATTTTTAAATACCTCTTTGGACTTTAGGTATTTTTCTTACAAATTACCAACAGGAAAATCAAACAAATCTTATTTTAAGAGAAACTGCTGTACCGATTCGCTCTGCATGTTACTAAGGATCAGGATACAGTCGCAGAATTTTGTGTAATCATGATCACAGCTGATGCACCACAAATATACAATTATTGGTATTTCATAAAGACATTAGTGCGTGGAAGAGCTTCATTTTCACCAGTATTGATTTACAAATACTTAAAAAACTCAATCTGATGAGTCTTGCTCATCGAAGCTCTTCAAAAACGTGAACAGGAATGATTAAAACATCGTCTAAAAAGCATAAACTATGGAGATCACATCCACAACTTTACTCCCAGTGTGAATTACAACTAAAAAGAAAGAACTGCAGTGACGTGAACTGTGGCGTTTGCCCACCTGTGAGTCCTGTGCTGACCCCACCACAATACACGGTGCAGTTACTGGGGCTGGACTGGCTCATGACGTCATCAAAGGACAGGTGCTTGGAGTTATCTGGTGGGGCGAATGTCACACGTTACTGATAATCCGCCGGTTCAGGTGATCCGAAACGGAACAACAAAATGCACTAACTCTCATAGGTGGCCTTGGGAGCAGGGGGCTTTCTTGTGGCCCAGTTGGTCCGTATCTGTCTGCCCCCTAACCACTGACCCCCCATGTGCTGAATGGCATTCTCTGCATCCTGGAAGGAACAACAATCAGGTTATCCACTAGAGCCTAACCCTGCTTACCACAAACTTTTGTACAACAGCTTTGCTCGGCTACATTTTATTAGTTTAACAACGATGCTGACGATCTACAGCGGTAACGACGACAGAGCGGTGATTTCTTACCCATTTATTGAAGAAAGACACGAAGCCGTAGCCTTTAGATTTCCCTGTAGCCATATCTTTCACGACGCGAGCATCCCTGTTGACAAAGAACACAACCGCTTAACAAAACTGTATGTGGAACATTACTTCTTTGTTGTAACAACGCTTCTTGGCAATAAAAGCTCATTTTCAGCAAATGGTGCAGCATCAGTGGGTGGAGCAGCAGACAATGAGGGCTGCGCCGGTTACAAACCTCCACGGCTCAATCTGCTCCGACTCTTCTTGGCTTTTATTTGCTGGGTTAGATTGAAGTTTGAAGGGGGAGTGTCGTGTGTTTTCCACATAATGCATTCGTTATGTGGAAAATTAGACATGGTGTCATAAGTAACCATGCAACATTTCACTTCCCTTCATTTGTTACAGAAAAGCTGTACACATCAAATATAACTTAAAAGAAACTGTACTTCCTATTTTAACTTTGTCTCTTTAAGAAGCTTCGCCTTCAGGAAGTCATCACAACATGGCTCCTCTATTAATCCTTTAACAATGTTTCTGCCAGCGTTGCTCTGAGAACTAATGCACTCAGGAGATTTCCAGTTCCTCCAGATATTTGCTCATTTTTCCTGGCTAGTCTGAAGGGGCTGGTTGGGGAAAGGCTGACCTGGAAGGTCATTCCAGCCTCTTTGATGCCAAATTATGGAGATAATCGCTGATAAAACTCCCTTTGTGAGTCACTTTGGTCCCTGAGAGCAGAGATAAACGATTGGCACTGACTGCAAAATCTCATTCCTGTGTTTCTCAGCACTGAGACTTCCTCTAATGATGACCGACCTTCTTGTTTTTCCAGTTAGGCAGATGCTAATCTACACCATCGCACTGCCTGCGTTATGAGACGTTCGTCTTATAACGTAGGTTTTTAATGGGAACAAGGCACATTCTGAACTCCTTTCCCTTACAAGTGTGACATCAGTTACTGGTGGAGTAAACTGGCTTTCCAAAGGCTACAAGGTTCATCACAAACCCAACCAATTTATATGAAATCCCCAAATCTACCAAGAAGAGTGATCAAATATATAAAGATAAGTGCTCAAGGTGCAACCAGCTGACCAGTATTCCAGTATTTGTGAGGGTTGATGTATAAATTTGAGTAAAGGCCTGTCATGATTACGAATCCAAAAAATGATTGTGATAACTGACAATATTGCTGTTTTGAGACTATTTTTAAGTAATGCAATAATAATGGTACAACAACAAAAGGTTTGCCCGCTCAAAGATCAATAAACTTTAATTTTGTAAACATTTAACACTGGAACTGGAAGCTTTCTGGCGTTAGAGGAGTGTGTCCCTCATTTACAATCCATTTCTATAAAACCCACAATCTACTTACGATATCCTGCCAAAAGGGGCGAAGGCAGCTTTGACGTCTTCTGTTGTTATTTCTGGACTGAGGTCTCCGACGAAGACATGAAAGTGATCTGGAAGGGCAAAACGGTTTAGAGGTCGGTCCTTCTAACGTCCACACAGGTCAAATTTCTCCGCAGAACATAAATACTAGATAATCTGGTCACAACAAAACAAATGTTTTGTTCTACTTACTACTTGTGTCTTTTTTCTGGCTGGATGGTGTCGTGGCCCAGTTGACTTTGACCTCCTGCAGACAGCAGAGAGCACAAGGCGGGGCGTGTTTAAATAAAATAAAACCGAAATAAATGACATTACATTAAAGGTGGACAAAAAAACAATTTCATTTGAGCACGCCTAGGAACTTTAAGAAGCTCTTTGCAGAATAAAATGTTAACCGTCTACTTAACAACTCATATTACACCAAAATCATTTTTGGACAGATCCAACCTGACAGGTTCGGATGCAGCACTCATCATTCAAACAAACAGAGCAGATTCACACGTTCTGTATGACGCATCTAGATTTCATTTCTCTTTTGGAAAGCCCACAGACCCGACTCCCCAACCCCACTCACCCTGTAGATACGATAGCTTACCTTACCCAATATTTTCCTTCCATTCATGGCCGCCAATGAGGCAGCAGCATGCCTGTGATCATAGAACTCCACAAAGCAGTACGGATCATTTCCAGCCGTCTGTCAATAGTAAAATAATACTAATCATAAGTTAACAGTTTAATTATGCGTGAAACACACCACCACACAGCTGCCTGGTGTGTCAGTGATGAGTTCATACTAGAGATGCACCAAGAAATCAGCCGCTGACAGAAAACTATCAATTTGACCCTGAATGGTGATCAACCCGTCAGAATTTTATTTATTTATTTTTTTATCCTTATTGTTTTTCCAAGCAGTAAATGCATCACACCAACGCTGCACCGATAACTCTACTCAGTGTAGAAGTTTTAACTGTGAGACAGGATTAATTATTTTCAGTGTCAGCAGCTGTGTTTTTTCCATTAAACTTAGAATTGCACCATTTGACGTTTGGAAAACGGATTTGCTTCACGGAAACGCGGCAATTCAAGACAAACTCATATTTCTCAATATAAATATAAAGTTTTGGCGTTAGAATAAGGTGGGTGTTTTTTTGTTTGCTTGGGGGTTTTTTACGTAAACTGTTTAAAGGAAACACTGAAATTGTGGGGTTTTATATAACTTTGGGAGAATATTAACAAGGTTCTGTTTGGAAACAAAGCTGGTGATTTATTTGAATTGGAGGGAGATAGCAGCTGATAAAAGGAAACGGGAATGTGCTGCAACACAGGTGCTCCGTTTTATCAATTTGAAAGGAACGGTCCCGTGTGTCACAAAACAAATAGCATTCAGGATCTTGGCAGTGTTTTGGAAACCTCGCGGCTGAGCGTCCACCAGCTCAATAGGAAATACAACACTGAGAATTAAGCTTACAGTTAGCGAGGCTAACCACGGCTATAAGAAATCAAATGGAGAGCTGTGTGACACCAGCACACATCGGGTGATTGTTCCCTCTGCTCCACATACCAGTAATGACTCATTGCTGAAATCAGTAATAGTTGTAATATATGTGTATAATAGCCTGAACGGTTTTTCCTGTATTTTGATACGCAGAGAGACAGTTTTGTGCTTGTATAAAAGAATGATTTATTTCATAATAAGCATTATGTAATTGTTAAGTCTTAACTTATCAGGAGTTGAAAACAATGGTGTGTTAAATGAAACGGAATGGGCTAAAAATCGGTATCAACGTCGCAAAAAACGTCAAAGTCGGAAATCAGGTGCACCTCTAGTATTTGATGTTTTATGGGCATCATGTGAGCAACACTCTGGACAGGAGATCTCAACACACGGGAGGGAGGGAAAAAAGTCGCTTACATCGTTGATCATTTTACAGCTCTTACAAGGTCCTATCTGTTGGAAGACCTGTAGAATGAGGGGCTCGGTGACATCCCTGGACAGATTTCCTACGTACCTACAAGCAGAGACAGAGAGATGGGCGAACTGAGTCCCTGACAAACAGGAAGTGGCACGCAAACAAAGGCTAGTTCGCCGGGGTAGCCACAGACACGGCAATTCCTAATATATATATAAAAAAAAAAAGAACAATAACAAAAAAAATGGGGCGATATTAAACTGAACATTAGTCGATGTTTCCACAAGCGACTGGTGAAACGGTCACCCCGGCAGTCGGGGGTGTCCGGTGCGGTCTGCGAGCGCGTTGACGTGGCTCGTCTGCCAGCTAGCTAGGCTAAAGATCTGGCTAACCGGCTCAAACAGGCCTCGGGTTAAGTTGAGGCTCAAACTATACTTTCTAAAATCTCCGTACAGTCCACACACGTCTTATATGCCCTCTCCAGGCACCACGGTGGATGTAAACATTGATATGTTTTAAATAACTAAAATAAAACGATGTCCCATCTCCAGCTAATCGCAGCAGTGCCTAGCTAGCCACTCAGTTTCGATTTAAAGTGAGTTGCCGATCCGTTTATTTACACTTGAAAATGAAATTTTAATTGTGTGCGCCGAAAAACTGTAGTTTGCGACTTTTTGTATGGCATGCCTGATGTGAGATAATACACAAAGCAAAAGAAGATATTGCCAGTCGAATGACAAAGGTTTACAGCTTCCTAATTGTAACAACGTGGAAACATTTTGCAGTAACTAGACGCAGCCTGAGCATTCCAGGACATAGACAAGGCCACAGTTACTCACAGGGTTCTGGGTTGTTCGTCGTCCATCGTCGGGGTTCAGTGGTCGAGTCCTCGGAGGGGGCTTTATTCCAACAGGTCTGGACCGAACCCGAGAGACCAGGAGCACCGGGGCTATACCTTCCGTTCGATGAGAAATCCGTCTCCGACTCAGGTCTCCCACACGCAGCATACAGCCCCCTCTCCGTTTGAGGCAAACAATAGGAAGTTGAAGATGGCGGAGAAACGGCGTCAGCAGCGTCAGCCCGGCAGCGCGCTGAAGTGAAGCTAAAATCAAACGCTCCTTCACCTATACAAAGATGCGCCTTCCCTCGTCATCTGTTCGGCGGCCACTGTAATTTCTCACCCTGTTACCACTCACAAGATGAAACTGTGTAATTAATTGTTTCCCATAATTTATGGTGATTTGTTATTTTTTATATGTACATACAAAAAAGGCGCTTTCAAGTCACGGTTGTTGGATTTGTGTGTCCTGTCCATATTTTTCGAAATGAAGGGTTTCCTGCAACAGAGCAAAACCAGGATTCTAACTAAAAAATAAATAAAAATAAAGAAACAGAAAAACACGTGCGCCGCCCGGGAATCGAACCCGGGTCGCAAGAATGGGAATCTTGCATGATACCACTACACCAGCGGCGCCGTCTGTTTCGTCTTCGCCACAGAGAGTATCAATTCTCAACATCCGGATCATTGCTTAATCTTATTATAGAGCTGATACATTATAACTTTTTCAATTTTAACAAAAATTTTGGAGAACTATTCATCTAATATGGTTATTAAAATAACCTAATAGCTGTCCGCATTGTTCTTGATTGATCAACTGGTTTTCATGTGTATTGTGCATGTTTGCCAGGGTTATTATGTAGAGTCCTGTAATTTTAGGAACTCTATCAATTGCAATTGAAATTTTGACTTAATATCATTAATCTTAAACTATGTCTATCTATCTTTGCAGAAGAAATATAATCATCCCTGCTCCATGATAATACCACTGAAACCAGTGCAATGTTTGCAGTGTGCATGTATTAGATTTTTCGCCCACACACAATACTTTGCATGTGGTTTCATCTAATTGGGGCCCTGCCATAGCAATGCATAAGGAGGCAGTGACAAAGTCACTGACTCCATGCATTGCATGGCAGGCACCTATTAATCTACACCCAATAGAATGTCTATTTATTTATTTATTTATTTATTTATTTATTTATTTATTTATTTATTTTTCTTCCGTCAACCGGAATGCGGCTCGTACCGCTGCGTGCCCACCCACAAAAGTGGTATCAAAACGTGCGGCTCGGCGCCGGGAGGGGAGCTATTACTTTTGGTGGGATTCGGAGTTACGATAAAAAAGTAAAAAGCGAAAAACGATCAAAAATTTTTGTCAGTTAAAAACTGCCAAAACTAGAGTGTAACTGACGATTCGTTAGAGTGTGGGAAGCAGTGCGATTCTGACCCCAAATAAATTTTGAAATCGCCGTCACGCCCACAAATATCGCCCTATCGGTATGAAACTCGGTCACGACATCGATACGCATGCCTGCTCCGGTGAAATGTTTTCGAAATTTTCCTAGGGCTTACGGTTTTCTGTCAAGGTGCTTCAGAGCGAAGTCATGCGACAGGATTTTCACACGCTCAGCCAGGTTCACTTCCATGTATTTCTGAAAAATGTCAGACCCCAGCGCACACCATTTTTATCTCGTCGCTGTTATTACTGTGAGTGATGTACAAATATGAATCGCGGGACTATCGGAGACGAAAGATAGGGCTCTGAAACGCTTCAAACGGTTTTCCGATACGTATCACGGTTTTCGAATGAGAAGGAGTTGTTCGGACTGCTTTTTTCATTCAAACTGACTGAGGTGTTTCACAAAGATAGAATTCTTTCTCCACCATTCTGTCTCACACACATCACAGGTGGCAGGCAGAGAATCATTTACCATAGCAACGGAACAGAGGAGGGCCAGCTGATTAGGACTACAAATACGCATCACTGTAGTTTTTACTATGGCAGAGCTCTGAGGAAGGAGTTGGCCTTTAGAACTACTTGTGTTTTGGGCATTTTATAACTGATTTAAACCAACCATTATTAGAAATGGAGTTAGTATGGCAAATAAATAAATTAATAAATAAATAAATTAAGCTTAATGAAAATTTCAAAATAAAAGCCTTAAGATTCCTTTCTGGCTCATGCGTATTTGACTGAAAATGGCTGCCTCTAACTGATAGAATTATGTCTCCCTCTGTCTGACTCACAGCTGGCAGAGAATCCATTACCATAGCAACGGAACAGAGGAGGGCCAGCTGATTAGGACTACAAACACGCATCACTGTAGTTTTTACTATGGCTGAGCTCTGAGGAAGTCGTTGGCCTTTAGAACTACTTGTGTTTTGGGCATTTTATAACTGATTTCAACCAACCATTGTTACACATGGGATTAGTCCTCATTAATTTTAATTAAACTGAATCAAATTAAGTTTAATTAACATTTCAAAATAAAAGCCTTGACAATTTTTATATCAATTGCTGTTTTGGGCATTTTATAACTGATTTAACCCAATCACTCTTACTCATGTGATTAGATCGGACATTTAAAACGTGGCTTACTGAAAATTTCAAAATAAAAGCCTTAAGATTCCTTTCTGGCTTATGCCTATATTAGTGAAAATGGCTGCCTCAAACTGATAGAATTCTGTCTCCCCATGTCTGACTCACAGCTGGCAGAAGATCCATTACCATAGCAACGGAACACACCAGGGCCAAGCTGCTGAGTAGGACTACATAAACGCATCACTGTAGTTTTTACTATGGCAGAGCTCTGAGGACTGAGCTGGCCTTTAAAACTACTTGTGTTTTGGGCATTTTATAACTGATTTTAACCAACCATTGTTAAACATGGAATTAGTATGTAAATTTTAAATTAAGCTTCATGAAAATTTCAAAAATAAAAGCTTGAATATTTCTCTCAGGCCTTTCAGAAAAACTTAGTGATTCAAGCATTTAGAAGTAAGTCTGTCCTTGTGTGTCACACTGACATGACAGTTGACCTCCTCATTAGAACTACAATTCCTGAAGGTCAGAACTACAACATGGCAGAACTGCTGGCCTTTAGAATTACATTGTGTTTGGGCATTTTATAACTGATTTAAACCAAGCATTGTTAATCATGGTATTAGTTTAGATATTTGAAATGAAGCTTACTGAAAATTTCAAAATAAAAGCCTTAAGATCCATCTGTAGCTAATGCAGCGCTAATGCTAAGCATTAGCCTTTTACCTTAAATGAGGTATTAGCTATTTCCCTTACTTATTACCCATGTTTAGTGTACTGAATGGAGTAAGTCATGCTTGTGACTCTCCACAAGCTATTGATTACATTGCAGCTTTCTTTAGCATTGATGCTAATGTTTAGCATCAGAACGCTGGCTTCAAACCGACGGGCACACTTTGGCAGGGCCCCGGTTAAATTTCTTCAGGAATTTTCTAGTCTTAGAATATTCTTCCACATGTTTTCTGTAGTACTTTTATGGAAAACCTTCAATGGTTTCTTTCTGAAAGGCTAAATCTACAGGGTGCATGGCTGATTGTTATCCTGTCAGAAAATTCTTTCCAGTTAATATATTTTGTGTAGGTTACATTGTAAACGGGTTATGAACAAATTGGACAAGTAATCTTTCTTAAATTCAAAATTAAGTGGTTGCTATTGGAGATGGCTTGATATCCTGAGTCGATGCATACATCTTTGTAAACAAACCTCGACTGCGCCCTTTTAGCAGTCAGAAAAGTCCATCCACTGAGATGAAAACATGAACAAATTTTATGTTGGAAAACAGAAATTTGAAAACAAATGTGCAAATTATTGCACATATTTTTCCGAAATAATTACTATTTCCCTAAAAGTAGTTATTCGTTTTAGCGACTATTTTTTTTCTGTCCAGCAGATGGCGGTGACGCGCCTTCCGGTCAGTTTGTTCGCCGCACCTCACGCCATGCCGGGTGGGAAAATAAAAGTCAAGAAGAAGAAAGGGGGTTGGGAACAGAAAGCACGCGAAGAAGAGCCAGGCGTTGGAGTTGTAAACATGGCTTCTTCCGTCGGCTGTCAGCATTATGTACGCAGTTGCCTCTTGAAAGTGAGTACATTTTAGAGAAAAAATATTTCTGTTACGCGGAGCAAAAGAGAAACCTCTCGAGTGGAAACTTGGTTGTCTAGTTATCTTCTGTTCGAACAGCTCAGCGCTGTCCTGTCAGTCATTCCAACGTTGCTGGACTGTAACAATGCTATTACATAACGTTTTAGTGACGTATCAGTTATTGAATCGTTTACAATGCCATAAAGTTTCACTGCAAGCAAAGACCTTTAAAGAAGTCATTCATTGTCTCATAAGCATACTGGTGCTAACTGCTACGTTAGCTTAGCAGCCATGTGTACCTCTTTTTTTTTTTTTTTTTTTTTTTTTTACCCAGCTTTACCATTGGATTGTATTTATTCTTGAACACTTTGCTTCAAACAGCTAGCTTGCACCAAGATGCACTGGAGGCATTATACAAGTAAATATGACGTAGTAACTAGAATAGAGTAACTGTACAAAATCAGTAAACAAGCTGTCAAAATGTGTGTATCCAACTCAATCAGAGCAGATAAATTCTTTTAAAGAAGTTGTGTTTTCTGGAGATTTGTTAAGTTTATTTCCCTCTTCCTGGGTATATTTCAGACTGTTCTGGAAATACATATGTTTCAGTCTGTACTTTGATACTTGTAAACATTGTTGGTTTATAAGGCCTGCGAGATGCAGTATTACCATCCACGAGGACTCTTTTAAACTGATCACATTTTCATGTTCAATTCTAAAATAAAGCAAATGCAAGGAGGCTAAAATGGCCTCCTTGCTGTTTCGTCGTGGTAACAAGGTGAGTGGGAGAAATTTAAAGCTGAGACGGATCCAGGCCAAATGAACACATTTATTCTAAATCTGTGGAATTTGATCCGAGTACTTTCATTCATTCATTCATTCATTCATCCATTCATTCATTCATCCATTCATCCATCCATCAGTTTTCCCAACCATCCTTACAGTATCTGTTTTTAGAAGTTCCATATCGTCCCCTTCCTAAAATAATCACCTAAGTCATTTTTTGCCAAAAGTTTTTTTCTTTTTATCTTTTTTTTTGTCAAGAAAGATGCAGTGATTTTTGTTTTGTTTTGTTTTGTTTTTGCAAAAATCACGTTTGCAAAAAAAAAAAAATAGACATTACTTTAGGACGGTGATGATGGTAAAGCCTGATATCACAGACTGCTTTTCTACAAATATAGACCGTGGAAATTTTTATATTTATGCTTAAAATTGGATAGTAGAACTGATAACTCTGCAAATTTAAGACAGAAATTTCACAAAATTTGACTTGAATATTGTAGGAATCCTCTCCCTAGACTTATTTGAGTCATAAATAACTCTAGCAAAAGCAAGGTTTTTGGCTAATGGACAGAAGAAACAAGCGAAAAGACCAACATTAATATTTTAGCCACTCAAGACATCCACAATTGAAAATACACAGACTTCTGTTTTCGTTCTTGTTTTCCACTCAAGACGGTATGTCTTTAACTTAACCTAATCAGAGGTTTTAGCTTGTACGGGCAAATCAGCTGGCAAATCAGCCGGCAAATCCTCAGTGTAGTAACAGGTTGATGTGTCTCCGTCCCGCAGGCTCCGTGCTGTGGGAAACTGTACGTGTGTCGGCTCTGCCACGATGCAGAGGAGAACCACCAGATGGACCGCTTCAAAGTCCAGGAGGTTCTGTGCTCCGAGTGTGAAACCCTGCAGAAGGTAACGGGGATAATAAAAAACAACAAGATGAGGTTCAGGCACGGCTGTGGCAAAGTGTTTCAGCTGTGAGGCTAGAAAGGAAGTTCAGAGTTTCTAATCATAATAAGGATGATTAGAAGATGTTTAGTTATCAGCTGTTTTTGACAGAAACAAAACAGTTCCCTCGAAATAAAAGTAGTTCACATGTACATTGGGCTTGTCAGAGGTTTATTATCGCTTATTATCAGTATGAATGCTATTATATTTTGCTTTTAATGATTAATTCAATCTAAGTGGATTCCAGGTTTGGAAAATAGTACAGCCATCATGGAGGATCACGGCAGGGCTAAGAAAGAAAAAACAATCATGAGAATCAAGTCATAATATTGCAAGAACAAAATCCTGATGATAAGACAATGAAGTCGTATAACAATGAGGTTGAAAATATGAGAATAAACTTGTAAAAAAGTAGTAATAATACAAGAAAAAAATGCAGTGTGGGGAAAAAATGTAACACTATAAGAATAAAGTCCTAACGGTACCAGAGTAAAGTAGTAATATCAGGAGAATGAATATGTAATTTTTTAAAACCCTACACAAAAAGCAAACTGAGGAAATCAAATGAGGAAATCTTGTGAAGTTATGCTTTTGGTGTCGGTTTTACAAATGGGACACACTAAATATTTTAATCAGCAACAAATTGTTATTATCAGTAGCAGGACTTTAAAAACGATCAAAACGGAAAAAAAAAAAAAAAAAAAAAAAACAGACAACTTTACAGATCTTTAAAGCACTTGACCGAACTGCTAATGGAACAAAAAGGAAAAAAAACAGGTGGGAAGGATCTTGAAATTAGTTTAGAACTTTTTGGAATTCCAGAAGCAACACAGGAGGGCAAAGAGACTGCTCTTTTACTTGTTCTCTGAAGTGACATGCAGCGTTTTTAATTTCAGTCAGACGTCTTCATACACCCATTTGCTTCCTGTGACTCAAGGAAGTAGATTTGTATCACAATTAGCTCAAGTCATAAAATAAAAGGGGGGGACAAAGGTAATATGTTGGTTTCTGTTCCTCCAGGCTCAGAAGAACTGTCAGCAGTGTCATGTGCAGTTTGGGGAGTATTACTGTGATATCTGTCACCTCTTTGACAAGGATAAGAAGCAGTACCACTGTCAGCCTTGTGGGATATGCAGGTGAGTGTTTGTGGAAACAGGCAGGAACTCTGTGATAGATTTGGAAACGATCAACAGAAATACAGAATCACTATATTCTTAATGGATTTGTGGCAAACAGGAGACTTAACATTTATTGCGAGATCATAATCCCACCATATTGTGGTATTATTGTAATGCTTTAGCTATTTTTCTTTCCACATGATATGTTACAGAGGTAAAAAGATACAGTCAAATCTGTCAAAAACATTCAACTTAAAGTTGTGATGCAGGCACTTCAGAAACTCTGGACTTTCAGAGACAAACACTTTGTCTTTTTTCTTTCGCAGGATTGGGCCCAGAGACAAATACTTTCACTGTCAGAAGTGCAATTTGTGCTTAGCCCAGGACCTGCGAGGAAACCACAAGGTGATTGTTATGAATCTGCAGCTTTGCATTTCCTCCCCTGGCTGCTTTGATTTACGGCTTATCCTCCTCATTTCAGTGTGTCGAGAACGTATCAAGGCAGAACTGCCCAGTGTGTATGGAGGTAATCACACACACTCACCTGTCTAGTTTTAATGTATATTTTTGTTTACATTATTTTATTTATTTATTTATTTAGATTCACTCTTTGCATCTGAAATATTTTCTTTGATTAATAAGGATATTCACACATCCCGGATTGGTGCTCATGTTCTTCCTTGCGGCCATCTTTTACACAAGTAAGCCTGGCTTCTAGCGCGCGTTTCGCCAGCCCTCCTTTTATCAGAGCGAGCAGAGAACGCGTCGCTACAATGGAAACATCTGTGTTACTGTTTATGTTCAGACTCTGTGATTGCGAATCTGTCATGACCTGTCATTTGGCTTTTGTCTTTTTTCACAGGACCTGCTTTGATGCCATGCTCAGTAAACGGTGAGTGGGAATGAATCCTTTTTGTTTCTGGTGACATTAGTTAGATGAAATGTGCTCTTAAGTTACTGCTGTCTACATTCAGCTGTTAATTTAATATCATCAGCAGTTTTTTTATTATTCTGAATAATCCTGGAGCAATTTTTTTCCCCTTCACTTCTGTCTAAAGTTAAACTGACAAACATTGTTGTCCGTTTTGTCTCGAGTAAAATATCAGACCTGTGAGTGTGTACGTACAGATCTACTGAAGTGCTTCAGCGTGCTGAATGCATGCGTGTGTGTGTGTGTGCTTGTTTCAGCACGTACCGCTGCCCTCTCTGCATGCATTCTGCCTTGAACATGGACGAACACTGGGAAATGATGGACAAAGAGATCGCTCAGACACCAATGCCCGCTGAGTACAAGGATGCCACAGTCAAAGTAAGACCTCACTAACTGCATTCAAAGAAGTTTTAGAAAAATGCATCAATCACGACAGGAAATTATATTTGTTGTCCGGCCTGCCATCTCACAAAGAGAAATGGTGCGCTCGAACAAGACTCGCTCTTTCAAATTTAACCCCGGTCCTTTTTTTTTAATCCAGGTTATTTGTAACGACTGCCAGGCCCACTGCACCGTGCCTTTCCATGTGTTGGGGATGAAATGCGCTGAATGTGGCTCCTACAACACAGCGCAGGATGGAGGACTCATGCAGCAGCAGCATCAGCAGCAGCATCAGCAGCAGCATCAGCAGCAGGAGCCGCAGCAGCAGCATCAGGAGCCGCAGCAGCAGCACAGCAAGAGGAGCAGCAGCAGCAAGAGGAGCAGCTGCAGCAAGAGGAGCAGCTGCAGCAAGAGGAGCAGCTGCAGCTGCAGCCCTCAGACCTGCACTCGGAGAACGAGCCGGAGCCGCAGGACCAACTCGAATCCCAGATGCCACATTAAAAGCCAGGAGTCAGTGACTTTCCCACATTTGACATTTGATTGATGAACTTTATATTAATATAAAAACAAGTGAACCCATTCATTTCCCTCAACATGAAAGATGGAGGAATTGTTGAATCTCACATTGACACTGACAGACGGTTTGCAGTCACAGACCTGAATGCTTTTAAACTGTAGTAAACTGGGGCTTAATACAACCGGCTGAAAACAGCTGATTTTGTGCCATATTCCCTGGTTAAAAAAAAAACAAACAAAAAAAAACAGACTTGTAATTTGTATAGTGCATGTCATGTGAAATTTTTCAGAAGATCTGGAGTTTTGGAAAATGCCTAATAAAAACAGAAATGGGTATGCAGCACATTGTTGCTTTATCATAGGGGCTTGTTAAAAAAAAAAAATAGCTGTTTTCATCTTTTTGTTCTTGTAGGCATTATTGAAAAGCTTGGCTTAAAGCATCATTAATTCTGTCTAAAAATGCAGTTTTATGAAGATAAAACTCTCGTCTTTGAAAAAAAAGGTAATCTCGACAAGTAGCTTCATTTTTCTTTGGTTATTGTCTTTAAGTGGGTTGTATGAAGTACACCTGAGTCATCTTACCAGGAAACAGTCATCAGGTCACTGTGTTTACCAAAACACTCAGTCGGTGTGTGACTGTCATAATACGATGACCTTCAATAAAATTGTTAGACTTTTTGTTTACTGACACAGAAACGTGCGACATACCCAACAGCTTTTATTCACAGGAAAGAAAAACAAAAATACTTGGTTTTGCAGCCGGCTAGTCAGCAGTGTGCAGCAACAGGTGAGGGAGGGGCTCTGTTCTCCAGACAGGTGGGGAAAACATTTGTCACTACAAAACAACATATGGCAATAAATGGTTTTAAAAATCCGAAGCAGAAAGTGAAAAATGAATGCAATTCAAACCAGGGCAATGTTGAAAGCAACCCTGACCAAATGCCTCATGCTGTGAATAATTATATGTCCTTGAGCTTCTAAAAATATTGAACAAATTGGCCAGGAGTCTCATTCTCACATGTTGAACACCCCCCCACAAAAAATACAGTCTAAAGGAGTAATTAGGATGGTGACTCCATGACTATCAACCGTTCAGCGGTAACATGTTTTAGTAGCTATTGCGTCTACGCGTAATTGTCTAAGTAAGAAAATATAAACAGATAGTGTAAAAAACAATTCAGTTTTTCTTCCATGTTTTCAGAAAGATTTGAGAATTCTTTGGCTTTCCAGTGAGAAGTCGCTTTCAACACAACCCCACTGAAATCCTTTAAACCCGTGCTCGACTTCAAGGTTATTCGTGTTAATGAATGGGGAAACCAGTTCTGGTCCCGACATGCTAATGGATTGTTAATAAATTCCCACTGGTTCAATCGTAAAATCGGACACGACGTTCATAAACAAGGATGCCATACCTCATAGGGGTATCATTTATCATATCATTTATCAGATATCGTGGTAAGATTCTTGATTTTTCTCCTAAAAAAAATTGATACATTTTGGGGTGATTAAATTCAGTTACAATGTGAAGTATAGTAATTCAAATTACATTTATTTCTGCGTCTGCTGCCCTGAAGCCCAACAGATGAGTCTGTTTTTTCAAGCGCAGTATTTGTGTTGGTGGGACTATGTCATTCCTTACAATGAAATAATAAATATTTCCTAATGTCGCCTTCATTGTTATCGCGGTAATACCGCTAAAATATCGTGATGACACTTCAAGTGCATGTGGCCTCATTCCTCATATGCTGTCTCCTCGAGGTGGCGCCGGCTCGGCGGTGAAACAATCCAAACAGGCAGCAGGGGTGTCTGTGGGGATGGTGGAGGGCGTGTCCTTGGAAACCGGCAGAGGTGTGGGCGTGAGGACCTGGAAAGGAGCGCGTGGGCTGGCTTCCCGCTGGAGGCCCTCGTGCGCTTCGGCGCCTTTTGGGTTCGTCGTGATTATCGCCATGCCAGCGTCCGGAGCTGCGCCGAGATCGCTGTCCGTGTGGAGAGCAGTCTGACCCTGCAGGGGGTCTATGTCTGTGGAGGTCTGTGGGTCCTCGGGCGCCGCCGGTGCTCCGGAGTCGGTGGTGGACGGAGAAAGACTGGAGTCCAGCGGCTCCGTCTGCAGGCCTGGGTCTGTTAGCGCCGGTTGTGAGGGTCCGAGCTGGACGTCGGTCTCCTCCGACGACATCGACTCACTGGACTCAGATGATTTTGAGGAATCGTCTTCCACATGTAGGCAAACCTGTTAAAAAAAAGGGGGAGAGGGATCATTGGCCTATTTATTAAAGCTGCATTATGTAACTTTTATTTAAAAAGACAAACACACACAAAAAAAAAACTTCTATAAATATATATAATGTCATATAGTGTAAAAAAAAACGGCGCTCCTTTACCTTCTGCCAGTGCTCCTACGCTGACTAGAAACAACCAATCAGAGGCAGAAGGCGGGTCTTAGTACTGCCAATCACCCTGCTCCTCCTCTCTGCTGGACTAGTTAACATAGCCATTAATGACATGGAACTTTTTTCCTGTATCTGTAAGTTGTTTCTCAACCACTTGCACATACATAAGTTGATTGACAGCACTAAGACCCTCTGCACGACTCCGATTGGTTGATTTTGACCAGTAGCAGTGTATTTTTGCAGACTTTTATAGCAGATGTAGGAGCTTGATTTATTTTTATTTGATTTTTTTCACAGATTATCTGTGTCATACTGCACTGTCACGACACGGTGACAGTTGAAATAAATATGGTGGAGAAAAAAACTTTTTGGGTTTTAAATATAAAAGTTACATACTGCACCTTTAAGTAGTAAAAGGAAGTGAGAGAAGTGGAGCTACTCACCGGTTTAGCTGTCACCAACGTCACCATAAGGGCTGCCCAAAATGTGGCCCCTGTAACTTCCATTGTCCTCTCTGCTATATTTGAAGAACAGGTAAGTAAGTGGATGCAGGTCATCAGTTTACAGCTCATCAACTACATTCATCTCATTTTATTTCCAGGCTCTTGACACATTTGAACAGTTCATATTTCAGGATGAAGTGGTTCCCAACATAGAGACTGTTTGTTCCACAAGCTTCCGGTTTATAACAGGTTCAAAATGTTGACGGCTTTTTGGGATGTTCTTGAACATTCTGACTAATTTCCTTTCATTTGGTTTCAACCTGTACACAAAACTGGTTTTGGAATTCTTCAGCCATATTTGTTTACCTGGGAAAAAAAAAAAGAACTGTCCAAGCAAATCATTCAAACCCCTAAAAGTAAAGACATCAATTCTGATGAGGAATGCGTGTCTCCTAATACACATTGCACTGTGACATACAAAAGGTAATCCTCTTTTCAGGCTTACCTCAGCAGTACCTCCAAGACGATGTGCGCCTCTTCTGAGTCCAGAATGAACTAAATATTTGAGATGGGCCTGTTTTTATACGGCTGTTTACATGTGTGGGGGCTACGCAGCAGCAATCCATCATCCGGAGGGGAGAACAAAAAGCCCTTATTATATTGTAGATAAACTCTCAAACTATAAAAGCTGAATCATTTAACACCCACACATGAACTGAAATTAAAGCATTTAAAATTCTTACTGGAAAATGAGAGAATGAGCGCACCAGAAGTGGCCTCGCAGCCAAAGTAAACACGATTTGTGGTTTTTGTGTAAACAATAGGAAGAATTTGGGTCCAGACTTTAAATAACATCTAGATTCTGGGCTGAACAATGCACTGGGGTGCCATGGAGATGATGTTTGCAACAAAAATACATGCAAACACAAAAAAAGACATTCAAACAACCTCACTGTGGAACAGCTTTCACACAAAGCTTTCCAAAGCTTTCACTAACCATCAGAATCTGCTGCCATCACCGACTGCATGTTCCCTCGTAACTTCAGCTTTCCTCTGGTAGAGTTGGAGGATGTTGTGCTTAAATTTTAAAAGCCGTCAGCTTCTTAGTATTCAGATGCTGAGTACCTTGTACCCACCGCTAGGTATACCTTGAACCACCTTTTATGGCATACATTTAGGGCAAACTTAGGTCCATATTGACATGCAGTTCCTGCTCAATGTTCATGATTTGGTAGAGTGCTGGCTTTGAAAATTGGTTGGATATGTTCCAAGCTTTATGACATGGACCTTTTCCTGACTGGAAGTAGCCAACAAAAGACTGAAACTTTGCCAAAGGGATAAACAATGTTATTTAAGCAGGGTGTGGCATTTAATTATAAGGGGGCCAAAAAAAAAAAAAAAAAAAAAAAATCCCCTACCCTGTCAAGCAGGAATGAAGTATGCTTATGCAGAATTGTCAGAACAAATTATCTTCCAGTCATCAAATCTGGCTTTGCTTCCTGTTAGCTGACAGCTTTCAGTGTGAGCTTCTGCTCTTCAGGGTCAAGGTTTGACATGAGTAGTTTCAGCTTGTAAAATGTCAGCAAGTACTGCACCCCAGTTCTCTGTCCGTTTGTTCTTGAAGTGAACAGGAGGTGTAAAGCTTTGGTTCACTTGAAATTAAAGTAAAATCTTAGGCGGGTTGGCGCCGCGTTTGACTGCAGAGATTCTCGCCCTCGTTCCGCATTTCAGAGCTTCTTAGGTCACACAAGTTACTTGTGGGGTTCTCCACATGCGTTTAAGGACTCTAGAACGGCAACATTTTAGTATGACAATTTACCTTTTCACAAATTGAAATTCATATTTTAATTAACCAAAGCCCTTAGGAAAACCCTCAGATAATTCACCGAGTTGCCAATTGCACCACATCCTCATGCACATCTGAGCAGCGGAGACACTGCCAAATAATTGGGTGTCCTTTTTTTTTTTTTTTTTTTGCACAAAGTGTTTTAAATATCAAAGACACCTCAAGCCAAATGAAAATGCAAGCTCTTTATTAAAAAAAAAAAATTTTTATGAATTAATCCACAGAAGTTCCTGGTTCCTGCAAGAGATGACAGGATGTTAGATCAGCTAAAACAGGCGTGAACAGAGTCCATGTTCATCGTGTCACCTTTTGCTTCTCTGAAGTTGGCTGGGCATTCTGTGCACAAGTTGTGGTTTCCACTTTTTTCTCCAGTTCAGACATGCTGGTTTCCACTGTTGCATCTGGTCTCCTTCTGAATTGAGAGGGACACCATTAAATTGGTGGCACCAAGAATATGTACACTTTAAATTTAGAGTAAGTGTAAAAACCTTGAGCCGGCATTCTTTTTGAGGACCACCACTATCACAGTAATGACAACTATGCCACAGAGCCCTGCAGCACCATAGATGATGTGGCCCTGCATGCCTTTTGCTGCAGTGTCTTGACAAGATGCCCCACTGAAGCCCTTTAAACATTTGCATGTAGTGACCTCGTCAATTTTCACACAGCGTCCTTTCCCGCTGCAGCGACTCTTGCTGCACTCTGCCGCCTCAAGCTTTAGGTCCCCACCGGTTTTCTGTACGGCACTGCCAGAGTTCATCTTTGGGGATGGAATGTGAGGAGTAGGCGCACTCTGATTTGGAGGAGAGCTCTTCGTTTCCGACTTTTGCTCGGCAACAGCACCTTAACGAAAACCAGTTTAGTGAAATTTGAAGTCAGCTGTACAGCTTACCCATTTTAAATGTTACATACAGTTTTCATCGGAGTGATCGGTGCAGGCAGCGTGCCCGTCGCAGAATTTGTCAGCTGGCAGGCAGGTTTGGTCCGGACATTTTCTACCACCGGCTGAGCAGCTTTGATCAGGGATGCAGTTTGTGTCGTTTGCATTGAAGCCATGACCACATTTGCACATCCGTCCTGTTGGGGTGGCGAGACACAGGTGCTCACAGTTGCCATTGTTTGCTGCACACTGGTTGGAACCTGAAGAGAATGAGACTTGACCTTAGAATTTTAAAGCAGCACCAAATTCCCTTGGGAATTTAGTCGTCACTTACCGGACTGAGTAAACTTGCTGAAGGCTTTCAAGTCAAGTACTGTTGCGTCAACCTCAAACCATAGTTTCTGCTGCCGATTGTCTCTGTACCAGAGTCTTGTCTTATCTGAGGGTAATTGACAGGCATGCAATTTAGAAATATACCATTCAAGTTTTAAATGTTCCCTCCAGCAGTATTGACATTACCACTGACAGTCATCCAGATTGGCACGTCACCAAGAGCGACAGCAGTCAGCCCATCACCAGCCTCTAGTTCCTCATATCCAGAGCCATCAGTCTTGACAAAATTGATTTTTCCCAATCCTATGAAACATTTGGGTCATTTAAAAAAAAAAAAAAAAAAGAGGAAAGAAACTTTACTCTGATGTACTTGTACCTGTGTTAGCCCAGTAGATTGTGTCCCCAGTGCTGGAAAAGACTAGAGATGTGGGTTGAACGGCATCTTTCCACACAACTTTTAAGTCTCTGCCATCCATGTGAGCACATTCTACTGTGGCCTTGCTGCCAGCATCTTTCAGATTTAGGTTGGTAAAGCAAACTTTTCCACTTTTAGGATGAAGGGCAATGGAACTCACCCCAGCAATCCCATCTTTTATTAGAGTGGCTGTGTATGTGCCGGTTTTTGATGTAACCTGCAGTCGGGGTTGTTTGTTGCTGCTCCAGTATACATTAAGGGTCACCCAGTCAAGGGCCATGGCAGTGATTTGGTCATCTAGCAATTTGAGAATCTGATCTTGAGCAACCAAGACCACATCTCTCAGCTTGAAGGACTTTACTGAAGTTGCGTTGGCATTCATCAAGACCAGAGTGCTTTCATGTGCACTGTAGTCCAGGATCTTTGCGTCACTTACACCAGGGATTTCCTTATTCTCAGGCCAGCCTTTTAACTCTGTTGCCTGTTGGGCTTGAAAATAGATCTGCAGGAATACATTAGGTATGCAGGTCATTAAATAAAGAATTTTAAAGTTCCTTTGGTTCAATAGTCAGTTTGTCTTTAGCCAATATTTCTTTGACACGACCTTTGCATTTAATGTTAAGGTCTTGAGAGAGCTGCTAACTGACTTTGCAAAACCAGAACCGATTTCCCTTGGTCCTGTAGGAGACTTTGAATAGTGCTACACAAATAACCCCTTCTGTTCCAGCTTACAAGGCAACCTAGTCACCATGCTTTTCTGCATTCTCCTTCCCACTTTTAGAGCTAGCCACAGAATATATAAAGTCTGAATTTAAAGCAACTACACAACTGACATGTAGAGCAAACCTTTGTGACAGTAGGTGGTGACAACAGCAGGAGGAATGTTGATTTACGAAGACTAGAACAGAGCAGACCATCTTCAGCGAGAGACAGGCCGCTGGGACACTTGCACACAGCCCTGCGTCTTGGTGCCAAAACACACATGTGGGAACAGGCCATCTTCTTGCATGGGCTCTCAGTGTCCATCTGCATTATTGGATGTACAATCTAAAAGGGAGAAATCAAACTGGTTTTCAGCAAGCCAAGAGTTTGCACTTGGCAGTGGAAGACATTGCAGCAGGATACCACTGTAGAAAGTTAGGATCGTCTTGATCTGGTTCAGTTCTAAATTGGGCAAAACTCACCTTAATAGCAAAAGGTTGGCCAGGTCTCTTCAGGATAACCTGCCTGTTCTTGCCAGAGAGTTTATCAACAGCTTGCACCACTCTCCTCTTTGCATCAGACCAGTAAAGCAAGTCATTGAATACAGCAACAGAAAAGGGATTGGTAGTCTCCTTCAGCTGGAAAATCTGAAAGATAATCAAGTGCTTTAAACTGATGAACTTTGATAGGTCACCTTATAGGAAGGCTTTCAAAGCCAGTTAATCTCAAGAAAACTTTTGGCTTCATTTACCTTCACATTGTCACCATCTACTGTGGAAGACCCAATTGCATTCATTCGTTCATCTGTCCAGAAAACCCTGTCTGAAAGGGCATCCACTGTAATGCCACCTGGCCAGCCCAAGCTGCTGTTCACGATCGCCTTCCTCTCAGACCCATCCATGCCGGCTCGTTCAATCTTAACCACACTGCCAATTTCTGTCCAAAACATCAGCCTAAGAGACGGATGAGTATGAATGTCAGTTCAGTGGAGTTTTTAATTTTAATGTTTTTTTTAAGCCTACCCTTTTTGTGGTAGTAGGGCCAGAGAGCGAGGCTGGTCCAACTCCTCATCCAGGATGATGCTTTGGTCCAGTGACTTGACAGATGCTTTTGCGAGGCTGACGGCAACAATCTGACTATTTACACCATCAATCCAGTACAGGTTCCTTGCAAGCCAATCGACTGCTACAGAGTCTGCCCGGACACCTTTAACAGGAGAATTTAGATTACGCTTTAAACCGATTCAGATGTTGGTAAAAAAAAATTTTTTTTTTTGCCATCCCCAACCTTTAGTAAGAACTCCTGTAGTCTTCTGGTCCATAGAAGACCACCTGATTGTTTCAGTGTCCACACCAACCCAGAAAACCTTCTGGTCTCGCCAGTCATAGTCTACAGATAAGATTGCCCTTTTGGCAGATGAAGACAAGGCATCCAGGGCTCCAGTGCGCAAACCATACATGTACAACTCTGTCTGGACAGATGCCAACAGGAACGGTTCACCTATGAAGAGATTGCAACAATAGACAAGGTATAAGGAGCAAATTACAATGTGTAAATTTGATGAACATACACAAGGTGTCAAAAGAATATTTGGGACAAACTCCTCTTGTAGCATTTAAGAGTTCAAGATACAGCAACAGTTGAGAAAACAGTTCAAGTGTCACAGTTCACCTTATTCCTCCCCCCCCCCCAAATGTTTGGATGCTTTACCTGCGATTTTGCATCGATATTCATCTGCCTCCATTATAAAGCCGGGATGGCACTCGCACTGGTATGACCCAGGTTGATTAATACACAGATGACTGCACACACTTTGTGCCTGGTCGTCACACTCGTCTACATCGGCGCACGTTTGACCATCTTCCAGCATCCTATACCCTGCTGTGCAGCGACAGCGCTGTAAATAGAAGACTCGCATTTAGTCAAGCCACTATTGTACAGTTTTAATGTCTTTTCACCGCTTTACACATTTTAAGTGGCCTCTCACCGGTCCCTGGGGTGTGCTGTGGCAGCCCTCTGTACAGCGGTCAGTTGCAGTACAGGCCATCTGGCAGCTGCCCCCCTCATCTGAATCATCTGCACAGTTGGTAATGCCATTACAGACGAGGACTGGATCCAGACACTCCTGGCTGCCACACTGGAACTCATGAGGGAGACATGTTCCCATTCCACCTGGGAAGTTCAAGTTTTACAAAGAAAAAAAAAAAAAAAAAAAGTGAATTCTGGGAACTAAAAAGCACAATCATTTACAGTCTTTGAACTGTCATTCATTCATTATGTAAAGCAAACAATGAATTATACAAGTTTTTCAAGTACAGTTAAATATGCATATACTCACATTCCATCTCGTCACTACCATCGTCACAGTCTTCAATCTTATCACATCTCCAGATTGTAGGAATACACTGGATGTTTGATTTACAAGACCACTGGAAGGCACCACAGCTGACCGGTACCGCAGGGCAATCCTACAGTAGAAGAGATAAAACGCTACAGTTCTAGTGCAACTCCAAAGAAAAAAAAAAAAGTGCATAAATGAGCACCTTTTCATCCGATCCATCTTTGCAGTCCTGGTCTCCATCACAGAGCCACTCCTGCACCAAGCACTCCTTGCTGTGAGGACAGCGATGTTTGGTTGTGCAGACCGGTGGCTTGGTGCAGCCGTCCTCATCAGAGCGATCCCAGCAGTCGGGGTGACCATCACAACGCACTGAGGCCAAGACACACTGGCCACTGAGGCACTTAAACTCTGTAGAGCTACACTGCACATCGGCTACAGGAGGGCCATAGCATGTTAGAGCACTGCGAAGGAGCAGCGACACGAATCATCAAGTCAGGCAAACGTACCACAGGTCGCCTCGTCACTGCCGTCGCTACAGTCCCGCTCTCCGTCACACAGGAAACTTCTGGGGACGCAGCGGCTGTTTTCGTCACACAGATGACCGCAACCCTCCATGTGCTTGGCACAGGCAATTTCGTCAGAGCGGTCCTGGCATTGTGGCACGCCGTCGCACACTTTACTTTTCTCAATGCATTTTCTTCCATGGGCGCATTGGAACTGGTCTGCAGGATTATAAAGTCACTCAGCTAAAAGAGTACCAACATATGAATGCAAGGTGTAGCAGTCACCACGACAAGATGCCTTTTTGTAGAGGCGGTATAGCAAGCACCTATACCGCTAGTTATGGTTTACTTGAAGCAGATTTTAGCCAGTTTAGGTCACCTACCAGGTCCACATTCTGCGATACAATCTTCCTCATCTGAGCCATCTTTGCAGTCTGGTTCACCATCACAGACATGATTGTAATGGACACAATCTGATCTGTCTTTGCACATCTGGGAGCCCAAACCACATCTGAGGGGACGGGACTGACCAGAAGGGGCCGGTGTAGGTCCTGCAATTGTTTCAGCTTCCTCTTGGTCCTCTGAAAACCCACGAAACACACAATTGAAGTCAAAAACTGCCCACCCGAGAGTCAAAGATCAAAACGGAATCCACATACCACAGTTTGCCTCATCAGTGCCATCCAGACAGTCCTTCTCTCCATCACAGATGAAGCTTGCAGGCAGGCAGTGGCTCTTCTCATCACAGTGGTGAGCGCAATCTTCAGGGTGCTTCTGGCATTGTTGTTCATCCGAGCGGTCCTGACACTGAGGTACACCATCACACACCTGATCTTTGGCTATACACTTCTTACCATGGGCACACTGGAACTGGTCTGTTTGGAAACAGGCATTTGGTTGAACTTCAGGCCACATGCACATTTAAAAAAAAAAAAATTTGCAACAAAACTTCACTGAAAGCATTATGGCAACCCACATTTGGCCAGCAATATAGCCATGTAGGATGTTTATAGATGCACAAATTTTAGCAACAAAACCCCCAAAATTATAAGTTATATTCAAGTGTAGGGCAGTTTTATTTTATTTTATTTTTTAAATACATCAGCAGATGCCAAAGTGTTAGATTTGTCCTCTGGGTTGTGGAAGTTGGTAAGGTATGTGGCAGCGGAGGAGACCTGCTGCTTAATTCATGATGTTTAGGTTGTGAGCTCGGAATACAAGTTAATGTTAATCTGAGCTCAATTTATGGGCCATGTTCTCAATCCAGCTCTACATGTCACATTCCACCATGAGCAAGTTTTTTTGCCTCTTGTAAAAAATAAATAAATAAATAAATGCCCATGTTCCCAGTTAACCCTTTGGGTCATACCAGCACTGCATCCCAAGTCACAGTTCTGTTCATCAGAACCATCCTCGCAGTCCTCCTCTCCATCACACACATGGTTGTAGGAGATGCATTCTAAGCCATCCTTGCAAAGACTATACCCCATTCTGCAACGATTAAGACAGCTTCCAGCTGGGGAAGAGAAAAACACCAAGTCATGAACATATAAACACACACCAAAACTGTTGGGGAGGAGGATGCTTACCTTGTAAAAATAGTGCTAAAAAGCCCACACAAAGCCATAACTCACCACCCATTGCCACAGGCAAGTCAAAACAAACCAGATGCCAGCATGGTCAGGGGGAGGCAGGTTATAAAGGCACCAGATTCAGCCAATTGAGCCTGATTGCACACCTAAGTAGGGGAGGAGCTGCTGGAGATGTTAGGAGCAGCTGTACAAAAATGTCACAATTCACAAAATAAAGAGCCAAATATTAAGAATTATATCTGTGCTAATTTATTTAAACTACATGTAAATTAATGTAAACTGAATGAAACTTTTTTTTTTTTTTAGTATTTATTTCAATATTTCAGAGCCCATGTGCTGGAACCTGAATTAATGAACTGTGATTAATAATTGACTTCATAATAAAGTGAGGCCTGTGAACAGGGGCTCCGCCAGGAATCTTGGGCCCCGTGACAAAATATTTAATTGGGCCCCCCAAACCTCCCCCATGCAGCTGCTGTCACAATTTCTTGAGTCTATCTGACCCATGAAAAGCATCACAATTTGAAAGGCTTGCAACTGCCTTGCTTTCTTTAGTCCAATACTGATAACTAGCACAATATTTAGTGCTCGTGAATTTTACATGCAACATTCCACGTACAGTATGCAAGGAGGTTGCTTATATGTTTTCTATTAGTATTAGAGAAATGAAATGTCTCTCCCCACAAGCAAATCACAGGCAACATGCAAAATATACATGAAGCAATCCAGACTACTCAAAAAATGCCATGTAGTTGCATTTTATTCAAGCTGCAGTATAGAACTTTAATTAAAAAAAATGTTTTCTCCATATTTGTTAAAGCTGTCACTTTTTGTTATGAGACAAATAATCTGTGAAAACGATCAATTCCTTTCTTTCTTTCTTTCTTTTTTTCTTTTCTTTCTTTCTTTCTTTCTTTCTTTCTTTCTTTCTTTCTTTCTTTCTTTCTTTCTTTCCATTAATCTTGATGTAGAATTAATGGTATTTGGTCAAATTACTGTGACCACTGTCGGTTTTTTTTTTCGCCTCACTTCCGAATTTCGGCACAAAAAGACTCAAAATCACAGAACGAACACATTCCTGTGTCCAATCAGGAGGGATTAAGAGTCTTTGCGTCACTGTGACGTTTGCAGTTTGTTCCGGTGTAGCTAACGCGGCTAACGAGCAACTGTAGCGCTGGTAGCAACTTGAAAGGAGCCCCCTGTATGATTTGGCTGCTGAATTGGACTCAGAAAATACTTTTATGAGTGTTTTTCTCGGCCTCCGGACGGTAGCCGCTGTTGAAGCGGAGCCTTGGACCGCAAAGCCGGGGTAACTATTGAACGGCTTCTCGTTGCTGTTTTGGCTTGGGAGTGTGTTGTTTTGAAGCTGCGGTCGGTGTTGCTCCGTTAGCCAGCGGGAGCCTCAACTCTGTTTGGAAGAGTTCGTCCAAGATGCTAGCGCACCTAGATGCGGATTTCTCCGGAAAAAGATGGGGCTGCTGCGTTGAAATGAAGAACCGCTGCATGTACGTCCCCAAACAGTTTATTCGAAAAACAATAACGACAAAATGCTCGGCCTGAATCAGATGGGTTTTGTGTTAAACCCGCTCGGTGCCGAAGTCGCCCCACTTGACTGTTGCGCACAGGAGGGTTTTCCGCGGATCACAACAAAAGGATTTTTGATAACAAGCCGACTGCTAGCTCCGTGGAGCTAACGTCAGCTCCTTTAGCTCGCGTTTGCATCAGGAACTAATCGAGCTTGCGTCTCTAAAAATGTACCTGCTTTTCTTTGCCACCTGTTATTTTAACAAGTGTCCTTTGGACACTTGTTAAGCTAGCGCTAGTCATTGTGGTGTTGTGGTTTGAGCCCAGCAGGCCCCCCTCCAGGCAGCTAACAGTTGGCCCTCCCAGGGCAACCAGGTTCTTGTCGCTCGGCTGGCCTTGTCGCAAAATACACCAACCGATTTCAGTCATTAGGCAGCATTCTTTCAGCTGCTTGTCGGGCTCGTAGATTAGTTTTGCTCGGAAACGGAAGTCCTGCAGTGATGTTAGCCAGTTAGCTCGGACGCCTGTGACGGGCTCATGGTAGATGGACAGTTCTGGTCACCAAATCTCTTGTTGAGCATCAGATTGTTGTGACTCTGTTTCAGTTTTTGGGAGATTTTTTTTGTTGCTCTTGGGAAAGTTCAGAGACCACAGTGGCCATCAGAATGGAGCACTGCGTTTTGTACAAGAGGTGTAATTTAGCTCTCAGAGTTTATCATTTGAGATGAGCCTCTAATTTCTTCTAGATCTGACCTAATGACTTTGGTTTGTTTTTATTTAATATGGCTCTGCTGCAGTTTATCGTTAAAACTGTGTAATTATTTCCAGACTACCATATCTAAATATAGTGATACTCCGATTTTCATCCAAATCTCCCGATTTTACTTGGATCGGAGCTGACTGCTGAAAAGATTTGAGTTGGATTTCCTGTTTGTGAAGTAAATCAGTGCACCTTGACAAACGACATCCTGTTTGAACGGTGTATTTTGGGCTTGTTACAGATCAGATGAAGGTTATGAACATGTGCTTTGTAGCTACAAACCCCCCCCAAAACATCTTACTGCCTTAAGGAAACATGCAGGACACATCTATTGCATTTCCTTAATATTAAAGTTTGGTTGTAAGGGCGGCAACTAACGATTACTCTAGTAATCCTTTGTGGCACAATGAATAATCAACTTGATTATTCCGATGATTAATCAATTTCATAGTATTTTTTAAAAATGGGCCGTTCAACCGGTTTTTCTTTTCACCACTTAACCCTTTCTCTTTTTTTTTTAAATGCAACATTAGAAATGCATTAAAAAGTGCAAATAAACAAATAATTCAATTTCCCTTTTTCTGAAATGATAAAATAAAATTTCATTGCTTCACAGTGCATCTGAACCAGGTGAAGCTAAAACCTGAGAAAATGCATGCAAAACAAATGTATATATTTTTTGTACTGTTTTGGCTTAATTACTGCTGGGAATAAGTTTTTTTTTTTTTTGAGTCTATGCTCTAGTTAGCAATTAATTGATTATCAAATTCGTTGGCAATTGTTTCAGTAATCGATTAATGACAATTAATTGATTGAGCCTCACTCTGTACTGTTGCATTTCCCCTTAAATTTTTGTCTGATCATATTCATGAGTTTGAAAACAATGTTTTTCTTGCTGATTTTGTGACTTATAATACTTTTGATTTTTTTCCCCCCCCTGCAAGGTGTCCAAATCTTTCAAGTGACTTCTAGTGTTGGCTTCCACCCTGTGACTCACTCATTGCCAGAGGGGCCCCTCAGAGCAAGGGCCCGGAACTGTAGGTCCAGGTTTGCCCTCCCCCCTGAGTGCCCCCACCTCGTCGGTAAGAAGAGCTCACACCAAAACCTCCTTGAGGCTCTCGGCGGGTCGAGATGTCGTCCATCTTGCCGTTCACCCCTCCCGTGGTGAAGAGGCTCCTGACGCTGAAGAAGACGTCGACCGGGCCGGGTTTAGCGGGAGGTGGCGAGCAGAACGGGCAAGAGGAGAAGTGGTGCGAGAAAGCGGTGAAAAGCCTGGTGAAGAAGCTGAAGAAGACGGGTCAGCTGGATGAGCTGGAGAAGGCCATCACCTCCCAGAACTGCAACACAAAGTGTGTCACCATCCCGAGGTGAGCTTCCTCCTTGTGTTAATGGTTGGGAATGGTTTTTCCTGTTTCTCTCCCTAACTTCGTTTCCAAAGACATATTTGAGCGTCGGGTTTAGCTGATTATTGCGGTTTGCCTCCCGTTGTGCCAACAGCGCCTGCAGGGTTTGTTAAAGGTCAGGAGAAGATGTTCCCCTTTATCGGCCGGCCTTGATGACCCAGAACAAAGCTCTGCAGGAACGTTTTTGGGAAAGATTTGTTTCCAGGAATTCCCTGGTGTTTGTGTGTCTGATGAAGCAACGGCTCATTTGTCAACTTTCCCTTTTGGACACTTTTTGTCTTTTAAGAATTTCTGAATCTAGTTTTTTTTTAAAAAAAAATTTTTATTATTATTATGATTTTGACAAACTTCCCTCCTCTCATTTCCTCTGTTTTGTGCCTTTGGACACGCCACCCCAACAAGCCTGGATTTGTTGGAGTGGGCACTTATCGTATTGTTTCTCATTTATTGGGATAAATTTGTCAGCATGATAAGAGTTTTGGTTTATCGTTGTCACAACAAATTCCAATTGATAATGTTTATAACGTCCCCAAAACTTTCCACATTGATGGATTTGGTACTTTTACTATTTTCTCCAGAAACATCAATAAATGCCAAGTCTGCACGCTTGCAGTCAACAACAGTCACCTCACTGTTGCCAATTCAGTGGCTTCCTCGCTACATTTTGCCAACATTTCAGAAAGAAAAAATTGCCCTGGGCCAAATCGGCAGGTCAGGCTTTTCAAGATGGGTAATCAGCGATTGGTCAGAAAACTGCAATTTGTGCACCCCCAGTTCTTACTGCCGCTTTTGTTATCATCACAAGTCCTAGAACTTGTCACCCCCAACCCCAATAACTCCATATTATGTTTGAATGTCTCCACATAAGTTCTGAGATATTTATCTGTGGAAAGGGTATTTTTAATCAAAACAAAGCCACAACACAGAGAACGGCTTTTTAACGTCACTAACTTATTTTTCCTTACGTCCTTCAAAAGGCTTCTTTTGCTTGAAGTTCATTTCCACAGCTGAATTTGGCGGCTTTATTTCGCCACAGAACTCCAATGAGAGGTCATCTCCACATCCACACTGAAAAACTACTAATGTTTCTTTTTCTCTGGTTGTGTTTCTTCTCTGTACACAGCAATTGCTCTGAAATATGGGGACTGAGTACACCAAATACGATAGAACAGTGGGACACGTCAGGCCTGTACACCTACCCCGACCAAACCAGGTGAATATCCTCAACTCGCGTTTGCCGTTTTACAGCGTTTTTAAGATCAGACGTCAAAAAAAACATCCTTGTTGCTGTCCACCGTCCAATCAGATCCCTAGATGGCCGCCAGCAGGTCTCGCACAGGAAGGGCCTTCCTCACGTCATCTACTGCCGCCTGTGGCGGTGGCCGGACCTTCACAGCCACCACCAGCTGCGCGCCATCGAGGCCTGCGAGTACGCCTTCCACCTCAAGAAGGACGAGGTGTGCATCAACCCCTACCACTACCAGAGGGTGGAGACCCCAGGTGAGAGCAACGCTTGTTGGCCAAATCGCACACGTCTGGTAGCAGTGCTGCACAGAGAGCAGCCCAAGAGGCAGTGGTCAAAGCTTTTGAGACGCTCGACGCAAAGCAAAGCTGGAGCTTTTTGTCTGAACACAGCGAACAGAAACCGAACGCCTCTTAAATGTGTTGGGAGGCAAATTATTAAACAAGTCACCAGAAGAGAAAGTAAACATTCTAACAAACCCTGTTAAACACCAAGTCATTATTAATTGAGCTATTTAGAGCAGGGATGTCAAACTCCAGGCCTGGAGGGCCGGTGGCATGCACCTTTAAGATGTGCCTCTGCTGCACCACACCTGAACAGAATAATTAGGTCATTATCAAGACTCCTGAGAACCTACCTACACAAGGAGGAGGTAATTAAGCCATTTCATTCCAGTGTTTCGTACCTGTGGCACGTCTAAAAACTGCAGGACAGCGACCCTGCAGGACTGGAGTTTGACACCTGTGATTTAGAGAACCAATCACATGTTGGCCTGATGGACAGTGTGTAGAGACAGGAGCTTCAAAAATGAGCCTGGAGATGCTGGCCTTTAATTTTGACCGTTTAGCAAGTAAAGCAAAGAAAAATAGGAGCAGCTGAACAGACACTGCAGAGGAACAAACGAACAAACTACTGAGACAACTACAGTTTGAAACAAAACATCTCAGTTCGATTTCCTGTTTTGAATAAAACTCTTCCTGTTAAAAAAAAACTAACAGTTTTCTCAGTAAATCTCAATAAATTCTCAATGTAATTAGCTGATATTCCCAAGTAAGTCTTGTAATCTTTATGAACTAATCATTCATTTATTTCCTATGAAATCTATTAGCTCTGGTTTCAAAAAACATGTTGCAACCCAGCGAATTCACGTCTTCCTGCGTTTCATCCTCCACCGTAGTGCTGCCTCCCGTTCTTGTGCCAAGACACTCAGAAATCCTGTCCGAGCTGCCACCTCTGGACGACTACACTCATTCCATACCTGAAAACACAAACTTCCCCGCAGGAATCGAACCTCCAAACAACTACATACCAGGTAGAAGCGTCTGGATTTGACTGCCGCCATCGTTTGACAAAGAGTTTTTGTCTTGAGCACCGATTCAGCATCGTCTGGCTTCCTTTCGTTTTTCTCAACAGAGACGCCTCCACCGGGTTACATCAGTGAGGATGGAGAGGCCAGCGACCAGCAGATGAATCAAAGTATGGACACAGGTACCCTAGTTTAGCACGTCCTTCTCCTTTGGTGCTGATTAGATGTACGGTATTGTTTTGAAATTAGGTTCTGGTATTATCAGAATTGCCTGTGTAGAGCTGCACAATCTGAGGAAAAGATGTCAATATTGGTGGGAACTGCAATAAGGACATGACTCGCTGTAAACACACCAACACTGACAATATGAATTTGCTTAGAGTTTAAAGTTAACGTGGGCTACATTCACACAGCAGGCAAGTGAAACACAAATCCAACTCCTGCTACCTCAAATGCAAATAAAATCAATCCCCCCCAAATTCAACTTTTTTTTATCTTGTTCTTCCTATCCTTTCTCCCAATTGGAACCCAATCCAATTTCCTCCTGTTTTTTTTTTAATCCAAATTCAACTTGATTCCAACTTTTTTCCACCAAATGCGACACAAATCCGACCGTTTCACTGCATAACATCCCAAACCCACCACTCTTAGCTCTGACTTAGAGCTAAGAGTTCTTAGTCAGAGAAAAGAGAAAGAGAGCTGTGCTTTCTTTCTATTAGCTTCATTCATCTTGTTATGATCTTGTGACGATCATGTCTGCTGCTATTGATGCGGAACTTTAAAATTGATCCAAATACTTAGTGATATGTTTATTCCAGAGTAAATCGATATCAATATCGATACTGTGATGATGATAAATGAATAAGGCAGTCATAATGCGACGACCTGCTGTAAAACTGTGTTGGTTCTGTTTTTGCTTCAGGTTCTCCACAAGAACTCTCTCCCAGCACTCTGTCTCCGGTCAATCACAGCATGGGTACGATGTGAACCACCTGCTTTATCACTGATCAATATCATATCGATTTGTTTAGGTCACAATGCATTTGGCGACATCGTGACGTACGCCACAATGTAATTTCTATTCGGTTCAAGTCACAAATGTGCGATAAATATGACGCGATATCATCCACTCAGCTCATCAACGCAATTATTTACATCAATCTGTGTCAATGCACACAAAAAAAACAACAAAAAAAACAACTAAAATATGACTTGGCCATTTTCTTTGCAAGCTCTTACAGACACTGAAATAAAAAGTTGAAATTCTCAAATTGGAGATATTTTAAACTTGATGATACATTTTGTGTCCATGTAATTAGGTCATTAATCATTTAATCAATGCGATTTTATGTAGAGCCTTATTATTGAGGGGAATATACGGCAATTTACTAATAAATGCCACTGGGGCTGAAAAGATTAATTGTGATGAATCAATTTTTGACATAATCGTGAACTAATCTAGTAATTGATTAATAGGAGAACATACACTCAAAGAAAAAGGTCATTTGCTCAAAGAGCAGCACATGCAGAGCTGTAATGAAGCCAAAGCTGAACAAAAATGGAAACATTTTGCATTTTGAACTAAGCGAATGCTGTGTTGTATTTTAGGCAATGAAATTATTTTCTTTAAAAAAAAAAAAAAAGAAGAATTTGTTTTTTTACATTATTTAATTTATTTCTTACATTGTTAAAAGAAAAAAAATCTGCAGAATGCACCGATGTTTTTTTTTTTTTTTTTTTATCCGATCAACGGTCCACTCATGTGACCGGTCTGGTTTGGGATGGCATTTGTGTTACCATGACCACTATAGCTAACTACCGATGCGGTGCCTCCCGTCCCGCAGACCTGCAGCCGGTCTATGAGCTCAACCAGCGCGTGGGCGAGACGTTCCACGCCTCTCAGCCTTCGCTGACGGTGGACGGATTCACGGACCCGTCCAACTCGGAGCGCTTCTGCCTCGGCCTGCTGTCTAACGTCAACAGGAACGCCACTGTGGAGATGACTCGGCGGCACATAGGTACGGCACCGATGAGCGGGTTGGTTTTAGCAGAATATTTGTTTCATTTCTTCACTTCACAATTATTCTACAGATATCATTGAGATAATTTGGTTTATCTCAATGATTTCTAAGTAAGAAAGTAGTTTGGAAATTAGTTCTGGGTTTTTGGGCACATATTCACAAAATTTTTCAATTTGTAACGCATGATGAATTGGATTTTTTTTCATATTTGTTTTCACAGGAAGAGGAGTTAGACTTTACTACATTGGAGGAGAGGTGTTTGCAGAGTGCTTGAGTGATAGCGCCATCTTTGTCCAGAGTCCAAATTGCAACCAGCGGTACGGCTGGCATCCGGCGACGGTGTGTAAAATTCCTCCAGGTAAGAGGCTGAAAGCGGCTGCATGTAGGAGCCTCACAGACTGTTTCGTCAGATTACACTGAACAGTAATGACAATGAACCTCCATTTAACATTTATTTCTAATGTAAGTACAGCACTTCTTTATTGTTTTATATTCACAAATTGTCACAAAAGCCTCAAAAAGCTGAACAGTAGTTGTCACATTATTTAAAAAAAAAAAAAAAGCCTTTTTTTTTTGTGCGTCACCTCTAAAACGCACACTCCGGTTCACGGCTTTCTTCCTCCAGGTTGTAATCTAAAAATCTTCAACAACCAGGAGTTTGCAGCCCTGCTGGCTCAGTCGGTCAACCAGGGCTTTGAGGCCGTCTACCAGCTCACCAGGATGTGCACCATCAGGATGAGCTTCGTCAAAGGCTGGGGAGCAGAGTATAGGTGAGCACCGACACGACGGGCGTTCACTACTGCTGTGTGCGCTTAATTTGCAAGACAACATCAGCGTGTCCACACATCATTAGAAAGTCTTCAATTCATTCATCTTAAGTTAAGGCCTTAACACGGCTTAAATTTGTTTTTAAGAAAGCATGGTGGCCTTAAATTCGCTAATCACAGGTCTTAAAATTTTGTCATGGCAGGACTATTTAATCTTGTGTGTAGTTTTTCTTTTGCTCCCCCCACTTTGCTGGACACTTTCTGTCATGCACAGACATATTTATTGTGCTTGGTAACTAGCTCCTATTAAACCTTCGCTAACTAGCAGGGCTAATACCTGAGTAAGTACAAATGATTTAAATATGTGGCACAAAAAGGTTTATTTAAGTCTACAAGTTTCATGTAAATTTAGCCTGGGATGCTAGCTAGAGACTATAAATAATCTTTACAAAAGGCTACACAAAATAAATGTCATGATTGCTTTGGGAGAATTTTAGAGCTGCTTTAGCAAATGGTATCCTGCTGCAGGCCGCTGCCACCTCTGGCCTCACCACTCCCAGTACCTTTTTCCTTTCCATAAATTATTTACTTTTGGGCCCAGAACCTTACATGTACCTCTGTTCATAACACAGTTCTTTTCCGAAGAGTTTAAATGATGCGTTATTTATTGTCTTTGTCACAGATGCTAACTGAAAACCTTTCCAGTTTATGCAAGATGATGTTTAGTTTTTGCTAGCTGGCAAACTGCCAGACTTTTTCTAAAAGTCTGCCTAATGTCCTTAAAATGCCGTTACACACATGTAGGTATGGAAAAGTAATTAGTACACTAAATGTTTAAAGCATTAGCAGATGGAATGTTGGGATAACTCTGGACCAAAACTGCTTTTTTAAAAATGTATTTATTTTCCAGGCGACAAACCGTCACAAGCACTCCATGCTGGATCGAGCTGCACCTGAACGGCCCGCTGCAGTGGCTGGACAAAGTTCTCACCCAGATGGGAACCCCGAACGCACGCTGCTCCAGTATGTCCTAAACCGCGAAGGAAACGCCCGAAATAACCCTGATACAAAGATGGCTACACTCCAAACTGGGGGGGGGGGGAAGAAGAGAGGAAAAAAAAAGTCATAACAGAATTTGTTTTTGTAACATTCTGCGTAGTCTTTGTGGTTCGGTTCCACATCCCTGTTTTAACTTCACACAAACACACACACAGACAGAAGGAGAACAACAACACATAGTTCAATTCACATATACACACATGCAAACATTGTTTTTTTTTTATGGAAAACTTTAAAAAAATAATTAAAAAAAGAGATTGGCACTTTGTTACCCATCTATGTCATGCACCTTGTTGAATTGCTTTGCCCCAAATCCTTAATATTAGATCTATTTGTGGTACAAATAAAAAAAAAAAAATGTATATTGGTTGTTGTCTGGGAAGTAGAGGAAATACCAAAAATATCTGTGAATAGGTTCTCAGTGTTGAAGACTGCTTGAATGCTGAAGTGATATATATATTTTTCGTTGTTCCATCCCACCACATCCATTGTTCTGAACCTAAGTTTACTTTTCTCTGGGAGACTTCTCTGTTGTCAACGGGAGGCGGCTTATTGAAGAAACGATGGCCTTGGTGGCTGTTTTTCTCCTGAAGGAAATACCACAATGTGTTTATGAAATTTGATTCAATTGCCTCTGCCACAATGGCGCCCAATTTTTTTCTTTTTTTTTTTTTTTTTAACTAACAGTGTGTCATTCTAAGACATGCCTTCAAGATAGACATATAGGAATGTTAGTAAAATAAATATTTCCATAGCTCTAAAGAAACTGCACTATCAGACTGGCTGTAGTTTTATTGTAGTTGGTATTGTTTGTTTTATTTAAATTTTTTTTTTTTTTTGTCGACATTTGGCACCCTTCGCTCTTTTTAGCTGATTTGCATCCAATCCGATTTGCCTGATTTTCTAGATTCCAGCCAGGTTTTGCAGGGCATGCTGGGCAGGGACCAGAACGTATATCAAAAGTTATCAAAAACAAAATTTCTTTTTGGACATTTTTGTGTCTCTTCAACACTGGGACTGCTTGAGCTCTGGAAAACGCCTCGTCAAGAGAACTTTGAAGGCATCAGTAAATTAATTCTGTCCATAGCCAATATCCCTGTTTTGCTACTTTTTTTTGTATTTGTGTGTGTGTGTATATGCGCGCACACACACAAATAAAAAAAAAAAAAGTATTTTCCGTCATTCATTTTTTATTTTCAACACCTCAGTGATTTCTTAAACAAGAGAGAGTGTAGATCATTCCTACGTTTTACCCCCAAATTGTAGGCGGCATATTTTTTGTCTCAGTGGGGGGGGGGATAGAGAAAGTAATCACTGCCCTTACATGATATGTAGCTTATATCTAACCTTTGTATTTGTTTTCCAAAGAAATCTGCTGTGTTTAAAGCTAAAAAAAAACCCAGATTTGACTGAAAGTTTGAATCCAGTTTCTTGTAATTATAGTTTTTAGATGTTTAAAAATTTTTGTTTTGCCCAATTTTTTTTATTTTTTTTTATTTTTTTTTTTAAGTGCGTGTGTATAATTATTGTCCAAGCACATTTGACTTTTTTTTTTTTTTCGGTGCTTTGTCGAGCAAGTTAACTACACTCAATTGGCTTTTAAAATGTTACAGCTAAACTGGATGGGAGTGAATGTGCCTGCACACTGGGACATTATGTGTTGATGTGCGTATTGTGTTCGTTCAGTCTTTAAAGGACAGCTTGTACAACGAGACTTACTACCTTAAACTCATTACTTGGTTGTTGCAAGTTTAAATATGTCCCCCAGTCCCACCCGTTGATGTACATGTGTTTACCATATGACACTAGAGATTGTACTTGAAGTGCAACTAGTGAATTATGATTTTTTTTTTTTTTTTTTGGGGGGGGGGGGGGGGAGGAACCGAACCATGTGTTTGGGTCCAGTGTTACATTGTTCTTATCTTTGGCCTACAACATATGAATGTGAAAAAAAAAAAACAAACAAGAAAAATACAATACAAAAACTGACGTGGACCAGATGTGCGTATGCATAAAAGTAGTACATTATGTGTGTATAACAGTAATCTTTTTTTGCAAACCAGTCAGTACTGTAGACGTCGCAGTTGTTTTACCAAAAGAGGGCGGTATTGATAGAGCAGTTTTTTTTTCTTCTTCTGTTTTTTCTTTTTTTTTTTTTTTTTTTTTCCTTTTTGTTTTTTGACCATGAGCTTCTCAGGCGTGTGGCATATTATGCAGACTTCATAAAACACTAATAAAGATTTTTATTCTCATGAAACTGCCTGTTTTTGTTAAAAAATAAGTTTCAATATGCAAAGGGTTTTGTGCATATTGTAGGGCACATAGTCCCATTTTATAGCAAAATTGAGTATGTTGCCTTCAGTTGTCATAAAGATGCAATTCATGTCAAATATTACTTCAAAGAAATTCGACTTTCTAATTTAGCTCCTTGAAGAAACTCTTTAAGGAGTTTCTCTTTAAGAAACTCCTGCACCTTCTGAAACTCTGCTTGGTGCTTGCTAATTGTTGCTGGCTCGTCTGAAGGTGCTCAGTGTGGGAGTGGCAGGGGAAGGGCTGCGATGTGGTGGGGAAGCTTTGAAGCTTGGAAACATCAGCGCGGAGGAGGAGCTGCGTCTTAAAGGTGGAGCTAGGTCCAACCAGGTGTTTTCCACAGCTGAATGGTTACCATGGAGATTAAAGGATTTCTCAAAAATGCTTGAAAGAATCAAAGCAACACTGCAGGTATGTTTGGGTGAGGGAATAACAATGTGATGTAAAGCTTTTAAAACGTTAATTTTACATACTACTGCCCCTTTAATGGTCCTCTACATCACATAAAATAAAATGAGTATTTCTGAGAAGTACTGTAATTAAACGGAGCCTTTATTTTAACAGAATGTGAACGAAGCTTGATTCTGTGTATTATAACAATAAATAAAAAAAAGTGGGGACTTCGACCAGTCGGACAGTTTTCCATCCACGGCCACCGTACTCCACGTCATAGGTAAATAGCTCCAGCTAGCCTGCAATTAGCTGCTGCAGACTTATAATGGCGTTTACGCTGTACTCTCTAATTCAAGCAGCTATCCTGTGTGTAAACGCTGTCGCTGTGTTACACGAAGAAAGGTTCCTCAGTAAAAGTAAGTAGCTCGGTTGTAAATTCCTCGAGTCATTGGACAGAACTACTGAATGTGGACGACTTGTTAGCTTATGCTAGCTTCCTAAATGACAGGCTAATGAGTATATCAGGATGTAGCGGAATTATTACATGTTGTTTCGGTGTGTGTTTGTTTGTTTTCGCTCTCGGTTAGTCGGCTGGGGAGTGGACCAAAGCGTCGGAGGGTTTGGTGATGAACCAGGCATCAAAGTTCAGCTGATGAACCTGATCCGCTCTGTGAGGACAGTGATGAGAGGTGCCTGTTTCTCCTTACACGGAACATAGCTTCAAAATAAATATTACATAACTTTTGATCAGTTTTTCTATGTTTTTGACCGAAATCCTAGTCATATATTAAGAAGTTTTCATTAGAAAATATGAAATTGTCAGCCACATTACATCTAACCACAAACCGAGAAGTGTGTGTGTGTGTGTGTGTGTGTGTGATGGTGTGTTAGGGTCAGTAGAGATAGAAAAGAAGAACATTTCTATAAAAAAAAAAACATCAAAAATCCCTGGCATAAATACTCTAAAAATGCTATTGGGACACAGTTTGCACTCTCCTTTTTAAAGCAAATAACATTTGAAAAGGAAAATACAAAGTTAATTTAAAATATTTTGCCATTTACATCAACACAGCCAAAGTTGTGCAAAAAGTGAATGAAGATAATGTCAATGTGTTAAATGTTGCTTGATGTGTGTCCTGCAGTGCCGCTTATAGGCGTGAATTCGGTCTGCATTGTGCTGCTGCTTCTGTTCGGATGAAGGACAGTCGACCCAGTCCAGGTGACTCAGCCCACTGCCACAGGTCCGTCTGCTCGGGAACCACTCTGAAGAACCGGCTTCGTAACATCCGCATGACGACGGCCTGAATATGAATGTTTCTTTCAACAACAAATAAAGTCAGAACTCTGATGACACTTCCCCCAAAGAGATGATCAGCTAAATACAAGTTTTATAATTCACCGTCAGAGATTTCGACTCTTAAAAGAACTCACAAGAAATTTGAATCAGTTGTTGAAAATGTTGTTTTTGTCTGAATGCTCAGGAATAAAGAGCTTTTCAGATCACTCCGTCTTACAAAGTGTCACTGGAGAAATTCCTGGAGGAATTTGTTATGTACTATGAAAGTTAAAGGATTCTTCTGGTTTTATTTTGTCATTTTTAAAGAATGCTAACTCATTTAGTGCTGTGGAACTTCCTTTTGCTGTAATAACGTAACCCATGAAATCCTGAAGTTTTAGAACATTTCCATGCCTTAGTTTGATTTCCAATTCATTCCCTTCCTGATGTTTTGAAGTTGTGAATGTTTGGGGCCTTTTAACGCCTTGGCTGCCAGTTCAACATATAGGACTGAGTTAAGTTTCTTATTTTGACCAATAGAATCACGTTTTCCATGTGTCGTTTCTGAGCGTTCATTTATATGCCATATTTTAAAAGACCAACATTGCCCATCAATACTATGGAACCTACTCTTATTTTGAAGGCCATCTGCAAACTTTATATTGAATGATAATAATTACTAACCCTACGGGTCCCTGGAGTGCGCCTTTTGGGAATGTGTGACCTATTCATAAAGACTTGAGTTTATTATTTAGAGAAGTATGTTTGTTCTACTGTGAACATTAAAATGAACCCTTTAATGGTTGCAGTCCTGACCGGTTAAGAGTCCAGCCTACTCTTTCAATAGCAGGTTTTAACAATTTAAAACCTTCTCTTGAAATTATCCAACATATACGGGAATAATTTTGAAGAACATCGTTTTGTTCAGAATAAAGGAATGCTTTTCGTTCATCATTTTTCCAGGCGTTTTTTTTTTGTGTGCGTGTGTAAATAATCGCGGATGTTTGTCTCATGACGCTTGCCGTAGAACTCCACAGCGTCTCGCGCCCTTTGACGTCCATCCGAGTTGAAAACAAAGTGACCAGCATGGGAAACGCTCGCAGCTGTGTTGTGGCCTCGCTCTCTGTATGCGCGGTGTGTTTAGGCTACATGTACATTCGTCGCTCTCGTAAGCTGCTGCGGCAAAATGAGCTGAATAGCGACAAACTTCCGAGCTTTGTGTATCTTTACCTGAAATACCTGAGCAGAGCTGCGACGCGGAGAGCGGGTCACCTGTACGAGGCGCGCGCTCCTGTTGTTTACACGGTGCTCGACTGCAGGTGAGTGAGTGAATGAGGGTTTTAACAATAAAACACTTCATACACAAGCCGGACTGCCCTCGTTTTGAGCTGGCGTGTCTGTGCTGCTCTGTGAGGCTGGACGGAACTTTGCTGAGGAGGTTCTGCGGAGCTGCGGGATATGGACGGGATTATCCGGACGCTGAATTCAGAGACGTCCCGCTGTGCTTCCCGGAGGTTCTCTGCTCCAGACTGATGCTCATGTTGCTAACAGACCACAACTTCAGACTCAGCCCGGCAGGTACCACAACAAAAACACCACCAACAAACGCACATCCTTTGCAAAGGTGTTGATGACTTTCGGCGTGATTTAACCTTTCAGGTTAAGCCACATTACAAATTAAACATTTGGTTTCTGTTGAGACTTAAGAGGAATAAACTCAAAAGGAGAATGATCCCTGGTTTTCTAATATTTGCTCTATGTAATATTTACAAAGAGTAAATATGTACTCTATCTACATGGAGTAAGTATTTCCAGCCTTTTTGTAAGTTTGATCATTTATAATGTCAACCAAAAATTGAGTGTCCGAATATTTGATTGTGAAATAAATGAAATATTGGAAACTCAATAGAGTTGTCTAGAAAACGCAAAGGGCATTTCTGAGATCCAAAAGCAGAACACTTACTAGAAACAAACTCAGACATTTTGAGATCAATTTCAGAAATTTTGAAGAAGATAAACGTGGCCATTTCTGAGTTTGAAAAGGTAAAGAATTGCTAGAAAAATGCTCAGGAATTTTAAGGTTTGTCACAGAAATCTATAGAAAAATATGGACATTTATGCGTTTCTGAGGTGAAATCTTTTGACTTTTGAAAGTCAGAAATGTTCTCTCTCTTTTTTTCTTTTCTATCTTCAGTGGCCCTAATATCTCTTTGTACCAATAAGCTGAATAACTCTAAACACCGGTAAAGATTTTCGTCTAAACGTTCATACCACCACTTTGTTATCATAATCATTGATATCAACTGAGATGAAACCCTTTTATATTATGAATAATCATTGATATCAACTGAGATGAAACCCTTTTATATTATGATACATTTTCAGCCCTTTTTTTTTTATTTTTTTTTTTTTTTATTAAAATTATATCTTTAGCTTACAATTTAATTAAAATTCTCCATTACTTTGTGTTGGATAATTATGTTAAAATCCAACTAAATCAAATGAATTGTGTGGTCGTGTCGTAATAAAGGGGGCGTGACGACTTTTGTAAGGTGTTGTAAATGCTGAAGTTTTCATCAGACCCACGCCAGCAGTTTCACCGAAACGGACTTTCTGTTTGTCAGGTCTGGTCCGTGTGCGACAGAGCCTGAAAACCCTTCAGCCAATCGATGAGCTGAAGAAGGGTCCCTTCACGCTGCAGGTCGCGGTGGTGGGATACCAGCAGACGGATGCAGGGGTGGAGGTGGACGTCTGTTTGTCCGCCGCGTCTCGTTCCGGATGTCCGGTGTGGGAGAGCGTCCTCACGCTGCTGTCACGGAGCCGGCGCCACGAGCCCAACAGAGACCTGCTGAGGAACGAAGGCGAGTGTGAAAACTGCTGTGGTGATTTGTGCTCAGGAACGTTCGTACCTTACATTTAGAAGCAAACAAACAAACAATGCTCAGCCTGGTGGGAAGTGTTGTTGTTCCACCAGGCTAACAATGCCACCAAGCGTAGCCTGGTGGCCCTCCAGGCTTGTAGTACTCTGAGGGGAACTGCTCATTTATTCCGTTACATTTAAAAATGTACTGTAGGAGTATTTTTACTGTGCTGTACTATTTGCTCTGTGAGGCAGAAGCTTGGAAACTGCAGCTCTGAGTATGAGTTACGTCCAGCCAGGCGTTCTGCACAGCTGAATGGTTGCCTTGGAGATTAAAGTATTTCTCAAACATGCGGGAAAAAGTCGAGGCAACAAGTATGTCTTTGATGAGCGAATAACATAACATGACGTAAAGCTCAAAACAACTCTGTTCTACATAATGATACCTCTTTAAAGTGCCAACATTTTCACATAACTTTATAATTTGGTCCTTCTGATATCACTTTTAAATGTTATGATTTGATCAATAGCTCAGTATTTGAGTAACCGTTTTTACTCTTACTTTATTTTTTGAATGGCTACTTTTTATTTTTACTTGAGTAAACATTTGTTGAAGTGCTGCTACTTGCATAAAATTTTTGTGCACTTTTCCTTTCATACATGTGAATTTTACTGTTTTAGAGGAGGAGCCAGATGATGTGAAGCAGGTGGAGGTCAGAGTTCCCATGACTACCGGCCATCGGTGTGTTTGGCCCTTCACTGACTACTCCCCCCATCGCCTCCTCTCTCTGCCGGCTGTGATCTGCGGCCTGAAGTCTCGAACAGCGCCAGGTTTCTGGATGCTGTCCGTCTGCTTGGCCGAAATAGAAAAGCGCAGAGGTAGGAAGGCGGCCGATTAGCGACCATAGATTTTTCTGCAGCCAGACGAGTGATGCGTCACGTCTTTGTTGTGCCTCCAGGTGTCAAAATCATCACAGCTCCCGTCAGCGTCACGGCCCACTTTAAGGAGACTTTGCCAGCGGGAGGAACCGTAACGATCAGGTTCTGGGACACGAGGAAAAACACGGGCCGGTCTGCCGTTGAAGACCTGAGTTTCCAGGTGCAGCTGCAGGGACAAAGCTCCTCCCACCTGGTGGGACTGATTTCTAGAAACTAATTAATGTACAGGAGTGACGGTTCTGCTCAGACACTGTGAAGCGCTTACGTTTTGATTCATTAGGTTTGCTCAGGTTCAGTGTGAACAACACTTTTGAAGCACAACCATGTTTTTTGGAAGTCTCATTTGCAAAGTTGCTGCTACTTTTTCTCCTAAATCCTTTGGAACCAGCAAAGTTGGACCAACTTGTTCCATCAGAGGGTTTACAAAGTTAAAATGATATGAACATTTCATAATAAAACCACAGCAGGTTGTGGTTTTGTTCTTGTGTTATTGCATCTTTTTTACGGTATAATTCTGACTTTATCGCCGTAATATTCTGAGCTTATTCTCCTATTATTTCGACTTCATTTTCGTACCATGTACATTTCTTTTTCTTAGCCTGGCCCTAACACTCCACTCATAGGACGGAGAGCGTCTGTCAACAAAGATGTTGACATACTGATTTTCTGATCATTTTTGATGAGGTCATCCATAAACAGGATCTAATTTAAACCATTGGCTCTATGTTTGGAGTCTTTATCAATCGCTGGCACATTTTTTTGTTTGACCGCATTGGGTCAAAGAAAACATCACTCCTGCTGTGACTGAACGTTTTTCAATATTTTATCACTCCAGCACTTCCGTCTGCAGCTTCCATGTGTGTGAGAGTCTGTCTTCTTGATTTATTTATACACCGCCCTGTAGTGTGTGGCACAGAGAGGAGTGGCTCTTCGTGCATCGCTGCACAGCTGAAAGGTCTCACTTTAAAAAATTTGGTTGTTTTGAAAAGCTTTTTTGGGGTCAAACAAAATGGGCTAGAAGGGTTTGATTACAGTTGAAATGCAATTTACTAGGTTTTTTCTAATAATATTCACATTTTTGTTGAATGTTGGGTTTTTTTTTTTTTTTTTAGAATTTGGATGAATGGATTTTTTTCTAAGATCATGAAATAATCATGACCTCCTCTGTCTTCTGGTTGAAAATGACTTCTAATGTGTGTGTGAGGATAGCTTTACAAAGAGTTGGACTCTTTGTTAGAATGTAGTTTAATGTCTAATTTGGCCCTAAAATGTGTTCAATTTCGTGCTGTCAATCACTCTCATGTAGCCTCGCCCGAATGTTCAGGTTAGTTATTGTGACCACCGATGACGGCAGATAAACAGTTTCTCTGGATCGGTAAGTTGTTTCTCCACTATTAGCACATTGTTAAATACATAAACATGACTGATGGTGCTAAGACCTCCTCTTGCCTCTGATTGGTTGTTTTTGACCAGGAGCTGTGCTTTTCTTCAGACAGCAATAGCATCAGGAGGAGATGAAGGAGCTTCTTTTTTTTTTCTATAGATCATCTGTCTGATAGCATTCTGTAACAATATGGTGACACGTTCAACAAATATGGAAAAGACATATATTGGTAAAAGTTATGTATACTGCAGCTTTATGCAACTGTTAGAATTTTTACACTCGACTGAATAGACTCAGATTTGGTCAATTGAAAATCACTCGTATCTGCAACCAATCCTGTTGGTGATTTTGGTTTAAGGCGTGGTTTGTTCTCCCTGCACACAGAGCAGTTGTAGTTTCTAAGCAGAGGCTGGGAGTGTCTTTGTTTCCAGTTTCTGCTCAGATGAGAAGTCATTTCCACCGGCTGTACGGAGGATCAGAGGGAGGCAAACGGCTCAGACGGCTTCAGGTAAAAACACGGTGTCATTATTACCTGCCTGACTCTCCTGCTCTGTTCTGTTCTGTCCTGCTGCGTTCTGTTCTGCTCTGTTCTGTTCTGTCCTGCTCTGTTCTGCTCTGCTCTGCTCTGCTCTGCTCTGCTCTGTTTTGTGCTCGGTGTCTTAGTGTGGAAACACGGTTCCCTTCTTCTTGAAAATCAGCAACAAAACTAAGCAGCCATTTATAACCTATGTATCTTTTATCTGCTCGGGAGCCGTTCTAATTCGTGTTCTCATGCATTTTGTCATTATTCATTTACAGAGTCCCGATTCTGTCACGCGTGTGACCCAGTCGAATGTAACATGCTCATTTTGTCAAGCTGTTTTACAGTATGAGCTGCATTAAACTTATAAAGCCAGAAACTGGAAACATCCTTTACCGGGAAGTCGTTCAGTTTTGTGTTTATTTGCCAGTCCAGCCAATCAAATTCATCAACCGGATCTAAAACGTGGCACCATCAGCACGTTAGTGGTTCACCACAGATTAGTCAACTAAACTAGACTTCTTCCATTGCCATCTCAGCATCCAGATGTAAATTCTGCACTGATTTTTCTCAGTAAGGAATGGTTTATATATGTTAATGTTATTGGCAAACTCATATCCACCGTGACTTTTTCTGAAGATGGGAATGAAAGAGTGAGAACAAAGCGATCACTTTCCGCTGTTTGTTTGAGCGCATCAGGCAATTCATCTGTCTGTCTTCAAAGAGCTAATCCTGAGGGAACGCAAGTTATTTCCTGCTTCTTTCACGATGCAGGCTTCATTTCTTGATCCAGAGTCCTATCCCAAATGACAGTGTGTTCTCTCTCTCTCTCTCTCTCGCTCTCTCTCTCTCTGTCTCTCTGGCTGGTTTGTAAAATAACTCCCCACTGCTTACAATTATTTACTCCAGTTACTGTGGAAAAGAACCAAAACATGCACAGAATAATCTGAATAAAATACGGCAAAGATGTAATTTGTAGATGCTAGACTGTCGGCAGCGCTGTTTCACCTATTAATTACTGCAAAGTAATTAATAAGTTTAAACTTATGTGTATTCTCACCTTTGAAGTGAATCTCCATCTTTGTATTTTGCATCAGGACCGATCTGTGAAGTTGTGAGGAGGAGGCAGCAGTGCCAGCACTTCCTTCTCTCCGCCAGCAGGGAGCAGCAGCGCGGAGGTCTAGCATGACTGCCTCTGAGTGGCTTTTAAAATGCACCCTGGGAACGGCCACGCTGTGGAAGTCAACGCTCACAAACGAAGAGACCAGCTCAGGAGCCGAGATAATACAACACCAGTGACTCCGTGCGCTCCGGATCTCATTCCTAGAACCGAAAAGGAACAAACATTCGCATGAGAGGCGAGACGTACCACAGGAACTCTATGCCGGTCTTGGATTCAAGCAGCCACATCTACTCAGGCCCTGATGACAACTCCACAGAGCCACACGAGTCACTCACAGAGTCTTCCACCATCACCTTCGTGGACGGCTACACTCTGGAGGAGTCGGTGGAGGACCAGAGTCTGCAGGGAGCAGGGACGACGTACCTTAAGGAGTTTGTGTTGATAGACGACGACGAAGACGGGGACATGTCGCTGAGGGAGAAAACTGTGACGGACTTCTCCGTCAGGGACGGGAACGCCGCCGACCTGGTGTGCGGGAGGCTCCTGTCCACGTCCACGGGCTCGCTGTCCGAGTCCAAGGACGAGTCTTCGGTCCGTGGCCCCCCACCGCCTGAGGAGGCCGAGGCAGCACACAGAGACAGTCCCTGCTGCCCCTGCACCGTGTTATGACTGGTCAGCAGCTTCTGAAACACAGTGACACAGACTTGCAAAAGTATTTATACTTGTTAAACGTTCTGGGACTTTCTTACGCTACAGCTTGGATGCACAGATACAAGAACAACCACATGTTATTATTCATTTTTATGCATGAAAAACCTTTAAGTTCCACTTCCATTTCTACTGGCTTCTTCCCTTTCAGGAGACGTGTTTTGTGATATGAAGCACATTTGTATTTACTGGTCAAACTGGCACAATAGGCTGTTTGAGACACTTCTTAATATTGACTTCCAGAATGTTCTTCATGAACTTTTTCTTTAAACGGAGACGCCTATTTTGATTTCTGTGCACAGGATTTTAGCTCGGATGATCAACCCTGAAGTAAACAAAACTTCTCTAAAGTTTGTTAGAATTTTTTTATACTAAACCAGATTCATGTTTTTTTCAGCTCTATTCATGGTGAAGGAGAAATGCATAGAAGTTCATAACAAACTGTTGCTAACCTGAAATAAATCAAACTTTTAAGGTCTTATTTTGTTCATTATTATCATTTATGCATTCATGGGTCAAAAAAAAATTCTCAAAACAGCTGACTTAAGAAATAAAAACTGTTCAAGAGGTACGTCCAGTACCTGCTATGTGGAGGTAACTGCAACCAAAACATTTTTCTCTTTTTACCTTATTTAGATAAGTTGAAAGAAACTTCTAGGAACCTTTAATAAATAATCTGTTTCCCTGGGATAGGACTGTGATCCGACACAGAGGCCCAGTTCTTTTAGCAAGTAGCTCCAGACAGGAAGAGGACCTCCTATTATCATGTCACCATTCATGTGAGCAGGATGGTAAGGAAAATAGTGAAAGAGACAACCCTGAACTCTGGACTGTCCAATCTTGCTAAATATTGAAGAAGAAGAAGGGTTAAGGTGTCGTCCTGTTGGCATTGAGCTTCTGGTGATTTTAATGTTAAACACTTATTTTTTCCTACTGAATAAATGAGCTCAATTTGTGGATTTATTCTTCCCTTATGCGACAGACTGGCGACCTGTCCAGGGTGACCCCGCCTCTCGCCCGGAACGCAGCTAGAGAGAGGCACCAGCAACTCCCGACCCCGTTAGGGAGAAGGGTGACGGAAAATGGATGGATGGATTTTTCCCTTAACTTTTCATTCTGACATTAAAGGTTTATGACACTGCAGCTCTCAGGACAAAACGTTACACAGCTGGACTAAACTGACTCTAAGTTAAGGCGATGGCCTCGGATTGAAATCTTTCTATCACCCACCCTGCAGCCCAGACTCGTCTCTCCAGGCAGTTTTTCAGCCATTCACAACTTGGGCCTAAATCAGCTCACATGACATCAGTGTAGAAGTTCAGCTAAACAGAGGACATTGTGAATTTACTGCTCCTATTAGGGTGATTGTCTAGATTTCAGCCTTTAAGCCTGTTACTATCAACCATGTTGAGAACTGAACTTTTGGGTGACGTCCAGTTGCCTTCTGCTGAAATTGAACTCATTTTTAGTTGTTTTTTTTCATGCATCCAGCAAATGTCTGGACAGATGAGGCTAGAGGCAAGATAGCAGTCAGAAAGTTGGGAGTTTCATTCCCCAACTGCCACTTGTTGGTGTGCCCTTGGTCGAGGCATCTAAGCCGGTTTCAATCAACACATAGCTACATAAATGGATGCGTGTGCAGTTGAGTGAATGTGTTGAGCCCTCAGAGTGGTTGGTATGACTGAAAACACTCCTGTGCAAGGTTTCTTTCCGTTATCGTTTCCAAACTTCAACATCAGATTGATACAGATCTAAACTGCTGCACCTTTTCCTGGCTGACGTAACCCAACTGCTCTTTGCTTCGTCTGCCTGAAGCGACACTCGTGGTGTAACTTTCAGATCAAAGCAAGTCTCACGTGAAAACCGCTGACAAACGTAGAGTTAAAGAGTCCTTTAACGGTCTTCAGTTTACATCTTCTGTCTTTATGCTTAGAAGGCCAATGTTTGCAGCATAAAAGTGTGCGTGTGGGAGCTGTGCAGATGCCCCCTCCCACCTTCAGAGACAGATGGGACTGTTTTACTGCTTTGTGTGACAGCAAAACCCCAGTTAGGACCCTGCTGGGCGAAGATAGGAGTTTATCAGACTTATCTCCCCCTCCCACAGCTCACCAACATCCCCCCCCTCCCTCGTCCCCTCTGACTCTATACATACACTACAGAGTGGTTCAGAACGGATGCAGCAGCAAAAAACTGACTAGTGGATTATTACTGAAGATGCCCTGGTATGAACTAATATATAGTGTTAATTGCAAAAAGAAAACGTACAAAATCACGTAAACGGCTGCCCTGAGTTCAACTCCCGTCCATTCCCCATTTCTGTCATATTACTGTTAAATAAAGGCCACTAGTGCCGACTTTTAAAGATGACTTTTTAAAGGAACTAACATTGATCAAGAAAAAAAAAAAAACCCAAATAGTTCAAAAGTTTCCATATATAAACTGGGCGGGGGAGGGTATCACTGGTTTTAATCAAAATCCAGCAGGTTTGTTGGGCCAAATATAGTCACTATCAGCTGTGGCAGCATGAGTGTGCAGTTTTACCAGAGACGGCCTTGGAGCTGTCATCATCAGCAGTGGTGACTGATGAAGCCTCGGCAGCAGCAGCAGCAGCAGCAGCAGCCTGGAGACCACTGGGAAAAGTGGTCGTTTTCCGCGTGACCTCAGCTCACCCACTCTCAGCAGCGGTTATCGAGAGCTCTCAGTGTCACAGCCGTACCAGAGGAGGAAGTGCAAAAATAAAGAAGAAGAAAAAGGAGGAGGAGGAGGAGGAGGAGAAGGAGGGGTAGTGATGGGGATGAAGTGAGGACGGGCGACGGGAGACTCAGAGGCGATGAATGGAAGAAACAGAAGCGTGATGACGGATGTCTTTCTGCTCCTCATGCTGTCAGGTGAGTGAACTCTCAGGTTCGCCGATCACCGTTTGTCTGAAATCGTCACACACACATCCCTCCCTGGAAGAGATCAATGAGGTGAATGTGTCCTCCACCGGATGTGTCTGCCGTCTCTCAGCCGTCCCGGCCCGGAGCCAAGCCGTGCTGGACGTGTGCGCGTCCTGCCACCCCAACGCCACGTGTGAGGACAAGTCAGACGGCTCTGGAAAAGTCTGCAACTGCAACTACGGCTTCGTTGGAAATGGGAGAACTTACTGTCAGGGTAAAAAATATATATATATATATAAAACACTAGATGTCTACTTTTCAAATGTATTTGAAACCAGATTACCTCTACAGTTTCAATGTTTCATGTTAGCTCCGTTCAGGAACATGACCTGACTTCAGCAAGTGTCTCCTTGTGCAAACATAAAGATCTTCCAGTAGAAAACATTTCTTAAGTTTGTTGACAGCTTTGATGCATGGTGATATCATGGTAACATCTCATGTTTGAATCCAGAAGCACAAATCATTGCACAATGCTTGAGCCGTAAAGCTGCCGTATGAAACGTTCTGTGTGTGTTTCACATGTTTGCTAGTATTGACATCATGCTGTTACAATATGATATGAGACAAATAAATTGTGAAAAAAAAAATCCATCTCCTCCACCTCCTCCCTGAGCTTCTGAAGAAAGACATCAAAACAGCCAATCAGAGCCAGGAGGTGTGTCTTAGCGCTGTCAATCATTCTCATTAACTCGGCAGAAAAACAACTTACTGTTAAATGTTACATACAACCTTTTATTATATACTTTTTAAAATGTTAAATAAAGTTATCTATCTATCTATCTATCTATCTATCTATCTATCTATCTATCTATCTATCTATCTATCTATCTATCTATCTATCTATCTATCCATTTTTTTTCTGGGATTTTTCACATTTACACAAATACTGCACAATTGAGACTTTGAAGGAAAATAACTCAAAGAATTATTGTATTTAGTTCCATTTATCCTCCAATCCTCTCAAAGCCCACAGGATGATCCTTCCCCCACCATGCTTGATCGCTCTGTGTTTAATGTTCCAGTGTTAGTTTTTTCCATGCTTGGCTTTGTTGCTGCTGGGCCAAAAAGTTTAAATTCGGTCTCGTCTGACTACAGCACCATTTCCCGTGAAAAACAACAAAAAACAGAGGAAACCTTGTCGTTCTTCCAGATAAAGACGAGTGTCAGATAGGAGCCAGTAAGATCTGTGGGCAGCACACCACCTGCCACAACACGTACGGCAGCTACTACTGCACCTGCCTGTCTGGCTACAGCCCGTCCAACAACATGGACGTCTTCATCCCAAACGACGGAACCCACTGCCAAGGTGAGGCCACAGCGCAGGTCTGAATCTGAACGAGCCTCTTTAATCGCTTAAGAAAAACCTCTGCTTTCGTTCCTGCAGATATCGACGAGTGCAGGACCACAGGGCCATGCGGAGAGGGAGGTCAGTGCAGGAACCTTGAGGGCAGCTTCGACTGCAGCTGCCAGGTTGGATACAGAGTCCACAACGGGGACGAGCCTTTTCGTCCACAGAGAGGCGGAGCTTCCTGCAAAGGTAAACGGGAACTGGACTCACAGGGAACTGGGACCATGGTTCATATTCCCTTGAGCTGTTTCATATTTAATCACATTAAAACTACTGACATCCATAGATTCAATGCGATAGACCAACACAGAGGAAGCCCTATGTGAAGTTTCTTGTCAAAAATGTTGCTACACCTTTCAAACCAGGACGTGAACTTGTTCTTGGGTCTGTCCCCCACCCAGTGGTCGACTGTGGTCCGCCTGTCCCGGTGGAAGACTCGGCCCTCCTGTCCGTCACGGTCACCACGTACGGCGGCGTTGCCAGGTTTGGCTGTGAGGAAGGCTTCGTGTGGCGGAGGGGAGACAACAGTTCTGTGTGTGGAGCGGATGGATCATGGAGCGAGACCGGCCTGGTCTGTGAAGGTGAAGCAGCTGCTGCTTTAGACTGAAACTACACAAATCAATGTCCCCCCCACACACACACACACACACACACACACACACACACACACACACACACACACTTTAATACCCTACTCAGGTTCAGAACGACTAGAACAAACAAAAAAGATGTTTGTGTACGCTGTGAAAAAAGAACATCTCTAATTTATGGTGAAACTGTCAACCACAGCTGCTGGGATTTTACCATAAATTAGAGACTTTTTGTCCATTCATTTTTGTCCATTCATTGCAAGTCCATTGTACTTGCAATGAAATATATACTATATTGATGGTGTTGACTGTTAAATACGGGTAATAAATATAATAATTATGCAGATGAGGAAGGAGAGGGAATTTTGATAACTTTTTGCTGCCACTCATTTCCTTCAACATGTAAAACAAAAGTTTTGACGTTGCGCTTTATGCCGCATTTTTTTATAGCTATATGTTTAAAAAAAATAAACGCACAAAGAAACAAAATAATGCGCTTGTTTTCAGCAAACAGCATCATTCCTGTTGAATATGATGGTCGCATTTAGTTGCTATGGTAGCATTTTTTCAGTGGAGATTAAATGTGAAGCGAGAAAAATGCGAATGTTTCTCTCAATCTGTGTCGTTTCATTAAAGGCTGATGCAGCTTTAAGAGGCTGGTAGTAAATAATCTCTAGGTGAATATGCGCAATAATACTGTAAATATGACTTGATAAGACAAACAGTAGTTGCTCCTCAGGCTCATCAGTGACTCATATTCATCACATTGCATCAGGCAAGCAAACTGTGTAAAAATATTCTCTCCTTCCTGCTTATGTCATCTGAAGTTTGCAGAAGTTTGCACAAATTCAAGCGTGTTGTTTTGCAGCGTCACCCAAAAGCTTGAGTCCTCCCAAACGACACACAACAAAAATCACAAAAACACTCACAGGACGGAAATGAAAGGTTGCACAAAACCTCTCCTCTGTCTGAGGAAACGGCCACCGGATCAGGGAGCGGTTTGGCAAAGAGTGTGCTCAGGTTGCTCTTCTTAACGCTGCAACATTTAATGCTGTATGAAATCTGACAGTTAAAGAGTCATTTAAAAACGTCTCTTTTTAAAGTCAACGCAGCGAGAAGCACGTTGTGTTTTTTTCTGTGGGACGCTCAGGTCTGTCAGTCAGTTCAGATGCTGCGTCCAGAGAACAAATGACAACCACACCAGAAAATGCCAGATAAATAATAATAATAATAATAATAATAATAATAATACAGGATAACCAATAAAGGTGATGCACAATTGTTTTTACGATAAAAGAAAAACATTTAATTAAGTTAATTAAGTAATTAAGTTTAACAGAATCATTATTATAAATAAAACTACATGAACGTTTTCACCTTGTTGTAATTCCTGGACAGAAACTGGCAGCCAAGTCGGCAGGAGCAACCACAGAAAATGTTCCTTGTCCTTCTTCTATTTCAACGTGTTTTGTTAGTTTGGGCCGATGAAAAAAAAAATCCACATCAGATCGACTCACTCTGCATGTTTGCACATATAGAACATTAAAAGGTTCATTGATCCTGGTTGTGGATGGATTGCAGAGTCTCTCTCTGTTGTTTGTCTCGGTTCCCCTCACTGTCCTGCTCAAGGCTCTTTGTTCTGCTCTGTATTTATCACTGCCGTCTTAACACCTCTGGTCAATGTTTTCCCCGTAGAGATCTTGTGTGGGAATCCTCCTTTGATTGAATTCGCAGAGCAGGTGCGGAGCGGCACTTCGTCCCCCGGCAGCTCAGTGCTGTACCTCTGTACTGAGGGCTTCCATAGTAACGGAGGGCAAAATGTGTCAATCTGTGGTAAAAACGGACAGTGGACGTCTCCGACGTTGTCGTGCCAAGGTAACACACGAGACGAGTGAATTGGTTCCCTTTCTAACCTTTTTGACGTTTTGCTGTTGCCTGGAAAACAAAGTTTAGCCAAGGATTTTTTTAGTGACATCAAACATTTGACTAAAATGAATTTTTTGATGATGCTCAGGTTATTCCTGGAATTTTTTTTCTCTTTTGGGGGTCTGGGAGACAAACAGTCAGCCTTACTTTTCCCAAAATGTCTTCTTAAAATAAAATGCGGTTTTTTTGTTTGTTTTGTTCTGTTGTTTTTTTTTGTTCGTTCTGCTCTCATGTTTGTGTTGCCGCCGTGCTGTAAACGTGCATCATTTCCTGTCTCAGAGACTCTGTGTGGAGACCCACCTGTGGTGCCCCACACTGTGCAGGTGTGGGACGGCAGCTTCACCTCTGGAAGCACAGCAGCTTATTACTGTAACCCGGGATTTTACCACCACCAGGGTAGCAATGTGTCAATGTGTGCAGATAACGGTTACTGGACAGAGCCTGGCATTCTCTGCAGAGGTGATGTTCTCACAAAGGCTCATCTTGTTGCCCCACATATGGATTGCTCTCCTCTTTCTGTCTCTCTCTCTGCTAAGTAATTAATGTCCGTCTCCGTAGAGGTTGACTGCGGCGAGCCCACATCCATCCCTCACGCCGTGGTGGAGTGGGATAACGTTTCCACTGTGGGCTCTCAGGTTGTTTATAGGTGTGACCGTGGATTTGTCAATGTTGGCGAAGGAAACGTATCAGTTTGTACAGCCAGCGGAGGATGGGACACGCCCTCGCTGACCTGCCAAGGTGATACGTCTATGTTCATTAATTTGTGGGTGCAGTTAGTTGTTGGTGCACGATTTGAAAACCTCGTTTTTCAGATCTGGGGCTTGTGCAAAACACCACTACTGTTGAAAGTGGCTTGCAAAAATAAATAAATAAAATGTTTGCATTTTGCTGAGATTTTTTGCGACAGACCAAGATTGAGTAGGGCATTATTTATAACCGGAGGAAAATGATCACAACTGAAATAAGTGAGCGTAATTAATGGGGGGAGGAGTATAGCAAACTGGGATTATATTGTGTGTTTATCAAACTGAAATATACTAAAAGCATAGATGTTCATTTTGTTTTTTGTGACAGCAAAAGTTGGGAGAGCATGCCAGCATTCATTTTTTGAAAGTACCGTCTTCTGTCGAGTGTTTAATTTAATATGCACATAATGACAATACAGTACTTTGATCTTTTTAAATTCTCCACCTAAACATGAACCAAAGTATGAAACAAACTTAAACTATAACTGTGACTAATAGAAGCTAAACTGAAAAACAATATTTATCTAGTCATAAACTTGCAAACACTCTACAAAAGCTAATTAAAACCAACTGAATGAGACAAACAAAATGTCACAATGAAATAAAATTGAAAAAAAACAACAACTATTGTTTTGGTCTATCGCAGAAAATCACAGCTGTGAATAATTTTGCAAACAGCAGACGTCCAGTTTGCAGTGCTCTGTTCACCATCTGCTTTCCTGTCGTAGAAATCAGCTGCAGGAATCCTCCTGTAATAGAGCACGCCAACATGCAGTGGCATGGGACGCCACACGCTGGCGCTGTGGTGTATTACCAGTGTGAGGACGGATACTCCACCCGAGGCCTGAGGAACTACTCAGAGTGCGGAGAGGATGGATTGTGGGAGGATGTTGATCTGTCGTGTGAAGGTGCAACTTTTCATGAGCCGAGAAAGCTGCCGGTTCAATTCCCCAGCAGTTTGTGTCCTAAAAGATAAAAGCAGGTTGTGTAAAGAGGGTTAAAGTATTAAGGATGTTGATTTTGTAGGACTTAGTGTAATTTATAGATAAATATAAAGAAAAACAATTCAAGAAACTGCAATATTTTCATCTTCGTTTTACTGTCATTTATTTCGACGCACCTGTACATGAAACTGTAACCTAAAGCAGCAACAAATGACCTCTTCATTCATGTTTGTTCAGTTGGACTCTGCAGCTGATTGCATGCCAGCAGTTGTGGCCTGTTGCACCAGATCTATGCTCAACTCTTTATTTGTGCACAGAAGTAAACTGCGGCCCCCCGACATGTCTCCCCAACACTAACCTGCTGTGGGACGGCAGCAGCGCGCCGGGCAGCGTGGCGCGGTGTGAGTGTGTGGACGGATTTTACCAAGAGAGTGGAAGCGATTTGTCAACATGTTCTCTGTCAGGAGTTTGGGGGGAAGTATCTGTGAAATGCAAAGGTAGGGGGGGTGGGGGGACGTCGTTCACGCCTGGCTGTTGCCCCTTTTTGATCTCCTTGCACGTTTCTCAAGCATGCTGTCACTGTCACGCGTCTGACCCCTGACCCCCGCACGCTCCGGGTGTTAGACGATGGGAGTTTAGAAACTGTATGCGATTCTCTATCCGCCCACGATGGCTTTGCAGCAATCACCAGCAACCGGCACAGTGGGACGCCTGGGCGTTTGTCAGATACGTGTCACTTAAGCGACGTCATTTCCTTTGGGCGCCTGCTGAAAATGAAATGCTTCCTTCCCAACGTGCTGTTGAATGAGGCCGTTCCTGAGCCAGCCGCTGCGTTTTCTGTTGTTTCTCCAGCTAAATGCGGGCCCGTTCCCGTCCTGGCCCACTCGGAGGTGGTGTGGCACAACAGAAGTGTTGTAATCCACCGCTGTGCGCCGGGATACCACAGCTGGAGGGGCGTCAACGCGTCCGTGTGTGGCGGCTCCGGACTGTGGGTCAGAGCTACCCTCAACTGTATTGGTGAGTTTGAAAGAAGCAGCGCTCTGACGCCACCGTGTTCCAATAGTCGGCCGCTGTATGTTCAGCGGGAAAAATAAAATGCATCATTGTTTTTCTCAGTTTAAAAAGGGGCGGTATCACATAAAATGAACCTTTTTACGTAAAACGTAAATTTTTCTCTCGTCAAAAACGTAGCGATAGTGTTGCTTCGATTCTTTCATGCATGTTTGAGAAATCTCCCCGACTCAGCTCCTTCAGACTAGCCAGCAGCAATGAGCAGACACCTGCGCATCCAGAGTTTCGGAAAGACCAGGAGCTTCTTAAAGAGACAGAGGCCCAATTTCAATTGCAAAGTCAAATTTCATGCTTGATGGATGCATACACACTTTTGTAACAACTGGAGGTAACACAGTCATTTGACTGTGCTATAAAATGACACTTTGTGGCTGGAAAATACATAATAGTGCACTTTTAAAAAATTATGTGTTCCAATGATCTAACCAAACGTTAATTTACAGACTAGATTAGTTTGATTGATTGTTCTTTGTGTTATGCAGTGGTGTGACCTTTATGCCAATGGCCCATCAGAAATATTTTCACTTTTCACTTGGCCTGCTTAATATTTAAATTAATGACAAAACGTTAAAAGTTAAGCACTGAGACAAGAGTGGACGTTAACTTCTCACAGCAGCTACTAATATGTGATGCAGAGATCAAGCCGCCTATTCATCAGCTGACACTTTACAATGGAAACTGTCTGAAGTGGAAGGCAGAGAAATACGAGGAGGACACAGAACTTTACAAGGCAAGATAAGTTTCCTCTTTTTCTTCACCGCATCGACGGTGAGCTCTGACTGAACGCATGGATGCTTTTATTTCAGGTGGTTTATGTGGGATCCAGAGATTACCAGAGGTCGTTCCGAGACAAAGGGCGACATGTGCTGAGCTCCAGAGACGATCGGCTGACAATCTGCCTGCGGCTGCTTCCACTGACAAACTACAGCATTTCTATTACTGCAGCAGCCGCCAGATTCACAGCCAGCGTCTCGGCCAACACCAGTCTAACAGGTGGACTGTTTAACTGTTTAATGCTGATGATAGAATATTCACTGCGGTCTTCCTCACACTAGCCAGTGAACGTGACAATAAATGCGCCTCTGTTTGTGACAGTACCTCCAGCACCAGTTGTGCACTACACAGAACAGGAGACTCCAGTTCCAACGCTGAGGCTGAGAAGATCTCCCAACACTCTGGATCCCATTAGGTAAGTGAACGCCCTCCGTGCAAAACTGATAGTTTTTCCCCATTTGTTTGTGTTTTATTCATTTTTCTTTTTTTTTTCGGTTTTTCATAAATCTGCTGGATTTATTAAGGCTGTACCACGGTTTCATTTCAGTTTAAAAGCTGGATCATATGAACTGGTGGCTTCCTTTTTTTTGTTTGTTTGTTTTTTATCATTTTGTTGGCTCTAGTTTCCTGTATTACTTCTTTTAAAGTAAGCTGACAGGAAAGAGGCAAATGTCGCCGAGGCCGGGAGTCGAACCCGCGACGGCCGCGTCGAGGAATCCGCCCTTTCTTCTTTGATTTCCAATTTTGACTTCCACTGAATCACTTCCTGCTGAAGATAAAACTTTCCACTTTGTGTTTTTCGTTTTTGGCAGCTTCTACCAAATCTTCGTGCTTCCTGTCGATGGGCTCGTGGTGTTCGACTGCTCCTCCCCCGCCAGCCTCGACCCTTCCAGCGGAGCGGGGTCACCGGCTGAGTACGTGACCGCCCAGCTTGGTGTGCAGAGCCTCGGGGCAGAGGTCAACTTCACGGTGGGCGACGGCGACCTCTACGGGGGCTTCTGCAACGCGCCGCTGCAGAGCGGCAACACCTACTTCATCGTCCTTCGGGTTGTCAGTCGGTGGAAAACGGTGAGTCGAGAGCCGCTCTGCCGCAAAGGAGCAGCTGTAAAGCGATGCTGTGGAAGGTGCAGCAGATTTAACCCCAAGATGTGTTTCCTCTCCAAGATGTCGACAAGTTGCTGCGTCCTTTGGGCTAAAGTAGCAGGTGCAGGTGCCGAATGCACGCAAATCACAGAGATAAGTCGATATCACTCTCTGAAAAGCGATTTTTGTTTTCATTTCTTCCCAGGAATGTCTTATGTCCTGAGGGTGTCGTCGCTGTGCGCTGCTGCCTCTGTAGCAGCGGTTGCCATGGTTTCATTAGGAGCATACGGCTTGTCCTGGTATGAGCTTTTATCAAACTCTGTTTTTCACTAAATTAACTTGGAATAAAATGAGTAGAAAAACAGGCACCAATACATTTAAAGGGACAGTATTATGTAATATTGACTGTTTTTTGGAGGGGGGGGGGGTTTAGTTTTACATCATGGTATGTTAATAATTCATGAAAAACACACCTGGATGTTTGCTTTTATTCATTCGAGGCAACCAGAAGAACAACAATTTGTGTCGCTGGTGCAAACTGGACGTCTTCACTGGTGTCGCAGTTTGGATGTGAAAAGTGGAGTCATTTTCTGACCCTAAACGGGAGAAGTTCTTATATCGATTGTAAACGAAAGAATTTATTCTGTTTTCTTCCAGGTGTGTGAACAGGATGTAGCCGTTCTCAGCTCCGCTCTCTACAGCCACAGTGAACAAATGCAATGACTGCAAAATGTATATTCTGCAAATGCTTCACATATAACCATTTATGTCACCCCACATGAATAAACGAATGTTTTCCACCATCTGCTGGATTAAGGCTTATTATCGACGAAGGAGTGTGATCTTTTTCTGTCTGCTGTGTTGCTGCTGGACGCGCTCCTTGTTCTGGCTTTTTGTTTTTGAAAACTGCTGTGAACAGAAACCTCCCAGTAAAAACACACTGGGATGTTTGTGGGTGTGCCATGAAACAGTGACAAAGTGATTAAAAAACTTAAAGACCTGTTCATTTTTACAGTGTGCTCTGCACTGCATTGTAGAAAACTGTAGCAAGCAAAAACATATAAACTATGGATGTTTTATGGAAGTCAATTCCCCCCCCCCCCCAGAATAATGTGACTTTAATATGGGTTTCGCTTTGAATCCTCAAAAGGGCTGACTTGGCATTAAAAAGATGGTCCACAGGTACTGGGCCTTTAATTGTTTTGCATCCGGAGCAGCTCCCCTCTTTCCCCCCCCAGGCAGCCACAGGCCGGGATCCTGCCGACAACAACCCCGCTGCATCTGGCGCTAAGTTATCGAGTAAGTAGCGGGGGACGCGGCGCTCCGTCGCCGCCAGAACCTGAATTAAAGACGGGACGAACGCGTCGGTTTGCGAAGATTGCGCAGGTTACCTGAGCGGTTAGCTGGGAAGCTACAGAGTAGGCCGTTGCCGCGACGCTTTGTGAGGACTGCAGACACGCAGTGACACTTTGAACGCGTGGTTACTTGGGAAAATGGGCCGTTTTTTGGACCGCTGTGACCGGAAACGTGCTCGGCGCCTCGTTTTCCTAAATAGGGGATGTGCACGAGCGGCCCGTTAGCCGGGCTGACGAGCTAATTTTCCACGGACATGGAAATTTGCTCACAAATGTGACAATTTTACAGAAAGAACGTGTTTCTCTGAGAGCCACGAGCTATTAACAATGAAGTAACTGTGGCACTAATTAACTCGTTTTTATCGTTCGGTGCAATGAAGCCTTTGGCTGTTGGCTCTGTTCACCGATATTTAATAGTATGTTTATGTCTGTGGCGAGTTCTCATAGTGATGGGAATTGCGGTTGTTTCTCGAGATCCTGACCGCTTGGCTCACTCCTCCAAAAGAACCGGCTCTTTCTCTTGGTTCCCCAGCAGCTCCTCATGACTATGATTGCGGGCTAGATAAATCGATAAATCGGTAGTTTATCAACAGCGAAAGGCAATCATTTCCAAGCAGTGCTAAACAAGCAACACAATTTAGAAAGCGAGTGTAATCAAGATGTCCAACTGGCTCCACAGTGAAAATCAGAGAATCAGTCTTTTAAAGAGATCCACCCAAAGACTTGGTTTGCAGACTGTGCTGTGACTAGAAAACATGATGCACATAACAGTGATTGTTCCGTTTTGGAAATGTAACAGTGTTCAATGCGCTTTTCTTGATTAAATCAAATTGAATTGAATAATAATAATCACCGTTGACAACAGTACTGTCATTGATTCTCTGTTTGAATCTGTCCTGGCCAGGTGTGCTGCTGCGGCTGCCCAGTGGTCCACTATGGCCCAGAACCAGGTGATCCTGCAGTTCCGATTCGCCACGTTCGGGGACTCCATGCTGCAGAAGATGAACCTTCTCCGACACCAGAGGCGCTTCTGCGACGTCGTCGTCCGCATCAACCAGCTGGAGGTCCCCGGCCACAAAGTGGTGTTTGCTGCCGGCTCGTCTTTCCTGAGGGACCAGTTCATCCTGCAGCAGGACTCCAGGGAGGTCCAGATCTCCATGATCCAGGAGGCGGAGGTTGGCCGGCAGCTGCTGCTCTCCTGCTACACCGGCCAGCTGGAGTTTCCTGAGCTGGAGCTCGTGCATTACCTGACGGTGGCCAGTTTCCTCCAAATGGGCCACATCGTGGAGCAGTGCACCCAAGCCCTCAACAAGTTCATCAAACCTCAGGCCTCGCGCCAGCTGGAGGTGGATTTGGACCTGCGGAGGGACAAGGGAGGAGAGGGTCCTTCCTCCCAGGCCCAGAGGGAGCAGGAGCGGTCTCAGGTGCGGACTGTACCTGAGGGAGAGGAGGAGGACGAAGAGGAGGACGAAGACGAGGCGGTGGTGATGGGCCAGGTCGAGAGAGACAATAACGTCGAGAGCGACGAAGACGAGGACGACGACGTCATAATCCAGCCGTCCGTGAGCCCCGTCCAGGTGTGGCGGAGGCGGCCGAGGCCCGGGTTTGGTGGATAACGACATCACCATCGTGAAAGTGGAGTCTGTGACCGACGTGGCGGAGAACACCATCACCGGCCACTTCTCCGCCAGCCCCCCTGCCGCGCTGCACTCCCCGGAGCCGCAGCACTCGCTCATCAACTCCACCGTGGACAGCCGTGGCAGCGAGATGGCGGCGCCGCCGGGCATGGCCGGTTACCCGCTCAGCCCGCCTCCCTCGTCCCCGCTCGCCGAGAAGCACGTCGGACACCAGCGGAGCTACGACAAGCCTCTGCAGTGGTACCACCAGTGCCCCAAGTGCGCCCGGGTCTTCCGGCAGCTGGAGAATTACGCCAACCACCTCAAGATGCACAAGCTGTTCATGTGCCTGCTGTGCGGGAAGACCTTCACGCAGAAGGGCAACCTGCACCGGCACATGCGCGTCCACGCCGGCATCAAGCCCTTCCAGTGCAAGATCTGCGGCAAGACGTTTACCCAGAAGTGCTCGCTGCTGGATCACCTGAACCTGCACAGCGGGGACAAGCCGCACCGCTGCAACTACTGCGAAATGGTGTTTGCTCACAAGCCAGTGCTGCGCAAGCACCTCAAACAGATCCACGGCAAGAACAGCTTCGACAACGCAAATGAGGGCAGCCTGCACGAGGGCGGCCTGGAGTTTGATTTTGGACGAATGTAAAGTTTTTTTTGTTTTTCCAAGTAAGGTGATTGGTTTTTCAAAGAGCCTCACTGTGGTCAGCCTGTACAGTTGACACCAGAAGTTTACATACACCGCAAGGTTTCCCCCAGAGAGCTTGCTATGCCCTATGCCTGGTGGTTGGGAGCCAGGGCAGTCGTTCATCCAGTGGCCCGTCGTGTTTTTCAGCTAAAACCAACAATAACGTCTTAAAAAATGCAAAAAATATAAGCAATGCTTAGCCTGGTGGGGGCATAAGAAAATCCTGGTGGCCCGCCAGGCTTATAAAACACTGGGGGGGGGGGAACCCTGCACCACATAGAAAGACACTAACAGTTTTTTTTTTCTTACTGCCTGAAGTTAAATCAGACCAAATGTCTCTTGTTTCAGGTCAGGTAGAATCGCCTCAATTATTTCTATTTGCTAAACAGCAAAAACTTGGCAAGAAGATTTTTTTCCTAACTTTTTTCAAACACAGAAGTTTAAATACAGTTTATCAGTATCAGGGATCCTCTTGTTTTTTTAGCTGCATGACCTAAATCAATGGGTTTCCGTCTGCTTACGTCTAAGATTATCTGAGCTGACACATTTGAGTTATTTGGAGACACGCATGTGGATGTATTTTAGGGCCACATCTGAAACCTACTGCTTTCCTGTTTGACAGTAGCCTGGTAAGGTCCTGCTCTTTGTTCTACACTTCTCTCTGTACAGCAGGTCTGGAAGGTCAAAACGACACCAGGAAGAGAACTGAAGGGCTTCCAAAGTCTGGTTCAATTCAGGAACAATTTCCAGATGTCAGAAGATGCTGCATTGGTGGTAGATGATGAATGGCCTGTGCTGCTCTTTATTCCGTCCAGAGAACCCCAGAGCGCTGTAGGGGTAATGCGTGATGCCGGTTCTGTTGGGAGGAACTCACCAGAACTCCAGCAAACCGTTGTGAGACATTTGAGCAAGGAAATCCAAAAGATTTAACTCGAAAACAGTCAGAGGCGTAACTTCCTGAAGGATTGGTGTTGACATGTCCCCACCAACTTTGGCAGGAAAGGGACAGTCCCCACCAATATTTCCTGCATCTTTTTTTCTTTAAGCAATGTTGTATTCAAAGTAAATGTTTTTGTGTTTTTTTTTTTTTTTGTTTTTTTTTAGTTTTTTTTTTTGTGTTAATTAATTCCTGATGCATTTGAATGTAATCTTTGCTCTCTGGGCTGTTGTGTATTGGTTGCCAGGGCAACGAGTCTGCACGTGCCGCAAAACTTATGTTTTTTTCCCCTGGACAAATTGCGTCGTTTGGTTCGTAGAACGTGGCGCCATTCAGAGCAATTATCAAACAGGATGAAATATTTCATAAAGCGTGTAGATTTATTAGCAGAGAGAATATTTATTTCAAATATCCAAACATCAGCACCTCGGCTTTAGGATCCAGTGATGACTCCATTCACCAACTGCATGCGAGTTTTGGGGCTAGAAAAGAAAAGGCCTTCAAGTGACTGTGGGTGTTACACCCTGATATTGACCAAATGTATGCTAACCTCTGACCTCTGAGTTCAAACAAAGTTTTAAAAAAAAAAAATCTCCAAAATAAAGTCTTGCTGCATTTTTTTTTTTTTTTTGGGGGGGCATTTAGAAAATAGTAATAATGTTGGTAATTCTAACCAGCCTAAAACAAGATAAGTTTGTTCTGATCTAACTTCCGACAGAGAAAATAAATTGTGTCTTTTTTGTTCTGTCAGTAAACGTCGGGTGTCAGCTGTGTGCTTTAAAACGGAGAGAACAACCATATCTGCACTTCACCATGGCTTCAGTAATGTGGACTGTTTTGTTTAGTTTTTTTTTAGTTAGTTTTTTCTGTTTTTCTGCGTACAATACAGTGCAGACGCCTTTGTGTCATACTTGAAACTTAAACACTGAACCACAAACAAAAATGACTGAAGGTCTTCTGGTAATGAATCCTGGCCTGTGTGTGATCTGTTACCTTAATAAATAATAAAAAAAAAAATAGAAAGAAAGAAAGAAAGAAACACTGCAAAATCAAATGTACAGGATCTGTTTGTATATTGTGCTTAACATATGTAGCTGTTTGTTATTATCTCTATGAATATGACAACAGGACATTAATTAACAGAAGAAATTTGAAGGAGCTTGTTGGTACTGAAATGTTGTACTGCAGGATGTTTCTGTCGTTTGTGGAGCTAGAAACCGTTTGTATGACATGAGCTGTTTTCTGTAGACGTAATGTCAGAGGTAACATAGGACCAAAATGACATCCTCTCTGTTCTTTGTTCATGAAATAAAACGTTCTCAGAAAAAATAAAAATGGAAACATCGCCTCTTCTTATCAGGTGTTTTACATGCAGATGCAAACAGATTCATTGGCACTCCTGGTTAATAAAAATAAAAAAATTTCCAAAATGTATTTAAAATAAAAAAAAGCTCTTATTGCAGTAGCATAATCTCACAATGAACACTTTAGAAGATTTTCCATCCATCCATTTTCTAACACCCTTGTCCCCTAGTGGGGTCAGGAGGTGCCGACCTCCAGCCAACGTTCCGAGCAAGAGGCGGGGGTCACCCTGGACAGGTCGCCAGTCTGTCGCAGGGCAACACAGAGACAAACAGGACAAACAGCCATGAACACACACACACCTAGGGAGAATTTAGAAAGACCAATTAACCTGACAGTCATGTTTCTGGACTGTGGGAGGAAACCGGAGAACCCAGAGAGAACCCACCATGCACAGGGAGAACATGCAAACTTTAGATTTTCAACCTTTAATTTGAACAAAGTTAGTCAATGGAGGGGAAAAAAATCTCCCTGAAATAGGTAATAAAAATAAAAAGTCTCATGAGATTTGTGGTTGTAGCACAGGTGGCAGTAGTTAGTTCACTATTTGAGCTTTTGAGATAATGATTATCATCTCCAGGTTGTAAAAATAATTCTAAACAAGCGTTGCCATGGATACACATCATACCAACTGCCCAAAACTAAATAAGTGTTGCCATGGATACAATATCATACCAACTGCCCAAAACTAAAAGAGAAAGTGCAAAAAACCTCCAACTGTATTTCATCCAAAACCAGAGGAGACAACTGTCCTAAGATGCAATGCAAAGATAACAAAAATAATCATGAACAAAAGTCAACAGAAAGAATCAATCAGAGCCTCCATGACACTATATAACCATCCCAACTCCAATATGGGGGGTAGGAAGGTGAGGAGAAGGATGATGGTTGGTTGGTCAGTGTGGTAGATTCCTCAAACACTCACATCATCATTCTAGCTGTGATGTCACAACTAGAGCCATGCTTGTGATGTCATCAGCACCTTATGTATGTAACAAACTTCTACATTCTGGTCATTGCTTGCTGCACTACTGACAAGTTCAGACGTTTGGAAAACGCTTTCAAAGTTGAACATGGAGATTGTTTGTGGATCAAAACTGATTTTAACAAACATTGTTTTGTCCAAACATGTTGAACCAAAGGACACATTCCTCCAACGGTGAGATGAGACCCCAGCATGGAGCCTGGAGAGCTGGACAAAATCTGCAAGGCTGGATTGAGAACAGAACGCCTCCCATTGAGTTACAGAGAGATCCAGAGACTTGGCTCTCTTTTGGAAAAGGACAGAGCAAGATGGTTTGAGGAGAACCAAAAGCTGGTCAACGTGCAAAGAGGACTGGAGAAAACAAAAGCTGAGTTACAAGGACAGAAAAGGAGATGAAGAGAGAACTACTGACAGGAGAAGAGTTTTCTGATTCAGAGTCTCTCAGACGAGCTATAATCACTTCCAGGAAGCACAGAGACATAAAACACAAGACGAAAAGGCTGCTGCAGAAGGAATTTGAGCAATTGAAGGTAGCTCATATTGTTGGTGAGGAAGCATTCAGGACACAAATCCAGGCAGAGAAAGAGAAAAGTGTCGCCCTCCAACAAGAGCTGGACCAAATCAAGACTCGCTACGAGGAGCTTCAATCAAAATATGAAGCTGCAGGTGAGGAGAACCTGCAGGTCCACATGCAGATGTTTGATGAAGAAAAATCAATGAGCAAAAGCTCCTTGAAAACTGTAAAAACCATTTATGATCCTGCATCCATGAATCTGGAACATCTATTAGAGAATCTTGAATTTCCTGATGCATCTCCAAGGAGCTAAATGACTTTATAAACCAGATGCTGAGAGATTCAAGCATCATTGATCCCAAAACCTGGGATTATGTAGTGGATGAAGTGAACGGGGAGCTCAGGTCTGGATATGGTCTGTTATGAAGCTCACTGGCATTGAGCCTCTTTTAAACTTAGAAAGTTAAGTGTTAAGAATCACTGCATGGACAAAGCGCTTTGTTAATAACACAAGATCATGTCTGAAGGACCAGGGAGAGTTAACTAGAGAAGAACTTAGTGCAGCTCAAATGTACTGGTTAAAGTCTTCAAAGTCTTTAAAGACTGAAATATTGCAGCAAAGGTCAAAGCAGAGGTCAAAGCAGAATGTGAAAGTAGATTCTAAAAGCAAAGATTTGAAAGCACTCTTGATGAAAATGGTCTACTAAGTGTTTGGAGAGGACAGTAAACCCAGACAGATGTGGAAAATGTGTAGAATCGTGGAGGTCTTTCCAGGGAGTTTTGGTCTCATACATTCCTGCAACGTTTGTGCTTCTACTGGTGGCTTGTTGCACAGGCCTGTTCAGTCATTGTATCCTTTAGATGTGTTTAAAATGAAAGGTAAATCCTGTACAGATGAACAGATGTACAGGATCTGTACATTCACAGATGTACATTTACTGTGATGTAATGAACATCTGTTCATCTGGCGGGAGGATGTTGTGACTTCTTTACACTTATATGTTGTTAAGTATAATTTGCATGATGATTATTACTAATCAAATTTAAAGTGATTGTATATAATTCCAAAAGGTGAAGTGAAACATTTAAGTGTGAGGCGTGACTCTCTCTCTCTCTCTGTATATACCATATATATATAATTTCTCTTTTTCTTTTCATGAACTTATATCATTTTTTGTACAGCACTTTGGTGCAGTTTAAAACCAGTTTTTAAAGTGCTATATAGATCAATTTGACATTGACACGCACAATTAGAAAACGTATCTGTTCCCTTGATCATTTCACCACAGCAACAGTCGAAAGGGGAGGTGATTGATTGGTTCGCGCCATGACAAAAAATAAAAATCTCCTGAAAAGGTTTACTCCCAAATCCTCCCAGATGGACTTGCTTCCCTCTCAGAAGGTCATATTCGTGTTTGCATAATGCATCGTTTATGAGCTCATATGACCACTGCATCTTTTGTGGCAAACTGAATCACCCGGTGCCACATGCACAGAGTCGATCTCGGTCAGCGGCGGCTCGTCGTCTTCTCTTTTCCTCTGGCGCACTGCAGACGCAGGCAGGCTGATGACTGCGTACCCTCTGGCTGACCCAACTGCAACCCAGGCAGAAGGAATATAGAGAAATGGAGGAACAGGCATGATTTCCCCCGTGAAGAGGGCAACAGACAAAGTTCCCAGTGAGCCGCTTAATGATGCTCTTTATATTCTTTATATTCTTCTAAGTTAAAATCCAGAAGAGAGTTTGCAGTCTGGACTTAGGGATGCACCGATCCACTTTTCTCACTTCTGGCAACCAATACTGACTTCTGAGGTTTAATATTGGCCGATACTAGTCTGATACAGAAAACCAGCTGAACTGACTTAAAACGTTGCTCTTTTTTCCAACACAGACATAAATGTACTGATGTACAGATGCATCTGATGACCGTCCACCAGTACAGCTCACTGACATGCACCGATAGCTTCACAGGCTCGATCAAATGCGTCAAAACAACTTTCATTTGTTCAGTCAAATCAACACTGAAGAAACTGAAACTGCCAAAAACAATAGGTTTGTTTAAAAAAATATATATTTTTTTAAAGTTACATGTTTGTGACTTTTTGGTCAAAGTTACATGTCATGACTTTGTCATTTTTCTTGGCAGCATAGAAGCGGCAGCGTCATTCTTATCTTGTTCTAACTTGCTGAACTCCGTCACCGATCAGCAGGAATCAACTATTTCATGCAGATCCAGGAGGTTCAGTGCAAATATGGATGTGTGATTTTTGCTCTGGGCGTGGGAACATTTAAGTTTCACTTCGGAAAACAACATAAAAATCACGACACGATTCATTTTGTAATTGACAGGGCCCCAATGTTTTTTCTATTTCCATGAGGAAAACGCGCCCCTGCCTGCCTGCCCCAAGCGGAGGAGTTTAAGTACCTCAGGATCTTGGAGTTTCTCTCAGAGTGTATCTGAAGGTGGCATGTAAATGTGTGGTGAGACATTGGAACAATGGTATCATTGTGCATGCTGCACTTTGTCTGAGCCTCTAGAATGGGGAACTTTTTGCATGACAGACAGCCTCACTCTCCGGTCATGCATTGGTCACAGAGTGACATGGTCGGTGTGTTATATAATGGGCTGTATGCTGGGTCCTCAAATGGTGCATGTGTTGTTTTACATAGGGAGTCTGTAGTTAATGGTGGCCATGCTAAGGTCATGGTAAAGACCTCACAATGCCACTTGTTCAATGGGCATTCTGCTAAAGTCGAGAAAACATTTTTGCAATTGCGGTGTTTCCGCTAAATAAGAAACGCAATTAAAATCACACGTGACTAAGTTTGCTCCCGCGACAAGTCATTAAAAAACATGCCTCCTCTTCCCATTACCTGTCGTCTTGTTTGTCTTTTCCGGCAGTAGTAACGTCCACTTGTTGATCACACGGCCTGTGTGCTGCAAAAAAAAAGAGTTTCTTTTGCATTTTTGTAAAAAAAACAGCAATTTTGATACAGCCACTAGAACCACTTCATCCTAGCACAAAAAACTTTACGTGAAAAAAATTTTTTCATTTGATTTTTCCCTGCACATTTCTTTTTGTAATTCCAATTTGTACTATTTTATGATCAATGGAAGCGTATCTAGTGATGGTAGGAAGACCAGACTCCTCCAAGATTCAGGTGTTTGTGTGTCTCTCCTCCCGGATAATCTTGATAACTTTCCAGAAACGCCTTTGATGAAATGTAACAAACGCTTTCATCCAGGACCAGGAATCTTTGACCTTTCCTGGATGTTCTGGTTTTCAAACCCCCCCCCCCCTTTTTTTTTTTTTTGAGTCATATTACAAAAAAAGAGACTCATAAAAAAATACCTTGTGATATGTTGGCTGACAGTTTGGGTTTTTTAAACTTGTCTTTTGACCTTTTTTACTCTTTCCACACTTCACATTTGAGAGTTTTGTCTTATGGCTTCAATTGTTTCACCGTTTTCCAATGAAAAATCGTCGCGACACAATTTCAATATCAAACCAGAATGGAAGTCAGAATTAACCCGGTTCACCCAAACACGCAGCACAGACATATCTATCATTGCCAAGAAACCTGATAGCACACAGCCAGACAAGAAAACATGTCCAGTCCTTGCTGTGGAGGGTTTGCTCAAACACACCGCTGTTGGGTGTTATGTGTCTACGTCCAGCATGATTTGAATATAAAGATTTGAATAAAGGCAGCAACTGTCCATTTATCGAGATTGCTCAGTTTGTTATTGCACGCGGTGCAGCGATGAGCAAGTCGACAGGCTGCTGCCGGAGCTTTCTACATCATGTGTTTGACTATGAAACGCCAAAAACTCTCATTATTCCCAGCATACGCTTTGGATTTGTCTTCAGGTTCACGCAGTTCTTGGTGCTGCTGTATGTGGTGGGGTAAGTCTGAAAATTCAAAAACAAACAAAAAAAAAAACAATAGCCGTACTTTTTATGGTTTTATGAGCTCAACCGTGGCTGCTGGCTGCTGCAGGTATGTGTGTGTGGTGCAGAAAGCGTACCAGGAGACAGACTCTGTCATCAGTACTGTCACGACTAAACTGAAGGGCTTTGCCTTCACCAACACCTCCGACATACAGCCTCATTTTTGGGATGTGGTGGACTACAACATCCCCCCGCAGGTATCTGGAACTTTGCCATCTCTGCCTGAAGTTTTGCCGCGAAATGACTGTGATTAGAGTCTTGGACTTCTGTCCAACAGGGAGATGGTTCATTCTTCGTGCTGACGAACATGGTCATGACCCCCGGGCAAACCCAGTCACGCTGTGCTGAGGTAGGGCTCAATGTTTAGAGTGTTTAAGTGTATTAACAACCAGAGCATGTTCTAATTGAGTCATTATCAGTGATGTGATGAAGGATACTGACCCCCCCACGACCCCTCTTTGCACTCCACGTACTTTCATCTCAGTGTTTTTCAAACTTTTGCATGATTTCCATGTGATTCATTTCTATTTGAACTGGTTGGCCTGTTTTAGTCTTCAGGGCTCAGTATATCAGGTCATGGAGGCCCCCATGACCTGAATAACGGTCTGACGATCTGTGTTACCCTGTCAAATTTTCGCACCATCTCAACAATCTGGTGTTTGGCATTAGTCCTGTTGAAAACTGCTTTCAGCACATGTACTAGTTTACGGACACTTAAAGCGTGAGCGATCGTGCTCGCATATATACTCTTTCTCTAAGCGCTTCTTGAGATTTTCCCTTTTGTAAGTTAACTGAAAACGGAAGATTAACTTAACTGGATAACGTTTTCTCTCATTATCTCGAGAAAACAGGAAATGACCTCGTTATGAGAAAGCCATCAGGAAATGAACTCCCTGTCTCGAGAAAACGGAAAATCAACTTGAGAAAACCGTAGGGAAAAGGTTACGTTGTGTTATGCTGCAGTGCAAAACTAACTCCGGTTGTTGAATCAGCGTCAGCCTGTTAAAGTCAAGACCTAAAAGTCCTAGGTCTTCTTATCCCCTCTAAAGGAGGCATGCATGGAAAACCGTAAATAAACTCTAATAAAGTAAAAAAAAAAAAAAAAAGAACTTTTGCATTGTCCCTGCAAATTTCCTTTCCAGCTTCCAAACCCTTCCACTACCTGTGTGGACGACTGCGACTGTGTGGAGGGTCATAATGATCCCAGAGGGAACGGTACGCCTCAGTCCCAAATATACCTTCATTCACTGGCTTTACAAAGCATCACATCATGCACCATGACGATCCTTCTCCCTCAGGTATACGGACGGGACTGTGTGAAAACTATTCCTCCACTGTCAAGACCTGTGAGGTTCTCTCCTGGTGTCCCCTGGAAATAGACACCAACCTACCCAAGTGAGAGCCGACTTAATTCTGCAGGACTTTTAGGATGGTTTACAATTTCCAAGACGAGGCTGACTGTGCCGTTTCCCTGCCTAACAGGCGAGCTCTTCTGGCGGAGGCCGAAAACTTCACCATGCTGATCAAAAACAGCATCGCCTACCCAAAGTTCAACTTTCACGAGTGAGCATCTGAATGTAGAAAGAAAACAGCTCCTGCGGGAAGCGGTTCCGTTGATTTTAGCAGAAGTGCTTTGTCCTCCCTCCTCCAGAAGAAACATACTGTCTCACATCAACTCCACGTACCTGAAGACGTGCGTGTTCAATCGCAAAACACACCCCGACTGCCCCATCTTCCGCCTGAAGCACATCGTCTCCGAGGCCGGAGAGGACTTCCAGGACATGGCCGTGAAGGTACGAAGGGTAATTACCACCGGCAGCGGATTCAAAAGTATTCATCCCCTCTGACCTTTTCACATTCTCAAAGGTCAATACATTTTTAATTCATTTAACACTGCACCTGGAGACATTTTAAATATTCAAAATCAATAAACAAAACAACAGAAACAACAAATAAAATTAATAGTGAAATTTCTGTGAGCAAAATTGTCCTTCAAAAAAAGCGCCAGTTGAAATCGAAATAACCAGATATTAGACTTTTTGTCATCCAGTTTTTGGTGCAAGCAGAGCGAGAGAGAAAAGAGAACAAAATGACAAATCACCCAACTGGAAATTATTGAATATGTTTTAATTTATCATGTTTTTATTTATGTATTGTGCCATTAATTGAGTTATTACTTATTGCATAATTGCAAGGCACCATAATTACAACCAGTTTCACCATTATTCAGATATATTTTAAAAGTACCTGTGTAATGATATTTTTTTTAAATAATATTTGTACAGCTTTTTATTGTTTTGCCATCGTTGTCGTGTGATTGTCTCTGAGTTTGTGTTTTTCATACACATTTTGTTTCCACCATGCCGTAAGAAAACATGTCCTTAAAGGGACAACAATAAAGTGGTAGAAGTGCTGTTACTGCATTGCATGTTTTAAAGGGTGGTGTTCTGGGTATCCTTATTGACTGGAGCTGCGACCTGGACTGGTGGGCCAGGAAGTGTCGTCCCAAGTACACCTTCCGCAGGCTGGACAACAAAAATCCAGTCAGCAATGTGGCCCCGGGGTACAACTTCAGGTGAATCTGGTTTCCATAGACATCTTTTTTTTTTTTCGCCTGAAAAGAACAAACGTTGGGGAAACCAACTAATAAAACTCATTTCTTTAGGTTTGCAAAGTACTACAGGACGCCAGAGGGGGAGGAAGTGAGAACGTTGATCAGAGCATACAGGATCCGCTTTGACGTCGTTGTGTTTGGAACTGTGAGGCTCAGCAGATTATGAAATTTGAAGGACTCTTGAGTGACTTTTCGCTGATTTGGATGACTTTGTGTTGCTGCAGGCAGGAAAGTTTGGAATTGTACCAACCATAGTGAACCTGGGTGCAGCTTTGTCCTTTCTGAGTTTGGTGAGTGATGTTGCGTGTCGCTGCTCCCAGAAATAGACGACAAGCAGAATGTGAGCGTCTTCGTACGTCCCCGTTAGGTTCCCATGGTCGCAGACTGGTTCATGTTGACCTGCATGAAGAAGAGAGATCTTTACAGCAGACAGAAATCAACATATCTGGTCGAGGAATCTGAGGCCGAATCGGTGAGAGGCGTCCTCCTGTACTTTGTATTCCAGTGTGTGCTTCCCAAAACTTTCCAGCCTCTAACCAGGAAAAAACGAGATGTGTGACTGAATGCTGCCTTAAAAAAAACAAAACAAAAAACATGGATATTTCTGAATGTCAAAAGTCAACATTTTTTACTTTTGAAATAGAAATGTCCACAGTTTTTCTACAAAAGTTCCAAGATTAATTTCTAAATTCCAGAGTTTTTTTGTTGTTTTTTTTGGCAAGAAAATTTCTTCTCTTTTTTTCTTCCTGGTACTAAAACTAGCTTCCATTATACCATCTTTCCTCTCACTTTTTGTTCATATTGTTAGAATTGTAAACATACACATAAAAATGCACACATAATAATAATTACAGGGAATAATAATTACACATAATAATAATTTTACACTCCTCCATGTTTACAGCTAAACATGGAGGAGCTCTGTAATGTTTTCCAACCACGAAATCAATGCATGCATGCGAGAGTCGATACTTAAATCACTTTTAACGTCTGATTTATTTTCTTTCTTGTTTTTTCTGAATCCAGGCATCAGTGAGCACAACGTATGGAACCCAGTAGCAGCCTGGAGTCAGCATGAGAATTCATTTTCTTTATATAAATGAATTCTTGCTCTAAAAATGTCACGGATGTTCTGTTAGAAGCCTTAACTAAAACTGTTCATGTGTGTAAAGGGAAGGCTGGTGATGTATTTGTTCCATCTTCCTCTTGACCCTGCGACAATAAAGCAAGTATAAGTAAATGATGAAATGTTGTCTTCAAAATATCCTTTAAAATCTTTCACATGTTTTAAAATTGTGTTGCAATCAAAATTCAAATCAGGCTGTGGAATACTCCAAATATATTTCACATGCAGTATTAATAAGCAGAACTCGAATGCATTTTCCCTGTAAAGAAGATTCAGCAGTGCACACATATTCATTTCTTTATTTTTTATTCTGACGTATGTACTTCTTTGTGTGTTTGAACAGGGCACACAAAAAGGTTTTACAATATGATTCGATTTTATTCTTCAGTCAAAGTCTTCTTTTTCTTCTTTTTTTTTATTAAAATAAGAATTTCACAATCTGCAGAGTCATTTATTGATGAGTCACATTGTTTTGATGTGATTTCTCCTGTCATACGTTGTTGTTAAAATTTTAAGGCATGTCTCTTCTGGTCAGAATCAAGAGTTTTCTATTAATTAAAATAATATTAAAAAGGTCAAACATTGTACCTCAATCTGACTTGATCACTTCTACAGTAGCGTGACTGACAAGCGGGCAACCTTTCTGGGATTCTACAGTACACAAATTGGTACAAAAAACAAAATAGGGTAAATAAACAGAAAGCAGACATTGCAGAAATTCTGATGAATTAAAAATAGCCATTGACCCAAATCGTTTATGTGTTTACAGTTTTTGTGTTTGTGCTCTTTGAGGTATTTCCATTTTCTCAATCAAAACTGTAAAAAATAAAAATAATTTGGAAGATGATGAAAACTTACATTTGTGAGTATAAAATTTAACCAAATGTAATTAAATTAGGTTAATTGTCTATTTTCTGTCAGCGTTCGCATTCTTTCCATAAAATCCCCAAATTAAATGTTTATATATAATATTGTTTACTTTTGGGGACGCATTCTACCGCCGCACCGCACGGGGGCGGTATAGCACTACCGGATAACACAAGAAGCTTCAGAGTCAGCTAGCAAACAGCTGGGAAGGGAGGCAGGAGAAAGAGGGAGAAGCAACGTCCTTCCCTCTCGTTGTTTTGCTTCTGTAGCTGATAATTGAGTGTTTTTTCTGGAAGTTCGACCAGTAGCTGCCTTCAGTTGGTAAGCAGCGAGCATGTCAGCGGTGCTACGGTGGGAGCTAAGCTAACAGCTGGTCAGCGCAGTTCTTGGAACTCGTTAGCATCGATGAGGGAAGCTAACCCCACCTTCAGAGTGGTAAACAAGGCTCCCCACCTCGTCCTGACTTAGCTGGCCTCCTAACAACCACAGAAGCCAGCAGAATGACAGGTGAGACAAACATACCTGATAGCAACACTCTTTTATATGAACCGAGTTTCAGTTCTTTGATGGGCTCTTGAGTTTTTATGGTATTCTGGAGTCTTTTTTTTTTTTTTTTTTTAAGGTAAACTAACACAGCTGCTTTTCTCAGAGGATGCCGTCCTGCTGAATGTACCCGTGATTCGGCAGCTTTTCCACTGGGACTGTGGCTTAGCCTGCTCCAGGATGGTTCTGAAGTAAGTTGTTGTTTTAATTCTTTGAAGCCAGTCACTGAACACATCAGAGATCTGACGGAGCTGGAAAAAATGTTTAATGTGAAACTGAAACCACCTCAAAGCGGCCAGTACTAACACAGTCAGTCGTTTTTGTGGTGAAACCCGGGGTGTTGTCTGACAGGTACCTGCACCCGGTGAGCGATGAGGAGTTCCAGAGAGCATGCTGGGAGCTGCAGCTGACGGAGAGCGTGTGGACCATTGACCTGGCCTACCTCATGTGTCATCTCGGGGTCAAACACTGCTTTTACACGCAGACTCTTGGTGTAGATAAAGGCTTTAAAAACCAGGTATGCTCCAGACTCTGAGCGCACACTCAAATTTCTCTACAGTCTGTGCACGAATGAATGTCTCCCGGTGTGATTCACAGTCTTTCTATAAGAAACATTTCGATACGGAGGAAGACCGGGTGAACAGACTGTTCCTCAAGGCGGAGAGCAAAGGTGTGGTGGTGAAGAAGTGGTGAGTTTTCTGTTTATTCTCTCTTCAAGACCTTTTAAAGTATGCAACTTTTATTTATTTTTTTTACATATTTGTTAAACTGTCACTGTGTTCTTTCTGACAGATAATCTTTGAAACAAATCGAGCTCCTCAGCTTTCTCTGAGTGCTAACTACAGAAATTCAGAAAGAACCAATCAGAGGCAGGATGAGGGTTTTAGCAATAATAACATGCAAGTATTTGCTGTTCAACTCCTGTAACGCTCCATCTTCAGAGAGCCTCCTATGAAAGCTAAGGCTAGTTAGCATAGCCACGGTTGACAGTTTTTCTGTAACTGAATTGTTTCTCTGCTGTTGGCATGTTGAGCAGCTCATACATGAGCGCTAAGATCCTCCTCCAGGCTCTGATTGGTGCATTTCTGTCAGAACATGGTGACCCTGTAGCAAATATTTTTTTTAAAAATGTAGTAAAAAAATATGAGGGATTATAGCTAATTTCTTTTCTTTATTTTTTATTTTTTGCATTGCAAATTGTAGAAGTTTGCTGTATGAAAATGCCTTTCCTTGATTATTTCAGAATAAATAATGACTATAAAATATGATTAAGTTGTTAAATATGTCTATATTTATAGAGGAACCTGAAAAAGTGTTTCTGAGTCATCATCATTTATATTTCCTAAGTGGCTGTTCATCATATTCTGTCGAGTCTAAAGCTTCTCTCTCCATCCCCGGTTCCGCTGCCAGCTTTTACTCAATAATCAAGTTTTGCTTTTCTTTTCTTTTTTTTTTTTCTAGTTCAGTAACCATTCAGGAAATCCAGTCTCATCTGGAGCAGGGTCACGTGGCCATCGTGCTGGTCAACGCCGTTGTCCTGACGTGCGAGTCGTGCTCTTCGCCCGTCAAGTACTGCTGCTTCCTGCCCGTGGGGCAGAAGTGTTTCTGCAGGAAGCCAGAGTACCAGGGCCACTTTGTGGTCGTGTGTGGCTTCAACCGGACCTCCAGCTGCGTCTTCTACAACAACCCTGCGTATAACGACCGTGAGTTTGTTCATCAGGGGACAGCGGTTTCACAGTTCTGTCGGTTCATGCTTAGTTTTCACCAGACGTTGATGAGACTGATCAAAAACTGCTGCTTCCTCCTGTACAGAACAGTTTAACTTCTAACATCTGACTTTTTTATTTTCATTAGGCTGCAGGCAGCATTTAAGAAATGCTCATTTTCAGTTAAGCACCTTTTGCTACCCAGTTATTCAGTCAATAGAAAAAATGAATCGACAGATCAGTTCTAAACTGTAGTGATAAGTCAAGCAGAAAGGAGCTTTTCACATGTTGATGTTTGAAGCAGCCTTTGCTACAAATGAGCAAACATTCACTAGAGAAATTTTACTGCGTTTTAGGCAATATAATGTTTTTTTCTTTACTTCAAAAATGTATTGATATAATAATCGATTACTAAAAAAATCATTAGTTGCAGCCTTCATACCGTTTTCCAACGAACTCCTACTAAGACTTATTGTTTTTAATTTCTGTGTGTTTACCATGTTGTTAATATGTGTGGGGACCATTTTCCTGACAAATATAAGGTTTTGGAGACTCACTGCTCCTTGTGGGGACCGAAGCCTGGTCCCCACACAGGGAGATGCTGTTTTTGGGTTAGAAGTTGGGTTGAGGACTGAGGTGTGAATTGAGTTTTGATCAGGGTTAAGTATGTAATGTTACTTTTAGGCTGGAGAAATGAATGGAAGTCAATAGAAAGTCCCCACAAAGGAAGCTTGACAAACGTGTGTGTGTGTGTGTTGCCCAGGTGTGTGTTGCACCAGCATCAGTAACTTTGAGGAGGCCAGACGGAGCTACGGAACAGATGAGGACATCCTCTTCGTCTTCAAGCAGAGCTGATGGACAACAATAACTCCTTGGCTCTTCATCATCAGCCTGACTGCAGCAGCTCCCTGGTCTAGCGGTGCCACCTCTGGTCTACTGTCAGAACTACAGCCAGCTTTTTAAAAAATCTTTTTGTTTCTTCCACTCTTACTCCAAACCTCAACAGTTCACCCCACTGATGGATGTAAATGTTCACAAGCCAAAACCTCTTCATCTCAGAAGGATTATTTTTCTACTCCACTGCATCAGATGAGCAGTGTTACTGTGACACAGTACAGTATTTTACTGTACAAATTTTACTGTTTTGATTTCGACGTCTGCAGCCGTTCTCGCTCAGCGGATCAGTCAAGCCGTTTGGAGAAATTATTTGGGGGTAAAACGGGACGTCGAATGTGAATCACCAGAGACTGACATGCACATTATTCAGGGCTTCTCTTCATGACTGAGAGTATTGCGCATTTACTCTACTTGTTGTGTTTATTAATGTGAAGCTGCTCACCTTTAACCCCCTCCACCTTCCAGCCTCGCCTCTACCTGCCTTTAGGAAGACCCCACCGCTCCCTTGTCATCCACAAGCGTCTACGAACAGGGAAAACGGAGGGTGGCGGTGTTTTGATCGTCTCAGGTATTCAATGTTCTGAAGCGTACCAGCGCTGGATCAACAGTGTTCTGTCTGCCGGACTCCGCGCGGCACCGAGAGACAAAGGATTGTCGGGTTCGCCAGCTTTACTGGAGAAACGACACGAATCGAAGCGATTTGTCTCGGGTCGATGTAGATCGGTAGGATGGATTCTATTAACTCAAGGTGATTTTCCTCATTGCCTCTCAGTTTTATTTCATTTTAAGTTGCGGTAATGTATATACGTCTTTGCACTACATTTTTCTTTGTTCTTTTTCATACCAGACTTGATTGTGTTATTTAAAAGTGAATCTTTTTCTAGTGCTACAAAATGTCTGCGCCGTCTGCTCCTGCTCTCTGGTGGAAACAAACGGCATGTTTTAAAACCACGATCTTTATTTTTTTTTAAAACATAGAACATTTATTATGAGCTGTAATTAAACGATTTCCACACATGCTGCGTTCAGTCCATCTCTTAAGTGAGTCAATAAAATATCTTGGAGGGGCGGTGTTATGTAAAATTCACTTTTTTGATTATGTCGTCAAAAAAAAACATGCCGGGAGTGTTGCTCTGACTATTTCGTGCAATTTGAGAAATTCTTTCATCTCCCATGGCAACCATTCGGGGGGGGGGGTTCAAGACAGCTGAAACATAGTACTGTCCCTTTAAAAAAAATGATTTTTGCCAAACTAAAGGAGGATAAATTATGAAAAGATTTATTTTTTAGTCCAATCAAAGTAGACCCTTTAATTTATTGCCATCTTACAGTGAATTTACCACACACTTGCATATGTGCATTAAATCTTCCAGCAGATCTTTACTGAATTGAACAATCACTTGTTCATAGAGGGTGCTGCTGTTTGTGAGGTTATGTGTTTTACTCCTTTATTATTTTGGGTTTGAAGTCAGGTCTCACAGCCTCGCCCAGTTTTTCTGCGTACTCTGCGTACCGCCCAGTCATCTGCAAAATAATGTGCAGGAAGGAGAATCAGTTGAACTGGAGATGAGAATGCGATCATTATACTAATAACCACTTATTAAAGAGATCAGAAAGAGGTGTCTTAAAATGTATTTATTTTAATTTAAAGACATTTAGATTCATTACAGCTATACTCAAATGATTTTATAGGTTTTGTATGTTTTACCATTTTTTCTCATTGTACAATAAAGGTGTCTCATTAAATATCAATAAAATTGACAACATGATTGTTACAGTTTGCAGATTACTCATATGAATCGCACGTCTTAATGCGACCGGAGTCCTAAAGAAGCGTATTACAAAAGGGAATGTTTCTCAACCATAATTGTGTTTGTGGGGCTTTGACTGTGCGACAGACTGGCGACCTGTCCAGGGTGAACCCCGCCTCTCGCCCGGAACGCAGCTGGAGATAGGCACCAGCAACTCCCGACCCCGTTAGGGAGAAGGGTGACGGAAAATGGATGGATGGATGGGCTTTGACTGCTGTGTCACTTTTATTGTTGTCACAGAATAAATGTAAACGTTTAAGTCCATATTGAATTGGTTGAGAAACAGAATTGTACGTTTTTGTTGACTCTATGCCATAATCATCAAAAATTAACAGGACAAAATGTCTGCAATACATCGGCCTGAGTGATCACTTTAATACGATCTGCACTGAATTATTAAACTAAAACTCAATAACTCTCTGAAGGAGGCTGACTGTTTTACCTTAAAGCTCCATTTGTCGCTGACTTGTCTGTTGAGATTCAGATCCAGCTCCACCACCAGCAGTCCGTCTCGGGTCCTGGAGAGACCCGGGGTGCGGCTGCCGTCAGGACCGGCCACATAACTGGACCCATAGAAGTGACCAAAGTCATGGTGAGCTGGGAAAAAAAAAAAAAAAAAAAAGCGTTGTTCCCCTCTTATAAACTTTTTTTTTCTCGCATTTTGTCAAGTTACAAACACAAACTTCACTGTATTTTATGTGTGTCTTTTACATGATAGATCATGCTTTGGGTTGGTTTATCAACTAGATTCAAACTAAATTGTACTGAAGTTGCAGAGTGGAATAAAACAAAATGCGAAAAGGTTAAAGGGATATAAATACTTTGGCCAGACTTGTGATAAAGTTTCAGCTTCTGCTGTAAGGTTGCAATCAAACATTCGAGGTCGCTGCTATAACTACTTCATGTTGCTGAAATGTTATGAAAAACACAAGAAACATCATAAATTTGAGAGGAGAAACTGAATACCTTTCTTCCCATCCCCAGATGTGAATTCACTGTGGAAGTGTTCCTGTTGAAAACATATTTTCCCACATGATTAAATCTGTCCTGCTGAATCAACCTGGGCCAGTGTTGCAGAAACTCACCGTCCCGACACGGTTGATGGCGCACGTGAAGCAGTGATTGGCTATCGCTGCGTTCCTGGCCTCGATCGGCCACATGGGCTCGCTGTGGAGGACAAACACAGCTTTCCGTACACAAACAGAGGCAACAATAAGGAACAAACTCAGTTTTCAAATGTTATTAAAGCTGGTCCACTTCCTGTCTGAGCTGCTGCTGATGTGCAGCTGTTTCCTATCTACAATGGCTCTAACATGCCAAGGTACATCTACCTTTTCTCTCTCTCTCTCTCTCTCACTCATCCTGTTTCCTACCTGAGAGCTCCAACGGTGGCAGAGGGGTTGAAGATGATCTCCGCTCCGTTCATGCTGTACATGAACCAGTTGAGTGGGTGGTGACGCCCGTAGCAGATGTTCACGGCGAGCTTCCCGAACTGCGTCTGGAACACCGTGTGGCCCGTGTCGCCCTCCATGTAATACGTGGACTGAGGGCGAGGAGCGAAACACAGTGTTCTGCTGCGCTCCACAGCTGCAGAGAGCTCACGGGGCGCCTGCTGCTAACCTCATTGAAGTCGCCGACCCTGGGGATGTGGTTCTTCCGACTCTTTCCCAGCACGTTTCCTGAATTGGAGATCACCACCGCCGTGTTCCACAAAGTGCTGTGCAGCTCCTCTCGCTCAAGGATTGGGGAGATGACCACCATGTTGTGCTTTTTGGCGAGCTTGCGGGCAGGATGAGACAGATGAGGGTGTGCGTCGCGTTATTTTAGCGCCAGCAACGTTGGGTCATCTCACCTCCTGGCAGAAGCGCGTGGTGTTCCCTTCCTCTGCAGACTCTGCAAACTCTGTCCACGGCTCTTTCTCCCGAGTGCAGAAAGCAAACGGCATGGCTGTAAACACAAAGAGCCAGTTCATGTGCCATGAACAGGTTCACAAACACTTTATGGTCTATTAGTTCCAGTCGATTTACTAACAACGTCCTCTTAGACCTTCTTTTAGTGTTGTGGTCTGGCATCCAGCAGAGGGCGCCGCTGGTCATCCTTTAGCGGAGCCAGTGGATACAGGAATAAAGATGGCGGTGGCCATACCAGAATGAGTTCGGTGTGGGATGCAAAATACGTTTTATGCGGTTCTGTTTTGAAAAATACAAACACTAAACAGCACCAATCCGGCCGAAGCAGCGTCGATAGATCAATCAAAAATGATCGGTGTGCTACGAAGGCGAGGATGTGATGACGGAAAAGCGGGGAGGATAATGCAGAAAAATCGATGGAAAAAACATGATATAGATTAACTCATTGATCAACCGCTTGCATCGCTGGCCATGAGTGTATTAGCTGTGTGAACTCACTCCAGGTCTCCTGGAAGCAGATGACGTTAACGCCACACATGGCGGCTACCTCCACGATCTCCCCGACGCGGCTGTGCATGGCGCCGACCTGGGAGCGGCGGGAGAGGATCTCATGTGTGTAATCCAGCACATTCCACACCTGACCACTGAGAAACGGATCTGCCAGCCTCGGCCGTGTCTGAATCTGGAAAACGTGGTGCTGACCTGGTCCAGGATCGGGGCGTCGGTAGGCAGGACGATGCGGTGCTGAACCAGGCCCACTCGGACTCGTCTGGGCAGCCTCAGCTGCTCCTGCGCGGCGTCAAACTTGTAGCCTTTCAGCTCGAACTGCCGCTCGGCTGCAGCTTCCACAGCGCAGGGTGGGAGAGTCAACTTCCTGAGAAAACATCAGATTCCTGCCTGAGTCCAGCAGGGAAGCACGGCGGCGGCGGCGTCATGCTGCACAGAAAGGCTTTTCCGAGAGTTGGAATGGTTGACTGGAACATTAACCCAGGCTAAAGGAATGGAGTGTCTTTGACAAACACGTCACTTGACCCGAGAGAAAAATGCTCACAGAAATCTGACACAACGTGACGCCAGAAAACAAAACTTTGAAAAAACGAAGAAACACTTCCTAATCGTTCCGAAGGAGCTTGGTTGGATCTGCCAAGAAAACTGGGAAATTATGCTTTCAAAGATGTCCAGCTGAGAATAAAGGAGGTACACAGAGGGTTCATAGGTCAAATATGCCAAGAATATCACAAGTTAAACAAAATGTTGGGAGAATCAGAATAAGATTTGCCTTGTTCTTCATGAATCTGCAGGGACGCGGCCATCGAAGGTGAATTTTGACATTTAGGGTTGAATTTCAGCAAGAAAATTTTAAGCTGGACCAAATAACATTTTATAGACATATTGTATTATTTTTTTTTAAGTAACGTAAAAGGCCTTAAGAACTCTTCATCCAGAGGACTATTTGTCTGACATGATGGAAGATTCACTGCTCTGTGTTTGAAAATATTTTGTCATTATTATTATCATTATTTTTAATTCTAAAATTATTAGAATGATTTTAGAATTAAACCATTCTAAAATGAAATTAGATGTGTGAAAAAGTCATTTGTGGAAAAAATTTTACAAATAACCAGTGACTTGTATTGTGGATTATTCTGGCCTTGTTTTACTTACATTTGCATGTAGTAAATAATTGATATATATGTGCACAAGAAAATTCCAAGGACACTGTCCCCTGTCCCCTCAGCAGACATAAAATACAATTTAAAGCAATACAAACAAGAGGTCTCACTTTGACATAAATTGCATTTTGGTGCGTTTTTGAGGTTAAATCGTCTGTTTTCTTCAGTCTGTTTATACTTATTAGTGAGTGGAGGAGCAAGAAGTTGTACTTGGCTCAGATTAATGTCATTTCAAGTAATATTACTCAAGTAGAAGTAAAAAAAATTATGGTGGACTAAATACTACTTTTTTAAAAAAGTTATTAAATGTAACTAATTGAATAAAGGTTTTTTTTTTGTTTGTTTGTTTTGTTTTATAGGAAACTCTCAGTGACATTATGCAGCTTCAATAAAAGGCTGGTTTATTTTTGCACTTTAAAAAAAATTTTTTTTTTGTTTATTTGTTTTTTCCACAAACCAACGAGTTGAAATTATTCCCCTAACGTTACGGTTTAATGTGTGAACCTCTCCATTCTCCCTTCGCGTGTTGACCAAAGTCCGGCCTGCGGAGTGATACCTGACCAGCAGGTCAAACCTCGCAGCTCCATTAGGAACATGAACAGGATAAAGCGAGAACTCACGGCGTTTCTCTCCCGAACAGAAGACGCTTCACTTCCGCCAGCTCGGCCTCCGGAAGGTGGGACTCCAGACATTTCTCCAGCGACTCGAACTCGCACGCGGACATGTTTGTGCGACTTCCTTGCGCTCGCGCCTCTTCGGCAGCGCCTCGTGCCCCCCGGTCGCTGTCTGTTTGTTCGGGTTCCGCTCGTTGTGCGGCTTATCTGTGTTTTCTCTGCAGCAGCCGCTGGTCTTTGGACCGGACAGGGGCGTCCCGAGAAAGTTCTGCAAAGGGGGGCGGGATGATCTCGCGGTGGCTCAGCCGCAAAGAAAAAAAAAGAAAAAAAAAAAAGCTATACCAGAATATTTGGATGTTTATTTACATTTTTTGTTATGGTGAAACTTAAGGTATTTTTTATTTATTTTTTATTTATTTATTTATTTATTTATTTACTGTTTTAACCTAATAGTCTGAAAATTCTGACTATTATTTATTTGTTGAAAATAAATAATAATAACATCACACTTTGGCTGCTGTTGATATAAACTTCTTTCATTACATAAATCGGTACATTGCATATCAGTTGACAGAGTCGATGACTTTCGAAACGTTTCTTTAACCTGCTGGTTTTGATCAGTAATATGAAGGCGGCTCACTTTTTGATGCGAAAACCAACATTGTAAGAAGGAATTCACTAAACAGTGAAGCAAATGACAAATATTTAAGATTTCTTATTCCTGGCAGCTGGGGAGATGTTTCTACTCCTCTGTGTCCTCAGTCTTCTGACCTTTCTCTCTGTCTCTTTGTTGGGATTTGATAGTTTCTTCAGCGGTTCTGCAATAAAAATAAATAAATAAAAAAGCAACAGGCGTCAGAAAATCATTTGTCCAGCAGGGGGACCCAGTGAGCCATTAGTGGTTGTCATCACCTGTAAACTCAGGGTGGCTCTTGGTGTTGTTCAGGAGAGAGACGTATCTGCAACCCCCCGATTCTTCATTTCCTTCTAGGAAAATAAATAAATAAATCATAAACAGCCATAGCAGTCAGCTGCTGCCCTTCTGCATCACGAGGCGGCCTCACCGCAGACCCGCAGCAGGACGTAGAGCCGCCTGGCTGTCAGCACGCTGCTGGCCGGGGCCCCGCTGTGCTGCAGCGGCTCCAGGTTCATCACGCGGCCCCCGCTGTCCATCAGCTCCACGCGCTCTACGGAGGACCGTCCAGAAGTGTTTCACGGTACATTCGTTGCTATAGTAGTGATGCTGTAACTCCTCTAAACAGACTGACATGACTGAGCAGCTGTCTGTTGGGGTGGGGATCATTTTTCTTTATCCTTGACCCTCTTTGTTTTCTGACAGCAGAGCTTTTCTTTTCTGCCTCCCTGTCAGATTCCATTGTTTTATCACCATTGTTGAACAGAAACAAAAAGGGGGGGAAAAAAACAACCAGAGACTGACCTGAGAATTTCCTAGAAAAAATGTAGAATTTTTTATTTCAAAAAGTAAAAAAAAAAAAGGACTTTTCAAACATAACATTTTCAAAAGTTAAAATGTTTAGACCTTACAAACTCAGAAATTTACCATGGTAATTTTTGTTAGATTTTATTTTATTTTTTTTACTTTTCCAACTAAAAAATGTTCTTGTTTTCTCAAGAAAAATTCTGATATGACACTCAGTTTTTTATTTTTTATTTTTATTTTTTTTGAAAATATCAGCCATCCACCGCTCAGATGAAAGACTCTGTCAGCAGGTCGACTACAGTTCCATGCACTTCCAAAGTCCAGACCCGAATCTCCTTGAAAACTCGTGTCAAGACTCGATCACTGATGTTCACAGACGTGGAGGAGAAACTGCAGTTAAATAAGATTCAATTGACTCAGGGAGCCGAACGCTAATTTTCTATGTATAATCTGTCTTTATCGTTTAACAGGTGTTTATTTTACACCATAATCCCGACAGTATGCAAGGAAGCTTTTGGCTGTAACATGAGAAAATAGGAAAAGTACAAAAACTACTGCAATAGATGAAAATGAAAGTTGAAAACAGAAGTTTGTTTGGTGAAACGTTCATGTTAAGCAGTTCAATTTGAAGCCATGACTGAGCCGTTCAGTTACCTTTGAAGTCCAGACCGCACTTTTCCTTCAGGTGATGAATGAAGTTGACCAGTTTACAGTTTAGGTTTAACATTTCCATCCTGCCGTCTGCCAAGATAAGCTCCTTTGTCAAACCAGTAACAGCAGAAATCAACAATGTTGCAATATGAGTACAGGAAATGTTCTGACCTCCAAACAGGACAGTGACAAACATCCTCCAGCTCCAACCAGCTCAACCAAGAGCCGAAACGTGACACAGAGTCCAGGACGTTTGGAAAACAGACACCAAATCCTCACATCTCCCTCTTGAGGTGCGTACTTTTTGTTTCCTACGAACTCAGTGCTAAAGCGAATGAATGTGCCAGCTAACTACACACACACACACCTACACACACGCACACACACACACACACGCACACACACACATGCCTGTGAATTCACCTCTTCTTTTCCTTCACAAAGCTCCAGTCTTGTAAATGAGGACACAAAGACCCTCGTGTCCATGGAGTCTCTACAAACAGAAAGTCTGGCTCTCTGCGTCTCATTGATGTTTACTGGTCGGCGATGCCAAGACTGAGGGGAAAAAATGGACTTCATAGTTTTACTGCTCATGCTGGGTAAAGAGTCCAATCCATATTTGCAGGTTGTGCAATCCGTACAGCATTACAAGAGTCCTAAACTACGGCGTGTCTGCTGCAGGTCACTTCCAGTTCTCAGTAACTAAGCCTTCCTCCTGACCTGAGGTGATCAGAAGAAGGCCCAGCAGAGACTACGCTTCCTCATCGTATGCTCTGCCATGATTTAGTCAGTTCTGTGTTTGTCCAGTTTGGTTTGGTTCAACATAAAACATTTCAGGACCAGACTGCAATGACCAATCAGGTCTTGCAGAGAGGAGATCTCACCCTTTCATTCTTCCTGGACTCACCTAACATCTCTGCAGACCCCCCATATCCTGGACACAAACTATTTAACTTGCACCTTCAGGCCTACAGGGAGCTATTTGCAAAAGCTAAGCTGAAGTCAAAGTATTTGTTTGTGTGTGTGTTGACAGTGTTTCGTAATTTTCAGCCTCCTTTTTAGCATTTGCATTTGGTAGCAGGCTAAATGGTCAAAGATAATCCAGCACTTTAATTCCTCAGTACAGAAAGTCATATAGTTTCAGTAAATTAGGAAAAAAATATCGGCAATATATCGATTATCGGCCAAATGAGTTTTAGTATACCACCGTATCGTATATCGACCAAAAATCCAATATCATCGTCTCTACTCTACGTACCTCATGTTCAGTTTTTGTTCTAACACAAAGAAAGCACCATTAACCAGTTTCTTTTGTAATCCTGTATTCTACTGACAGAGCGGCGTTCTGATGCAAACTGTCAGATGATCCAGCTGAGGAGATTCTGCAGGTCAGCGGCAGAGCATGACGTCTCAAAGGACTTGATGAATGACTTATAGAAGAAAAAAAGTCCTAAAGATCCCGCAGAAGCTTTCAAAAAGAAGTGGGAACCTGAAGCCACGGGGGAGACGTGATAAAAGCTGGGAAAATAAAGAAGTCCAGAGATAGTTGGAGGCCCTAACTAACCGTTTCCCAGCATAGGCAAGCGAAGAGAAGAGCTCTGACTCAGTTCGTTGGGCTTCCAAATCTGATATGAAACATGTTCCAGATAAAAGGCAGGAAAGCCTGGAGCTGCACTGAAAAACGCGTGGGATCACTATGAGGCCACTGCAGCGTTTAGTTACTCTTTTTGTCAGAGCATCTATTTAAAGGCAGGACTTTCATGCAAACCTACACAGGAGAACAATATCATAGCGGTTCTTCTGGAGCAAACTCATCACAAACTGTTTGTTCAAGTTGCAAGAGACCGAGAGGGTGACACATTCCAAATGCAATCATTTCTAATGATAAATTACCTTTTTATTGTACATCTGAGTACATTTTTACTCAAAGCGTCGTTGAGCGAACACTGACATCAGTTTGAGTTTCAGCATTGCATTATCCCACTTCCCCCCCCCTTTGGGTTTAAAAAGCAAACATCAGGTGAAGGATGCCAGCCTGGACTGTTGGAAACCCTGAGCTGCAAAATAAAACTGGACGTCTGTGACTCAGTGACAAATGTTGGTATTGATGAAGGGAAACGTAGAGAAAAAGGTGAAATTCAGGTGTAGCCCATTATTTTCTTACTTCAGAAGTTTTGAAAAGCAATATTTTCCACAGACGGCTGGAGAAAGTTGAACAGCCCGCGTTGGGTCAGGTAGTTCATACCAGACAGAGTGCATTTTCAACAACCTCAACTTATTGGTAAAGTAAATACAAAAGCACTTGCCGGTCTTGTCTGCTAAAGCGAACGGTTTCTGACTGCAAGAGGACCTTGAGCTGCTTCATCGATTTAAATCATTGTCCTCTGTGTCGGAGGCGCAGAGGCAGTCTGAGCGCTCCAGACCACAAGCGGTGCTTTATAGACTCGCCCCTCCGGCTTACATAAAAGAAGAAAAAAAGTCAGTGTGTTTAATTTATCTCTGTGACATTTATTGCCTGTTATCCGTTATCACCGCTCCCATCTCCTCTCCAATCCCCAGAGGACATTTGATCGCTCGGCTCCTGAATTAGTTCCCCCTCATCCTTCCTGCGTATTTGTCAGGACACTCTTTGCGGCTCGCAAAAGCAATTCTTTCTGCTCTGGTTGGCGAAGAGCGGTGAGACCTGGGTCGAGCCGACGTTCCGTTTGCCTTTATCCTCCAGACTTTCCGCTCCCGCGCAGCCATGCTCTCGTTCCTTGAAGCCCAGACGGCGGGGCAGCGGGATTTCAGTCTGCCTGAGGGCTTGCAGCGTGCACGTCCCAGCTTGAGGACAATTGGAGATGATGACTGACAGAGGAGGGTGAGAGACCGCCACCAGGCCGCCTCCGACAGGAGAGAGGCTGGCGGGGCGGCTGCTGAAGTCTTCACAGCTGCTGCTCCTGCTGGACTCGGCGAAGAGGTCCAACTTGAGGCCGTCCGCCTTGAGTCTGATGGAGTCCGTGATGGTGCTTTGTGTGGAGTTGCGCTCACTGCTGCCGCCGTCCAACACCGGATGCCAGCCCAGGACGTGGCGCCGGATGATCTTTCGGAAGGTCTGCCTGAACTCTCGGATGCGGTAGGCGTAGATGAAGGGGTTGATGACGGAGTTGGCGTGGGAAAGGATGATGGCCACGTACATGATCCACCCGGGAGGGCGCGGGCACTCGGGGCAGAACAGGGTGAAGCAGTTGATGATGTGCAGAGGCAGCCAGCAGACGGCAAACAGCCCAACAATGATGGCCAGAGACTTGGCGGCCTGGACCTCCTTCTGCAGAGTGGAGCGCGACTTTTCTGCGCGAAAGGCCTCCACTTCAATCAACTTGAGCTGGTGACGCGCCGCCATGAAGATGCACAGGTAGATGGCCAGCATCAGCAGGAGGGGGATCAGCACACAAGCAAAGAAGTTGAAGTAAACCATGTACTCCATGTTCACTACCGCCTCAAACAGGCATTTCATCTGGCCGGGCTGGCAGGTGGTGTTGTTGTTGTTGGTCTCGGTGCTGTTGGACTCTTTGTGCCAGCCCATCATGGGGGTCAGACCGATGATGATCGACAGAGCCCAGCAAAAGGCGATGGTGCCTCGAGCCCGCTGGCTGGTCACCAAGCTGTTGTACCTGCAGGAAGAGAAAGCGCAAACATCGAGCATAAGATCCGACTGTCAGGTCCTATGATGTCAAGCAGCAGCGTGACAAGATCACATGGCAGGAGACGCTGCAATGCTAAAAAAAAACAAAAAAAAAAACAAGTAACAACACACCTTTTTAAGATATTTATCCTTTTATGCGGTTGGATTGTAACCAAAATGACCGTCTGTCATTTTCATACGTCACAATTCACAGACCACATGCAAACATTTTTTTTTTTTAATCAATCAAGAAAAGATCCCCATGAGAACATCTGAGCATTGTTTCAGAACTGCACTCCTCACGCAATGCATCTTGCTCACCAGGAGCTGGTCACTGCAGTCAGAGAAATGTTCACTGATTTCAAAACTGTGGCTGGAGTGGCGCTAGCAGTTCCAGCCTCCAGTGGTTGCAGCCTCGAGAAGAAAGTCAAAACAGTCATGAGAAGTTTTCTGTCAGCGGCAAAAGTCCAAGGCCTTGTGACGACAAAAAGGAAAGTCTGAAACATTTGCTGAAATTTGGCTTCCACATCTTTTTCTACAGGGGATGCTCTCTCTCACTCTCTCTGTCTCTCTCATGACGCAAGATGGCTTTCTGTCTTTGAGGTAAGTGGCACAGGTAAGGTCTTCTCATAATGCATAAAACTTGGATGGAGTAAAACAGCAAACCCAAATGGTTTATAGTGTAAATATCTTTACACGCTTTAAATTGAGATATGAGTAACTTTTCAGCGAGACGAGGAGGAGATTGTTTTAAGTCAATATTTCTTGAACGTTGGTAACAAAAATACTAGTTCCGGATGTTTGTCAATTATGACAAGTAACTTGTCTTGCTGCAAAGCTGCTTGTAAATTTGTTTTGCTTTATTTCAAGTGTGCAGAGATGTTTGCACTAAAAACACTTTGCAAGATCTTGTGTTTTTGCAGTGTTAGCACGTCAGACAGTTTCCACAACATGAGACGCGTCACTGCTCAGCCTTAATATATTCATATATATCCATCAGTCTGCGAGCGCCGCAACACCTAGCAAACCAAAGCACTTTTTCAGACACCCATAACTTGAGTGTGAAACGTGTCAGAGTCAAAAACAAAGGCGACGTTTGATTACATCATCAAAGGTTTCTGGTCGTTGGACGTGTGGGCAATATTTTATCTTTTGGTGTTGAAGGACGTTTGCAAATTAGACTGATTCATTTTTCGTGTGAAAGCTTGCAGCTCAATCTTAATGCTGCTCATGTCAAAAACCACCAGTGGCTGGTTTCACTGTTAAAGCATCGTTGTCCACAGAGCAACAGGTTGTGTGACTCAAATAAAAGTTTCTGAGGGGATGATGTGAACAAGCTGCAAAATCATCCGGTCTGACGCTTAGTTAAACACAAACATGGATAATGTATAAACAGCTCATTGTTTATGAACTTTTTCCTGATCCATTATTCACTTATTCTCCTGCATAAGCATCTCTTCTCCCGGAAACCAATCGAAGAGACAAAGATAAACTGCGACGTTTTGCGGGATTCCTCAAAGGAAGAAGTCTATTTTGAGTCTGCGCGTTGTGCAGTGTGGGAGAGCAGCTGAGATTGTTTCTGTCACATTCTTGAGATGTTAAAGTGCAAAAGGTTAATGCTGCATAAACAAGCCCCCGCCGTCCCCCCCAAATATCCCCCCTCCCCTCCTGTCCCGCCAGGGATGCACAAAATAACAGAGGAGCCTCACGTAGAGCATCCTCAGCAGGAGGAAGAGGCCGTGTGAGTCAGTGGGACAGGAAGGCCGAGCGTCTCCATGCGTCGCTGAGGTCAGCCTGATTGTTTCGGGATGACGTCACAGCATGAGGTAAGGCATGAACTCAGGGAGCTAAAAGGCTGGTAGAGACACCGATGGCGCAGAGGGGAGCGAAACCCGGCAGGCAGGACGCCTGACCGGGTTACACTGACGTCTAATCGCCGGGGGGGGGATATGGGGGGGAGGATTAGTGTCTGTATAAGCAATCATTGCAATATTTAACTGATTGCTCCAGGGGGACGCTGTCCCACGGGAAACTCCAATTTTGGAGACACTTATACGGCCAAAAGCCCTCTGGTACAAATGGTTCATCTTTATACACAGGAATTAAATTTATGCTCCAAATGTTCTGCTGTTTGGAGTGAAGAGGAACCCGAGACACTTTCCACTAACCTGGAACATTTTGAGCGCTCTGTGTTGGAAATACATTCAACAGGTCAAGGATCAATTCAGTCCAGAAAACGTCACCGGGTCGGATGTAGAACTTTATTTATACCGTTGGCTAAACTGCTTCGAGAGGCTTTACTCATTAATCATCTGTGAATGGATAAAATCAAGTGCACATTTTCACACTTAAAATAATGTGCTCAACTTCAAACTTACGCAGCAATTTTGAGTATGTGCACAACGAATTATAACAAATAAACTGAGCATATTAATACGTGATGCCTGGTGCGGAAAACAGCACTAATGTAAATCCATCCATCCATCCATTTTCCGTCACCCTTCTCCCTAACGGGGTCGGGAGTTGCTGGTGTCTATCTCCAGCTGCGTTCCGGGCGAGAGGCGGGGTTCACCCTGGACAGGTCGCCAGTCTGTCGCACACTAATGTAAATAATTAGTTAATATCCAGAACGTTGTTTACTTTTAGCTTAACTTGCTCATGAGAACTTCCTTATGATTCTCCAAACTGGGATCTTGCAGGGATTTACAAGCGGTTGGTGCTCATGCACCTCCTTATATTTTAGTGATGTATTAATATTGAGGAAGTCTAGATGCATTATAATTGGTGAGGAAATACCAAAGAGCTCAGCTTCCTGTCCTGGCCGTGTTGCATTAAACGTTTCGTCATCTGCAGTTCTGGCATCAAACCGCAGGCAGAAAACTTTGCATCTCTGATCTCACCGCCTGCACTGCTGCTAACGTTGCAGTGGTAACAGAATCAGAAATGGTTGTTCAGTTGTTTCATTCATGCAGGCTCACATTTTCACTAATTGGATAAAAGTCCTTTAGACAACAGTAAATGTGTCACCCGCAGTTGTAATAAAAATGCTGCATAGATATTAAATGTGACTTAAAATAAATACGACTTTATAATTTCATGCCTTGAAATTGGGCCTCTGTCTCTTTAAGAACTCCTGTTCTTTCTGAAACTCTGCCTTCAGGAAGCCATCACAACATGGCTCCTCTATTAAACCTTTCGCAGTGTTTTCACCAGGGTTGCTCTAAGAGGTAGCTCCTATAACGAGCTCAAGATGCACCAGGTGTTTGCTAATTGCTGCTGGCTAGTCTGAAGGAGCCGAGTGGGGGGACTTGTTTTGGAGAGCCGCTATGTGAGATGGTAGCTCAGAAACTGCAGCTCTGAGGAGGGGCTACGTCTCGAAGGCGGAGCCATGTCCACTCAGGCGTTTTGGTCAGTTGAATGGATGAAGGATTTCTCAATCAAGGCAACAAACTCAAAGTCTGTTTTTGATCACGGATTAAAAATGTAACATGACCCAAAGCCATGATATAGAAGCTAAACGAACACAAACCGACGGGATTGTCCCCGCATGCGCTCACCTGAGCGGTATCTTGATGGCGACGTAGCGGTCGATGGCGATGGCGAGCAGGCTGAAGATGGAGTTCTGGGTGAGGACCAGGACGAAACACGCTATGAACAGGCAGCCGTAGAAGTTGGAGCAGAATCCCGTGCTGATGACGATAGCGAACGGGATGGCCAGGACTCCCACGGCGATGTCGGCCACGGCCAGCGACACCACAAAGAAGTTGGTGATGCTCTGCAGGTTGCTGTTGAGGCACACGGCCCAGCAGACCAGCACGTTCCCCAGGACGGAGAACACGGCGATCAGCAGCTCCAGGACGATGTAGAGGATGCTCTCGCTGGTGAGCATGGTGACACGGGAGCAGAGGTCGCTGATGAGGAGGGAGGGAACCGCTCAACGTCCATAGCTGCAGCCCGCCGGCCTCCTCACCTCCACGGCTTGCAGAAGCATCCAAAAGAAAGAAGAAGAGAAAAAACTCCAGCAAGGGCAAGTTCACATCTGGACAGCTGAAAAATTGATGGTTTATCCAGCTTCACATGAGGCTCTCTCTAATCCACATAAAAAAAAAAAAAGAAAGTTCCTCTTCTGTCTCTGATTCAACTCCTTCCCATCAGCGCTGCTTTTCCAGGAATCCTGGAAGGGATGAGAGGCACCATGGGAACATCATGCTGCTGGAGATAAAAGATCGACAGAAAGCAGAAAGAGGAAGTGCTGTTACTCTACAGGAAGTCACTTTAAATACCGATAATGAGATCAGCTTACGGGCCAAACCAGACGTCAAGTTCCCTGAAATTGAAAGGAAGATTGTAAGCCGGCTGAACATAAGACGTTTACATACAGCGATTAACATCACTTCGGGAAACTTTTGGCAGAACCGGTCTGACAACATGAAGTAGGCCAAAGGGTCTGAAAAGGCGACGCAGAAGATTCAAAACCAGATGAACGTCCATCAGTCTGGAAAAAGTATTGGGACTCCAGAAACTACAATAAGAGCCATTCACAAGATTCACTCTAGTGTTTGGCCCGATAAAAACAACTGAACTACTAACAGGAGCTCATTTATGACCAGAATGTCACAAACCCAGAGAAACATCCAAATGATCGTCACCAACAATCAGACAGACCGGGTCAAATCCATGGGAGCCAAAAGGATGTATCTATGCATCAGACTTCTTGAAACTTCTTGAAGTTCTTGAAACTTCATGTGTGCAGAATCGCTGAATGAAAGCGATTCTGCACACATGAAACATGGGATTTAACGGCGTGAAAAAGTCGGGTTACTTTTTCACATGTTTTTTTTTTATTTTCCAAATATTACCATTTTGCATAAAAGTTATCTGATGAATATATCAGGTTTGAGTTCAGCAGAAGGTAAAAGAAAAACAAGATTAAACCAGTTTACATCAAAACACAAATCCCTGACATCAGAATATGATTTTCATTAAACTCAATCCGAAATGAATCTGAATATTAGATATCATGTGTGCAGCTTGTTGATGCATTTATAGACCAACAACGGTGGGAATTATTTTTGATGCATTTAATAGAAAACATTGTATTTTTCGCATACTTAACTATGTGAGTGATTCCTTTTGTGCATCTCTAATATTCACAAAGTGTTGATAATAGTACAGTTTCTCACTCACATGCTTTCAAAACAAGCATGAAAAATATTTCAAAATTAATCATCGCTCTTGGTTCACATGTATTTAGAATTTTGTTGTCTCATAATTGGGTGACATTATTAGAGGAGACGACTAGAACAGAACCAAACTCACTTCTAAAGCGACAGTCCTTGCATTTTGCACGTGTGGCAGTATGAAACGCAGACTCAGAGAGTGGCAGGCTCACTTTCCTGTTTTGCAGATTTTTCAGATTCGAAGCGAATATTTTCTGCCTTGCGAGTGAAATGCAGTGTGATTTACATCAGCATTAGCTAACAGTGGTTGATGCAGATGGGGAAGTGATGGAGGTGACAGAGGGGAAGCTGCTTCCTGCTGCGCAGACAAAGGCGCAGTCTGTTGGTCGAAACGCTGCGACGCGCCGCGAGAGGAAAAATCCCCCAGGATGGATCAACATTTGGTTGAATGAAATGATTGTGGAGACAAATGTGTGTGACGCCGCCTTCTCTCAACATATTTTCAGTATCAATTTGTAAACTAAGTTATTATCTCTGGACCTAAACAGCACACAGCTTCAGAGATTGCAGATGGAAACCAGAGATCAGGCTGAACTCTGACCTCCACCAACATATTTGTTGCAACTTGATGATTTTAACGACGACTCGGCAAAATGAGACGTTACCGGCTGTGATGTGTTCCTGAGGTTTTTATGTTTTCGTGATGTGAAGCGCTTGAGATGTCTTGTTGCAGAAATGTGCCATAAAAATATAACAAGACTGATTGGACGTGAGGCAATCGCTTAAGTCATTTTATAGCAAACTATAGAGCTTGTCCATACAGACCAGTGGAGGATTTATTACCTTTATGACTCTAATTTAGATTTTCTGACCTGTCGCAGGTCTAGTCACAAACTAAGACTATCATTTAGTGGAGGGAAAAAAGCTCTAAAGCCTTGTTGGATCGAAGCGAGAAAGAAGTCAGACATTTTGAAACCAGTGAAGCGACCACAGCCTGTCGTTCATTACTTGGATTCAGAGATGGAAGGACACATGAGGAGGAGTTTGGTGCAACAATGAGGAAAAGTCTTCAGGAAACAGCTGAAGGAGGATAAGGTGCTTCTGCATGGTTATTTATGTATTTCCTATAGAAACACCAGGCTGAACGCGCCTTCAAATATAAGCTGCTGCTTGTCAAGCTTTTAGTTTCCCACTGTGCTCTCCTTAGTGAGACCCATTTGTTCTTGTCGGCTTCAAAAGAAAATCCATCAATCAACAAATATTAGTCCGTTGAGTCAAGTATCAACTTTTGCTCTCATAAAATGAAGACGTCTGAGTCCAGATGGTTCTTAACAACCTGCCCTGAACCCGAGGGGCAGAATGGTGGAGATAATTACAGCTGCTAGCATTAAAAACGAAAGGTGTTAATGTCAGTTTACTTATGTAAGATTTAAAAGCAACACATGGAAACGCAACCACTGACTTTTCCTGGTTACGCTTCACATGTTGCTGAAGACAGAGGCAACGTTGGAACGTCATTTCGGGTCATTTTCCTGTCCTGATCACAACAGTGTATTTGTTTCGATTGTGCCAAAGTTCATTGTCACGAGTTTCAAAAATAAATACGAAAATGCAAGTTGGGCTCATCGTGACCCTTATGCAACAGAACCTACTCAGCTGTGCTGTTGGGTTGGAGTCACTGCAGTAATGTTGCGTTGACAACCAGGACCTGCGATTGTTCCCTAATTGAACGTGTGTGGGAATCAGCACGGTTCTGATTCCGGGCGTGGAGGGTCCGTCAGAACAGCTGAAAGAAGAGGAAACGACAGATCCTGAATGACCGAAGCCCCGCATTTACAACCTGCTCATGTGACCCTTCCACAAAAAGTCCAGCTCACCAAGAATAAATTCTGGGTGCAAAGTACAATGGAGGCAGATAAGAGCATCCATCGTTCAGATGGCTGTGTGAACAACACCTATTAGCTCAGCAGAGTCTGACAGCTGGTCACAGACACCCAACTTCTGCTAATCAGAGTCTGGGGTGAAAAAACGTCTGATGCCACGCTGAGCTCGAAAGGTGGGGGGCGTGATTTTGTTTAAAGATTAACAGACCTAATATCGCCCCAAAAATGTGGAATAAATATGTCACTTAAAGGCTGATCGTGAAGTCAGAGAATTATATGTCTCATCCAGGCTTTTAAACTCCATGGCAACCATTTAGCTGTGCAAAATGGCTGAGTGGATCTAGCGCTGCCTTTGACGATGAACCTCCATAAGCTTCTGCCTCACAGAGCAGCCCTCGCCTGTTACCCCCCCACTCAGCTCCTGCAGACTAGCCAGCAGCAATTAGCAAACACCTGGTGGAATTGAGCATCAGCTGAGCTCATTACAGGAGCTAGTTCTCAATGCAGCGCTAGTGAAAATGGGTTAATAGAGGAACTATGTTACGATGACTTCCTGAAGGCGGCGTTTCTGAAAGAGGAGGAGTTTTTAAAGAGACAGAGGCCTGATTTCAAGGCTTTAAATTACAAAGTGAAATTTCCTTCAAGTCATATTCAATATACGCAGCATTTTTACAACAACCGAAGTTAACATAGTTATTTGATTGTGCTACAAAATGGCACTATTTTCCTGGAAAATAGACAGTACTGCCCTTTTAAAGAAAAACATCTTCATGCTCAGGTCTGACCGAACCAGATCTGACCATTTCTGACCAATCCATGCTCTGCATACAGAAAACCTGTGACGGTCACTGAAAAGTGAGTTTTCCAAACAGCAGCCAAGAAACCAGAGAGCCTTCAAAACGTTTCTGTGGACGAGAACTGCTCCTGTCAGCAAAGACTTCATGGATGAGTCTCATGGGTAAGACATGTCTCTGTGGAGAATCCGTCACTTATTTTACTTTGTGACGTGCAAATATGTTTTCCTACTTCTTAATAATGTGCTCTTGTTGGCTTTGAAGCAAAGAGGCTGTCATCGGTCATGGAGGGTAATTAATAGAGGACGTAGTCAGACTCCTGGACATCTGAGAGCCTTCTGTTTCAGACACTTGCTGTTTTCACAGAGCCGTTTCCCTCAGAGGGAAAAGGTCCTTTAGCTTTTCAAAGATAACAGCTGCACTGGAACTCAAAGGTCTTCGCTCTCCCAGTCAGACTTTTCCCTCTGGGTTGGACGACACATCGTTCCTGCAAGACTCGCTGTTTTGTAAGTCAGCGCCGTAATCCGTTTTGTGTTTTTATTCTTTTGGACTTGCAGACTGGCTGATCTTTGGTCTCTTAAGCGACATCGCAATGGACTGCATGGAAGTACGATTCCAGTGTGAAACAAAAAAATAAACAAATAAAAAAACATAAATAAATCCCAGAGGACGACAACGGGAGTTATGAATGTCTGAAACGGTACTGATGGTCCCATGACAGCGATGTTTCCTCCAGAGTTAAACTGACCTAAAATGGAGCTGCAGAGTCCAGCCGAGGCTCCAGGGATCGTCGCTGAGTCAGAGCTCACTCACCTGTAAGGTCTGAGTCTGGAACCACAGAGAGACGACTTTACAGCTTCCAGGTTCAGCGGCTTGACGTCTCTCAACCATGAAGATGAAAAGGTCATGAATGAGGTGGAATAACTTCAACCGTGCAGTGAAACGATGTGAGGCTGAAATGTGCGACAGAAAAAAAACCGGATGATGAAAAAAGACGCGTTAACATTAAAGGGGCAGTTTTATGTGTTTCCCAGCCACAAAGTGCTACTTTGCAGCATAATCCAGTAACCATGTTTCCGTCAGTTGTTACAATAAAGCTACATATGTCGAATATGACTTCAAAGATTTTCGACTTCATAATTTAACATCTTGAAATGACTAACCCTTTAGCAATGTTTTCACAGGAGTTTCACTCAGAAGCAGCTCCTATAGTGAGATCAGCTGATGCTCAGTTCCTCCAGGTGTTTGCTAATTGCTGCTGGCTAGTCTGAAGGAGTTCAGTGAGGGACAAACTTCAGCTCATTGGAGGAGTTTTGTCCTTAAAGGTACCACTCAGTCCAACCGGGCATTTTGCACAGCTGGGTGGTTGCCATGGTGATTCAAGGAGGCACTGTCCACATTTAATTGCTGTTTATCTCACTGGTCCAGATGGAGCAAAGTGAACAATGAAAACAAAACAAGAGTCAAAAAGGTAATAAACACATCAAATTTCTGCCTCACATTTTTTCATTTGAGGATCTCTTTGTGAAAAACAAAAACCAACTAAAGAATAAAATGCATGTCTGTTTGTGTTTCTCCTGTTCTAAACGCGGCCCGGCACACTTGTGTCGGCTGGACGCCATCATGAAGAGCAGAGAGCCGGTCGACCGTCAGCTGCCATCCTGAATCCACCGACCCGCTTTTCACTTTGCGCTCCGGCCGCCGCGACGCAGCGGCTGAACAAGCTGCCCTCTCTGCTCTTTTAAAATCTCACATCGTCACTTTCACATGACCCCCTGCTCGACCCCGGGGATCAGGGCGTGTAAGCGACAGAAACATGTGTGGGCAGGGCACCAAAGCCGGCCTGAGCCCTGGAACCCATTATCTCCTGAATCCGGCCCTGGATCCGGTCACAGGATAAACATAGCAATAAACAAGAGAAATATCTTCATAAAACACCTAATGAGTCTCTGCAATGACAAAGCCTGGTGCAATAAATAGAACCAATGAATGGCATGAGAGAAGGAGATGGTCATAAATGAATTATAAAAGTTTATAAAACTGGAACTAGAAATGCAGGCTGACCAAGGTCAGATAAGAAAATGATATCTAACCTTTTTCTTTTTTTGAATCCAGTCTTTACTTCATTAAATGAAAGACTGGATCAAAGCAGCACGACACGTCATGTGAACTGATTAACTAAAAGGTTTGTATGTCCAAACATTTCTGGAGGGGCCCACATGCACACACATGCAGACCCCGGAGCGTGGAGCAGCTGTGGCCCTTCATCTGAGCAGATGCCGTTCATCACTGGACTGAAGCGCCTCGAACTGACATTCCTGCGTGTTTTTCACCCCGCAGGTGAGGAGAGAGAAAAAAGAAGAAGAAAAAAAAAAAAAACACGCACTGCATGTAACTCCCGCAAACTTCCAGAGAGGAAGCATCAGCTGAGCTGCTTCTGCCTCCATATTCACGGAGAGATGATCATAGATAACAGATAATACGACGGGATCACAGTTGCATTGACTTACCGGACAGCAGGGAGAACCTGGGTTCAAATCAAAAATAAACTGAGAGCTGAGACATGCAGCCGCTGAGTCAGGAAATAGATTAAAAAGCAAGAAGAAGAAGAAGAAAAGCTCCGTGTTTCCTCCTTCCTGTGAACAAGTTGCTCTCAGTGAAATCAGCGACTCCAGAGAGATGAGAACATCTCCTCTCTCTCTCTCTCTCTCTCCCTCTCTCTCTCTCTCTCTCTCTCTCTCCTCCCTCACTAAGACATTTTCTGCAGAATTGTGGCCGTTTCCTCTCAGGGGGCGGATCACTGTAGAAAGCATTGTAAAGATAACGGTGACCCCCCCGCCCCCCACCCCCTAGACACACACACCCACACACACACACACACCCTCCCACTGAAACTCGTCCAGTTGATACATCCTGTGTCGCTGCTGCTCTACATTCAGGTGCATTTCAGTCGATAAATTCAAATAAAAGTTCATGTATTTTAGGAATCCAGCGCAAAAAAATGAAACTCGCATCTTTATATGGATTCACTGCAAATTCAGTTTCTCTTTTTTGAGAAGTTCGGTCGTCCGGGAGGGACCCGGAGTGGAGCCGCTGCTCCTCCACGTCGAGAGGAGCCGGCGGAGGTGGATCCGGTCAGGATGCCTCCTGGACGGGAGGAGGCCCAGGACACGCTGGAGGGACCATGTTTCTGAGCTGGCCTGGGAACGCCTTGGGGTTCCCACACAGGAGGGGGAACAAGTAGCTGTGGAGGGAAGTCTGAGCCTCTGTTCTCAGGCTGCTGACCCCCGCAACCCCAGATCAGCAGAAGATGGATGGCATTTAGATTGTTTAATGTCAATACTCTATAACCGCCATATTTTTTTTTTACTTATTGTCGACCAGGAATGATTTTAGAAGGATAAAAAAACAAAAAATACATTAAAAAAACCAAACATGATTTAAATGAAAGCAGTAGTTAATAGGCAGGTATAAAACGTCCCAAGTCAAATGGTTTGGAGTTTTCAAATATCATCCTAAAATAATGACCCAAGGCTCTTTTTCTTTTTGGGCCAAAAGTTATTTTTGAAAAATAAATAAATAAATAAATAAAGACGCCACCTTTTATTGTCAGAAGATGATTTGGGGAAAAAATAAAAAGAACAGAGAAAAAAAAAAAGAAAAAATCACACATGCCGTCATTATAAGGTAACGATATTAGAGTATTGTATATATAAATAAAAATGTAACGACATTAAAACAACACTCCTCTTTGGGAAGTGTGTTACCATGTTCTATGACTTTTATCTACACTATCAGGGCTGCTCAACACGTCGATCTCTGCAGCAGGTGAGAAACTGAAGGCCTCCAGGACGCTGAGAGCAGCACTTCCTCTTCTGACAGGCTTATCAAAATATTCACTAAGATCCAAAACCTTTGTAGCTTCATTAAAGAATGATAAAGCCTGGAAACCTGATATCGTAACGGATTGAACATTTTTAACGTAATCTTTGCTCGGCTTGCTGGGCGCAGGCGGTTGCCACGGCAACGGGTGTGCTTAACGATAGAGAGAGAAAGAGAGTAAAAAGGTGCGAGTGGTTCTGGAGCGGATCACCTGTTCGGGTTATTTTACCTTTGTTTTCCTTCGCTGTGGTTCATCACAGCCGCAGGAGTTTCTGAACGTTCAATAAACGTCAAAACTTGGACTCATTACCTCGTTCATTTGCAGTGAACGTCACAGCAAACATCAAATTGGACACATATATTTGATTAAGCTTTAACAAACAAATGGCTTCTACCGCGATAATTATGTGAAATTGAATTAATTATATCCCAAATTCAAAAGATTTGCCTTTACCTCTGCAGAGCTCTTTGGTTCCTCCTGTCAGTCTGGAGTTTCACATATTGACGTCATCAAACCAAATTTCGGATCAACCAGAACTGACAGACACCTGCTGCAACCAGCTTCTGACTGAGAAACCAGTAAGCTGCTCCCAGTGTCAGAGTCTCACCGAGGAAGAAACCGCATTAGGTTTTCTATCACTTGATCATTTCTGATATAACCATATGAGTCAATAGGGTTTCATTTAGAATTTATATGTCTTCATGTCATGAGGTAGATCTCAGCCGGCTGGTGGGAGAAAAAGTAGATCTTGGTCTCAAAAAGTTTGAGCTCCCCTGCACTACATAGTACAACATGCTAAATGTTTGGGGCCCGGGGCCAAAGCCCTTTCTCAGTCCAGCCCAGATGTTGACACTCTGACCCAAGTTGGCAACAATTAACCCAAAATAAAGACGACAAAGGAAGAACTTTTCAACGTTCTTTTATAGCTACAGGAGAAAAAGCAACAGAAAACAACAACAAAACATTTTCTTACAAACTCTTGGTAGTGTGCCCTTAATACTGTAGCTTAGTGGCTTTTACATTCGCACAAACTCTCAGTTCTGATGCTTTCAGCTTCGACTTTCACAACTGTGACGTTCAGCAATACATGCGTGTGGCTGGAAAGGACAAAACAACAACAACAACAACAAAAAAACAAGAAGAGAACAAACAGAAGGCAACGTGGGAGACGAAAGGAGGCAAACTGGAGCAGGTTCGGTCGAGATCTCGAAAGGGTTCAAGTAAACGAACATAAACGCAGCGCGGCGACCCGTCAGGATCCACCTCCCTGCTCAGAACAATGCGCCGTGAAGTGGATCGCTTAACGTTCCCCGAGCCGCGCGACGCGCCCAGCGCGGACGGCGGCTGCGGCTGGAATGCGCTTCCGAGCTTTCGCCAGCTGTCCGCTCCCTCCTCTGCAGGCCGGGGCCTCAGAGCTCATCAATCACTCCACGTCTGCACATGCTGGACCTCGTAAAAAAAAAAAAAGAAAAAAGAAAAGAAAAGAAGGAGTCCCAGTACCAATAAAGCGTGATCAGACACACATTCTGCTGCAAGGAGGCTTCAAATCTCACAGATTCCTGTCAGGAGCAGTAAAACACCGGCGGTGGAATTAAAACACGCCGCAATAAACTTTAGAGTTTAGACTGATAATCAGCAGCACCACGCCGTCACACACACACACACACACACACACACACACACACACACACACACACACACACACACACACACACCAGTGAAAAGAAGCCAATTCCTTCCAAGGCCAGTAAATAACTCGCTCCATCTTGTACGCGGAGCAGAAGCAGCCATTGTTGGAGGCTCTTGTGCTATCTTTAAATCGCTGAATGTCTAAAGCAGATGTACGCTGAGCGGCGATGAGACCTGGCAAGCGCCGCAGCCTCCACATCCGAGAGGCAAAAATAGTGCTTTTCCTTGTTGCTATCGATACCGCTGGCGGAGTTGGACTGAAAACCGTGTGTAGTCTCCCTTCTTCTTTTCTTTTTTTTTTTTTTTTTTTTATCTCAGAGGAATGTTTTTTCTTTTTTCATGATGGAATATTGCAGGCAGAAAAAAGGGAAGAGATCATTTCTACCAAAAAAATTTTGAGATCAATCTCAGAAAATGTCTAGAAAGAAAGGAACCGTGGAAATTTCTGAGTTTGTAGAAACTTTTCAAGCAAGCTTGCAGTTTTCAAACTATGAAATTTCAAAGATTTTCTAGGAAATTAATCCTAAAAATTCTTGTTTTTTTCAAGCAAACGCTCAATTCTTCAAAACAGACGTTTTCTTGCCCTTTCATAGAAATTTTCTGAGATCGATCTCAAAACTTCAGTTTTTCCTCGCAAAGTTTTGACCTGTGCAGCTCAGAAATGTCCCAGCTTCATTTTTTTCCTTTTCCTAGAAAATTTCAAAACTTTTATGGTGGAAATTCACACACCTTTTACTTTTCCCCTTTTACAATGGCCTTAATGCACAGTCGCAGATTTCAACCCCAACTCATTAATTGTCGGTTTCTCAATAAGGCAAAAGACGAAGCCGAGCATGTTTCAGGACGTCCTTTCAGATCTGGTGTCCAGCTGTCAGTAGCGCAGGACTTGGTCAGACTCTTAAGGCAAGAACATCAATGTCTAACAGTGCAGCAAAAAAAAAAAAAAAAAAAAAATACTTATTGTGTGTGCAATAACTTCATAGATAGGTAAGACACTCAAGTAATGACTTCATGAAAACTATGCAAATAAATAAAATAGTAACTTTGTCCGTGAGGCACAGGCAGCACACAGACGGCCTGACGAAACGGCAACAGGCTGGATTTCGAGGGAATAAACAGCATTTCCACGGCATCACAAGTGTGCATTAGTTATGCTGAGGAAAGACACAAACATCAAAAAGAGAAGAAGAAAAAAGACATCAGATGGGGCAGAATGGATTATATAGTCACTTTGTGTCATTTAGAAGCACAAGAAACGTCTTGTTCAGAGGATAATTTGACATTTGGGCCGTTTAATCGCCATCCGGTTTTAGATCGGTCTGCAGTGTGAGGTCACGGCTCGTTGATAACTTGCATGACCTCTGCAGCTACAACGCGACTCTGCCAAAGAGAAACGCACAACGATCTGCAACACCGCACCTCCCTCGCTGACTTCACGAAGTCGGAGCCTCGCAAACTCTTCTTCTGGAGCAAGCTGGGATTGCTCAAACTACAAAACAAAACATGTTATTAATCATTAGAGGCTCTGGTATGCAGATTTTTTTTATTTTTTATTTCCTTTGGCCCGAGTCAGGCGTTTACGCCGGTGCCGAACCCCGCGTTAAGAACACACACAAACAAAGCGCAGATAATCCCTTCCAGTTATTAGGAAAGAAAAACGTGCGTCGATCCAAACGACTCAAAGACTTTTCCCTCAAACTCCAGGCCTGATTTTTGCCACAGAACACATTCTGCTGAGGCCTGCGCTCTGCTGATGCCTGCGCTCTGCTGAGGCCTGCGCTCTGCTGAGGCCTGCGCTCTGCTCACACTTCGGTTCTGAAGGAGTGACGCCATGTGCCGCGCGAGAACCGCGGAGACGTGTCTCACAGCCGTCAGGTTAGGATATTTATGCAACTTTAAATGAATATGAATCAACTTTCACAGATCTATAAAGAGTGAGTTAGTGTGGCTTATACAGGGTGATGGAGCTGGAGAACCTAACATCACTTTATCCTGGTTATAGCAGGCGAAAACAAAACAAAAACAAACAAAAAAACAAACAACTAGAAGTCTATGATACTTATTTGGCAACTTCACAAAGCGACACAGAGCTCATTTCCTGGTTTTTCCGCATTAAACTCACAGGCACTTTAACCACTGAAAGAGAGGCATCTGCATCGTACTGCCATGTCTGGAAGACTTGGTGCAAAACAAGTCCAAAGTGTTTCCAAAAGGAGTATTTCAAAAAACTTAGGCGACCAACCAGCCAGGCTGCGGGCTGGCATAAAAAAACAAAAACAACACATGAAATGTAAACTCCGCTTGATGTTCCGACCAAACGAAAGAAATGTAGAGAATTTCCGAGTGAATTTAGGTTGGAACAACTTCCTCATAAACATCCTGGGAACAAAAACAACAAAAGCCACAACAAGAAGGCACTGACATTTTCCTTTTGCGGCTCCTGATCCACGGATCTCCTGGACTTCCTCCAGGGGATGGAGCGGATCCGGCGCAGACCCGGCTTCCACCGGTTACTTCTCATGGCTTACTAGTGTAACGGTAAACGTGTGATTGAGCCCCAGCTCAGCTAATAGCTAATAGCTTGTAGCGGAGTTGGGGCGGTGAGGTGTAACAGTTGCCGTCGGAGCGGTTGCCGGGCGCGTCGCCGCGACTGTGATTGTGCTGCTGCGGGTGCGAGGTGCTGCGGTCCGGGAGTCAGGTCTCGAAGTATTTGTAGATGGCGGTGACGTAGGTCATGACGCTCTGCCAGTCGGGCCGCTCCATGTGGACCATGTCGTTGATGTCCTGCAACAGACAAGGAGGCAGTGTGACAAAGACGGAGGCCGACGGGCAGCACGCCCCTTAAAGATGTCAGATCAAGACCAGAGATCAGTTGGGGGTTTGTTTTTGTTGCACTTGGTGGTTAAAACCATATCCGCCCTGCAAGCCAGGTTACCAGGCAACCAAGCCTTCTGCTGCACCTGTTTCCATGCAACAGCAGCGTCTGAACGAGGATTTCTTTATCTCTAGGCAAAGCTTTCTCTCCACCTGTTAGAGAAGGAGCCGCTAAGTGAAAACTGTGGGTTCAACCATTTCTCTAGATGGTTTCTTTCACGATGTGAGGCGCAAACTATTTTCGTCAGCTTACAGCGGGGTTTACGGTTGAGAAATGGTTTCAGTCTAAGTTTGATTTCGATGCCCAACTTGAACATCAAGAAGACGGAGAGTCTTCAGGTGGAGAAATGAGGTCAATCGTTTTAAAAGGATCAGGGCCACTGAAGTAAATCTCACGAGTTCTGATTTTGTTTTCCTTCGAATTCTGATTATAATCCCAGAATAGATTCTGTTTAAAAAAAAAAGAAGAAACGTTTCAAGTCAAATCAGCAGCTTTTTTCCGTGTCGGATCGACATCGGAAACATAAAAAGCAGATCCTCATCGGGAAGAAACTGGGAGCTAAATTTGGCGTGAGGCGTCTCTTCTTATGGAAAGATTTACTGCAGAGCTTACCAACGTGCATTTGATGCCGACGCTCTCTGCAGCCTGGAACGCTAACGTGAAGTTTCTCCTCTGAAGAGAGAAAAGAGACGTGTTTAGGTCACAAGTACAAATGTAGAGATGGAGCCATGTAGAGGGAGCGCTGCTCGCCTTGTCCTGGCTGCTGAGCTCCTGGTAGGGGATGTGCGCGGGCAGGTAGGTGTGCAGCAAGGCGCAGAAGGCCAGGCCATCATTCCAACTGCTGCTGAAGTTGGTGATGTCGATGTTCTGGGAAAAAGGCGCGGCGATTAAACGGCGTTAGTCCGGAAACATTATTCTCATAACAACTGGAGATGTTCGGGATTTATTGACAGAAAACGGCAACTCGATCCGAACGGCACAGGCGGAACTCATCCGCCATCGATCATCGTTTTGACCCTTAAAAAAAAAAAAAAGAAAAAAACAACGGAAAAATAAAAGCCTCCAGCAAACATTGGCTGTCGTTCGGCGTAATCGCACGCTTCAATCTCCTCCACATCACAACCCATCACCCTCTGGCTCATCGGCGTTTTGTCCGTTTGTTACTTGCAGGATGTGCTTAATGTTGCACACTTCCTGGAGAGACGCAGGAAGCCATGGTAACCGTGACCTGTGTCCCTTCAATGTGGAAGAAAACGACTCTGGTGGCAACTTCCCAGGCTTTGTCTGAGTCACATAATCAAACCCGTTTACTGCTGAGGAAAACCTGCTGCCAGTTCTCCATCCACACCAACAAACCAAGATACCTTGGAAACACAATAATCACCTTTTCTTCTTTTTTTAATCAAATTACAACCAAGAAATATCAATCTGTTTTAGGTAGGGGTGCAAACAATGAATCAACTTACAATGAATTGTGGATTAATGGTTTGTTTTGGCTGATGCACAAACAAAAATGGCGGGGCCGTGCAAGGAGAAACTGTTTATTCAACCAGTATTTAATACAGCTGTCATGACATAATGTTAATTTCAAATTTATCATAATTTTTTTTTTATTCAGTATATTATGAAAAATCTTACATTATACAAAGACTACAGGTCCTCTTGATACAAGAGAAAACTTTAGATTGACTCATCAATCGATAACTTGCCTCTCTAATTTTACTGGGATTTGTTTTTGGAGTGGATGAAGAAGAGCTTAAAAAGTGCAACATGCATTTAGATTCAGACCTCAGAATCATCCCCATTTTTTACTGCCGTTACAGCCGCCGTCCTTAGAGATGCATCAACCAATTGTCAATGTCCAGAGTTACATCCGGGTTTCGCCAAACTGTCAGGTTGAGTGTCAACTTTCAAGCGACGGGTCGACTGCCACACCTGTCGCACACGTGGACGTCGATAAAAGTCAAAGTTAACAAAGATTCAGATTTAGAAACCGTAAAGCCAGAGACATGGGGAAGTGACGTCCTGGAAAGAAGATAAGAGTCTGCCACAGATGCAGCAGAAAACCACTGCATATCTTATGTTTCTTAAACTTTTCTTCTTTTTCTTATAATCTCAACCTTTCGGCTGCCAGGAGGTTTTGTTGATGTTTAAGAATTTAGCTACTATAACTTGACTTGTGTTTGACTTCAAGCAGCTTTCTTTGTAGAAACCGTACAGTTTCCTTATGAACAGGCTGTTTAACAACCTGTTGGGTTTGAGTTCAGTTGTGCTGTTCGTGAGTTTCCTTAAGCCATCTGAACTTATTTATTTAACGCTGTTTTACGTTTGGTAATATGGTTTTTGATAGAATTGGTTCAATTGGGGATATTTGTTCCATTTTCAGCTGCTGTGGTTTTCTTTCACACTGCACTGTGACAAAAGACCCAGGACCTTTGAAAATACTGTTCCCCTCCTTGCCTGTGGTGGCACTGCAGCAAGAACTACTGAAAGAAACGTCATGAAAACGTCTGAAGACGACACTGAGCGCAACTTCCTTCTTCACAAAATGTGAACAAAGATGGAGAAGCGACACATTTCAGCGGTTTTTGGATTCCTCTGTTGCCGTTGGCTGAAGGCTACGAGCCAGTTCTCCACCCAGAGCAAGACCTGCACTCTTGTTTTGACTGGATTTACCCAAAATTCCCTGCTCTGTAGTCCACGTCCTGCTTTTGGACCGGTCTGCGGCTGGTTCGCTTGGCGTTCACATATACATTCGTCCTGCGCCAAAGTTCACTTCAACCGAATTGAGACCAAAGTTTTTAGGCAGAGTTCACTTTTTTGATCCGCAGCAGAGCTCCACTACGCGTTCACACCTCCCCAAACGAACCAGACTTTAAAGGTCGACAAACTGGAGTTTGATTAAAGCAGAACAAACGGGGACGGTGTGAATGCACCCTCCGATTAGATCAAGCCGGTTCTCATACCTGATAACCTTCTGTCTTTTTTTGGCACCACTTCAGCAAAGCGTTTCTCTTGGAGCCTCCATACTCCCTGGCCAGCGCTGACAGAGGGTCCTTTCTCTCCTCTCTGTCAGAGAAACAGACAAAAGACTCATAAACAGGGAAAAGACTTCAAGGTCAAAAAGGGGAAACGTCTTCAGCTTTCCTTCGTTTTTTGTGATTTAGGTGCAACGCTTCTGTACTCATCAGGTGATTTCACGCAGATGAGGAACGTCTGAGACAGGTCAGAAACGGGAACTTCACATAACCTTTTCATTTAGCACAAGTCGTGACGGTACCTCAGGCGGCTGCGGGTGGTGGGCGTGACGGAGGCGGTGGGGGAGGAGGAGGACAGGGAGAGGGGGGAGGACGCGGCGCTCATGGCCATGAGGGAGGTGGAGGAGGCTCCGTCCGACGCCGACATGTCCCTCTTCATCTCCTCGCTGCTCCTCCGCGACACTACGGGACACAGATTACAGCGTGGATTCAAACGGATCTGCTCTGAAATATCACAGTAACTCTGACTGACGTCGCCGACCTGAAATGGCCTTGGTGGAGTCGATGTTGGAGACCCTCTGCAGGACGGGAGGGGGTCGGCTGGTCGGGGCTCCCCTGAGGAGGTGCTCAGCTGTGGGTACATGACAACATCGACACCACTGAGCGACTGCATGACGAACTTCCTCCCAAAGAGTGGATGTAACCGGGGGACATGGGGAGGATGGGACGGGGAAAGGGGGTCAGCTTAGAGCCACATTCCAGTTCCTGTGAGTTCAGGGAATACCGAGGCACGAGGCCGCCTGCCTCACCAAGAAAACAATAAATCACTGAAAAAGTAAACAAACGTTGGAAACTACGGCCAAGATTGCACGTTCGCAGAAAACACTTGAGCTCGCTGCAGTTAAGAGTGGACAGAGTGGACAGAGTGGACAAAGTCGACGGAGAGGTTGGAGGGGACAGAGTGGAGAGAGTCGTCCTTCATGTTGCCTCCCATCGTCTGCTCTGCGTTGAATTCTCCTTGGGAGAAAAGCGATCCCATTTGTATCATACAAGAGAGAACATGCTATTCAGACTTGTTTCCATGACGACATACGACGTGATGCGACTTGACTGCACAGTATTAGTGCCTTTTCACATTTGCACCTGCAGCACCTTGCAAAAGTATTCACACTCTTCCCATTTTTTCACACCATCTTGTTCATTCTCCTCGTTCACATTGGGTGAATAGTGAGCATGGACTGCCATTCGTACCCTTACCACAGACTTTGATTAGGCCATTCAAGCATATAAACACAATTAGATTATGACTATTCTAGTTGCTGCATTTTATTTTATCACTTTCCTAAACTAATGACCCAAGTCATTTTTTTCTAAAAGTGATTTTTTTTTGTGCCTAAATTATCTTTTGGCAAAAAAAAAAAAAAATCCACAGGTCATTATTTTAGGAAGCTAATTTAATGCATGTTGAACTCTTAAGCTTTTTATGGGTTAAATGTAGAGTCTCAAAAACATTTGAATATGACATAAAATATTCTACAGAAAATCAATGAACTCCTGCAGAATCTCTGGAGCTGTTTGGGTGAAGAAGAAGTTGACATAAAAATGACTCTACAGGACGGAGAGCGTGTTTACCTGGCATGGTCATGTCTGAGTAGCTGGGTCTCTTGTCACTCAGCGATGAGAGGGGTTTGGTCGCCGCCATAGGCCCAGCAATGGAGTGTCTCTGAAACAGCAAAACATGCACTTTAGTAGATTTACAAGAACAGAAGTGGACCAATTGCAAAGATCGGCTATCCGTCTAGAATGAAGTGAAAATCACTGAAGGCCACAAAAAAAAACAAAAAAAACTGTGCTACTCAAGTGAATCTTGTATCTTTATGTATATTTGAATTTGTGCATAAAAAAATGTTGTCTCATGCGAATATGAAAAATCATCATTTCAAACTTTGGGAATTTTCCTTTTTTAAATTACTGAAGTTGTCATCCTTCCATTAATAGGAATCTGACCAGCCCACTCCCACAGAGAGTTCGAACAGGAGGAAGTGAAATAAGACCCCGAAATAAAAACGTTAATTAGTAATGAAGTTTTTAATAAATACAAAGAAGTCATAAAATGCCATAAATACGTTGAGTGCTATTGGTAAAATAAACTGTTCCCAAATACAAAAAATGTATTAATTTATTTGGTGGAGTATTTATTAATTCTTATTATCAACCATATTTATTTATTTAATTTTGAATTAAATATTTATCATTTCTATAATTATTATTTAATATAATTTTTCATTGTATAACCAGACCCCAAACATGATTTACAAATTGTTTACAAAGATAGAGTTTATATATTCAATAACTAATAACTGTATCATTGAAATGAGGGACCAGTCGGTGTATTTGTGTAACACTGTAGTAATCCCGTTTTTGTTTTCTGCACCTGCATGGGTGAAACAGCGGCTGCGGGGGGGGTCTTCATGGGGCTGGGGCTCAGGGGGGTCCGCGGTAAGGGGGGAGCGGAGGCGGTCGGAGCGGAGGCAGTCGGAGCGGAGGCAGTCGGAGCGACGGAGGCAGTCGGAGCGCGGAGGCAGTCGGAGCGACGGCGGCGCCGTTAGAGGGCGGGCCTGCAAAAACACAAAGGGACAGCAAAAAAAAGAAAAAAAGAAAAAGTTTTAGAATCCATCCTCACATCTATGAAAGAAGATGAAAAAGACACAAAATAACTTATACATCTCTTACAGCGTGAAGTTGTGTGCGTAAGATTCCACCCCCACCTCTCTTTCAAAAAGCCTCCAGAGGGGAGATGACTGCTGTTAGTTTTAGCTGTCAATATAACCCACTAAATCTTAAATGTGCACCTGATGCATCAGAGAAAAAGGGGCGCAGTGCTTTGCCACTGGTTGTCAAAACTAAAACAAGATAACACGGTCAGGAAAAAGTTTTAATCAAGGAAAAAAAAAAAATGGTGAGGGAGAGGAAAGTGGTTTGACTTTCACAACCTGAGCATGTCGATGTGACAAGGAACTCTGTGTGTTTTGGTTCAGTTAATGAATAAAAAGAAAAGGCAAACTGAACACCAACACTGACAGATCATTAGTGGAGCTGATTTAATCAGTGGATGATTAAATCAGCTAATCAGCCACTGCAGCGTCAGATTAGCTAACAGCTGCTGTAGCTAATCTACTGCGGCGATCACTTATTAACAATCACAAAATAAACAACAAGTCTATGACATAAAACTGTAACCGACTGAATGCTCTGTTCTTTGTGTGGGAAATGTTTGAGTTTTTTTTTTCTTTATTGTTGCGAGTTGCTATGGCAACATGTCTGTGCGTAGCGTGAGATATGCAAATGCTCGACGATGGCATCGGAGCAGGTTCAGGCACGGCGGTACCTTGCGAGGCGCTGTCGAAGCTCTTGATGAGCGTCTTCACGGTGGGCGACGGCTCCGATGAGGTGGACGATCTCCGACTGAGACCCATCCCCTGCCTGAGGGCCGCCAGGTCCCGCTCCACCGCATTCATGTAGTTGTACACTCGGCCTCTCTCCTCTTCTTGCCTGGAAAACCAACAGGGCTCAGGTCAACGCTCACACACACACTTTGAACAACAGAAGTGAATGTGACAAAGCAGTGAGATGGATGTGCTTATATTGGCCACCCCTCCATGAGGCCAGGCTGGCCATCTACGGGTCAAAGTCCAAATAAATAACCAAAGATTCTTAGGTATATGTCATGTACGTGGTCAGCAAATGTAAGCAATCACATGTGAATGTTGAAGAATTTGAATTAACATGAGTTTCAAGAACATTTCATTTATTAATTTGAATTTTTCTGTGTTATAGGATTTGTAAACCTGCACTTTATCCACACTTGAAAGTTTGCCTCAGATTTATTTGGTAGATTTGAGTTTTAAGACCAGATTTGCAAAAACACCATCAGGCAAAAAAAAAAAGAAAAAAAAAGTCAGAATTTATTTTTTTTAGGGCCCTAATCCTAATATTTACTTTTAATTTTATACATTTACTTATCTATTTTATTTTACATTTATGTCCTAATCAAAGGAAATTACTATTTGCCTCTCTATGACTTGAACAGGAGTCTCTTGGAGGGCCTGCGGGTGGCCAACATTTTTCAAGAGGGGGCTCTGGACCTCCTGCCTCCCCCTTTTGGGGGCGCCACCACTTAATTGATCATTGTGAAGAGTTGTTGCTTATCAGCCCGTTGGACTTACTTGCGGCTCTTGACCTCGTCCAGCTCCTTGCTCAGCTTCTCGTTCTTCTCCTGCGCCTCCTGCAGGCGGCGCCGCAGGTCTCCTATCTCCTCCTGCGCCTCGGACTTGATGTCGTTGGCGATGACCACGGCCGTCTGCAGATCGGCCTGGAACTGGCGCCACTCCATCGACTCCTCCTGCACGCCAGCACACACGACAAGACAAAGGAGCCGAGCGTCAGAGTAAATATTTACACGATTCATCGAGCTCAGATGAATTCTCTTCATGTCTTTCTGTGTCGACAGCGAACAAAGCAACAGAGATTGCAGTTTAAAGCTCCAGAGTGTTAACTCTGGATCTAAACTGACTTTTTGTGGTGTTTTATGAGCACTGGCACCAAGCTTTGTTTACTTAATGAAGTTAATTTTTCCACTAAAGTCAGCTGATATTGTTAATGTATTTGAATAAAAACAGTCTGATAACACCCCAATGAATGCGTTCACCAGGTGAAAAGGATTTTATTGCTTCTAATTTGAGAGATTCGACTCTGTTTGTCCACCACTGCTGAAGTATCACTGCCAGCATTTCACGCTGGTAAATCAATACAATGTAAAACTGATGCGTGAAACTTTCGCATCTCGTGAAGCATAAAAACCGTGGAAATGTTTTTCCAAAAGGCCTTCGGGGAATAATTTGCTGTTTAAGGATCAAACTTTGTGTTTACCCTGAGTCTGCGATGGAGAGTCTTGATCTCTCTCTCCATGTCATGCTTCTGGTCTTGCAACTTTTTCACAGAGTCTGAAATAAAAACAAAAACATACTTTTTACTAAAGCCTGCAAGGTTATCTGAAATGCTATGAAGTCCACAGTTTTCAGAGAATATGTACAGTAAAAAGTTTTATTTATTCGTACATAAAATCAAACTGGTGTGCATTGATTTTATATATGAATATCTGGTATTCTCTGGATAACTACAGTCTGATGTGAGTCCACTTACTCTCCAGGTCCGAGATGATGAGGTTGTCATGGAGCTTCAGGGCTCGGTGCTGCTCCACTTCATCCTCCAGCTCAAAGATGGTCTCCTTCATGTCGCCGATCTCCGTCTCCTTCTCCTGCAGCTCCCCGCGCCGCTTCTCCAGAGCGCCCTCCTGCTCGGCGATCCGCCGCTGCGCCTGCTCCTGGAAAGCCCGGTATTCACTGTCCAGCTGCAGGAGGAGCAGAAACCTTCGTCAAAAATAATCAACAAAACCGTTTTATGATACTCATAGCTCTTGATTTTTTATTTTTTTTTCTTTTTTCCACTTTTCAATCACAATCCTGAAAGTATTTTATTGGAATTTCATGGGATGAACTAATAGAAAGTCGTGTAGAGGAGTAAATTATAAAGAGTTTTCAAATTGTAATGATGGTATGCATTTATAGTAATCTCCCTAAGTAAGATAATTTATCATTGTGACAAACAATAACATTGTTGTTTTGAGAGCATTTTCAAGGAATGCCATAAAAATGGAGGTTCTGACTCAAAGACCAATAAACTTCAGTCTTGTAAAAGAACACTTAACTCTGGAACTGGAAGATATTTTAAATACACAAAAAAACAAAACATAACCAAAAGCAATAAATGAAACACAAATAAAACACACACAAAAAAATCCATAGATAACAGATTATAAAGGCTCTGAATACAGAATTGCCATTCAAACAATTATTAATAATCATCAAGGAAATTATAATTTTAACTCATCATGCGATTGATTATTTGCTTTCTGGCCCCTCCACTGTGGCACCTATAAAACCAAATAAGATCGGCCACAGATGCGTTCCCTGACCTTTGACCTCACAGTCTCTAACCTTGCTGAAGGCCTCCTGCAGCCGGCCGAGCTCGCCGTGCGTCCGCTCCAGCTCCTCCTGCGTCTTGGCCGCCTTGGCCTCCGCCTCCTCCTTCCCCAGCCGCACACCCTCCAGCAGCTGGCAGATGTCATTCTTGTCGCCGGCCGTGTGCAGCGAGTACAGCTCTGCCACCCGCTGCCTCTCCTGCTCCAGCTGCGCCCGGCAGCGGCCCAGCTCAGCCTGGTCGCTGCTCACCGCCGCCTTGTACTCGTCCAGCGCCGCCTCCAGCGCCGCCCGGTCCTGCCGCTCCGACTCCACAATGCGCTCCATCTGGTGGTTGCGCTCCTTCAGCGCGCCGATCATCTCCTGCGCCTCGGCGTTGTCCTGCTCGGCCATCTTGAGCGTGTTGGACAGGTGCTGCTGCACGCCCAGCAGCTGCTCCCTCTCGAAGCGGGCGTTGTCGGCCAGGTCGCCATAGCGCTGCTCCAGCTCCAGGTAGCGGCCGCTCTTGATGTCCTCCTCCAGCGCGTAGGCGACGTGGTGCTCGTCCAGCAGCGAGCGCAGGTACTCGATCTGCCTGCCGTACAGCTCCAGCTTGTCGCTCTGCTGGCACAGCGAGTCCATGAGGATGACCTTCTCCTCACCGAGCCGCTCGTTCTCCCCGTTCAGCTCCTGGGTGATCTGCTGCAGGTCGGCCAGCTCCTGCAGCGTGGCCTGCAGCTCCTCCGCCGTGCTGTGCTGGTTCTCCTCCATCTGGTGGATGCGCTCCGTCAGACAGGCCACCGACACCTCGCTGGTGTCACCGCTGCTGCCCCTGCGCGAGCGCGCCGCCGCTGCGCCCGGCGCGCACTCCGACTCGGACGAGGAGGACGCGCCGGAGGGGGCGTCCAGGGCGTCGTCGCTGGACGTGACGGCCTGGTAGACCTCGCTGGACTCGCTGTCCAGGTTGTCCGCCGAGCCGCCGTGCTGGTGACCCGTCAGCAGGTCCTCCAGGGAGCCGGGGGCCGAGCCCTCCACCGAGGATGTCAGCGCGCCGGCGCTGGCCGTGTCGCCGTGCGCTGCGCTGGCCGACAGGTCCGGGCTCAGGGAGGACGGATAGCTGAAGAGCTTGTCGGTTCCGTCCAGCCGCTGCTCCAGGGAGAAGCCCAGCGCATTGAGCCGGTCCTTCAGCATGCGGTTCTCGCTCTTCAGCAGGTTCAGCTCCTCTCGGATGGCTCGGTTTTGTTCTTGCAAGAGGATCAGAGTGGACTCCACGTCAGCGGCTGTGATGGCTGACACCTGGGGCTTCTCTTCCTCCCTGGCTTCCTCTTCCTCCTGCTCCTGGGACGTCGCCTCCTTTCCCCCCAAGCCCAACTGCGCCCTCATGTCCCTCAGCTCGCTGCGGAGGTGGAGGATCTCCACGTCTTTGCTGTTAGCCAGACCCACCAGGTCTTTCACCTTGGCTTCCAGAGCGACCTTATCGCTGATCTGGCCGTCTGATTTGGACTTGCTCATGCGGCCGTCTGATTCGGCCACCGTCTGGTTCCGGGAGCGTTTCCCCGAGGACACATCCCCCGATGCGCTGCCCAATGCCGACTGCTTCTTAGCAGCTGAACCTCTCGATGTCCGAAGGCGATCTCGTGAAGAATTTGGTTCCTTGGAAGTCGTTGATGTTGTACGCTTGGACAGAGAGCCTTTGAAGACAGAAAGGGAAAGAGATGGAACTTGTAGTACAGGCAATTAGAGGCAGGATTATGTATTTTTGTGACGTTTTGCTGACGATGTCTACCCAGGATTTCCTCAGTGATAGGGTTGCTAGGGGAGTCATCCAGCGGCCCGTTGTGTTTTTGGGTTAAAAAAATGTTTCAAATTGACAGATAATGTGAAAACCCTGACAAGGTAATAATGAATTATTGGATGACATTATTGAAGGGGCAGTATAATGCGTTTTCCAGGCACACTGTGACATTTTATAGCTCAATCAAGCAAACAAGCTCAATGTTTGCTAATTGCTGCTGGCTAGTCTGAAGGAGCTGAGTGTGGGAATCGCTGGGGAAGGAGTTGTTCTGTAAGGGGGGAACTCTGAGGAGGAGCTGCGTGGAAGGCAACGCCCGGTGAGACCAACTGTTTCTGCACCCTGAATTGTTGCCGTGGGAGATTACAGGATTTCTCAAACATGCACTACAGAATCAGAGCAACACTGCAGGTATTTTTTTGGTGAGAGAATACCATTACAACATGATGTAAAGCTCTAAAAACTGGATCTCCCATTATACTGTCCCTTGCTTTGACTGTGGGATACCTGATGTAGTTTTTGGCTTGCTTTCTTGGTTGGTAGAACTACTTCCAATGGAGCCAGTCTTCTTGGTCTTAGTGGCAGGATTCCCTCCGGCCATGGCCGCTAAAAGATCATCATTGCTTTTCACCTGAAAGAACAAAACCAGCACTATCACACAAAACCCCCCCCAAAAAAAATAATGATGCCAAGTCCTTCATCACACAACGAGTTTCACCTTATTCAGAGGTGCGGCGCCGACACTTTTGGCTGAGGACTTTCCGGCGCCGGCAGCCTCCGATTTCCCTCGTTCCCCGCTGACCTTACTCGCCGCTGGCCGGCCCGACTTCTTCATACTGAGTCCTCTGATGCTGACACATTTACAGCTCAAGCTGAAACAAAAGGAAGGCAGGAGGAGAAAGCTGGAGTCAAAGACTGCCTGGAATAATCGTCAATGAATTTAGCATCTGATTAATCAATAACTGGAGAATACGGAGGAAAAAAGGCCATTCGCTGAAAGAACAAAACACTCAGCAGTAAATAATCCAGAACTAAAACAAAAAAAAAAGACAAACATAAAAAAATCATACATACATACATACATACATGCTTGTTATTATTGCATTTTAGGCAATAAAATGTTTATTTCTTATTTAAAAGAGAATTTGTATAAATTTAATTAGATATTTTAATGCATTGAAAAATATGCTGACATGAAAAATGAGCAGAATATGCCATCTGGCTAGTCGTCAGACTGATCGACAGATCAATGAGTAAAATAATTGTTAGTTGCAGCCGTAGATCCTTCCAATTAAGAAACAGGAGGAGGAAGACTCTTCCTCGTGGTGGCACCATCTTGCTGTGGGAAGGTATTTTTCAGTAGCTTTCAGATTTTTTGTTCTTTTAAAAGTTTTACAGTCGCCATTTTCCTTCCATCTTGAAATGATTCTTTACTTTGTTTTTGACCCATTTGGTAAAATTCTGATAAAACCGTGTTGAACTCTGTGGCTGTGACAGGCCTGCTGCAAATAATCAATTCGTTTGTTTCAACTTATCAATTAACTCAATATTTAATATTCCAGTGTTGATTGTTCATTAGAATTGAAAGTTTTTCTGATCTCAAAAATTACTGTTGCGTCATCACCAGTGTAGTATAATTAGTCTACCATTATTCAAGGATCATTTGTTGTCTGTAGACTTCCCCAGACCTCCACCAGATGGCTCTCATGTATTTGTCAAGTGGATTCGGTTCAGACTCAACGTTCCTGTCAGCTGCATAACCAATCACACCGAGTGAAGGAACCTCGAAGTAGTTACTGTTCAAGGTGTCAGAAGAGGTCAGATTGACGACTTGGTCGTTTCAGTGGAAGGAAAATGAGAGAGAAAAGCATTTCTCTGGTGTTTCTTCAAAAAGATCAGCAGAACCAAATAAGGAGATCCAGAATCCTCCGCAGATCAACTGGAACGCTGAAAGCAGTGAGGCAGGCAGTGAGTTTAAGAAGATAAAAAAAGAAAAAAAAAGAAACAAAAGAACCCCGACTGATTTTCATCCGACAGCCAAGGAGTGAGGAATTTATCGACACCATTATTTTAAAACCTTTAGAAGCTGAAATGCTCCTAATGACAATTTGAACTGGGCAAATCGAGCAATTAGGCTTCATTAGAAATGTGCTTCAGTTTAGCAACACATGATTCAAATCAAACGCCTGGACGGAGGGCTTTTCATTTCCCCAATGAAGCCGGTTTATCTGGCGGCGAGCAAGGTGTTGATTTTGGCTGGGGCCGTTTAACACGTGCAACAAAAAAAAACCCACAAAAAAAGAAACAAAAACCCAGAAACACTGCAGGTTATCCTTGGTTGCTGATGCCACAAAAGGAAGAAAAGTAAACCAGGACACAACAGAAGACAAAGAAGATCAACATGAAATGTGTCAGATTCCCCTCGAGATGAAAAGCTGAGCTGAGATGACTTATTGAACCGAGGAAACTCCGCTACAATCTACATCTGAGTCAGTGCTGTTGTTTCCCCCTCAATAAGAATTGTTTGTGTGGACAGAAATATAAATGAGACAAGCCCTAAATCAGAAAGACAGGAAGCTGGCCCACTTATCCCGGCAAGGCCACCAGTGTTGTGGCGATTCAACCCTTTTTGCTGAGCGCAGGAATAAATCTGCCATTTTCTTGCCAACGTTCTCTCCCAATAGATTCAGAAATAACTTGAGCAGATAAAAGCTCTTTTCTTAAAAAAGCACAAGCAGTGATGGATTTCAGATGTGTCTCCAAAGTCCAGGTGCTTCCTGCATTCGATGGTCTGCTTTTAATACTCGAAACTCTTCGGTTGGAAGATTTGTCTTTACTATTATTGATCAGAACGATGGAGCTGCGAGGCGTTCAACTGCAGTATGAAACAAACCCGCTGGTCCCACTGTGCTATAAATGCTTGAAAAGACCAAAATACATTTCCACAATTTTTATTTTTATTTTTTTCTCACACTACAACCACAAACATTAAAGTATTTCAATGGAATTTTATGTTGGACCAAAAGAAACAGGTGAATAAATAATAAATAGTTCTTATCGCTTTAAGTCGTCTTCACAATAATACCACAAAATATATGGGATAAAACGTTTTAGTCCAGATCGCCTACCAAAAATCTGTTCATGAGGTTTTTCATTATACAGGCCATAGAAAAAAACAAAAACCAAAAAAAAAAAACTAAGCACCACTGAGGTCCAAATACAAAGTATGTGAACTGGGCTGTGAAAAAAATCAGCAAACTTCCACAACGTTTTACCAAAATCTGAATTTATCTCCTGGAGTTTGTGTCTCATGGAAACACATGAAGCTCAACTTGGCAATAAAGCACCAATAACGTATATTAAAAAGGAATTATGCGTTTGTGGAAAGCTCTTTCAGACACACAACTAGAGATCTCACTACTCACTTGAACGATTTAACAAACACTACCAGCCATCTGCTGGAAATGACACTGTGCTTCAGAGATCCTTGTGTTGGAAGCCTGGTCATCCCTTGACTTTGTCCCCGATCGCGATACTTGGGCTGTCGTGGACAAATGACTGCTGGCTCCGTTTCTGTTTGCAGAAATGGAGTGAAGGATTTGTTGGGTGAGATCAGAAAGAGATATTCAGGAAAAGCAATTAGAATTCCAGGCTCAAGAATTTAGAAAGATTAACAGCTGAAACACTGCAGCTGTGGCTTTCAGTGAGGATTTGACTCAAGTTTGCTGTTATTTTATTTTTTACAATCTTGAGATTCAAGCAAAAATATATATATATATAAATTTCTTTTGCTTTTTAAAGGGTTAAAACAACAACAGAAAGCTTATAAAATAGATCTACAAAGTCTTAGGAACAAAGGAAATCATGACGTCCATTTATTTTACTCTAAATCAAAAAAGAAAATAAGGAAGGAAAAAGTAACCCGGACACGTATAACATAAAATGCAGCTGCTGCAGTAGCTTTTCCTCATGGCCTCTTGGTTCACAGCACAACCAGTCATCATCATCATCATGTTTGTTTCTTTTTCGACCTCCTCTGTCTTTGTGCATCTAATTGCTCCACTTGCGTTTACAGTTATGGTTCTCCGCTTGCAATTATCCGCAAGTTTATTTTGCAAGTTTGGCAGAAAAGAGAGGCACTGACATGTGCACTGAGCAACGAGCCAGTTCTCTGAATAGCTGAATGTGTGTCAAGGCAGATGTCTGAAATGGAGAGCTGTTAACTGGAGCGCGGCCCTTTTGATACAGCCTGAAAAGACGTGGGAGCGATCGCTGGGGACCGACAGAGCAGATAAATGAGGCGCAGTGAGCAGGCTTTTCCCTTCCCACACTGCGAAACGCGCCGCTCTCTCTCTCTTTAGCCGGCAGGGCTCGGCCATCAACACAAAGCTTCACATGGGAACAGATTTATTCACGCAAGTATGTGTAAATGCACAGCCGCATGTATGTGATGAGGAATCTACTGTTCTGATATTGGTGATTATTTAAACGTCCAAATGTCCACAACTATCAATTAAGGATGCACCGATCCACTTTTTTCCACTTCCGATACAAACACCGATGAATGCCAATATCTGAGGTTTGAAAGACATTGCTAAACTGTCTTAAATTAGTCTTTTTTTTTTTTTTTTTAAATCACCAACATAAATGTACTGAATTACAAAGTTATTTGTAATTCAAAGAAAACTTACATACACCAATAGATTCACAAGCTTTGGTCAAACATGTAAAAACAACACAACTTTAATTTATTCCGCCAGTGCAATTAGGAGTAAAGCAACCATGGATGTAAACAGTCACATGACATATTTATCTAGCAGCCAATCAGAGGAGACGTCGGGGTCTTATTCAGGCGTTGCTGCGGCAATTTTACAGAAAAAGTTATGGATTCAACATGTCAGATTGACACACAACTTTTTATGAACTGTACGATGCTGTGAGCTGCACATTGTCTAGAAAAAGCTAGACAATGTTTTTCCATCATCAACCATCACCCTCCTACCACTTCCTGTCATCTTCTTTGTCGTTTTCTCCAGTAGTAACTTCTGGCTGCCGATCATGTGACTCGTGATGAGAAAAAAAAAAGTGTTGCAGTTTTGTGAAATGCAGCTATTTAAATATGACTAAAAAACAAAATCATTGTACAGCAAAAACTTTTTAATTGAAAAGCATGCTTTTTTTTTCTTTTCAAAATTGCAGCGATTCCATTAAGCAAATTCATTTTCATACTTTCAATTTGTGCAGTTTTATGGCTAATGTAAAATTAGTAATAATAAAAGGAAAACGGGTAGACTACGTTGGTCAAACATAAAAAATAAAGTGCAACAAGCTGACTTTCAAATGGTTCAGAAAGTGCAATTAGAAATTCTAAAAATATAATGTAAAGATAAATAATAAAGCGTACTCAGAGCACAAAGCATATAATTAGACTGAATAGATCCGCCCTTATGAATCAGACACACAGCCACCAAAACCAGATCTAGAATTTCTGACGATGTTGGTACCGATACGGATATTAATATCGGAATGGTCCGTCTCTGCTGTCGACTAGGATGATTTGGCAGAAGTGTTCCCAGCAGGATTATTTACATGTGCTAAAGATGTGTAACCAGTAAGCTATCTGAAGGCCAGTGTTTGTGGTCAGAACAACACACACACACACACACACACACACACACACACACACACACACACACACACACACACACACACACACACACTTGACCTAATTTAGATCAATAGTACCTGATCCAAGTATTAATGAATGCGATGGACCCGTTTAAGACTTCCAATGCAACAAGAGAGAGCACTGTTCTCTTACAGACAGCTGAACAAAAGCATGGGACTGGGGGGAAAGAGGGAATAAAACAGCCCAGGAGGAGGAGGAGGTGGGAAGGAGTTACTGTTCATGCTTTAACTGCGGGATGCATGCCCTGGCCATAACATCAGCTTCCTGTGGTGGCGTCTCCTTGCTTCTCCAACCCCCCAAAAATAAAATGAAATAAAATAATTCAAGCTTCAACTCTACAGGGGCTGGCTGTGCAAGGACAAGAAGGCACCGGTCTGCCTGAGACTGAGCAGAACGTTGTCTGAGACTGAATTTACATGGCGTTATTAATAGGAGGGGCTGGAATGTCATGTTTCTACTCGCAGCGTAGCCTCGAGTCACAAGACGGCCGCTGGCGTTTCACTGCCTTACGGCTGCAGCGCAAGGACGTCTGGGGAAGGTTTACCGCGCCTTGTGAACAGTATTCGCATTTCACAACTTTCACGTTTCAAAGTGACGCACGGTCACCAAAATGCTTCGCAAATAAAATCTGAAAAGTGCGGTGTGTGTTTGCATTCAGTCCCTCTAACCCTGACACTTTTAATGAAATCATAATACAAGGATTGCATTTTTGAAAGAAGTAGCCAAGAGGTCCCTGGTAGCTAGAGGAGATGCAGAAATCTACAGCATATCTTTTAGTGGATTCCCCCCCAAAAAATCTAACAAATTTGTCAAAGAATGGCTTAAGATGAATACTGGAGGGTTTAAATGTTACCTTCTGGAAGTGTAGTCCATGTGCACATTGTGGAGTGTAAATAATTTAAGATATAAATTATTTATACTTTAAGTACTGCAAAGGAACTGGATAGTAGGAGAGAGGGTTTCTGTAATGATAAGCTCCATCAGACAAGGCCTCCAATAAGACACTGATGAGTTTTTCTGAGGGACCAGTGAAACCTTGGCAACACAAACATGTGAAGAACCACAGCAAACAGTTAGCCGCCAAGCTAACAGCATCTCACCTAAGTGCATAAACGTGTTCTTCACCAATGCATACGTGACGTGTAAAAGGCAACAGGGTCACTCTGGATAGGAAAAACGTCAGGAAGCTGTTTAAGATGAAGGGTAGAACCTCACTAGCCAGTTAGCTCTGCTGTTGAGGCAGGAGCTAAACTTCCTGTTTGGTTTTATACTTTATAAATAAAAGCACGAAACAAGACACGTAGGCAAAAAATCATTTTAAACTTATTCTGTACATGTGATAATTACAACCAATTTAAGTATTGAACTAAAATGAAAGCCAAACCATACAGACGCACGTTTTGGCTTTAGGCAAAGCAAGCAACAAACTCGGAATAAAGTTTAAGCTAAAGCTGCTTTCACAGCAGAGGTCAACAAAGTTCAACCTGCCAGTCCAAACTAAAGTCCTCCGAGCAAAAACTGTCCGCATGGAGAAGCAGCACACTCTTATTTTGAAGTTCTTCAGCGTTAGCTTCAACATAAATTGGCTAACTTGACAGCTGAATTCAGAGCCACTCCAATAGATAAAATTACTTTTTTTAAAAAAAAAACAAGAAAGATACGAACATGGAAATGGAGTGTTTTCCTAACGTTTGTTGCATTTTACCGAAGGGACGCGATTGCTTTTTTTTTTTTGAGCGAGTCACGGAGAAGTTTAGTTTGTTGATGCTAACACAATGCTAAGAGCGTTAGCATAGCCCGGGTGGGGAAAAAAAAGACAGCCTTCTTGTTAGCGAACTGACCAAAACAAAGACCCTACCTTTGGTTCTCCTATTTCCTCCAACTTGACGAGTTGATTGAAGCCCGACGAAGACCCATCTGCAGCCGCTGACAGTCCAGGGATCCCACCGCTTGTGAAGGCAGCATCGGTGCTGCGGCTCGTCTCTTTCTTTCAGGAGGATCCTCTCTCCGCCTGCCTCCTTCCCTCCGGGTCCCTGGTTCATCCGCTCAGCATCACGCTGCTGCACAGGACGGATCATCATCACGAAATCTGACACGGCGCTTCTGTAATAGTTAAAACAAGTGATCCACAAACCAAGAAATGTTCAACCCACCAACTAAATCACAAATAATATTTAGGACAACTACAATAAAATATATTTTAAAGTGTTTAAAAAAAAAAAACAGGAAAAGAAACCATCAAAAAATATTTGTCATCATTAAGGGCTAAAAATTAAAGATCTAATTCCAGGAACACAGCTGTGTGATTCTGCAAACAGAGAAAGTCCCACATCTCTATTGTTGGTGACTGAACTCTACCCACCAGACTGCCACTGCTGCAGCCTGCAGAGTGGGCTTCATCAGAGACTAACTCCAGTGTTTGGGAGTGGACAGGATGGAATGACCTGCCTGTAGTCCAGACCTCAGCACCTCTGAACACTGGAGGGAGCAGCCTGGGAGTGCTGTTCATGCCAGACTGACCAACATAACCACAACTGTCTTACTTGCAAACAAATGCTGAGTGAGGAATGAGAATTTCAAACTCTATAGAGTTGCACACGTCATGGTGGCAGCATGTTGGAGTAGCTCTGTTAGTTCGTATTTTCATGATTTGCTTTTCTTTGATGCACATTTCTCCAATTACTCTCTCTAGTTTTGGATGCTGCGTAGCTGGAAGGATTAAAAAAAAAAAAAAAACTTTCATAGAGTTATGATGCATAACTTTGGCAACACTTTTGTTTTTGCAACTGAAGGCAGTTGATTAGGATGTCAAAAACTCCAAATAATATGAACTATAAAAAATCCCACTGGAGGCAAAAAGGAAAGTTTATGTATGCAGAAGAGGACCAAAGAGCAGAGAGAAGAAAGGTCAAACCATCTCTTTATAATGGGCAAAGATCATTATTAAAGAGGAGTGGCAAAACCAAATGAGATGGATCAGCAAGGTTCTCCAAAAACTGATGGTATGATCTAAGAAGTGAATGTGGAATATTCTACTTTAATAGGTCAGCAGTGTTTTACTTGGTTGTGGGGGGGAAGACTTGGAGACATCCATTCATTAAAGTTAGCTAAATGCATAAAAAAAAATTTTTTTAAAACAATTTTTAATTTTTTATTATTAGAAATAGGCTCCAAGAATTTTCTAGGCCAGCAAAATAGAAAACAGTGCCCCGAAAAAAATTTCCTTGAAAAGAAAACTGCTTAAGTTTTGTACTGGGATTGTAAGAAAAGCTGACAAAGGCTGTTACGAGTTCAGCCAGATATTTTACACATTACGTGATGCATTTATTCATTTAGACACCTGCAAAATAAAAAAAAAGTTTTGAAGTTTTTATTTACATAAATCAAACATATGGTACAAGGAAATCCTAAGCATCACTAAGAATTATTGCTTGTTTAACATGAATCAAAAGCTTTTAAGATTACAGTTTGTGTTTGACTAGTTGTAGAGATTTGCATTTTTTTTTTCATCAAAGACTTCTGTGAGAACTGCGAGGGAGGCTGGGTGCTTTGATTGTCCTACAGATAAATAGTTAGTGTTTCCAGAAAATGCCGTTACTTATACAACTGTGGCAGACGACGAAGAAGGAGTGCAACATAAGAAGTTCAGCTTGCAGACACAATCTAAATAAAAAAAAAAAAAAAAAAAGGTGAACAGTCCTGGAATGCAGACAAAAAGATGGCTTTGTAGTTTACATTAACACAGCAATGGCATACATTCTACATTAGGCAGAGTAAAGTGTTAGGGTCGATTTCCTGGAATGATTTTCCTTTAAACAAAAAAAAAAAAAAAAACAAAAAAGAAAACAAAAACACTCATATCCACCCTGTAGCTCATCTGGGAAAACAAACAAGACAGAAATTTACAGAAAACAAAACGTTGACCGGTTGACTCAACATGCCTGCATGTTGTTTGCTGCCTACAGCTTTAGTCTCTGTACAAAATTTAGACGGTGTAAACATAAGGAGGACAAAAAAACTCTATTGGTCATCAGATGGGAAGGTTGGCACAGGTGAGTTTAAACTGGATGGGCGGGTGAGGGTATAGGGACATTTTATATATATATATATATATATATGCACACACAAACACAAGAAAAATATGTCTCTTCATAAACCAACCACAGCCAGAAATAAATCTTATAAAAATCCAGAAACAGCAAACAGAAAAAAACTCCAGTGTGAATATGGTGATAATGTGCACACAGACAGAACAAAGCACGGAAAATATTGCTTCTTCAGATTTAAATTAAATTTAAAAAATAAAGGAATGATATATTCCACCTATAGATCTTAAAGGGAAGTCTTTTTTCTGACACAGCAGGTTGACGTAAACAGACCACAAGCTCCTCTCCCAAAGAAATGGCTTTGATTGCGGTGGTAGTTTTCAGTTTTAAACAGAGGGTGATGGCGCCTCCTGGTGGCTAACAGAAGTAGGGGCAACGGGAGCTGGACATTCTTCCTCAGAGCGGGGTCATTAGCGTCCAGGTCCAGGTTCGTCGTGTTCCTGTCATACTTCCGTAGAGAAGAGGAGGCTTTGCCGCTTGCTGTCAGGGGCTGGAATGCTCTCCAGCTGAAGGAAATAGAGAAGGACCTGAACCTTCAAAAAGGAACACAAGGAGACGGTCAAGCAAATATTCCAAACTGTACAGCGACGTGATTTGACGGAATGGACTTTACCTGGGCCATGACCTCAAGAGACCAGCTGTCATTCATGGAGATGGGCTGGGAAGTGGACGGGAGTTTGCTGTCTTTTTCCGATGGTCGAAGCAAAGTGGGACCGAAAACAGTAGCCAGATTGTGCAAAGACATCTTGTTGATGCTCTCATTTTCAGCCACCCTGTACAAACAAAGCCATCATGGGGTTTTAGAGACACAAACACATCCCAGTTTGTAATTCCACTGGTTTTCAAAGTAGATTAGTAATTTTGAAATCCACTTTTGTTTATATAAAAAGAAAAGACAAAAAAAGAGGGAGTAAAAACAAAAGAAATATTTAAATAAAACCCACTTTTCTCGCAACAAATTGCCTGTTGAGTCACTAAAATAAGACGTTACCACTGCATCCGAATGACAACATTTCAACTATTACGGTGCATCTGTCACTCTCTATGACTGTAAAAATATATGGATTGTTTTCTTGACAATCCATATATTGTCAAAAATATATGGATTGTTTTCTTGACAACAATCCATAAATTCAAATTCTTATTTAAATTGAGAATATGTTGATGCAATCAGTCAAGCAGTTAGTTTTATTTTTACCACTAGGTAGATTTGGTTTCAGTGAGGCGAATCGGCCTTGTTGCCAGAAAGGCAACTTTAGATTGACACAACAATAAAAATAAATATAACACGATTCAAATTGTCTTTACTTTAAAATATTAAAAACCATTAAAAAAAAAATTTAAATACAAAATCTTTAGGACAATGCAAAAAAATAAAAATAGTAGAAGCAACACAGAAAATAACCCAAACGAGGCACGTTTGCTGCACTCATCAAAATCAATCACTTCTGGGATCACTGTTGTTTGTGAGCATAAAGTTTATCAGGATACTTTATTTTGTGTTTAGCATTTTATGTAGCCGCTGTACAAAATATCTATTAATGTCTGAAAAATGACAGCTCATGTCAGAAAGTGCAGTTAAATCCTCATTGATAAATCAGAATCTGATTATGTGGAAAAAGGTGAGACATGCATGTCTCGCTAATGGAAAGTGGGATATTTATGATGACACAGTTGTTGGGAGGAATATGGTGGCACTTCAGAGTAACAATTCAAATACATTGACATTCAAAAATACTTTAATGATCCTACAGCCAATGCGGGTCAAAACTGCGGCAGAAATTCCTTGTTTATTTATTTATTTATTAGGTTTATTTGGTGTTTCTTTGGTAATACAACAAAGCCTCTCCTCTGCCTAGTTAAAAAAAGGCTTTTTCACATTTTTGTTGTCAATAAAAGTGATTATATCATATTTTCCATATTTATTTTAAGAATCTCATAGTAGCATGTCTTCTTTACTGAAGATTGAGGAATAAATAAAGACACAGAAGGTAAGACTTAATTTTGCCGGCCATTTATTTACCTCTTCAGGTGATCTAGCAGAAAGATGAACGTCACCAGATTTGGCTCTGGCAAAGACAGCAGCAGGTTGAGCATGCAGCTCTCCTTCGCCACGCTGTCTGAGAGAGCTGGAAGACAGAGGCAAAGGTGGATTCGCTGCCGTCAGAACACAAACTTGTCTAAAAGCGACCAACGAGTGGCGAAGACGTAACAGGGTGACGACTGACCAATCCCTCCAGCAAAGTTGGGATACAACTCGTCGGTGAAGAGAGGCTCCGGCAGCTCGCGGAAATACAGCTTCAGGGTTCCAGCGATGGCGTTTACGTCCATCTCCCTCATCATCACGCACACGTCCTTATTGTCTGCGGAACGCACGAGAAAAGCTGCAACTTGGCCAACTTACAATTCGTGGTAGTGTAAAAGAATGCTTCTTCTTATCCTGCCATAATGTCTGTATTGTAACTTAAGCCAAACTAACTTGAGTCAAAAGCAGCTTTCAAGGCCTGGATGTCGGTAGCAACACCGGACACTCTGTATATCCCCACTTCGTCCATCCCACGTCTCTCGATCTCCTCCACACACTGGCGAACGATGAGCGGGACTTTGGAGCGTTCGCGCCTAATCACAACAGAGACACACGAAAAACCCAAAGCTTTACGAGGCAGATTATAAAAACATAGCAAATCTCTTTTAATCGGTGTATGTGGAGTCACTGACAGGAAGAACAGTCTCTACTGCAGTAGAGTCTAATGGAGATCCCCTCAAATAAACAAACTGAAAATCATTTCAACATCATATCAGACACCTACTTTGTGACTACGTGGATTTTCACTCCGAAGACTCCAGACTGTTTCCGTGACGGCATTCGCTTCAAGCTGAACTCCCTGCTGGTGAACCTCATCGACAGCTTCACCTCGATCTACATCGGGTCGGAGAAAGCAGCTGATGACCATTTGGTAACATGAGATTAACCGCCTGACAATAGACCTGAGTGACTTCCTCTGAAGCCCATCCACCCAGGCCACAGGAAATCAGTAAGACCATCGATTTTTATACAAGGAGTCGTTTCTTAAAATAAACGCTAATTTAAATTACAGTAGCTTCTGATAGCTAACTGTAGCAATGCCCTGGTTACTGGTCAAACATTGCTGCTTTAATGTGTGGATATTCATATTACAGCTACTTCAAGGTTATTCTAAGGAATCTCAAGACTTAAATCATTGTGATTAAAAAACCCCCACAATTACTCTTGCAATTTTATAAATAATGCCCACACTCAAAGTCATCTCCAGCTTTGCATAACCCTCATCTGGAATACAACTTACCCCGTTCATGGCAATCACCGTCCTCTGCCAGTCTTTATTCTGTAGAGTTTGAGGATCCAACTACGAAAAGAGAAACAAAAACAGACTTATTCTGAGATTAGATTGATTAGATCATGTTGCACTTTTAAAAAAAAAGCAATTCTTGTATTAATAATGTGGTACAATGGAATCACTCATTCTGACACAACGACCCAGGCCAGGGGTGTAATTTAGCCATGGGAATGTTAAATGATGAGTAATCAGGAGAATCGCTAATGAGAGACCATCATGTCTCTGCTGCTAAGCTCTGTGCCTGCGCAATGTGGCAGATGTTCTTTCACCCAAGAAACCTTCAAATCTCATTCCAATAATCCGCTGCCCACAAAAAGAAAATCTATTTACTTACATAACATAAAAAAAAAACAACCAGTGGCGACACAGAGCTCTCAGCTGAACCTCAAAGATAATCAAACCCAGGAAATAAAGAAACACAAAGTTAATGAAGGTCAAACAGGAAATAACTAGTCACCGTATTGATATACCCCACCTCCAACTCTTTACCTTTGGTTTGAGCAGACTGTTGCGGACCCTGTCCCACAGGCGCGACCCAGAACCCGGAGGTTTCCTCACCGCCAGGTCTCCCTCGTCTTCAAACCCGCCGATGGCCCAGTCCAAACTTTCCTCTTCGTTCAGATTACTCTCACGCATCCTTTCTGGCATTAGCGTTTCACATTTAGTCTCCAACTGACCAACAAGAAAGCGGTACTTACCTATAAAACCCAACTAGTCTGTAAACCGCGGGGCTAACAGGAGCAGAAAGGCCTTAATCCCTGAATAACGAGCCATCGATTTGGTCTTGACGAATCTCGATTGTCTTCCTGAACTCTTGATACGACTTTCAGTGGCATCCTCTTGTCCAGCTGGCCTTGGACTCTCACTGCTTTCAGCAAAGCAACACCTCGCCGCGCAGCCTGGCCAAACAAAGCTCACCTCCGTGTTGTTCTACTTCCCAGATGGATTTGAAGGATTAACGAGGAGAATCCCCTCCCAACTCTTCTTACCAACGTGCTCTCGCCTGCTGCTGTGAAGACTTCTGGCTGGAGGAACAGGATCCTCTTAGACCAAGCATGTATTAGTGTGAGTGACCTTTGACCCTTGAGCACGTGCCCCATCTCTGAGAGATCTAAAGAACTGCATTAAGTCCAGCTTTTCAACATTAAATTTGCATTTTTGTAAGGGAAAAAGATGCCCTGCAAACCTACCAGCTCTATTACAGATGCAACTAGCAATTATTTTGGTAATCGATTATTCTACATTAAAATTTTTTAAAAGAAAATAAAAAAAAAAAAAAATAAAAGATGAAAATACAAGGAATAATTCAGTTCCTTTTTAAAATTGTAAACTTTGCATTTCCTAAAATGTAATGACAACCTATTCCTCTAGTGACGACTTGAACTTTGTTTAGCAAAGGATTCATCTATAGCTAAAAAAAATACTTCATCACCATGTGAAAAGCTTAATATAACATCAATACACACTGATTTATTATTATATTAACCAGCTAATAATTGGATAGCAAAGATTTTTTATTTATTTATTTTTTACAGACTTTGAACAGGATGAAGCTACAACTATACCACCAGATGAGTTCTGGGTAGAAAACATTTACAAGAAGGTTTTTTTTTTATTTTGAATAAAAAATTTATAAATATTTTGCACAGTTTTGACTTAATTACTGCTCTCAGTGTGTTCTTTCAGCAAATTGCATCACCTTGTTTTGAATCTATACTCTACAGTTATTGATTAATTGATGACTAAAGTAGTTGAAATTCATTTGAATAATCGATTCATCATGATTAATCGTTTCAGACCTAATTTAAACCTTACAACTGGTTGTGTCTCCCATAGAGACTGAGAATGTCCTAAAGAAGCGTGTTACGAACGGGAATGTTGTTTTAAGAACAGCTTTTGTGTTTGCAGGGCTAAGATTGCAGTGAAAAAGAAGCAATAAGTAATTTTTATTATTGCTTTTACCGCTATCCAAACAGAACCACAAAATGTGGGAATGAAAGTTCCTTTTTGCCCTGGAGGCTCCTCTCCTCGGAGGCTCTCCTGTCCCCAGCAGGAAAATCCCTTTGTCGGCTGATCAACAAGCATCCACTATCTCTCCCTTCAGCAGAGCGATGCCAGCAGCTACATTTGGTCGACCCGAAGTCTAATCTAGCCTCTGTCACAACACCCAATCAGGAGGTCGAGCGCCGCTGACCCTGCAGCAGCCTCATGACTCACTTCTTGCAAAGCAGCAAAAGGCCCTTGAAGGGGGGATTAGCCGACAAAGACACCAACGTAGAACAACTGCCATCTCGAGCCTGGAGCAGGGGCATCCAAACTGCGGCCCGGGGGCCTTTTGCACAGTTTAAATATCCCCTGTAACCATGGGAAGTTGATACAGTTGGACAGTTTTGTTTCAAATTTGTTTTCGTTTGACAAATTTAACAGAAATAAAAACATTCTTTGGTACAACAAGTGTCTTATTTATTGACCAGATGACAAAAGTTTTAGTGTGAGAAAAAGCTGTATAGAAATAATCTTTATTCCTCTGGAGTTAATGCTGCCAAAGAGGTAAAGCTTATTTGTTTTGTTTGTCTTTTACTTATATAATTCCTATATTATGATATTTATAAAAAATTTCAGGTCTTTATGTTAATATGACTGTTTATAAGTATGAGCAGTGATGGCATAGTTACTTTGAAAAAGTAACTTTAATCAGATTACTGATTACTCCTTGAAAAAGTGACTTAGATTGCTGACTACTTGATTTGGAAAGTAACTAAGTCACAAGTAACTTTTGAGTTAGTTTCAGCAGCTGCTAACAACAACGCTCCACCACCTGTGAAAATTACATTGATATTTGCCAATACTTAATTGCAAGTTATTTTTTAATAGTAACATCAACAATACATCACCCTTTATAAGGTTGAACTGAAGGGGAGATTGTTTAATGGTTACAACAGCACAAAAAAAACCTTTTGTATTTTGTGTTTTTGTGTGATCCAGTATCATCTGGAAAACTCTAAGAAGGATTTTAAAGCCCCCACCGTGAACAAAGTGGTCCGACATCAGTAATTCATATGCATTTTACACTGCATATGAGAAAATCAAAGCTAATTTTCAATAAAGTGCATTTCAATAATATTTAGAAGACATTTTGGGGAGCTGTGATTCCATAAGTCCCGAAAAATCTAGTGGAAGTAAATCAGTGCAGTCTGAATCCCCAGCAAATCACTGAAACTGCTTCCTGTAACTTGTTTAACTCTCTCCTACCTTTATTTGTCCTTTGGCCACAATCTTATCCGTCATCTCTCCCTCCTCTTTGCTCTGCTTGGTTTTGGCGCAGCACTTCTCGTAGCACAGCAGCCTCAGGGTCTGAGAGCCCTCCAACTCAATCTCAAACTCCTTGCAGTGGAAACAGTGTAAATCAAATTATGTAATCCTTATCCCCTTTCATGAGGCTCACTTAAATGACTGATTTGCTATGCATTTCTGGAACACAGCCTCACCTCGTTCCAGTTGGGCTCTGTGGAGTCTCTGTGCACACGGGTCTTGGCTTTGTTGACGAAGTAGCCGTAGGAATCCACCTCCAGGGAGCAGTAGAGATCTGAAAGCAGAACAGCATCAAAGTGAAAAGAAAGCACTAAGGATCTGTGTCAATCATCTGGCTGAGACACACACTACACCACGTGTGTCAAACTCAAGGCACAGGGGCCAAATCTGCCCCCTATAATGCTTTATGTGGGTCTCTATGGCCATAGGGACACATAAGTTAAAGATCAAAACATCTCAGTGTTTAGTGATTAAATTCAGAAATGATTTCTAACTCTAAAATAATTTTGTCTATTAAAACAGTCTGGAGATTCTTTTTAAATGATGTGATCGACAAGAGGAAAAGACAGTGTAAACAAACAGAGCTTTAACTTAAGGAGGAAGTATTACGTGTTTCCCAGGCAGATCATAATCCAGCAACTATCAATAAATTATTGATAAAAAATTAATCAATAATTAATTCGTTTGTTTTAAATATCTGAAATAATGCCAAACTTCTATCACCTTTCTTGTCCTTTCCACGGTTTTCGCTCCATATCATTGTTTTTTATTTTTAAGCAGTTATGATAACCTGAAACTGCTGCCGCACAAGTTACTTAACCGGTTGTTGCAAGGCAACCACAGAGTGATTGAGTTCGGTGATGACACCAACTTTGCTTCGCTAGTCAAGAGAAGTTGAGAGGATGAAACCTTTCTTCTTCCTACATCCCCCAGAATGCAGTGCAGTTCTGGATCACTGGTCAGTGGATAAATTGAGTATTGAATATTATATCCAGTGTATTATCTATTCATACTGATCCTGTGTCTACAGTGATATGCATTGTTATCATTGTTATCGATTCACAGCCCTACCTCAGCCTTACTTGAAATCAAGTTCTTGTCTTGAACTCAAGACTAGAATTATAATTTATCATAATAATATATGCTACATTTGTGAGCACAAATACAGCAAAATAGTACAACAAAATCTGATTGCGAAAAAAAAAAAAAAAAGAAAAAATCACTAAAACAACTGCAAAATCCTGCAGGGACTGACCAGTGACCAAAATATGGTCACTACATTTGATTTTTAAAAGAAGCTATCAAATGCAGACCACAGCAATTTTTCAACGTTTTAGCAGTTTATTAATAGGTTTTATCAATACATCCTGGCCCTTTGAGAACCCTCATGATATGACCCAAAATAAAATGAGTTTGCTGCCTCTGTGCTACACTGTTTAAGTGTCTCTGGACAAACAGCAATCTCTGTTCCTGTCTGGTTTTTACTCGTCTACTCTCAGTCTCACTGTCTCTGTTGATCAAGGTTTCTGTCAGACAGCATCTCTGACACAAACATTTTACACCACAAATAGTCTTTGTGATATGGAGTAAGGCAGCTTGCACACACCGTTCCTGACTGACCCCACCTGTTCCCCTCCCAGCTGGCAGTTCCAGCTGGGAGGGGAACACCAAAAGCGAAAATCATCATCATGATCTCTGATCAAATACACAAGATAAAGACTGCTTACTCAAGCTTTGCTTGAGTCCAGAGGCAGAGTGGACGATGACGTTCAGGAAGCCGTACAAGCCAGAAGATTCGTCATCTGTGGAGAAGGAATTTAGGTTAACGACAAAAATACAAAGCGTTGTTTGTTCAAATGAACTGGATGAAAAGCGGCAAAGTGGGTGCCTCACCTTCCTTATTCATGGTCATTGGGATAGAGTGAACAGTTTGGAGCTTCACGCATGAGTTTGTGAGCATCTGCAGCTCCAGAGAGGTCAAGGAGAAGCTCTTAAAGCCTGAAAGATGGCATTTTGGGGCAAGAGAGAGAAGTGAGATCACAGCTGCTAAAGGCAAAGGAAAAAAAAAGCTTGAAAAACAGAATGAAACTTACACTTCTTCTGCTGCTCGCGAATGATCTCCCTCCACTCTGCCCGCTCGTAATCGGAGGAGATCAGAAATGTGAATCCCTGAAAGACAAAAAGCAGGAAAAACAGTCGTCACGGCTCCGTCCTGTAATTCTTTGCCATCAGCAACACAGGGAGGCAGAAGCCAAACTTAAAACATTGTCACCTGAGATCCTCAACAGATAAACACAGTGGTGTTTTAAAACCCTGTCAGTAGCTGCTTTCCTTACAATACTTTGTCTATATTCTACTACTGCTGAAAAAAAAAAACTAAATTTTGAAATTGCCGTGTTTCCATTAAATAAGAAATTAAAATAAAATCACATGTAAATAAACTTGTTCACACAACAACTAATTAAAAATTGTGATGGCGGCAGAAACAAACAGTTAAATTATATATGTTGTTAATTTTTCCACGGCACTCAGCCAATCAGAGGAGACACTGACGTCTTATTCAGGTATTGGAGCGACAAGCCCCGCCTACTTGGAAGTAGCTATTTATGCAGCATTTTGGGGAAATTGTAGTCAGAAATTTTAAAGTAGAGCTGAAGATTCATCACGTTGGAATGACACACGGCTTTTATAAACTGTGTGATGCAGTGACAGCTCTGGTTGAGCCAGCTGCAGCTTGTCCAAAAATCTCCAAAAACAAACCACCATCGTCCCTCCACTTCCCATCGTCTTCTTCAACATTTCTGCCAGTAGACCAGTGGGATGTAAAAAAAAAAAAGTGTTCCTTTGCAGCTTTGCGAAATACAACTTTGCGCAAAAACTTTTGAATCAAAAAAAGTTTTTTGTTAATTGGTGCAACGTTATGGTTAATGGGTTAGTAGCGAGTGTGACCCACTTTGCCGTTTCTGTTGGCCACTCTGAACGCCATGTTGGGGGACATGAGCAGCAGCAGCGACTCTTGCTCAGACAACTTCTTCTTCAGCCGCTCTATGACTTTAGCTCCTTTCGTCGTCCTCTACAGATGAAAAAAAAAAAAAAAAAAGGAAGAGAGTTATCACTCTGCAGACTTGATGCTTTGCTCCAGTCACACTCTACTGTTTAAGTTCCTCATGCTATTTTTGAATCCTTTGTTCCACAAAACCTGTTTGTGTTTCGGTGTTTTTGGGTTGAATTATCCTCACCCTCTCTCTCTGGATTTCGTTCTTGATCTGGGAAATCTTGATCTTCATCGCATCGATCTCCTCGTCCTGGACCAGAGGGATGGGACTGGATTCACAGTCATCAATGGTTTGGAAGGTGACGTCGGCCAGCGGGATGTACCATTTGCAGTCATACTGTTGCCCTTTTCTTTAAGACGACACACATATTAAAACTTCTCAAGGCTCCCCATCACGACAATGTGTTTCTGTGCCTCTTAAATGTGTTTTGAACTGCTGCTTGAGTTAGAATCTTTCACTTTCCAATGCAAAAAATAGTAATAATAATAACATGCAGAGCTTATATTAGAATTTTGGAAGAAATAAATTGCAGATTAGGACTGAATAATCTTTAACAACTCAGGTTTTTTAATATTAGAGATACATTAAAAGATTGACTTAAACAACTCAATTTCTTCTTTTAAAAAAAGAAAGTAGACATTTTATTTCCAAAAATGCAATAATACACCATTTTTTTGGTGAACACTCAATTATTTGTAGCAAAGAAATAATTTGCAGAAAAAAAAAAATAAATCTAACAACACGTGGTTCATTCCTTTCTGCTTGATTTAACATCAGTAATACAGTGCAAAGTTGATCTGGTGATTATTTTTTGGATTAACTGATTAATAATTAGTGATTTATGTGGTTGTTTTTTTGTTGTTTTTGTTCAACCGGATTTGGCGCTAAAATGATGTCACTTCAAGAGTTCTGAGTCAATGTTCTTGTTAAACTTAAATGTAACGTGCGTATACTTTTGTACAGTTGTGGCTTAGTTACTGTTTGGCTGTTGTTCTTTCAGCAAAGTGCTTTTTCCTTTATCGAGTCTGTATACTCCAGTCAACAACTCATCAATAACAAAATCAGTTGACGATTATTTCTAGACTCGATTCTTAGCGTTTAGCCAGATGAATCGCTTTCAGCCTGATCATGAGCGTCTCTGAGCAGGACTCACCCTGCAGCCTGTTTCTTCAGCTTGGTGCAGAGCAGCAGGTCTGTGAAGAGGAAGACGTGACGGAGTTTCCTGGACCCTTCCACCAGCTCCACCATGAAGCGATCCCTCAGCAGCTGCCGGTTCTGCCACAGAGAAACACCAAATCAATCGTGGACAACAAACCTCCACGTGTTTCGAGTGAGAAATGAGCACAAATTGTTCATAACTGTGGAATAAAATGCAGGACAGAAGGAACAGGTTTATATTTTTTGCAAGAAAAATGGGGTGAAGGTTGGGATTGGAATAGCGACAAAAAAAATTTGCTCCATCTTCAAGCCTGGCCACGGATTCCAGAGTGGACTTAGAGCTGAACTTTGACTGGAATAATCTGGAGGATTAGTGCAGAAGTAGAAAAATATGGTTTTCTGACTGTTCCAACATCAGAACAGCATATTGCTGCTACTGCCGTGTTTTTTTGTGAGCATAGTGTGTTGAGAGGAGTACCCAAAAAGTGTACTAAAGTAAAAGTAGTGCTACTTCAACATATTTTTACTCAAGTAGAAGTAAAAACAATCACACAAAAAGAGTAAAAACATAGTCTGTAAAAGGTTACCAAGTAATTGAAGCAAATAAAAACTGATTTTATATTTCAAGATGTCATCAGAAGGACTAAAAATATAAAACCATCTACTAACGCTGGCAATGGAGGAGAGCGAGTGGCAAAAATAAACATTTTCCAATGATACATTTATACTTCCCCAACTAGTGCAAAAAACACTAGTTAGCAAGCAAGCAAGAGTAAAGTAGTAGCGAGTTACCAAAAGCAAAGAAGATGTCTGTGCGAGACTCAAAACATCTCAAAATAAAAAAATAAAACTACAAACATTAAGTAGTTCGGCCACGACAAAATACAAGACCTGATAATTGGCGTATATAAGGCCAACTTACATTTTTTAAAAAGATCAATTTCAGACATTTTAAGGCCTTAATTTAAGAGACATGAATTTAAAGACCCAGTATTATGTATTTCTCAGGCACATAGTGGGATTTTATAGCACAATCAAGAAACTGTTACCTTCAGTTGTTATAAAAATGCTGGATATAGCAGATATTTCTTAAAACAAATGTTACTTTGGAATTTAACACTGAAATAGGGCCGGTGTTAAGAAACCTCGGTTCTTCCTGAAACACTGCCTTCAGGAAGTTATCACAACATGGCTTCTCTTCCAACCCTTCAAAAACGTTTTTTACCAGAGTTGCACTAAGAAGTAGCTCCTATAAGGAGCTCAGCTGATACGACATTCCACCAGGCGTTTGCTAATTGCTGCTGGCTAGTCTGAAGGAGCTGAGGGAAGAACAGGGCCTAACGGGGCCTGGGAGCTCGAATCAACGAATCAAGGCAATACTCCCGGGATGTTTTTGATGAGTGAACAACATTACAACATGATGGAAAGCGCAAAAAAGTTCATTTTACATGATACTGCCCCTTTGTAAGGAGAGTCTGTATTCAGTTACAGACTTAAGTATTTGACATTCTATTGAAAGTCAAACCAAACAGTCTGAGGTTCAAGGCGGATGTGATGGAATTGAGCTTTTATCCTGCAAGAGCGTGCCCCTAAATTCTTCCACTGCCCTTTGACCCCCTGTGCTGAGGCACTGCTCATGTGAGAGCGCCTCCCCACACCAACTATAGCTGCAGAAAAACAGGGAAAGCTTTCCTTCCGCCGCGCTCCGCACGCTCCAGCTCAGCTCGGCCTCGTTCCAAACTCTCTGGTGAGAGAGTCGAGCGCATCCAGCGGCAGAGTCCTGCTTTTAAAGAGCCGCGCCAGGGTTACTTCCACTTATTGTTTTTCGGGACGCAAACGTGACCGCAAGTCAATAATAATTTCAAAGGGGAAAAAAAATTAGGAGGCATCGCTACACGAGATGTCAAGCTTTAAACACTGCATGCCTGTTTTGTTTATTCTTTTTTTTCTACACAAGTAATGAGATACCGAGCGCTGGGCTATGCACAAGAGGAGAAGTTAAATAAACTCCTATGGTTTTAATGGTGGGGTAATTACAGGCACTTACGGCGCAAAAACATTAGCAGAGATACAAACTTAGCCAACAGCTCGTCATTTGCAACAACCACCTCGTAATTTTAAAGCAAATTGTCAACGATTGGCTTGTTATCAGTACATCTCTTTGTGGGTTTTCAGGCTTCCTTAGACAACACGCAAAACACTTTTCTTAGGAACTTTAAATTCTATTCTTCTGGGCAAGACAAGTTCCCAGGAAAGAACAGAGGAAGTTCCCAATCAGACCATCTGAGTCCAGGCAATAAGGTGTGTGCTCCACAAAAGGGAGTAGAAAAGGCAGCCAGCAAACACAGACAAGTCAGCACGCCCACCCAGTGCAAAAGGTTTCTCCGTCCGAAGGCCTAGTCGATAAGGCAACACGCTGGTGATTTCTGGGAAGCGCATTTGACACCACAGCAGGGAAGGATGGGAGTGAGCGCGGCGCGAAGAACGACTGATTTTTCTGGTTGTGTGACACGGAGACCTCTTCGCCTCCTGTGTTTGTGCTGCTTCCTGAATGGCCTGCTTGTTTTCGCAACAGGCTTACAGGCCAGTGAGTCAGCAGCAGCCTGACTCACACTGCTGTCTTACTGTGGCTTCCAGACGCCTTGTCCTCTCAGCTTTTTTACCGTCAACTGTCGGGGCAGGGAGGAAATTATAGGTGTGATCCTGAAATCCACAAGGAGGATTTATTAAAAATAAATAAATAAATAAATAAAACCGGGAATTATTATACATCTTCCCCCCCGCCCCCATCTAATATCTCTGGCTTTTTCTGGATAAGCCATCCTGACACATGATACATTTACAGTAGAACCTAGACAATTTACTGTTTAGCTCAGTGAGGATTAAGTAAAGTGGACTTTCATCATTTGGGAAGCCCCAAAGACTTCAACTCATTCACCTTTGATACAACTATATGAAGTTTTACTGTTCTTCTAAAACCAGACCAGACTTTTAAAATCAGTCCTGGTTTTAGAGGATCAGGACTGGTCCTCTAAAACCAGCATCCTGCTTTTCTCACCACACATGACTTCTTATGTTTGTTTCTCCAATCTGAACCATTTGCAAATTCAACTTTTCCAGAAATTAATACTACCTTTCATGAGGACAATTTACATTCAATCACCATAATTTACATGGTTTTGGAAATTTGGAGGGAACAAAAGCACCCGGAGAAAACCCCCACTAACACTGGGAGAACATACAAACTCCCAGAGAAAGAGCCGCTTGGGTAAGAACTAATATCTCATTTCTGTGAAGATGCCGTCCATATTTATTTGGTCTAAAATATGAGATGTGTTTTGAGGTCTTGGAAACGGTTCACAACTTACCTGGACATTTTTGCTAGTTGTTTGTTTTAAAGGTTTTTCTTGTTTCTCTTTAGTTTTTGTTGCTTGTTGAGGCTCAAAATGTGTCGTATCGTTCTCACACTGAAGATGTTTCTTCAGAGACTGCCTCCACTGGTTCAGGATCTTGGCTTTCCCTTTTCTGACAGAGTTTCCACTCACAGGTCTGTCACTTCCATGGCTTCAGGATCAAGGATGCTTGAATCTCTCAGCATCTGGTTTATGAAGTAATTTAGCTCCTTGGAGATGCATCAGGAAATTCAAGATTCTCTAATAGATGTTCCAGATTCATGGATGCAGGATCATAAATGGTTTTTACAGAGATAGTGTAGTTTTTCTCCGTTTGGTTCTTGATGCCTGGACACTTTTCTTCTTGGAGTTCCTCGTTCATCTCTGTCTTGCTGCTCCGTTTTCTCATTTTTCAGCTCTGTTTCATAATTAACCTCACAGCTTCAGTACCATTGTTAGAGGACAGTGAGTTGCTTTTGGAGACTGTCCTTCTCAGCTCCAAGTTCTCTGATAATCTTTTGGTCCCTCATCATTTTCTGTGAGTGAGCTTTCATCTCTTTATCTACCTCCTGATTAAATATTTCTGCTTGCTGTCTTAAAGCAGAAACATCTCCTTCACATGTCATTTTAAGTTCCTGGTTAGAAACTTCATCCTGCTCCAGTTCACTTTGGAGATGTTTCATGGTCTCTGTGGATTGCTGCTGCAGGAAAGAGAACTCTAGAGCCATTTTCTGATGCTGATTGTTCTTTTCAGCTCTAAGTGCATTGATAAGATGATGGTCATTCTTGGCTCTTTCCAATTTAGCTTCTTTCTCACAACTCACCTCATACTGATAAATGCCTGCTTCATACCTCCTGTTTAATTCTTGGTATCAAATCTTATACAGCACCAGCTCACTCTGCAGACGCTTCTCTGTTTCCTGCAGGCAGTCAATCTCCTTGGACATTTTTTCTTGGAGATCGTCCTTCTCAGCTCTCAGGTTTTCAAGGAGCTTTTGCTCATTGATTTTTCTTCATAAACATCTGCATGTGGACCTGCAGGTTCTCCTCACCTGCAGCTTCATATTTCGATTGAAGCTCCTCGTAGCGAGTCTTGATTTGGTCCAGCTCTTGTTGGAGGGCGTCACTTTTCTCTTTCTCTGCCTGGATTTGTGTCCTGAATGCTTCCTCACCAACAATATGAGCTACTTCAATTGCTCAAATTCCTTCTGCAGCAGCCTTTTTGTCTTGTGTTTTATGTCTCTGTGCTTCCTGGAAGTGATTATAGCTCGTCTGAGAGACTCTGAGTCAGAAAACTCTTCTCCTGTCAGTAGTTCTCTCTTCATCTCCTTGAGTCTTTTCTGTCCTTGTAACTCAGCTTTTGTTTTCTCCAGTCCTCTTTGCACGTTGACCAGCTTTTGGTTCTCCTCAAACCATCTTGCTCTGTCCTTTTCCAAAAGAGAGCCAAGTCTCTGGATCTCTCTGTAACTCAATGGGAGGCGTTCTGTTCTCAATCCAGCCTTGCAGATTTTGTCCAGCTCTCCAGGCTCCATGCTGGGGTCTCATCTCACCGTTGGAGGAATGTGTCCTTTGGTTCAACATGTTTGGACAAAACAATGTTTGTTAAAATCAGTTTTGATCCACAAACAATCTCCATGTTCAACTTTGAAAGCGAAGGTCTGAACTTGTCAGTAGTGCAGCAAGCAATGACCAGAATGTAGAAGTTTGTTACATACATAAGGTGCTGATGACATCACAAGCATGGCTCTAGTTGTGACATCACAGTTTTTCTTCATCTCTAGAATGATGATGTGAGTGTTTGAGGAATCTACCACACTGACCAACCAACCATCATCCTTCTCCTCACCTTCCTACCCCCCATATTGGAGTTGGGATGGTTATATAGTGTCATGGAGGCTCTGATTTATTCAATTCTAGGCAATTCTAAATGAAACTATATAAATCGGAGTGTTGCAACAGCTCGAAAGAACAACCTTTATTCTTAGACCAACTTCAGTTTCAGACACTCACAACAGCAATTGGACAATTTAACGATTGAAGAAATTTCACAGGGCATACAAATGATCAATAGTGGTAAAGTTCCTGGGCTTCCCCGTTGAATTCTACCAAACTTTCGAAGAAAAACTTATAGTCCCGCTCTTCAACATGTATGAAGAAGCATTTAGACATGAAGTTCTCCCACCCACACTGAGACAAGCAATGATCACATTGATCTTAAAACCTAAACCTCCTGGAGAGCGCACTTCATTCATTTATTCCATTTTTAACAGATTTATTTGGTATAATAAAAGACCTAGATTAAGACTTTGCCTGTTGTACCTGCCACATGAGAGAAGGAGGTTACGACTCCCTAATTTTAAATTGTATTATTGGCCTGCACAGCTGCGTTTAGCCATGTTCTACTTTTCAACAGAAACGCCCCCAGCACGGATTAAAATTTAACAATTTGTAACAAACCTTAGATTAAATTTATATTCTTATTCTGCAAGCCCAGAACCAAACAAAAAGACAAAAAAAAAAACCTTTTTAAAAAACACAATTGACGTTTGGTAAAGGACCCATCAATATGTTGGAGATATTCCTCCCATTTTCTCTTTTTCATCAATTTGGGGGAAGAGACATTTTAAGGCAGGAAGATCTGTCAGAGGTTTCAAAATCTAGGCAACTAAAGGAGTATAAAAACTGGCAGATCTTCATAAGGATGACAGGCTTCTGACAGTTTGAGCAGTTATGCAAAAACATTCAAAGACCCACTTTTATAAGTCTTTACCAATTAAACATTTCGTTATGTCAAAACACAAACTGATTGAATCCAAACCACCACTTTCATACCAAGAGAATATTGCACTAGAAAATCTAGAGACGAGAGGTCCCATTTCTTTATTTTATGCAGCCTCACTAATGCATGATGAGGAATCCACCGCAGATAGATTGGACGCGGGGAGATCTGACATCCGATATGAGATACAAGAGGCGGACTCGGAAACTGCATGCTTAAAAGCCCAAAAACTGTCAATTAGTACAAGGATGAAACTCCTTCAATACAAGTGGTTGTTACACCTCATTCAGCTACTGTAAAAAAAAATGTCTGTTTCCATGTCAACAACAAAGTTTTGATTTGACTGAAACAGAAGACACCCGGCCGACATCTGCTGTTCTTGTAATGAAACGACTTAGTTCTACTTTCATAATGACTGTCACTTCAACACCTCATTTCCTTCTAATACACAACCCACATTTAAATAGCAGGACCAACACAGGGTGTCCGCATGGTGGTGACAATCGGGGCCAACTCCAAGGGCCAATTTAAAGTGACATTTTTTAAAATTTGGTTGATTTTCCAGCCTGACATAGAGAATTAAAACTTCTGCAGCCCCAGGCACCTCACCTCAAGTAAAAACTTGAGGTAGTTTTCCAAACAAACTCACCTCTCCCTTTTTAACAGTCATGGACTGTCTGCGTGGGGTGATCTCTTCATTGATACTGGACAAAAAGTTCTGAGAGATGCGGAGGGCATCCTGCAACAGCGGGTAGTCTGGATGTCCGGAGGGCGTGTGCTTCAGCAGGTCCTAAAGGCGAAAACAGAAAAAACGTAGGAATTCAGTTTTGAGAAGGGTTCCCCCGTGCAAAACTGTGGCTTCAATTATGGACTTACATGTAGAACAAGAGTGCTGCGCGTCACCCTGTCCACAGGTTTGTAGAGGAGAGCTGTGGACAAGGAGTAGTCACAGTGAACAAAAACAACGTTTTCCAGTACCGGGGCAGTTGATATTTCATCTGACTCAATACTCACTTTCCAGAGAATATTTAGCAGACTGGTCTTTGCAATCCTTTGTGCTTTTAACCTTGAGATCCTAAGATAAGAGGGAGAACAAAAAAACAAACAAAAAACAAACACCCTGATTAATTCACAGCAAGCTTGACTGACTGCGACTGCTGTAAGGACTTGAGAAAACTGCCCCAGTCAGCAAAGCCCCGAACGCCGCGGCCCCTCTGCACATACCTCAGATATCTGTGCAAACTGCGCGTTGGCCTGGCAGCACTTGTCTGCCGTCTCCACAGCAACCTTATAGTTGTCCACGAAGGCCCGGTACACCCCGAGCTGGCTGGCCTGCGGTGAACACAGAGAGAGAGACTTGCACGTTACTGAAGGGATTTGGTGAGCGCAGCACGCCATGCGTCGCTTAGCCGACCCAGGTGATTCTGATTCAGCGTTCGCTGCCGTTCATAAACCCCTTTACGTATGTGCCTTTAATCTTTCGCCTTCGCCGAGGTAGCTCAACCTCCTACGGAGCCCTGAGCACTCCTTTACTGCTCGTAATGTGGCGAAGCGGCTCTTTAATCTGGCCGGGGGATGCCTCCAGGCAGTCTACTCGGATCAGACGCGAGTTCCAACGAGAGCCACACAAAAACGTTACAATTAAGACCATCGCCTTTCCACTCGGCAAGTTTTCTGCTCTTTAAGCAATCATTAGCGATCAAAGTTATGACATTTAAGCAGAGCTGTAATTAGTTTGTTGAAAGTTGCTCACGTGCTAAACGGTGGTCTCTTTGATGGAAAACCCACACACTACGCGGGGCTTCTCCTTACGTGATGCAGAGCTTTCTTACTCACAAGGTTTAGATCACAAGGGTTTTCGTTTGGGAGGGGCTGGGGGGGTTGTTGGAGTTGTAAGTAAATGTTGGTCAAATGTAACAAAAAAAGAAGATGATTGTTGCAAGCATTACCAGCTATTTTCCCACAGGCTTCCTTTATTTCTGTTTTTGTTTTGTTTTTTTTTGTTAGCATTAGCCTCAACTTCCTTCAAGTTGGATCACAGCGAGTGGAAAAACAAGTTTTGCGTGTCGAAGCATTGTCAAGACACGTTCACTTATCTCCTGGATGTCAACACCCATGCAAAAAAATAAATAGAGAAATACAAGGTGCTATTTCCTCTGATTTTTACAAGGAATCAAGAGAGGCACACAACTGATTCCAGTGTAGTGAAATCAAAACCAGTGTACCAGCTTCTGGAAGAGGTCGCCCACACACTGCTGGTGGCTCCAGTCTTGGACTCTGGGTAGCAGAGCGTCGAAGAAGTCCTTGTGGATCTCGTGGAGCTCAGGCACGTTGAAGAAGATGGTCTCTATCTGCTGGATGGTCAGCATCGGCTGGGAGGTGGTGGCTGCCGCCTTCAGAGGCTTCATGGGCTACGAGAGACAACCACAGACTATCAGCCCTAAACAATTTTAAATTTTAGTAGACAAAACTCAAAATACTGCACTTCAAATCGCTCATTTATTAACTTTCTGAAGCTTTGACGGAATTAGTGTTTTAGTTTCTATGCAGAAAATGTCACGTCATACATTTCTTATTGCTCATGTGTACGGATTTGTCAGTATTTTTTGAAGTATAAATAATATTCTAAATGATTTCTGTCAATTTTATTTTATTAATCTAAAAGCAGTACCAAAAGTGTTCTGGATTTTTCAAATAGGCTAATTTTCTAGAAACATCGTCATTAGAAATTTTATTTTACATAAATTTTTCTGCTGGATTTTTATCCTCAGTTAAATAATTTCTCTTGTGATTTGTAATTATGATTTTGTTTCCAAAGTTAAAACACATTTCTGGAGAAAATCGGTGAATTTCAAATGTCAAATCTGTGCTGTTGATAAGCAGCAGGGTGAAAAATAACTTTTAGATGAACAAATATTGGTATTTTTAGAGGAAGCAGAACGTAACTGAACATTTGTTCTCTTCCATAATTAGACTTTCAGTCTTGCTCAGACAGAGATCCCATGTCTGGATCTGCCCAGACGTGGATCTTCTCACACCAGAGTTACAGCCCAAATGAGATCCAGCTTGCACAATTCCTTCAAGGTATTTAAATGGTTTAAGTCAGTGAATAATCAAACAGAGAATGCATGCTTAATATGCTTCTTAAAAAAGCTAAACCAATAACCTAAAAAGGCACTGTGCTCTGAAAACGGAATTGACAACTCAAGATTTCTTCTGTTTTTACTTAGATGTGCTAAATCCTGAAATAAATTACTTTATACAGACACAATGTGAGTAAATATAACATTCTGATTACAGCAGATGATTTACTGATAAATAATAATAAAAACATACAAATTATTGAGGCCCTATGTGAAAATATGATCATACCCTAAGCCACATGTTGGACTGTTTCACTTCTAAACCTGTTTGAGCAAGAAATCCGTTATATAGAAACTTGTCTGACAACATGGAGAGAGCTAAAAGATCTGAAAAGGAAACACATCATGTCCTGATCCAAAGAAATTCAAGAATGGATGAGGAAAAAACAGAGTCAATGACTATCAATTTCCAAATGGTTACAAAGCCGTTTCTTTGTAGCTTTGGGAGCAGTAGGGAGGCCTTCTTTGGAAAGGCTGGTTGCCACGGTTACTCCAATGAGGCATTGATGTCTCATTCAGGAAGTTACAAGAACCCCACAACAGGTTAAAGTTCACGATTCAATCAGTTACAAAAACACATTAGACCAGTTGTTGTCCACTAAGGACAGCAAAACCACATTTTAGTTATATGCTGAGCCAGACATTAAAAAGGCCTTAAAGGGGCGGTAGCCCAGGGCACCAAGGTATGGGGAGGCACAGCAATCAACAATCAAAATTTTTTTGTGTATATTGTTAATGTTTTACAAATATAACGGCTCATATTAAAGTCATGGGCTCATTTGATACTCTGGTGTCTTTTTATTATGGATTTTTATTTATTTATTTAAACTACACTCAAATATTTGAAAATGATCATTTTGGGTCCAACATAAAGCCATCTGCTAGCCATCCAGCAATTTGTTTTCTTGTTGTTCTTTTTTAGAACTGCGTGATTTTTTCCTTTATTTCTGACTTATGTATGGAAAAGTAAAAAAAAAAAAACACACAAAAAAAACGTCGCTATATGCCTTTTACCTAAACACCTTAAATATTTGTCATGTTTATAGAAACAATCACATTACGGTAGCAGAAAATGATTCAAAAATCTAAAAAGCACATTATGTCAACTATCTGAACTTGGCATGTGTCTAATTATTTTTATGTCTTAGTACTTATTAAAAAATTTGGACAATTAATTATTAATTTAAGCCTCAAAATATATTATTCTCTCAGTCGTTTCAACATCTAGTGACGTGATCAATCAATCTGAGAATTTGACCGGACAATATTTGGCTGCATCTCTAGTGGATATTATAGTGGTTTTAGAATTTGATCAATGACATCTCAGCATAAAGAGTTGTTACGTACAATCAGCAGGGCTTCCAGGTGGCTGAGGTATGTTTCCTCGCTGGCCAGGATCCCAGACAGAACCCACTTCCTCATCTCCTGCCCCTTTTCCTGATCCAGCTCCACCTGATACAAACATAAAATGGTTGGGAAGAAGAAGAAGTAGAAGAAGAAGAAGGAAAAAAAAAAAAAAGAAAAGAAATAAATCAAGCTTCTGAGACATGAAGGCATTTTTAATTTCCAACCGAGATGATTAATGACAACTTGAAATGCAAAATAAGCTTTTAGAGCTCATTTTGCCCACAAGCAGAAAACCTTAAGTAGCTGTTGGACAATGTTGGGACTGGAGTCGTGATCGTGCTCTGTAGGAGTTTCGCATTCCAGGAGGCCTGCAGCGGACACTCCTCACCTCTTAAAAAAGACAAATGTTTGTTTTCTCTCTCTCCACAAGGAGTTGTTTGAAGCGGGTCAAAGATATCGCTCATTTCAGTTGGAATAACTCTGTCACTAATAACTGCGTGTGTGTGTGTGTGTGTGTGCTGGAATGAAAAAGAAGTCCAACCTCCTCCTCCCCCACCCGCCGCCATCATTTCGGCTTTGAAAATCACATCAGAAGAGAAGAATACCGCAGAAATCAGAGGAGCAGAGCAAAAAAAATGAGGGATGTTAGTTGAGGTTTTTTCTCCCTGCCCCCCCCCAAACTTCTGTTTGGCTACAGTGTGTTTGCTGACTATGTGCGGCCTTTTCACCGACGCCCCACTTCACAATGAAAAGCCCCATCTGGCAGCTACATGCTGCTCTGCGTTTAATTGGTGGCATGTGGGTGCATCGGCTGGCTTTTTTTTTATTTCTGCTTTTATACAGCAGCTCAGCTATTAAACAGAGAATACAGCAATGTAAACATACATGAAGTACTTTTATTTCCATTTTAATTTGTCACACCTTTTAATTCAGCAATTAACTCTGATGTAAGCAGATTTATTTGGACCATGTCAGAAATAACCTATTAGACGTGATTGAACTGAGCTTGCTGCAGCAAACAAACTAAATGAATCGATTTATGATCGGACAGATTTGTTCGTATGTCGTTGCTTCATTAAATCATTTGATTTCACCAAAAATGAAACTGAAATAACACAAAGAATCAGCTGTGTGTGAGAAATACATGCCACACTTTTCAGATTTTCATTTTCGGACCACATGTAAAGCATGTGTTCTTTTTCTCCCACTCGCCATTCAAGTACTACTTTGTGTGTCAAATAAAAATCCATGTAAAACATTTTATTTGTGATAATACTGTGACAGCTTTTGCAGTAACGTTTATTCTACAGGTTAATTTCTTAAAAACCGTCAAACCCTAAATAAAATAAGAATAATAATATAAAAAAATAAAATGAAAAAAAAGCAAGAATGTTTATGGAGGGCCTATTTCATCTTTTTCTCTTTGAATATTTAGTCTGAGAACTTGCTGGGTGATTGGTGTAAAAGTTGTGGGAAATGATCAGGCAGACAAGACGCATCATAAACCGTGTGAAAGATAGCCTAATTTTAAGCAAAAAAAAAAAAAAAAGAAAGAAGGAAGGAAGAAACGGTTAACATCGACAGCAGAAAAAGCAAAGCAACAACTTTTACTCTCAGAAGGAAGAAGCACAGATGACAAGCATTGTGGACTGGAGCATGGACAGAGGACACCAGAGGACAATGCAGTGGCAGAGAGGGGGGGTGGGAAAGCGGTGGCAGCAGGAGCTAACGGGCAACGTGTCAGAGCTGTCGGTCACAGCGACTTTACCGACTGCGTGGATTCCAGGGAACCGGACGACTGCGTGTCCCGGCTGTTCCGGCTCTTGGAGCGGAGCCGCGGCGAGGAGGACGGCGAGCCGCTGAAGGACAGAGGCTCGTGGCGAGGCGGGTGCTCCTCGGAAAGCTCCAGGTCGTAGCCGTAAGACGGAGGGTTTTCCATGTCTAGGAGAAAATGGGCAGACAAAGCACAATAGTCACATGATGAGCTGGAGATGCTGCTAAGTCATGGAGTTAACACAGACACGCATTATTACGGCCAAGGCATCAAGCCAGAGCACCACTTCCAGCTGGAATGAGAATCGTAAAGTCATTGCAGGATAACATCTGAGCTGAACCTGAAATATTTGTCCATTCTTCTTTGGACAACGGCTCAGTCAAATGAGACAGAGAGTGTTGGAGGAACAATTTCTCTGTGTTTCTACAGTTCTTTGACTCATTCTACGGCAGCTCTGACTAAATGTTTAAGGTTGTGGTCTTGAAGGTGAAGCTCTATCCAAGCTTTATTAACCTCTAACAGGTTTTCATCTGGGTTTGTCCTCCATTTAGCTCCTTTATTATTCCCTTCACCTCTGGCCAGCTGAACACAAAGCACAGCATGATGCTGCCACCTCCATGTCTGCCTGGGGCTGCAATTTCCTTGTAACACAAAAAATATCAATTAATTATGGTCTCATTTGAGAGGCTAACCCATTTGTGACATGGAAGAAAAAATAGAATGAATTTCAAAGTCATAATTTCAAAATTCAATGTCAGCATTTAGAGACAAAGTCAATTTATGAGATTCAAAGTCATAATTTCGAGATTCAAATGAATAATTTATGAGATTCAAGTTATAATTTTCAGAATCAAAGTTGTAACTTTGAGATAAAAAGTCACAATTTTGACTTCTAAAATTATAATTTCGAGATTCACGGTCATAATTATGAGATACTGGAACAAGCCTACTCAGATAAACAGTGTGATTTTCTATCTTAAAATTATGACTTTGAAAATTTAAATTGTATCGTTGAATCTCATAATTACAACTTCAATCCATGATTCAAACGTCCCATAATTTAATTAAAAAATTATCAATTTGAATCTTCAAATTATGACTTCTAAACCCGTAATTTATATTTAAAACTAGAAATGATGACTTTACAGCTAGTACTTATGACTTAGGCTTCCATGCGTTTGACCGGAGCTCGTTGTTCCACATGTTTGCTGCGTTACCATGTGACTTTTGGCCAATCTGGGCGGATCCAGTTAGCTTTGTGTTACTTTACAAAACCATGCAATGGTCCTGTCATTGTTGTAATCTGACATGAAGACATCAAGTGCATTAAATTCAAATTCGTGTATGACAACATTAGCATGTACAACATCGAAACTTCCTAATTATTGATGACATCAATAATTGTCTTATTTATTGTTCACATTTCACCCTAGAGAATGAGGTAAACCGAGTTGTGTGCAGAAAAAAAAACCAGAGTGAAAATACAAAAAAAGTGACGTAAATTCCTCACACAGACTACAGTGGTCATTATGATGTTAACAGCTGACAATAAAATCAGCATTATGCTCTTCTGTTTTCATATTAAATCCTTTGTTAGCCTCAATAAACCTGTGACCTACTTAAATCCAGCCTGTCCCAGCCAGCGAGGTGAAGTCAATGGGTGGATAAACAAGTGAAAAGGCAAGGCAAACACACGCTGGATGTACAGAGTCCCCCTTCATCCACATGTTGTTGTTGTGAAGAAACAAGATCTTGTAGCTTGGTGTGGTATTTACTCATAATTCACGTATTTAGAGAAATCTCAAAACTTGCACAACAACAGATTTCTTTCAGAATCCTGTTTAGAAAAAAACAACAAGAACAAAAAACGGGCAAAATGCAGAGCCAAGTGTCGTTGGTCGTGTTACAACAGAAACGCTCGCTGCCAGCCTGGGCTGGAAAAACATGTTAGGAATATATGTGACACTTGTCAGCGGGTCTTTTTAAGACGAGCAGCCTTCTGCGTACTGTAATTACCATCAGCCACTCCGACTCACCAACATGTATAATCATCATCGCCTTGTTGTCAAGGACTTGGCAGCTCGCTGATAGAATAGGAAAGCATCTAAAACGGTAGTCCAAAGAAAGAGGATGTCTAAGATCTGCTGCACTGTTGGACAGAGTATTTTAAGGAGGCCATGAATTTGGTTCACCGCAGCACGAAAACAGGAAAATAAAGGATTCCGGAAACAGGAGGAAGACAGAGCCATGTCACCCTGGAGAACTCTGGAAAGACGCAAGATCTTACCCAGTATCTTTGGTCTAGTTTCTAGTGCAAATGTCTTTTGTACACTTGAAATGAGACAAACATATGAAACTAACTTATAAGTAACTTTTCAGCAGGAAATATGAGTTTGTTTCGAGTCAATAATTCCTTAATATTGATGGAAAATTACTAGCTCCTTTGGCAGATTATTTCATGTATAACAGGAAAAAAATGTCTTGTCCCATAAGAGAAATGATCTGCCAATGGAGCTAGAACGTTTTCATTGATATTAAGTAATTATTGACTTAAAAAAACTCATATTTCTTGTCGAACAGTTGCTTATGAGTTAGTTTCGTCTTATTTTGAGTGTATTAAGATACTCGGTGAGATTTTGTGTTTTTGCTGTGAATCTGAAAAGATGAAGCTCAACAAGCACCCAACCTCAGGAGGCAAGGGAGGAAAAGAAAAAGACACCAATGTAGTTCAAGCAGCTTCCTAGTCAATACCAGCAGTACATCCTCCTCTAGGTAACTGTCAGAACCTATTTAGTACCAGAAGTACATCTGGAGGAGGATTTAAAAATGTCTTGTTACACCCCAGACCCTGGTTGTTTCTGTCTCCCGTGCAAAAGGGGTTTCAAACACGGCGCTCGCTTGGCTGCGGCCAGTGTGAGAAAGCCGACATCACAATAGACCCTCAGCGAGAGCGGTTGTTGTAGCGATCACAAGGACGCCGACTGAGGAAATGTCCAGGCAGGTCTGCCCGGAAAATTCAGTAATTCATTTTGCTCCAGAAAGGAAACAGGCTTTCTACACAAGGTCATCTCTGCACAAACACCTACTCCTAACACATCCCCTCCTAAAGTCACGGCCATTATGTGTTTGCAGAGCACCCCCCTACACACACACACTCACTTTGAAGGGCATGCGTAGTTTAACTACTGTAATAAATGGCTTTTGAAGCAGTTTAACACGCTGTTTTAACAACAGCTTTCCCCTCCTTATGCCTCAGACAGCAGTAGCTGGTGGTGGTTTCAGAGCAATCTCTCACAAAACTATTCTCAGTCATCTTTACTGCCAACTCACAGGGTGATCCACAAGGTTACGTATTTGGAACAATCTTATGAGCGCTTACAAACACAGTCTCTTCTTGACAAGAGGTTGTTGTTTCTGCACAGATTTTACTCATGAACTTGTTGCTAACATTCAATCTCAAACCCAAAATTTGGCATCAGTTCTAAACTGTGCCGAGAGAAATTTGATGTTTTCAGACCTAAGAAATCTTGACGGTGTTATTGATATTACATTAAGAGCATTCCAACAACAGGATTGTTGGGATACTAAAATGAAGTCAAATGAGACGCTAATCACATTTCCTTTAAAATTTGCTTAATTTTGTTTAGCAATATACATAAACTCAAAAAGACATGGATTGAACTGATTTTTTTCTCTCATGTCTGCCTCCCATCTCCTACAGTGACATAGTAAACTACTTAGTGAACACGAAGAGTGCGTACACCATGGAGGAGCTTTGCAGTCTGTAATCCATTGACAATCAGTGTTTCAACAGATTTGCAAAGGATGTCTGAACTCTGCAGGTGAATAACGAGGTTCTGGTGATTGGCAGAGAAAGTAAAAGCAGTAACACACACATAGGCTACATGATCGCCTTAGCTTGCAGATAAAAGCTGCATTAGTTAAGCTAATTTTGCTAGTTCAGTAGTAAGTACTACAGTAAATATCACTGATATTCATGTTAGTATTACAAAGAGGAGGGTAGAGTACTCTAACATTGTAGTCGAGTAGCAGTTGCAATGTACTTACAGGAATGAGGTGAGAGCTAGTTCTAAGCTTGTGTCATAGCGACTCCATAGTAACCGTCATGACCGTTAGTTACAGATACCTACCAGGATGGCTGTCAGCTACAAAGCTGCTGGAAGTGTAGCCACATGAGAACCATGTGTAGAATATACACACCTGCTCATCTCATTTTAGTCCTTGCATTCTAACAAAGTTTAAAGAGAATACAGCGTTGCTTCCTGGTGTTTCAGATTTGCATTACCTCGACCTAAAATGCTTTCTTTCTATTTTAGAAAACAGGCTCATCTGCCTTTAATGGATCTGCTGTAAATCAGTCAAAACATACATACAGAATAAAGCCAATATAATGTTCACAGATATAATCCACCGTAGAGGCTTAAAGAATTGAAGCGCTCCTTAACACCACGGCAGACCCGCTGTAACTAGACAGCCCTCCGTTTGCGTGACCTCAAAGCATTAGGCAAAAAGCTGGAGGGTGGTAAAGATGGCTGTGATAACCGTGACATGTCTGGCCAAATACCCCACTGTGTGCAGCTTAAAACCCTTTCAAGCTCTGCAATCGAAACGTAATAAATACATTCTAATGACGTTACATAAGACTTAACAGCTGTGTGTTTGAGCCGTGCAGAGCGGGGGATAACGGAGGAGCTTTGGACCGTCACTGAACTCTATGACTTGGTTTTTCAAGAATTTAATTTAAACCTATTCCGATGAGTCAGGTGTAGATTGCAACATCTGATACAAAAATACATATGTGAGAGCATAATTCAGCAGTAAGCAGATTTTTTAAATATATTTTTTTCCTTTTGTTTACCTTACTGACACCCAGACTTAAAAATAGATGCAGAGGAATATACAAACCCCTCTGGAAACAAAGTGGGTCCGAACTCTCAAGCCTTGCTTCTGAGAACAATTAGTCACCATGAAGTACTTTTCCTTCCTGCAGCATGTGAACAAGAGACCCGTTCAGAACAGTAACAAGAGTCCTGTCGGGCCCTCATGACAAAGCAAAGCCACGGTGAAAGCCCTGATCCTAATCCATACAGATGAACTATGATAAAACAGAAATAGGCAGGGACATGTGTGCAGCAGAGATAAAGTCGCCAGTGCCACAGCTTCTCCATCACCCTAAATAATTAAGTACGCCTGTTTTAGTAAAATGCGGCCTTTGAGAGACTCAAATTTTCTGTTTTTACTTGTATTAAAACTAACAGCTTGTGCTTAGTTTTAAAATGACATTAGCATGCAAGCAGCAGCGATCTGAAGGTTATTACAGTTAACTAAAACTAACCAAAACTGAAATAGTGAAAACATTTTCACTAACCGAAATAAATAAAAACGGAAATTAATGGGGAAAGACTAACTGGAACTATATCATGTGTTTTTAAAACTAACTAAACATTCTGGAATTAGACATAGGATGTTATATCTATTATTTCAGTATGTTTTAGATGGTTTTATAAATGCACAGTACTGTTAGTTTTTCCCCATTAATTACCATTTTCACTTATTTCAGTTCATGTTTTCGTCATAACATTCGTTTTAGTTAATTAGAATAATTTTGGTCAGGGGATAATATACACTCCCCTTGGCGGTGCTTGTGCTAGTCCACAAAAAAACAAACAAACAAAAAAAAAAACACCAGTCAGTTGGTTCTTCAACAATAATTGAATAATTTCTTATAAAATGGTATTTTTTAATGAAAAACCCAAAACTATAATAACCCTGATCTACACTTCTGCTGATTCATGCTGGAGGACAACAGAGTCAACAGCTGCAGTGTAATATCTGCTCACTGATTTAACACAGACCACAGGGGGAAAATATCAATTTTGTTCGACTAATGGCATCAATTTCAGACACCAGTTCCCAAGAGTAACAACCCAACGGAGCAAAAAGGTCGATGGATCGAGCCCAGCTGGAACCAGAATAGCAGCATCTATGTTCTCCCCACCCGGCCGGGTTCACCAATAGGAAAACCAGAACGGTGCCCAAACTCGTGAAAGCACAGAGACGAGTGCGACGCAAACTCCTCGCTCCCTGCTGTGGACATATTGACCGCCCCATGCAGAGGACAGCCGACTGATGGACGGAAATTTGATCACAAGTCCCTATGAATAAACAAGGTCTGACTTATGGAGCTCAGAAAAGGCCTGAAAATGAAATTTAAGCCTTCAGAACTCACAAGAGAGAAGAAATGTCCAGTGAAGGACGTTGTCTCCGTCTAAAAAGTATAACACTTTCATGTAATAACCTGCAGTAGGCTCGGTAAGAGCCGCGGCTTTATGGGTCCGGAAAATGGATTCTCATCTGGATTGTGGCAGCCGGGAACAGCGGGAAAATCATGTCGGAGACACAGAGAACACGATGCAACGTGCTCACAATATTACATTTCAGGCTAAATGCAAAGCACTTTGGCGGAAATAACAACACAGCACATCATCCTGAAACCCCCCATCCTCCCCTTAGGTGGTGGTAACATCATATGTAGGGATGCTTTTCTTCAAAGAAGCTGGTGAGAGTTTATATATGGAAATATGGATGAAGCTGAAGAGTCCTTGAGGGAAAAAAAACCTACTAAAACGTCCAAAGGACCTCAAGACTTGGTGGAATGATTAATATCAAGCAATATTTCTGTGTTAAAATGACCTAGTCAAAGTCTTAAATCCAACAGTAAATCTTTGGCAGAAGTTGGAAAATAACAGATACTGATCTTTTAAGAAATATATGATTATAAAAAAATGTTTATCAAAATTTAAATCTCTGTATTCATTTGTCTTATGCTGTGAAAAAGTAAAAAATATCTCAGGAATGATCCACAGATATGAAGTTGTTCTGATCAGGATATTCTGCATATAGTATGTTGGAGTATTTTCACACCTGGTGGACTTGGTTTGAATGTGGATAAAAGTTGCAACATTTGTTACATTTTCAATTGGTGCGGCTCTCTTTCACACTCTATTGTGTTAAATAAAACAAACCCTTTAAAAGAAAAAAAAAAAAGCTGTTCCCCTCCTGTCCTCTGGTGGCGCTGCTCCAAGAAACGCTGAAGGCAACGACACAAAAACCTCTCAAGAAGGCATGAGCGCAACTTCCTTCTCCACAAAATGTAAACAAAAATGGAGTAGCGTCACATTTTAGTAGTTGTAGGATTTCTCTTCTGCCTTTGACAAAAAAAACCTCAAGTAACTTCTCCTGGTAGCACTAGACTCTCTCGTTTGTTTTGGTTGTGTTTACCCAGAATGCCTTGCATGGTAGTCCACTTCCTGCTTTTAGAGCAGTCTCTGGTGAACTTGGCGTTCACATTTGCGCCAGAGTTCACTTCAACCGAACAAAGTTTGCTTTTTTGGTTGAAAAAAAAAAGCAAACTTCCCAAAACAAACTGGAGTTGGATTAAAACGGTCGGTGTGAATGCACCCTTGGCTTTTACACGTAAACTCTCTAAAAACTCATTTTGCTTCGTCCTGTGCCCAGGCCATCTAACATGCCAAATCCAGACACAAGTTGTGTGTCTTCAGGCAAAGTGTAACAGTGTTGCACCCTGTGGCTTACGTAAACCATCGGCTGAACTTCAAGGCCCTCTGCACCAGAGTCCTGCCGAGGTCCACATGGCTCAGATTCACTGTGAGAAAACCTAAAATTATCACCAGCCGTTGAGCGGTAAGTGACAGAACTGAGCAGCAGCCCAGCTCCGCGCAGCTACTAATCAGGGGACATTGAAATAGCTCAGGGTGGTCAGACTTCAGTTCTTAACCACATTAAAAGAAAACAAGAGCTTGATAACTGCTGCAATCTGGAAAAATAAACAAGAGTGTGCAAATGCAAACGGAGGGTCATAAATAGGAATCAACCTTACTGAACTCACTTTCTGAATTTATCATTTGCACTCAATGCAGTGCATTGCGTCAACCATTTTGTTTAAATTAAAATCGACAGACGACGTCGCTGTTTTGACGAGAGCGGAGACGAGGAAAAAAAATAAAATAAATCGGCGACCTCTTGGTTCACTGAAATATTCATGTGAATGTCTAAGAGGAATTAAATATTAGGGAACGAAGCTCACCTGATGTGTTTCAATGTGATTGACTTTGTCATAATCTGCCTGGAAACAGAGAATATAACGCAGTGTTTCATTTACCAGAGCACCAGGCCAGGACTGGTTTAATGAAAATATTTCAGATTCACTTTAGATTAGATTTAAGAATATAAGACTCCACAAAATCTGTGCAAAAGTTTCATTAAGTCAAGAGTTCACTTGTTGATAGAGATCCGATGTTGACATCGGAAATCGGTCCAATATCAGCCAAAAAAATGAGTATCTGATTATGTCAGCCTGCAGCTAAAATCTCAGATCCATTGGTTATTAATATATGGGTGAGTTATTCTCAAACCTGTTGTTGTTGACTATTGTCCTCTGAGTAACATCACTTGATCAAACCCTTTCTAACATTTCACACTACAGAGCATCTTCAGAGGCTTCTTCAGGTTCAGTACAGAACAGACCACTGCAGATCTTTCCTGCCAACAGCCATCGCCATCTTCAATAAGTCTTTGGAGCATCTAAATAATGAGTTACAACAACATTTAATCTCCTTGTGGGATTAATTAAAGTATTTTTGAATCTGTAATAAGAGCATTTATGTTTTGTGCTGATATCGTATCAGCTCAATATGGGTTACCGGCCAATACTCAAAACTGTAATCAGTTTATTTGTTTCCATTAAGCAAAGGAGACGCAGCTACTGGCCACATTGCTATTTACTGGAGCTAAATACAGGCAAAGAGACTGGGAGGCTTGCAACCGGGGTAGAGGTTCAGGTCACTACAGTAAAATGTGAGCTAAATACACATACACACCACACTTTTCAGATTTTTGTTTGTAAACAAAGTGGGAGAACCATGCATCGTATATCTCTGATTTCTTGATAATGCGCTGCTTTATGCCGGTCAGTCACATAAGATCACAACAGAAGACATTTAACTTTGTGCTCATGATGAAATGTCAAAAGGTTTATAAAATTTAAAAAATAATAATAATAAGTGAGCATGTCTGGCAGAATAAGTGTCTGTTTGTATTCATTACCAACCAAAAATAAAAAACTCTTAGCATCACACAAACAAGCTCAACAGGTCAGGCTCCCTACAATGGAGGTGAACACATACAGCACTTAACATTTCATTAACCGCTTCCCCCCACACCCCGCAAGCAGCTGAGACATTCCATAAACACTTGGCCTGCAGCACAGAGGGCCCTTTGAGCAAGGGGGCCGAGGGAGGGGAGCCCAGCCTGCAGGTCCAGAGGGCCAAGGCTGAGCACGAGGGACGGGAGCCCCGCAGCCCTCCGAAAACATGCCGCACATTTGTTTTCCCCTGCAGATCTTCTACGGAGAGTCGTATGTTTACGCTGCGTATGTGAAAAGGTGTGGGATGAACAGCAGCGTTCAGAATTAACGGTCCCAACGAGCGTTTCTGTTGTGCTTTCCGATCGACAAGGGGAACACAAAGACTATTCATGCCTTCCACTGCCAGAGCAGCTGGGGAGGCCTGGTCTGGTGTACTGATGAGCTGCCAGCTTCTGAGCGCTGAAAAGCAGAACAGGTGCCTTACTTTCACACAAACAGAGTTGCCCTGTAGGACTTCCTCTTGTACGCCCACGTTTACTTTAGGAAAGGGAGAGGCTGAATTCTTTGGCTGCCCAACCTGACCCCCCGCCCCGACCGCTAGAGCTCAGACGTTCACATCCAGGTAACAACGACAGGTCTGTCTGGGCTTCCACGAGGGACATCAAATATCCACGAGTCTGCAGTTAACGGGGTTTGATGGCGCGATTCCTGCTGAGGCAGCAGATTGAGCCAGCCTCCGGTCTGAAGCAGACAGACAGCATCCCAGACAGATGCGTTTACAGGCCAAACCTGAATGAGGTGCTGCCTGATAAATCCATCTGAAAAGATAAATTTGTGTTTTTATTTTATTTTTTTATTTTTTGAGTGGTGATTATCAGTAATCTAATGGGAGGTTTATTATCCCATTTTGTCTGACTGTGTGTTTTACGTAATATATTAAAGCTGCAGTAAGTGACTTTTATGAAAAGTTTATATATTTTTAAATATTTGTTGAAACTGTCACCATGTTGCAGAAGTATGGTATGAAAAAGATAATCTGTAAATAAAACAAAAAAACAAACAAACAAGCTCCTCTGCCTTCTCCCAGCGATAGCTAGAAACAACCAATCAGAGTCAGGGGGCGGGTCTTAGCGCTGTCAATCACCCTTCATTAGCTAGCAGAGCCTTTTCTGAATGCTCAGGCTAGTTGGCACAGCCACTGATGATATCGGATAAACTATTTCCTGTCACAGTAAGTCCTTTCTACACCATTGACATATTGAGCAGCAAGTACATTAGATTGATTGACAGCATTAAGACCTGCCTCTTGGCTCTGATTGGTTGCTTTTGGTCAGGAGCGGAGCATTTCTTCCGACGGGAACAGGAGCTCAGAGAGATTGATCTTTTCACATCTCATCTGTCTTATGTTATTATGTAACAACATGGTGATAGTTTTAACAAATATGTAAAAAAATCAACAAAACAAAAAAAAACCCCCACACATCTTGTATAAAAATTACATACATACAGCTTTCTCCCTGTGAAAGCCAAGACCTTTCCTCAACCGCGGCAGAACGCCTTAAGAGCCACAGGCATGGCTGTGTCGTGACGATAATTAATTATGGCAAAAATAACCCATCAGAGGGTTGGCCTCTTTAAAAGTCCACAGCTAATCGTCAGCTACGTTCACAGCTGGAGTTGGCAATTGGCCTAGATAACCAGAAACCAGGAGACGATGCTCATTTCTAGCGCTCTCAGGGTGAAAGTCCGCTGAAATGCGTCGGTTCTACAGGCGGGCCATTTTGGGAAGACAACAGGAAAAAGTCAAGAGACACCAGGACAAGCATGGCCTTGTCTGCGGCAACAAGGAGACAGCCAACGGTAAAAAAAAAAAAACAACAAAAAAACAATCACACATTTTTGCTGAAGGCAGAAACAGCCCCCATACCAGATGCGCAGTGAATCATCTGCACTTCAGGAAGCCATGTCACTTCTGCCTGGTGCAGTGAGGATCATCAAGAGCAAAAACCCTCATCTAGTCATCTATGTTTACTACCATCATCAATTTAAGGGAGCAGAATTATGTATTTTCCAGGCACATAGTGCCAATTTATAGCACTATCAAGTAACTATGATAACTTCAAATTAGACCGCTGTCTCTTTAAAAACTTCTGTCCTTTTCTGAAACTACACCTTCACAAAGTCATCGCCACATGGCTCCTCTGTTAAAGGATCAATCAAACATGCATGAACAAATCAAAGCAACACTGCAGGTGTGTTTTTGATTAAGGAATAACTTTATAGCAACATGATGTTAATCTCAAAAAAGTTGATTTCAAATCATTCTCTTCCTTCAGACTAGATGAAGGTTAGAGTATTCCACAAGTACACCTCATATTTTTGTGTTTTTGTTTCATTACAACAAACATGAATGCATTTTGCTGTAATTTCAATGACAGACCAACATTAACCTGAATATTTTTTGGATTTTTTTTTTTTTATGTAAATGTAAAAAATCTGAAAATTGTTTGGATTCAGTCATCCTGAGTCAATACTTCGACCTCGGTTAGATTGAATGGAGACTGCAAACCTAATCTTTTCCCGTGCTGGAAGTGTGGACTTTTACTAGGCCGTTTTAACACATGACTATGCTCTGGCTCCATGTTAAGGTTTGCCTTCTTCTAGGAAGATGAACGCCTGCTCCAACCTCAACTCTTTCGCAGTTTAGCAGCATGTTTTCTTCCAACACCGCACTATTTATCTCCATCTTCCCATCAACTCTGACCAGCTGTCATGTGCATCCACACACCCATATTTTGCTTTATGGAGGGATTGTCCAGCGCTGGTTTTCCACCACACATCCATTTTTAGATGAGGAGCAGAAACATAAATATCGTCTCATGTGCCTTCTAGTTCTCCAAAGTCTAGATTTGTAGAGAGTTTGACTAAACGGATGTGATTTCAGCAGAACCTCCAACCTGAGTCCGGCCAGCTGCTTTTGGTTTTTTCCTTTCATATGTGTGTTTTGGAACATTTCAAGCAAAATCCGACACAATAAACAATACGCAAACTAATCGTATGATGAATTAAAATAAGCACAATAACTTCCATTTGGACAGCAATCGTCAAAGAGATTGCTGAAGAGCCGCCATTTTGAGAAAAGCCGCAAACATTTGACACCCAGTACGAAATAGTTAGCCTGCACTTCCTGCCACTGTCAAAGCTGAATGACTATTATGTTTTGAAATACAATTTCAAATCAATTTTTAATTGTTGTTCCACTTGTTTGGTTTTATTTTGAATATTTAAAATGTCTTCCGGCTTCAGTGTTCCATGTTCTTTAGAAATAAAATTTTGTTTGATCTCGCAGTGGGTGAACTCGCATTATTATTATGCCATTATTATTATTATATTAGTTGAGAATGACAATATTGTCATTTATCGCAACAATTCCTACGACATTTGATCGTCCAGCAAAATGTGTTATTGTGACAGGATATTCACGGCTCATTTCACTGTTTGCAACAGTCCAATATATGAGGCTTAAAAGCATGCTTGCAGCACTGAGAGAGTTTAGTTTGCATCGTTTAACGATGAAATCAACTATTCCAAATGCTGCTTACAAAGCCACAAACAAAGAGCAGTTTCTCAAAAAAAAAAAAAAAAAAGACCTAACCTCCAGCCCGAATCCTAATCCAGCAGTGTGTCGTTACAAAATCACAAAGTAAATCCAGACTTCTGGTAATCCACAGAGCAAGGTCCACATGCGACAGCTGTGCCATTATGTCACAAACCCGGAACAAAAGCTGCAACCCCGGGCTCCGAGACAGGGGGATTCAGTGTGTGCGAGTTGGAAGAGAACAACATCGCAGAAAGTGTGGAAGGAGAGAATTTTGTATTTTATTTTATTTTTTTTACACAGGGAAGATCGACTGACTGGTGACAGGATGAGCCGCTGCCTGCTGGAACAGCTGTGAGCGTTCAGTCCCACTGCTGACCATAGAAATGATAGACAAAAGAAAACTATCACAGCCACTCAATGCCAGATGCATTTCACACTCCTCATCGCTATGACAACTGAGACAAGTTTGCTTTGTAGACCAATCAAGTTAATTTTATGCAAGATTTCCTCCTCCTTCTACAGTATATGAAATAAAATATCCGATAAACAACACAGTCATGCAAGCATCACGCTAGTTTACACATCATGCTGATTATGTCACTGAATAGCTACCCTGTCGGTCACATGTTGAGTCAAGAAGCTTTAGGCTGACCAAAAAAAAAAAACACTATCCTGCTCATCTGTTTAACCCAATCCTCAGTGGATCGCTTTCACAGTCAAACAGTCACTTACCCATTTCCATCATCTAACATAAGCGAGGCGGTGCCTGCATTACACCCACAGTGGGCAGTGGGTGGCTTCAGCCAGTGACAACACATCCGTGTGAAATTCTCACCTTAAAGATGCTAACCAGAGGTGTTTTCTTTCTAATAGTAAAAAAAAAAATTCAAAAGTCCTGAGCATTTGGAACTTTTGGTTTGATGGATTCATACGTAGAGAGCAAAACAACCAGAAATCCTGACTAAGTGTGATGGACTTGGGCTAAATGTCTGGCTTAAACAAACTTTCACAAAGGAGGGAAACCTTCCATCAGGCCTAAAAAGCCACTTTCCTTATCACAATTAATACGGTCATATTGTTACCGTGCCAATACCGGCGCTTGATGACTGATTCCTCTATTGTGTTCACACATCTCACCAGGAAACGCGGATGGCTGCCGTTTTGATTAGAGGCCACGTGACACACTTCAGGCTTAGCCATCCTCTTTTTTTTAAAGCACCGACATGTCTGGGCTCTTTTCCACCCGTCCCCTTTAACAAAAGGCCTCCCTAAATTTATCACGCTAGACAAACCCCTTTAAGTTAATTACTCCATGGTGAGGACAACAACGCCGATGTGAGCTGACACAAAAACTCTCCGGGTGGACAGGCCGGGCGACAGCGAAGGCCCGGGGCGCCCACCGCCTCACTGCGTCCCCTTGAATGTGAGGCGGCACTCAGAGGGCAAAAGGGCAGGTGAGGGGGTGAAAAAGTGAAGGCGGTTCTGTTTCGACTGTGAGATTTCAACTGATGCAAAAGCACGTTTCTCGTCCAGCCAACATCTTTTAAGACCTCCCAGGAAAGAGTTAATGCAGTTGCTAGGAGGAGAAAATAAAACTCTCATTAAAAAAAGAAAAAAAGTAAAATTAATTTTAAGCAGACACGTCCTCCTTTTTTCTTTTTTTTTTTTTTTTTAGTAGGCCACATACGATGCAGTAAAACACTTTCCCCCTCCCCTTTGGTGGACCCAATCTGAAAACCTCAAGTTTTTTTCAGAAACTGTGTCAATGCATATTAATCCCAACTCCAGAGGAAAACACTTTAGGACAGATTTAAACACGTCAGGGCCCAAAAAAACGAGGGCAATATTAAAGAGATTGCAGGTGCATTTTACGCAACAGTGACTCACTCTCTGTCACACGCTGCTGTGTTTAATTTTAGTGATTAAAGAGTCTCTTTAATAAAGATGTTACCTCGGCGATGGAGGAAGCCGCTCCGACTCCAAAAGACAAGAAAAGAACCACAAGATTATCTCCGTGTATGTTAAAAAAAAAAAACCTTCTCTGATGCCCTACGCCAACTCAAAAACATTGGGCATAAGAGAAGCTCTATTGGTTGGTGTAGTTCTAAACAAAACATGGCGAAAGTTCTTGTTTTTGATACAGCTCATGACCAGGGAAGAGAAACTTGGGAGTTTTTAGTATTTGATCAATGAAACAGTTTGGTTCAAATCTCTGATTAACTGAAGAGTCACAAGAGCCTAAAGTCACTTCTGTTGCATCATCATCTTCTGCTAATAGACCCACTATAGAGATGCACCCAGAGACAAGGGACCCGTTGATTGGCTCCGATTAGTGATCAGCAGGTGAATTATGGGAAGATTTTCCTCCGCCCAACATATTCAAGGCAAGAGTTCCCATCATATTTGGTTTGAAGTTTTTTTTTAATAGTATTTCATAGTAAGGGGGCACCGATTACCAATCTATACAAAGCCTGATCTCGAAATCCGATTTTGTCCGATACATTTTTTTTTTTGTCTGAATGTTTCTAAATGTAGCAAGATAAGTTGCTGACTTGGCAGCTTTGGGGTGACTATTGTTAAATCACAAACATGCAGACATGAGCTGCTGGGCATTTCTGTCAATCAAACTTTCTCTCAAGGCAGAGCAAACGAAAAAAACATCAGCTAAATTTTAGACCTTTTGAAAGGTAGGTAAGATTGGTGGAAAAGTGGCTTCACATACAAGTATCGGCTGATCACTGATGTCCCAACATCAAGGAAATCAGGGTAGATCTATCGGTGTACCCCTATTTAATAATTCAATCAAAATCATCATCAGCAGGCCAGACTATGAGGAATACCAGAATCGATATAGGGCAGGTGAGCCCTCATTGATGCTTTTCTACTTTTGTGTTTTAACTTCTGAGAACTAAAAGAGTCAGAGAATGTGTGTGTGTTCTGCAGCGACCTACCCAGATCTCCTTGAACACTGTTGTCATGGGAGGTCCTGCTGGATGTGGTGGAGTCCCCATCACTGGGCCACATGTGGCCCCTCTTCCGGACACCGACGATGGAGGGGACGCCTTGCTGCTTCAGACATTTCTGGGACAGAGGGGTGGGCGGGCTGCCACTGTCGATGGACAGCTGGGAGTGTTGGGAGGGAGAGCGGCTCTTCTCCCTGAACATAGGGTAGGTGGTCGGGCTGGGAGACACTTGGCTGGACTGGCCGGAGGAGAAGTCCTCCTCGCTGGAGGTCAGGTTCTCGTTGGAGCTGCAGTCCGGTGTGTAGCCGCCCCCGACATCGTCGAAACTCCCGGGAGAGTAGGAGCGTCTTGGCCAGGTGAGGTGAGGATCCTCGTCTATGCTCCGGTCCCTGATGTGGATCATTCGAGTGTCCCCTTCACCCATTATTCCTCCGACATACACGCTGGTGTAAGGCTGGCACTCCACCGGCTGTCTGTCCGACCTCGCCTCGCCGGACCTGATCGCCCCGCCTTTCAGGAAGTGTGGGCTGACCTCCGGGTCATCGGGCGACCCATTGAAGCTGTAGCTCCCTTCAGTGGACCTGCCTCTCTGAACAGGCTTGGCAAGTTCCCCCGCAGCAGCAGACAGGTTCCCTGGCAGGGAATGCAGGGACCTCTTCCGCTCCATCTGCATGGCCTGATTGCCCAGGGTGCTGATCTTATCCGAGACCTCCTTGTCATTCACCCTGACCAGGCCTCGTTCGTGATGGTACTCCATGTTCACGTAGAAGGGCTTCTCCTGGCTCCCCATCACCGACAACCCTTTGCTGTCTCCGGCTGTGTGAGAGTTGGCTCTCCTGATGCGCTCAAAGTTGGACCTCAGGGCCGCCACAGACCCCGTGCCAACTAGGAAGTCAGAGGGCTCGGAGTCATGACGAACGGGTGACATCCTTTCTTTCGGTTTCGCCAGACACAAACCATCCACCACCTCCTCTGGATGTCCTGTGTTCTTCTGAGTCTTGCAGGAGCCTCTCTGCTTCTGCTTATCCGTCTGTGCCTCTTCAGTGTAGGACCTCCTGTTTTCTGACCCACCGCTGGGCAGATCTCTGTCATTCATTGGTGGCATCTTTTTAAAACCCCATCTCTGTCCATCGTAGGATTTCCTCTCTTTAGCCAGAAGAGTCTGAAGGTAGATCATCCGAAAACGCTCCTTGTTGACTTCTTTCTCCAAGTGACGGATGGAGGACTTGCATTTGTCCAGCTCCTGTTCAATATGCCCCAGCGAGCCGAGGTCCATTTTAGGCGGATCAGACTCAGGGAACTGGGCTCTCCATGCCTCCACAAACCCCAAAGGTTCCACCATTGTGAATTCTTGTATATAACCGCCTCAATCTACCAATAACAGAGAGATACACCGATCTACAGCTTCTACTGGGCCAGAGTGTTTACAACTCACAGCTTCCATAGTTTAGCAGCACGTTGAAACAAAGATAAAAGTCATGCAGAAATCACGAGTGCGATCTTACTACCGCCAAGTCCAGCACATGTGAGTTTCTCCCAGTTTTCCAGCTCGATCCCGAGAGGAGGCAGTGCGGTCTCCGGAGATCTAGCGTCTGCCTCTGGGTCTGGTGTCTGACTGACTCGCAGCTCTCTGCTGTTTGGTAGCAGCTCGAAGAGGAGGGGCCACTGGACGCAGTTCAGATTTATGCCTCAAATACATAAAAGACGAGCTTTAATCGCTATGGGCTGTTTTCTAACTGTGACCAGTTCATCTTCGGAACATGTCAAGTCAAAATAGTACATTTGACTCGGCTTGCGTTAAACAGGAGAAACACTTGAGGTGAAAAGCGGCTTCGAATGGCCACAGTCCAGGTCAGGTGGGTAGAAAAAGAGAAAAACCAACCTTTCACGTTCCTCAAACTAAATATGTCTCTGGGGCGTTCTAATTGTTTCCTGTTTTCCAGAAGCTCCAGACATGAGAGTTTTGTCACAGCAGCTGTGCACTTTAAGTGCTCTGAAAACTGCGCTTAATCCCCGCTACCGTTTACATCTGCGGCTGAGTCGTGAACACACCGCCACCTTACGGTTAAGTCGGAGTCAACTGCTGCGTTCAAATGCAACCCCAGCATCTCAGTTTTCACGCTAAATGTAGACAGAAGTACAAACTCGTTATTACGTTTGTGCTTTCTGGATTTTGGAGCGTTTAAGCTGGGCCCTAGGGGGGAAGCTTTAAGATACCCTAATTTTTGCTTCCGAAATTACAAACCACGTTTAGGTCAAAGACAGTGAGATGTAGCCTCGACTTCGACGTTAACTTCAGGGTCATATTGATGTTTAGTGTAAAACTTCAACCCTAAAATACATTCGAAATGTTCTATTTTCGTGCCGTGCTAAATATTTTGTAAACAAATAAATAATAATAACAAGAAATGTTTTTAAATACAATTTTTATTATATTAAGTCAAAGACCTAATACAAAACTCGATTTTATTGAACTCAGCAATATGGCACTTCCGGTTAGCAACAAAGTCTTGACGCCTGTACGGTATCCATGGAGCGCATGACAACAGTTTCTGCTTTCTCTCTCTCTTTTTTTTTAAATTAACTTAGCAATTCGGAAGCGCGTGAAAAGGACTGAACAAAATCTATTTTGCTAGTCGGTGCCGACGGTACCAGAAACCCTTTAAATAATCTTTAGTGTCGGTCAGGCCAGCCAGGCTGACTTTGTTATCGACAGGGGGGCTTTTTCACATTAGCGTTAGCTAGTTAGCTCACTAATCCACAACACGGAGAGCTCCTCTAACTAGGAATCACACATCGAAACTTCAACTATGAGCGAACAACTGAAATTCATCGTTCAACAACTGAACATGGAGCCATTCAGGAAAAACTTCAACCTCATCACGTTTGATTCTCTGGAGCCGATGCAGCTACTTCAGATTTTAAACGATGTTCTGGCTGAAATAGACCCAAAGGTAAATGGACAGTGTAGTGTTTGTGACTTAATCGTTTGCATTTAACACCTTTGATTGGTCTTATTATTCATATAGCAAGCCATGGATATCCGAGAAGAAGCGCCTGAACAAACGGTGAAGAGGATGTCGTCACTGCTGGGGATGCTGAAATACAAACCTCCTGGGAACCTCTCTGACGTGTGAGTGTTGTTACATATATTTATCAAATACGTCCACGTTAATCATTATTTGCACCTTGGAAAATCATTCATACCTCTAGAACTTCTTAACACTTTTTTTTTTATTAAGTTGCAACTTGTAGTTTGTGAAGGGTAAATAAAAGAGTTTATGGCTTTAAGATAAGATGTATTTCTTTATTTACAAAAAAAATATGGAAATTGTGGCATATATCAGTACGACCTTTACTCTGATATAGCTCTAAATGAATTAAATCAAATTGTTAAAGTCTACACTCACTCTTTGTATTTGCGTCTCTACAATAGATAGAATTTGGACCATAGTTTTTATTATTTCATGTTTTATCTTTGATTTAATGCAGAAGGGCTTTTCCATTTCTTATACAGGAGCAGCTTCAGACAGGGTCTGGTGACTGGCAGCAAACCTGTGGTTCATCCAATCCTCCACTGGTTACTGCAGAAAGTCCCTGAGCTGAAGAAGAGGGCTTACCTGGCCCGTTTTCTGGTGAAGCTGGAGGTGCCCGCGGAGTTTTTGCAGGATGATATCGTCAACGACACCTATCATCAGGTGTGTAGTGAAGCTCCGTAGCAGTCACCAGGCCATTATTTTGTGTTTGGAGGTGCAGAATTTGCTAAAGGAAACAGTCTGTGTTCACAGTATGAAGAGCTGGTGGAAGGATTTAAGACGTACCATAAGGAGTGCGAGCATCTGAGGAGTTCAGGCTTCTCCACGGCGGAAATCAGAAGGGTAAAAAAAAAAAAAAAAAAAGATCATGTTGACAGTTTGTTGATAGCGCTTGATGTTAAGCTGTGCTGTGCAAAAACAAAAAAAAAAGTTAAAGAAAACACCTGCTAAATGTAAAGCATTAACGCCGGTTGAACTTTGACACACGGCAATCCCAATCGTCAATGTATTTTGTTGGAATCTCATGTGATTTCCCCACTAAAAAGTAGTGCATATAAATGTAAGGTTGCGACTAACAATTATTTTAGCAATTGATTACTCTGTTGATTATTCTGACGATTCATCGAGTAAGAGGAGAAAAATGGCACGTTATGCAGATTTTTTTAAAGGACTACAAGCTTTTTTTTTATGCATTATTAGAAATAAATTAAAAGATCAATTTCTGAATAATTAATGAACTTCTTTTTTTTAACAAGAAACAATGTTTTACAGACTAGAATGTAACAATGTAGCATTCTTCTAGTGAACACTTGATCATTTGTAGTGGTAATTAATTGTAACAATTAATATATTACTAAATTGGTTGAGTCTTGTTTCAATCATCAGTTCATCATGATTAATCTGTTTAATACTTTTAGCCCTATATGATTATGGAATGGAAGGGAAAAGGTGCGCTGTTTTTTAAATGTTTTGGAGATAAAAATCTAAAAAGTGCGGCCTGAATTTGCGTTTAGTACCACTAAATCAGTATTTCATAAAGCAAAATTTTACCGCACAGAAGTTTGCTGTTGCAACACAAAATGCGGAAAAGTTGAACTTGTGTCCATACTTTTAAGCAGTGACATTAATTCGCCTCATGCTTGCTTCAGTAGATTCACTGACATGATTTTTCTTTCTGCTATGACAGGATATTAATGCCATGGAGGAAGAAAAAGATCAACTCCTTAAACGTGTGGAGAGGCTGAAGAGGAGGGTAAGGCAAACTGTTTGCTGCAGTTAAGTTTGCAAGGCTTTAGATTAATCGCTGAATGAAAACATCACCTCAGACATAGCATATTATCGGCTTCCATATTGGACTCAAGAGGCTTCTGACAAGATGCCCAGCTGCCTCAACAAGACTGACAAGTAACGAGGTGTTGAGTTAACGGGTCTCACTTATGGACTCTGCCAGAAGCTGAAACCTGACTCTGACAGAGACCTGTGTCATGAACGTCGTGGCGTCGTCGCCTCGTTAACTTGCTGCTCCCACTAGGTGGAGTCGGTGTCCAACCATCAGCGAATGTTGGAGCAGGCCAGGCAGCTGCGAGTGGAGAAGGAGAGAGAGGAGTCACTCACTCATCAGAAGCAGGAGCAGAAGAATCAGGTAAAAGCATTTAGATTCCTTTAGGTTTATCTACACTTTAAATATATCTGCTTAGGGCAACACAGATGTGCAGCATAGTGTTTGTTTCAGTAGTTGTACTCTGAAAGAGCGTAACACATGCCACGTATATTCTTAATTTAAGATTAAACCATCATAAACTATGTCCATTCCAGAGGTTTACAAGTTTTACAAACCGAGCAACATATATTAATTACTTTCAGTTAAGAGAAAGAGAAAATTTATGAGCAATAAATTTGCTGATCTTTAATTTAACTTCCCTTTTTGCCAAATATTTACTTCTAACCCACTTCTTAAATCTACAGGTATCTTTAATGCGTTTTTAGGTATGTATATTCATTTAGGACATTTTTAGCTTACGTGTGACAACTATAAAGGAACTGTTCCCTTTTTTAGTGGACACCTGATAAAGGTTAGAGGTGCATTGTTCATCATTTATTTTGAAAAACATCGTGTCATGACAGGACTTTTGATTTGTCTCTGTCATGATCAACTTCAGTTTTTGGTAGTAAATAAAAACTAAACAAAGTTGATTCTTGTTTTAGCGCAAGCGTTATTTTTTGCCATGTTCTCCCCTGTTTCTTCCACAAGACCCTCAGTTGTTATCAAGAAAGTGCTTGCAGTTCAGTTATATAAATCTCACTTTTCTGTTTAAGCAAGTGGTGTCCTGGAGAAGCCCGTCGTAAATGTAACTAAAAAAAGATGATGGAACGCGGTACCCCGGAGATTTAACAAACTGTCACTCTGCTTGGGAGTTTAAAAGCACTCTGTGGTCAGCAGTTGTGAAAACCACTCCAATTCAACAATATTTAATGCTGCCAACTTTCAGGTTAGATGTTGCAGTTTCTGTCCGGGTTCTGACCATTTTCTGACACCATCAGAATCTTGTGTAATGGGGAACCATGCAACTCTCACTTTTCACCACACATTCGGTTTATGTTTCACTGATTAGGAATTAAAGTGTTATTTTGAGGACACTTCCTGTCACACCACTGAAACTCTGTAACCTCGTCTGTACTTAGTTTTCTCACTCTATGTCATTTAACTCTAAAAAACAAAAAAAGACCTCAAGTTATGGCCGCGCAAGTTAAAATACTTTTACAGCACCTGCAGGCAAAGTTCTCTTCACAATTTGGCGCGAAGAACAAACAACAAAATCAAATTTGTACCGGATAAAATGTCCTCATGAATAGCAACCACAGTTTCTGTGTGATTTAAACAGTAAAAATATTAAGCAAGAAAAAGTCTCGCTGGCACTGGGCCTCTAATAACAAACTATAATAGTTCCATAACACACACAGAAGTCCAACAATGCTCTCTTCTCATATGCAGTAGATTTATACGTAAGTCATAATATCTAAAATATTGCTTACCTGAGAGCCTGTTGTGTTTTGGCTTCGCAGTGGACTGATGGATTTGGAATTTGAAAGGGGAAAACGCCTTCAGTTGTTTCAGCAGCATTCTACCTGTCGCTATCGCTCATTGTTTTTGTGTGTCCAGCTGTTTCAATCCGAGCAGAGGCTCCTGAGGTTGCAGCAACAGTTGAAGGATTTGCGTCAAGCAGCGGCGGACGCCCACCCAGAGAGTGAGTAGCCCTGTGATCCCTCCGTCTCTGGGAGCTGGGCGGGGTGTATGAGACAGACGGGTGTCTCTCAACTCCATCCATCCGTCCATCCATTTGCTATCACCCTTGTTCCTAGTGGCTGAAAGGGCAGTATACTCAGAGCAACAATTAAGTCAAAATTGTACAAAAAAATGAATATATTTTGGATTTGATTTAGAAAAACCTATGTCTGTAAATGAAAAAACACCCAAAGCTCTTCTCGCAACATACCTTTAGCTTCATCTGGTTCAACTTCAGTAAAAACAAAAACGCCTATTGAGCGACCTTTGACCCCAACCCTAATCCGAAACATGGGTTTGCTCTACCCTGTGCTGATGTTAAGTCAAGCTGAAAGGTTTGAGTTTTTCACATGTTGATATTAAAGTTATGTTTTTTTAGCTCCAGATGTGCCCTTTGCTACAAATGATCAAGAAATGTAATGTTATTGCATCTTAGGCAATAACATGTTTATTTTTTTCATTTAAAAAGGAAACGAACTATTTGTTCATTCACATGTTTTCATGCTGAGTTGAATTTGATTTCATTTGAACATAGTGTTCCAAAAAGTTAAGCAAACTATTGCATTGTAAAGTATTGTATTTCTAATACTGTATAAAAATTACAAATCAGATTAATATCCGAAAAATAATGTAGAGCTGAACAATTATTTTATTGATTGATTTACCGTTTGATTAGCCTAACAATTATTTTGTTGCAGCCCTTTTATTTTTTGAATAACCAAACGCCATGAAGGCTCTAAAGTGCTAAAAATCAAACCTCTGTGTCTTTCAGGCTTGATGAAGCGACTTGAAGAAGAAATAAAGATCAACTCCTACATGGTCACCGAAAAACTCCCCAAAGAGCTGGAGGGCCTGCGGCGCACAGTGCAGTACATGCAGAAAGTGTCGTCAGAGCCTGCTGTGGGCCAGGCTGATCTCCAGGAGATGGAGGGCAAGGTCTGCACCTGCATGTGATTTCTAGAGGCTTTGAGGCTTCAGCGTGCTGACGTAGTCCATACTCAACTTCCTTTAACGTTCACTGTCACAGATTAAAGAAGTCGACTCTCAGATAAATCAGCTGATTGAGAAGAAGATGATGAGGAATGATCCCATGGACGACAAACTGACCCTCTATAGGCAACAGGTGCATTTTTTAGGTGTCTTGTTTGTGGCCTATTTTGTTCCAGTGGATTGTTACTTTACAGTTAACTGTCATTCATGTGCTTTTAAAATCTGATAAGTTATACTCCAGGTTACAAAAAAATATTTTTTGGAAGTTGTCTATGTTGTTTTCAGCTGAATTAGGACTATTGTGCACCACTGAATCCAAAAATGACATCCATATTTCTCCCTCACGTCAGGTTTTTACTCTAATTTGATTTAGAGAAATTTAATCTTCTCACTAAACTGATGACATTTTTGTAGCACTATCAGCTCATTTCTGTTCATATTTCTCACCCAAAAAAGGTTTTAGGATAAAAAAACAAATACACTTCTAACAGAGTGTATTAATTAAATGTCACATTAAATGTTGCAAACTTGGATTTCTGTAAATTGAATAATAAACACTGATCAAGGTACATACATGTGAAGTGAACATTATGTCTCCGTCTCTGATGGAGTCTCTCCTCTTGCTCGTCACTCATTGATCAGATTCTCAGGAAACCGATCCGAATGTGAGAACAAGTCAATTGCTTCGTTTCTCATGTTGCTCGATAGCTCAGAAAGTTGACCCGATAGAGCAAAACAAATGCGATTTTTGGATTCGGCTGATCAAAATGACCCTAAAACAGTCAAAAAATACCAGACAATTTTTTTGGCTGTTGACCAGTGTTATTAGTAAAAATTTCTAATAATGTTTATTTCTTTGTTTCTTTTTGTTTTCAGTGTTGTGACAACTATCAGATCATTTCAAAATTCAATATATTCTTTTCAGTTACAGCATAACAAAATCATTTCCTATTGCGTGCCTTTAGCGTTTCCTTGTGCAGCTCATGTTTTGCGTCATAAAACAAGCTAGCCATATCTTTTTTTTTTTTTGTGCCAACCACAAGCTATCGTGCAACCTATTTAACTGCCCAAAGGTGGTTTTGACAACAGCAGCAGCAAGTGACAGGCTTGAATCCGGTGTCACCATCAGAAGGCTCTTTCTATTTCTGAACAGTCTATTTTAGAATTACTTATCTGCCGTGGAAACTGATGGAAAAATGATCTTTTTTATTTTTGTCATTATTTTTGGGGGGGCAGTTTAGGTGCAGGGATTGTTTGGCGACAAATTGACCCAGAGCTTGAAAAGTCTCTAAACAAAAACCTCTGTTTGACGCCATGTAAACTCCGTGTAATGTTTGTTTATCCGACGCAACATGTCTCTCGTAGGCCTCTATCATCATTCGAAAGAAGGAGTCAAAGGCAGAGGAGCTCCAGGAAGCGAGGGAGGAGCTGGCCACCGCGGAGAGGGAGCTGAAGCAGAGGAGCAGCCAGGGACAAGGCTCAAACGGGGAAGAAGTCATCCGCGGTGACGAGGTAAACGGTTCTGTCGGTCGCAGCTGTCGCAGGGTGATGCAATCAGTCAAAGATGGGGCATCTCCCAAGATCAAAAATGGAAGCATCTAGAAAATCGATGCTTCCAGGCTGGACGTCTGGGGATGCTTCTGTCGGAAACCGAAAGGCGAAAAGGACATTTCACTTTTTGCTGTATCAAAGTACGTTGAAGAAGATTAGTAAAGCACTGAAAACTCGAGAGGCTATTTCTGTCCTTATCCAAACACAGACAGGCTCACTGTCAAACGTTACTTATCCCTTTCTTTTTTCCCACTCTTCCCCCACATTCCCATGTAAGCTATAAATAGAACACAAAAGGGAGAATATCCAGAACAAGGAACTGTGCTGGACAAACTTCCTGAGAGTTGGCCTTTTTCCTTTATCTCTAACAAATCTTCTGTCAAAGTCATTTCTGACTAGTGAAGCAGGGCTGAGTTACAGAAACATTAGTCTTTGTTTATATTTTATGTTGAGGAAATGCCCGCTAACCCCTCCTGTTGCATAGCCTGCTAGCATGGACTCTTTTAAACTTTCATGACAAGTATGTCTGAAAGTCTTCAAAGAGTTAAAGAGTTGACCGTTCGTGGTTCTGTGTTAGTGGAGAAATGCTGATGGTTTTCAGTGGGGCAGCGTTTGACACGTACTGCGGGATGAGAACTGTGATTTCTGCAGAGGTGAGTTTCAAAACTTGGCTTTACAAGGAAAGCAACAGTGAAACATTTACTGTTGCACATCAGTTTTGGAAACAGTGAAATATCAGTGGAAAAATGACTGTGAGCATGTTTATTCTGCTCAGGAAGAGGAGGGGAAAGTTGTCCACGCGGCAAAAAATCCTTTTGTGACAGAAAAAATTAGATTAGATGGTCTAGAAAATGTAGGGGTTTTTCTTAAAGTTGCGGTATGTAACTTTTATTTAAAAATATATGTTTTATACATATTTGTTCAAACTATCACCATATTGTGACAGTTTGTTATGAGACAGATAATCTGTGAAAAAAATTGATGTCCTCCACCTCCTCCCTTAGTAACTGTTGACTTTTTTAAGGAATGCTAAGCTCCCAACCAAAATCAACCAATCAGAGGCAGGAGGGGGTGCTTAGCACAGTCAGTTATGCTTATGTGCATGCTGGTAAATGTGCTAATGGCACAAAAACAACTTATTGTTGGAGAAAAACTGTTTATCTGCTGTCATTGGTGGCCGTGCTAACTACACTAGCATTCACGACATTCACTGCTAGCTGCAGCACTGCAGTTAGCAGAGGAAGGAGGATGAAGGGGAATGAACAGCGCCGCTTGCAAGGGGGGCCCCTTTAAAAAACATATCTCTCCATAAACCAACAGACTCAGTGTAACCAACGGTAACTAGTAGTTTGTCACGAGGTTGTTGTAAACAAGCCCACTTTGACTCACTATACTGAATATTTGCTCTTCAGGATTCAATGAACAGATAAACATCACAGATCCAAACAAGACCAATCATGATTGATTCATCACATTTCAAGATCTTTATGCTAAGCTAATATGATCTGCGTAATATAATACGCTCCAAAAATGATAATTATTACTCTTGTTTGTAAGTTTTTCCTAAATCATGAGATGCCATCACTTATTCTAAGTTGTTTATCAGTGTAAAATGATCTTTGGCTGAAAACAAAGCAGAAAATTCTCACTAGCTTTTATCAAACACTTTGACATTAGCTGGATGTTTGAGAGACGACTTATTAAGCATCATTGTTCAGACTGTCTGTCTTATAGATCTTCCTCCACACCTATTCCCTGACTCTCCGGTAAATAGCTGATGAATAATAAGGACACTTGAAGATATAAATGTACCACCTTTTTTAAACTTTTCCCATATTCCTCAATATCCGTCATTAAATGTTGTAATATCCATCATCTATCTCAAAGAGTTAATGGATGTTGTTGCTGTGGCAGGAAGGATTATCTCTAGTATCAATCATTCTTCTAAAGACATTGTTGCTGTCATGACAAGCTAACACTTGAATATCTCTATTGCAGACACAATATCCCACAATAACCACTATAAGTTGTAATGAACTGGTAAATCAATCTCATCAGCCTCTACTGCTGCTCCATTGTAAATATCTCTGGCTGTGTGGTTTAAAGCTGGACAGAAATATGTTGGATTTGGGGATTTGATTCTTACCCATTACAAACTATGGAAGAAATTTTCTCTGCTCTGCATGAACAAAACCTTCTTCTCAAGTCTCATGAGATTTGTTGGTGTTGTACAAGTGGCAGTAGTTAGTTCACTATTTGAGTTTTTGAGATAATGATTATCATCTCCAGGTCGTAAAAATAATCCTAAAAAAGTATTGCCATGGATACGCATCATACCAACTGCCCAAAACTAAAAAAGTGTTGCCATGGATACGCATCATACCAACTGCCCAAAACTAAATGAAAAGAGCAAAAAACTTCCAACTGTATGTCATCCAAAACCAGAGGAGACAACTGTCCTAAGATGCAACGCAAAGATAACAAAAATAATCATGAACAAAAGTCTACAGAAAGAATCAATCAGAGCCTCCATGACACTATATAACCATCCCAACTCCAATATGGGGGGTAGGAAGGTGAGGAGAAGGATGATGGTTGGTTGGTCAGTGTGGTAGATTCCTCAAACACTCACATCATCATTCTAGCTGTGATGTCACAACTAGAGCCATGCTTGTGATGTCATCAGCACCTTATGTATGTAACAAACTTCTACATTCTGGTCATTGCTTGCTGCACTACTGACAAGTTCAGAAGTTGGAAAACGCTTTCAAAGTTGTTTTGTCCAAACATGTTGAACCAAAGGACACATTCCTCCAACGGTGAGATGAGACCCCAGCATGGAGCCTGGAGAGCTGGACAAAATCTGCAAGGCTGGATGAGAACAGAACGCCTCCCATTGAGTTACAGAGATATCCAGAGACTTGGCTCTCTTTTGGAAAAGGACAAAGCAAGATGGTTTGAGGAGAACCAAAAGCTGGTCAACGTGCAAAGAGGACTGGAGAAAACAAAAGCTGAGTTACAAGGACAGAAAAGACTCAAGGAGATGAAGAGAGAACTACTGACAGGAGAAGAGTTTTCTGATTCAGAGTCTCTCAGACGAACTATAATCACTTCCAGGAAGCACAGAGACATAAAACACAAGACGAAAAGGCTGCTGCAGAAGGAATTTGAGCAATTGAAGGTAGCTCATATTATTGGTGAGGAAGCATTCAGGTCACAAATCCAGGCAGAGAAAGAGAAAAGTGTCGCCCTCCAACAAGAGCTGGACCAAATCAAGACTCGCTACGAGGAGCTTCAATCAAAATATGAAGCTGCAGGTGAGGACAACCTGCAGGTCCACATGCAGATGTTTGATGAAGATCTGAGAAGGACGATCTCCAAGAAAAAATGTCCAAGGAGATTGACTGCCTGCAGGAAACAGAGAACCGTCTGCAGAGTGAGCTGGTGCTGTATAAGATTTGATACCAAGAATTAAACAGGAGGTATGAAGCAGACATTTATCAGTATGAGGTGAGTTGTGAGAAAAACGCTAATTTGGAAAGAGCCAAGAATGACCATCATCTTTTCAATGCACTTAGAGCTGAAAAGAACAATCGGCATCAGAAAATGGCTCTAGAGTTCTCTTTCCTGCAGCAGCAATCCACAGAGACCATGAAACATCTCCAAAGTGAACTGGAGCAGGATGAAGTTTCTAACCAGGAACTTAAAATGACATGTGAAGGAGATGTTTCTGCTTTAAGACAGCAAGCAGAAATATTTAATCAGGAGGTAGATAAAGAGATGAAAGCTCACTCACAGAAAATGATGAGGGACCAAAAGATTATCAGAGAACTTGGAGCTGAGAAGGACAGTCTCCAAAAGCAACTCACTGTCCTCTAACAATGGTACTGAAGCTGTGAGGTTAATTATGAAACAGAGCTGAAAAATGAGAAAACGGATCTCCAAGACAGAGATGAACCAGAACCTCCAAGAAGAAAAGTGGCCAGACATCAAGAACCAAACGGGAAAAACTACACTATCTCTGTAAAAACCATTTATGACCCTGCATCCATGGATCTGGAACATCTATTAGAGAATCTTGAAATTTCCTGATGCATCTCCAAGGAGCTAAATTATATTTTATGGGGCCCCTGCCGGTCAGGGGCCCTTGGAATTGTCCTGACTTTTTCCCCTTTCTACTGCGCCCCTGGCCACAGATTGTGATTGGTAGCATTAAGACCTGCTCCTGGCTCTTCTACTTAGTGCTTGGAGAAAGCAGAGGAGAGTGATTATTTGTCTTATACCATACTGTCAAGGCATAGAGACAATGTCAACTAATTTGCGAAAAAAAAATTTTTTTAATTAAAGTTACTTTCTGCAGCTTTAAAAAGTCAGCTATCTTTTGCAAGTTCACGCGTTTATATTTCGCAGTCAGTAGACTGATATGGGCAGACTAAAACTAATTTGAACTACAAGTGGAAGCTGTTTGTAGAGACAAAGAGATCCTTGGAAACGTCGCATGAATGAAGTTAGTGGAAAATGTTTGGTCAGACTCTCCTTATCAGAGTACTGTGTCATTTTGGGCCATCAGCCGTGGTGGAGATGATCACTTTATCAGAGGTATTTTCCATTCTGACGACTGTGTGCCATCGCATTCCTCCAGCCAATGCATGGACTCTCTGTAGGCCAAGACTGCATCTGTTTGGCAATGTTTGACCAGTAACAGGAAGCTGGTCTCAAATGAGATGCAACGTCCGCTGTTTGAATCTGTGTCACAATGTTTTTCCAGGAAAGTGGAGAACCTGAAAGGTATGCAATCTGATCAAAAATATACTTTTCTGTATTAGTGGAGAGGTTTGCTAAAGCCTTTTTTACGTTCTTTTGACTTTACGAACACACACTTAACCTTTTCTTAGTAAAGAGGCAGTATTATGTAATTCTTGGGGGGGTTTTACATCATTCACAAAGTTATTCCCTCATCAAAAATACACCTGTGATCTTGCCTTGATTCCTTCAGATTGGACAGCAGTAATTAGCAAACACCTGTCAGAACTGCGCACGCTGAGATCATCATATGATCTACTTCACAGTGCAGCGCTGGTAAAAAAAACAAAAAACAAATAAACATTGTTTAAGGTTTACAGAGGAGCCATGTTGTGATGAGTTTTAGAAAGCCCAGTTTTTTTTTTTTTAAAGAGATAGAGACAGAGTTTCAAGGAGATAAATTATGAATTTGAATTTTTTTAAAGTCACATTTGATATATTATCCATTTTTGTAACAACAGAAGTTTACACAGTTACTTCATTGTGCTATAAAACAGCAATATATGTCTGGAAAACACATAATACCGCCCCTTTAATCTGATGTAAAGGGGCAGTTTTGCACAGTAGTACAAAATTGAGAACAAATAAAAATCTGAAAGGTGTGGTGTGCATATTAATTTAGCCCCTTACCTCTGATAAGTGTTACCATTCACCTAATTAGTTAACAAGGTTCTGCTGTGTCTACAGATTGTTGTACACACAAGTCGTTGCTAGGTAACCAGAGAGAGTTATTTAGTTGACGCCACCCCCATGGATTAGCTCCCTGTGAGAAGTTGCGTCTAAACCTTTTCCTCTGCCTACGTCCCCCAGAATGCCGTGCAGTTGGGGTTTGGAGTTCAGTGAAATTATTAAACATTCTTTCGGACGTATTATGTGTTGATATTGACCGTGTGTCCATCAAGATACATATTGTTATTGATTTTTTTGGCCCAACCCTAGCTCAAAGGCCCAGTCAAAGTCCTGACCTAATGGCGACAGAGAATCTGTGGCAGGACATTCACAGCTGTTCAGCAGAAGTGACTGACCTTGAGCTATTTTACAAACAATAGCCCTCAAAAAGAAAAACGGCGAGTCTTTACACGTGCGAAGCTGCAGGAGACACTCGTGTATGCGTAAGCGTTCCTGTAAAAGTTTTCACGGGACAGCGTGGGTGTGAACGAGCCGCATGTCCGAGTTACGACCACCGGCTGAGCTGCAGTCCGGTTTCACAGCAGTTGTTGTGTTTGGGGACACGATGTCGTGCGGACACCATGCAGGATTAGTCTGCCGCGCTAACTCCTCTCACCGCCCGCGTCTGCCCTTGACGTCCCAAAATACGCAAAAGAATAAATGTGCATGCACAACTGCACGGAGCCGGCCATTCCTCCCACACACACACACGCACACACCCACACACACACATACAATTCTGGCCTCATGGATGCCCACGGGACTCAAAGCACATTCTGTGATTTCTGGGGCTGTTCTCCTGTGTCTGTGGTCATTTATAGCTGCTCTTCATTGTGGAGGAGTTTCAGCGCGTCCCAGCAGACTGGGGCGTGGAGATTGACCGAATATCCACTCCAAACAAGTTGTTTTGTTCCATGGAGATTTTCTGCCGTCCTTGGCTGACCGTAAACTTCCAGATCGTGACATGGATCCCCTCCGCTCCTGTGGTTCTCCAATCCCTTCGCTCCCTGCATCAGTTCCTTCTGAGGCCTTTCACTATCTCAGCTGTTATCAACTTCATCCTGTATTTTCCATACAAGCAGTGGGTGTTTTTGGTATTGTTGCCATATTCATTTTTTTATATGGTTACAGTTGGGCTTGTCACAGTAGTCAATAAATCAATTAGCCGCACAATAAATTAAAATGACCTCGATAATTTCCAGTTGAACAACAATCATCCTCTGATATATTTTGAAATGCAATTTTAGTTACAGAGACTTCATAATTCATTTGAATTATTGTTGTTTTGCTTGTTTTTCAAGTTCAGGTGTTAACTATTCTTCAGAAATAAAATGTTTATGCGTTTATCTATGAGTAGGTATTATTGCATTAGTATGCTATTATTATTATTATTATTATTATTATTATTATTATTATTATTATTACTGTTATTGTTATTACTAGTTGAAAATGTTCTCAAAATGAGAAAATGATCACTTATTGCAATAATTTCTGAGACAATTTAACCTTCCGCAATATTTATTATTGTGACGGTCCCGCTTAAAGTTTGTTTTTCTCCTACAGCTTTGAAATGTTTGAAACGTTGTTGATGTACTGCATTGCATTGAGACAATTAAGATTTTTTTTCTTATTTTATGTTATTTTTTTCATTTTTGTTCTTTTAGCTGAAACGCTTAGTGGCAAAATTGCGCAGCAAAGGAACAACCTACAAGAAGAAAAGGCAGGAAATTGCTGAGCTGAGAGCAGAATATGGAGTCCTCCAGCGGACAGAGGAGATTCTCAGGCAGAGACACGACACCGTCCAGCAGAAACTGGTAACTCCGGCTGCAGCCACTACTGTGGTCGTCCATTACTCTATTGATTGTTCTGATGAGTAATCGATTTATCGGATTCTACAGATTTTACATTTAACTACCCAAGGCTTTTTGTACATAAGGAAGCCATCAAAATATGCAAATAAACAAGTAACTAAATTACTTTATTTTATGTAAGAAAATAAACATTTGTTGCCTACAATACAGTAACACGCATTCTTTCAGTGAATGCTTGATCATTTGTAGAAAAAAATGCATCTAAAAAATATACTAACATCAACATGTGAAAAGCTCAGGCCTTCCTACATTATAGGGTCTATAATGTAGTATGTTAATGTAGTATGTTGTTCTTTTGCAGATGACTTTTTTTTCACTTTATATTCTCCAGTTAACGATTAAAGGATTACTAAATTAGCTGCCGATAATTTCAATAATTGATTCATCACAATTAATCTGATTGATCAATTCATCCTCACTGGTGGCCAAACTTATTCTAGATAAGATATGTGAAAAGGAGAATAAGTACTTATATTTTGTCTTTTAGAAATGGCCCACATTTTGAAAAAATGTCTAATTCATTAGAAACTGTTGGATTCTTTCTTATAAGTTTCTCTTGATGTGCTCTTTTTTTTTTTGTCTCCGTACTGAGAGCTAACCTTGAACTGCTGCTTTGTTTGACCAGCTGAATTAGCCAAAATGCTAAAGAGCCAGATGGCGTCCTCCCTACTGCTTTCCCTGTTCTCCTTCAGATCAGAAAAGCCTTCTCAACCAATCCCTCTGCCTTGCATTATTCAGACCACGTGCTTCTCCAAATGCACTGTTTTCTCTCCAGTCGCAGCTTGTTTTTTTACAGTGAAGTGACAGAAGCTTCGTGGAAATGGCTTCACACCTTCGCGTGGTCAGATTACCTGACTTGCTGACGGCCTGTCTGACGCAGGCCGAGCTGCTATTTCTGACAGCTGCATCTGCTGCTCCCCCTCTGTCTGCATCCCACATTAGGATTTGTTAAAGCAAGTTTTCCCTTCTGATCACATGGCAGGCTGACAGCATGTCCTCTTCTTGACAGTGGCTTGCTTTTCTTTTCTTTTCTTTTTTTTTTTTCTCAGCTGGATTCTTGTTGCGTTCCACAGCCTTTTTTTAATTAGACATCACGTTAAGCAGATGACATTTGATTGCCCTTGATTATGGCGTTCTTCCTTTTTTTAAATAGTTTTTAACTTTTGTATTTAAAAAGAACTACATTTTAGTTCTTCAGTGTTTAAGTTGCACAGGGCTGAAACGATTAATCAGATTAGTCATGATTAATCAATTATTGAAATAACTGTCATCTAATTTTGTAACCAACTAATCGTTAACTGGAACATCCAGACTCAACAAAAGAACAGAGTCAAATCGGTAATTAAGCAAAACTGTACAAAATATAAACACATTTTACATTTAAAAAAAGCTTTTCTTGTCTGTAGATACCTTCTACCCAGAACCCCTCTACTGTCAAGGTTTCAGCTTCACTCTGTTCAAATTCTGTTAAATGATGTTAAAATTATTTTTTAGCCACAAAGCATCCTTAGCTACGAATCATTTACGCTATTCCTTTTTAGGTTATAAAATGTTTATTTTCTTATTCATAAAAGGAATTAAATTATTTGTTTATTTGCATTTTTTAATGTACTTCTAACATTGTAGAAAAGGCTTAAGTGATCGATTTCTTAAAATCCGGTTAATCGTCCGAATCAACGATAGAATAATCTATTATTCCATCTGTTATTGTTTGTTGCAGCCCTAAAGTTGCAACACTTTTTCTGACTGTTTCTTCTGCATTTGTGTACAAGTTACTTCATTAGGACCTTTTTAAAACATGTCACCCTACTCTGTGTGTCGCAGCAAACCGTGGAGGCCCAGAAGGGCATCTCTGGATACAGCGACACTCAGGAGGAGCTGGAGAGGGTCTCCGCCATCAAGAGCGACCTGGACGAGAAGAAGGGCCGCACTCTGGATGACATGTCTGAAATGGTGAGTGTGCTAAGTGCTCACCGGTGGGAACCCGTTGGCTCACAATAGCACAAAACAAGAGAGGACACTGAGGGAGACTGCCAGTTTCGAAGACTTCTCTATTTATTTGGAGAATGATGGGGATTTTTTGGTTTAGTTTCTTTTTACGGTACAGATTCCACTCTTTGGTGAAGAAAAAGTCATTAATGTTGTCAAAGGACTCTTGAGCCTGAATCTGAGTCTGAGTCTGAGTGACCTTCAGCTATCTTATTAAAATGGAGACATTTCCACATAAACTCCCAGAAGATCCTCCCTAAACCAAATCACGTTAAATCACACTAGACACAAAAGCTATCATTTTGGCCTTATTAATATCAAAAGTCATTCACAACAAATACTTTATCATAATTTAAGGACAGCATATACATTTTAAAGTGTGATACAGTTACTATTGATAACCAGAGGTGCAACATAATCATGAGTGTATAGGTTTGTCACTTTGGAAGTCAACTAAAGAATAAACATGTTATATGTTTGAGCTTTGAGTTCTGGCTGCCATTTTTTCAGACTAAAACAGACAATAAAGCTAAACATACAGGGGAAGTAAATGTGAGGGATTGTTTATTTCAGCCCTTTTTTATTCTTCTCACAGTTATAAAGGTATTCATACCCTTTGAGCTTGTTCACATTTTCTCAACTTCTCTATGTTTTATTAAGGTTTCATGTGATACAAAGTTGTGCAGGATTAAAAACATTTTACAAGGAACATTTTCAAAAGGTTTTAGTGCTGCTTGAGGGCTTTGCTCAAAATAAGCATTTTCACTTGATTAAGACGGTTGTGACCTGTTAGACTGGAACCAACATCATCATCGTCACTCTTTTACATTTTTTCTTCTTTTTTGTACCGCGCAGATAGGATTGATACCATGTGAGAAAGATAAACCAAATAAACAGCTGGATATTCGGGTGCTTCAGTTTCAGAGCTGTGGTGTAGAGGTGCATGCTGGCTCACTGTGTGTATGTAAAAAGCATCCTTAGCTTTGTAGCATACACACAGCTTTTGCGTAAGTGTGTCATGACTCATGGCGCATGTTTTGACTCGTCACAACAAGACAGACGGCAACTTTTATGTGGACCATTGGAGTTTTTCTCACATTGGATGCAGACAATAAAAAGCGTGTACACTGACTTAGAATCTTATTTTAATTTAAATGGGACTTGCCTTCAGCAGCGGTTTCTTTCTTTTATCATTATAAAGAAGTGCTTGGTTCTTAAAGTGAGTCTGAAATAATTCAGAACCCCGACTGATTCAGACTTAAAGTAATATTTTGTTTTATTTATTTATTTATTTATTTATTTATTTATTTATTTTAACATAAGTTGACTGAAAATGTCTTTGCTGCACTGAGCATTTCACTAATTATTTCTGGAAGAGTTTGATTCGGGGGCCTCGCTTCCTTCAGCACCACTAACAGCATTTCAACGTAGATTTAGAGAAATCTGAGAGCTTTATGAGCGTTTCGTTATCCAACCTCAACAGCGATAATTTATTTATCATTATAGTTTAGTGAGATGTATTTGTGAACAAACAGAGATCAAACTCGAGGAAGGAGCTCATAGCATCGGATTGTAGCAATGCTAACAAAGCAATCTAACTATGAAAATTGTTCTTTGGACTGTTACAAATGAACCTTTCTAGCTCCTTAAAATCCTAAATTTAAATGTTCAAACCATTTAAAATCTTTTAATTTATCTATCCATGCCATTAAATTAAATCTAACAGCCTTTATATTCTCAATAATTAATTGTTAAATTTCTATATCTGTGGTCCATGTTAAAATATTAGAATTTATGGGGCCCCGTAGGGCCTGGGGGTCTTTAAGGAGTGGCTGCCTTAAATGGTATTTAACAGAAGTGTAAATAATTGATATTTATTTTAATTGTATTTTTTTATATATTTGTTGTTTTTGAGACTCTATAGATGATGATTTCAATAGCATTTCACTGACGATGTCTTTCCCATAACATATGTATGTAACATATGTAATCACCCAATAATATTTTAACTGTCAATTTAACAAATTTTAATACAAAACCACGGCGGGCTGCCTCAGCGCCCCGACCACCAGGCTTCGCAGGTTTTCTGACGGGAAATCCTGTCCTGAGTTTAAAGAATCCTAATTACCCCCATTCAGTCAGGAACAGCTGTTTTCATCCATTCAAAAGGTGAGAAACAGCAGATGGAGGTGAAAACTGCTCTAAGGTGCAGAAAATCCCGTTTGACCTTTTTAAAAACCTCATTTTGTCAGAGGCTTCTTGTTTCTGTGTTGTGGCTAGATGAAATTAAAACTTCATCGCTTAGCCACAACAAGGTTGCCACAATTATTTTTCCTTCCAATCACGGACAATCGCTGATAACTCGGACATCACTCCTCAAATATTTTATGTAGTTTACTTTTCTGTCAGGCAAGCATTTGAGCTGCACACTGCGTTCTATGACTTGAGGCAATAAAAGCTACCGCCAACCAGCTGCTAATATACCCTTACTAGCTAGTCTTTTGTTGTTTGTTTTTTTTTTTTTTTTGCATGTACGATTAAGTGTCAATTTATTGATAGTTGGCTGGATGTCGTTTGTCTTCGCCACTGGCTCACTTGAACTGCCAATCCGTACGATGCTACGCTCATTCTGTGCTAAAAGGCTTTGACTACTCTTACATAGGTTGTGCAATTTTCTTTTGCACATTTGTCATGTTACAGGTCTTAAATTTAATTCATAATGGTCTTTAGAAGGTCTTAAAAGGCCTTCAATTTGAGTTATACTCTTTTTTTCCCCTGTCCTTCTCTCTTTGCTTATGTTTTAAGATGTCTTACTTTAAGATTTGTCACGTTTTCCCTGCTGTGATGCAGTCTATGTTGTTGCCACGTGGTTTTTTTCAGGTGAAGAAGCTGAACTCGATGATTGTGGAGAAGAAATCCGCTCTCGCACCAATTATTAAAGAGCTGAGGTCACTGAGACAGCGGCGAGTGGTGAGCATCAGAAAAACCTCGAGGTTCTGCTTCCGTAACCATTCGGTCACTGGTTTTATATGCAACAGAGTCCGACAAAAAGCTCCAACTAAAATAGACCGTCGCTGACAGCTCCCCTGGGTGACTAACAGGATATGAATGGGACGTAATAATTTTATCCCACCAAGACATGTGACTGTCCAGAACCACAACGCATCAGGATTTTTCACTTAAAGATGTTAGTGTGCGCTGGAATGTCTTGGAGCAAAATCTGTCATTAACGTAAAAACAAATTCAGGGATTTTAACGTCGTCCCACGCAAACAAATTGGGGTTTAACTCATATTGTGTTATCCTGAATAAAGCCCATTAAGGACCATTTACATAGTCCTTGAATAACATACACAATGGGAAAGCCCCCCCAGACCCCCACATTGCTGAGCGGGAGCAGAGGATTAGATTTTCCTACATGTGTTCCCAGAATTGCTCTTTCATCTTACTGACTAATGTCTGCTAGTACAGGAAGACAGAAATAGATTTAGTTAGAGCCCATTGGACATGAAACTGCTAAAATACCAGCTGAGACATTATCCTGCACTTCTTGGTTTTCCTGTTATGTACTTGTTGGTAATGTTTTGTTTTGGGTTTTTATTTCTTCTTTTCTTTTGCCCAATCCATGGGGAATGCATTCATATCAGGAGCTGAATCAAGAGTATGATGAGAAGAAGGCCCAGTATGAAAGCTGTGCTGCTGGTTTGGAGAGCAACAGATCCAAACTGGAACAGGTAAAGTTCATTTTAGTTCTTTTTCGGTTTTTCACGCTTCTTGTGGTTAATGCGAGAATTAAATGTTTTCTGTCCTTTTTGCTTCTGATAAAAATCGTCCTCATTTATCAAATCACAGGAGGTGAAAGCGCTGAGGGAGGAGATGGCCCAGACTGAAAACCGATACCATTACATCAACTCTATGTCGGAGGCCAGTGATTTTGTTAAATAATGGTTTATTGCTGAAGAAAAGCACTTGTTTGCCACACTGGATTTGTTATTCCTTAAACAAATATAGAAAGATTTAAAGTGGCGGTATCATGTAAAATACTTTCTTTTTTTTTTAGCTTTATATTATGGTGTAATGTTATTCGTTCATCATGAACATACCTGGAGTGTTGATTTGATTCTGTCATGAATGTTTGAGCAATTCTTTAATCGGAGTGACAACTATTAGTTGTGCAAAACACTTGGGTGAACCTAGCTCCGCCTTCAAGAAAAAAGCTCCTCCTCAGAGCAGCAGTTTCAGAGGAGCCCTCCCCTGTGACTCTCCCGCTCAGCAGCAGCAGTCAGCAAACAGCAGTCAGCAAACAGCAGTCAGCAAACAGCAGCTGAGCTCGTTATAGGATCTGCTTTTTAGTGAAGCACCATTTTACAAGCATTTTACGCTTGTAAAATGTTGTTAAAGGGTTAATACAAGAGTCATGTTGCGATGACTTCGTGAAGGCGGAGTTTCAGAAAGAGCAGGAGTTTTCTAAAGAGACGGAGGCCCAATTTTAAGGTGTTAAATTAAAAAGTCAAAATCTTTAAAGTTGCATTTGGTATATATGGCATTTTTATAACAACTGAAGTTAATAGCTGCTTGATTGTACTGTAGAATGGCCTGGAAAATACATAATACTGCCCCATTAAAATGTTGTTGTTCCATCTACAGCGGGAACATTTTCCAAGAGACCTGTGGCAGTGGGTGTTTGGTTACAAAACACCCACTGCCACAATTAAAATTGTGATCTTTGCATCTCTGTCATCTGCAGATCATTGAGATGCAAATTCAGCGCGCTGCTGAAGAGATGAAGGCCTATGTGTCATCTGATCCACAGGAGAAGAAGAAGACCATCAGGTGAGCCTGTCCGGCTTTTCCTGCCAGCTGCTCGCCGGAACCACATCCGTTTTTCTTTACCTATGACTCTCATTACATAAGCATTAATCTGATGACACTTTCTACTGACTGTACAGAAGAGAGTCAGATTAACACACCCTTCAGAATAAAGATAAGCTGATGTGCCACACCTTTTCTAAACAAAAAAAGCACCGGGTGAAAAGTGACTTTTCTCACCCCATCCGTTTTTGATTTTTTCTTTTTTTTTTTCTGCTTTGTTGCAGGGAAGTGTACATGAAGAACATTGCAGAACAGGAATTACTTGGCAAGGTGAGAGGAGATGATCTAAGCGCTGACTAAGATGAAGCAGGGGATCTGTACTTGGAAACATTCCCTAATTCTGCCAAAAACAGTCTGAAGGCTGACAGATTGGAAACGAAGGTTTATGGGAAGCTCACACAGCTGGAGCCTTACAGATTCAGGCTGCAGACATTTTCATGTTTAGAATTTTACCTTTTGTTTAGGGCTGGAGGACAGATCAATTAGCTGAATATTTGAAGGTTTAGCTTTTGTAAAATCTGGATTTTTTTTTTCTGGATTTTGCACTCCTTGGGTTTCCATAGTTCAGACCATAGTTTCCATCAGCCTGTCCAGGGCGGCTATCTTGTTTAACATGCGTGTTTTTCAGCCTCTATGAATTCAAGTCGATACGACGATGGAATATTAGCAACGATGCTATGATTTCCTTTTAAATTATGAGAATAAAGTTATAATATAACAAGAATAAAGTAGTATCTTTGTATTTCAGAAGTTGCGTGAGGAGCAGAAGGTCGTGAGGGAGAACCACAGCGCCAACATGGAGCAGATGAAGATGTGGCGGGACCTGGAGCAGCTGATGGAGTGCAAGAGGCAGTGCTTCATAAAGGCTCAGAACCAGGTTTCTATTGGTCAGGTCATTCAGGAAGGAGGCGAGGACAGGCTGGTTCTCTGAAGACGTGATGCTCCCAGGCTGTCCATTTACTCCGCTAGATTAAACTTTGCGTTCTGCATCCTCCTGCAACACAGCCAAAACATTGTGAAGATTTGATTGTTTCCAGAAACGGTCGTGTTATTTCTCCCTCTCTGAAGCGTCTTGCACCAGAGACGTTGAGCTTCACGTGACAGAGACCTCTGAGCTCTGGCAATGACCACATCTTAAAGGACACATGTCTCTGGTCAAGGGGTTTCTCTTTTGTCATTCCCTTTTTACACGCGTTTAAGGATACTCTTCCAGTCAAACATGTCCAAACATATCGGCGTACAAAGTGGTGCACTTGGGGTGTGACAGCGGTCAGCTATTTTTGGCAGCACCAAGCATGACCATGTGCAGGGATTGTGGGGTCCAGTTTTGGATTTCACTGGGACCACCTGGACCACTAAGGGATAAGAGATTCCTGTGCTTGTCAAATTCTTTGTCCATTTCTAATTGTCGATAACGTTGACCGACATTCAAATGATCGACCCTTAGTTCCTAACTGTGTTTTATATGTGTTTGATTGCATTAAAGTTTGCAGTTGTGAAAAAGTCTGCCCACTTTCCACAGTTTTTACTCGCGTGGGGAAATTGAGTATCTGATGTTTTGTTGTCCAAATTCTATTATGACGAATGTTGGAGAAATCCTATAACGTTTGGAGTGTTTGAGTGCCTCACCGTGTTCACAGCACTCCAACTATCTGCATGGATGCTTCAGGGTTGCACTCTGCCTGCCACAGAAACTTAATCTGCTGCTGACAGCGTTAGAGGCTCTCCGGTCCAACAGACGAGGTGTGCATTCGTCTCCGACCGGGCATTGCCACGCTGTTGTTGCTCCGCCACGTCGAGAAACGTCTTGCCACCTTATTAAGACATGTTAAGAGCTGATGTACGCCAGACCTGTAAAACATCCAGCAGCTGAATGAAGAACCGAGGCGAAGCTGAGATATTGACTTAATACTCTGTTACCTGTTCAACAAATTGACACGCTTGAATAGTTTTTGTTTTGATACCTTTTGATTAATGGATCCTGCAAAATAATGCTCGGTTAAGATCATGTTACGTAATCCTGAGCTAATGATCTCTCTGTGGTCTGAGCTGCTGTTCGTCTGTTCAGTGGCGGTCTGTGACATGACTGCAACATTCAGTCCAATGTTCATGTTCTGCACAGCGACCATGAGCTCATTCCGGTTTTAAACGGGGAGTGTTGTGTATTTTCCAAGCACCCAGAGCCATTCAACACAATCAAGTAATTATGTTGACTTCAGTTGTTATGAAAATGCTTTATATATAAAATATGACTTAAGAAATTTGACCTCATGATGAGACAGAAGTTGGGCCTCTGTGTCTTTAAAACCTCCTGCTCTTTCATCGTGACGACTTGTGAAACTTCAGAAAGTCATCACAACATAGCTCCTCTGTTAATCCTTTAATAACGTTTTTACCTGTGTTTCACTCAGGTAAAAAGTGAAACACATGCTATAATAAGCTCAGAAGATGCACAGTTCCATCAAGTGTTTGCTAATTGCTGCTGGCTAGTTTGAAGGAACTGAGTTGGAAAGTTATGTTTCTCTCTGAGGCAGAAGCTTGGAAACTGCAGCTCTGTGGAGGAGCTGCGCTGTGAAGGCGGGGCTAGGTCCCCACAGGTATTTTGAACAGCTGAATGGTTGCCATGGAGATTCAAGGATTTCTCAATCAGGCATGAAAGAATCAAGGCAACACTTCAGGTATGTTTTGATTAGGGAAGTAAACAATAATATGATGTAAAGCTTAAAAAAAAAAAAAAAGTTTATTTTAAATATCTTGTTTATTAACAAAAAGTAAATTCTCCCCCTTTTCACTCACACTTTACCTTGTGAGGCAAAGTGTGGAAGTAAAAGACATGTACTCTAAATTTGTGTTTCTCTAAAATGATTTAAAGCAATCAGATTTTTACATAAAACCTACAAAACCGATACAACTATTTACTAAATATTACTTATTTAATCATTTAACATTTTACGAGAACATTAGTGAACAAACATCATTATAAAAACTGAGGAAAACAAAATGATGACAGGTAATTTAACAATATACAAAATGCTACACATCTCACTTGGCACTTTTCAATCTATGAGTATGGCTTGGACTAAGAATTTATACCTTAAATATATAGCTTAATATGTAGAGAAATGAATCGAATAGAAAGCTGGCATGTAAATTTGCTAGTTTAGTGGTGCAATTTAGAAACCACAATGTATCATTTATTTTAGATTTTAAAGTTAAAAGAAAATGTAAACTTTTAAAATAAGACACTGGAAATAAGTTGTTTACAGCCAAAAGACAAAAAAACAACAACCCCAAAGCAGCACAAGATAAAAAAACAAAAAAACAAAACGATGCTTGTACCATCAACACTTGATGATTGGCCAAAAATAATGGGAGTGCATGTTTAGACCACTGGCCTAGTCAAAGTAGAGAGCTAAATCAAACCGAGAATTCAGGGTAAGATGATCAAATTGACGTGTACAGAAAAATGTCAGCAATGTATCATTTTTGCTGTCGATTCACAGTTTTGTGATGCCGTATTGGCCTGTTAGATGAAATCAAAAGTGACACAAAAAAACAAACACTTGCAGAAGATTTGTTTGGCTTAAGTATTTGCATACAGTTGTTCAGCTGGGTTTTGTTTATCATGATTTGGTTATTTGCTTTTTATTGCTTCCATGCAAAGCTGCGCGGTTAAAAAACCCCCTCGAGCCTTCGCGTGTGATCAGATTAACACAATATTCCAGCCTCGCGCTTCCCAGCGACTTCCTGGGTTCTTTCATCTGCCCCCGGTTTGAACGCAGCTGGCAGCGCTCCTCCAATGATAGGAGTCCACATGCAGCACAGGGAAGAGAGGCAGCGCCGAGGCGCTTCGCTTTCATAAAAGCAGACTGAGCGGACCGAGTGGGAGCACAGAGAGCTGCGCCACGGTGAGGCAGGAAACGGCACCGGGAGGAACTGGACCGAATGCGGTCCCGAACACAGAGCACTGCCGCAGACAAGTCCCCGCCGACGGAGGAGACCCGCGGAGCCTCGCGCTAACCTTCACCCGAACAAGAAGAAGTTCGGCTCGGCTTTGGTAGAAAAGAAAAAAAGAAAGGGAAAACGAAAGAAAGAAAGCGTCATTCGCGTGCAGATAACCTCAACAGGGGAACACGTTGCACTGCCGACGGCGGCGAACCGAGAGTGAATGTTCGGCTCTCAGTTGGCACAAGCACTGACAGCTTCCAAGAGCCGCTGGGTCTCCTCAGACTAATTCAGGTGAAGGTCAGTGGGAAGGAGCCGTCCGCCATGGAGAACGCTCACACGAAGACTGTAGAAGAAGTTTACAGTTATTTCTGCGTCAATGAGAGCACAGGACTTTCTCTGGACGAGGTGAAGCGGCAGAAGGAGAAATGGGGCCTAAACGGTAGGAACAGCTTCAGTTCCCGTAGCCTGCCTTCCCGCTGCGGCTGGTCGGTGCCGTGAATGAGATTCGTGTCATGCATGCGACTGTAACGTGAAGGCGGCGAGCTCCGTGTCCCGTTCAGGGGTAAAAGTCAGCGACATCATCGGTGACACCCGGTGCTTTGTAAAGGGATTTTGGCTGACGTCACCAGTGCTGACCTCCAGGGTTTCCCATCATTTCCATAGTAACAAATTAGTCATTACTGAGAGTGGGGGTTATGTAAGGTATCATCATTTTTGTGTGTGTGCGGTGTGAAAACAGGTTTAACCAGGGCCAAATTATGGCGTTGGTGGCATAGTTAAAGTCAGTTTAATTTATTTACACAGCGCCAATTCAGAACAAATGTCAACTTGGGGCATTTTACAAAAAACATAACTTAAGTGGAATCGCACATACGTCATATGAGAGTACAGTTAATTATTCAAAGTAGTTTAAGAAAGTTTCTATCTCAGGACAACACATCATCTCTTGGGCCCAGAGATCTGGCATGCAAATGGGCCCCGGGTCACTGAAGTAACCCTCACGTGTCAGAGTTAATCTCTGTTGTTCCAGACTTTAACAGCTGCTTTATAATAATGTCACCTGGGGGTCACATAGAGCATTCTCCCCTTCTCCTAAATCCCTCCTGACCTTTACGCAAATGGAAAATCTGAATGCCTTTTACATTAACGTTTAACACTTAAGTGATTTAAAATCAGATGTTACTAGAAAGTTAGAAATAACTGCAGTAAAACTGGCTGTAAAGGTAACTTTTGACCCACAAAAATGAATGAAACAACTTCTCTCTCCTTTTTCTTTTTCCCCTGCTTGGATCAACCCGCACACCTCTGCACACAGAGTTACCCGCAGAAGAAGGTACTCCTTCTTGTCTCTGACGTTTGTTCCTGATAAGTTCCTACGATGTTGTTTCTTTTAACTGTGCTCTCCTGTCTGCAGGGAAATCTTTATGGGAGCTCGTCCTGGAACAGTTTGAAGACCTGCTCGTTCGAATCCTCCTCTTAGCTGCATGCATATCTTTTGTAAGTCTACACATTGGTTTCATCACACATTTTAAATCAGACGTAATACTTCCTTCATATTGTCTCCTCTGAATTTAAAAAAAATGATTCACTAAGTTCATTCTTAAACCAAATGTTGACATTAAGCTCCAGCTGCTGGTGGGGGTTTGAATAAATCCAGGGTGATGAATGCAAGTGTGGCGCATGGCGCTGAAGTGTAAATGTCTTTGGTTTGCATAGCTGTGCTGCGGGGTTACACTTACTTAGGAAGGAGCTAAATAGCTGAGATGGCTCGCAGCTCATCTGAGGAATGGCGACAACAGCGGTAGCAGCACTGAGTCACTGTCACCTCGCTCCTCTGAGCCGTAAGACTGATGAGACGCCTAGCAGAACTGCTTTGGAATGACTCAAGCTGATCTCGTCTGGGCTGCTGCTGACTTTCAGGGTTTAATAGCGAGTGGACAGTAGTTATGTAATGACATCTTCACAAAAAGTAAAAACCGGTTCAATCCTCTTTTTTTTTCTTTCCTTTTTGTACTTTCTAAGGCACATAGATTGCATAAAGAAATGTTTTCCCCAGCAAAAATCAACTGTTTAAGGGGCAGAATTATGTATGTCCCAGGCACATTTTGCCACTTTCTAGCATAAGCAACTAACTATGTTAACTTCAGTTGTTACAAAAATGCTATATAGAAATATGACTTGAAAGACATTTTACTTAAAAATTTACAAAGTAAATTGAAATTGGGCCTCTGTCTCTTTAAAAACTCTTGCTCATTCTGAAACTCCGTCTTCAGGAAGTCATCACGAGCATGGCTCCTGTATTAACCCTTTCACAACGTTTTTACCAGCCTTTCGCTGAGAAGTAGCTCCTATAATGAACTCAGCTGATGTGTAGTCCCTCCAGGTGGTTGCTAATTACTGCTGGCTAGTCTGAAGGAGTTGAGTGGGGGAGTCAGAGGGGAGCGCTGATCTGAAACACCAGCTCAGACAGCTGGATGGTTGCCATGGGAGATTTAAAAGAGTTCTCAAACTTGCATAAAAGAATCAGAGCAACAGTCCAAGTATATTTTTTATGAGGGAATAACATAACAAAGCTCAAAAATGTCAATTTTTACATAATACTGCCCCTTTAATACTGCAGCGATTATTTGTCCAGATGAACAATTAGCAGAGCTGCGTAGTGATAGGCGGACCTCCCTCTGCGTCTGCCTATGGGCTGATATGCAGCTCGCCGTGTCTGTCAGGTGATACAGAGGTGTCGGTAGCTGCTGTCTGACAGGGGAGCAGAGCAGCACTCCAGACCAAATTTGGGCTCTCACTACTCAGGGAGTAGTTGCTAGTTGCTAGTTGCTCGAATCGTTTTCAGTCGTTTTACGATGACTTTGTTTTGCTGTGAAAATGAAGGATAGCTGGAAGCGGTTAGATATTTTATGAATATTTTGCATGTTTGCGGATTAATTGGATAGTTACTTTGTGGATTTATTGATCAGGAGATGGTTGCTGATTGTTTTGGAAGGCTGACTACAACAGTCTCCTCAACTGTTTCTGTTTTATATTTATATAGTAGTTATAGTCATATATCCACTCAGCTACAACAAACATATTTGTTTCAGGCATTTACAAATAAAAAATGCACAGTTTCACTGTTTGAATCAGTCACACTTTATTTGTGCAGCCTTTTTCAGAAATGTAACACAAACTGCTGAACAGAGATTAAGAACAATTGGAAAGAAAAAAATTCTCAGTTTGATCAAAATAAGTGAAAAAAAAAACGTGACTTTATACTTGGTAAAATGATAGACTACAGAGAGCTGAGGAAATGCAGAAAAAACATCAGAACCAGATTAAACCGTATCAGAAATCCAGCTTTCCAGGATAATACATAAACTGTAAACACAGAAATGTATGAAATGTAAATTAATAGCAAAAAATATATGTAAATGAAATACATAAGAATATGAAATTTAATAGAATTATTAAATAAATAAAACAGCAAATGCAATATGGCAACAACTCAGGAAACGTCAAGTCAAAGCCAGATTAATAAAAAAGTTTATGGTTTGCTTTAAAATATTGGCTAAACCTTGGGTTAAATAGTAACATAACACTGTTCCTGCTTGTCTGGATGATGAATTATAACCATAAATTCACCTAATGCATGATCTTAAGTTTCACCACATAATTAAATGACAAAGGGCTGACTGTATGCTACATTTGGTATGATACTGTATTTCAATATTCTGATTATCTAGGTATTGACTATACAAAGGTGGATAAGTTCCTTTTAATGCCCAGACGGGATAGTTACACCCTCATGTAGAGTGTTGGGGAGATTACATAATGGTACAGACAGGAGTAAGAGCCTTCACTCAGCCAGCTGACAAGCAGTGCACAGCACCACCTGGGGGAGAGGCCTTGAGCAGCCAAACCAGTTGGGGGGGGAAGCATGACTCATTCCAGCAGTTCTTCTGTTATCTCTGTCAACACTATTGTAGCAAACTGTGCCAGTTTCAAACGCAAAACGTTTCACTGCCTTCTTCCAAAACGGACTCATGTCTAGTTTCACTGCCGGCAGTTCTCTGTTGGGCATGGTGAAGACACAGACATCTTTTGTAAACTTTTAGGCTCTAAATGTTCATTTCCTGAGCAAGTAAGATACATACACTTTGTAAAATTGATTGTTTCATTACATTATGGAAAATGAGCTAATAGCTTGTGACGCAGAGGATACTTTTAGAACCATTTATTTTACAGGGACAGCTAATCAAGTCATTTCAATCTAATGACACACAACACTCTGCTGCAGGTTTTAATGGGCTTTATGAGTTTGCAGGTCAACATACTTGGGCTTTTTTTTTTTCAGGCAGATTCATGCCTGTACCGTAATAAAGCCTGTGGTATTAGGGTCAGAATTTGTGTATTTCTTAAATGAACTTTTGGAAAGTCTCCAAAACCTTTTCAGCTAATTTCAGATAATTGTGTTTTTTAAGGTCCTGGCTTGGTTCGAGGAGGGAGAAGAAACAATCACAGCGTTTGTGGAGCCTTTTGTGATTTTACTTATTCTCATCGCCAACGCCATCGTGGGAGTGTGGCAGGTGAGACGGCGTGTCAGACACTGGGAAGCTCTCGTACTTCAAATAGCTCAGTTCCCATTGACCACATGATGGCATTATTTCGAAAATAAGTTTGCTTAATGGAAACAAGCCAGTTTGAAAAAAAGCATGTTTGTCGATAAAACATTTTAAGAGTCGGATGTGGTGGTGTTTTTGAAACTGGCTAACTTCACAAAACTGCAAAAAAAATAAACACTTTTTTTCACATCACACGAGTCAAATAAGTGGATGAAGCTTCCACTGCCGCAAAACACAAAGAAAAAGACGACAGGAAGTAGTTGGAGGATGATATCAGCGGCATGATTTTTAATTACTTATATGCGTTTGTCATGTAATGGAAATACACAATTGCAAAATTATGCATTTTCGACATTAGCAGGATATTGATAAAGTGTAATGGAAATGCAGCTTATGTCTTGTCTGTGTGGTTTCAGAATCGACAACACTTGAGAGAGTTTCCTGTCTAACTTCAAACATATTGAAAAGTCAGGTGTATCTGTGTGAAATGGAGTTATCATAATCAGCCAAATTCTAATCTGCTGAACGTAATTAAAGGTTTATATGATCAAGGGTGCAAATATAATTATGTTGCAGAACATTTCAACGCAGGAAATGATAGTCTGCATCCTTTAGTTAGATTTTACCAGCACTGTAGATGAACACTGTGTACTGGAAGTTATTTTCGTCTCAAAGAAAGGCTTCACATTGAAGAATAATAATAAAAAAAAAACTGTGTGGGCTGGCCATTCTGAGTGATGTTTGCCTGGCTATATAATGATGAACATTCTGGTGAAGGGAAACTGGGAAAAGACTAAAGGAAAAGGTTTATAGAAACTTGAAAGTAACCAAGTAAAAGGCATACTGAACACAAACATGCTGTAGCTCGTAAATGTATTCATATTCCACAAACGTCTCCAGATTTTTTCCACGTTACAATCGGATTTTATGTGGGAGACCGACACAGAGTAGTGAATATTTTTTAAGCGAGATTAATAATATGGATGGTTATTCAAATTTTATAAAAAAAAAAACAAAGAGAAAAATAAAACGGAGTAAAAACCTATTCTCAGTTTAGCACATTTACATTTACTCTAGAGTGAACAAGGTTTGCTAAAGTTTCTGATAGACAAATCTGCTTTGATCTAAACCATTGCAGCTCTGGCTCTATGTTTAGTTGAACCTCTTACTCAGCATCTGAATTTTTGCAAGTTTTCTTCAAGAAATGTCCCTGTATTTAGCTCCATCCATCAACTCTGACCAGATTTTGTGGTCTGTTTGTTCACCAATATTCTCTAACAAACCTCTGGGGCCTTCACAAAACATCTGGATTAATACTAAAATTGAGTTACATACAGGGTGGACTCAGTTTACTCATCTAGCAAAAGCTAGATAAGATTATACTGACCCAGTTTTCAGATGTCTAAGTGGTAAAAATGTTTAAAAACCTCACAATTATGAACTAATTATGTTGGTTTATGACACTAAATCCCAGTGAAATACACTGACGTTTGTGAAGAAGTCCTACAGTCAGACCAAACTCTGGTCTTCTTCACTAGGAACGCAATGCCGAGGACGCCATCGAGGCTCTGAAAGAGTACGAGCCAGAGATGGGGAAGGTCTACCGGCAGGACAGGAAGACCGTACAGAGGATCAAGGCCAGAGACATTGTACCGGGCGACATTGTGGAAGTGGCTGGTAGGTTTCCTTGCATTCCACTTCCTACTTTTAACTCATTTGACTTCCTGTCTTGAAAAAGCTCATATATTGATATATTATGGAAAAGTTTTAAAGGATTCCCTCATCAAAGACACACCTGCAGTGTTGCCTTGATTCTTTTATGCATGTTTGAGAAATCCTTGAATCTCTCTTGGTAACACAGTTACTTGATTGTGCTACAAAATGACACTATGTGGCTGGAAAACACATAATACTGCCACTTTAAAACTACTTGAGACCAAAACCACTTTTATTATAAACTTTTTTGGGATATTTAGACAGAAACCTTTTGGTTTCTTGGGAGAGTTTCTGAATGTATATGTCTCTGCTGCAGATAAATCCTATAATTGTTCAAAGGTCACGATTTACATTTAGCAACAAGCTCATGTCTGTCCAACGCTAAGAGCCACTGCAGAGGTGACTCACCCTCCAAAAGTGATGTGCCGGTACTTTGAGATGTTCCTATTAACCCATGGTCTCTAAGGAATGGGTAAAATAACAAAAAAATAACACTCACTTGTCCTTTTTGTTTGTACTTCTCCACACACACACACACGCACGCACACACACACACACACACACACACACACACACACACACACACACACACACACACACACCTCTTTTAAATTCATCTCCTGCATCCTCCCGATGGATCCGCTATGACATTTTTCCCAATGTGCTGTCAATGAATTGAGCGCCGGAGTAATTCTTCCTGGCAAGGTCCAGTCAGCGTATTTCAGCAGCTAGAAAATCCTCAGGATGTACAGCTCTGGTTTTGAAAGTGCCCACTCACTTATGTAATTCTGCAGAGGGCTGAGAGGAAACCAGCCTACCAAGGAATGTCCTCAGAAACAGCGGCTCCATCTTGTACTCAGTATCACCCTAAGTCAATGAAGCGATGGTCAGAGTTTGTGTGGATAACGGAAGGTTTTATTTTTAGCCTTCATTGGCTGTTTAGATTATGGAATGCTGTATTTATAGAGGCACTGACAGTCATGAAAAGGACAGGTGCCTGGTCCCACCCGGAGCCTCTCCTGATCATGGAACATAGCTACAGAAGACTTCATGCTAACCTTGACGCTGACAAATGGACTTAGTCCTGGTCTTAATGTTTGGGATTTTCTCTGTTAAATAGAAACTGACCGCTTAATGTTTGGTTCAAACTTAAAGAGAGACATAGAGTGTAGGCAATGGTGGCAATGACGGTAGGTGACTAAATCTGAGAAGGGTGTTGGGCCATCCACCACCAATCCACTACTGCATCCATCTGGACCATCCATAGTTGCACAGCAGTCATCAATGAACAAATCTGTTTGAAAATTAATCTTCATGTACAGCTGGACCCACTGTGACCGTTTCTGCTTGTGAATTCTGGTTAGAGGCCCAATAGTAGCTTCATGCACTGCAAGCCTCTAGAGGATCCTCCACCTTGAGGTTCCAGAGGCATCAGCAGCTTCAATTAACTGTTTGCTGCTTTGTAGGGCCATTTTAACAGCTGCTCTCTTAATCTGAAGAATTTGCCTAACAGAAACCTTCCTCATTGTGCCTTTATCTGTACAAACCCATCTTTGTTCTGAATCAGCCACAAATCTCTTCACAGTATGATGATAACACTTCAGTTTTGGTTAAATATCTAATGTTTTCATATCTTGTCATACGACGCTACACTATCTGATGATTTTCATCAACAGAGAGATCCTTTCTCTTTCCCATATTGCTTGAAACCTGTGGTCTGCTTAATAATGTGGAACATCCTTCTTAAGTAGATTTCCTTTAATTGAGCTCACCAGACAAACTAATCAACCAGCTCTCTGAAATGAATTACAGTGATTCAAAGAGCCCTGACACACAATACCATCTATAAATTTAATAACACAACAAAAAATGTAATCTTTCTGACACTTAAATCCAATTTGCATAATAAATAACTCTGTGTACAAGTACAGGTTATTTTAGCATTTCCATCTATGGGTTTACCAACGACGGTAAGAGTTCGCCCAGTAATCGGTGGATAAATGATTCGACCCTCGTCGTTTCTGTCCCTGGAGAAGGCAATTCACCCACCATGCCTACTTGTGTTTGTCAGAAAGGCTCCTGGGGCAAAATGGCAGTCTTGTCTTCTGTCTGCCTGCCCCAGGGCAGCTGTAGCCATAATCCCGTAGTTTTCCATCATCAGCGTGTGAATGTTCCCTTTGAGATTTCAGCTTGAGATATGAAGGGGATTATAAATAAAATCGATTGTCATTATAAAAATCAATGCAGAAATTTCTCTTGAGTTTCCTCCCTCTCTTAATGTTCAAACCCACTATTGTGAACATTTGTTTTTTGGCAAATGTGTTTCCATCTCCCTGTTTGCACATTAATTTTTTTTGGGGGGCGGGGGGAATCCAAAAACGACCTAAAACAAATGTACATTTTTTTTCTAATTTTGCCGTTCCTGTCAATCTTTTCTAATGTGATACTTGAAAACATTGATGGAAAGAGAGCTAGTAGCTGTTGACCATAAAATTACACAAATTAGAATTATGAAAATGAATATATTTGCATAACAAGCCAATTTCAGAAAAAAATCAAACTTTTTTGTTGTGGTAAAATTAGGTGGTTTTTCAGCAGTATGGAAATGGATGTATTTCGCAAAACTTTAGTGGAAACACAATTTTTTGCATTTCTTATTAAATGGAAACACTGCAGGTGGAAAATTGTGGTTGTTTTTTTTTTTTAAACATTAGCTTAATATTTACAATGTTTTGCAGACATTTGCAGATAGTAGTTGAGATGTACACTGCCCTCCTGCAGAAAGGTCTTGATGAAAGCAGCGGGATGCCGCTCTTTTAGCAGCACGAGACTTTCTTAAAAAGAGCTTCCCAGCAGGGAGTGAAGAGGGGACGTTTTATCCCGTGGTCGGGACAAACTCGTCAGCTGTACATGCATTCTAAATCCTCCTCATATCTATTACAATGGCTCCCGTCCTACTATTCCCCCCTGCACTCCCCAACCCGAGCTTCAAAGTGACCCATGCCATGAGAAAGCGGAGTGTGATGATGATGATGATGATGATGATGCAGAAGCTGGCCGGGTGGCTGAGATGGAGGATGCAGAGATGCCTGAACACAGCCTCACTGTTACAGTTTTAATTCAGACCTTCATCAACGTCAGCCTATTTCATTCTCTGCATTTATTTTTTTTATATATATCAGTCGGAGTGATTATTTAAAGATTTGCCATAAATAATAGTTTATGGTTTTATGACATGGCTAATAAAGTTAGTTTACAAGCTCTGTTTGGATTTAAGTCCTTGTCATAACAGTGCACTCTGTCAGCTGCCAGTTTGCTGTTTGGTTTTGAGAGCTTGCTAGTTTGGATGTTCTTGTTGTGGAGTCTGCTTGTCCGTATGTGTGTGAGAGAGGAGCGCTCCTATTCTACTGGACAGAGAGTTGGAGAGAGAGCGATGACCTTATAGGGAAGCACTTCTGCAGATAACCGTCCCAGCCCGCTGGGCTCTGTTCTCTGCAGCTACTGTACCCATCAGCACCCGCCGCTGAGATTCCAGACACCATGGAGAGTATGTGGCATTTACTGGGGTCTGGCAAGTGTACGTTGTCACTGAGGGACGGTCTTTTGGCCAAAGGTTCTCACTTGTCAGCAGGATAGAAGCGCTCTCATTTAGCCCGACCAGGAGACGGACAGAAACACAACCTCAGGGGGTTAGAGGTGCAGACAGAGGCGAGGCGGAGCTTCTCATCTGGCTCTGACCGATCTGCAGAACTGCAGGTTGGTTCAGTAGGACTGCATATAGTCTGAATAGAAATTTTCATCCTGTGTTAAACATGTCCTCTAAATGCAAAGTGTTACAGGACTGTTATGTCGTTAACAGCAGTAATATTCTGGCGTTTAGATGTATACAGATTCTTTACCACAACTGGTCGCACGAGCCTCGTTAGCTCTTCTTACTGTGGTGACTGCTGGGAATCCGTGCTATGGACTCCAGTGACAGGCGAGACGCTGAGATGTCAGTCTGAAGAGAGGAGGCACACACTTGGAACATGAAAGGAATGCACTCCTCCAGCCTGCTGTTGGTGCGTCTGTAGTTTAACCGATCGAAATGTCTTCACAGTGACATTTTAATGCAGCTGCAGCTGATTCAACTTCCACACACCACTTTAAATTATTAGTTGGGATTTTATGCAAATTTGAGTATTTTTGCAAACAAAAATACTCAAATTTGCAAATCTAAAGTGTGGATTGTTTGCTATTCAGCCCCTTTCATGGAGATAATAACATCCAGATTACTTCAGAAATCACCTAAGTATGAAATACTCTACCCATGTGTAATGTATTGCATCATAATTGTGTAGGACATAACCGATTAATCGGATCAATCATGATGAATCGATTATTGACGTAATCATCAAATAATTTAATAATAAATTAAGTGTTAATTGGAGTGTACTGACTAAAAAAAAAGAATTTGATGAAACAATACTCACAGCAAAATGTGCAAAAAATATCTACATTTTGCATTGAAGATAAAAAAAAAGCTGTAGATATGTTCTACAAAAACTCATCAATGACATAGTTACACCCTTACCTGGTTCAATTTCTATAAAAGAAAAAAAAGTCATAAATCACATTTTGCTTTTTTATCAGTTAATGTAAAAATTAGTGAATGGATCAGCCCTGTAGTGTATTGATGCCCAGTCAAGCAGAAAGCACAGAGCTTTTCACATGTTGATGTTCGAAGCATTTCTTTAGCTGTAGATGCATCTTTTGCTACAAATGATTAAATGTTCACTAAAGGAATGCTATGTTGTTACATTTCGGGCAATAAGATGTTTTTTTATACTTAAAGAAAATAATTGTATTGTTTATTTCAGACAATCAGCACCCAGGAGGGCGCCATAAAATTATTCGCGTAAAACATTAGTACAGTAAATTACAACATATTTAAATAAAAATGTGCGAAGAATTTTAGCTACAGGCTAATAATAAAGTAACTAATTTGCTCTCGAAAAAGATGAGTCTCCTCTTGTGTCTCTTGTGGTTGCCCCAGGTAACGGAAACAGCATTATGTTGCATCATGTGGCGGCTATCTGCTGCTGTTTTATGACAGAAAACTCAGAAATCCTGAGAAAACAATGGAGAGACGTTGCTTTTACAAGAGAACTAACCCCTTGTTAAAGCTGATGCGTTTACATTAGAAATAGGGAGCCAAGAAACCAGCGACCTGTTAAATATTGATTTATCTTTCCCATCAGCAAACTGTTAACTACACATCACGGTTCTGGTAGCGCTGTTGCCAGGGGAAACGAACATTGGTGTCCGGAGTCGAGGCTGAACAGTCACAGTGAAACGAACTTGCAAAACAACACGTTTGCAGACACGTTTAGGTTTCTTCGCTGTATTGACTTGTCATTTGCATTTCTCAAACACTGTTGTTTTCTGAAATTGAATCGCGCCTTTTGCACACACATAAATGGAGCTGATGACTTAGTCAGTGGGAGATGTGTTGGGAAGCCTGTTGATGTGAAACGGCCCACTCAACGTGACAGCCTTTGTTCAGCCGCCATCAGCACATGGAGCCTCCAGGCTGTCTCTGAGGAAGCCTGGACTGCTGTCGCCTCGAACATACAGCAGGTGCAGCTGCCACTCAAAGCTGGACGTGTTCAGTCCCAGCCTCACCTGATATTTAAAGGTCTGTTTAAAAAGCACCTTGGGGAGTCTCAACGGGCTTAATGCATCACCAAGTGTGAACTCAGTTTAGCGTGTCTGCGATTGCTGGAGTCAGAGAAGCGTTGGCAAGCGGATGTAAACCAGCACAAGATGCTTGGACAGCAACCAAAGAGGATGTTGACATAGAAGGACAGAGGACATACACATGCGTCATGAATGCAGGTCTGCAGTGGGACGTTCTGGACACTTCTGGCTTTTAATAGAGTTGCAGATTTTTAACAAGGTGCATGCAATCAAAAACTACAACAAAAAAAAAGAAGAAGGATGTGTCACTTCCTACTTCTTTGGTCATCTGTGTGAGATGTATTTGTACATTTTGTTCATAAAACATTAAAAATAAAACAATAGCCACAGATAAAGCCTGATTCACTGTATGACTCTTTTCCTTTCCACTCATTGTGTTCACTCTCTCCATCAAAACAGCACATCATTCCTTTTGTGTCCCTCAAGTTAACTTTGTTACGATGTAAAAAATATACCTGGAGGGTTGCCTTGATTCTTTCATGTGTGTTTGAGAAATCTTTTAATCTGTCATGGCAACCATTCAGCTGGTGTCACAGGAGATGCCTCCTCTCTGCTCCTTCAGACTAGTCAACAGTAATTAGCAAACACCTTGTGGAACTGTGCATCTGCTGAGCTCATTAGTGGTAAAAACGTTAAAGGGTAAATAGAATAAACATGGTGATGACTTCCTGATGGCGACTTTTCAGAAAGAGCAGGAGGTTCTTAAAAAGACAAAGGCACAATTTTAAAGCATTAAATTACAAAGTAAAATTTGTTTTAAGTTGTATTTGATATATATTGCATTTTTACAACGACTAAAGGTAAAGTAGTTACTTAATTGTGCTATAAAATGACACCATGTGACTGGAAAACATGTAATACCGCCACTTTAAATAGAACCTGGTTGTTGAAGATGGCAACCACTGCAAATAAATGTAAGGCTAGAAGACGAGTGACTTGCAATTTGATTTTAAATATTACCTTTTCTGCCTCTTGGCAATGAATAGTGTAAGTTGATTGGCTTGAAGGCACAGTCTGGTCACAATCGTTAAAGTGGCACTAAAGAAAGGAATGCTGATCTGACTAAACAACTGTTCCAGACTGCGCTTTGTAACAGTGTTGATACTCAGTGTTGCTTTTACACCAGCTTGTAGTTCTAGTGCTGTTTTCTATCTGCTCAGTCTGTTGTAGCATTTGAGGACTAATATAGAGCAAACACTACATAATGCCATTTAAAAACATTGCCTGCTGCAAATATTCATTTTATGTGGAGAAAACCTGATTTGAAAACGTGTTCTGCCTGAAAGTGGGTTGTATTTTTAGTATTTTTTAAAAATTATTTTAGTCTATAAGATGAAAAAAATTGCACACATTTTGTCCTTTTGATGTCAACATTTTAAAGTATTGAATTAGATTTTATGATTAGAACTTGAGTAATCTTTTTTTACCAAGTACTTTTTTACTCTTACTTGAGTAATTTCATGGAAAGATTTTATTTTTACTTGAGTAAAAGTAATATAGTAATACTTTACTTTGGCTCCTCTTTTAACTCTTAAACAATATTTTTCACCATCCTTCCACTTCAAAGTAGCTTGTATAATAAACTAATTTCTACCAGGTGTTTACTAATTGCTTCTGGCTAGTCTGAAGGAGCTGAGTGGTGAAACCCACCACAGCTCTCTGAGGTGAAATCTTGGAAACTGCAACTCTGAGAAGAAGCTGTGTCTAGAAATTGATGTTAGGTGCAACCAGGTGTTCCCAGGGGGTTTAAAAGAACATTTTACATACTACTGCCCCTTTAAAAAAAGTCAATTTGAGGGAAACACAAGGAATGATGTGCTGTCTTGATGAAAAATGAGCTAGAGGAGAGTTTCAACTCACTTTGTTTTGATAATTTTAGAAACTTAGCAAGCTCCTGTTGTTTCCTTGAGTCTTACTCTACTATTGTTGTAGGATGTATTGTGATACTCTGACACAGTTCCTAGGTCTATATGTGGATTTTGCCTGTGGAAATGTGCCATACCATGAACCATTTCCCCAGTTTCCATGCCTTTTATGTACCATTACGATGTTGAATTGGGTCACAGCAATCAAGATGGACCTTTTCCTTTGAGACTGGCCGTTTATGGCTCGCAAGTTCTTCATTTCCTCCTTTTTTCTCTCTATTTGGTTCTCCCTTTCTTCTCCTGACAGTGATTGCTGCACTGTTTTCCTGTTGGGTGGCACAGCAAACATTTTGTAATGAGGGGCACTTTATCATTCCAGGTTACAGCGAAGCTAAGTAACTGCCTTCACAGCACAGGCGTCTCATTTGTTCAGCCTTCATTTGGCCAAGGCAAAGACAACCCTTAGCAGAAACGTGATGAGGAGCTACTCAACTGGTGATAAAATATATCGCTGATATGCAAATGCTGCAGCCACAGGCTTCTATGAATCAGTTTAATGCCATTGTTCTGATTATGTTTCTGTCTCCTGTCTTATTTGTTTGTGCACTCTCGCTAACTGGGCCATGTTTGGTTGTAGTTGGAGACAAAGTGCCTGCCGACATCCGCATCTGTTCAATCAAGTCAACGACTCTGAGGGTAGACCAGTCCATCCTGACAGGTGAGGCTCACAGCATGGCAGACGCCAAACACTGTCCTGGAGGTTTTTTCTTCAGTTCTACCTGAGAGCACTGTTACTTTTATTACTTCTATTTTGTTTGACCTTTTGCATCACTATGAAGTGATTGAAGAGTAGTTCGCTGTCTGCTTGGTGACAGAACAGTTCCCTGACAACTAGACAGGGATCAGTATAAGATTCTCCTGGTCTGGCAACCTCTAGGAAAAATGCCACATTCTTGTGATATCAGCATAAAAATTTAAAACAAATATAGAAAATCTAGTGACAATCACATTTTTTTGTTGAGTTAATCACATTTTGATCAAAAACCATGTATCAACAAAGTAAGCAACATTTTTTCGTTCTGTGTTTTCCTCATAGGCGAATCTGTGTCTGTCATCAAGCACACTGACCCCGTCCCGGACCCTCGAGCCGTCAATCAAGACAAGAAGAACATGCTCTTCTCTGTAAGAGAAAATCTACACTACTTTCTTTTTTGGGGCGGGGGCTGGACGATGCAACTGAAATCATGTTAAAAGCGTTGATTTTAGTCAATATTGATAATTATTGGTTTGTTTTTAGTTTTAAATATCTGGAATTCAGTGGTGGCGTGGCCTTTTCTGTTTTAGCCACAGTTTTCTTTTGTTATGAGGCTCAATGTCAAACATGAATTTGCTGCTACCATTGTTAGTCAACAGGTTGTTGCTAGGTAACCAAAGAGCGAGCTAGTTAGTTTAGTTTGTCATGAGAGCTTGAGTGGCTGAAGCCTTTCCTCTGCATACATCCCCCAGAAAGCAGTGTGGTTCAGATGTATTATCTACTGATAATACGTCTACCGCATACGTTGCTATTGATTTATTGTCAAGTCTTACTTTCAAACATTCGTAAAAACGTTGTAGCACATATATAGATTGTTCTGTTGTTTCAAGGTGTGTGTAATGCTATTGTGTGACCCGCCGTTTCAGGGCACCAACATCGCCGCCGGGAAGGCCGTGGGCGTTGTCGTGGCCACGGGCGTCAACACAGAGATCGGGAAGATCCGCGACGAGATGGCGGCCACAGAGCAGGAGAAGACGCCACTGCAGCAGAAGCTGGACGAGTTCGGCCAGCAGCTGTCCAAGGTCATCTCCCTCATCTGCATCGCCGTGTGGATCATCAACATCGGCCACTTCAACGACCCCGTCCACGGTGGCTCTTGGATCCGCGGAGCGGTCTACTACTTCAAAATTGCCGTGGCGCTGGCTGTCGCCGCCATCCCTGAGGGCCTGCCGGCTGTGATCACCACCTGCCTCGCCCTGGGCACCCGCCGCATGGCCAAGAAGAATGCCATCGTCCGCAGCCTGCCCTCTGTGGAGACCCTGGGCTGCACCTCCGTCATCTGTTCGGACAAAACCGGCACTTTGACTACCAACCAGATGTCTGTCTGCAGGGTGAGGCTCACAGAAACACACACACACTCACACACTCCCTCTCTTGGTGCATTACTAAGCAGCTCTGTGATCGGTGTCTTTTCATCTTTTTACTTCCTGCCTGCAGCCTGAGGACGTTGTCAGAATTAAGACTGTTTTCCTTATGAGCAGGTATCCAAGGTTTTAACAAGCGGATAATGTGCTGCTGCTCCTCTTATCTACACGCAGCTGACAACTTGCAGAGCTGCTGTTGCATAACTGACCTTGCGTCACAAAGCAGCAAGTCGGCCAGCCTGTGGTTGCTGTTTATCTCTCTGTATTAATCAGCAACAAAATGCAGCTTCTTGACCATGCATTATGGAAAAGGACATTTTGGCTGTCAGTAATGTTGAAACATGTTATAATTATCCAAAATGAAGCACAATCAAAACCATAAAAAAATGGATTATGAAGTCTTTGTAAGTCTCTGCCATTCAAAACATATTAATCATCAGAACAGAAATTATTGAGCTCATTTTAATTTATCATGCAATTTGTAATTGCTTATTGTGACAAGATTAGCTGGGAAGTACATGATCAAATTAGAACCACGCTGGATCTGAAGCTTCAGATTATGATTTTTTCTCTTTTCCTAAGTACTATAAACACATAAAAGAGAACAAATGTAGAGAAACCGAAACTGACTAAACTAACAGGTTGACTTGGTCAAACAAGTAAAATAACAACTGCAAAAAACCTTTTTTCAAATGATTCAGAAAGTGCAATCATAAACTCTAAATATAAAGGTTTTTTTTCCAGTACAGGGACCAATAGAGCGTCTCTACTTATCGTTAACACGCTTCACCAAATCTAACCTAGTGACTTGGTTAAGATAGATTTTGCATTTTGTGTTTAGTTGATGCAATAAGAAGGAATAGCTGATCTGTTTGAGTTACAAACCACCAGGTCTGCCTGGCACTGTGACTTCTTCCATTTGGACACAGCTTTCCTCTTTACTTACGCCTCCTGGCAGTCTCTTTTGTTTACTTCTGCAAGGAAACACTTATTTCTGCCTCCAAGCCCGGAGCTACCAATAACACACTCAATAGCACTGTAGGCGACTCGCTGTTCGAACAGTGCTTCCCCCTGCTGTCCCAGTGAAGAAACAGTCTTCATGATTTCTGATCAGTCTTCATGATTTCTGATCAGTCTTCATGATTTCAACTTCTTTGATTCTCAGATGTTCGTACTCAACAAAGCAGAAGGGGAAAGTTGCTCTCTGTCAGAATTCACCATCACAGGTTCAACTTACGCACCTGAAGGAGAAGTGTGAGTATAACGAACAAACACAGGAGAAAAATCAACTTTTTACAGTGCAAAAAAAGCAGATTTTAGACTAATACAACTCTTCACAGTTACCAAGATGGCAAACCAGTGAAATGCTCCCAGTATGAGGCTCTGGTGGAACTGGCCACCATCTGTGCGCTGTGTAATGACTCCTCTCTGGACTTCAATGAGGTCGGAATAGCTTGCTTTTTGAGCCGATTAAAAAATAATGATTAACACATTTCATTTTCAGGATGACAAAGAGGGAAATGAGTAACGTGGATTGTGTTTGATCGGTCAGGTGAAAGGTGTGTACGAGAAGGTGGGCGAGGCCACAGAGACGGCGCTGACCTGTCTGGTGGAGAAGATGAACGTCTTCGACACAGAAGTCCACAACCTGTCCAAGATCGACAGAGCCAACGCTTGCAACTCGGTGAGTGGCAGCCGCCCACGGCTCCCACTCAGCAGGTTTTTCTCACTGACCGTGCCTTTCATCGCCTCAGGTGATCAAACAGCTGATGAAGAAGGAGTGCACCCTCGAGTTCTCCCGGGACAGAAAGTCCATGTCCGTCTACTGCACCCCCAACAAGTCCCGCTCCACCGTCGGCAAGATGTTCGTGAAGGTAGAAAGGAAGGAAAAAAGTGCTGAGAGTCGGTCTGCGGGGTTGGGTTCACTGGGAATAATTAACATCCCCGTTCTGCTTCCCAGGGGGCCCCGGAGGGCGTCATCGACAGATGCACTCACGTCCGAGTGGGCAACACTAAAGTCCCCCTCACTCAAGGCATCAAGGAAAAGATCATGTCCGTTATTCGCGAGTATGGGACAGGTCGGGACACGCTGAGGTGTCTGGCTCTGGCCACACGAGACAGCCCCCCTAAAACAGAGGACATGGTCCTGTCCGACACCACTAAATTCTCAGAGTATGAGGTGAATATAATTTCATTTTCAGTAGCTTTTTGAATGGGGCAACTGGAAATAATTGTGGAATATCCCAAGGTTTGGTGTTGGGACCTTTTGCTTTTTAGCTTATTCAATGATGATTTTCCAGAATGTTGCCCATCAACCTGCCAGATAAACGCAGAAGGTGTTGTCTGGGAGGTCAATTAGTTAATAATGAATGGGTCAGCTGTCTTCATACATATGTGTACTAAAATAATCATTAGTTGTTGCCCTACTGTGATTTTAAACAAAGATGTATGGATTTTAAAGTTGGTTTTTATATTTCTTTTCAGTAGTGTTATTTTGTAGATGTATTGTGCTTTAACATCAACCTGCCAATAGGACTAGAGATGGAAATGAGCCACCTAGCTATAAGCTACAGTCAGAGAAAATGGCTGCTGTAACATAAAAGAAAACATTTTAACTCCAGTCTCTGAGTTTAGATGAAGAGAAAACAATAAGAACTCAGATGGTTCAACTCAGAACGTTTGAACATCAGTGTTCATTGATGTGCATTGCTCCATTTTAAAAAGCAAACTTGAACAGTGGGGTGAAACTAAATTTGTGTCCCTTTCCGCCTCCCCAGTCTGACCTCACCTTCGTCGGCTGTGTGGGCATGTTGGACCCGCCCAGGCAGGAGGTGGCAGCCTCCATCAAGCTGTGCCGCCAGGCCGGCATCCGAGTCATCATGATCACAGGCGACAACAAGGGCACAGCCGTGGCCATTTGCCGGCGCATCGGCATCCTGATGGAAGACGACGACATCGAGCACATGGCCTTCACCGGACGGGAGTTTGACGAACTGTCCCCCTTTGCCCAGCGGGAGGCCGTGACCAAGGCTCGGTGCTTCGCCCGTGTCGAGCCCTCGCACAAGTCCAAGATAGTCGAGTTCCTGCAAGGATTCGATGAAATTACCGCCATGGTAAGCAGCCATAGGAAGAAAGTCACCAGCTTTGTTGATATACCCCTGATGTCGAAAAAACACAATTTTGCAATTGCGGTGTTTCGATTATATAAAAGACACAATTAAAATCATACATGCACAATTAAACAATTGTTTAATTGTTTGTCACAATAACAAAGTTTGCTGGACGATAAATTGTTCCAAACTTTATTGCAATAATATCGTCATTTTGAGAGTATTTTCAAGAAACATAATGATAATGACATCATAGTGCAATAACACATTCTCAAAGATTAATAAACTTTAAATTCTAATCAACATCTAACACTGGAAGAAATTTTAAATACCTAAAATAGATAAATAAAATAACAGAAACCATAAATAAAGACTTGTGAAGTCTCTGCAAAATTGTCTTTCAGCAAAAGGGCTAGTTGATACCAAAACACCAGACTGTTGGTAGGTAGAGAGAAAAGAGATAAATCATGCAAATGGAAATTATTTAGCTTATTTTAACTTATCGTGTGATGTGAAAAAAGTGTTTCCATTAAAGTTTTGTGAAATAAACCAATTTTGAAACGGCCGAAAAACACCTCATCTGAGCTTCAAAAGTTTTTATTGAAAAACCAGAGTTTTTTAAATTGCCACATTTCCATTAAGTAATTTATTTTTGAAATGTCAAATTGAGGAATTACATAGTCCATGTAAACGCAGCCTCTGCTGGCACTGCAGTTCCTCTCTGTGACGTGTTTTACCTCCAGACGGGGGATGGAGTGAACGACGCTCCCGCTCTGAAGAAGGCAGAGATCGGCATCGCCATGGGGTCCGGCACGGCCGTGGCCAAGTCGGCCTCAGAGATGGTCCTGGCAGACGACAACTTCTCTTCCATAGTGGCTGCTGTGGAAGAGGGCCGAGCCATCTACAATAACATGAAGCAGTTTATCAGATATCTTATCTCCTCCAACGTGGGTGAGGTTGTCTGGTGAGTTTCCTCTGCTTCCCTGCAGCTACTGATGTTCTCTCATTTTTCAGTGCTCTGTTTAGAAAGAGAAATAGCTTCTATTAAATAAGAACTATGTGTTGCTTTGGAAACAAAATTCATCCCTTTTGTAACGCCTCATATTTTGTTATGCTACAGCCATATACTTTAGTGGACGTTATGTCATAATCCAATACATTGTAGTGCAAAATTGCGAGCTCCAGGGAATATCGTACATGGTTTACTTTTATATCCCATTTTTGCCTTTTTCAGTTGAAAGTTTTGCTCATTCCTCTTTCAAAAAGATTCAGCTAGAGCTTCTGTTTAAGCTCCAGATGGTACATTTCACAAAAAATATGTTTTTTTCCATATTTGTTAAAGCTGTCACTATGTCCTGACAAAATATATAAGACATATAATGTGTGAAAATATGTTTAACAAATGCATATTTTCATAAAGTTACCATAGCAGCTTTAACAGCATTTTTGCTCATGTTGTCGTAAATTTTCAATAGGATTTAGTGCTGAGCCTTCTCGAAGTCGTTTTAACTCGTGGATGTACTTTGATTTGAATCATTCCTTGTTAACTCTGAATGTTTAGATCCATTGCTCCACTGAACGGAGAACCCCCACCCAATTTGAAATCTTTTGCTTTCCCTCACAGGTTTTCAATCAGGATTACCCTAAAAATATACCAGCTTGTCTTTAGTATCTTGTTTTTAAATGCTGGATGGTATCAGAGTAAAGTGTACTGGAAACAAATACATTCCAAATTTTTAGATTTTTTTTTTTGTTGTTGTTCAAATAACGTGAAAAGGCATGTATCATTTTCCTTACGGCCACTACCTCTAGTATGCACTACTTTGTGTTGGTTATCACAGAAATTTGTAACATAATACATTGAAGTTTGTTTTTTTGTAATTTGATCACATGCTGTTGCAAGGTACAGTAAAGTAATTAGAGATGCACCAATCTGGCATCAATATCTGTATCGGTCTTAATGTTGAAAAAAGTTCTAGAATCGACAAGGGCAGATCTATTCAGTCTTATTCTGTTTTATGCTCTGAGTGACGTCGTGCTTTATTATTTAGTTTACATTATTTTTAGAATTTCTAATTGCACTTCCGGAGCCATTTGAAAGAAGATTTGTTGAGGTTTATTTTGACATGTTTGACCAAGGTCAGTCACTTTCAGTTTCTTTATCACTAATTTTACGTCAGCTGTTCTATTCCTAATTGCACTGGCTGCACAAATTAAAGTTATTTTGACGCTGATCCAAGGTTGTGAAACTACTAGCATATATAAGTATGCTGTTCTGGTAAATAAAATAAAAATACATTTGTAATTGAGTATTTACATTTAAGTCTGTTTAAAAAAAGAAACGTTTTAAGTCAGTTCATCTCGGTATCGGGCGAAACTAAACCTCAGATATCGGTGCATCCAGAGAAGCAATGGTAGTGATTCATCATTGAGTGCAGAGTAGTTTGTTTGTTTCTGACAGCGTTTCTCCTCCTGTCAGCATCTTCCTGACCGCTGCTCTGGGTTTCCCTGAGGCTCTGATCCCAGTTCAGCTGCTGTGGGTCAATCTGGTGACAGACGGCCTCCCCGCCACCGCGCTGGGCTTCAACCCCCCGGATCTGGACATCATGGAGAAGCCGCCTCGTAACGCCAAGGAGCCGCTGATCTCTGGCTGGCTCTTCTTCAGATACCTGGCTATTGGAGGTTAGCTAATGAAACCAGAAAGAAGCTGCTGCCACCTTAATAGAGACTACCTTTATTAACCTTTATGATCTGTGTGACGGGAATGTTTTTTCTGTCACCAGGTTATGTGGGCGCTGCCACTGTGGGAGCTGCTGCCTGGTGGTTTACAGTCTCAGAGGACGGCCCACAGCTCACTCTCTACCAGCTGGTAAATGTTCCAACAATAGCTGTTTCCATCAAATTGTAAAAAATTGAAATTATGAAAATAAATCTGCTGAAAGGAAACATGCCAATTTTGAAAAAAAAAAACAACAAAAAACTCATATCAATAAAAGGTTTTTGTGCTAGGATGGAGTGATTTTTCAACTTCAAAAATTTTTTACGCGTTAGACGAGTCACCTGATCAACAGGATGTTACTACACAGTATCACACGGTTCATAAAGAGCTGCCTCATTTTGTAAAACCCAAATGTTGCATAAGTTGCTGCTCCCAATCATATGGGGCTCGTTGCACCAGGTTTGTTTGGGGACCAAAATTGCAACATTTGTTACATTTCCAGCTGATGCTGTTCTCTTTCACACTGTACTGTGTCAGACTGTTATAGCCCAGTTTTGCCTTTTCAGACTGAAAGTTTTGCTCATTCCTCTTTCAAAAAGATTCAGCTGGAGCTTCTGTTAAAGCTCCAGTTGGTACATTTTTAAAAAAAATATATATATATATATATATATATATATATCCATATCTGTTAAAACTGTCACCATGTCCTGACAAAATATATAAGTCAGATAATGTGTGAAAATATGTTTAACAAATGCATATTTTCATAAAAGTTACCATAGCAGCTTTAACAGTATTTTTGCTTATTTTTCCTCTCTCTACAGAGCCACTTCCTGCAGTGCAGCCCTGACAATCCCGAATTCGAAGGCTTGGACTGCCACGTGTTCGAGTCGCCGTATCCGATGACCATGGCTCTCTCCGTGCTCGTCACCATCGAGATGTGCAACGCTCTGAACAGGTGGCTCCACTTTTTACTTTGTCATTGGAGAAGGAGCATTTGCTGTCAGGAGGAGGAGTACCTGCTGTGTCACTGAAACAAACCATTTGCATTCTGTCCTCGTTGCAGTCTGTCAGAGAACCAGTCCCTGCTGCGGATGCCTCCCTGGGAGAACATTTGGCTGCTGGGGGCCATCTGTCTCTCCATGTCCCTCCACTTCCTCATCCTCTACGTGGAGCCTCTCCCCGTAAGTTTATTCTGTGATAAACTTCTCCTTGTGTCAACATTTTAAGGAAGCAGTTTCTTCCCAAACACAGGTGGAGTCATTGTGGGACCCTCTAGACTTAGACTTAGACTTAGACTTCCTTTATTGTCATTGTACAAAGAAAACACAGGTGAATCTTGACAACGAAATGTCGTTACTTGGCTACCAGTGTAACAGAGCTAAAACCTTATACTACACAATAAACACATAATAGCTAAAAAATATATAAGAGCTAAGAATAAAGTGCCATAGAGTCCACAAGTTCAGTATTGTAAACAAATCTAAACTAAAGTGCGTATGTTGACCATGTCCATGGGGTGGTGGTTTGGTTTGTGAGTGCGTTGTGTGTGTGTGTGTGTGTGTGTGTGTGTGTGTGTGTGTGTGTGTGTGTGTGTGTGTGTGTGTGTGTGAGAAGGGGTGTTATGTGGCGTTAAGCAGTCTGATGGCCCGGGGGAAGAAACTATTCAGTAGTCTGGTTGTTCTGCACAAGATGCTGCGGAACCTTCTACCAGACGCCAGAGGGGAAAACAGTCCATGGTTGGGGTGGGTCGGGTCGGAGAGGATCTGGTGAGATAGGCAGCGCCTCTCTGCGATGTCCTTGATGCAGGGAAGCAGAGCGCCCGTGATCTTCTCCCCTATCCTCACCACCCTCTAGAGACTTCCAGTCAGAGGCCCTGCAGCTCCCAGACCAGATGGAGATGTAGCTGGTCAGTAGGCTCTCGATGGTCCCTCTGTAGAAGGTCTGAAGGATGGGGGGCATAACCATATGCTGTTATTACAGTGAAGTTAATTCAATTTTAAGCCAAAGAAAAATGAACTTTAAACAGAAGAGAATTAGAGCCACAGAAAAAAAATAATTCTGACTTTTTTTTTTAATAGGATTAAGTAAAATTTTCTGAGCTCAAAAGTCAGAATTCTGAGATTAAAGTCAGAATTTCTTATCTTGTTTTTTGTGGCCCTATTCCTCTTTAGTTTAAAGGGATTGTTTAAAATCTAACCTTTGTTGATAATTAGCATAAATCCAGGTTAGTTGGTTAGTTAATTATTACTTTATATGTAATGTACTTAAAACTGAGTTTGTACCGGGTGTTTTATGTACCTTAAATGTCTAAATATATTTTTGGCTTGGTTATTGCTCTGACTCTTCTTCTTTCAGTAAATGTACTTCTTTCAGTCTGCATAGTTAATTGATTACAAAACTATTGATTAAGTCAGGAGTATTATTACAATTATTTCATGAATCAATTAATCATGGTTGGTTCGATTAATCGTTTCAGCCCTACAGCAATGTTGACATGTTTGGCCAGTTTGTAAGACCTTTTTAAAATAAAATGAGAAGTGGAAGCTCCCTTATGTAGTTGTGTACCAGTACGCCCCCTGTTGGCCACCACCGTGCAGTCATCCCATGACGACTGTGATTTCTTGCTAACCATTGTTTCCGTACTGCATCCAGGTCATCTTCCAGATCACCCCTCTGGACACCACCCAGTGGATGATGGTGCTGAAGATCTCGCTGCCCGTCATCCTGCTGGACGAGCTGCTGAAGTTCGCCGCCCGGAACTACCTGGACCTGGGTAAACAGCTGGAGAAGCCGTCCCAGGGAGGCTGCCCCCTGTCTGCATGCGCTGAGGGCATTTCCTGGCCCTTCGTGGCCGTCGCCCTGCCCCTGGTGCTGTGGATCTACAGCACAGACACTAAGTGTCCGCCATGTTGTGGCCCTGACTGACTCCGGCACACTAGCCCTCCTGCACACCAGTGTGAAGTGGACGTTAACACACACCTAACAGTTACATTAACTCTGAATAACTCGTCGTAGACATCTGCACCTGCTCTGACCACTGTCACATATGTTCTATTTACATCTCCACTGATACATTTATTATTATTATATATATTTTTTCTTTTTTTGCGGGGAGAGGGGTTGGTATTCAGTCATATTTTAATGACTGATATTACATCTGTTATTTTCCTGCCAGGCTTCTCCCATCTTCAAGCGCCATAGTGACAAGTTAGAGAAGCCTGTGATGTTGGAGATTTGTGTTTTAGCTGTACAGAGAATTTACACTATTTTCTATTAATGTTTTGTAATTTTTAGGGAGGAAACAAAGAGTCTCGGTGTGTGAAGAGGATGTGTGATTGTAATACCTGAAAAGTGCAGAGCTGAAAGGAGGGGAAAGTCTTGCAATATATGAATCTCAGTTATTATAGAACTCTGTACACCTTTATTATTTTTCTGCACCAGGCAGAGCGCAGCTACCTCAATGCTGTTATTATGACCAGAAGTACCCATTTTGTCTAAACACCATTTCAAAGGTTATCACTAAAAGTGTTGAGGTACGTACCACTTTGTGTTGCGGCGCACATGCTCACACATCTTAATTTTTTTTAATATATATGTTTAAATTTATTTTTCTGGTCTTTTTTATGGGGAAAAGGACAAAACGTGTTACAAGTTCATTTCACAGCAACTTTTGATACAGCCTGTTGATAAATAGGCTAGTTGGTTCCCGTGGTAAAGATGTTTAAAGGGCCAGTATGATGTGAAATCAACTTTTTTGAGCTTTACATCATGTTACAATATTACTCCAAAACACACCTGGAGTGTTGCTTTAATTCTTTCATGCATGTTTGAGGAATACTTTAATCTCCCGTGGCAACCATTCATCTCGGCTCCTTCAGACTAGCCAGCAGCAATTATACACCTGGCAGAACTGCACGTCTGCTGAGCTCATCATAGGAGCTACTTCTCAGAGCAGCACTGATAAAAAAAAAAAAGGTTCATAAAGGGTTAATAGAGGAACATTGTTGTGATGACTTCCTGAAGGCGGCGTGCCGGAAAGAGCTGGAAAGAGACACAGGCCCAATTTCAAGGTGTTAATTGGCGAAGTCAAATTTTGTGAAATGTCATTCCTATGAAGTGATGCTATATGTCTGGAAAGTATATAACAATATAACACTTTGAAAAGCCTTAAAATGAATTTATTTCATTTGAGTACATTTATTCAGTGGGATCTCATGATTAATATTTTTTGGCAAAGTTCCGGGTACCAATCCCTTCAGAATAAATCTATCTGAGGCATTATTTTAATTTACACTTGATGTTTTTTTAGTTATGTAAATAAATTAATTAGAGGTGGACCAATTTGCAGTTTTTTGGCCAATCAACGATCTTTAAAATGACTGACCTGATGGTGCCGGTTTTGGATGATACCAATTTTATTTATTTCGCAGATGTTGCTAAATATAGTGACACAGTGTTGTATTTCTTTTAGCCAGTAGGCTGGAGGAGGATACTTGCTTTGACTGTCCACTGTAAACGGTGAGCAGGATGGTTAAGAGCTGACAAGTGTGATGTTGAACTCGTGTGCGGCCCGGCGGGGTCACGCTGACCTCACGTACGCTTTTACAAACATTTTCTTTTGTGTGACATTTCGGGAACTGACGGTCCGACTGTGACATCTGCCACACTCCTCCTGAGAGCTGTGCTGAGACTGCAGGAGAGTTAAAGAACTCCCTGCTGAACAAATGTACTCAAATTAAAGGTTACATTTTTCAAAAGTGCCCAATACCTCCCAGGTTGCTACAGTCAAAGTTACATTTATCAGTGGTTCCCACAGTGGGTCCTTAAGGGCCGGCATCCTGCATGTTTTAGTTCCCTCCCTGGTTTAACGCACCTGGATCAAATGATGGCTCATTAAAAGGCCTAAGAAGAACATTGACATGCTTAGAGAGAACTAAAATGTGCAGGATGCCGGCCCCCAAGGACCCACTTTGGGCTCCCCGTATTAGATTGTTTTTCCACACCTCCTCACCAAAGTACCAACACATTATTCGGTCTGTGTATACTTGAAGAAAAGTTTTTTCATTATCTTCAGCTTTTCTTTAGATTCTGCCTTTATTCCTACTGTTATGATTTTAATATGTGAGTATCCCGCACATACTGTACTTGAATACGTAAAAGAGAAAAAAAAAAAGCACCAAGAAGCTATTAGTCTTATCAGCATAGCACAATGTGGACATTTTAAGAAAAAAAGACCAAAAAGGACTCTTAAGGCTGAAACAGTTGATGTATATCTGTACATAACATACAAAGTAGATTGTATGTATATTTTATTTGTCGATGTCATAAAGCAGCGACACTAGAGTCTCCTTCGGTTAGCGCCTCTCTGCATGCCTGCTTCACTCCTGTGCCGGTTGGTTGTGTGGGGTTTTTGTTCTTTTTTTTTTGTTGTTTTTTTTGTTTTGATCGACAGTCAGGAGTTTTACCCGCAGAGTGAGAACTCTAATCAGCATGCCGACTACCAGCTCATCTTCAGAAAAAACCCCCCGTCTGTTCATTACTGCTGTATGTATATTAAGGTTCAACAAGTACAGAGAGAGAGTGAAAACTGAGATTTTATTGTGAAATGCCATCAGTGCCACCAGCTGCCAGCGCCACACTGACTGGAAAGCTTTTCTGTTTCCAGGCTCAGTGTCGCTGGCTCTGGTTGTTTTTGATTGTAGACTGGCAGAAACAAGTGCCCATATATTAATATAACTTTGATACATTTGTTTTTCTGTGTGTGTGTGTGTGTGTGTGTGTTTGTCGTGACCTGCATGGGGTCCCATCCTATCTGAGCTTCCCACACATGATTTCTGCCGACTGATTCTTCCTTTTCTTTTTGTTTGCTTTCACAGGAAAGGCCAAATAAGCCCGCCTCTACGCTTTCATTATTTTATTTTATTTTATTTTTGTTTATCTTTACAGAAACTTTGGGTTTGGTTTTTGTGGTGTGCATGTGTGTTTTGGGGCAGCGCGTCTCTACAAAGAGCTGCCTGCAGCTGCAAAGTCCGAGGCTGCAAACGAACGTCGGTCAGAAAGCAGTCGGCCCCGTCTTCCTGCATGAGGAGCCTCAGACGAAACATTTCTCCCTCCATCTTTGGAAGCTGATAGAATAACACTGTACAGGTCATTCAGTTCTCCATGCTGCATGTCAGCTGCTTCATCAGAACCTTCTAGTCAACAGCGTATAGTAGTAGTAAAGCAATCGATTAGACCTTCGTCAGATTAGTAGAAATGTTATAAAGCTAAAAAGAAATCTGTTCTTTTTTTTTTTTCTGAGGAAATACTTCTATGGGACATTTAACAAAACAAAAACCTTGCTTTATTTTTGCTTTCTTCGCTTTGCACTGAGACGTGCAATGTGTTTGGAGGATTTTTTATTTTTTATTTTTTATTTTTTTTGCCATATCTGGGAAGGGCGGCTGTGCAGTGATGCATAATGTTTTACTGTAAGTGCGTCAGGCACTGGCGTTTCGTTGCCAAACTGCTGTACTGTATTTTCAGATAATTGTACGATGTATCACATGAACCGTTTCAGGTAAATAATAAAAAAAAAAAAAATTACTGTCATACATGAGGAATTTACTCACGTTTTGTCTTGGTTACTTTGAAACTTTGCTTTGCTCAACGAATTACAGCCTCACACAGAAAGACTCCAGGCTGGGATCTGAACCCAGCACAGCAGCAACGCAACCAGCGGATATCAGAATCTGAAGTACAACAGGTGGGGAGAGTAGCCAGAAATTATACTGAAGAATAAATAAATAAGAACGTAGCCAGGCGACCTGTCCAGGGTGAACCCCACCTCTCGCCCGGAACGCCTGGTGCATTTTTGGTCAAAACAAGCTTGTTTTTTTGTTCAGTGAAGTTAGTCACAGTGGATCCAGCAGCCAAAAATTGGACTCACACATAAAAAGTCCAGCAAAGTGAAAATATTCCTAAAAGTACATTTTTTTCCAAAATAGTTGCTCATGTCAGGGGGTACTATACACCTCTGATTGCGTAAAAACATAAGAGGAAGGAATGAGAGCTGAGATTATCACATTAGTTCGGTCGTTCAATTTGGACTGGTTACTTATGGAATCAATAGTTAAAGAACTTGTTTCTTTGAGTGAATCAAGAACTCCTGCTAGGTTTTACTTAGAGCTTTAGGCTCCAGACAGATTTTAGTTTTCATGAGATCCAACACAAGGAAGAAGACGGTTACATGCATGCCAGAATCTTTACAAGGTTTATTATACATTTATTAAAATATGTACAAAAATATAAACATTTCACTTATATGCTTGTTAAGGGAAACTTTACAATGTAATCAGCTGACTATGGGCTTATTTTCCTTTTTTTTTTTCTTCTTAGAACAGTCAAAACACACAGAGCACATTTATTATGGCAAAACCCATAAAATATTTGAAATTGATATTAGGCAAAAAAAGAAATGTATAAAAAGCAGCCAAAATATTTAAAACCGTCACAAAGTCCAGGCATATTCACATGTCTTGGTGTGGCACTGTGGACATCAGGTCAGACTCAAAAACAAAAAATTAATCTTTTTAGAACATACGCGTCTATCCTTTAACGACCTGAAAACGCCTCGGAATAGAGCAGACTGCGGTTTAATAGTTAGCTTTAGTTTTGTACAGTACAGAAAAGCTAACATATGATAATTTTAGAGACTAAAAAGACAAGATGTCATTCCTTTTTTCTTTACATTTCTTGCTACAAACTGAAAGATCTGCTGATTTTCTGTGTGGTTGGATGCCGGGTGCTTTTATTAAACCGCTGCAGTGACTGGAACGGGCAAATGAAGCTCAAGCAGCCTCTGACTGAAACTGGTGACGTTGGCAGAACGATGGGGAAACGGTTTTGGCTTCAGCTCTGCATTAAGCAGAATCTCAGTCGAAGTGAGCAGCAGCTCTATAAAGTAAAGTACAGCAACAGAAACCTCAGAGTTCAAAGGTTGATCAGTGTTTTATTCTCTGCAAACTGCTTCAACCAGGGTCTTCTAAGAAACCAGCAGCTGCACCGCCTCCTGGGTGCCACCAGGGGGCGGGGTGGGAGTTTAACTACTGCGGTGGCTGAAGGCTTCTGGTGTGCTAACTGAGAGCCCCTCTCTGTGACCCTGGGGTCACTGCATCCCGAACCACTGCTCTTGGTCGGCCCACTGAGCCGCTTCGCTGTCGCTGCCCTCCAGATCGCCGTCCTCCCCACTGCCCTCCATGTCGTCGCCGTCCAGCTCCACCGTGGCGTCCGTGGGGCTCTCCTCCTTCTCCATCTTCTGCATGCCCTCCAAAGACTTCTGGTCATTAGGATCCAAACTGGAAGAACAACACTAAGAGTTAAAAATGCACAGCACTGAGTTTTAATATCTTTAGTACCTTACTGAAGGTAAACATGCTAATGATAGCATTTTAGCTAATTGAGATATCACAGCGAAACTTAACATACTTGCTTCTCGAAAGGTGCAAAAAGTCAATGTTAGCCAAAATGACAGCGATAGCCCCCATGTTATCATTTTAGCTAATGTTAGCATTTTTTGGGGGGTGGGGGGTCGGTGAACCACCCACCCACGCATCTGTAGCACATTTCATCTTGTTGATGAAATGTGCTACACAATTAAACATTTTGTAGGGGATGAAAAATAGAATTTACCTCAAAGCGATGCTGTACTGGTCCATAGCTTCTTGATAATCATTGACTGCCACCAGGAAATCTCCCAGCATCCTGTGCAGGACGCAGTCGCTTTGATTGGCCAGCGCATTCCGCAGGAGCGCAATCCCTTCTTCGTATTTTTGTTCCCGATCTTCACAAACAGAGAATCATTTCATTAGTGTGGAGACGACCCTGCCGTGTTCTAAACTGATTTAACGTCCTGCATGCGGTCTAAGGTTTGTGTAGCGGCCGGGACGCACTGAGCAGCTCGGCCTTCTTCACCACAGCCTTGGTGTAGTCGGGCCTCTGAGCGAGGGCCTTGTCCAGCAGAGCTTTGGCTTTCTCCTGAGTCACCGGGTCTTCCAGGCACACCGTGGCCAGGATGGTCAGAGTCTGTGCGTTGGCCCCCAGAGTCTTATAGATATTGTTCGCCATTCCCATCGCTTCTCGAATCCCATTGGACGCCAGGTAGCAGTCGATCAGACCTGAAGGTGTTGAACCAATCAGAAAAACTCTCCTCCCAAAACACCGACAGCAGTGAGACGAGCAAAGCCGCACCTTCATAGCAGTCCAGCCTGCAAGGCGCTAACCGCATGGCCTCTCTGAAGTGGATGATGGCCTCCTGAACTCGGCCCATGTTCCTCAGTGCTGCCCCCTTCAGGAGGAGGGCCTGGACGCTGTTGCTGTTCAGCTGGATGGCTTTGGCCCCCAAGTAGAGGGCTCTGGAGTAGCGCTTGCTGTAAAAGCTGTGGCAGCTGAACAACACAAACACATTTAAAAACCTACACGCAGAAAACACCGTCACCAAATGAGGCTGACGATGTCTTAACTCGACACCCGTGTTGATTGAAGGGACGACGGTGCGTTCAAAGACTCACCCAGAGATCACCCAGGGTTCAGCGTGTTGGTCAGAAATATTAAACAACCGTCCTCCCAGGACTTCCACGTCTTCCAGGTGTCCCTCGCGGGCCATCAGGTAGCCATAGACGTCCATACCTGCAAGAAGAAGCAGCTGCTCAGGACCGCAAACAACGATCGTTTCAATTAATTGGTTATTCAGACGATCAATCAGGTAAAAAAAAAAAAAAAAAAAAAAAAAAAAAAGAAAGAAATTGGCACATTCTGCAGATATTTCATGAAGCCTTTTTTTAATGGAATAATAGAAAGACATTAATAGAAGCAAATAAACAACTCAATTCATTTTTAAATAAGAAAATAAACATCTTATTGCCTAAAGTGCAGCAACACATCATTCCAGTAGTGAATCGTTGACCATTAATAGCAAAATGCTGCAGCTAAAAAACTATATTACATGATCATGAGTACCGTGCAGGTCCAGCTTTTCACTATGTTTGAATTAACCAATTAATAAATGGAAAGCAAAAGGTACTTTTTTTTCTTACAGAATTTGAACCAGGTGTTGCTATGACTATGTCATTGAGGAATTTTGGATAGAACATATTTATAGAAAAAGTGTCTTTTTTTTCTACTTTAAATGCAAACTGTAGGTTTTTGCAGACATGTTTGGCTTAATTATTGCTCTGTACGCTCCGGTTAGTGATTAATCAATTACTAAATTAGTTGACAATTATTTCAATCGTCGATTAATCATTTGAGCTGATGGTGAATAAAATCGAGATGGAATGTTTCACACCTTTGATGAGGTACGGGTCCAGCATCTGAGCTTGTTCAAATTTAAGAATGGCGTTCTTGGTGTCGCCTGCCCTGAAGTAGACGTCGGCCAGGCTCACCAGGAGGTCCACGTTGTCCCGCAGCAGCGACTTCTTCTCCAGAGAGCTGAAGGAGAACGCTTCATTTTAGGGAGGCGGAGGGGAAGGGGGCCAGCTGGGAGGAAACGTCAAAGCCATTCTCACCAGATAGTGTTGATGGCTCTCTGGTTGTCCCCGGCGTGGATGAAGGCGTACGCTTTGATCCACACAGAGAGCCAGTCCAGGTTGGGGAGATTCTGGATCACATCCATGGTCATGGAGGCAACCTCTGCTCCTTTCACCGACAGAGAAAGAAGACCTGGAGGAGAGAGAGAGAGAGAGAGAAAGAGAGAGAGGGAGAGAGAGAGAAAGAGAGAGAGGGAGAGAGAGAGGGAGAGAGAGAGACGCTTAGATTCGATTTTCAACGTCAACTCATCTACTAAATCCAAGCAGTTGGATCAGGGTGAAAACTTTGAGCGTAGAGAAGAAAACAAAGGTTTGTCTCCTTTACAGATAAACCTTCATACAACACAGTAGCTGCGTTTCCATTACAGATGTGCGGAAAACTTTGTCAATATCCCTTTAATGATCAAAAAAAAAAAAAAAAAAAGACGATTTCCCAATTGTGATGTTTCGATTAAATATGATGCACAACAGAAAATATAAACACCAATACATTTGTTCACACGACAAGACATCTGGTATGTTTACAACCAAATGCCAATAAGAAGGATTTTTATGATCCTGACCAAACTGGAAATGTCTCCGACATAAAGCCGAGGCTGTGAATGTGAATATCTGTGCGTACCGATTATGGCGTCCAAGGCGAGCGGACACTGTCTGAGCACCTCTTTGTAGCTCGTCACGGCCGAGCGTTCCTGTCCGGCTTTCCTGTACAGGTTAGCCAGCATCATGTTGATCTGAGGATGGGGAAAAAAAGCAAAGCATACACTCAATTTATCATATGATGAGCTCTGCGGCATTTTCTGCTATGATGCAGCTGCATTTCTGACAACAACACAGTCGATTCTCCAATCAAAAGGGAGCAGCTCTACCTTTGGAGTCCTTTGTCTTGATGGGATCCCGTCCAGAACAGCGATGGCGTCTTTATCCAGTTTCAGTATGGTGTAGCATTCAGCTATCTTGTACTTCACCTCGATTTCTGACGGCAAACTCTGAAAGGGAAAAAAATAAAAATAATGCAACTAATAAGTTTCTGCTGAACGTCACAGCACCCGGGACAGCTGTAATAATTTAATTAATTAAACTAATTCATTAAAATGCAGCAGGTTCCATGACAGAGAGGTTCCTTTAAATGCTCACTAACTCATACGTTACGTCTTTCACCCATAATTCTAACATCATACTGGACATCAGATGTGGTAACAACACGGATCCCCCCCCAGAAAACCTGCTAAGCCCAGTGGTTGGCTGTGAGGGGGGTCATTCATCCAGCGGTCAGTCGTGTTTTTCAGCTGAAAAACGTTTAAAGTCGACAGGAAAATTTGAAAATATCACTTGATAATTATGTCACTGAAAGATTACACAAACTGTAAAATCTTCAAAAAAAATGCAAACATTTAAAAAAAGACTTGGGTAAATAAATAATGCCGAATCTGGTGGGGCACAAGTAAAGCCTGGTGGCCCACCAGACTTACAATCACCATAAGGTGCCAACAAAACAAAAACTAACCTGTGCCTGGATGTTGGCAGCAGCTCCACCGGTTGAGGTTCGAACCTTGGATGTTTTATTGAGCACCTTCTTCTGCTGCAGAGCCATGCTGTACTTGCAGGCAGCATTGCGGTATTCCTTGTCATGGAAGATGGCATCAGCATGGTAAACCAACAGCTGGTACTTCTGGGCCGGTGAGAACAGCTCTCTGGAATCACACACACACAGATTATTTTAACCATGCATCAAAACAATATACTAGAATACATTTTAAACAATATATATTGATCTAACATGGGAGAAAAGCAACCAATTAGGTCTATGCAAGATGCTGCTAGCATAATAAATACAGTAGCAAAGAGTAAAAGTTATTTTTATTGCTTTACTACTGTCTGTCTTGGTAAATAATTATTCCAATCAGTTATCGTTATCGTTAAGGTAATGCACCGTAAAATATAAGGACTAAATGAGGAAGTTGGACAAATATCAGCAGAATAAATGTCGAACGATCTCGGATATTTTAACTGCTGGAAACATCGTTAGGTTTCAGAGCCTGCATACGACTATATCTTGGGAGCTACACGCGCCTCCGTGATTTAGATGCATTTTACGACCCAATTTCGTGAGGTTATAATCAAAACACGGCTTTGTGAAAGACACAATCGTTACTGTTAGTTGGCGTTAGACTGCCCCCACCGGGGAGAGAAAACACGGCGATATTAGTGTGGAAACACACTTGTCAGGAACTAGACGGGCCCCACACTGATATTACTCACTGATATTACTCACGGGTTATTATTACTCATCGTCAGCAACAAACTGCTCAATATGCGGACATTGGAGTAAAGGCCGGCTGCAGCCATATCCCGAACATGATCCACTACATTCATTTTGGAGAAAAGCGAGGGCTTGTTGAACCTTTCCGTGTCCAGTTTAAAGTTTCTGTCAGCGAACAGCTAAAGGTGGCTAGCATCGGATGTATTAAATATGGCGCCGCTCAGCCTTCCTTCCGTCTACTGCTGCCTTCTGGTACACCTCAGCAGCTCGTATTTTTCTACAGCCGCAAAATATATATATACTGTCTAAGTATTTTGTTAACTGTTGTTCGCAAACTATTTTTATTGACTTTACTTTACTACTATTTTCTTAAAGTTTTCAGGTTTTGGTGTTTTTATTAATGCTTTAGTAACGGAATAGAGGTTGTGAGTGTTCTTTCCGATAGATTTGAATGCATCTTATAAAAGCTAAAAAATGTCAAACGCTCCGAAAGATATTGAATATATATATATATTCTGTCGTATTTTTATTATGTATGATATCCATGTTTATTTGGTAACATGTTTATTTATTTATTTATTTATTTATTTATTTATTTATTTATTTATTTGTGAGTACAAAATAAGTACATTTTAACTCCTCGCGAGAAAATAACTATATATTCTACTAACTATGTAAATTTGATCTTGTGCTGAATTGAAATTCCCTTATTTTTTGTACCCAGCAGTAAATACAAACAGCCAATCACCATGAACATGGTGAACATTGCCAATGCCTTTGCCATGTGTCATACTAATCAGGAGTCGGGAAGGTTTAAGAGAGCTGGTCCAGGATGTGTAGAAAACACTGCTTCTGGTACACCTCAGCAGACAAGAACTTGTACATTTTTTTCTCTTAGAAATCAATGTGTTTTTCTGGGCATATAAAGTCGCGCATGCGCACACTTCCCATCCATCAGATGAATGTTGTGTCTAAACAGCCAGCAGTTGGCAGCGCAGCGCCTCGTTTCTGTCCCAGTTTTAGCTCTGCTTTTCCGAAGGTGTTTGTCTACAGACAGTGTTTTCCTTCGGTTCCGTTCGCGTACCATGACCGAACAATCAGCATTACTTCTTCGAAAACAATTAGCAGGTAATATGAGCATTAGTCTTGACTGCGAAGCAAAGGTTGTGTGTGTAACCGCTGCGCTAACGTTAGCTTTTCTGTAAGCTACCAGGAACGCTGTTTTTACGCCATAGGACTGAGCTCGGGTAGCTAACACAGCAGCATGAAGGCTGACTGCCTTTATCAATACACCTCAGCATGTTGCTAAGCTGCTTTGGTTAGCTAATCACTTTTACGATTCAACCCATAAATTTTGAACTAAAAATGACAAAATAACCACCTACACTTGTACATACTCGTACCGAGGACCCCTGCTAGCTGCTAGCTAGTTTGGTATTAGTTGTCAGATAGAACAAAGGAATAATCAATCCAAGAACATCTCATGCCTTGATCACTAATAAGGCTAATTATAGTTGCAAGTAGTCCGATCCTTCTATCGGGGCACACGTTACTACTTCTGTAAACATTTAATAGAAATCAATACAGACTCTTATTTTGCATATTTAAGGTCATGTTCCTTACTACTCTGGAGCTATGATGCTGTTAAATGTATTAGTTTGATGCTTGGTGTTCTTATAACCAGTTTATTTGGAAGGGCATGTGATTTTTCATGATGATGCCAAACATTTGGATCTGCTGGAATGGAGCTGGGTGACAAGTATAGAAAAAAACATCTATATTTCTCATCAGTTAGCAGGCTGGTTAAACTCTTTTTCAGATATAGAATACTCAGGGCAAGGTTTATAGATCAACAGCATACTGATTTAATTTCTGTTTTGGCGATGGGGGGCTATTTTTGCAGGAATTAAAGAAATGGGTTTTAATTCAAGCTAAAATAATCGGTTTTAAGGATTGATATATTTTTTTTCACCTCATTGCCCAAAATGTCAAGACATCCTTTCATTATAATTTTACTAGGGGTGCACCGATTTTCTTAATGTTGGGAGATCGGCCAATTTTTACACGTGAAGCCGATCTCATCCACCGCTGTATTCCACCTCGGCAAAGGCCTAAAAATCAACCACTATGTTTTTCTTTTCTCCCGTGAGAGAGGTTTGACTGACAAACTGGCCGACCAGGTCATGTCTTCACATTTACAGTCAACAGTAGTCACACCATTGTTGCCAATTAAGCAACTTTCTTGATATATTGACAAAATTTCAAACAAAAAGCTGGTACCGACCAAAATCGGAATTGGTGAGAAAACTGCCGTCAGTGCACCCCTAAATTTTACTGTATTAACCAATGAGTTGACATAGATCTTTTCACTATTGTGGACATTTGTATATCACCTCAACACTGATTAACATTTTTAATATTTTTTAATATTTGGCTGATGTTTGACGGCCATTTTCTTCCTTCAAGGTTGCCTGTGAGACCTGACTGACCAAATTTAATTTTAAGTAGTTTTGATGCATTTAATGAGAAAAAAAAAAAAATCTGTTTTGTCCTTATCTGACCTACTGATAATCTAGCAGAGTCATTTAAAGTCCTTAGCCAAATAATCACGGCATCCATGTTTAGATTTCACAAACTGAGTATCATTTTGAAAGAGTTGGTGTGGTATGAAGATAAAATCCATACAAGTTTACTGTTATCTTTTCATAACTAAACTTTTCCGTGTCCTGCCAGAGCTCAACAAGAACCCAGTAGAGGGCTTTTCAGCTGGCCTGATAGACGATGACGACATATACAAATGGGAAGTTGTGATAATTGGTCCACAAGATACTCTTTTGTAAGTGAGAAAATATTGAAATGAGAAATAATTCTGCCCCCAGAATTATTTATTTTACATTTTCTTTTTTTCTTTTGTTTTGCAGTGAAGGAGGATTTTTCAAGGCATACCTAACCTTTCCCTATGATTATCCGCTCCGGCCGCCAAAGATGAAATTCATCACAGAAATTTGGCATCCAAATGGTAAAGACATTTCTCAAGATATCATTGTGTGGTTTGTGGCTAAATATCCAAACTATTTTCCTTATTTAAAGCTGCAGTGTGAAACGCTTACTTTTTTTTATTTCATGTTTGTTGAACCGTCATGTTGTATGGTATTAGACATACTCAGTCTTCGACCAGGCAGTGGTGGAGAAAGTCCTCGAACAATGTACTTAAGTAAAAGTACAAATAAACAGAAAAAATTGAAAAAAGTTGAAAGTATCCAAGATAGAATCTACTTGACTAAAGTGCAGATACATGAAAACTGTACTTCCCACCACTGCTACCAGGTCTAGATAGACGCAACCAATCAGAGCCAGGAGGCGGGTCTTAGTGTTGCTCAACCCCTCTGTCCCGCCCACTTTTCTCTCTGCTGCTCTACAGTTAGCAGATCCTGTTGTGAATCCTTAGGTTAGGTAGCATGATTACCAATGACGGCGGATAAACAGTTTTCATGTAACCGCAAGTTGTTTCTGTACCATTAGCACATTTAGCAGCGAGTGCACATGTTAATTAACAGCGCTCAGACCCTCCTCCTGGGCTCCGATTGGTTGTTTTTGGTCGGGAGCGGTGCATTTCTTTAGATGGCAGTAATAACTCAGGGAGCATGTGGAGGAGATCGACTTTGTCACAGATTGTGCATGTCATATTAAGCTGTCAAAACATGGTGACAGTTTTAACAAATGCATAAAAAAAAAAAAAAAGAGATTTTTTTGTTTTTATAAAAGTTACATGCTACAGCCTTAACAGTTCTCATCTCCTGCTCCCTCACAGTTGCAAAGAACGGGGACGTTTGCATCTCAATTCTGCACGAGCCAGGAGAAGACAAGTTTGGTTACGAGAAGCCAGAGGAGCGCTGGCTTCCGATCCACACTGTAGAGACAATCATGATCAGCGTCATCTCCATGCTCGCAGACCCAAACAGCGATTCACCAGCCAACGTGGATGCTGCGGTGAGTCGCGCTTCATTTCCTTCCCTCTACCCCCGCATCAAAATCTTCAAAATCTCACGATCTCTGTCGTTAAGAAGAATAATGCAATGTTGCTCCCACAGAAAGAATGGAGGGAGGATCCTAATGGAGAATTCAAGAAGAAGGTGGCTCGCTGCGTAAGGAAAAGTCAAGAGATGGCGTTCGATTAGGGGGGTCTGCTGTAAATTCCAGGGTGAGCGAAGTGTTTAGCAAGAGTCTCGCATAAACCATGACATCAAAAAGTAATAATGATCTCTTAACAATTGCTTCTGTGCAGTTAAAGGAAATGCCTTCAGCGGGAAAACTTCAGCAAAAAGGCTTTTGCACCCTTTGTTTTGCCAGTCAAAGGATTCGGTTGGACCCCAACCACGTTTCTGTGAACGGTCTGCCAGATGAGCCAATTTGAGAACACTACCAGCGAAATTATCCTGTTTCCTTCCTGGAATTGTATATTTAATTTAATTTATTTTGGGAAAAAAAAAAAAGAATGATGTAAGATATGTCACTACTGTAAATGAACTTGCTTTTTTATCTGCTGCTGAACAGTTTCTACTTTATACCAGGTTTCTTATGCAATTTAGATTGTGTAGACCGAAAACAAAAGCCTGTCCTCATTAGGCCGCCCGTTTGTTCTCCTTTCACCAACCCCGGCCCGATTGTCGTCGACCCGACATGTTTTGTTTGTGGGTGTGGTTTATTTTTCCCAACCTGTCATCGAATCACCGTTGCCTTTTTGTTGGCGTCACTTTTTCTCAGTTGGCTCTTTGTTTAAAGAAACAGGAGAAGTTTTAGTGCAACCCTGGGAGTTTGGACCCGTTTCCTGAGAAACTGCCCTCTGATGGTGTTTTTCTTCTAATACCGGCGCGTGTTAGAGATGTTCAAAGCCATGCCCCTCAATGTGCTTAGTCCATTTTAGATAGCTCTGTTGTTGTTCATTCTTTGTTGGGATTTTTTTTTTTTTTTTTTTTGTACAACTTACACATTAATTTGAATTCTTCTTTTTAATGATACGTTAACTCGGTGAGGTGTAGCAGATGGTACAGGAAGGTTTGTGCCAACTTCTCAGGATCAGGCTTCATGAAGGTGTCGAATGGCAGTCAGTGAGGTGGATCCCTAGAGTCGCCCGTGAGTCATTGTAAACTCAGATTTGGAATAAATCATGGCCAGATTTTAAAAAAAGAAGTAGCTTACATTGTGAATATTCTACATGTGGTGAACTGGTTCTTACCTCATTTTGACACGGCTAATTTGAGCGGCTTTATGGTCGAGTTGTTGATCTGTTGAGGAGAGGCTCGTGATTTTAGAGGCTCCATTGTTCCGTTGTGGTTGTGTTTTTCCTCAGAGAATTTTTAATAATTTTTTTTTTATTAGTGCTTGGATTAAATCGCATTCACATCTGGATTTAGATTCTTGAATAAATCTCTTTTCCTTTCTTCTGTCTAAAGTTTCTATTATCATCATGGAACATTGTTGGGTTCCACGCGTCTGAACTTTATCCAGTGAAGTTCAGATGCGTTCTCCATATTTCACTGAGCACAGCCTAGAAAAAAAAAAAAACTTCAAAAAGTTGGCCTATTCTGGTTGGTAACAGACTGATAGCCATGATTAACGTCCGTTGTGAGGTCAGACAGCTGACCAGACGTCAAGGAGTTAAGGTTACGTTTAAGATAGGAAACCTGTGTCGGTGCGCTCTGGCCGCTTGTGACGTGTATAGTTCATACATTTATGCAGACATAATGGTCGCATCACTGCTGTCGACATTACCATTTTCACTTGAGACCCTTTCAGACCCACCATGACCTCCTCTGACCGGTGTTCACTGTATTGGCACAGATGCGGAGCGTTTTGAAACGTCATTTAGCAATACCCTCTGAAAATGGTAATGTGTCCAGGTAATCCACCAAGGGCGCCGCTATTTGTTTCTTGTAGGTTGCTGTTCGTTTTTTGTTTTTTTTTTCCTTTTTTTCTTTCTTTTTTAGTGTTTTGTTCCATTTTGTGTCAATGCAATGTATATTGGACATGTTGCTCAATAAAGTGTGTAAACCGAGTGGCCCTTGTGGTACTTTTTGCTTCACATTAGGAATGCCAACACATCGTGGGGGTGAAAGCATGTCAGATCTCTGCTCGGTAATTGGAAACTAGTTAAAAAGAGTCACGTTTCAGGGGCAGACATCGACGGCCTCCGACGGGAATTGTTGGGATCGTTTCTTATGATGAGGAGTTGTGAAGGACCTGGAAAAAGAAACGTCTGTGAAAAAACAAGCGTGGTGACATTTTGATAAGGTGACCCAGCAGCAGCATCCTCCCCGAGTTAATGTAAGTTCTCAAGTATTTGAAACCGATTTCTCATTAGGTTCATTTGCATGTCTGCTGCTGAATCTAACAGATGTGCAGAGGGTGAGTCAAATATGTATTTGTAGATTGACTTGAAATGCAACGCTCAAACCTCCAAGTCACAAAGAACTAGTCTGCTGTATCCCCACATGTTGACCACTGTTTAGATAAAAATGGATGAGTTAACAGGTCTACTGATAGATTTAGATTTTTATTAAAGTTAAAATCACTTAAAACGGTGCTTAAATTACTTTATCTGATTTTATTTAAATTGTTGTATATTGAAATGATTCATTATTCCTATATTTGTATATAAGTCTATTATATGTATGAATATATTTCCATAATGCAATTTATGGAAATATATTCATAAATTATATTTGTGAATATATTTCATTCCAATATTTTAGAGGTTTACATGTACATGGACGGACTACTTTTCAAGGTACTCAAAGAAGCTTTGAAAAGCATCTTTTTCTTTCACTTCAAAATTAAAGAGTTCATGATGACCTAAATATGAGCGTCTCCTGCATTGACTGTCATTGTTTGGTTTGTGTCTAGATTAAGTGTATTTTTAGTTTGTTTTCCAGATTGAGGCTGTCTACGGAGTGGCGCACGTGCCTCGGGAGCTCTGTGCGTCTTCACGCTTCTAGAACCAATTAGCCTGTTAGCTTATCTATCGGTAAATATGAACTGCGTCATTGAACGGAACTCCGTGAAAGGTCGTAATAACGCCCAAAAATATATGTAAAATTGTTTCTTCTTTTTTTTTTTTTTAAATAACTTACTTGAACAGGAATTTTCATACATTTTATTTGAGTGTTAGCCTGGCGAAGTTGAGCTTAACTTTGCTAAAGTTGTATCTTAATCACGTATTTGAAACCCGCAGTTGCTGGGGGTCGTTAAAGAAAGAAAAGGCATTAAAATTGTGATTATTGGGGCCTGCCATAGAAATGTATGGCAGGCACCTAATAACTGCCGCTTCCTGCTACCGTTAATGCGGCCCCTACCGCTGCTTGGCCCCTCAATATATATACGTATATACACTGCTCAAAAAATAAAGGGAACACTCAAATAACACATCCTAGATCTGAATGAATGAAATATTCTCATTGAATACTTTGTCCTGTACAAAGTTGAATGTGCTGACAACAAAATCATTGTTGATTGTCAATCAGTGTTGCTTCCTAAGTGGACAGTTTGATTTCACAGAAGTTTGATGTACTTGGAGTTATATTGTGTTGTTTGAGTGTTCCCTTTATTTTTTTGAGCAGTATATATCAAAATGTGCGGCTCGATCCAGTGAGGGGAGCTATTACTTTTGTTGGCATTTCGAGTAACTGTGGCGACATAATTAAAAAATGAGCCAAATTCAAGACAAAACAAAAGACTAACTGACACAAAACAGTGTCAGTTTCACTCAAAATAGACAGAATTTTGTCTCCCTCTGAGCTCCTCTTTAGAACTACAGTGATGGCAAAATGACAGAACTACAGACATGGTGGAAAAACTGATAGAAACTCATTGCATCTCTGAATAGTGCTGTTTGTTATATCTTACATGCATGTCATATAATGGTGGCAAAAGCAACAATCTAGTGTGCTCTGGACTTAAGATGGAGTACATGCACACATATTCATGACATACTTTGATTAAATTCATAAATTTCAGTACCAAAACATTTGCTTACCAGGCGAGTCTCTCTAACCTGAGAATGTGAACCTGTACTGGGCTGATTCTGTGCCTTCAAATAATTTTAACAATGCTCCTGTAGAAGATTCATAACTTATAACTTATAAGTCTGAAACAGAGGTTTGTAAAAACAGTCTCTGTGCTACATTCAAGAGAGATTCATTTGATGCATCAAAGGAATCCGCTTCATGGCAGACGCTGCGCCAATCCGCTCGTTGATCTCCTCCTCCCTTTCTCCCCTCATTCGTGAACAAGATCCCAAGACACTTGAACTCCTCCACTTGGGGAGGGCACGCCCCTGGACCTGGAGAAGGCACTCTTCCCTTTTCCGGCTCATGACTAAGGCCTCAGACTTGGAGGCACTGATCCTCATCCTGGCCGCTTCACACTTGGCTGCGAACCGCTGCAGGGAGAGCTGCCGATCACGACAGTCAGGACTGATTGATTTGAGGAATCAATCAGTTTCTCAAGTTGTTTGAGTTCTACTTTAACATCGAGACTCCGCAACATCGGAACAGTTAAAGACAGACTTACAGTAAATCAGCACCCACCGGTTTTAACACCTTTTCAACAAATCTGTCCCCAACAGTTGAACTGCTGAGTTATCAGTTAGTTGAACCAATGCTGTAACAGTTTAGTTTGAGAACTCAAACTGTGACTAATATGGCCCCACAATCTGTCTTGGGTCCAACAACTCCAAAACCCAAACAGAGAAGCAGTCAATGTAGTTTATTACAAGGGAGTCACTTTAAAACCGTCCTCTTGTCTCCATAAAATCCGGGGTTCAATAATTGCCCTTCAATAAAAGTCATCAGTTAGGATCCACAGGTTGGGCTCCGCTTATGATGCCGTTTCTGGTCGACAGTCTAGTGCTTTTGGGCTGTTAAAGAGGGAAAAAAGAGGAAAAACAACAAACCCAAAACAATCTAAACATGCAAATCACGACAAGAAGTAGAAGTAACAAAGAAAAACACAATCATATTTTCCCCTGTACATCTTGGCTCTGAGACATCCATCCTTTGTTTTCAACAGATTGTCCAGTTCTGAGCAGCTGTGTGCGCTTTCCTCTGTCACATCAGAGCAGTTAAAGACGGACTTGCAGTTAATCAGCAGCCACCAGTTTTAGTGCCTCTTCAGCAAATCTGTTCCCAACCGCTGAACCACTGAGTTATCAGTTGATTTGAACTAATGCAGTAACAGTTCAAAAACTGAACTGCTACAGCATTATGATCAAGCCTGTAACAACCACGGCAAGAAACGACATGACACGTCCCGCAACTTCTGGCGTACGCAGCTTTTTGCGCAGACTGTTCTCAAAGCCTTTAAAGGCCTTCTTCATTTGTTCCTGCCACAGCTCGATCATCTTGTTCGTCCTTCGTTTTCAAGAGATTCTATAGCTGCGAACTGCTTTGCGTCTTCTTCAGCTCGACGAGAACTTTGCTGCACATGCTTCTCCGCTTCTTTGACGTTGTCGCAAATTTCTTGGGGAGCGTGAGACCTTCTGCCATCCTGTCTACCATCTTATGGATGAGGGGCAGTTTCCTCTTCGCCGAGCTGCTCCAAACCCTCCAAAGCCCCGCAGTCGATCAGCAGCCCGAGCTCCAGGTTTGCTGCGAACAGCTTCAGCTTTTCCCCTTCCAGTGCCTTCTCCATCGGGTCAGGAACATCGGGACAATAAAAAAAAATATCCATTTCACGTTCATCTCTCTAAAAGTCTGAACGACACAATTCCGGCGTAAGAACTCTTCGAACTTCTGTTTGCTTGCGAGGAGTCACTGAAGGAGACAGCGACTCAAAACCTATCAAAGCCTTGTGACGCCGTCATTCAGTGATGTCATGTCAATGACGTCATAGGGCATAAAACGCCTTGTCAAGTCTCCCGTTTTTGTCCGGGAGATTATTAGTAGTAGTGATTCTTTTGAACACGAGTTATGTGTTTGTTTGTTGTTGTTTTTGACCAATAAGATACACAGAATTTCCAGTTGTGAGATGATAAAAAGTATCATTATCTCAGGTTTGGTCTTAAATAAGGTATTATCTATCTCTCTTACTTGTTGGCCTTGTTTAGTATATTGAATGGAGTAAGTCAATTACACACAGCATGCTGCTGACAGTATTCACGCTAAAATGAACATATTTGTAAAATTAGCATAAAACTACTAACATGGTTCAAGTCCATGTTACTCACATTTTTTTTTTGTGCTAAGCTTTGAGGCTAATTTTTAGAACGCTGGGTCCAAACCGACGGTCACACTTTGGCAGGACCCGGTTAAATTTCTTCAGGAATTTTCTAGTTATTATTATTATTTTTTAAGAATGTGTGGGAGTACAGTGCTAACTATAAACTGTTTGTTTCACAGCCCTCGGTAAGGCCATTCATGCACTGTCACGGATTGGAAATGAGCTTTGGCTGGACCCCATGGTCATAGGGGTGAGAAATACTAAAATTAGTCTCAAACTTTACAGGCTTTACTTGATGTATTCCTAAAAAGCGTGGTATTGGACATTAGACCATTTCTGACCAGTTTTCCTGTCAGGTTATTTTAGGTGAGTTTCGCGTGTTGTCCTCATCAACTTGTCTTTGTCTCTGTCTCCACAGCTGGCCTTGAGATCAGTCAATTCTGCTCATTCGGCCTATGGCTGCTTCCTGTTCTCACCCATGTTCTTCCAGCAGTACAGCTTGGAATCAGCATCAAAGCAGGGCAGCAAAGCAATCAAATGCAAACTGGTTATTAAGGTAAATCCAGCCTGCTTAATAGTAGTTTGTTAAACTACTAAAAGAGCTATTTTAATGTTTCATTGCCATTTCCACGACTTTAAAAGCAGCTGTTGTTCTTAGACAAGTCAAACGAAGACTTTATTATTTGACACCTATTCCTTTGTAATGATTTTTTTGTGTGTGTTTTTTTAAATTTATGTAACTTTTAACCCATAAAATTGTGTGAATTCAAAATGTCATTGTCTCTTTAGCATTCCCAGCACTTTAAATGGGGTCTTCCTGGCATTTATTTTTAAGGAATAAATGCCAGACAAGTGTATTCTGCATATGTCATAACAATTTTGTAGTTCTATAATCAAGAAGATGAACATATGAGCTCCTCTTGTTTGTTTGTAAGTCGGTGCTGCCTCTGTTTCGTTGTCTGACCTCCATTGAACGCAGTGTGGAACGATGCCACATATCAGTCAGCACTGCCACCGACCGAGTGATAATCCAGTTTTTCTGCAGACATGGTAGGAAACGCTGCGCTCGTGACAATAATTCTTCAAAAAATAAAAGAAAGCCTATCTGCATTTGTTTAATAACTATTGACAGAATTCGAAAAGCGTGCTGACCCTCTTCCTTTTGCTGCACATGACGTGTTGCATGTTGTGGACACCTGGTGGCAGTGTTCTCCTTTCACCTTGTGTCTGCTGTTCTAGGTATTGTCAAAACCCACAACATACGTTTCCAGGAAAGTGAGGCTCTGCAGGCCGTGTTTGACTCGCATCTTTGTCCCAATGTGCTGAAGGCTCCGGCCAGGTTAGCACTGGATAATTTATCAGTTTGTCCCTTTGGATCCATGCATCAGTGCATGACTGCAGGCCAAGTTTATACCTAGCTCTCTATTACACAGTTCATGCAACGTTTTACTTTGAAATCAGCAAAGAAGATTTGACATTAACACATCTGTGACTACACTAATTAAAAAACATTAAAATTAGTTTTAATCTGCTAATTTTCATTAGGTTCCTACAATTTTTTTTCATTAGACCCTTTTATTGATCAGTGTAATAGGACACATTTTTTCTACTACCACCTGTTGGTGATCTGCATATGTCCTAAAATACGCTTGAAACTGCTTAAAGTGCACATAATTTGGAAATCAGCATGCAGTCAATTGAACTGTGTGATTTTTGCATCTGCTTTGTTCTTTGCTCCTGCAGGCTTCTTGCGGACATGGTGGTGCACTTTCCCCTGTTTCAGGAAGAAATCACTCTGTCCATCACTCCAATGAAAGTCACGCTCAGAAATTACCAGCAGAGCGGAAAAGGTGTGCTGACTTTGTCATGTCGTCTACTTTAAATTTCAAAAATGACAGAATGTGATGAAAGTTGCGACAGTTTTGGCACGATGATTTAATATGTATTCAGACATGGACAATTGCTCCCTGCCATAATAAGTTCATCTAGCAATTTTTTAATAATTATTATTTGATTGATTTTTAAGTTATTCAGAGTTTTTCTGAACGTCTACTTGCTAATTTATAATTTACCATTTCCTTGTAGAAGAAATACGTCTTGAAAAAAGAAGCAAATTTCTATTAGCCTAAATGAAGATCCATGTCTTTCTGGCCAGAGTGAGCAAGACAGTAAAGGATGTGAAATTACCTCAGTTCACCTAAGTTCACTGTTAAGAGAACAAGAGCAAGCCTGGCATCTTGAGTTACCACATCTCCATGACGACCATCAGACTCTATTTACATGCCAACTGGGTGTTTTGGGAGGCTGACCAGGAAGAGGGCTTTTCAGTCCTACCATGACAAACATAAACATTTGGCATTCTCTTAGCAGGAATCATATGCTTTGGTCAAAAGCACATGATTTTCTTTTGGTCAAAAGAAAATATGACTGAGTGTTTCTATAACAAACACTCCAAGTGGGTTTGATGTGAAACTAAGGATGAAGTTGTGGGTTAAATGAAGTAACGATTGGCAGCAAGTGGTAACAATAGTTGTCAGGGATTATTTTGATCAGAAATGTTCAGTATATGATTATGCTACTGAAATGAAAGAGTAGTTTAAAGAGGCAATACAATGTGCTTGCTAGCTACTTGGTGTAATTTTTATAATACAATTAAGTAGTTAGCTTCAGTTGTTATGAAAATGCTACATGTCAAATATGACTTAAAAGAAATTTGACTTTGTAATTTAACAGCTTCAAATTGGGTCTCTGTCTCTTTAAGAATCTCCTGCTCTTTCTGAAACTCTGGCTTTAGGAAGTCGACACAACATGGCTCTTCTATTAACTATTTAACACCGTTTTTACCAGCGTTTCCCTCAGAAGTAGCTCTTATGATGAGCTCAGCAAACGCGCAGTTCCACCAGGTGTTTGCTAATGAACGTTGGCTAGTCAGAAGGGGGACGGCTGCTCTGTGAGGCAGAAGCCTGGAAAGCTTGGAAACTGCAGCTTGGAGGAGCTTCATTCTTGAAGGCGGAGCTAGGTGGTTTTGCACAACTGAATGGTTGCCGTGGGAGATAATAGGATTTCTCTAACATGCATGAAAAAAAATCACTCCAGGAATGTCTATGATGAGGAAATAACTTTACAATGTGACTAAAAAAATAAATGCTGCTCCTTTAAGTTTTACTCTCTGAAGTTTTAAATAGTTTTTTATAAGCGTCCAGAGAGACATCGAGACAAGGTTACATGGGCAAGCTGTTCCAAGGGCGCGCCCCCTTCAGTTTCTTTAATATGTCACTGAAGAACTTGGATGTATTTGTGTGACAGGTCCAATGAAGACGACGTACACAGAGATGTCCTTACACCCAAACGAGTTTGACTACTTCCAGATCGGGCTGGACTCTGACATAACCTTCTGTCTGAAGGAGCTGAGGGTAACTGAGCTATTTCAGTACGGTTTTATTTTGTCACCTGAGTGTATTGTGTGTAGCTTGGGTCGGTGTGTTTATGTGCTGTATGTGTGTCTGGCTCATCAGGGGATTTTCTGTGTCAGAGGTGATATTTCTAGTGTCCTTTGCGCTAAGGCATAACTGTGAATTTATTGCAAATTTTTCTCAAAAATGAGCAAAAACAGTCGGCTTAAGAGATACCAACTCTCACCTGCAGGTGGCAGCATTTCTTGCTTCAGGACATGGATGGTGATCAAGTCGCAAAATGTCCCATTTTCTGTGACTTTAGCTCAAAAAGAGATGCCATAGTGACGCACCACCTCACTGAAATATGACAAAAGCACAATCCAGTTCTTCAATCCAAACCGACTAAACTCAAGCTGTTGTCTCAGTAATTTGAGTCAACTATAAAACACTGAATCTAGGAGATGCCCGTCGTCATTTCCTGAGCAGGAAAATCTAGAATGATGGTTTGGTATTTCATAGTTGTTTTTTTTATTTTTATTTTTATGAATGAGTAACTGTTCATGTTTCGTTTGAGAATTTGAAGGGACATTCTTTGTTCTGGAAATCAGAACAAAGCGAGGCCTGACCTGCATTACCCTTCACCACTCTTGTCCCCTAATGTCTCGGAATGTTTGTTGAACCCCCCGCTGGGAGTCTCTCCTCGTCATCCAGCCTCGACATCTTCTGGAATCTGGAAAACTAGGCTTTGAGTCTGAGTTAATCGCAATTTCAAGAATTGATGCGTCTTCTTTGTCCCAGTCACTGCAGGGCGTGCTGTCGCTACAGTCATGGCATGCACACAGAGGAGCGCGTCTGAGTCGATTGTTCTGATTTTCAGGGAATATTGTCCTTTGCAGAGTCTCGCAGTCTTCCAGTGTCGGTTTACCTCGATGCAGCAGGAAAGTAAGTCTCATCATGCATTCATTTGCAACCATATCTGAAGATACACCAGCTCTTAGGAGGCATTACTAGGTCATTTCAAAAACCTCTTTCTCTCTGACTGGGTCTGGGGGTTTCAGCGTTTTTCTCACTGTTTGATTGGCTGTGGTAAAGTTGTCCCTGTCTGCAGGCCTGTGTGTTTCTCTGTGGAGGACATGGTCCTGGAGGCCACTGTGCTGCTGGCAACCGTGACGGACTCTGACAGCAGGGACCATTCTCAACCAACCGAACCCCTGACCCCGAAAACACCCAGGTACCAAGCTCCAGGTTTTAATAGAGTCAGTAAAACCACTGACTGAACAACCCAGTATCTGCCAGGTACTTTGTGATTGCAAAGTGATAAAATGTGACTTTGAAGGGGTTTGAACACTTTTGCCAGATTCTGTAAATCAGTCTTCACTCTTTGACTTTATCTGACCTTCACTCTTGGCTTTCCACCAAGTCTCGTTTCCCTCATTGGCTGCTTTTACCCCCCTAATAGGGTGTGGCGTTACTGCAGCCGGTCTAGTGTCTGTGAGTGAGAAACTAGGGCAAGCGTAGGTCAGAAGCCTGCCAGTGAGATGCTCAGTAATCCGCTCAGCTCCTCTACTGCTGCCTCAGTCTTTTCTAACGCCAGCTGGTTGTTGTTACACATCTAATTCAGGTCTTCTATGGTTGCGAATTAGGGCCATTGGAGATAGAAAAAAAAAAGTAAGAGTAAATTTCTGCCAAAAACATTGAAGTTTTGAGGTCAATTAAAAAAAAAAAAATTTCTGAGTTTCAACAGTAGAAAATTTGCTATCATTTTTTTTTGACTTGGAAATTTCCAGATAGTAATTTTTTTTCTAGAAAATTTCTGAGATTAATCTCAAAGTTTATTGTTTTTTTTTTTTAAAGCAGATTTTCAACTTTCTAAACTATGAATCTCAAATCTCAAAATTGGTCCCCGAATTTTCTAGAAATACTGTTCTAGAAAATTCGGGTAAATGTGGCTAACTCAGTATCAGTGTCAGATTATTCAGTTACAGGTTTCCCTATGTGGAGAGTTGTTTTATTTCTTGCACCATTTAAACTGCTGTACTTCCACACAGTCAGAGGTCAGTGGTTTCTTGTCGGCTCCACTCCGTCATTAACTCGTTGGACATCTTCCTTGTTTTCCACATACCTCGTCACACTTTTCCAGTTTAACAAGCGCCTGTCCTCACCAGGCTCAGTGATAATCCACATGCTCGTGAGTCGGACTTCACTGACACGCGATTGTTCTCCGTAAAAGCAGTCATTTAGCAGTGACGTGGCGTGGACAGGCTGTTTAGTAAGACTTAAATGTGTCCTGCGGTGTTTTCAGGTGTGTGAGCTCCCCAGCTCAACCTGTGGCTGTGTCTCAGGGGCCAGGCAGCAGGAGTTACTCTGTTCCTGGTGAGCTGATTCCATCCAGCATGGGCAGCCCTGTAATCAGCTGGCCCGGTGCAATGAGTCTCCCTGAGATCAGGGAGCCGACCTGCCTCAGTGCAGACAGCCAGGAATGTACCAGCTCCGCCTCAAGCCCTGCGTCCACGAAGGTGACGAGCTCTTCCTGTTTGATTTCAGTTTGTTGTGATATTTTTCTTTCTACTTGGACCACAATGGAGACCTTTGACCTATGGCTGTAATTCCTCACCTCTGTTCAATTCTCTCTCCTACATTTACTCTGATGCCTTGCTCTATTCCTCTGTCATGGAAAAATCAAACTCTTTTTTTTTTGTCATGGGTCACATCAAGAAAGTCTCTACAGGGGCGGTACTATGTAATGCACAGCTACATTGTGCCATTTTATAGCATTGTCAAGTAACTATGTTACCTTCAGTTATAAAAACTGAAGGTTTTTGTCAAATGACTTAGAAGAGGTGTTCCTAATTTAACACTTTGAAATTGGGCCTCTGTCTCTTTAAGAAACTCCTGCTCTGTGTTTCACCGAGCAGTAGCTCCTGTAATCATCTCAGCGGAGGCTCAGTCCCACCAGGTTTTTGCTAATCTCTGAGGAGCTGCGTCTCTCCGCTAGCTCCACCAAGGCATTTCAACAGCTGAACAGTTGCCATGGAGATGAAAGGATTTCTTTAATATGCATGAAAGAATCAAAGCAACACTCCAAGTATTGTTTTGGTGAGGGAATAACTGTATAACATGATGTAAAGCTCAAAAAAGACTTTTACATGAAACTGCCTCTTTAAAGGGCTGTGTGGCATATCAATAGTTTTTTAATAGTTGATTAAAAAACTATTGATAAAACTGTTAAAATATAAGTACATATATGTCCCTGCATTCAAAGATAACTTATTTGGAATTGAATAACATATTTTCATCTTCATGTAATTTGGCTGGATACATAAAAGCTTTTTTTGTTTAACATGCTCCATCACAATTTCTGTATTAATCCACACACCTATTTTAAAATGTTTTTTTCCTTTCAGAATGATATAATTAAGTAAACTTAGTCATTAAACATTGGCTAGTCAACAACTTTGAATGTGCAGAGCTCAACCTGAAGCTTAAGAAAAGCTGCATTTGCAGCTAATTTGTTTGGAAGATCAGAGAAGGGAGTCGGAGAGGCTTCTTCATGTTTCCAAACTAAATTATCAAAGCTCTGACAGATGCAAATCAGTTTCATTTAGAGGCATGCGAGGCCCAAACCACCGACTTCCCTCTCTTGCTCTTATGTAAAGTTGTGGTCAGGAGCCATTTTTACATGCCTTGTCTTCTGAACGTGCTCTCTGCAGCTCCTATATATAAACCATGGCTGTCAATACATTTAAACATCTACGATAAAATCAAACTGCTACACTGACTGGCAAAATGTGGTAAAAACCTGGATCTTTTTTTTTTTTTTTTTCCCAATTGTTTTTAGTGTTTTTGTAACGTAAGTGGCAGAATTAGTTTTGCAGTTTTGGAAGCATTTTGAGGACATTCTCCAACACGTTACCAACTAACGGTTTTATTTCTCGTCAGGTCTGTTCCCTGCTGTTCGACGCTTTGTCCTCTCAGCAAGACGAAGACGGTTGTGCTGCCCAGCCGCCTGTCCTGGCATGTTACAGCGATGAGGAAAACACTGACAACCACCCAAGAAGCCCTTCACTGTGAGAGATCACACCAGTCATTCTTCTGAACTTGTGATTTCTGTTCGAAACAAGGCAATGTTTTCACAGAACGCTAAACTCAGTATTAATCTGCAGCTTAAGATATTTAGCATTATATTAACAGTTTCTGCTGAGCTTCTTTTCTGGTGCCTGATGTCTTTACCTGGCAGCTGCTCTTAGTTTTGTCTGTGAAAACATGTTACCGTAACGCTGCCACGCCCGGCTGTGTTAGGAAACCAGCCACCTGTGGAATGTTGGAGGATGCGTGTCGTACAAAATGTTTCCTGGATTTGATGTTATCCCATCGATCCACAGCATCGGCCAGCAGGTTTACTAATAAAAAAAAATACTAGTCAACAACTTTTGTAAACAGAATGCAGCCGAAACATTATAAATAAATATCATCTTTATTTAAATATTTTACAGATTTCAAATTTTCCCCACAGAACTCAGATCTGCATTTAGCTGTACACTGTATATACACGCTTCGGTCGACCAAATGTGTTTGAAAGACGAGACTAAGTGGAAAAGCGTTGGTGCAGCTGTGAGTCATGAGCCAGATGACTGGGAGAACTGGGCGGCTCGAGCCGATGCTGCTGAGATTGTCCCAAGTTTATACTTTCACAACTGGATCCGCCTCTGTCGTCATCTTAATACACCCGATTCTGCAGCCCTTATCGTCAGCCCCAGTGTACGGGGAGGGGAAATAAAAAATAAAAAATTTGTTTTATTTGTGCAGATTGTAAACAATGACAAAGAAACTCACAAGGATGGTTTTCTGAAGCAGGGATCACTAGTCCCAACATCCTGACCTAAACACAGTGGTAGATTTGAAGAAAACAAACAAAAAAAAAAGATTATCTTTAGACAGCAGAGCTGTTTCATCTCTATGGCTACTTTACAGTTTTAGGACTCTGTGCTCAGTCGGGTGACTAATAGAGGACATGTCTGCCAGTATCAACATCTCCTGATACAAGGCACGTCATAATAACATCTCAACCTTACAGTGACATCTTACTAAGTGTAGGTAGAAAGTCGCAGAAACACACCTAGTGCAAATCTTTGTGGTGCAATGGAAACACGGCGACCACCACTATTAAACCCTACAGCAGAAGGGAGGAGGGGGAAACTGAACGACAGCTTAAGCTACCCTGAAGCAGCGAACAATCACACCGAACAAAGTTAGAAAAATACGTTTTGGTCACCCGACCAACTTCAGCTTTTTTTTTTTTTCTTTTCTTTTTTAGCTGTGTGCGTTTAAGGCTGCCAGACTCATTTAAGTCCAGTGGATGTGGAGTTAGTCCGGCGCCTTGACATCCAACTCAACAACACCAGTCATCCGTCACACTCTCACATCCATACACACTTCACACAAAATCACTGTCAAGACTTCACCAGCAGCTGTAAGATTAAAGGGAGGACATCGGTTTGACAAATAATGTGCGTCGCATATGTCCGAAGAGGCTTTCCGACTAAATACTCCGTCCCGCTCAGTAACAAAACACGCGCTGGACTCCAATCGCACCAGTAAGAAAAAGGCAGCTGCCGCTCGTCGATGTGAAATCTTTAAAGATAAGCCTGCCGACAGGCTTATCTTGTCAAATTAGCTGGGTCTTTTTTTTTTTTTTCTTCTTTAGACTTTGAACACACCATCTTGTTTAACTTTTGCTCCATGCTCCTAGAAAACACTCCAAAACTTTCCATGAAGGTCTTGAAACATCTACAAACTGCAGCTTGGTTATTGAGCCCTGAAGCTGCCATTCCCTTCTGTACGCCTAAGAACTTTTTATTCCCTTATGGAGACTCGGGCAGCAGCCGCTGGCTACATCCTAGCCTCGACTTTCTCCTGCCCAGCCTCCCATCAGGAAAGAGAGGGACTTGACCTCAAACTGGATGCTTCATCTCCAACCGATGACTACTGATCCTTGGCAATGGGATTAGCAAGTGAGCAGTGGAAAACTGCAAAGATGCCAAAAGTCCAACTGAGACAGAAGTGTGGGTTAGGCCTCTCGTTTGCATAATTTGACCTCTTGATGGTGGTACTTTATATGGGAGAACAAAAAGGGCGTTGGGGCGGTTCTTCAGCAGAGTGGATCCTGTAGATGAGGAGGAAGCATCAGATGTCAAACCTACATCCTGACCAGCAGGATTGAAGCAGTTCATCACTTCCAGAGGCAGATTAACGACGTCCCGGCTAGCAGGTTCTAGTCCGTGTATTCTGCCACGATGGACAACAGTACTGTGATGTCGTCTGGCTTTCCTCCTGCACAAGTAAACAAACAAAAAACAGTTAGGATGGTGGTAGAAAAAAAATGCCTACGCCATCACAAAGAGCAAATGTTAACACTGTGCCGTTTCTCTGGAAAAGACACGACTTTTCCAGTCGCAGAAATCAGCAGAGCACCCAAATCTGACAATTTCAGTTTACAGGTGAAAGTAAACGTACAATACTAAGCAGCGTCAACAACACTCTTCAGTGTGCATGCGAAACATTTTATTTTTAGCTTTGGCGAGATGTTTTGAGTAAGTAATTGTTTTCTATGACATAGTGAAACAACTGTAGTTCATTTAGACTGGGGGAGCTTAGCAGATAACAGGAAGGCTGTAGGGTGTGAGCTTTTGAACAAAAGCTCAAAAGGTGCTTGTTTACTATGAAGCTTTTTGGAAACGCCAACAGTGATTGGACATCTCAGTTATGTAGTAATCTAGATCATGGGGCCTGAAACTCCAGGCCTGAAGTGCCAGCATTATTTAACTTTTAGATGCATTTCTGGCAGAGAGATTCCTGTCCAATCCCACTCCTGCAGAAAAGAAAAAAAAAAAAAAAAAAACTTGTTCCATTTAAATCTCGGCCCAAAGTAAAAACCAAAAATTCCTGTCCCATCCTACTCTTGGTGAAATGACTCCGACTCCTGTACGATCCCATTTTTCTTCTTCATCCAGTCTGTAGGCAATACACCAAGTTCTTCTCATTCTTTTTTTATTCCTTACAGAAAGATGAGGTTGTACAGAAGCAATCTGATTGGCTGACATGAGTTTTATTGCCCGACTCATACAGGTGAGTTGGGTTATTGAAATACAATAACCCAACCAATACTGTCTCCAAGCAGCTTTACTGTAACATTGCACCCGCTGGAATTGTGCAGTCGGTTGCAATGCTGTATGAACTGTAGCTTCAAACTAGGTACAAAGAAACCTACCTCTGACATTCAGTCCATTGTCGCATGCAAACTGTGCAAAAGGTGACATGTAGTTAGGGTCATATGCCAGTACATGAGCTTGCTCTGCGATGCTGCGGGCGGTCTGCTGAATGCTCTCATAGTTTGAGTTCTGAGAAAGCAAAAAAACAAACAAAAAGGGGAAAAAAAAGAAGTGAGCATTAAGTTTTTCTTCTGGGTTCAGATTCAGCAGCAGCAGTAATGTTCGTCACTTACCTTCAGTTTTTTTAGCTCTTGGAGGATCATATAATCGGGCATGTTGTCGAACAGCCCATCGGTGGCTGTGAGGATTATGTCACCCAGCTGCACATCAAAGGAGGAGCTGTCAGCAGAATCTGGGCTGTAAACACACAGATTCAGAAACTGAGTCTCATAAAGAGCACTAAAAACTAGTTTTAGTTTATTTACACCTGCAACATGGCTTGTCTTCTATCCTGGGAAAAAAAAAGTCCAGTTGCATCATATTCAATTATACAGATTCGCCTCGGTTATGAAAACATAATCTCTTTAAAAGTAACATGTGTTCAAGGATCTCAGAAAGAACAGCGTGGTCTAGTACAACATTAAGTGCTTTGATCGCCAGAGTGGTAGAGAGACTCCAAGTCTCATTCATGTTTGCTTCTTGGAAGAATGCACCCACTCTGCTGCAAACCCGGCCCACAGTTATGAATATGATTCAATATAAAAGGTGTCTGGACTGCATCAGGACACAGTGAGACAGCTTCCAGGAACAACCTGCCTTGTGCTGCACTATGAAGTGGGCGGAAAAAAAAAAAAAAGTCTCAGAAGGGGATGGTGGGATATTCAGTGTTGGCAACAATGGATGGATATGAAAAAAAAAACCAAACCCTAATTATTCTCATTTTACAAATACTCTCTAAGGCCAAGTCAGTTTTCATGAAGCCAGAAAGAACAAACCACATTAACGCCATCCTCATGTTCAACTGCATGCAGAGAAAATCATCAGGAAGCAGAAACTGTGACTGCAAACCTGTGACTTTCAGAGAGCAGTGTGCAGTTCCCTCATGGAAGGAAAAATGGTTGATATAAACGTCACGGTTTAATATGCCAAGTCTGACTTTAATTCAGCAGATCTTCATGTCTTCATGACGTTTGTCTTCTTCGACCTGCTGCTGTTACTCAACTAGAGGTTTGATCTACTGTTGTTTTATTCAGTAAGCTGCTGATTAAATCTTCAGAAAGAAAACTGAAATACCCAGATCATAGGACAGACCCGTCTTCTCCTCCCCAAGTGATTTTGCTAAAAAACAAATAAAAAAAGATATTGGCAAGATATTGACCATTATAGTAGGAAGGTGATGCTATATATAGAATATTCACTGAACTGCATAGCATTCTGGGGGATGTAGGCAGAGGAAAGACTTGAGCCACTGAACCTCTCAGTGACATCAACTTACTCGCTCTCTGGTTACCTAGCAACAACTTGTTAAGTAACATGCACAGCAGCAGCCCAACAGTTTCAAGACTGCTTAAAAATAATAATAATTTTTTAAAAATCATTTAAAAACAGCAGTGAAAACTGGAAGGTCATGCCACTAGTTTGGGAATATTTCAAATATTTATAACAAACTAACCAACAATTATCGATGGACTGACATAAAACGCTTTTATCGGTTTTTCAGCCCTAGCAGAACAAAAAGCAGACTGGCAGAAACTAAATTCAGCTCCAGCAGAGTCACTGAAAGCCATGCGGCCCACCTCTATCAGCGCTTCACGTTTTGCCAGTTTTCTAAGAATCACCTTTTAAGAGTCTTAAAAATAATCTGCTGGAACAAAGATGAACAAGTGAAATGGGAGCTGAATCCGCTGGCAGCAGGACCGACTCTGGACTCTTCGTTTTGCCCATCATCAGCCCGCACAGACTTTGACCTGGGTAAGAGGGAAAGCTTGGCAAACATCCTGATCTCCGCTGACGTCTGCAGCGCTGCTGCTTGGCACGCCACAGCAACGAGACCCGGCAGCACGTGGCCCCTGACCCGCCGCTACAGCGCGACATGTGGGACACGCAGGCCAGACTGAAAAGCTCTGCAGAGCGGTTCAGTTCAGATAATCTCTTTTGTCGCATTCGCAACGGAGACCGCCTATTAGTTAGCAGGGTGTCCAAGGCCGCATTCCAGCAGCTGTGCAGAAAAGTCCCAACAAGTCTTGAAAACGTGCCAACGCCTTACAGTTCAGTTCTCTCACTTTTTACAAATCCATGTTAAAACGCAGCATAAAAACAACATGGTGCTGCAACCAGGAAGAAAGGAGAAAACTAGGAGTTAAAAACTAAAGGAAAACTCAACCTTTTGCGGCATTATTCACTGAGATCTACAGTCAGACTGTCTTTATCAGTCAGTCTGACTGTAGATCTTTTTAGCAGCACATAACAGACACAGGTGAGGTGCAGGTGCTGCTGGGCGGCTCACCTGTCGCTGAGCACGGCTCCCTCCGCCCCGGGAGGAGCGATGGACAGCTGGAAGGGTGTGTTAAAGTAGTGCTGCTGTTCGTCGGAGCGGTGGACCACCTCCCCGCCCCGGACCACCAGGAAACCCGAGTCTCCCAGGTTGGCTGTGTGCAGCTGGTGACTCTGCCTGTCCAACACCACAATGCAGGCGGTGCTGCTACCTACAGACACAATCACACACAAATTCACTTCTTTAGAATTTACAAACCGAAACCGCTCCTGAAAAGAGATGAAAGTGAACTCTACTGGCTGTAGGTCAGGTCTGACACAATAAACGGATTTTTGCATTGTAAATTGTAGGATGAATTTTGCATCCTGCAAGTTGTTTAAATTTTTTGGTCCCAGGGGCAAAACGTTTGACCATCACTACAGAATGATACGGCGCCTTCTTGAGGCATTGAAGACCAAAAGTTATCAAAAGCTTTTTTCCTACATCAAAGGTGAATACAAACTTTTTTTTTTCCAGCACAATTTCCCTGACAATTGAACTTTATCACAAGAACTTACTCAATGTATACATTTAGAAGACAAATTAACTCACCCTGAAATTCACTTTTTTTTTTTTTTTTTTTCATATTTTATATATGTATACATTTACATATTTTGGTAAACTCCCCTCTGCGGTAGAGATGAAAAGGAGGAAACTGGAGCTGTTGGAGCAGGCTGACAACGTGAGACCACACCCTGCTGGTGATTCATCCGGAGCACCAAAATATTCTCTCTGGGATCAACCTTCAAACTCCCCAGTCCGTACAAGCTGTGACTCAGTCCTCTGCCTCTCACTTTTCTCTGCAGCTAAACAATTACACACGCCGCCGGCCTCAGCGGCATTCCTCCGGCTGTGTCAAGGACGGTACAATCCAAACTTTTGTTTTCCCCGGGTTCTTAGTGGAAAACTACCGACATTGGCTGAGACAAAGATCTGTTCCCTTGTCACGCTCCTTTGCCGATGTTGGATCGCGTGCGCGGGGTTTGTTTTGAGGCAACACCACGCAGGAGGAAAGGGATACTGGCTGGGACATTCCTAGGACTTCATAATGGGATCTGGCTGTCGTGAGTCATAATGCAAAAATCCCAGCCCAGCCGGCAATAAACCGAACAGATGAAAACCGCCTAGGTCCGGATAATGTAGCTCAGATCTGAACCACATGGAAATGTTCCGTTTTCACTGTGAGGCGAAGCATGTCTGCACACAGCGGTGGCTACATCTGAACCCCTGTCAACTGATGCAAAAGGTTTTCCTGTTTCTATGTGGTGACGTTTGTCCTTATTCTGTAGAATAATAAAAGCGCCAATACAAGAGAACATAACTTGCAAGATATCAAAATAAATGTTTTGGTCTGCTTACCCAGTAGAGGCACTTTGTTCTGTAGTAGCTCGTAGTAGCTGGTGGTGAGGACTCCCACCGGGCTGCTGGGGACAAAGCGTCCTTCCTTCACCAGCCTCTCACATGTCTTCATCAGCGTACTGGAAAACTGTGACGGGTCCACACCGTAGTCTCTCCAGCCACCAACTCCATCTGCTACACCTGAAAAAAAAAAAGAAAAAGAAAAAATGCAAACAGGTTGAGACGGTTATGTAAGCACTGAAATGCTAGAAAATAAAAATAGATGTTTGGATGGAGCCAGATTTGTGAAGCAGTTACTGTTTACAACATTTTAAAACAATTTCTGCTCAGGCTCAGTTAAAGTCCACAGCTGTGGCTAGATTAAACAGTGTCTACTGAGAACGCAGCAAGTTTTTTGTTGCGCATCTAAAGACATTGGCCCATTCTAACCCAATCTCCACCCAGGTTCATATCAAGCACTCACAGCATAACTCTGCCACCACGTTTCATCATGTGTGGTCGCTGTGATGTATACCGTGTTGTGACACGTTATAAAATCGAAACCATCATTTTACTTCTACTTCACATAAAAACATCTCGGCTTGTTCAACGGGCATGAACACTTGAGCAGATGCGCAATTCAATTCCTATTCCTCAAATTGTAGTTTCTTTATCAAGACCTGAAGATGTTGTGTTTATTGGGTCTTATAGTTTTGCCTTATAAGAGCTTTATGGTGGAAATTCAAGATTTGCCTAGAAAGGACAGTTTCTGGGCTCAAGACGCCAGAATCTGTTCTGCTGACCATACAAGGACAGGCCCACTGCATCTTCCCACCCAGAGTCAGACAGTACAAAGGAGCCTGCAACCCAAAAAACAAGATATGAAGCAAGATGGTCCAAAAACAACACGATGTTGTGTTGAAGGCGTTCCAATTTGCAAGTTAAATCTGGCAACCTGATCTACTCTGCGGGTGTCAGCACACAATCAGCTTAGGTGGTAGGAGACCCACAGGACCTAAACGACAGGTTGTCCACACAGATCAAGGTTTCTGTGTCCCAGTGCTGAGTCCAGACAGCAGGTTTGGGTTTTCATGCTGTCCAGCTTTTACACAAATTAGCCCAGTCTATCAATTAGAAAAGTGAGCCTGGACATTTCAGCCTGTGAAGTGAAGAATGACGCTGCGTGCGCAGCAATGTCATTTCTAGAGCCAAGAGCAGACACTCACCCAAAACGTCGGCGGACCTGTGCCGGGCGATGAAGCACGCGTCGTCCCCATAACACATCCCTTTCTTCAGGATGCCTCTGCGGAAGTCTTTGCCGAAGCCGCAGCTCGCCGTCACCAGGCTGTAGTCGCGGCTGTCTGTCTGAGAAAGCCCGCCGATGACAGCTCTGGCAACAAGTCTACCGTAAGACAGCACGGACAACATCACCTACGCACCAGCTCCGTAGCAAACAAACCGGCCAAGCTAGCAGCGGAGCTAGCTTAGCGTCGATGTCAGCACGCAATGTTTGACAGGCGAAGCAGGCTGGAGAGCTGCTGCCGAAAACAGCCTCCGCGCTTAAAGACGAATCGCCGCCGACGGTAGAAGTGGTCTCCCGAAGCTGTCCTTTTGTTTTTTCTTTTTGACGTTGTAAGCCGAAAGAAATTCAAAGAAATTGGTTTGTTTCTCTGTTGCAGTCCCGGGAGGGCTGGTTGTGAGCGGCCATGCTGCCACTTCGCCTCAGAGACAGAGACGCTGCGTAAGAGAGACACCGCGGAGCAGCTGCTGCTGCTGCGGCCTCACACAGAACGAGTCTTGTGACTGCTCTGACGTCAGAGGTCATTACCAAATCAACGTTTCCTAATATGGAAACACAACGTTCTGTTCCAGGCGGAAGATGTGCACCAAATGTAACACTGCAAATCGATCACTTAATGCAAGCATAAAAGATTCAAACAAACTTGATCTTTTTTTTTCTAAATTAATTTGGCGGAATATTTTTCTCCGCAAAACGTATTCTGATGGTCACAGTATCTTACAATGTACAACTTCCCTCTGTATTTTCTGTTTATTAGGTTTAAGAGGAATAAAAGTCTTAGAAACAAACAACATTCAGGTATCAATGTCCATCCTAAAACACACCAGAGTTTATTAGAAAGATTTAGACATTACAATAGTGCTTGTTTATTGTTTTTAATTTAGCACAAGACTTATTCAAAAATGTGATGCAGTGAAGTCAATGCTCTATGAAATTATGAGTAAAGTAACTGTAAATAAAGATTACAGACATAAACTTGTGTCTGTGACTTTCCTCAAACTTTTTATAAGCCATTAACAATTACAGGTGATTTAAATGACAAAGGAAAGACAAAATAAACTTAAAAAACCCCAAAACAAAACAAAGTGTGCACAGCTTCAAACAAGGCATTCCTGTGCATAAGTAGCCATATTATTACATTTTTCCTGATTGAACAGTCATATGTGGCAAAGACTAGCTGCAAAATGGAGTGCAAAACACCTGAGGTTTTTCCATGGTGACATATCAATTTACCCCTGTGGACAGGAAAACAATAAAATATCTTTGCTTTCATCAGATAGGAGTGGATATCTTTGCGGTATTGGCAGCGTGAAAAATAACCAATCCTTTGAATGCAGAAGATGAAAGCAGACCAGGAAGAATGAATCTCTGGCCATTTGGTCCCCCCTGCAGTGTGGCCCCTCATTTCTTGGCTTGCTTGGTGACCATGTTGCGGGGGGGAGTCACAGGACGGCTGCCGTTGGGCTTTTTCTTCTCAGCTGGTTTTAAAATCTGCAGGAGAAGCACAACGCAGAAACCTTTTCAGAAAATAACTCTGCAAATCACCATTTAAATACAACTCCCAGAGTTCCCTAGTTTCAGCACCCACACGGGCTTGATTAACAGCACTAAGATCCTCCTCTTGGCTCTGATTGGTTGTTTCTAGCTGGAACTGCGAGAAGGCAGAGAAATTTGATTTTTTTCATAGATTATTTGTCTCTGTGTAAAAAACATTTTTTTAAAATTACATACTGCACATTTAATGAGGCGACAATAAATGATAGGATTATATATTTTTTTCAGTTTATGCAAACATGAATGAAATACGTTACATATGTGGGTGACTAATGAGACAAAAATCATAAAATTTCACATAGACATTATGACGTCACGGTTCAATGTTTGACAGCCATATTGGATTTTGATTGGTACCCTCACTTCAAAATGCCATGCTGTGTATGTTTCCCCTCAATAAGGAATTCTGATTGAAGTAGAGTGGAGCACAACTCAATACCAGTACAAATTAATCCAGTTTTCTTTGTTGTTAATATGGACATGCTTTTACTGCTGAAGTCCAAAAGGAGAGAGAGAAAAAAGGAATTTGCCTTTGATGGTTTATGCAGAAAAAAAGCCGGATACCTGAAAGGAGCACATGAGAGTTTCATCGACACTCATCATGGCACCAGCGTTGTCGAACTCCCCGCAATAATTCGGTGCCGAGAACAATGTGACGAGTTGCCTCTTTGCGAAAAATTCGTAGCCATCCTCAACAACCTGTAAAAAAATTTGAATAAATAAAATCACAGATAGAACAGACAAGATCAAAAGTTATGCCCTATAAGAACGTTAAAACTGAATTACTTCATTTGTGGATGGTGATAAGTTTAGTGCTCAAGCTGCTAACATTAACTGAAATGGCTACACTGAGTTGGTCACATGACAACAAATTGGTCCATTTTTCATATCAATCCAATTTCAGGGACATTTTTCAGCAATGTTCAAAATAGATTAGAGCTTTATGTTAAAGAGATGCATAATACATTAGTAATAAGATTAGGAAGTTAAATAAGTGCCAAGAAACCCCTCTTTGCCAAAACAGAAAATGTAGTCAAATGAAACGTTTTAAAATCAAACCATATTTCTTTCCTGTAAGAATAATAATTTTATGACGTCTAAGGTGGCAACAATCGCAAAGTAAAACATTAACATAAGCTGCGTCTCCATTACAAACGTGCACAAAACTTTGTCCATATTCCGCTAATAGTGTTATGATGCTAATGCCAAAAGTACACAATTTCATAATGTCGTTGTTTCCATTAAATAAGAATCACAATTAAAATCACATGTGAATAAGTTTATTCGCGTGACAAGTTATTAAAAATCCTGCCACGCCACCATCCTCCAACTACTTCCTGTCGTCTTCTTCATAGTTTGCATCAGTGGCAACAGCTCGTTGATCATGTGACTTGCGTGATGTGAAGAAACTGTTTGCATTGTAGTTTTGCGAAGTAAACCGATTTCGATATAATAAAAAAAAATACCCATCTCATCAAAAATGTTTTTTTTATTATCGTGTGTCTGTAAAGCAAATGCATTTTCAAAATGTCAAGTCACGCAATTATGTGGTTAACAGAAACACAGCTATTGTTTATTTACGGCAAGTCATTAAGCCATGTGACATTCACCGACATTAAGGATTATTGCATGTTTTGCTAATATCATGCAGCCCTAGTAAACTTATGAATAGTTATTTATTGACTTCTATCTTTAGATGGTGACCAATGAAAGCCCTGTTTTGTTTTGTTTTTTGAAGTTTTCCTGAAACCTACACATTTCAGTATCTCTAATTGATTTTATTTTAAAACCAAGAAAGAAAAAAAACATTTTGCTGTACTGGGCACAAGCGTTAACATGCAAAAAAAAAAATTAAAAATAGGCCAAAGGTATACGAAAACAAAACGACTGGGAACACAAGTTCAGTCTGTGCAGTACGCCTGCCAACTCCCTGGATGCGATGTCCTTGTACAAATGCGTTCTCACACAATCTCGTTTCTGTTTGCTAAAGACAGGGGGCGCTGGAGTTACCTGGTGGGCGCGGCAGATCAGATCCAGGTCGTGCTTGTGCAGAAACTTGGCTACCACTTCGGAGCCGAAGGTAAAGGAGACGCCCCTGTCGTTCTCCCCCCAGCCCAAAACGTCCTTGTCCGGGTCGGACCACAGCAAGTCGCACAGCAGGCCCTGGTCAGGCACGTCAGTGGGACGCATGATGCGTCTGATCTGCTCCATGGACTGAAGGTCGGGTGACAGTCCTTGATGCAAAAAAAACAAGGCAGCAATACCACTAAACAAACAAACACAGGGGTCACGACCTGTGTTTGTTTGTCACATGTGGGACAGTCCTAACGGAAAGACAAACTGCAGAGGGAGCGTTTCACAAAGACAAATAAGAGCAGCTTACGTCAAAGACGCATCAAGTTGTCTAATAAGCCACAGTTGTGAAAATAATGCACACAAAAAACATAAGAGTGCACAGAGAACTAGTGAAAACCAGAACCTACCTCCATGGCAGCAAAAGATCTTCTCATCCACAATTGCAGCAATAGGGAGGCAGTTAAAACAATCTGTGAAGGTCTTCCAGAGCTTGATGTTGTACCTTCGTTTACCTAAATTATGACGACAACAAAGGATGTTTTAATCCATCGTTGTGTAATAAACATACACTAGAGAAACAGCCAGAGGTGGAAACCTATCAGATGTTTCCTTTGGTTCTGATTAAACTATGATGACAGGTTAAACACAGAAAAATCAAGATTTTTTTTTGGCCACGCTTGTTAAATGCATCAAAACTAATTTCTCCCACTAGTTTCAACCAATGGCCTATTTTTTAATTTCAGTTAGAAAAAAAAAAAAAAGTAAATCAAAATAAAAAACAGGGACAGACAATGAAACACCTTCGTTGTCTGCTGGTACTTGTAGCACATTTTCTCTTTAATGGGTTATAATGGTTCTGTGATGGACTGGTGCTTTGTCTAAAAAATAATAACCAACACTCCAAAGTTATGCAAAGGTTTTAATAAGACTAAAAAAAAAGGGACGCGTTTTGGCTTTATGTCATTGCATGACATGAAGCCATGTCAGGCCATCTTTATTTTTGTTATTAAACCTCATTACAACCTTTGCATAACTTTGGCGTTTATGTAGTTCTTCAGAACCCAGCACCACTTTACTTTTTTCTCCCCTCTATTTCACATTTCCTGCTTTTGCAATCTTACACGAGTCAGTGTCCTTCAAACAGCTTATGCCCCGCCAGAGAAATCGTGTCTCAACGCCTGAATCCTGTTTAGCTGCTAAGTTGTCTCTGAACACAAAACACTAAGACACATCTCAAATTCAGTTCAATTAAACAATACTCACACTCATCGTAGAAACCATATATTCTGTTGATTGAAGCACATTCGTGGTTTCCCCTCAGCAGGAAGAAGTTCTCGGGGTATTTAATTTTGTAGGCCAGAAGAAGACAGATTGTTTCAAGAGACTGCTTCCCCCTGTCCACATAGTCACCCAGGAACAGGTAGTTGCTCTCTGGAGGGAAGCCCCCATACTCAAAAAGCCTCAGGAGGTCATAGTATTGCCCATGGATGTCACCTGTGAGACAGGGTTGGGGGGAGGAGGAGAGGATTATTGGATATAATTAATGTTTTGGCCTCTGAAATGTATTCTGCCATGTGATTTTGTTGCCGTTTAAGATTCGGATTTAGCGACAATTGGTTACCACAAATTTTGAGGGGGGCCTCCAGCTCCAGCAGAATGGGCTGACTGAGAAAGATCTCCCTGGACTTCAGGCACAGGCCACGGATCTCATTCTCCTGCAGTTGCACATTCTTGCCAGGCTTTGCTCCTCGGACTGCGTGTGCCCAGACAACAACAAACAACAATCAGGGAAGATAACAGCTTTAGCACCGTCACTGCCAAGTCAGCAACACCTAACGCAGAATATGGACGGGCAGGTTGGGCGGAACAGGGGAGCAGCAATCTGTGCACCCAAACGTAAGGCAGATTCATAGCAGTATTTATAAAGAGTTGCCAATTTTAAGAATTAACGTAAAACAAAAACAAAAAGAAAAGCAGGTGTTTCCGGTGATTGACAGATTGTTATTTTAGCGACACTGAAACTAACTGAGGGTGGAGTTCTCAAATTGAGCAATAATCACTTTATGGCGCCTCATAAAAATGGATGCAGTGCATTCTTCGCTGTGAACAGTAACTCAATACAGACAATACGCTTAGCGGCCGCTGAAAACCTAATCAGGTCACACATCTAAGGGTCACAGAAAGTGACGTTACACCGGTATGCGCAATGTCTGAGTATGAGGACAGTGTGGTTCTATATACCTGTGGGGATTCTGAGATCCCTAGTCATTAAACAGGTTTAGTGATAACTTGTGGTTATTCCCTATGAGGAATAAATGCGAGGACATGATAACTAAAGACGAGAAAATGAAGCTACCTTCCCATTTACATTTGTTATTGTCATAACAGCATCGAAATTGGCACTGTTTTATTTGAGGTCGTACTTACCTTCTAAAAGACGTTGAATAATACTGTCTATGTTGAGCTTGTCAACATCCGCCATTTTCTGTTTCTATAAAAAAAAATCGATTCGATAAGATCTCTGCGTTTAGTACACTTGCGAAAGCTAGCTCGCTCGCTACCCCAGCATTAGCTACAGCTTAGCTTAGCTCCGTGAATTTTCCTACAGAGCGTAAAAAAATGTTACTGAGACCCAGTTCGGCTTGTAAGGCTCGTTGACAATTTTTTGGGGGAAATTTAAAAGCTACTTTACATCCCCGTTTTCATAAAAAAACAAAACAACGAAAGACAGTCACGGCTTTTGTCTTAAAAAAAAAAACCGGGGCATAAAAAAATAAACGCCAACCGAACTAGCTGCTAGCTAGCGATGGTGTCTCTGTTTTCGCTCTGCCGCACCTTGAAGAGCGAACCAGCAGGCTCCCGGGAGGACGGGGCCCGCAGCTGCGCCGCTGCTGCCCTCTGCCGGTCCGGGTGAAGAAAGAGCATCCGGAGTCCCGAACTGGACAACTTTAACACACATTGTTTCCACATTTTTGAATTTACGTTGACTAAAACTGACGCCTCCATTCTTAATTTCCCCTTTTGAAGATGAGAAAATGTGTAGCTTGAAAAGTGCAGCTATACCTAGACTGAGTCTTTTTGGATTTTCAGACATTTACAGAGCCTTGTGAAATCACTTTATACTCCTTGATTTTCTTTTTCTCTCAATTTGTTTCATTTCAAGCAACACTAAAAAAAAAAAAACAAACAAAAAAAAAAAACTTCTGCACCACTTTATGTTAGTCTACTACATAAAATCCCTACAAAACAACATTAAATTTGGGTCAGGACTGTTCTTGATGCTTTCTCGTTTATTCATGTGGCCTTTGGAAAAAAAAGAAACCTTATTCATTTTCAACTGGGATGATAATATGATAATGACCCACTGATATTTTCAACAGGAAATTATAGCCATAGGGTGTGAACAATAGAATAGAATAGAATAGAATAGAATAGAATAGAATAGAATAGAATAGAAATAGCATTATTATCCCACAGAGAAAATACAGACAACAAAATCAGATTCACATATAAAGTTCCAAAGGTTACATTTCTTTTCCGTGATTCATATGCCATCCGCTTAAATCTATTTTTTTGGTAGTTCTCATAAGCAACTGAAATACCCCCCCCAAAATGTCAATTATTCTAGATTCCTCTATTGGAGAAATCACAATCAAAAGCAGCAGCTGAAAAGAAGCCAAAACATGTAAACAGAGCAGAGTTCCTCCCAACAGTAAATGCCATAAATTAATCATGATTTCTAGCCCCAGACTGTTTCAGATTGCCTGGTTTATGACGTCCTGTCGGCTGCAGACGGGCCTGCACGTCTCTTACTATTGGGAGTCTGAATGCTCAGGGAAGAAGCCCCCTGCACAGACATCAGCCGCGTCCTGTTCAGTGAGCCGAAGCTTCTCATTCTCGCTAATAAACCTTCTCACGGAAACCTTTTAAGGACACGCAGCTTAGCCCGCAACGCCCTCTGTTATATTTAGGCGCTCAACAGAAGCTTGCAGTGACATTCGGGGCTCTGGATGCTGCCGGGGGCTCCGCCGCCTCTTTTTACTGTCAGCACGGGATTAAAAGTTGAATGACCGCACGCTGCTAGAATTAGATATCATCGCTGACAATGTGTTCCAGCTGCAACAGTAGGAGGCCGAACCGCGCGCGACGCACGTCTCTAAAACAGGAAACGGGGAGCTGGCGCGCGCGTCATGGCGCATGGCGCAGTTATATTTGGTGTTAGTTGGACCCTCGTGATGCTTTCTGTTCTGCTGTTGTGTTGATGCATGTCGAACCCTCCCTCTTTATTCATCCACTTAAAAGATGTATGTTTTTTTTTGTTTTGTTTTGTTTTTTTTACATGGATTTTGTTCTACAGTCACAATTTATGAGTGGGAGTTAAAAAAAATATAAAGGAGAAATACCTATAGGAGTATCTATAGTATTCCTATATTTAAAAGGCCTATAGGAATACCTATGTGAAATAACAACACAAACGCAGACCACACATGATTTTATGTTAAAGTCCAACACAGAGAGTCGCAGTGTTTTTTAAAGTGGATGGGAAATGACGCACATCAAATCTGTTTCAGTTTAAAAGTGGGGAAAATTATGATGTAGTACAATGCAACCCCTTGTACTCCCATGCCTCTGAATAAAATCCAGCGTAAGCAGTTTCTTTCTAAAGTAACCTCACGAATTTACAGATATGTGGGCCCCGGGGCCAGCATCAGTGTTGGTCCCCTTTCAGCCACAGAACAATTTTACTGGTGAAAATTACAACACACTAGTAGATAGGCAGGCACCATGGCAGGGCTGGGCGACTAGTTTGATCAAAAATTATTATTATTATTTTTTTGTGATAATGTTAATGATTTGCAAAATGCCTTTTTGGGACACTACTCACATGAAACAGTGTGATTTGCATGTATCGCATTAACTGCATATTATCATATTTTCTAATTTATTGCTATTTATTGGTGGTTTCATTGAGCAAACATAACAATGCAGCCAATATGGACATTTATTTTATTTTTTTAACATTAATTAGAATTTATAGTGACAAGGATAAAATTCTTATCATCACAATAAATGCATCGCAATACATGATAAACGATGTGGTAAACGCCCACCATTAGTACACGTCTGAACTTTATTTAGGACAGGTAGTGAAACTGAGACCAAGTTTCTTTTTCAACATTTTTTGTTTATTCAGACGTTGGTTCGTGTGCCGAGGCAACCGGACACCAGCTGGATCCATCTACTCCTGGTCCTTCTCTTCGCCGTGTGTTATGATGTGGACCAGGTTCTTGTAGTCCAGGTTCCCTGCTACATCGGGAGGAAACGCTACAAACATCTGTTCCATCTGTGGAACAGAAAATGAGATTGAAAAAATTGTTGTTGTTTTGTTTCTTTCAAGTTCAGTCGAGTTCAAACTGCTCAAAAAAAGCCACGGGACGATCGTCCAGCCGAGGCAGAGCACCGACCTCTTCAGCCGAGAATCTGTCCGCCTGGGTCGTCAGCATCTCCGTCACGCTGCGAAAGCGAGCAGGGAAGGTGAGAGAATCCGCTTCGTCTAAAACGCTGGGCTCATATTAATACTCACTAATCTTTCTTTAGTGTTCCTGTTCCCTCAGGGTCGAAGACTTTGAAAGCATTCAGGATGGTCTCCTCTGGGTCAGCGCCTGATGAAAATGTAAATGGTATTTTTTTTGTAGATTTTAAAAAAGAATAAAAAACTCACAACTTTAGTTGCATGAATGATGATGATCCTGGATTACCTTTTAGTTTCTCCCCAAACATGGTGAGAAAGACTGTAAAGTTGATCGGACCCGGAGCCTCCTTGAGCATATCGTCGATCTCTTCCTGTTTGACGTTTAACCGGCCTGAGGGAAGGAGGAGGTCAGAGGTCAGGGTGGAGTGAAAGCGTGGTACTCTGGTTGTGATGATAAATTTTTTTATTATTATTATTTTTTTTACTCGTGTTTAATCACGTTCACTTAAAAAAAACCCCAAAAAGTTTGATATTCACTGGATGAGTTGAAAAGTTAGTTCACTGAGAAAGAATCATGTAAATGGAGATACAGTTTGTGAAGTTACGCAGTGAAAAATTAACAATATTTTGATTTGTTTAGCGTGTCACAAAGAAAAAATTATGGGTGTTCATTTTTCAAAGTGATATTTGTTAGTCAAATGTATGACTAACAAATGTTAGTCATGCATTTGTAGATGTCAGCATTCCAAATGGAATTATTTATCAACTATGTTTTTCGTTTAAAAACTATATTTAGTTCACAAATACATTGTTAAGAATTTATTTTTCAAAGTAAATATTAAGCATGTGAATTTAATTCTGACATCCATGAATAACATTGTGAAAACATGACTTGGAAAAATGAACTACGACACTATTTCTCTCTCTGACAGGTTAAATAAACCTAAATGTTACTGTTATTTTTTTTTTTTCTTTTCACTCTGTAACTTCACAAACTTTGCCCCACGCACCCCGTTCTCTCTCACCTAAAGCTGCAAAAGTGTCCCTCAGGTCGTTCTTGTCTATGAATCCGTCTCTGTTTTGATCCATGATGGTGAAAGCCTGCAGGGGGATTCAAAAACACCCGACGTGACTGGAGCGGGCTCAGCCAGTGGACCCTGCGGGGTGCAGAGCTCGGCTTCGGGTCTGCTCACCTCTTTGAACTCCTGGATCTGGGCCTGCTCAAACATGGAGAACACGTTGGAGCTCGCGCCCTCCGCTCTCTTCTTGGCTTTCTTTGGAGACTGCAGGGTTTGACCACAACACCAAGGTAAAAACCCCAAACCACCTCCTGCTACCAGCAGCGGCAGGACAGTGGTAAATCTTTTACGACCAACAACTAAGATGCGGCTCACAGGTTTAAATGTATTAAATGGTGAAGTTGGTGCCACTTTTTGAAAGGATTAATCATTGCTGACAATCCTACCAAAAGGAGCGTTAATACACATCCTTCCTCCCAGGATGGACTTTCTAAGCATCCCTGCTCCCGACAAACTCATGTTTACATCTATGCATTGGGGAAATTTCTTATAATTTGAATATGCTGCTTTTAGCAGTTTTTTTTCCCTCACTGTAAAGCCTCTTATTACTTTCTTCTTCTTCTGTTTTTTCTAACCTTAGTTTAATTATGTATTTAATCCATTTGCTTTGAACTTGCTGCTGGTGAACCTCAATTTCCCCCCAGTGGGATGGAAAAGGATATTTCTATCCATCACTTAACCTTTCACCACTGCACTATATATGTCAATTCTGGGCTACATGAGCAAATTTGCTCATTGCTTTTGGTTTCTGTGTTCCATCCCAGTATGACCAGCAGGCCCCCATCAAGACCTCCCTTTTAAAAACGTTCTAGATTTGCCCCTGCATCAGGTTGCCTTCTTTAACTTGACTCACTGTTGTTGCTGTTTTTTTTTTTTTTTTTGACTGTCAACTGCGCCTTTAAGACAAGCCAGAGATGAGTGAGAGGCCGCAGGGGCACTTCCAGTGGGGCAGACATTTACTTAAGGAGGATTACAGGCTGTCAGTTGGTCGTGGAAATATTATTTACTGTTTTGTGAGGAAGGAGGGGTGCGGGGGTCTAGTCCGCTGCCTGCACTTCCAGAGTTGCAGGATCAGACGGGGGATTACTCCACAGGGCCTGGACAATGACAGGATGCTCGTCTGAGTCCTGTTTGATCAGAAACCCCTCACAGGGAGGGATTATGTTGAGCTATTTACATGACTGCCGAGGAACTGTTAAAAAAAAAAAAAAAAGAAAGCGTTGTGAAGGAACGCAGCTCCATGACATAATTTTGGATTCGCGTGCCTTTCGACAGCTGAGGTCTAATGCTTGCTGTGGATTAGCTCTGCAGCGCTCGGATATCCCTCAGTCAGGACCGCTGGCACCCCAAAATTGTTGCCTTGTCCCTTTTTCTTAAGATGGTTGAATATGAAATGATGGAGTTTGCTGCTGAGCACCAATTTTGCTGGTCAAAACTGGCACATGCCTATTTATCTCTTCTCTCTAGAACAGTGTAATTGAATTTTGAAGGACATTAAATTCTTGCTGTTAAGTTAAAGTTTTGACCAAACATACTACTTTGATCATGTATTGCTTTAAAATGCTTTTTTTAAAATACTGCTGTGGCAAACCCTTTGATTACAACTGTAAAGAACTGTCATAATAAGGCTTGATAATTCAAATTCATCTTCAGTTTTCAGTGGTTTGGTGGCAGAATTTGGTTTTTAGCCAAATTGCCACTTTTGTTGTCAGTAGAAAAAACTTTGTACTTTATACTTTTTCTTAAATCTTTGGATGAAATGTTTTCAGGAATGCTTTATTCCCTAATGACAACTTATTTTTTTGTTTCTCTTAAACATAAATGACAAATTAAAAGAGTAAAATAGCCGTAATACTTCTGGCTACACAAAAAGCATGGCAACTGTAATACCAGTGTTCTCTGTGTTTTTCCATCTTGTCATCTCCCATCTTTTGTCTGTTTCTTCTGTTTATTTTTTTGCTCTATTTTTTTCCTGTCTCCAAATCTCACCTGTCTTTTGTTTGAGGGAGCACTGATCTAGCACCAATCTAGTAGATCTGGCCACTGTCCCCAGACAGCCAGCGAAACGCGCAGCCACTCACCATGTTTCTTTGCGTCCAGCCAACGACCGAGCCGTGTCCTTGCTGCTCTGTGATGGAGCAGCACGCGAAACAATGGAAAGATATGCTGACCGCTTTCCCATCTGATATATAACGGTGCGTGCTTACGGACTATAAATACTCCATGCCTTGTTTAGGCAGCAGCGCAGGTAAAGAGGACTATTCTCTCCCTGCCATCGGCCACCATTGTCTGAGTTCATGAGATGTAGGGATAATAGCCAAACGCACATACCCCCATTACTGAGGCCCCAGAATAACAACAGGACATAGCTCTGGCCCGGGAAGGACAGTTGTGTTTTGTGACTGACAGCTGCACTTGATGGGGTCCATCATCCAGCTGTCTGTCCTGTTAGTGGTCCGCAACGGGCCCGGGAGGGGCTCTGCTTCTGAGCAGCCCACTAAACGGGGCCGTTGGCTAAAGCTCACTGAGCCCCAATAACACCAGGTCATAAACAGCATGCTGCACTGTGGGAAACGTTAGCTGGGAACATTATTCACTTTGTTATTCGCCTCATTATGTGTCATTTCTGCTTTGTAGCTCTTCGTTGTAGACGGAGGGTGTCGGTCTCATTTTCATTTTGTCCCACATCAAGATCACAAATGTCCTCAAAGGACCGGAAAGTATTGATAAAGCAGCCAGTAAACTGGACAAATAGCTGCCTCTGCATCCGATCAGAACTTCTTAAAGTTACATAATGATGTAAAACAGATTTTTAAAAAAAAAATGCTTTATTTAATTGATGAAACAATATTTAAAACCATATCTGATAACTTGAAGGCTCTATGAGTCTTTTTGAGTTTGACACGCATGTTTAAGACTGTTAAAAATATAAAGAAAGAATAAAAATCACTTGTCCCTGACCCGGTGTGAATCTTCCATGTTTGTAACAGTGAATCATTGAGTTTAAGCTCCAATCAGCACACACTAGAAGTTGGAAAAACTGAAATTCTTTTGACATTTTTACCTGAAACAGACACAAAGGTTGGAAAGACCTATTGAGGTTCTGTGGGATAGACCAACACAAAAAAGTGTGATGACGTAACAAAAATAACGGCTGATTTGAAGAAAACAACAACAACAAAAAAAAACAGTTATTAATCTAAAAACCATGGCCTGTATTTGTTTTCACCTCCCTCACTCAGTCAGTGTTTTGCAGATCCATATTATGTTAAGGTTTCAGTCTTTTAGGGTAAGTATGAACCACAGTTGTACGTCTTGATACAGAATTATTTTTCTGCTTATTTAGTTTTGAAAAATAGCTCAATCTCAGTGCAGAAAGACCCCGGGCCGGGAATCGAACCCAGGACCTTCTTGCTGCAAGGCAACAGCGCTACCCACTGCGCCACTGTGCAGCCCTGAAGATATAAATGTACCACCTTTTTTTAACTTTTCCCATATTCCTCAGTAACCTTCATTAAATGTTGTAATATCCATCATCTATCTCAAAGAGTTAATGGATGTTGCTGTGGCAGGAAGGATCATCTCTAGTATCAATCATTCTTCTAAAGACATTGTTGCTGTCATGACAAGCTAACACTTGAATATCTCTATTCCAGACACAATATCCCACAATAACCACTATAAGTTGTAATGAACTGGTAAATCAATCTCATCAGCCTCTACTGCTGCTCCATTGTAAATATCTCTGGCTGTGTGGTTTAAAGCTGGACAGAAATATGTTGGATTTGGGGATTTGATTCTTACCCATTACAAACTATGGAAGAAATTTTCTCTGCTCTGCATGAACAAAACCTTCTTCTCAAGTCTCATGAGATTTGTTGGTGTTGTACAAGTGGCAGTAGTTAGTTCACTATTTGAGTTTTTGAGATAATGATTATCATCTCCAGGTCGTAAAAATAATCCTAAAAAAGTGTTGCCATGGATACGCATCATACCAACTGCCCAAAACTAAATGAGAAAGAGCAAAAAACTTCCAACTGTATTTCATCCAAAACCAGAGGAGACAACTGTCCTAAGATGCAATGCAAAGATAACAAAAATAATCATGAACAAAAGTCAACAGAAAGAATCAATCAGAGCCTCCATGACACTATATAACCATCCCAACTCCAATATGGGGGGTAGGAAGGTGAGGAGAAGGATGATGGTTGGTTGGTCAGTGTGGTAGATTCCTCAAACACTTACATCATCATTCTAGCTGTGATGTCACAACTAGAGCCATGCTTGTGATGTCATCAGCACCTTATGTATGTAACAAACTTCTACATTCTGGTCATTGCTTGCTGCACTACTGACAAGTTCAGACGTTCAGCTTTCAAGTTGAACAAGGAGATTGTTTGTGGATCAAAACTGATTTTTAACAAACATGTTTTGTCCAAACATGTTGAACCAAAGGACACATTCCTCCAACGGTGAGATGAGACCCCAGCATGGAACCTGGAGAGCTGGACAAAATCTGCAAGGCTGGATTGAGAACAGAACGCCTCCCATTGAGTTACAGAGAGATCCAGAGACTTGGCTCTCTTTTGGAAAAGGACAGAGCAAGATGGTTTGAGGAGAACCAAAAGCTGGTCAACGTGCAAAGAGGACTGGAGAAAACAAAAGCTGAGTTACAAGGACAGAAAAGACTCAAGGAGATGAAGAGAGAACTACTGACAGGAGAAGAGTTTTCTGATTCAGAGTCTCTCAGACGAGCTATAATCACTTCCAGGAAGCACAGAGACATAAAACACAAGACGAAAAGGCTGCTGCAGAAGGAATTTGAGCAATTGAAGGTAGCTCATATTGTTGGTGAGGAAGCATTCAGGACACAAATCCAGGCAGAGATAGAGAAAAGTGTCGCCCTCCAACAAGAGCTGGACCAAATCAAGACTCGCTACGAGGAGCTTCAATCAAAATATGAAGCTGCAGGTGAGGAGAACCTGCAGGTCCACATGCAGATGTTTGATGAAGAAAAATCAATGAGCAAAAGCTCATTGAAAACCTGAGAGCTGAGAAGGACGATCTCCAAGAAAAAATGTCCAAGGAGATTGACTGCCAGCAGGATCAGAGTTGGACTATCATCTTTCTTTCAGTCCGGGAGAGTTGATTTGGACGAGGATTTTCATGATCTTTTCAGTATGTTTAAAAGGGACTTTTTTCTTTGGAATTAGTTTTTGACTTATATGAAGAGTTCCTGCAATGGAAAAGATCCGCTCCAGCTTCCAGCCTCTCTGCTGCAGCCGAAGCCCTTTGCTCCAGCCCCTCTCTGCTGCAGCCGGAGCCTCTTTGCTCCAGCCTCTCTGCTGCAGCCGGAGCCTCTTTGCTCCAGCCGCCTCTCTGCTGCAGCCGGAGCCTCTTTGCTGCAGCCGAAGCCTCTCTGCTGCAGCCGGAGCCTCTGTGCTGCAGCCTCTCTGCTGACTTAAAGGGTCAGTGTATTATAGCTCAATAGATAAGGCATCAGTATATCACCCGAGAGGGCGGGGTTCGAATCCAGTCTGGGTCCTTAGGCAAGACCCTTCAAGCTACTGCCTACCTCATACCATGAGAGATACTAAGTTGCATAACATGCCGGCTCAGACGTCGCCCGGCCAAACAAGGTCTGCGTCAGGTGTTGGGGAACCAGAGCACCTTGATGACAAATGGGCTACTGGAACAAGACGGAAATGGGCGAGAGATGAAAATGTGGATCTGTTGGAATGCTACTACTCAAGTAACCCTAGTCAGAGAGGTTACATGCAAAGACTGGGGAAGGAATGGTTACTTCGACATCCCCAGTCAACACTAAGTGCTAAACAACTAGTAGCTCAGTGTTCCAACATCCGCAAAACGGCAACTGCTATCACAACTTGAGATTGACGAGATACAACACAAATGCTACGGCAAAAGGGAGGAACCCGGATGTCAGAACTGTGGGGACTTAACTACAAGTCCCCACCCAGTGAGGGGATACACGGCCCCAGTGAGCGAATCAGAGCTGAACGAGACAGCTGCTGACCTGAGAGAGAGAATCATGACCCGAATGACAACCCAGGCCTCCCCGGCGCCAATTACAACGGCTGAGTGAAGTACCATCAGAAAGTCTCATTGAGAATGTGAATGCAGCATTGAGAACGATCCCTACCAACACCATAACAGAAACCAATGAGCTGATCTACAACTCAGCATCAGTGATCCTTGAGATACTTGGCTATAAGAGCAACCATGAGACCCAATACCCACCATGGAAAAAGACGGTTAGAGGCTAAAATCAAGGTAACAAGGAGGGAAGTGAGCCAACTATCAGAGCTCCACAAGGGTACAATGAAAAGACAAGTACCCAGAAAGTACAGGCAGATGCCCATACCTGAAGCACTCGAAACTGCCAAACAGAGGCTCCAAGCCTTGGCCAGCCGCCTAAAGAGATACACAAGGGAGAATGAATCCAGAAGGATTAACCGGCTCTTCTCCACTCAACCAGCTAAGGTGTACTCTCAATGGCAGGGTAATAACAACAGAGCAGACCCACCAAGGCTGGAGACTGAACAATACTGGAAAGGCATATGGGAAAGGGAGGCGTCCCACAACAGCAATGCACAGTGGTTGATCTCTCTACGAGAGGACCATAGCAACCTCCCTGAGCAAGCCCCGGTAACCATCACTGTGACAGATGTCCAAGAAAGAGTCTCAGGTATGAAAAACTGGACAGCACCAGGGCCTGACATGATCCATGCCTACTGGCTAAAGAAACTCACTGCCCTCCATGAGCGACTGGCAGGCCAAATGAACCAGCTGCTACAAAGTGGGACTCACCCTGAATGGTTAACTGAAGGGCGGACAATCCTAATCCAGAAGGATCCATCAAAGGGTCCAGTCCCACCCAACTACCGACCAATAACCTGCCTCTCCACAACCTGGAAGCTCATGTCAGGCATCATAGCGGCCAAGATAAGCAAACACATGGATAAGCACATGAGCATGGCACAGAAAGGTATCGGTGTAAATAGCAGAGGAGCCAAACACCAACTCCTCGTAGACCGCACAGTTGCCCGAGACTGCAAAACCCGACACACCAACCTGTGCATGGCTTGGATTGATTACAAGAAAGCCTATGACTCAATGCCGCATACTTGGATCATTGAATGCTTAGAGATGTATAACATCAACAGGACTCTGAGAGCCTTCATTGCAAACTCAATGAGGCTGTGGAAAACCACCCTTGAAGCCAACTGCAAACCACTTGCACAAGTGTCCATCAAATGTGGCATATACCAAGGAGATGCTCTGTCCCCGCTACTGTTCTGCATAGGCCTGAACCCCCTCAGCCAAATTATCAACAAGACTGGCTACGGATACCGACTCAAAAAAAATGGGGCCAACATTATCAAGCGAGACATCGACTCACGTCACCTTCTCTACATGGATGACATCAAGCTGTACGCCAAGAGTGAGCGAGACATCGACTCACTGATCCACACCACCAGGATCTACAGCACGGACATTGGGATGTCATTCGGACTAGAGAAGTGTGGTCGGCTGATTACAAAGAGGGGGAAGGTGATCCGCACAGAAGGGGTCTCACTCCCAGAAGGAACAATAGCAGACATAGAGGACAGTTACAAGTACCTAGGTATACCACAAGCAAATGGCAACCTCGATGAGGCCACAAGGAAAGGAGCAACAGCTAAATACCTCCAACGAATAAGGCAAGTCCTGAGAAGCCAGCTCAATGGCAAGAACAAAATCCGTGCGATAAACAGCTATGCCCTGCCAGTAATCAGATACCCTGCTGGAATAATTAGCTGGCCAAAGGAGGAGATAAAAGCCACAGATATTAAGACTACAAAGCTACTAACAATGCATGGAGGGTTCCATCCCAAATCCAGCACCCTGAGACTGTACACGAGCCGCAAAGAAGGAGGCAGAGGACTAGTGAGTGTGAGAACCACTGTCCAGGACGAAACAACTAAGATACATAAATACATCAGGGACAAAGCCTCAACAGACAATGTGCTCAGTGAATGTCTCAGACAACAGGGAACGGAGGTTGAAGTGCCAGAGATACCATCATGGGAGGACAAGCCCCTACATGGGATGTACCACCAGCAAACAACCGAAGTGGCTGATATCAGTAAATCCTACCAATGGCTGGAAAAAGCTGGGCTCAAGGACAGCACAGAGGCCCTCATCATGGCCGCCCAGGAACAGGCCCTAAACACCAGAGCAATAGAGGCCCAGATCTACCACACCAGACAAGACCCAAGGTGTAGGTTGTGTAAGGAGGCCCCTGAGACAGTCCAGCACATAACAGCAGGGTGCAAGATACTGGCAGGGAAAGCGTACATGGAACGACATAACCAAGTGGCAGGCATAGTGTACAGAAACATCTGTGCAGAATATGGACTGGAAACCCCGAGATCAAAGTGGGAAACACCCCCAAAGGTGGTGGAGAATGCCAGAGCTAAGATCCTGTGGGACTTCCAGATCCAGACAGACAGAATGGTAATGGCGAAACCAACCAGACATTGTCATAGTGGATAAACAACAGAGGAAAGCCGTTGTGGTAGATGTAGCAATACCAAGCGATTGCAACATCAGGAAAAAAGGAGCACGAGAAACTGGAGAAATACCAGGGCCTCAGGGAGGGAACTGGAGAGGGCCTGGAAGGTGAAGACCACAGTGGTGCCTGTGGTCATCGGGGCCCTCGGGGCAGTCACCCCCAAACTGGAGCAGTGGCTACAACAGATCCCAGGAACAACATCAGACATCTCAGTCCAGAAATGTGCAGTCCTTGGCACAGCCAAGATACTGCGCAGGACCCTCAAGCTCCCAGGCCTCTGGTAGAGGACCCGAGCTCAGAGGATAAGAACCACCCGCGGTGGGTGAGAAGGGAATTTTTTTTTAATATATATATATATATATTTATATATATATAAAATTTTTAGAACAATTGCAGGTAACATTGTTATTTTATTGTGCTACAGGATTTCTCTATGTGCCTTATACATAATCCTGCCCCTTCAACTACAGGCTCTGTTGATTAATTTAGCTGGTCAAACATTGACGTATAAAGAAAAACTACGTGGGATTTATTGCCCTTTTAACACATGCGGCCCATATTTAGTCGGATCAAAAATATTGCACGCCTCATATTTATTGGCGAGGTGTTGTTTGAAGTTCATCCATCAAAGAGCTCGCACGCGGTTGATCGAGAGTTTAGAGCTGACATTTAGACTGAGGTGGAGCGGTCTGTCGATACGAGGAGCGCAGAGGTGACCATGCAAGGGAAGGAGATAAACAAAGGAACAAATAGAGAGAGGTTCTATGGGCTGATGAAATGAAAATCAATCTCTATAAAAATGACCCAAAGAGAAAAAGTGTGGAGGGTCCCCTACGTTTCCCACCTTCCCCGTAGCCCTCGACACACACTTACTTACACACACAGACCCCAGAGACAAAACACAGCTTCATCTGTCAAAGAGGGAGGTGTGTTTGTCAGAGCCAGGACCGGGACACACCGCCAGGTCCTGGTCTCACATCTGACGGAGGGAGGCAACAGGAGGAATACAGAGTACTATAGAGGAACATTCTGCCTCAAATTCAATACAACGCATTTGGTTTTCTCCTGCTATAGCCTCGCTGGCAAATAGTAACAGCTCAGTCCAACCATGTGTTCATGAATTCATGAGCTATGATGCTCCTAACAGATGAGAAAAAACCTAATCTGTCAATACATGATGAATTTGTGTTGTGCCTAACATTTTTCATTTCAAGAAGGCCTTAATTTGTCTGTGGAAAATCTTATATTAGAAATGTAGAAAAAAAAGGTCATTGTACCATTTTGTACTTTTGATAGATGGATGGATGGATAGATATTATGCTTTGAATAAAACTCTTACCACAATTAAATACACCCCAAACAATAAAAGCTCGTTAAACACCAACATGAGAACAACATGTAAGGACATGTATTGCTCAATAAAAACACATATTGCACATTCCCACATGCGTTCCAACAAATCAGACCAGAGCATCAGCAGAATTGCAAAACGCTATATGCCTACCTTATTTATCATTCTGACTGATGTAGGAACAAATTGATTTCTGAATCTGTTAAGTCCACAAGCATCGTAGTAAAACGTTTGAGGGATGGTAACAGTTCATGACATGAGTTGAGGATGTGACTGCAATCCTATTGAAACCACACAATACTGGAATAAGTTTATTCACCTGTCAAGTCATTAAAGAAAACAAAACATGGATGGTATTTAGCTATGGATCCTATTTTGTCATTTGATGCCGTGCATTGCAGTCTTCAAGGTGAGCTTGTGCTAAAAAGGCAGAGAACGGCTGAAAGGTGCGAGTCATCCTCCAGAATGTATGAATGACGAATCCACTTTGTGAGATAGCGATGGAGTTCTGGTGGCTGGACTGGTTTTCTTTCCTTTGTATATGCTTCTTGTTTGGTAAACTTGCCGGGCAGCATGGGATGCATCTCTGTTGCTGTGCTATGCTGATGATACTCAACTATATTTATCCAAAAAGCTAAATAAATTAATGGGTTAAATGGACTGAAGTATTTAATAAGCACGAAAGCCTGGATAACCCTTGATCTAACAATCATAAATTCACACAAAATAGCTGTTATCTTTGTAGTTGAATAACACTGTGTGTCATTCTTTGTGACAAAGGTTGCTGGGTTATTGAAGAGACCAGAAGGAGCCTCATCGTTCTTCGCCAGCAGCCATTTTGAACTTGGCAACCACTTCGCTGAACTTTATCATGATAAAATGATAAGTTGTGTCTCAAACTTGCATTCCAACTGGCAGTCTATCTACAGGATAAATTGTTGTGAAAAGCCTCATCATCCATTGCTACAAGCAAGACTGTTATATTATTAAAAAGGCATTATTGCTGATCTAATGACTCACTGTGGCAAATTACTGATGAATATTGTTAATATTCATCTGTAGGACAGAATAAGAAATGGTGAGATGGTAAAATAATGCTATATAGTGGTGACTTAACTTTACTCTATGGCACAAATTTGGTCACTTAAGCTGTTTACATTCTTAGTAGCAGACGCTAATGCGAGCTATGGTTCATATTTGCACTTAAAAGTCTCAGTAGATATCATAGCATTGTTGTCTCATCATTTTTCCTATAGGTAGGTTGTAACAGTATAATACTTTCCAACTTTTGTACCACCCAGCACTAAATTATAGAAGTTACATTTGTTTTTTCATATTTAAGTTCTGCATGAGTCGTTACAAGACACATACTGTCTGCAGGATGCAACTGATGGTTAACTCCACAGAAAGAGGCGAAAACTGAAGATAAATGCAAGAAATATGCAGGAGAAACAATAAAGGAGAAAAGAATACAACCATTAAGGATTATTTAGCCCCTCCTGACATCAGTTTACGAGGTCTGTTTAGATTTTGCTCATTTTCTGTGACAAATCGTTAAGTGTTTGATATAAAGTAGAAGAATTTGTTCTGATATGGTATTGTTGTTGTAATTTTCTGTCGTCAGCAGTTCTCACGTGTTGCCAACACCAGAATAAACCCTGTTTTATGATTCAAAATATTGCCAAAATCCTTGAGGGTGCTCCATCGGTTCTAAAAATAATAACCCAAAAAATTCCCAACCCTCTCAACCACAGCACACCTGGCTCCAATATTCGCTAATTAGCAGAGCTCTGTAGAGCTTGACTGGTCAGCCGTTAAATTAAAGTGAGCAGGAAAAGGGACACAGACGTTGCGGGACTCTCTGGGGTCAAACTGCATTCCTGGTTCTCCAGGAATGCAGTTTGACCCCACCCATGTTCACGGAGACTTTCTGTTTTTAATTCACGCAAAAAATGATTGCAGATAAAGTAAGGTCTTATTACATTAGACAATGTGAGCAGCATCGCTGATTATTTTTCTTAAAACAACAAGGCTTTTTGTATCCTCCTGCAAGCACCACATTTATACAGTCACACTTACACAATGCTGCACCCTAATCTGGTTTTAAGTACTTTGTTAAATACAGAAAGAGTTTTCAAAGAAATATGTTTCCCCACCATGAAACACTTTTTTTAACTTTACTTACTTAATGAACAAGGTGACATTAGCGACTTTAACTCTAATGTGGCATATCAGGCCAAACACAATCAACTCATTGTTGGACTGAATGACATTCGATCATTAGAGCATCCTTTCTTCAGATGGTAGAAGAAAAACCGTCTCCACAAAGCAACAGAGCTAGAATAACGTCTTTTCAAAAGAAACACGCTCAGTGTTCAATTTGCACAACTGATTCTGTAGGGTTGCCGCTTCACAAGTCTTTTCATGAGGAATCGTTTACTCATCTTGTCCAGTAGATGGCGCTAGCAGCCCACCACATTCAGCATCCAAACTGCTTCACAGGCCTGAGTCTGACTCTCCGTGAGTTTTTTCCTGTTTCTTTGTGAACCTGAGTGGCTCAGTCAGAACGCGTTGTCACTCCGTTTGAGCTTTCAATAGCTTTCACTCCTCGCTCGAATGCAACCGAGGCGCAGGTAAACATTACCGTTGTGGGTGAATGTGAAAAATGTGCTTTGATTATCCAGACATTTAATTGGAAAAGCTGTTGCTTATTGAAATTACGTCAGTGCGGATGTGATCAAATTCTTACGGTTTTGCATGTGTTGATTTATTTGCCAGCGAGGACAAGCAAGACTTTTCATTCAGTGTGAAACTGTCAGCACTTTCAAATAAAACAACAATCAAAATCTGTCATTTATAAATCTGTGACCTCATCAAAACAATGGCTTTAAAGCTCCTGGATAGTTTCCCACCTGTATCCTGACTTTAAATAACCAAACACTGCGTTTTAGATTAAGCGTCCCCCCCCCCGCCCGTAAGTATGTTTTAATTTGAATGGGGTGAGAAGGTTACTGGAGGAGGCCCGTAGCGCTTTGTTGGTGACGGCGGTGAACACGAGGCTACGATTACATTCAGAAGCAGAGAGATGATTGAGGCAATTAAATTCAGCGACCCCTCCACCCCCCCATCCCTAAAGGCCGAGTGAGGATCCAGAGAAGCGAGACAGACAACCAACCCGTCACCTTCCAGAGGTGGAGATTGGGAGCTCATGTCCCGCCTGGTCTCCCACTGACCCGGGGCGCTGCGCTGTTCCTGTTGAGTCAGAGCCACAGAGTTCCTATCTGTCCTCTGGAAAAGTCTTAAGACTACAAATACTCTGTTTGATCTGTGGGCAGCCGCTGTGCCAAAGGTTCTGCTTTTTGGGCACAGAGACAAGACTAAAGATTTAGTTCAGAGAAACACTTGCCCACATCCGGTGGGTCTGTGTATTTGCTGAAGTGTCCAGATTCTGATGTACAGTCATTTCAGCAGACCTCTTTAATTGCGCTGCATAGACAATAGTGATATAGTAACTATTTCCATTCAAAACAAAAATCCCCTTCAAGTATTGAGAATAAACAGTGGATGTTTGAAAGTGCAACTGAATCATGTGTGAATGCATCCGTTGTTGCACATGTGTCAAACTCAAGGTTCGCGGGACAAATCTGGCTCGCCAGAACAGTTTCAATTTTGAAGATGGCGCTAAACACAGGAGTCGTGGCAGAAAAGGCTTTAAAGACCACGCAAGAAACGTATGTTTTCAGATTTTTATTTGAAAAAAGAAAGAAAAAGTACCACACAACATTTTCTCCTGAAATGATGTCAGGTCAACGTTATTTGACAAGGCAGTTCAAAGGGCTTTTCAGTCACCAGTCAGGTAGCAACAAACATGATATTTCAAATGTCATCATAAAAATCACCAACCAAATATAAATCAAATGTTCCAGTTGCTGCTGATCACAGGGAACTTATAGATAAAGTCTGGGGGAATGGGGCTTCATTTAAAGAAACTCAGTGTTTCGGCTGTTTTGCAGTTTTCTGGAAGTTTTCTTTCAGAAAGAAAACTTTCTGAAAGAAAGTTTTACATTCTTACATTGGCGTTTTCACATAAACACCAAACGAAACCTATTAAAGTTAGTAGTTATGAACGACATGTGGAAACCTTCATTGGGTGCAAATACTTAAACAGGACGACGTGGCCACTGTCCAAATGCAAGAATTTAGCTGCTGCCTCAAAGCCAGGAGACAACTTTCTATATCTTATCTCTGAATATGTGGCAAGAAACATATTTTTTAAAATTTTTAAAAAAATGCATTTTACTTGAATCTTGAATGCACAAATTTCTATCTGAGACTGATTTCACGCGGTGAAAGAAGCGATGGCCCTTCTGTGGAACGGCGGGCTGCTGGAACCTTTTGAGTGTGACGAATACCTTCACCTTGTCAGAAACACATATGTAGGATGTGTATGAAAGGAAATCAAACAGTGCCCTGCTGCAACTGCTGCACCTCCTGACTGCGAGGTGTCAGCAGGGGGAGCAGCACAACTGAGCCCGATGCTCCTTGACCAAAGGAATTACTCACTCTGAGCAGGAAAAGAGCACCCTCATGCTTTATTAAGTTAGATAGATCTATCTATCTATCTATCTATCTATCTATCTATCTATCTATCTATCTATCTATCTATCTATCTATCTATCTATCTATCTATCTATCTATCTATCTATCTATCTATCTATCTATCTATCTATCTGCCATAGTGTCAGTTTTCAAATATCAGAAATTCATAGATTAGTCACAATTTAAACCAAAAAACCTGCAGTTTTAGAGCAACATATGTGTAAAATGTGTGTAATTTTTCTCCTGATGTCAAAAGTAAAACAGAAAAAAAAAAAAAAAAAAAATGTCCGGAGTGACATGCAAATAATACATGTATAAACAACAAAGCGTATGCACATGTACACATGCACATGTGCAGCCTTTTTCAATTTTTGCCCCTCTGTCTCTAATTGTATTGTTCCGGGTACTCCTGCAATAAACACGCAGCAAGAAAAAAAAAGTCAGGAAAAAAAAAAAAGTCAGAAAAAAAAAGAAAAAAAGTAGGCTTGGCTATTTTCCCAGAACTCAACTTATCTACACATCATCTCCTTCTCTTTTCCAGACCGTATTGATCAAGCCCGGGCTTTACGTCACTATTGATAACTTTGCCAAAGCAAAAAAAAAAAAATAATAAAAATAAAAAAAATAAAAAGCGATTGTCCTTTTAATATTGCGGGACGAAGAGGATACACTTTGCTTTTTTATATATATATTTTTATTTCTTATAGTTTACTTCCCCCCCACCCCTCCTCCTTTTTTTTGTTCCTTTTTTGGTCCTAAAAAACAGAAAAAAAAATGCCGGCAGCCTGGTCCGGCTCATCACTGGACTCTTACATTAAGTACTTTTCTTAAGAACAAGAGAGAAAAAGTGGGACCGGTGACCGAACACGCTGTTTAACGAGGGGGAATCCAGCCCACATATTTATTGCAGCCGCCGAAAAAAAATCTCCTCAATATCCCCCAAGATGGCCGCCGATGTAGGATCGATGTTTCAATATTGGAAGAAATTTGATCTACGGCGGCTCCAGGTTAGTGCTATCCTCACCTTTCTCCGCGCGTTTCTTCGGCGACATGCCGCCTGACGGGCGTCCCGACGCCTGCTCACTCGATTCGGGCGAGCAGGAGCGGGCAGCCGGCGCCGTTCGCATTGATAGTTATTAGAAATTGATCCCTGTTCTGCCTTTGTTCGGTTCAATCATTGATCAGCGGTGGAGCGACCGGCGGAGCAGCGCAGCCTCAGTGTTAGCCACACCGATCTGGGATCAGCACCGCGGACAGCACTGCTGTTGAACACGCTGTTATCCTTTCTCCCGGTTGTATGTTTTTGTACTCTTTATCCCCGCCAGACCAGCTCGGCCGCACTTAGGCGTAGGGAAACTTTTAATGCGCCTCTGAATCGCTGTTCCTGGACGTAGCTGCAACTTTTCTCAGGCTGCTCCGTGTGTGATGCGGCTCGCCTCGACGGCCGCAGCGCTGCTGCTCGCTTCTCCCCGCGAGCTGCGGGGAATTAAGTTCTAATTAGCAGCTTTTTGGACCGCGAAGGGAGAAAGTTTCCTTTCTCATTTGGGAAGTTAATTGTTTTTTTGTTTTTTTTGTTATTGTTTTTTTAGCTACTCGTCGCAACGCTCGGACGTTTTTTTTTTTTTTTATAATAATTGAATTGAAACAGCGGTACGGTCGTCTTAAATCGCGTCTTTCCGGTTGTTTGAAGGCACGCGCGGCGGACTGCGTGGCAGCAGAATGTCTCTGAATAATGGCGTGGAGACTGTGGCAGGTGAGCAGTTTGTTTGTATCACCGCCGTCATTTAGCCTCTGTGAAACAGCATCATATGCGCCCCGTGTAGCCTGCTGTAGCCTCAGCCACACAGTCACCCAGCTCAAAGTTGGCTTTATAAACCACGGCGCTGGCAGGCTGGGTGGTTGTATCCGCTGGTGTCGGGGTCCAGCTCGCTCCTCTCCTCCAGCCGCATAAGGGCTGCTCTGCCCGGCCAGGGTAGGGTGGTGGTGGTGGTGGTTGGCGGTGGGGGCTGTGTAATTGTATTCCCCGCTAATGTTTGTAAATCAGCCTCAGCCGGCGCAAGGGCACCGTCTCTGCCGGCTGATTGATGTTCTGTAACATGAGAAATGACAACAGCGAGGCAGTCCCGCCCGGCTCCCGCGGAAAAAAACCAGACCGAGGAGCAGACATGAGACCCGGTGGCTCTCCGTCCTCGGTGGGTCGGGCTGTGCTCGCGCCGCTGGCTGGACCTTCCTCTCCTCCGGCCTGAGATAGAGCCACAGGGCCGGGGGCGGGGATGGAGGAGCTGCTATTGTTGCGGTGCACACTGATAAAACAAGCTGTTTGGGTTTAGCCCATAAAGACTCTGTGACAATTCCAGTACCAGTCTGCTTTGACAGTATTTCATCTCAACGTGTGTAACTTTTAAGAGCTCAAAGACTCTTAAAATAAGAGTCATAAAACAGTAAAATAGAATCATAATACAGTATAATAGAGTCATAATACAAATAATACATTTGATCCAATTGAAACCATTTTGGTGATTTGGTCTGTTATCCCGTGATAAAAAGAAACAAAATAAAATTTGACCAAGGTTAAGATAAGAAACCTGATTAAATCTAGTCTACCAGGTGACATGCAAACCTCTTCACTGAAGTTTAATCATTAACGTTAGCGCTATTGCTAAGCTAAAGATAAACAATGGATGCAAGTGTTTACTCTTGCTCCAGCATAGAAACATGCTCAACCTTAAGCATTACGCCAATTCTCAGCTTCTACCACAGGCTGATGTTTATTCATAATGTAGCAGGTATAAACAGATGCGCCTCACTGCCTCCTCACCACGCACGGCCAAAAGCATTAGACAGACTGAGCAAACCTGTTCAGCTAAATTCTTACATCTAGGTAGGATCTCATCAAAAATAATCTCAGCTTTTAATCAGTTACAAACCAACACGCGTGAATATTGTCACATTGTGAATATTGTCAACATTGTGACTAATACTGAATGCCCTCCAAAATTCCTTTTTGTAGTGCATTTTCATGTCTTCCGGTTCTAACGCCTGCTTAGCCCGGTTTCATAGGAAAAGTTTCTAGACGTTAGTAAGATGAGATCTGCCTCAGAAGCCCTGGAGCTAAAGCTAAGCTACCGTTCCAGGCGGTCTGAATCAGCGTCATGGAAATGGAAATGGAAGACCTGTCATTTGTGTTCAAAGTGCTTACCCTAAATTCTGATGTAAAAATGCTTTTTGAAATCACTTGGAGTGGTAAAAATCTAGTCTGAAAGTATGAATGCTATCGTATGGGTGAATCTTTTCCTGATTGATGATTAGGTAAAAGGCGGATAGCCTTTTCTGATCGACATTGATTTCCAGTTTTCTTTTAGGTCTGACTGTCCAGTGTTCATTTTTTGAAATGCACAGAAAAGAAAAATAAATGCAGCAGATTCTTTGGTAAGGGTCATAGCTTTGAATTCAGATTTTCCCCCAATCCATGCAACAAAACGTGTCCTAAATCATTATCTCAAAAGTCCAAAGTACGTGCTGATAGCCGATGTGTTTATAACCTGAAAATGACGGGAGGTTTTAGTTTTGATGTGTTTAATGGCTACAGGATATTTGAAATGATTATCTGACGACCTGATTAGAGGTGGTCAGGGAAGAATTGGGCAGATTTCCACCTCTGATTAATAAGTACAGCTCTGGTTTTTTGATTATAACTATGAAGCTCTGAGCTGAATCTCAAGCTAGTCAACTGGATATATTTGAAAACGTATGACTTGAAAGTAAAAAAAAAGCAAAAAAAAAGAAACCCTGGAGCCCTGTGGCTAAAGAAGAAAATGTTTTGTTTGCAGTAAATTGTAGTGAAATCTTTGGATAGTTTGGAACAACAAACTTACTGTGTTTGTTGATATTTTTATTTTAGATTTCTTGGTTTTGCTCTTTTCATAGTTGACTGTGGAGATCTGCTATGTTTGAATGCATCATCACCTTTCTCATGTTGCACAATGAAAGTCATCAAGAGTTCTTCCTATCCCTGCTTTACAGTACTACTTCGACACTAATTTCTCTGCCTTTGTACGTTTTCCATGTTTCATATACATATCAATTCATGGTGTCAATACTTTTCACAGAATATGATTTAGAAATGGCAAATCTGCAGAGAGTTTGAAACCCAGAACTGAGCTGAGACAGAAAGTAGTTGTGTTTTTGTCTCGCGCGATGCCAATCGTCCAGCTAACCCTCATCTGTACAACTTAGTGATATGTTTAAAGTAGCGCCGAGTGCAGATCTTTAAAATGACTGACTTTATGATTTTGGTTTTGGTTGGTAACGTATCTTTTTTTAGTCAGAAAAGTTGCTGAATTTAGTCACAAAGTTTCTTAGGTTGCAACTGTGGAGATGACGATCGTTAACTGCGCACATGCAGACGGGATGTGGTGGTGGGCGGGGTTATCACTTTACCCTCTCAAATGACCTTTACCGATTGAATTGAAATACAAATCTCTGCCTGTCCCCCAAAATGAAGGAAATCCCTAATTTAAAGCCGTGGTAAAAACTCTGGAGTCTAGACTTACTGTGTCTAAATGTTTCTTGGTATGTTTTGGAATGTAATGCTCTGATCTGCTGTGATTTTTTTTATACTGTGTTGTGTGGGTTTGAGCTGAGCTCCTGCTATCTTTGCCAAGTCACCTTGCAAAAGAACGCCAAAGAAGAAATGTTGAACAGCAGTCAATGCAAGATGTTGCCCTGCAACTTTTAGACAGTTGCAGGACTTTCTAAAACACAGAGGAGTTGTCTAACAGTCCAACTAACCTGAATCACATGCCTGGAGGTAATCCAGGCATGGAGGTACCACAGAGTTCTGCTAATGACCTAATTGTGTGACTCTGGTGTCTCGATTCATGTCTTTTCCCACCTGGTAGTCCAGAAGACTTGGTTCTGTTGGGGACCAAAGTTGCAACATTTGTTTCATTTGCAGCTGCTGCGGTTCACTTTCAAAGTACTTTGTGTCAAATGATCCAGACTAATTGAAAAACCTGCTCCTCTCCTCGCCCGGAGAAGACACAAGCGCAACGTCCTCCTTCACAAAATGCAAGCAAAACCGGAGCCGTGTTTGGTTTTGGTGGTCGTAGGAGTTCTCGTCTGTCTTTGGCAAAAGATCATGAGACATTTTTCCCGCCAACGCTCGGCTTGTGCGCTTGTTTCGGTTGTATTTACCCAGCATGCCCTGCGCTTTTGGATTGGGGTCCACCTGGCGTTCAGATATGCATTCAAACCGCGCCAGAGATCACTTCAACTGAACCCAGACTTGAGTTTTTCAGGCAGACCAGAGTTCACTTTTTTCGGTCCACATCAGAGTTCAGTCACACATTTACACCTCCCCAAACAAAACGGCCTCGGCAACGAAAACTATAGGTTGATCAAAGCGGGCCGGCGTGAATTCTTGAAGCTCTGAAACGATTCGCTTTCCTTCCTACAACAGACATGCTTGTTCAAACTCAACTCGCTGCAGCTCTTTTAAAAGTCAACTCGCAGGCTTCTGGTTGTAAACACGCCCGTATCTCAAATGTGACACCTTCTGCTACATGTGTCAGAAATCAATTAAAGCACTTATTTCTCGTTCAGTCATGGTCGGAGCCAGTTGTCGCCACAGCTGTCTCACCTTCCCCCTACCCCCGTACAGAGCGGCGTTCTCACTGCGTCCGCGTCCACCTGCGAGCTGTTCGTCCTCGCGGCTCGCACCGGAGCGTTTATTTTCTCATTACAAGTTATTATATCAGCAAACTGAGTGTGCACTTTTTTTTTTCTTTTCTTTTTTTTTTGAGTGTTTGTGCAGTGGATTTTTGCTCCCGAGTTGCACAGGATGAATAATTCACCTGCAGGGCTGATGAAAAGGAGGGCAGGGAAAGTGCGAAGCGCTGAGGTGGAGTGACCTTGGTTCCCGCTGGCTGCAGGTCGCCCGGCCGTTGCTGTGGTAATCATTCACACCAGCCAGATGGCATTTCCGTGGGCGAGCGTGAAAAGGACGGGTCAGGGTCTGCGCTGCCAGGTCCTGCCTGGCCCGGAGACAACTCGCCGACCGGCGATGTACCTGGAGAGAGAGAGGTTAGAACTGCGGGAGGAGTTCTGGCCTGCGAGGTCACGAGGAGGACTGGCCGAGTAAAACTCAAAATACGGCTTGATCTGTGCGGCTTAACAGCAACGTAACCCCCTTTTTATGAAGTCAAACATCAAGGATTTTCAAGGATTTTGTCAAAGGAGAGGCTCGATTGTTCCCTCTTAAAAACTTTGGCCTGGCTGGCTACCCTTACTGAAAAATCTGTCCTCTTTTTTTTTTTTTTTTTTTTTGTCCGCGTCGCAACGCCGCGCTCGCATGGCAAAATAACGCTCCACTTGTTCGCTTCCCGTCTTCCGCGGCCCGGCCTCCAGCCTCTCTTTCATGAATCTCCGAGGCAGTGCGAAGGTTTTTCAGATCAGGAACAAAAAGCTTGTGATTGTACTACATTTAGCATGACTCAGTTGCTCTGGTGTCAGCTCTAATCCACACACAGAGACAACAGTATTGCCAAACAGTGAAATTGCTTTGCAGCCTGTGAGCCTCGCTGCCTCCGCTGCCAGCCTGCTCTGTGTGCTGTTTGCCAGAAATCTCTCCTACACACACACACGCACACACACACGCGCAAGCACGCGTTGCAATCTTAAATTGGCTGTGAAAATCGCTCTCTGTTTCCCTTTCATTCATGCTTTCATATATTTGTTTGCTGATATTGTTAATGTCACATGCATCAGTCTAATCTCATTCTGCTGGAGAGCAAAGGAGTCCGCTGTCTCTCAGATCTCGTTTTATTTATCATAATAACTGTCATTATATTTCTATGCTGTGAGCGATTATGGAGAAGCTTTAAAGATGACCCCTACACATGTTGGCTCATTATCTATTTTTGTCTACTTCTGTTGTCAGGTGATTTAAATAAGGCAGATAAGGGGATGCGATTAAACGCAGAAGCTGCAGTACGCCTTGCAAAAGTATGAAAACTTTTCCGCAACTCGACAACCACAAACTTCAGAGTACATGTAAGGTATTGTATATATTTGAATGGGGGGAAATCTGAAAAGTGTGGCATGCATTTCTCTCTACCAGCTTGTGCGCCCACAGACTGAAAACTGGGTTTTATCAGGGTTGAAGGCACATCACCATGCTGCCACCACCGCAACGGACAGATTCAAAAGTTTTGAATGTCGCTGTAACTCTTATTAACTCAAAATTCTTCAGAGTTATTGTAGATGGTGATGATCGTGGGCAGGATAAACAGTAAACAGACAACACTTTTATAGCTGCAGATCCATCCTGTGCTACAAATGATCAAGTGTACACTAAAGGAATGCTGTGTTGCTACATTTCAGGCAATAGAATTATTTGCTTACTTTGATCTTTTACTGCATTTCTGATATTGTTAAAAAAAAAAAAAGGCTTACTTGATCAAACGAGAAATGTGCAGAATGTGCCAATTTAAAGAAAAAAATACAACCAATTGACCAATCTTCAGGCTGCACAGTGGCGCAGTGGGTAGCGCTGTTGCCTTGCAGCAAGAAGGTCCTGAGTTCGATTCCCGGCCGGGGTCTTTCTGCACGGAGTTTGCATGTTCTCCCTGTGCATGCGTGGGTTCTCTCCAGGTTCTCCGGCTTCCCCCCACAGTCCAAAAAACATGACTGTCAGGTTAATTGGCCTTCCCAAATTCTCCCTAGGTGTGAGTGTGTGTGTGCGTGGTTGTTTGTCCTGTTTGTCTCTTTGTGTTGCCCTGCGACAGACTGGCGACCTGTCCAGGGTGACCCCCGCCTCGCCCGGAGCGCAGCTGGAGATAGGCACCAGCAACTCCCGACCGTTAGGGAGAAGGGTGACGGAAAAATGGATGGATGGATGGATGGATGACCAATCTTGAAATAATTCCTGTGTGATGACTCAAATAATCGTTAGCCGCAGCTCCAGTTTGTACCCGTATTCTGACAGAACGTGAAAGTTCAAGGTGTGAGCACTTGTCCAAGGCCATAATCTAAACATCATGTCACGGGGGGAGGCAGCGTGTTTGACGTTGTCCATCTTTTCCTGACAACTGAACAGCAAATGAGGGAGAAGCGCTGCTCCTGCAGGAAGATCCGGGGCAAATTGAGACGTGGAATCCAGCAGCCGCAGCCGTGGATGCATAAAACGGCTGGAGCATTAGAGAGTGAGAGGAGTGAGACGGAGTCGAGCATTAAGCTGTTTAACCTCTCCGCGTAGCATTAGTGGTAGAGACTTCAAAGCAGATGCTTTGGCGTTGGAAGCAGAATGACAAATGGGTTTAGAGACAGCCGCGGCGAGCATTCTCACAGGAAGACTAGGCCTGTCATTAATGTCAGCTTAATCACTTTGACCTTCCTTCAACTAGATTTCCATACCTATCCTATCATTTTGCTGTGCTTGTGCTCCTGCTCTGTGGCTGCAGGATGCTCAGGAGCTGCTGTTCATTGGTCCAATATGTGCTTTTAAAGTTTGCTTCTGTCATATTGTAAAAGTTTCTTTACTTTTTTTTTAAAACCTACTGTTTAGATTATTCCACCATCACAAAATCAAATAATTAAATTTTTTCTTTTCATTTATTGATGTTATTTCGCTCATGAAAGCAAACAAAACAGGAAGCATATTTTAAAGTGAACTAACCCAAAAAAAGTAATAACACAAATAAAAAGAAGAAAGTAATAACAACAAATCCAAAAGGGAGTAGGAAGAAGCAAATGCTCACTTAATTTTACTCAGTCTATATATTACGTATAATATGAGTTTACATAAAAAACGTTTTGCTTTCCAAGGTTTAGTGTTGCAAAAAATGTCCAGAGTCACAAATATTACGCCTTCCAACCAGGATGTCTAATTTTAGGATCGTTTAACTTTTGAAAACATAAAACAAAAATACATTCCAGTTACTGAACAGATGAGAGAATTGTTTCAAACAAATGACTAATTCTGGAGCAGAAACTGTAGAGCCCAAAACAAGAGGCAGCTTTATTTAGCTGTACTTACTAAAGGCTTGTATCCAGATATAGCTTCACTGAGTTCATCACTAATCAAGCAAAAAAAAAAAAAAAAAAAAGCCTTGAGCCATTTCTTTCTAAATTAAAACAAAGTTTAAATTTGGCACATTTTGACCAAAGGTACTCGTAACCTGAAAGCCTGGGGCCTTTTCCTTCAAAGAACTGTAGAAATTATAATTTTTTTTTTCATCCCACCAAAGCTGAAAGCACAGAGTACAGCCACATTCAACAAATTTTGAATATTATAGAAAAGTTCCTTTGTAAGTAACTGAATTCACCAAGGAATATGCGTTCTATAGAGTAATAGTAATCAGTTAATTATGAGGACTTTCTGCATACATCTAATGAAAACACTAAATTAGAAGATTGGAATATTACGTCAGACCAATAAAACCTTTAATACAGAAACATGGGCTTTATGAGACGCATGTTTAGTACCTGATTGAAGGTTTCTATTTTCAAAAGGTACTTTTAATCTGACAAACTATCCTTATCAAAGCAAGTATTCTAATTTATGGCGTTTATCTGTATTATACTACAATAGTTTTTGCACAATAAAAAAAAAACCATGTTGTGAATTCCACAGTTATTTAGTTGCTGGTTCCATCTTGGAAAATAGAGAGTTTTCAGGACGGGAGCCAGTCAAACATCTCAGTTTCTGGAAGATTGTAAGCTAAACCAGTGACTGTAATGCATTAACATTGTCAGTTGGACTCCTCTTTGGCTTTCAAACTTATTTTTTCTCTTTGGAGTAGATCCGTAGTCCTCCGATTTGCTCGACTGTCCACTTAACTGTGTGCTTTACATACAGTCATTTGTAGCAGTCTGAAATGTCCATTTAAAATTCTGATTTTTGAGATTGAGTTAGCAGTGAGCTAACAGATGGCGCCAATACTCCCATTTAAAAACACACAGCAGCAAAAGAAAAATGTAGGTTAGATCTGCAGCAGAAAGGAAAAGAACAAGACAGCTGTTTTCTAAATTTGGAGAGTTTTCCTCCCCAAAGTTCCTTTCCTCCCCAAAGTTTTACTTATTTGTTAAAATTATTACAATCTCCTGACAGTATAATATAAAAGAGATAGTCTCTGAGAAAGGACAGCTGCAGCTCTTCACTACTGAGCCTGCTGTGAATGACAGGCTAGTTAGCAAAGCCACTGATGATGGTGGGTAAACAGTTTTTCTGAAGAGCAAGTAGTTCCTCTACCACTACCTAACTTAGCAGCACTTACACTATTGTTATTGACAGCGGTAACACCCTCTCGGCTCTGATTGGTTGTTTCTGACCAATCGGACCGGGAGCTGTACATTTCTGTAGATGGCAGTAGGATCAAGCAAGGAGGTAGAGCTCTATTTTTTTCACAGTTTATCTCAAATACTGTCACAACTTGAATGTTTTCAGAAATAAGCTAAAAATAAAACCTTTTTTTTTTTTTTTTTTTCTAATAAAAGTTAAATACTGCAGCTCTAAAGCTGCTTACCTAGTAAGAAACTACTGTCGTCCTTTCTTGAGCTTTCCTTGGGCTTAGACGCATAACAAACCGGCACTTTATCGCCCCCTTGTAGGCTGTAAAGAGAACTACGTCTGTGTGTGGGAAGCTGTGCTTCCATGTTGGCCAGGTCAGCAGCAGCAGTACGTGAAGACAATCAGGCATATTTTATTCACATTCACTACCATAAAAAAAAAAAAACACAGTTTCTTTATCGTATAGTATCAGCATTATAGATCTGGGTCATTAGAAAAGCCCAGAGTAATTTCATTGGAAAACAAATGGTGGTCCTTTGCAACCAGAGGTGAGTAAGTATCCATTTATATAATGCAGAAGAGCTGGAAATATAGCCAAGATTTGGACCTATGCCTTGTTAGTATTGATCCCAAACTGCTGTGGCCAAGGGTTGCCAAAAACTACTGTCAGTAAACCTCCCTTATGTTTCACATTAATCCTTCTGTTGGGCTGAATTTTTCTGTTTTAGAAGCTCACTTCTCTATTCCTTTCCTAATGTAACTCACTTGAGGTGCAGGGGGGAAAAAAACCAAACAAAAAACCCCCGCTATGCTTTCCACGTTTAACAGGCCACCCCCCCGAAAGTTGACAGTGCTTCATAGCAAAAGACGACAGATTTTTCATAACGGCGTGTTCTTCATGCAGACGCCCCAAGGCTGTAGCCATTGCTTTGCAGGAGTAAATAACCAGCTTTAACAAAACTTCAGGGACACATTAGTGTGCTGGAGGATGGCTCCGTGGCGGCAGGGCGGCCTCTTCTTCCCCGTGCTGAGGCAGGCGGAAGCATCAGGAGGGGGGAGGTAATAGCTCATCGGCATGGGTGTAAAGCTGTGTCCTCTCTCCGTGCTGACAGCCCAGTCCCCCTGCCCAGTAAGTCCATATTGAGCTGCGTTTGCCACCGCGGCCCTGGCTTTATTTGTTTTCACCGTCTGACGCCACAGCAGACATATTGAGTGCACCGGGGTTTTTTTTTTGTTTTTTTTTTTTGTCTTGTTCAGTTTACTAGAGTTGCTATGAATCCTACAGCCCTGTGTCTCCCGGTCTCTCCACCTGATACGCCTCGGTTAGATTTGGCAGAGGTTCATTCATTGTATTTTACTCAAATGTATTTTTGTCAATAATAAAAATAGCTGCATGCCTTTTAGGAGCATAGCAATTCAGCCGATTAAAAGTGACATCAGATTGTTTCAGTATTTTTGAGGTAGCTGGGAATACATTTTTCTCTTGTTGGCTTTCTTAAAGATAAATCTTTGTCGTTGTATAGGGATTGTATGATGGAATTTCAAATAAATATACTTTATAGTGCATTGAGGTAACATAAAAAACATATACCAAACACAGTGTAGAAACTTTTTCTAAAATAAGTATTGCTTGCAGCCTTAGTCAGAATTTTCCACAATGATTACAGACTATTAAGTTTTTGATTTGTTAATCAATAATTATTCTGATGATTAATTATTAAAAATAATTAAAAATGTGCCTCTTCTGCAGATTTTATATTTAGCAGATTAAAGTCGCAGTTTGTAACATTTATAAAAATGTATTTTGTTTTACATTTTTGTTAAAATTGTCACCGTGTCGTGACGCATAGCATGTGAAACAATCTCTGCCCAGTGCTGTCGGTGCTAGCTGCAGAGTTAAACCACTTGATCAAAAACAACCAATCAGAGCCATGAGGAGGATGTGTCAAATTATGCATGTTTGAGAAACCCTTCAATCTCCATGGATCAGCTGTGCAAAACACCTGGATGGACTAGCTATGCCTTCGAGGACGAAGCTCTTTCTCAGAGCTGCAGTTTCCAAGCTTCCAAACCTTTGGTTCACAGAGCATCTCTCTCCTGTGACTCACCCACTCAGCTCCTTCAGACTAGCCAGCAGCAATTAGCAAAAATTAGCAAAAACCTGGTGGAACTGAACATCAGCTGAGTTCATAATTTGAGCTACTTTTCAGTGAAATGTTGGTAATAACGTTAAATGGTTAATAGAGGAGCCATGCTGTTATGACTTCCTGAAAGTGGAGTTTCAGAAAAAGGAGTTTTTAAAGAGACAGAGACCCAATTTACAAGGTTTTAAATTACAAAGTACAGCTTCTTTTGTCATTTTTGATACATGTATTGCATTTTTTTAAAAACTGAAGTAAACATGGTTCCTTGATTGTGCTATAAAATGGCACTATGCGCATAAAAAACACGTAATCCTGCCTCTTTAAATACAGCTTCAAAGGATTCTGTGGGCAAATCAAAAACCGCTTCCTTCCCTAGTTCAAAATAAGAGCTTCAGAACAGGGTCATCTAAAACCATGAAAATGAGCTCATATCTTTTTCATCAAAGTCACATGCTGGCAGTGAATGGACAATGCTCTGCACACACAGTCTGGAGTTTACCTATGGAGATCTCACCCCTCTCTAGTGTTGTTGTCCTTCCTGTTGTGTAGGCGCTGGTCGTCATGTGGGGTTAGCACCACAGAGTGCAGGGTGCTCACCAGATCAGTGTTTCACTAACCTCCTCCATGTTGTCTTTCGGGGATCTCCGCTGCTCTCATTATGTGCTTCTGCACAGTGTTTACCGGACGAGAAGGAATATAGCAATCTTGCGCATCTCGCCGGTTTGTACGACCCATTTGTCCTCATTTAAGTCAGATGAGGGAAGACCCCAGAAACGTGTGGGGGAGGGTGGTCTTTTGAGTATTAAACCAGCATTTGTTATTACTAAGCAGATATACTCTTATTTATCAAAATAATATGAAAGGTGCGTTATAGCAAAGGTAGATGGATCAGGGTTGTTGTCTTTGTGCAGCTGCTACTCCCCCTCCACCCCCCACACACACAGTTAATTACTCTCTTATTCATCTCCAACAATGGGAGGGGGTTGGAATCTTGCTTCTTCTCCGGGAAAGATGCAGATTGGGACCCTAGAAGCAAGCAGAGTTGCTTCAAGAGGTACAGTTTATCATTTTTAATGGAGAGGTACAGGAAGTGGAGACATGAAGCTGCGCCCTGTGATTTATACACCGCCTCAGTCGGGGGGAGATAAGAGCAAGTCTGTCTCCCTGTCCTCACCTCCGGTTTGCAGTCGCTCCCGCTCAAATCACCTCCCTCCACCTCCACCACCTCCACATTTTTGGTGTTCCCGTCTCATCTCGAGAGCGGCGAGAACGCACTTTGTCTGAGCCTCTCCGGGGAAATAAGATGAAGAATTTACCTAACCATCTTATTTTATTTAACAAAGGTCTGTTTATTTATTTAGTCTCCAAAATTAATGTGAGCAATTACACAGTGCTGTGGAAAAAAACAAGTATTTGCCCCATTAAAGATTTCTTCTGTTGTCACAGATGTTTGAAATCATTACACCAGGGTTTCCCCCAGTGTAATTTCAGTCTGGCAGCCCACCAGGTTTTACTTGCCTTCCCACCAGGCTAAGCGTTTTTTTTGTTGTTTTTTTTTACACTAGTATCGGTGACGGCAAAGATGGATTAAGCCAGGACTATAGCATATGCATTGAGCTGGCTGTGACTGGGCCTGCCTGTTAGCCTCGCACGCTATTTAGTTACAGATTTCGATGCCTGCTTGTGCGCCTCCAAATTTTTGTACCCTTTAATATTTTTTAGCACAAAAACATGGACCGATGGTAGACTGCCCTGGCGTGCCTACCATAGAACTTAGCAGGTTTTCTGAAGACTATTTTAATATCAGATAAAGATAACCAGGAAGTGTATATGAATGTTTTTATTAACCTTACGGGGGGGAAAAAAAGCAAAGTAACCTGGGTTCAATTGAAAAACTATTTGCTCCCTATACATAAGTGCTTGTGCCAGCCTATGGTCACAGGTTTTTCTTTCTTTCACATTACCATGATGGATTTTTGTCCTGTTCTGGTTTGTAGAAAAGAGAAAAGCTCACTAACATGAACACATCTGAATTGGATTGAAGTCCCGACTTTTACTGGACAGCTTTTAAAACTCCACCCCGAATGCTGTTTCAAACATGCCACATCCATAGAGGGCAGTGTAGCCTATGTTAGCCAATTGGATTGCTTTAAAACGACCATGAGTCCCTGTTAAGAATGAAACATGATGTTTGGATAGGATGCAGCTGGTTTTTTATACTGATTGGAATGTTTAGGAGCGTGGAAATTTCACGACTGGATTTGTGGCACAGGTGTTTTTAAAAACATTTGTGAAACGGTGCTTAATTTTATACACCACAGGAAGTGATTGGAACATCTGATTCTCATAATTTGAATTGGTGAGCAAATAGTTTTAGTAGTATAATTATATTTATAATCACACTTGTATTTTTTCAAGTGTGATTATAGCCATGCGACAACAATTCATTGTAAAATTCACTTTTTGTGTCTGTGGAAAGACAAAAACTCTTAACTCTTTACGTTTCATATATGGAAAGGTTGTCTTGGGTGTTCTAATAAATGAACTGAAACTTACTTTATATTCTTGCATTTAATTGGGTAATCTTCATCTAATATTAAAAAATTGCTAACATTTAACAACAAACACTGAAGAAATCTATTTCACAACCTTATTCTAGTGTACAGGAGCCCCAGTAAACCTCTAAATCAGATGTACCTGGACTCCATTATCCGCTGTGGTCCAGTTTATTGTGCGCTGTTGCACCTTGAAAAAGCCCAGTGATGTCACACCACCATTGTCACCTGTTCATTTACTTCGGTAAGGGAGGGAATTGGGGTATTGATCAGGGTTTGCAACTGTGTTAACAGCTCTGCTGGTGTGTAATATCGGCCTTGAGGCTATAACGTCTGCGCTCGGCCTCCAGAGTGCTTTCTGGACTTTGTAGTCGTAATTAAATATGCAACTTTTGATGGCGTCAGGGTCACCGTTTTTGAATTGGAACGTGGTCGCGCTCACCCCGTCTCCTCAGCCGAGAGGCATTTTGAACGTCAATGGGAAGGGGGGGAGAAAAAACAGCGAAGAACAAAAGAAGCGAATTGAGATCCTTTCCTTTTTCAATTTCCCTTGTTAGGCTCCTGCTGCATTCCTCCCTATAGTTTCTTTTTTCTTTTTTCCAGATGAGTTTTATGATATTTTCCTCCCTCCCCTTCCCTCGCTCCTCTCAGCATCTCTGCCTCTTTTCTCGCTCTCTCTCACTTCTCGGCAGTTTTCCCCAGACAGGTTCCACAGTGTTTTAGAGGGGATGGATTTAATTGCTCTGTGGGGATTGGTTGGCTGTGCCGGGCTCGGCTGTTTAATTAGTGTACCCTGCCGGGATTGGTTTAATGCTTCATGATCTTGAAATTGTCTGATTGTTCAGCCCTCTGGGGAATCTCCCTGCCTACGTAGGACAGCAGGTTTAGCTAAACATTGCTCCAGGCTTTTGCTGTATGCAGCAGGAAGGAGATAATGCCTAAAGAAGCGTAATGTGGCTTACCTGCAGGGGGGTCAGCTAATGTGACAAAATGGGGAACGTCCACGTTATTGTTCTTGCATACTTGACTGAAGAAAGTCTCCACAGACTTTTGGTGGGATGCGTGTGTTTAAAATGCTTCAACTGGAAAAACGCTGACTGGAAATGATCAAACTGACTAATAATGCAGAGCCAATATTTGTAATAAGCCAGCACATGGGTTTCAGCTGCGGCAAGGCAGAGCAATTTGCTTTTCCTGGTGGTTTTTGTATAATTTTCACATTTATTTCTTGAATGGTTGACATGATTTTTGGCATTTTTTTAATTAATTAATTATTTATTTTTTACATAGCTCTCACCTTGGACTGGACATTTATTGTATCATTTATCATGATAAATCAGTTATCATAACAACATTTTGATTGTCACGATAAATTCTAATTAATTATTAAAAACCGCTAAAACTGTCTGAATTTCCAGGATTGTTAGTGTTACTATTCTTCTATTTTTATGTGACTGGTGTCCTGCAGAATCATATTACAAATGGGAATGTTTTTCAAGCGACACATTTGTGTTTGTGGGGCTCTGATTGCTGTGCATGTGTTTACAGCCATACAGTTACTTAAAAAAAATGGCTGCAACAATTAATCGATTATTGAAATAGATGTCAACTAATTTAGTAATTGATAAATCGTTAACTGGAGTGTAGAGACTCAAAAAAAGGCCATTTGCTGAATAAAACAACATATTCAAAGCAGTAATTGATCCAAAACTGTACAAAATAGATCTACATTTTTGTCTTTAAGATAAAAAAAATCTGCAAATATATTTTAGCCAAAAGCCCTGAAGCGGCTTAGTTCAGCTTCACCCGGTTTAGATTTACTAAAGGAAAATTTTAGTAAACCTAGAGAAACGTTTTCTAGGTTTCTCCTAGAAAACGTGTAAAGTTCATCCAACAGTTGGTCCATTGTGTTTTTGGGGTAAAAAAATAAAGTTGACAGGAAATTTGAAATTATCACTTGATTATTATGTGTTATTGAAAGATTGGGAGATTAATACCTGAACACCAACTATAGAGAATTAAAAGATGCATACATTTTAAGAAGATAATCAATCGGGTCACCAAATAAAGCCTGGTGACCCGCCAGGCTTAAAATACAAAGCCCTGCTTTGTTGTTGCATTTTAGGCCATAAAATTCTTTTCCTATTTAACAAAGGAATTGGCTTATTTTTTTATTTGCATCTTTAAATGTACTTCTAATATTGTTTAAAAAAGGAAAAAGTGGTTAAATGAAAACTGTGAATGTGACATTTTTTGTCCGAAGAACCGTCAGAATAACAGGTGAATATATTACTAAAACAATCGTTAGCTATTACCCTGAAAAAAGTAATAAATGCTTCTTAAAGTCGCTTTTATCGTCATCCCAATACTATCACATGTCGTGATGGAACTGCACTTCCGTATTGCCCAGCCCTTCTCTCGCCGTCGTGTTTTAAATTTCTGCTGCAGCGAGACGTCCCGCGCTCATCCTGACATGATGTGCCTGATCACCTTGACTGAGCGGAGGGGAGGAAATTGCATTTGCAAACGGGCGCCGGGTCGGGTCCGCGTCCCCGCTGCGGCCTTCTCGCGGGTGCCCTTGATTTGGCGCAATGAAACTCGGCGCCGCGTCCTGGAAAAGGGAATCACTTCTGTTGTGGCGGCGCCGCCTGGTGCTCGCAGCGTTCTCTACCGAAGGCTAAACTCATTCCGCTTCATCAGCCCGATCAAGCCCACTCACTCAAAGAACTCAACCTTGAAGTGCCTAAATCTCTAGTGGAGGATAATAAGAATACCTTTCCCTGCCTTTCTGCCCGGACTTGTTTGTCCTCACACAGAATGAGGACTGAGTGCTCCAGCGCAGAAATGATTACTTTTTGTCTGAGAGCTTTCTCCATTAGGAATCCTCCTGGTAGATGGAACACAGATTTTGCTCTCTGGTGTTGTTGATCAGATGGTCTTTGTGGTAGCTATGACTGTGGGGGTGCAGAGAGGGATCAAGGGGCGGTGCTTTGTTTGGGACTTTGTTTACACCCTCTGAATCACCTAGTGGGTGCATGTGATCGCTAAGGTGACACACCATGTAGCGTGTGTTACTCCCATATGAGAGTTGCACCCATCCCCGGTCTCTCTGGGGGGAGATGCCCTGATTACTGAGTGACTTTGTGCTGCGGCTGAGGGCCCTCTCCAGCTCTGAGGATTGTTTTTGTGGTGATGACTGGTTGAGAATAATGAGACCAAGGCGGGGCAGACACATTTTTTAGAGATGCACCAATCAGAAATTTCTTTTTCAACCAACTCTGGTTCTTGAAAAGCTTTAACCTTCCGATGCCAATTCCAGCTGATTTCAACTTCGTTTCGAAGACTGTAATGTAGGTAAGCATTCAGAATATATTTTTAGTCACTCCCACAAATGGACTAGAAGACAAGTTGCATATGAAGATGTCACACTGATGTGCAAGACCGTCGTTTATTACTAAAGCAGCATGTTAACAATTGGCATAGCCATATAGTGTCACTAATACTGCAAAATGTACAAACCCTAAAGAAAGTAGGTCCTCACCTTTAAAGTGGCAGAGGCCCAATGTCAAGGCATCAAAGTTATTTTTGACATTGCATCCTCATAGCAAATAAGGTAATATGAGTTACTTGATTGTGCTATAAGATGGCACCATGTGGGCAGAAAAGACATAATGTTGTCCTTTAAGCTGTAGAATATCAAAAAGGCTGCCAATATTTCAAAGTTCTGAATGTTTGAAAGCTCAACAGGATAAATAAAACGGTTATTAGCTCTATTACCCACTTGTTCTTCTTCGTTTGGAGCCTGAATGAAGATCAAACATGTCTCAGCATGTTACAGTAATTGCAGTTTTCTTTTAAATAGCATTAACTTGGCTTTAAACACTTGAATGATGCTGGAATTAGTTAACTTTGAGTCTGTTTTTCAGAATGTGGTTGTTGCGCAATCTAGTAATGCTTATTTGTGCTGTGTTCATTGATTGGGATAAAATTTGGCCGGTGAAGCTAAATATGAATTGAATTCTAGGCGCATTTCCACATTTCTCTGATTCTCAAAGATCAATCGATCAATAAGTTTTTAATCCTAATTAACATTTAACTTTGGAACTGGAAGACAATTTAAATATCCAAAATAAACAAACAAACAACAGAAACAACAAATAAAACGAATTATGAAGTTTTTGTCAACAAAATTGTTCTTCCAAAAAAAAAGAAAAAAAGGGCCAGTTGAGACCAAAACACCAGACTGAAAACTTTTGTCATCCAGTTTTTTGTAGAGAGGACGAGAGAAAAACGATAAATAATCCAAATGGTAGCATTTGCTGCAAATAAACCAGTGATTAGTTAGAATTCGTGCACTTCATTTCTTTGCTCAAGTACCAGTCCGGTTCTGCCGTGGCTCTGGAGAGGCTCATTGTTGTGTTCCCCAGGCCAACGGTGGATCACAGTCAAAGCCAACAACGCTGCTCTTTCATAAATAAGCCCCAAGACTTAATATTGCCGGCTTGGCTCGCCTTCAAAGATAAAAAAAATATTATTACTTCCCAAGCCCACCTCTACCCACCCCTCCGCCTTTTGGGCAGGGCGTGAGTTCAGTGTCCGTCTAGACGTGCAGCATCATTAACCCGCCGTGACCTCGGTCCCTGATGAATTCCCTCTCACATCCCCTGCAGCCCGGCGTTAGCAGCCATTCCCCTGTCCGCTGGGAGTCGGGCGCTGGGTTGGGGTGGGGGTGCTCCTCTGGACTGGCCATTAGAGCCACTAGCCTCTGCTGGCAGGCATTAATAGGCCAAGTGGCCGGAGCCTCTTTCAGACTGCTGAATAATTCAGAGCGTCTGGGCTGCGTCTAGTCCCGAGGTGCAGGGAGACGCAGGGTGCGGGGGGATTTAGGGGTTGGGAGTGGGCTTCACGGAGGTGCAGGGGTTAATAACAGGTCTGCCTCTGTATCAGCAGCTGCTGTCACCCCCCCCTCTCCTTTCCCAAACGCCTAACAAACACCCCCGACCCCACCTCACGTATGAAAGAATCCTATTCAGCTGATTAGATTTTTCAAAATGGATCAATTTTTAATCAGCGGAGCATCTGACTTCGGTCAATAGCTCTGTGGCTGGGAAGACAGTTGCCGGACAGCCGTCTTTATTTACAGGAATGTTTTTTTTTTTTTTTGTCTTACTGTATGCAGATGGGTAGGCTGCAAACAACGAACTCAGATCATTCCATTTCCAAATAATCTCGCCTCGTGACGTAAATCTGCCAGATCTGACCCGGAGCAGGTCCAGTTGGATGAAAGCGCCGAGAACCTTCATTCACAGCCAACCAGAACCACATCACAAGCTGCATTCCCGCTTGACAGAAAATTGCGCAAATTTAAATAGCGAAAATAAATTCACTTAATGGAAACAATTTCGAGAGGTGGTCTTTTGGACGTGTCGAAGTAGATTTATTTTTCGCAAAACTGCAATTGAAGCACTTTTTTTTCCTTCCGGATCACATGATCAACAGCTGAATGTTAAACTGTCACAATAAGGATTAAATCAATTTCTTACCCAATAAATTAAAATGAACTTTGTACAACAATCGTTAAAGAGATGCTCCCTTTTTAATATCGTCGAAAAGCTGCCGCTTTCATTTGTTTTCCCTGTTCAAGCTGAACGGTTAAAATTTTTTGAAATGCCTTTTTAGTCAGAAATTTCTTAATCCATTTAATTTATTTTGTTTTTTTATTTATTGTTTTCTTTTTCAGTTTGTATATTGAAAATGTTTGCCAATTGCAGTGTTAAATATTCTTTAGATTAATTTTCATTTTTTTTCTAAAAATCTTTAATTGGCTTTCGTGGATTAATATCCCATTGTTATTACTATTATTGTATCAGTTGTAAATGGTCTTAAAATGACAATATTATCGTTTATGGCAGTCATTTTTGGGACGTTTCATCGCCCAGCAAAATTGATGTTGCTACTTTTCTCTTGGAGAAAACCTGACCTAACCCTGCCGACGTCTCTGATTGGTTGATAAATGATGAGCGCTAAAACTATGGCTGGATTATAAATATATCTCATATATATGTTTACATTTGTCACTGCCATGAGTTTTAATGACTGATCGCATGAACACGCTTATTCATGTGTGATTTTTTTATTTCATTTCTTATTTCATGGAAACACTGCAATTGCAATATTTGTGGGTTGTTTCCTAACGTTAGCTGAATACAGACAAAAGATTTGTGCACATTTTTAACGGAAACACATCCACTGAGGGCCTGTCGAAAGAGATTACCCGCCTGGATCAGGACGAGAAGGAGTGAGGAGTCGACTCACTGGATGTAATACAGCCATCAAAATTTCATTGGCCTTTGGGGAGACCCTAACATGTTAAATAATGAGGAGCCCGTAAACTTAATGTCGAGAAGCTCTCTGGAACTGCTGACGGTGCCTAGTTAGGATGTGGTACGCAGGCTGAGTTATTCTCCTTTGGACTCTGCTCCTCGTCGAAGCCCGGCTGCTTTCTGAACGTCCAGCTCTCAAATATTATTTATGTCATCACTTCAAGGACCTCTTGATAAGATCAGAGTAAAACGTACATAAAAAATAAAAATAAAATGCTTACAGTAGATGGTACAGTCAGGGATATACAGTTAAAAGATGACATTTAGAAAAATCTTGTTTTCTGGAAAAATATTGAAAGCCTGTCTAAAGATTAAGAGGGTTTGACTTCACATTATCCAAATCAAATTCTTTTTTTTTTCTTAAAGTATTTTCTGGTTTATGACCTTAAAGCTACAATCTTTACTATGTTTTCATTGGGATTTAAACCAACACAAAGTAGTGCATACTTGTGAAGGGGAAGGAAAGTACAATGATGCTCTAGAAAAGAAGTCTCCCAGCTTTACACATTTTTAGACTCGGTCATCAGAAACAACCAATCACAGCCAGAAGGAGGGTCTTAGCTCTGTCAATCAGGCTCGTGTACAGTGTGTCAGAGTAAAGGTCATTAATGCAAATTCAAGCCACCCTTTTTCTGTTTCCTTTTGTAAGTTTTTATCACCTAAACTGCTTCCCTAAATGATATTGAAGTTGTTTTGTATTTCAGTCAGAATTCTGTTCATGCAAGTTATTACAGATGCTGAAATGAAATCCTGCATATAGGAAGCTGGCTTCATCATATATACAGAAAATAGAATAGCTCACATCGTGTACCCCTTCTATCAGCAAAATGTTTTAGTAAACAAGGTCAAATGGTGCAATGTAGTCTAAAATCAATAAGTCTCTCTCCTGGTGCAGCCAAATCAATTTATCAGAGATAGAAAAAACAAGATTAATCAATGTTATGACAATACAAACACTTTTAAAAAATATCTGTTTGTAATGTGCTTTGCTCTTTTCCATTTCAACGTTTCAACAGCTTCCACAGGCCAAAAACATCAACTAAAGTGGAGCGAAGCAAAGCTTTTTAAAGACTAAAATACAAAATGTCATTTTCTGTCTTAGTTTGTTTTCTAAAGAAGATTATACTATACCTAATAGAGGATATCATTTGACATCCTGTTGATGTCAAATAAATTATGGCACCATTGTGGTGTTTCATGTTTTTAATGTCGCCTTTTTGACATTCCTGAAAAACTCAATAGTGAAATACTAAAAGGGATAACGGAGAAGAACTGTCAGGCAGCGTTGGAAAGGCAAAAATACGATTAGAAATTTCCACCTGCAGGAATCCTAAAGCAAATCTGTCACCAGGAACAAGAAAAAAAAAAATCTCTTCACAGTTCATATGAGCAAGTGGTAGAGTCGATGAACAACAGCAGCATGACTCTTGGCTGCCTAATCTATCTGTATTTCATTTCTAAAGGTACGTAGAAAACCACCTAATATTTTAGTCTATGGCTTTGTAGAACAGATGCAAACTGTGGGAAGAGCAACCTGCAGCCAATTCCCAATATTCTCTGTACAGTATACAAAATATTCTTATTAGATATTGACAGGGTGACATACCCTGACGTCACGCCTCAGTTCTCTATTGATTTGACACCATATTGACAGAATCACATATGGACGTGGTGCTCTGATGAGTCCTTGATGTGCCATGATGTGAGCCATCAGTTTGCAATACGTTCGTTGCATGAACTCATTTATATAATATTTTGGTCACCTGATGACACGATTGACATTTTGGACTGAGAGCAAGCCGTTTTATAGGTGTATATATTAAATCACACGATGAAGTGGGACAACTTGGATTTTTATTTCAGTAGTAAGATCAGAGTTGAGCCATTCAGATAGCCAAGAAAAAGTCAGATATGGGTCAGATTTGCCGGGTGTGTGAACGTATCGCTGGAGGGGGCGGCACTTTAGATCTGCCCAAGAAATGAGCGTAACTCATCAACAAAAATATCCGTCTGCCTGTCTGTGTTCGGTCTCCATGACAACCAGCTGTTTCACTGGCTGATGGATGGTGGTGTTCAGTCCTTTCCGTATCCAATTTCGACCTTTAACATAGTGCCACGATCTTTGAGGTGGGAGGATGCTAGCGTCTAGCCAGCTCGATTCAGAAACTTTGCTGTTTTGACAGTTGTTTGTTTTTTATTCTTTGGACAGACTGTACTGTACCTTTACAGTATAATCTGTAACTTTATTCCACAAGAATCTGTCCTCCATACTTTGTCGCAGGCCATCTTTACCTTCATCTAAAACTAACAAAAAAAAAAACCTCCATCCTATTGAATGAGGATAAACTTGGATGCATTTTTTTCTGGATCAGAAAAGCTCGCTTCAAAAAAATGCACACAACTCTAGAATATGTACCTTTAATCTCATACCTTAAAAAAATATTTACATTCCGTGGAGGCAAATATGTCAAGTCGCGTGCAAAGAAATTTTGACATGATCTAACAAATGTAATATCATCCTTTTTGCTATATATGTTAACATTAAGTGTGGTATACGATGCAATGCATGAAAACAGACAAGTTGATTTATAACACCCTGCAAATGACACAGATCACATGGTGTCATGTTTGCTCATTAACATGATGGAGTCAGCCTGCTTCATAATGAATAGCTTGGTGCTGGAGCACACAGGATGAATGACAGGCTCATGCATAGACTTAACTCTTCGTGGCTTTTTGCTGCTTGGAGCCAATGTCATCGTGCTTCCTTGTGTCATCTGTTGCAGCACACCGTCTTTCACTTTTCTAGGAGACATTCAGACATCAGCGCAGATTTATTTTTTTATATATATATTTATATATAGTTTGTCATGTCCTCAGTGGTGTACACCATAATTCAGGACAGAGGCAGATCAACAAAAACCTATAAAAGTACATGTTTTTGTGAGTATAGATTAGATGCTCCAGTTTCTGACTAAAGCTAAGCATTAGAGAAGTATGACTGGGATGGTGTAATTTAGAAGTAAGGCTTTTGGAAAGCTCTGACTTGACTTAAAAGACCCTGTGCTCTGTGTAATCTTCCCTTTTAACATCAAACTTATGCAAAAAGCAGCAATGCTTTCACTAAGGAATACTGTTTTTTTTTTGCTCGGTAATGAAAATGTTTTGAATCTCTGCTGTTGTGCCAATGGCGTATTTTTTTCCCCTCCTTTTTGATCTTTGATAATAGAGCCGGATAAACTGGCTGATTGTGTGCCTGCAGTCGTGCACTTTCTCTGCTTTCCTCTCAATACCTGGTACTTCTGATGGGCCCAACTTTCTGTTTATGTAGAATTACGGCCTGATTTAGATCATGCAGAATGGCGGCTGATGTGTGTTGAGAACAGCTTTGAGGATCACCGGTCAGCAGGTATGGTGCAGTTTATTGCCGAAACAGTTAAGCAGAATAATCGCGATGAATCGATTTTATTTTATTTTTCAAATAATCATCAAATAATTTAGTTATGGATTAATCATTAGAGTGTACAAGCTCAGAAAAGTCCATTTGCTGAAAGGACAATGCTCTTGAATAAGGGCTTAAAAGACTATTTGAAAAGGAAGCAAATTAAATTCAAGTTTATTCTTCACTTTTTGTCTCAAAATCAAAGTTTTTGGAAATTTAAAGCAACATGACTACAGTCACCCATAAATAATAGAGCTTTTACAGCCGTGGATGTTATTGATGCCTGTAAAAATGAAAACCGGAGCAATTACTTGATGTACATCTTTAAGACTTTTGGCCTAATCCTATGACTCTCGAGGTTATCATACAGCAATACTTTCATCCCAGTCTATGCCCAATCATCCGTAACATTACCAGCATAACATTATGCTCCTGGTGAACCAGCTGATTCTCATCTGTACATACGGTGTTTATTAAAGCCCTCCGCTCCCCCAGACCATCAGCGCCGCTGGTGTTCAGCTGATCTCTCGTCCTCCAGCACAGTGTCGCCGTTGTCCGTTTGGCCTGTTTAATATGCGAAGGCGGTCATTTAGGGAGTCATTTTGGACCCGTGTAAACGAGTTGGCAACAATGATTAGCTCGAGTTCCAGAGGAAGTGTCCATCATTTATGTTCGGAGACCATTGTCCCTCCCACACGTCGTACCGCTTCAGGAAGACGCTCCCTGGAAAGAAAAAAAAAAAAAAGCACCAGCGTAAATACACTGTAAGTGGAGTAACTTAATGGGAGATTTTGCATGGCTAATTGCGAGTATGGATTGAAGGTCCATTAAGAGACATCAGAGTCCACCATACAGTTTGAATAAACTCGAGATGGATTGATCCATTGACTTCCTGGCTTTTTTATCCCGAGGACTAATTAGAAACAAGGAGCGAATAGCGGTTTTGAGCGTGATGAAAATAAAGTCATCAACATCCCTGAACTTTTTCTGATGTCGGACAATTTTTTATTTATTTTTTTGTTGTTTGTGCGCCGTATGTGAGCATTGCTTGAGGGTGGCACCGCCGAGGTCCGGTGGGAAATATCAGGGTTATTTATTGGAGCCTTTTTAGCCCCAGCTCAATAGCGGCGGTCTGATGGCCGGGGAGCAGAGGGAGTATCTGGCGGAGGAAGAGGAGGGCGGAGGAGGAGCTGGAGCACTGGCGTCAGCCCCACTGACAAGCTCTTATTTACCGTCCAGATCTATGACTCATTTTATGTACCTAATCGTAAAGCACTGAGATTTATCGGAGGTAACGGGACGGTGGGGAATACCCCAAGAGACTGGCAGGTCCAGCCGAGCCCGGCCCAGTTCTCCCCTCCTCCCTCATACTCCTCTGACGGGGCATCAGGTTCGCTCTACCTGGCCTAGCAAAACCACGGTCTTCTGGGAAAACGGGGAGTGTTGCAGTCCAAATGAAGAAGTCCATAACTCAGATACATATAGACAGCTGATGGGCTCATCTAATAAAGAACAGGGTCATAAAAACCCCAAGGCCTAATGGATCAAGCACAGCTTATTGGTCAGGTAGAGGGACCTCGGTGCAAGGAGGAAGTTTGGGGCGTTACAGAGGAAGACGATACGTAATTCATGTTCTAGTTTACCAAATCCTGGTTTGTGGATTTCAGTCTCTTTTCCCCTGGATTATTAATAATGCATGTATTTCAAACGGGATGAAGGGGGAAAATCTAAAGGTTGACATCCTCACTTAGCATCTTCTTCCTCCCCTCCTTCCCTCATGTCTTGTACTCTGGTGCTGGCAAAGGGGAAGCGAGTGGAAGAAGTTATTCTAAAGCTGTCTGTGCTCTGACGGGCGGCTGTTTTTATATTCCTGCCGAAATGAAAATTAAACTTTCATTGTTGTGCATGCTGTTTAATCCAATAACGATCTGATGTAACAAACTGCCGCAATATCTCCCGGCATACTTAATCGGAGCAGACTTAGCCCTGTCGCTTTATATTAACCTCCGCCGCAACAAGAGAAGGGCCTCGCTAATCTGCCATTGTGGGCTTTGGCAGCGTATAGCTGGTGCAAAACAGATTTGGCAGCGAGCGCGAAAGTAAAGGCTTTATAATGACAGCAGGGCCTCTCTGCTATTTGAGCTAATAATATCAGAATCTAATAACGCAGTGGCCCTCGGAATTAGATGGGAGGTAAATGGCTGGGAGTAGTGTTGATGTGGAGAAGGTTTTTGGGGAAGGGGGTGGCTTCAGTCATATCCACCTCATCTCATTATGTCATTCACTTTTTAAAATGCAAATTGGTAAATAATTTAATCCCTAATAGCCTTTAAATTTCCCCACCCAGGGTCTCAGAACGGGCCCCCACAAGACTAGCTTTGTGTCTCTTCTGTGAAAAAGCTTGTAGACATGGTGCGTCTCTTCCACCTTTTGGTTTGCTGTTATCTTAGCGAGAGACGCAACAGAGAAATTAGTTGGAAAACAGATTTGGACGATTTTCAGTTAGACTGAGTCCTGCCTAGCAGCTCCGAAACTCAAAAATCCAATCTTCCTTCAGCCCAATGAACCAGATACGTGACAGAAACAACCTTTGGCATGGAAGTTGTTATTGAGGGAGGAGGGTTTAAGGTGCTCACCAGCCCTGTTTAATCCACTTTAATCCCACTCCAGTCCGTTTGCCTGGGAAGTCTGGATCGTTTGGAGAGGTGTGAATATGTTATTGAACCCTGATACGCCTACAAACCGTTGTCTCTGTTAGGTTAAAGTGAACAAGTGGACCGGCAACCACTCCAAAGGCATTCTGGGTAAAAACAACCAAAACAAACGTGTGAGTCTAGGAAGACGTCTCTCACCTCGCCTTTTACCTCTTACTAAAATCTGATGACACTCCATTTTTGTTTACATTTTGTGAATGGAGTCGTCTTTCTGTGATGTTTCCTGCAGTATTCATTGGTGCAGCGCCTCCACAGGTATGGAGGTGAACTGGTTTTTCTGAGTTTGGATCATTTGATCAGTGCAGTGGGAAAGCCAACACCAACTGAAAGTGTATCTGGTCCCAATTAAGAGAGTCTACCGGTCTATCAGGTGTTAAAAACACCTTTAGGGTTGGTTCTTTTCAGCATCACTGAGGTGTTTAACAGCAAAGTTAAACATTACGGAGCTGTTAAAAATGACTACGTATTTTGTAAAGAGGAATGTCGGATGTTCATTTTATTTTGGTGGCTACAGGCCACTGAACTCTGTCTGGTTTGAGTAATTTCACTCTTTCACTATTTTGGACTTGTTCATTTTTGGTCGTTTCAGACTTGATTGCTTTATTTTGTTCAGGAATTCTGCAACAGAATGTCAATTCATACATCTTTGGGACATTTTGATGATTTGGCAAAGAGGCAAGTTCACCTTGAAGCAGATGAGACGAAGGCTGAACGTATCACAGAAAAGCTGCTTTGTTTTACTCCTTTGTGTTCTGTCTTTTGTGGAATATGTTGCATTTGCAAATGTTGCCAAAATGGTGCCTTTTAGGCTTAAGGTGAGGGTCTACTTCTCTGGAAAAAAGACTGCTTGTGTGGCTAAAAACTCTCAAATGTCACCTCAGCCCGGGATTTGTCTTTGTTTTAAAACTGTAAAGCTATAATTTGCAGAAATTGCTCTCTCACACACAAGCTGCAACACTACCTCCATCTCAATATAATTGACTACTCATGCCAGCAAGACTAAAAAGATTACATTTTCAACATTTTGCAATTATAGTTCTTAAGGATGAATCAGAATCGACTAAAATCTCTTCCGGCAGGTCAAAGCTTTATCAAAGCTGCTGTTTGGTAATCAGTAAGACTTTGCAACACTGGTAAAGGTCGCAACTGAGATTTTGTAAATTATTGCAATGCCAATATAAACTGTGTTCATCCCTCGTTCCCCTCAGACTCTCGTAACAATCCTGCATCTCAGTCCATCCAGCCGACTAACGTAATATTCGCATGCACAGTGTGATTGCATGCGTAAATATTTTGTCACAATTTAATAAAAACAGTCACATGCTACTATAATATATGATGGCTGCCAGTCATATATGATAAGCTCATGTCATTTGGCAATATGCCAGTTTAAAAAAAATAAGCAAGTGTCAAATGACCATTTTATTAACATTAAGTTAAAAGAACCTTATAAGGTTACGGCAGGTCAAACCGAGCCTAGATGACCAAATGGATATAATATGGGACATCTATGAAATGGAAAATAAACCTTTTCTTAATCCAGTGGCGCCATATGGGGGGGGGAAGTTATGACAGTTCCAAGGGCCCCTGACCAACAGGGGCCCCTCCACAATTTTTATTTTTTGTTTATTTTTGTTTGTAGAAATGTTTTAAAAATGGGGACCTGTCAATTACAAAATTAATCATATTGTGTTTTCTAAAATTGTTTTTAGCAGTAAAAATTAAATGTTACCTCTCCCAGTCCCAGACCAAAAAGCACATATTTGCCCTGGATCTGCATCCAGATCTGGATCTGCATGAAATGGTTCGTTCCTGCTTGACAGTGACGGTGTTTCAACAACAGTTAGAGGAAGACGAGAACAACCGTGGCTGTTGCTGTGCGGTTAAGAAAAATATTAGTCACGTTTTCAAAAAATAGAGACAGAGAGAGAAAATGGTAAAAGTGTCAATTTGTAACCCAGTTTTTCTCCAAGAGAGGTGAGATTATCAACCATTTAGCATAATTAGCTTAGCTACAGACTGTTTGACTAGCATTTAATGGATTAAAGAAAAGAAATTACCAACATACTGCGACAGACTGGCGACCTGTCCAGGGTGTACCCCGCCTCTCGCCCGGAACGCAGCTGGAGATCGGCACTGGCAACTCCCGACCCCGTTTGGGAGAAGGGTGGTCAGAAAATGGATGGACGGATGGATCACCCACATATTCATACATTTAATTTGTACCTGTACTTTTTGCCATTGCCAACAGATGAGTCAGTCAACAGCAGCTCTAATCCACGTCCCTTCTGACCTCCCCTCTCCTAAGTGAAATTAAAGCTGCATTATGTCGCTTTTATAAAAAAATATGTATATTTTTTTACATATTTGTGAAAACTGTCATTGTGTTGTGACAGTATGGCATGAGAGATAATCTGTGAAAAATCTGTTTCCTCTGCCTTCTATATATATAAGTTTTTTTTGGCAAAGGGAGACCAGCGGCTCAGAGTGACCTCCCACTCCTCAGAGGGCTTCATCTGCAGCATCTTCACTTGCCTCCTGCTTTGTCCCTTTAAGCAGCCTTGCAACTTAAAACAAAAATCTGATTGGCTGCCCCCCCTCATCCTCCCTTCATCCCCCTCAGCTGTGAATGAGACCCCAGTTAAAATAGCAGTTATTTCTCATGCTCGATGCCGTTTTGTCAGTTTGACTGTTCCACTTATTCAGTGTTTTTTTTTTTTTTGACTAGCTGAGCTTGAGGGGATGAGGGTGTCATTTCGCAGCCAGATCTGACTTGTGTTGATTGAATTAGACAAAGTCGGAAGATAATTAAGAACCGCAAGGCGCTGCAAAACTGTCTGCTTCTAAACTGGCGAAAATGAGACGCTGCCACATCAATGAGCTTGCTGGCTCTGCTTGATGTCAACGCTGGGTTATATCAGTTGACACCCTTACCTCCTGGTGCTGGAGCCGGTTTGCTCCTTTCCCTTTAATGTTTCTCCAAATATGATTAATCATGGGCCATAAAAGCGTCACGTCTGACAGCGCACCGCGTACGCGCGGCTTTGTTTCGTTCCTGGCGGTAAAGGGATCCTCGCCTGCTGAGTGGTGTTTATACGCTAACGCCACCCCGATGAGGTGTCTCTGGAGTTCAGCTGGCCTGGAGTTCAGCTAATCAACCTGTGATGTTGCATGTTTGAAACTTGTTTTTATTGGTCATCACATCTGACGGCGTAGCAAAAGTATTTGTATCACTAGAATCTTGTCACATTGAGGTATATATCCTTCTTTGGAACTTTATCTATTAGACTACTGTACTTGGATAATATTAAAAGGGCATATTACGGCTGCTCTATGAGGTGGCTCAGTCAAAGTCCAGACCTAACTCTGATTCAGAATCTGTGGACCTGAAAATTGCTGTTCAGAGACAATTTGCCGAGCCTGAGCTGTTTTACGCAGGAAACTTTGAAGATTTTTAATTGTAAGATTATTTTGGAAACCATGCAAATCCCAGTAAAACACACATCAGGTTGTTGTTGTTCGCTGAGAAAATGTGCCAAAAGTTCAAAAGGGGAGAATACTTCAGCAAACCATTGTATATTCATTTCCCTAATCGGTTTTCATGTTGCAAGTGTTAACTTTGAATTTCAAATGCAGCGACCCACAATATCTCGAGATCCGCTCAGAGTTTTCTTGAAGTTTTTTCTTTTATTCAAAACCTGACTTGTGCAGAACACGTTTCCTGAAGCAGAGGCTCCACAGTTCAGGAAGCCGCCCCCCTTGGTGTGCAGTCAGGCTCCTCACTTCTTCACTTTTCACCCGTTTTTTATTTTTACCAGGTTTTATGGCCGCTCGCCAGGTTCCCTTCCATTTCCATCCCTGGACTTTTGAAGTAGCTGCGAGGTTAATGTTGAGAATCGTATAGCTCGAGCATAATAAAACTGACACTGCGAGACCCAGGGAAGAGTTTATAGCTCTCTTTTTTTTCTTTTCTTTTTTTTTCTTTTCTTTTTTTCCTTTTTGGCATACACCAGATTTCAGGAAACGCTTCAGACTTTCGGTCTAAGAGGGCCGGAGCGCCGGCCAAACCGGGGTGTCAAAGGCTAATTTTCAAAGCCACTCACGGGGCGCTCATCTCTCACTGTGAAGTGGCAAGCGTGGCAAGTGGCTTGCTGGTTGTCATGGATACTAAAGCATGGGACCCCAGAGATGTGGAGCTTGGGATGAATTGCTGCCCTGTCTATAGGATTCCTGTCAGCTCCGGCCTGATAGATGGCATTGACGGATCATTTGTCATACTGTAATTGTTCTCGGCAAACACAGAAAACCCCACCAGTATAAACAGTAGCGTGCCGCAAGGCTAATAAAGCGGGGCTGCGGGGTGGGGGGAGATGGAGCGGGGTATCCACTGATCCACTGCCTCTTTCACTTTAAGAGACAATGGCTCTGTTGTCCGGGCAAGGCGGTCTGATTAGAGCGCTGAAGGCTGAGGAAAAAGCTCCCGGCCGCGAGAATAAAACAAGGCAATCATAAAGCAAACGGCAGTCACTTCTCTGTATCGATGTGGCTAGGCGGGGGTGAAGTCTGCGAGAAGTGTTGACAGCTGAGGGAACAACAGGAGTAGGTCTGGGAGTGATTCGTTTTCTCCCCGCACCCCCACCTCTCTCTATTTGGCCGGAGAAACAGTGAGGAAGGAGAGAATGCTTGTCCAAGATAACAAATACGGCACAAGTTTCAGACGCATGGTTTGGACTCAGAGCTCTATCTCCGCTTCTAAGATAGCCATGTGCCTGAGCTGGGTACAAATGGCTCTGAGTGCAAAGGTACCATTTGTTCAGCCTCGTGGTTTTTTTTATTTATTTATTTATTTTTTATTTTGGTGCAGGCTGTTTGCTGTGAGTGTTTGGGATTAAATCACTGCCGTCTTTCTCTGTGGTGGTTTGGTCAGAGGAGCTCAGACCCATGTGATCCCCACAGCATATTGTTGATAGAAAGTTTTTGATAAACATGATTAATTACCAGAGTTGAAATTAACTTGACAAAAAGTTTTGGTTACACTTTATTTGAAGGGGCGTGCACAAGACTGACATGACATAACATTTGTTATGAACATGAAGGCGACTTCATGAGACAGTTATGACTGTTGTCAGGAAGTTTCATTTGGTAAATGATGACATTTTTTACGCAAAGTTGTTCTAAAAGTCGCATTAAAAGTCCATTGAAATTGCTAACTTTGCATTATTCTGTAAATAATAACACTGTTAAAGTAAAGTTGTAAAAAACAGTGTCATTATTTGCTTTCACAAGCATTCATAAAAACTCCTTCATATTCACAACAAGTGTTATGTCATCCTTATAACAGCATTATGTCAGTCTTATGCACACACCTTCAAATAAAATGTTAACAAATTTTTTTTATCGACTCCCACTTTTAGAAATATCTAAAGGCAGTTGTTTTGAGTAGCAGCTTCATAACCCCTTTGTTCTTGTTCATATCACCAAAATGCTGCTTTCCAGTGAAATCTCTCTGACACACCATGGGGAATCTCCACTGCTCCTAATATTGATAACATATGACACTCCTGGCAGCTGAGGCGGAAGAAAAACCTCTGAATGGAGTCGGTGTCGGTTCTGAAAGCAGGTCGAGGATTTACAAAATATCAGAGTTTGGAAATCGGCCCCAAATTTGCCCTCCCACCCCCCTCCTCTCTAAATAAAAGTTGTGGCAGAGAGCCAGGGTACCAGCTGGATGCAGCAGTCAGGATCCTCCTCGGAGTGCAGAGTTTGACATCAGCCGTCCTATCCTGCGTTATTAGGATTTTGCCAAATTAGATCAAACTTGTCAGGTGCCCACACTGTTTTCCTCTCATCTGCTAACTCCGCGCGTGGCCTGCTGCGCGGCCTCGCTGTAAGCGTTTTTCTGCAGGAGGAGGTCAGGAGGTGGATGACGCGTTGACTAATGCATGCTGTTGAGGGGGCGGGCGGGGTGGGGAGGCCCGTGTCTCGGTGAAGCGAGCAGTCCTGGCACTCCTCGCGGAGCACCTCGCCCCTCGCTGACTGTACCTGACACGTTGTGATGTCGGGAGCACTTCAGGCTGACCCGGCTGCTCACCTCCCGCCTGATGGACAGATTAAAGGGCCATTAAATATAATTACTGTTTCAGTTGGAGAGGCCGACTCATCCCGTCTGAAACGGCTACAAGTTGCTGCACCTCTGCCCTCTGTTAAATTCAGAATGTCTCTTTGAATGTCCACTTTCTCCTTATCAAACAAGCTTTGAAAATGGAAAAGTGTTCGGTCAGGAGCATTACAAAGACTAAGCTGTCAGAAATGCAAATGTTGTGGGGATTTAAAAAAATTTGTTTTTTTTACTAAATTTGGCACTGGAAGATTTTATTTCAATCAGCGGAGTAAGTACGAGCCAACACAAGAATCTGGAGATACAGATCAAAATACCTAACCGTTATATTTGCATTTCTTCCAAATAAAAAGAAAATCCTTCCTGTTGCTAAAATAAAATATTGATTAGTGCAGTTATGTCAAAGTTATCAAGTAAAGTTATTCTGATTTTCCCAGAATTACATTAATTTAGTTATTTTTAAGTGCTTGTTGCACAGAATGCCCCGACTTCTTGTCATATGTTTGGCACTTTTAACACTTTTCATGTCTATAATTATTTCCAAACAGCAAAATTACTCTTTCTTCTTAGCAACATTTAGCGTTTCCTTCGCTAAGAAGCTAGGAAACGCTAAAAGCTATCTTCTTTTAGCTAGCTAGCCGCTCACACGCAGCAGCTGTAATTGAGTCAATGCTCAGTCACCCAAACACAGCTGGATAAACTTCTGATCATTTCTGCCCTTTTCTGGTATTTCATTGAAAGCACTTCAAACCATATGATTGAAAGTGTTTTTTTTTTTTTTTTTTTTTTGGCGGATGTGAAACCTTCTTACCCCTTGCCTCCGGTGGCTGTGAGCCAATCAAATCGAATCTGCGGAGAGGAGCTTGATGCGATCTGGAGTGGAGCAGAGTCGGTGTGTGGTCCGCTGCACTGTCTGTGTGATTATGTAAAAACGTGGTGAGGTGGAGGAGCGCCGGCTCTCTGTTTCAGGAGGCTGCCAGCCTCAGAGCCGGTTTCTGAATGTGCTCCCCCCCCCTCCCAGCCCTCCACCCGGCCCTCCACCCAGCTGTACCCGTAGGTAAACCCATGCTGCAGCCTCAGGGAAATGGGTCGATACCATCATCACAGCTGGAGGCCACGGCCGCAGAGTTTCCCCCCCTTTTTTTTTCCCTTTTTTTTTTCCTCTTTTCTTTACATCAACACCACCATTTGTTATGAAGTCTACTCTCACTCCCAACCTGGCCCGCTTTCGCCCCTTCTCTCCCTCATTTGGCCGTTTATTACACCCGTGGCGAGAACAAACAGTTTCCCTGCTTAATAATTCACATCACTTTCATCTGATACTCGGTTACCATGGGCAATTTAGTAGTTGAATAATTTTGTGAAAAATTCATTTATTATCGCTGCGCGTTATGAATCTGGAAAGATGGAGAGTGGAGTAGTGGAGGATTTTAAATTGCGCCCGTGGAGCGAGGGATCCGAGGCTAGGTAATGTGTTCTAATGTTCTCAGCCATATGCATTGTTTTCAGGGCTCATCGGTTTTACATCGATTCCCACTGAAGTGTTTAATTGCATCATGAATATGATCTAATTCTGTCCTTTCCACTGAAACTGGAGCACTCTCTGCAAATGATGTACGGTCTTGACAGCACCACATCAGGATGTATTTTATATGGAATGTAAATTATAGTGTTAAATTAGCCCGGAAAGATAACTAGCTGGCACGGGGGAATGGACTTAACAGTTTAATTTAGTGTCAAAAGGCCGTGAAGGAATAAATCACCCCTCTCTCCCCTCTCTACTATTCCATATTAGGCCTTAATCTTTCTCCTTTTACTTGTAATATCATTTGTTTCTCACTTCTTGGAGCTCTTGAGGACATTATTGTGTTTCTCACATCGTCAGCAGCCTGGTTATAAATGTTTTGGTTTCAGCATTTATAAAACGACGTTTTGCTGCTGGCACTTTTACCAGTTTTCTTAAAATGAGAAAGTGTTTACCCCAATACGGTTTTTTGCTTTCTTTGTTGTATGTCTTTTATCATCAAACAAGCCACCCCAGATAAATGGCGTGAAAATAGTTGTCTCCAAAAAAAATCCTCTAAAACCCTAGTCAACTTTTTTGTTTACAAATAAGCTGCTTAAATTGGGCATAAAGGGTGTAATATTGTGCTACTGCACAAATTGTGACATGTAAGCTTGTTCAATTCTATAATATTTGGTCTAAAACCATCTCAGTGCCTCCCTCTTTGGATCGAAGGGCGGTACTGCAGCTGAATTTTCCTATTGGTTGCAACACTGAAGCCAGACATTGATGAGCCATCCATTGGTAACTAATCTAAATAAATTTCAAGACATGACTGACTTTTAAGTCCCTGGCAGTGACTGCTACCATCTTTGTTGCCTCTCTAAGGAATGACCAAACATTTATCAGGCTTTTCAACATGAAGCGAGGCTGATTTGGATATCTTTCCCCACCCAAAACAAAATTAAATAATTGAAAAAACCATGGCATATTGACTCAAGTTATCATTGACTATTGTTAAAAATGATTTGATCTGAAACATTCAAGTGTGACTAGAAAGCAAAAGCAGAGGAAATCTATAAGAGCACAAACACGTTTTAAGGCACTGCAACCTTAATGTAGCATTCCGTGTTCAAAGAGAGTGAAAATCACCTTGTGTTTTTTTTGTCCTGCAGCAGCATATTTCATAATGGCAGCTTTGTCAAAGGACATAACTCTTCAGTACACCTCATCATTGCAGAGACTGCTTGGTGGAACATTCATAAAAACCGATGAAAGACCTTAGGTAAAGTCTGGTTTAGAAGAAGGACCTCTCAGTGTTTCCTGTCCTCCAGGCTGAAGTGTTTGTCTGAGTGGATCAGGCATTATCCAGGGTGACCCAAGTGGGCCGCTCTGCCTGGGAGAAACACTCTGGCAGCCTTGCCTCTGAAGGATGATTGTGTATGAGGAGAAACCACCTGGCCGAAACCTGTTTGTCTTCATGTGAGAACGTACATAGCTTTGTGTTCCCAGAGTCCTCGCTCTGAATTGCCATTCAGTCTGATTCACTTCTCCTCCTCCCGGCCTCCTGGAGAGGTTCCTGAAGAGCCCAGATACCAGTGGGTGACGCAACTCAGCCACCTTTTGCCCTTTTTCACAGTGTCGAATGTGGACACAGAGAAGCCTGCTGACGCCCTAGTAAAGGTCTGTGAAGGATTTTAAAATATAAAATCATCTTGTTTTGCAGTGGCATTATTGGACACTGACCTTTCATTCAATGACATTTATTCAGCTGAGAAAAAATATCCACTTAAGGAATAATGTGCATTCAATGCAGTGCAGCACTTATTCTCCTGTAACGTTTCTTACGTAAAATTAAGGGATGTATGATATATCATCACATAGACCTGCACAGGGACTTATGTTTGTAAGTGTCTCTGTGCGTCTCTTCTGACTTTTTTCACATCGTGACAGGAACAGGCCCACACCATCACTGATCCTCCAGCATACATAACAGTGGCTGTGAGGGTCTCCTCAAACGCCTGTTGTAGGAAAAACCTGATCTTTAAGAAACTCATCTTCATGATTGAATGTTGGAATGTTTTTGAAGTTTTTTCGGCCTCATTAACAACTTAACCAGTCACCAGCCTCACTATTGGTTAGCATGCAGATGCAACCTAAAAGTTGCTATGGAGACAGGATGACCTCTGAAGATACCTCTCTTTTCAGAGACGTAGATGTTCACATATACAGCAGTAGATTTTTTAGGGGGAGCACCAACATTTTGGAAAACGGTGACAAGGCATGTTTGATGACATGCTAAAATCACAGCACCACCTTGTGGTCTGGTGTGACGATTACCGCTGACTCTTGGTGTCTTGGCAGTTCAGTCTAAATGTGGTTTTCCCCAATCAACATCCGAAAATACCAGCAGTTCCCAGGCAGCGGGGCTGTGTCAACGGAGAAATCGGGTATTTCTTAATTTTAATAGACATAACAGGGGCCTCAACAAATTTGTCCACATCTACATGTACCTTTGAAATCCAACCGCCTTGGTTCTGCGATGGAAGAAAAAAAAAAACACCCCTTGAATCAAGTGGGACTCCTGTTGTTTTCCCTGTTTTCATCTCCTATTATAAGCGGTGTGGATAAAGGGGGGCAGAGTGGGCTTTATGGGGAGGAATTGGTATGTTAAATGAGCTATGGGAGGCCTGCTTTTTTTTTTCTTTTTTTTCAGTCAGACGAGAATTGCTGCGTTGGGTGTTTGAGGCAGCTGTGTGAAGTCATTTTCCGGGAGTGCAAGCAGGAGAGAGGTGCGGATTAGGCAGCGCCTCTGAGCCGGAACAAGTCTGTCTGGGAAGGGATGAAGGGCTACAAACCATAGATCTAATTCCTGCTCACACTGCTCGACAGCAGCAGACAATCGCACATAGCCGGTGTGAATTAGGCCCATTTGCTCCCCTCAGTCTGAAGCGAGTGAAAACAGGAGCCGACAAGGAGAAGTTGACAGACTTCCTCTCATCCTGCCCTCGTTCCCGGCTCCCCTGTGAGGTTTCCAGCCCACCTCTAAAAAGCTGTCTTCAGCTCTAGCACTTTTTTTTCTTCTTCTTCTTTTTTTCATATTGTTTCTTCTGCTGCAAGTCTTCATTATTGCTGACATTAACATGAAAACACAGAGAAACAAGTCCGTTGGTACTCCTGCGAGAAAGGGGCATTCCATTGGAAGAGTGTAAAAACATTTGCACCTGTGGCCCCATTGATTGGGCTTGAAGCTCCGATGCGCAAAGGTTCATTTCTTTTTAATGTGTATAATTCTTTGCCTCGGGTCATGAGATTGCCTTGAGGTTAAGGAAGGTTCATGAGGCTGAATACGGTGGGGGGATTAGCCGAATCGCCGGTCTCCTTTTCCTCTAAATGCCAGTTTCCATTGGCTGCCTCAAACGATACCCAACCGTTCATCAGCACACAACCTGGTCCAAGAACCACGCTTATGTACAATTACATAGCCAGTTCAACCCCTTAAAGCTATAGTATATAACTTTTACAAAAAAGGTTTATTTTTTTCACAATGTTGTGACAGTTTGGTATGATACATATAATCTGCAAAAAGATTCAGCTGCTTTTGTTGTGTGTAGAAATACAACCAATCAGCGTTGGGTGTTTGAGGAAGGTGTTGGCGCTGCCAATTATCCTTGTGTATGTGATGCTACGTGTGCTAATGGCAGATAAACAACTTATGGTTCCAAGAAAACTGTTTATGTGCCGTCATCATTAGCCATGCTAGCCAGCCTTAGCAGTCATGGCAGACTCTGCTGACAGGAATAAGCTGCACAGGGCAATAGAGGCAGTCTGAGCGGCGGGTACATGAGGATGATTGACGGCGCTAAGACACGCCTTTTGGTGCTGACTGGTTGTTTCTCACTGACTGATTCTGATTTTCATGTTAAGTAATTATAATAAGCATCCATTACATTACAAAGAAACATAAAAGAAAAGCACATTCACATAGAAGAAAAGATAAGAAAAAACTCAAACAAAGCTAACGAAAGCAAAAGACCAAAAAAGGCACAAAAAAATCCAAACACTCATATAGCTGGAAAGTCAAGAACGTTTTCCATCCCACTCTTCCACCCCTGCTTCCCCATTTGTCTCTCACTTTTTGTGCTTTTATATTCCACATATTTCTTGTCTTAGCTGTCATGACACAGGCATCCTCATAAACCCGTTGACTTGCATATAAGTGTTTTTTAAGGATATAATCCGTGCTATTAGGAGACGGCGGACGGTCAGTTGCAAGCTAAGCTCTGAGTTCTGGTCGTCACGCTGAACATGTCCAAGTTTTTGTTGCCTCTGGAGTAGTTTTAGTCAAACGGCCCATTTTTTTTTGGTTTTCCTCTCTTTTCCTCCACCATTATAAGTCTTACTTTTCACAACCTGCAAAAAAAAAAAAAAAAAAAAAATCAATGGGGTAGCTTTAGTTATTGAAGTTGGTTTTAGAGCACAGTTACTTGTGAAAAAAGATGGAGACGTTGGCGTAAGGGGTCTCCCCCTCGTTCTCTCGCCGTTGTACTTGTCTCTTCCCCATCGCAGCCCTTTACACCCTGTGTGCCCAGTAATGAGCTGTATTACATGCTCTGTGGTGGGCATGTCTTGCGTTAGAGGGGCTGCATTCAATCTTTGTACAGTGAGTGCAGGAGAAGGCTCTTTGTGTTTCTTTTAGATGCACTCGGTTGAAACGGTGTGCAGCGAGTGAAGCTGATGAGAAGAGAGCGAGTCCTGAGAGGAACATGTGGATGCCTGGCAGGCAGTGAAACCCTCTCCTTTGCTTGTGTGCACTTGTACACAGACTACGTCTAACCGTACAATATGAAAAGGAATTTTGGAGGGTATTATTTATTAGCTGTTGAACTTATTTTTAGGCGGATTAGTTTGCAATAGGCATTGACCAGTTGGATCAAAGTGTAGCAATAGTTTAAATACTTGCAATTTCAAAACATCTAAAATCTTCAGTGTTATTTCCTTTCTTAATGAGAAGCCAAAAGGATTCCGCCATTACTCTGAAGATATCCTAAAATAGCAGCAAACAGGAAGGCCCACTGAAACTTCTTTCAATCATTTCAATCAGACGGTTGGGATTTCCGCACCCATCAGTCAAAGTCTTCTTGCTACTGATTACTGAACCCTAAGTTGATTGATAATAATGTGAATATGTACATGAATGGGTGACTTTAGGTTTTTATCTAGTTTTAGCTAGCTTAGCAACAGCCCCAAATACTAATGTCAAACTTGCTAACAAGCTGAGTTTCTTAAACCCTGAAGCAACGAACAGCACATGTTGACTTCGACTGATGGAATGGTTCACATTCAATCAATCAGTCAATCTTTATTTATACAGCACATTTCAGCAACAAGGCCGTTCAAAGTGCTGAACTGAACATTATTCGTTATTCAAGTATTCGAACATATCTTAACCTTGTTATGTGCTGTGCAGTAAAGGCAAAACTACAACATGAAAAATTGTACAGTTATCAAAATGACATCGTCCTATCCAAAGGAATGTGTAACTGAGTGGGATCATTTTCAAAAATTGTTCAAAAATGGTCATTGTGCATTATAAAACAGACTATTTCGAATATATAAACAATAAAACTGCAAACAGACGTTCAAATTAATTAATTATTTTATGTATAACTGTTTTTTCTTTTTAGAATTTAGTAACATTGTATCCCTCTAATCGTTTCTTATTCATGTTTCTTTTTGATAGAAAGAGTATGCCCACATTATGAAAATTTATTTGTTAAATTACTTCCATTAAGTTGGTGCCATTTAAAAAAACAATGTTTGAACTTCAAAGATCATGAGAAAATCCCATTATTTTATACAGAAAAACTCCTGGTGTACTTATTGTTGTTCTGCTTAGCAACCCAGAACAGGAACATTTAATTTTATACTTCACTCAACCCAGAGCAGGAATTATAACAAACTTAGAATCCAGAGGAACTACTCATCATCTAAGATTAACATTTAGCATTAAACATTTCATATTTGTCTCTTACTTTTCTTTTGTTATTTAGTTTGTATTTCCTCTAACTCATGTAAAGCACTTTGTTGCTGAAAATATGCTATAGGGATAAAATTACTTTACCTTAAAGCAAAGACAAACTGTTTATACTTCAAACTCTCTTTAGCATCTTACATTGGAAATGTATTGCTAGCTACTATTGCTAGCATTGATTGCAGACTCTTTTTGCATCGTCTAAAGAATGTAACTCCTTCACCCTGAGATACACATACACTGCCAAGATTTCAAAAACCAGCATGTTTTATGTCAGACAGAGGTTAGATGCTGAAAACGATAAAATAAAGCAACTTTTATGAAATGCGATAATCAGCCTTCCTGTTATCTCCTTGAAGTCTTGCTGTCTCTCTCTTTCAGTCTGTCACATTGCATCGCTGCACTTCTTCTCATACAGGCTATTAGTAACTTTGTTTGTTCTTCACTTACTAACTTCATGACTTGGTAGTAAGTGAATCACCGGTCAGATTTTAGCATCAGGAATAGCCCCGCTAAGAACTGGATGATGTCTTGTATAACTAAAATAATTAGTTTAATAAGGGTATGGATATTAGAGGAATCTGAGCTAGTGGAGAGTTGTGTTAGGTTTTTGGCTAGCTCATTGCGCATGTTTCAAACATCATTCCAAGCCTAACTCACATTATCCAACTGGAGCCCTACAGTACTGGGCTCATTCATCACTTGAGCCTCTCTCATTGTGACCTGTTCTGAGGACAGCAGAAGGACTTAGCTTTAGGCTAAGTGATTTTTATGAAGCAGCATCATGTTTGCCCAGGTCTTATTCCTTTTTCGTGGGAATGCATTTTCTACTTAGGTGGCAACAAACTGCATTTGCACTTAAAACATATTCTGTAATCTTCTGTTATTTTACATACAAATTGCATCCTCGGCGATGCATTCATCATTGCTCATATCCAGCCCACTTTTAAATGAAAAATGTATCTGAGATGAATAATGGATCCCTCTGTAGTATAATTTTGTGTTTCTTGAATATAGTCGAGAGTTCTCCCTCCACTATATGCTCTAATATTTTTTTCCGTGCCTGGATGAGGTTTTGGAAATGAAGAAAAATTACTTATTTACTCCACTTATTGTATACCTGAGAACTTCCACAATACAAGCCACTTCAATGCCAATGATGTGAGGAAAATGGAAAAGATCACAGTGTCGTTTTGGATGTTCTCGCTCGTTCACTTGATATCCCAGCCCCACACAACACACTGTTGGTTGTAGTGTGTTTAGTTTGTGATTGACCAGTCGGCAGGGAGATGAGTGGTTTGGAGCCGGCAACAGGTGTCGGTGCAGTGGTTGTCTCTCCGGGTCTCCTCTGGGGTCTATGGGTGGCAGCCTTGTGTGAAACAGGGAGAATTGAGGTTGAGCGGCTGAGCCCTCTGTCTTTATCTCTAATTACATGGTGAGGCTTGGTGAGATTGGGCAGAACTGTAAAGCCCCCCCACACATAGCTTTGAAACCCCCCCCGCCCCTCTGGCTTCAACCCAGCAGGTTCTGAGCGTGTGAAGCAGAACCGGGTCTGCTGGGGCCTCTAATCCCAGCACAGATTCTCTCCCCGGGGAGCCCCCTGTGTTGTTTCCTCTTCACGTCAGTTTTCCCAACTCCGCCGCCATGGGAGAAGCGCGCCGAGCCTGCGAGCAGCCCACTCTGTCGTGCTCCACTTGCTCCTGTCGCTTCCCGTTGTCCCCAAAGTTTTCCGGGCCGTCCTGGGAGACGTCCTGACACCGAGTTGCAGATGGGAGGCACTGGACCAGAGCGGCTGGTGTCACAGCGTGGATTGGAATTCACTGCTGGGATAAAGTATGAAACAAATATGTCATTACACATACGTTTTTTTCCTTCTCTACAGTTTGTTCACCCAGCTGTTTCCTCCTTTCTTTCTACACCGCATAAACCTCGCTAGGGTACCTAGTAATAATCCATAATACGTCCTGTTGTGCTCTATTTTTCTTTGAGTGGGTGTTGCAGCTCATAAGCATTACCTTTGCTGGGTTTTGCTTCGGGATTGCAGTGTTTATGCTTTGTTGTTTTTGATGGAATGAGGCAACACCATCATAAGACGGCCAAGGCGATACTCCCCTACAAATGAAAGCTGAAATTCTCCCCAGTCAGATAACTGTCCTTTGATTCTTTTGCAAGTTTAATCTGCAGGAATCAATAGAGGGATGCACGTTGGGCTTGGGGAGTCAACAGGAGCTGGGTTTGATGGGTAAGTGGACAGGCAAATGGATGATGTGGGTGAGCATTCATCTTTCTTTAGGCAAATTGGGTTGCTAGGCCCCGGTTAATTGATTGATTATGCGACTTGCTGATACAATCAAAGCCTGGCCTGATTTATGGCGATAAATCGATTGATTAATAAGGTTTTGCGTGATGGGGTTGATCCGTAGCGGCCGTGTGGAGTGTGTGTGTGTGAGATGTGGGAGGGGAGACACCTCCAAACCGCATATCTGTCTAGGTGCAGCCAGCCTTGTTGGTTTAGTGCTGTAATAAGCGAGGCCTTGATCTCCCAGCTGACATTTACAAAGAGCCGACGGGCTGCGACCTGCTTCCCAGATTAACCTCCGCTTGTTCTCATAAGCACCTCCAATATTAAAGAAAAAAAAACACTAAAAAAAACAAAAAAAAACGAAGCAGCATCAAAGAAGATTACGACTAAAGACCGACGTCTGTCACTTTGCCTTTTTTCGTATGGAGAAACTACGGAAATCAATTAGGGATTGATAATGCCAGGTTCTTTGGATTTGGTCAAATATTGAAATTCTGATTTCCATCAAGATGGAGCCCGTTCCCTGCACTCGCCCGCCTGCCTCGCCTGTCTGGAATATGAAATGGAAGTTAAACAGTGTGAATCTCCAGCGTGGGGAGGAGGGCCCAGGACGTGTGGGCAGTGTAGCATCAAATAGATTGTGTTTCCTCCCGTGTAAACGCCTAATGTGTGCCGAGCGCTCTGACACAGATGAATGTAAGGAATTTGCTGTAAGGACTTTACGGCCCTTTTGAGAGACATGGCTGGTAACTGGTAGTGTGGAACACGCTCCACGCCCCCGACTGTATCCCCCCCGCACCCGCCTCGCCACCCCGCCGCTCTTGCCCCTCGATCCCACGTCTGCGCACATGCACGTACACATTGGCTGTCACAAATGCTTACACATGCACACATGTCAGGGAACACGGCCCCCGGAGGAGAGCGACTGCATCAAGCTGGCGAGGCTTGTGCAGACATCAGGGAAACTTTTTATTTGCTTTGGGTCAGAAGTGGGGGCCCTGATGATGTGATGAGAATCATCTCACAGACCTACTCAGAAACATGAGCCCTTTTATGGCAAGAAAGAATCCCGGTGATCCTCTTGACCAGACCCATCATTAAATCTTGGGGAGGCAGCTGCTGTCTGTTGCACAACAGGGCAGACCGTAATAAGATTCAGGTATAAACTGATCGTTCAAGTTCCTGCTTTGGTTCTGTTAATGGACTTCTTCAAGGATTTTTATTGGCTCCAAAAACTCTTACTTACTTATTAATACTGCCCAAGGACAGTATTGTAATGTATAATCCAACTTTTTTGAGGTTCACGTCATGTTTTAAAGTTATTCCCCTATCAAAAACAATCCTGGAGTGTTATCTTTCTTATTTCAAGAACATTTGAAAAATACCTTAATCTCCATGGCATCCATCCAGCTGTGCAAAACACCTGGGTGGACCACACACTGCCTTCGAGGACGAAGCTCCTCCTCATTGAGCAGTCTACAGGCTTCAGAGTTTCTCTCACAGAGCAGCCCTTCCCCATGACTCCCCCACTCAGCTCCTTCAGACTAGCCAGCAGCAATTAGCAAACAGAGACAGAGGTCCAATTTCAAAGTGTTAAATTATGAAGTCAAATTTCTTTTAAGTCATATTTGATATCTCCAGCATTCTTATTACAACTGAAGGTAACATAGTTACTTGATTGTTCTATAAAATGGCACTATGTGGCTGAAAAACACATAAAACATCTCCTTTAAAGAAATCACAACAATTGCATTGAGACACTTGACTGTGCAGAAATCTCTTCCTGAAAAAGGATGCAGCAACAGCACACAGTCGATTGTGTCAAAACATCAATCCCTCATTCTGAGCTTTCAGGTTGTAACAGTGGAAATGAGAACTTAAGTTTTAATAGGTGTGACCAGCTATCTACTAAAACTGACTATGAAAAGAAAAAGTAGAGGGCTAATGGCATTAGTAGCTCCTTTAGCACAAAGGAGAGAAACGCATCTTAACATGTAAGAACTGAGACAGTAGTAAAATCAATGGGATGAAAAACACATTGCATAAAACTAAGTTGCAGCAATAGCTTCTTCAGTTGCTTTGTCCAAGACAAAGATTGTATAATCTATACAGAGAGAACATGAAGCCATTGGCAGCAATGCCAGGAAGGTGTCAGGGCTAAACAGAAATGCCCATTTAATGTCTTTAGAGTGATAAAACGGAACATAAAATGAATGGCTCTGACAGGCAGTGGCATAAATATTCAACTATGTTTCAAATGAGAAGAGATCTCACAATGTCTTATCTCATTTCAGCACAATACTCATAGGTTTCTGTATGAATAAAAAACTCAAACAGTTTGAGATTTGAGGCTTTATGGGTTCTTCTGTTGTAGTTTTTAAGGGACTATTGGTCTTAATTTGATAGATTAGAAGAGAGGAAGGAAATGGAGGGCTGTTTCTCTCTACATGGGTGTCTGCTCTACCCATCGTACTCAGGAGGTATAGCCAGCTAAGTTAAAAACAACCTCTGATATTATGTTCTATTCTATTCTGTGACGGTATAGCATAAGAAAGAATTAGCTCTTCTGCCTCCTCCCAGTGCTAACTAATAAATACACAGCTTGGTCAAACAACCGACTGGAGCCAGGAGGAAGGTCTTAGCGCTGTCAATCAGGCTGGTGCTCATGCTCACACCCTGGCCTCTTGTTCCCTGCTACGCTGCAGCGTCTTCCTGATAGCAGAGACTGCTGTGAATGCTAAAGCTAGTTAGCATGGCCACCAGTGTGCACGAACAGTTATACTGTAATGGTAAATTGTGGAAACTTCACACTGGACCTCAAACAACCTTCCCTACACAGCTTGTAAAAGATTTTAACACGCTTTCTTCCTTCACGTGACTTTCCGTTAACATGCATATATAAAGACCCCCACTTCAGCAGTGACCTTTGCCTTGTTGGAGGGTCTTTATGACTCACAACTGTCAAGTCGGCAGTCTTCCTGACAATTGTTTAGGCCATAAAATGACCATAAACCAACAAACCAATCTGATGATATTCTAATTCACTGAGCAGCACTGCTGTATCAGACAAGAAGTGAGAAATGAACTTTTACCAGAACCTCACTTCAGAAAATTCTGAACTATCCCTTTTAATATAAGCAGCAGTTTTATTCCCACTCTCATCACTCTATTTAGATTCATTTATTTTTGGTTCAAATGCAGTAAAACGAGAGTGCGCCGGGGAGAGAGGGAGGATAGAGCAGCACTCACAACTCTCTCTCTCTCTCTCAGACAGGTGGCCCCGGTTTATGTCGCCCGGGGCCCCCAGGGGGGCCCAGCAAAGTGAGTCGGAGCAAGAGAAGGGACCAGTTTGTGCGCGCCACGCAGGTGGTGTGAAATGCAAGTCCTCTCTCTGCACCTGAAATATTCAGATTCTTCCGGCGGCGTCGCTTTGATCTCGCTGCAATCGACAGGGGAAATCCGGGTGCGTGGGGGGGGGGGGGGGGGGGGGGGGGAAGAATGAGGAGGGGGGGATGAAAACAACAAAAACAAGAAGGAAGAGCAGCACACCTGAGAGCGAACAGATTGACATTTCTTAAGAGAGAATAAACAATCGCAGGTTAGCTGCGTCGTTCCAGGTGAAAGTGGGCCAGCGTGGCGACGGCGCCTTCCGAGCCGTTCCGTCCTCCCATCAGCTGACCTCGATGGTGGAGCTTCAGAGGAACACGTCCCCTGCAGGGCACTACTCCCATTTTGTTTCCCCACAATGAAAACTTTACACAATTTATTGTCCCCAATTTATTATTTGTTCATCTCGACTGTGTCACCGCTGTTTCAATTTTTAATGCGCCCCTTTGTAAAAAGAGAAGGGGGAGAAAAAAAAACAAAAAACATCCCTCACTTTGGAGACTTGAACGTCTATCACCTTCCCCTCATTTGGCCGACTGAAGTTATCGTATCTTCTCCCAGGTTCTAACCCACCAGCCCGCTAATGAATCATAGGACTATGTAATTAGTCACCCTGCATGTACTACACAGTGACAATAGACACCCTGATTGTAACCACAGTTTGAAAGCAGCAGAACAATAGTGGGACTTAATGATGATATAAGGTGCTGTAATTGGGCTTCGTTTGGAGCATTCAGTCACAGATTGTAATTTGAAGTTTCTAATGGGGGGGACATTTAAAGTTATTCACGGGATCCGGCGCGGATACAGGATTGTTTGAAAGTCCCTTAATAAGATGCTTTCCTGAGATCTCCTGATACTATAAAAATAAAAAAAAAGACTCAAGAATAATGAAATGAAGAGCCTCCCCGATCATAGGGAGACGCTCTACCGTTGCATTAGCAAGAAGTAAAGAAATAAATAAAAAAAAAGAGCGTCTGCGAGTTGAAGTGCTCATGTTAGAATTAAAGAGGGAGAAGTGTTGACAAGTAGGCTGTGCTCTGGCGCATCAGGCGCCAAAAACTCTCTGAATGAAGCAGGGTATGACGAATAATGGCTGACAACACCAGTCACACCTTTCGCTGATGATTTTAACGCTCACGCGCTTCTCCATCCTTTTGTAAGATTTAGCATGCTGTTTGAAGACAGCCTGACTGACTGGGGATTAATTATTTTTGGGTGATTTTTATTTATTTATTTATTTATGTTCTTGCAGACTTTCCAGTCCAGAGTTGAGAGATGTGTCAGAGTGAAATGTGATTTATTTCCTTTCGGCTTTGTAGGTAATTTCTGACAGCCTACATGGTGCCTACATGTTTCGGCAGAGTGCAGCCAGCAGTAATTGTTACAGAGTGGACAGGTGCAGACTCTACAGTTGCCTAACATGTGGGGAAACAAACATTTGTGTCACAGCATCGAAGTAAATGAGAGCCTTGTCTTTTCAGACTGTGCTAATTTTTTTTGCTTCTTTTTTTTGTTTTAGTCTTAGTTTTGTTCTTGTTTTTACTGCATGGGGGTGGTGGGTTAATGATTTGGACTTGCTTTACAACCAAAATACATTTACACCCTGAAGACCTGCTTTGGCAGTGATTTCACATTTTTAAACTGCCTTTATGATCTAGCAATAAATAAATAAATAAATAAAGGATCAGCAGTCTGGGTGTGTTTATTCTAGAGGATGTAGATCCTCACAGCAATCTCACAGATCTGAGATTCCCAAAAGGTTGTCAACATTTCCAAATCTAACATGTCTACTAATATTCTAAAGAATACATTTAAAAAAATTTCAGGAAGGAGATTTTCTCTGATCAGTCATGGTATCTGTTTTAAGTCTTGCTCTCTTTCACTCTCTTTTGCTGGACGACAGAGGCAGCTCCTACTGTTCCCTGTGGAATAGCTCCGTAAACATCTGTGCTTCTTCTGATTTTATTGGTGAGACACATATTACTAAAAATGCCCAACTTTGAGTTTTCCTCATTCAGAAACAGCATCCACCCTGAAGAGTGTTGTTTCGATTACATATGGGTGATTTACCGTTTGGGAATACGTGGTATTTTTGAATTTGGAAGGTATAAAATGAACTGAATTGTAATTTTAAAAAAAAAGCCATCCATGTGACTTAATCTGCAGCATCTTCCTAACTGAAAGAATCTGCAAAGACCAACAGCTTGTAGTTGAATATGTAGTACAGAGCAAATGTGCTCTCCTCAATGACTGCATTTATCAACATTATTGACAAGATCATAATGAATACATTTATTTTCTCTGTTACGGTGATTTTTCCCTTTCGACAATCTTAAGAACAAAATGGCTCCCAAGATAATCTTGAGATATTCCTGCTGGGTGTGTTTTACCCCAGGGACAAGCGAGAACGCGGCCTGTTGAGTGTGACTTGTGGCCAATCAGAAAGAAAGGCAACTGAAACAAGTAAAGCCTGGCGGGCCACCAGGCTTTATTTGGCAGGCAAAGCATTGTTTGTTTGTTTTTTTTGTTTTTTTTAAATAGGGCTTTTTAATATGTTTCTACAGTGACAGTAGGAACACATTAAGATGGGTTTATAGTAGGGATGCACTGTCATACAAATTTGGGCCGAAATCGATATCAAATATTAATATTGCTGTTTTATGCTGATAACCAATATTTATCAATATTATATATATTTATATACTGTTTTTATACCTTTGGAAAAAAAGAAGACCAAGAAAACTACTGCGCACTTGTTCGTATTGGATTAAATCTGCAATTTTTAGACACTAAATCACAAATATTTATATTTATATAGCATTTTATTCATTTTAAAAATGGATATTTTACAGGCTGTGTGTTTATTTTTTTACAATATTTTTATTATTATTTCAAATGAAATCAGATTTCATTTTTCAGAGATTTTAGGATGGAATATGAAATTAAATATTGGTTGTTAATATCGGCCCGATTTTATTTATCTAACCGATACCCAAAACGACTAATATCGGACAATATCGATGTTGGTCCCGATATATTGTGGATCCATAGTTTATAGTTGAGCTGCGAAGGGATGCACACCAATTGTTCTTCACCTATAAATTTTTGGAAGTTAAAACTTTTTGACACAAAAACCAGGTGAACAGCCCTAGAAATCAGTTTGGTGTGTTGCTCCACACGTCACACACCGCAACCAAACCTTATACTTCAGATTTTTTCATTGTGTGTGTGTGTGTGTGTGTGTGTGTGGCCTCTCAATGGCATTAGCTAGTTAGCATTAGCAGAGCAGCACGTAGCACCTCAGTGGTTGCTTTGCTGTGAAGATGTTTCTATCTCTTCTGCTCGGTGATCCTGTGGCTCCATGGTACTTTTAAGTTGAGTGCCATCCTTTTGAAACTTGCGGCTGTTTGAGACTAAATCTGAGGATGAAATACACTCAGGATCAGTCCTGAGTGTGTGTGGTCTGACAGTACTCAGATGCTGCTGTGAGTTAAAACAGCTTTCTCTGTCCTGATGGAGAGCTGATCTGTTGCACTTTGAACAACAACAACAACAAAAAAAAGCAGATGGAGAGAGATGCCAGGTGACTGCAGACCTCCCAAATGTTGTGCCTGTCAAAAGCCGCTTACTCCGATTGCATTTGCAGTGCCGGGTCACAGAGGTCAGAGGCTTCTCCCGCCCTTTTCTCTCTGGACGGTCCAGAGAGCGCAGGCGCTTACACTCGCATGCATAGAAATAGTCTATTTGTTGTGCCTTCAACTGCTGCTCAGTCGAAAGAGGCCAGATAAGAATCCATTTTGGATCTTTACTATGGACAGACGCCAATATCCCCTTTCCCGCTCTCCCCTCTCCAAACTCCTGCCTCCTCTCCTCTGCGACAGGGGTGGGGGGGTTGCCAATAATAATGTTGAGTCCAGACTAGACTGCAGTGATTGGGACTATTGATTGCGGTGATTTGATTTATTGATCAGCGCACCCTCTCGAATGTGGCGTCTGCGATGTGGGGCTAATCTCAGGCAGCCATAGACAGCCTTGTGCCTCGCAGAGAACGGGAGGCGATAAACAGCATATGAAAGGAAACTACACTTATCTTAATCACAGAGCGACCCCTTCACTGCCTCGCTGCAGACCCCCAGAGTACAGATGTCAGAGCACATGTGTACCAAAGAGCTCTTTTGTTGCGAGACCTTGCGTGCAGGAGTGTGAGCCGTTGAATGGGTGTGTGCACGAGTGGGGGAGGGGGGTTGGTGCGTGGAGGGGTTGTGAGGCAGTTCAGTCACCAGGCAGAACAGAGTGGATCTATAAATTGACGGAATTCAAAGCCTCCAGCATCGATTACCATTATAACAAACAGCAGCACACAGAATGTCTGATTATTTTTAGACAAAGATTTTTGTGCTCTCAGCAGCAATTCTGCTGATGCTGTCACACTTTCAGACATCTGCCTATGATTGCAATTAAATGGGATACAAAAAGAAAAATAATACCCCATCTGCATTTTCCCCTCTCTCCTCCTCGTTCCTGTTTTTTTTTCTCCTTCTCTTTTAATTTGTGCTGTCCATGCCTATTCTACACAAAAGAGACTCAGTCTACCTCATTTTTGCAGTACCTGGAAAGTTTTTTTTTTTTTCCTTCCCTCCACCCCCCTCGCTCTAGTTGTCAACATTTTCCTCTATGGTTTGTCTTTGAGAAAGGCCAGAAAATAGCTTACGAGTACAGATGTAATCAAGATGCACTAGGTTTAATGAATCAATGTCAAATCTGTTCCGCCGCCACATAAGTGTGCGCTGCATTTTAGCTAAAACAAAACTCCTCTTTGGCACCGATTGTCACATCTTTTTCTGCTGGGTTTTGTTTAAGTCCAGCATTTCTACTAAGATTAAGACACTTAACTTGCTCATGTCATGTTAGTTGGTGTTAGAGGCCAGCATTTCCAGAAAAAAAATGGAGGAATATAAGTATATAACTACACATTGAGCACAGAAGATAAAAGCACACAAGATACTGGGTTCACACAAGGAGATTTCAGTAATATTTTGGGGAACATAAAAGCTTTTAAGCTTGTCAACTGCAATATTATCCAGTTCAGGTATGATCAAAGTGTTTCAGAGTTTGAGCTGGAAATGACAGAGTGCAGTCCAGTCATATTAAAAGTTAGCTTTTAAGTTTAGCACTAGCCTCATCATCGCCGATGGCTAAGAGGTAGTCGGTTTTCTTGCAGACCCTACAAAATGTTGTACGAAGTACCACAAGTTCTTCAAAAGAAACACTGTAGACATCTGTATAAGTCGACATAATCAATATAACCCATTTATTACTTACAAATATGAGATAAACCATAAATTCAGGATCTCAGGGCTAAAGCTGCCATCCAAGACCCATAATAACCTAAACATTAGAAGACAAGCTCATCTCTGGCTGCTTTTCTTTTAACCAAGCCAAATAACTCCCGGAGTCACAGCATTTTTCCTTCTGACATGTCATTCAGTCGCAGGTCCACTTAGACTGTTGCTCTGTCCATTTAAAACCCAATAATCTTCTTGTTTTCTTGGTCTTTGTTTTCAGAGTCAGGAGTTTCTAAAATTGCTTTCCCCTGGCATATTGACTCAAGCGCAACAGGACCGGTTCCATGCTCGTAATCTTTCGTCCCTGCCCCTCCGGTCCCTATGACAGCTCCACCCTCCCCAGAGGAAACTCATCAATTATGGCTGGATGTTTGACTGGCAGAGGCTTAATGACAGGGGCTCTGTATTGACCAGACTGCCACACACTTAAAATTTGCTCCCAGTTGTCCTTCTTAAAACCTGTCAAACGATTTCTGAGAAGCCCGGCTTTCTGCAACTCACCTCGATTTGGAGTTGAGGAAGGCATCTGGACGTTAATGTTTAAAAAATTTTAAAAAAAGGAAGTTCTCCATAGTGAAGGCAAATAAGTGAATCTCATCAGAGGTCTACTTCTAGTTGTGGATTGAACTGTATCGCATCTGATTATAGAAGGGAAGAAAAATCTTAGTACTTTCGCCTCCTGAGACGGCATTACTATTTCAGCACACACTATATTCCGGAGTTCCTCCCATCATCAGCCGTAGCAAGACAACCAAAGTAGCAAACAGCCTGTTCTGCCTCACTTCTTTCCAGAAGGACAGGCAGGAGGTTTCATTTGATGGGCTGTTGCCCAGGCTCCCCTCCCTCATAATGGTCTAGAAACTGTGGGGATGCTTTCAGAATAACCATGCTACAATGATTGCACCGTTTGGCTTGCATACTGCATGAGCATCCAGCATCCTTATCATCCGAGCTGAAACCAGCTCCACACAGAGGCCACAGAATCACCATACTGTTATATCTTAAGCAGTTCAAAAAGGAAGGAAGAAGAGAGATCCACTCAACGTCGTTTCTTGAGGAATTTTTCTCTTGGTGAGATTAGCTGGTCCAGGGCCATTTGAATCCTGCAGAGGTTGCCCACTGCTCAGAAAGCCCTCTCTAATCTCCAGCGAGGCTCATCCCAGATGGACTGTGAAAGGGCTAACAGGAATTTATAAAGTCCAGTCGCCTTATCCCGGGCGGTAAAATCCGTTTTCAGTGACGGCACTATTCAAGGGAATGCCACACTAGCCAAGTATTTGGATACTTTATTAGGAGTTCAGTTGGGAAATAAGGTGATGGTGACCAGTCATTTTAAAACCGTTTTCACTTCTAAATTGGAAGAGACCCACTGTTTTTTGCTGACTTGATTTATTTGGGCGGGGGGAAAAATAGTAAAATCTTAACATTGAGTTCAGCTTGGGAGTTTGTTTTCAATCCCAGTCTGAGAATCTATCAACATTTGATCGCAGTTTTACAGGAGTACAAATATGAAGAGATGAAGTGCATTTTGTGTAACCAAGTACTGTCACTTCTATCTGTTATGAGCGTCACTTTTAATACTTTGCCATTTTGTATAGTAACTGTGAATTGGGTGGAAAATTGTGTATGCTACAATATTCAGTCCGTAGGAAGTTCAATGCTGGGATGTTGTTCGTTCACCTAAGGCAGTTCATCCGTCTACACTGTTGACATGCACAGAACATATGCAATAGTATGATGGGTGTTATCCTCTGTGGTTAATTGGTAATTTATCCGGGCTTTTGGGGTTTCCTGAGGATAGAAATGATATCGGATAATTGAGACTTTGGGTTTCTCATTCCAGGCTATTAGTCAAACACAATGAAAAAGGCTAATATAAACCTAGATTTGTAAAAACATGATTATTGTTTTGCCGACTTCTTTCGCTTAACTGCAGCCGTCCTTGCATTTTCTACATTAAAGCTTTACAGTTCTGGGTATTATGATTTCATTTACACGTTTTCAATTTTATAGACAAGAAGCCTAATGCAACACATTGATCCAATCTACTTATGTTTGAACGAATTAGTTCTGTTTCCGGATAAATCAGGTAATCGGGTATTCTCGATTTTTTCCCTGTCAGTAAAAGTCACTGAAAGACCAAAGCTGACTGATCCTGCAAGTACCTACTTTGTGTGTCTCACTGTTTTATATCCTAATATCCCTTGAAGAGCAGTAAAAACACCCCAAGCACACAGGTGAATTTTCTATTTCAGTTCTAGCATTCAACCAGTTAGAATATTTTGAGAGATAATTTGTGGAAATGTATCAAGATACTCTAGTCTCTACATTTTGTTTTGTTGTCTTGAACACCACTTTTCTTTGTAGAGTTTGACGAGGAACCATCTTTCTGTCAGCTCAGCTCAGCTTGTGCGTGTTTTTTCCTCTTGTGTGCAGTACAGAAAAGGTGAGAACACAGAGAAAGAAGTGGAAAGGGGGAGATCCAGTGGATTCTCTTACTGAATGCTAATCCTCCATCTCATAGTTGAAGAACTGAGAGATGAGCCCAATCTATTTTCACAAATGCAACCAAAGCAGCAAATGAAGTACAAAGCGACCAACCCAAATATGTACTGCAAAGCAGGATTGATGGCTAATCTGGATAGATGAGATGTTGGAGTTTTAGTGGCTGGGATAAGTCATTAAGTCGCAAACGTTCAGAGGCTGATTTTTAACCTGACTGGTACCTGCCACTATGGTATGGATCATGCAATATCTATTTTTTCCCCTTGTTGATATTACATGCAGCACAAAATGGGTATATTGACTCTCCAAAACCCTATTTAAAGAAGTGTTGCACTTTTAAAGTTAAACAACTGAAATTGTAGTTCTTTCTAGATGTTACATTTATTCAGCTGATTTGGTCAAGTTAACGTCATTGGACGATGGGAGCCGATGGACAGATTTCAAGTTTCAAGAAAAGTTTATTTTTATCTGTAAGTGTAGCAAGTGTTTTTGTAAATTGTATATACATGAGATCTATTTTTAGATAACCTGAAAAGACTGTGACTGTGTTTTTGTGTGGAAAAAATATTTTCCTTGATTCCAATCCCAGGCATTTTAGATTTTGCATTCACCAGGTTTGAAGTTAATGAAACCAGTTAACGTTTGAATATGCTCCTAACAGGATTTTTCTCATTACATCTTAAAATTTACAGCTGGGCTGATACATGGGTTGGTTACAGTGGGTGAGGGCTGAAAAACAGAATACAAAACATCTGAACTGAGGCAAGCTTCCCCAAAGTTTCCATGTGCCATTGTGCAGACGATGACGCCTGTTGAAACAAACTGGAAGATAATGAATGGATGTTTAAAGTGACAATGGAGCATCTTTTAAGTTTTTGCACACTTTTTAATATGCTTGAGAACATTTGTGTGATACCGATGGCAACTGTAAACTGTTTGAGTTGCTAACTGGAGCTGTTCCAAGCAGCAACCGCTCCTCTTTCTCCATTTGGTCATCTTCATTTCCTCACGTCATCTCTGCATTGGCTGCTATTTTAGTGATCTGTGATTCACATTTAGGGGGGAGAACGCTACTTGTTTGTGCTGGATGGAGCCAGCGCTGTGGGACCTAGCATTTGCCGTCTTCTTGTGTTTTTATGGCGGTTGGCAAACAACTTAAGGTGGATTTCCACCACCTTTTACATTGACCAGATGTTATAGTGCTACAATATTCTTTCCAAAATACAAACTAAAAAAACAGCAACCTAGCATTCATCATCTACCCAGAATGCATTGTAAACAATATGGCAACATCCATGTGACATATTATTTAAGTGTATAAAAACTAAGCAACCCACAATATTGTTACTGTATTATTTTTTTACATCTAAGATCAATGTTATTTAAATGAACTCTATTGTTACAAAACTATTCTACAAAACTTGTAGAGTTTTTTTCAGATGTGAAGAATTGTTTTTCAGCACGTCTTACTTTTTGCCACCGCACTCATCTTCACTTGAGCCGTCGTCTGCTCCGCCTGTCCAGGGACTTGAACCGGCAGCCCTTCAATTAGCGGCTGCCTCTCTGGCCAGCAGGCTTTCGCCATCCCACGAGGCGCCCACCCCCCCGCTCCGCCCCGGCGTTAAAAGTTTCATCCTTCCATTTCCTTCTCTTATTTTGCTTTGTGAGATGATTTATTAAACCGCCTTTAACTAAGACTGCAGATTAATTAAAACACAGTCAATTTAATTTCCCAGCGTCATATATGAATTTGCAGTGGTAATTGAATCCCCTATCCTACTTTCTTCTATTTTAGCCAAGCAGTTACAAAAGAGGCTCCTCATCAATTACTGATAATCGCAGTCGGAACGAAGCCGGGGTCCAACATCCAGTTGTCTATGCCATTCCTGCTTTCAGCACAGAAAAGCAGAGTTGGAATCTGTTTTCCTTTTTTTTTTCTTTTTTTTTGTCTGTTTGCTGAAAGGGCCAGGAATTGGACGACCAATCAATAATATCGGATTTGCGGACGGCATGCCGAGCAGCTGAGTCCGGCATGAATGCGAGGTTCTGATGAAGGAACAGCCACGCAGGCGGCTTTGAATGGCGGATCAGATGCGTTGCCGGGGTGGAGCTCTGATTTGCCATAACACAGAGATGTAAACAAGCAATGTGCTGGAGCATTAATGGAATAGCGATCAGTGCTGCTGCTGCTGCTGCTGCGGCAGAAGGGGCATTTGGTTAAATCCATGGAGGCTGCTGTCATGTATTGGAAATCAATGCAGGATCAATATAAGGATTGGTGCAGGTTGGAGGGACAGGGGGGATGGGAAAGAGACTGGAAATAGACTCAAAAGCCGTGGCGATTATAGCAGAAACCCAACCTGGTGCCTTCCACAGTCTGGTCTTGGCTGATTTTATAAAACAATGTTTTATTTCAGGAGGAAGCTGTGTGTTGGTAAGGGTGTTTGTCAGGTTATTGGGTCTCTACACGTGACTCGTCCTCCTGCTCTCTCCCTCCCTCTCTCTCTCTCTCTCTCTCTCTCTCTGTGTGTGTGTCTCTGGCCCCCTCCCTCTCGTCCCACTTGCTCACTGGCGCTCTATAGCCGTTGCAAGTGTATTGATTATTTCAAATACTGATTATCTAAAAGGCCTTCTGCTACTGTAGGCATTGGATTTATTTTGGCTTAATTATTTATGGGCCAGGGCTAGCTGTAAGTATTACTGCTGTGAGATCATGAAGGATTACATTGTTAATATTCAGCAGTGTGTATTTTTATTTATGTACACTCTCTAAGCTGTGTGCCGGATGAGCTTTGGCAGGCCACGTAAAATGTGAAAAGAGAGAGAAAAAAAAGTGTGGAAGTGTGGCGCCTCTTCACTCTTCTTCTTTTCCTCCCTCAACGTTTCTCTCGCTTTTGTTTTTGTGCTCTTGCAGAGGGAGCTGAACTCTGTCGCGTCTGAGCTGGCCAGTCGGCAGGAGGAGAGCGAACATTCCCACAAGCACCTGGTGGAGCTGAGCAGGGAGTTCAAGAGAAATGTCCCTGAGGTGAGTCTAGCACCCTGCCCCCCATTATCTCAGCCAGTATGTGTCATTTTCCTCATCTTCACCTCAGCAGGTACCGGCTGCCTACTTCAGGTGGTGCAACTTAAGCCCCTGCGTGTGCTTATCAATGGGGAATTATCCCCAGCTTTTGGTAAAATCTGCATTAAAGTGCGGTATGTTGGGCTTCACCAATAGTCACCGGATAACGCCTGACATTAAGATTTGGTTGCTGAGGCCTTGTATTAGCCTCCATCTATGACTGACAAATATGATTTAACTACAAATCATAAGCAGCAGTTAATGAAAAAGTTGCGTAGTTTTTTCCCTTTTGATACCGATATCCAAGTATCGATCAATACTGATCCAAAACAGAAAAACATTTCTGATTTAGCTTAACATTTTTCTTCTTCTAAAAACAGACACAAATGTGCTTGATTGCAAATGTATTTGAATACTCTGCACCAGGATAGCCTATTTAAATACACCAGCAGCTTCACAAGCTCGGCCAAACATGTAAAAACAACTTAAATTTGTCCAGTAGGTGCAATTAGGATTAGAACAGCCAAAGTAAAATAAATAAGAAACCGAAACTGACAAAAACAGAAGACCTAGCATGCCCAGTTAGCAGTCTCTTTTTGCTTGCTGTGTATCAATCACAGCAGGACATCAAGACTGAAGAACTCACCTTTTTATCCAGGGATAATGTTAGCTTAGGCGCACAGAAACAACAACGTCAAATGCTAACAGCAACCGAGTTCTGAAACTGAAAGTGTGTAGCGTTTAGCTCCTAAGCCAGCAGTCAAGACACCCCGTCGAGAAAAATGCAATCATCAGAAACAAATATTAGCAGAAGTCGTTTACTTTGCGCGTCTCATACTGACCTTATTTAGGTTTATGCTGCTTTTCAGCCCCATGTTTTTCTTTGGGCACCAAACTTACATCTAAATGCTTTGTTTGAAAGTAGATTTTAAAAAAAACAAACAAACATTTTGGCAAACAGATCAGATACTGAATTGAGCTGCTACTAAGCAGGTGTACTTGAAGCAAGAGGTTCTGTTACAAGCAAAATAACAACATGTCAGCTAGTTTTGTCAGTTGTCAGATCAGAAGCTGGTAACCCAGCTGATTGTAATGTCAGTTTGCATTAGGCAAACTAAAATGTCATTATTGTTCTGCATACAGTGCTCGCACCTGCTGAGACGCCATCTGTGCATCAACTTTTTGTTTTCTCTGCCTTACAGTAAGACTTGTCACTTTTGTTCCATTTTACTTTTTAAGGAAAATAAAAACCAAGAAAAAACCCCGGCTTGCCTAAACTAAGCGCAGCGAAAGCTAAATCTATGCCTGGTACAGATATGATTTTGTCCTTTTTCATCATAATTTTCTTTGAAATAATCATGTATTGATATTTGGCTGAAGTCAGAGAGAATATTTTTATGTTTTATAAATGAACCCTGAGGCTATTTGCCACGCTGCCTGCCTATCTCGGCGCAGAGCCGGAATCTTGTTGGTATAATGCAGGCATTTAAGACGGGATCAGGCTGTCACCGCTGGCAGCACAATCCCTTTACCTGCAGCTGCGAGAGCTTGCACGAGTCAGGATTTCTGAGCTCTAAATCAAGCTATTGGAAAGCCCCTCTTTTCTAACATGCCCACCCAAACCCTTTTCAGTTTTAACCAGTAATACCCTCCGCCCTACGAAACTACAGACATAGCCGGGACCTTAGAGGTGTTTTAGAGTTTCTTAGCAAGCTGTTTGTGGCTCCCAGGGGCCAGTCTGATTCCTGAACAGGTGGAGCATCTGCACCGTAAAATCTGCTGAGACAGAGTTTCCTTTTTTTGTGTTTTGTGTGCGTGCGTGTGTGTGCATAGGAGGTCCGGGAGATGGTGGCACCTGTTCTCAAGAGTTTCCAGGCGCAGGTGAGTCGCATGTCTCTGCTTAGATTACACACACTGCAGAGTCGAGAGACCACTAAGTAGTAGTTATTGACGACTTCCAACGTTTCCGTCCCACAAATATCAGTCGAAGGAGACTCTCCTGTTGGACGCCGTGCGAACATTGACCAGAAACAGGCCGTGGCGCTCCTTCAGCGAGTGATTTGATAGATAGAGGGAGAAATCCATGGCATACTTTGTGTGTTGCTGCTCATCTAGTGCATATTGACTGATGCCTTTTCTGTCAAAGTGAAGTAGCATCTATCTGCCATTAGATGATCAGATATCTGGCTTCTCATATTTTCTTGGCTGAGACAAGCCCTCATTTCCTGTTGAGATGGTGCATTCACCGTGCCCCCCCCCCCTCTGACGTCGCCATATTGAAAAAGTCATCTGATACCTACGAAGACTGTGCTCCAGCCATTAAACCAAGGTCATAAATCACATTTGCAAGCCGCGTTATGGTCCGCAAAGCAGAGGCTTATGGAAATGATACCGCAAATATGTTTCCAGTCTCGTTTCCTAACCCCCCTCCGCCCCACCACCACCTCTAAACTCGCGCTCAGTGCCAACCTGAAAGCCCTATCATCTGTAAACATGAGAACACTCAGCATGGATTGTTCAGATCTCTTGGAAGTGATTATTGGCATCTCCTTTTTAATGCTTTCTAATTGACTGTGCCCGAGCAGCCGCGTTCCTGGGCGGCGGCCGTCGTGGTCCTCGCCACGCTCTCCAGCCACGGCTGTGTGGCTGATTTCTGTGCTAATTCAATTACTCCCCACTGTAAAGTTTCAGAGATACGTGAATCAAGCCGTCCATGTCTTTATTGCGCAAACGGGAACCCAAAGGATTAATTTGAATACCACTGATGTCTGACAACTGGGATTTGAGAGATGCCTTATAGTAGATAAAATAGATGGCTGATAATGAGCGATGATTTTTATTTATTCCGCCCCTCCCCCGCCCCTCATCTTCTGTTTTGCTGCAGGCCTCTCTGGATACCTCTTGGTCTCTGTTGTGTAACTTGATAAGTGCACACGCAGGCTGAGGAAGCACGCTCATGTAGCAGATTGTACAGATGAGAAGTTCCTGTACAATTATCATTGGGACCAATCAGTCATTTTGGATTTTTTTTTTATAAGCTTGAATTTTTCTATGCAGACTGGTAATAAAGCAAACCTCACCAGTTCCTAAAAATAAGACAAGATTGCACAAGTTTGAACTGTAAACTACACACATGCTGCCACTGACACACACTTTGTGTCGTCAAATTAACGCATCTTTTTGGTAGATTCAGTGGTTTCCTGTCCCTCTTTTATTTATTCCATAGATTTTGGGTCAGGACCAAACAAGGTATAACATAATATAAGACAATTATATCACTTATAAACTATTTGGATGTGATTATTATTATTCACTATTGTGTCCAAGTTTCAACTAACTCGTCGATTTGAGTTAATCCTCCGTCTGGATTATTTCACCCACCTTAACAACCTTGGCAGTGAAACAGAACCTTAGCATGACGCTACCACCTCCGTGCTTCAAATGATGATTGTTTTTTGGTAATATTATTATTCTAACAATTATTCAATTAATCAGCTGAAAGATGTAGATACACAAACAGTTCAATTTCTTTTTAAAACAAACATTTCATTGCATAAAACGCAATAGCGCATCGTTTATGTTTTTGCAAAGGATCCATCTGCAGCTAAAAAATACTTCTAACATCGACCTGTTGGAAGTATATTGTGGCCTATTTATTGCTCTGAGCGTGTTGCTCTTTCAGCAAATGCCCCTTTTTTCAGTCTGTATAGTGAATTGAATACTGAATTAGTTGGTGATTATTTCAATAATTGATTCTTTGTGATTAATCGTTTCAGCTCGAGTAGATTATAAAAAAATCTATGCTAAATTCAAAGTTCTGCCTCTAATGTTACGTCATGAAAACCGTATTTGTTTGTGTACATTTATTATTCCAAGACGGAGAAGGAGCTGTTTAACATCCACGTCTTACGACGCGTACAGTTTTTGGTTGGGGCGGCGACGCCTGGCGCACGGCGCACCACAACGCTGTAATCCTCTGGTGTTTTCTGATACACTTTGACCTTATTGGTAATGTCAAACAGCTTGCAGAGGCTTGTGAACTTTACCCAGCAGTAGTCTGCATGACCTAAGCGTGAGCGCTGGGACCTCGACCTGCTGCTGCCGAGGGGGGCGAGTGCGAAGAGGAGGCTGGAGTTGGACAGGTTGGGAGTAGGCTAACGCTCCCCCGCAGCTGCGCCGTACAGGTGTGTGTGTGCGTGCGTGTGTGGGGTACATATGTGTGAGAACAAACTGGGTCCTCGTTTCTCCGACGACCCCTCCTCCTCAGCCTGGGTTCGGAGGCCCAGAGGAGCGCCTCGTGGTATTTGGACCCTCATCATGCCACTTCTAAAGGAGAAGCCGGCTCCTTTGAAGTGTTCGCAACATGACAGGTTCCCTTTCTTTCCTTTTTTTTTTTTTTTTTTTTTTTTTTTTTATTTCAGCGTTCCCCACCCACTTTTTCTCTCTTCTCCCGTTCAATCTTGCCTTCTAATTATCACTAACCAGGCGACTGATTAGAAACACGTTGCCGACCTAGTTTTTCCGCCGAACTGGAGGAGGAGAAAGGGTTAATCCCAGAGCTGGTGGCTGTCATTGGTCGCTTCCCTCCTTCTTCTCCTCTCTTTTTCGTTCTGCTCTCCTCTTTTCTTTCCCTGGAAGTTTGCTAATGAGGTCCCGTCAGAGCTGAGGAGAGGTGTTAATTTGGCCTTGTGAAGTAGGAAGGAGATTAAGGACAGTGAGGAGCTGAGTTTACGGCTTAAAATACACCGCTGTCCTTATTAATCCACGGGGCCCCTGAGAGACCGGCGTTTTTGGTTTTATAATGAACACTGTCTTATAATGAAGGTGATTTTAATAAAAATTTACAGAGCGGAAGTGGAGATGGTACACGTCTCTGCGGTCCTGGGCACACCTTTGGGGCCGAGGGACGTGACGGTTATTTCTCGGCGCCCATCAGACCTCACTCTTCGGCGGAACTCGAGCTCAGACCTCTCTCTCTGAACGCACACCAAACAGCCTCGCTGAAGACTTTGTGGGTTCCTCCATGCAATTTACACCTCCCTCTCACTTTGGTGGGTAAAAACTCCCCTCAGGATAAACCTTTAGTCGAGACAGATTGAAGAAAAAGAAAGAACAGTGACGGATTTCGTTTTGCGTTCCTTCCAACGAGGCAGATTCCGCCTCGCATCCGGAGCGTCGGGGCCCAAATTAACAAGTCGTTCTATTTTTCTCTTCTCCTCTTGATGTCGTTTGGTGCTCTCAGAATAAGAAAACAGCAGTATGGTTCCCTAATTACTGAAACTTGCTTTACAATGATAATCCGTGGAGTAATTTAGCGTGCACAATGAGAGCCGCGGTGCTTGCGCAGATGGAGATTCTGATAAATAGTTTGTAACGTGTAATTAGCAGCTCTGCCGGTTACATACCATTAACCCCTTAAGCTCAGGAATCATTATTGGGCCTCATTATCAAGCAGCAAGGTACGATCGAGCTGACTAGACATCAAAAACATCAAACAGCTATTAAAGCACAGCGAACCGGGGGCCGGTGGACACCTGTTTATGAGTCTAACTGTGCCATTCTTTCCCCTGAGGTTGAGGAGGGATGGTGTGAGGTTAGATATTGTTTTTTATGTTGTTGTTGTTTTTGCAGTTGTTGCTCATTCTCTTTGAGAGCATGGAGAGTATTTTGAAGATGCAGCAGCTTTTCTTTTCCCCTCAAAACTAAATTACCTATCAGAAAATGGCAGCGTAGTTTCATCTGTGTTCCTAAGATTTCGCACTCCAAAAAAAAAAGTCTACTTGTATGAGTGGCACTGATAAAATTGTAGCCAATTTTGGACCTTAGATTTTTGAAAATGTTTGTGGCGCTTTTGCAGATTTAACGTCCACTAACAAACAGGATGGATCAACCTCATGGCTCAGATTTAACATGCTGTCAGAAGGACTCCTCGGAGACTTTGGATGTGAATTTTCCATTCTACTGCTTCTCAAACTTTTAATGTGAAAGAAAGCAGATGGAGCTGATTTTAGCTTCATTACATGGTGCCTTATCATGTCTTCAGACGATGTGTGGCCCTGAAGGGACACACATGTAGACTAAAGGGCTCTGCTTGGTCAAGCTGGTCTGCCGGAATCGGTTCTCATTGTCGCAGTTGATGAAAATCGCACCATTTCATTCTCTGCCTCATGTCGTCTGCCTCTTTCCACCCTCCTCACCCTCTTCAGTGCGAACCTATCGTGTGTTCATAGCCATGTTTATTTAGCTATGAACTTTTTCCAGCAGCCGCCATTCTGAATGTCTGTGCAAAGCAGGACGGATCGTCAGGTAGCACAGATAGTCAGGACACAGTTTTTTTTCTGTCAGAGAGCAGATTTTGAGGAGCAATGTGAGGGAAGTACTGAAATATTAAACTCCCGCTGCTCGGTTCTGGTCCGACGCAGAGGGAGAACGGATCACCGACGCCGTCCGTTCTCATCTTTTCTTTCCCCCCCCCCCAATAACATGAAAAGTAAAATGAGATTTTCCAGCCCATCAATTATCATTTCCTCCTCCTCCTCCAAACTTGTGAACTCCTACTAGTTGTTCTTCTCTGCCATGGTCGCTGTTTGCAATGCAATTGTAAATCACACATTGCAAAACACCATGATGCTATTGAGGCGGGAGGGGGGAGCTAGGCTCGGCGACCGTGTGTGTACCTTTAGTAAGGCTGGTTGGTAGTAAAGGGCCCAAAGTTTACTGAGAAAATATTTCACACATTGCTGCATCAGCAGCATCCTAAACCACTGGTGCAAGGCCATCCGGATCCACGCTGTCATGTCGCTTATATCAAATTCTGATCTTATCATCTTGGTGTTTCTACTGAAATTGAGTCGTGGAGAGTCGACAGATCCTGTGTAAATTGTAGCGTCTGTTTTCTGTTCTTCACTGACAGCAGTGGCATCTGTGTCGACTTCTGTTGCTTTAGCTCATCTCCTTCAAAGACGTGTTCATATTTCGCACACCTTGCACCTACAAGTGTTTATTTAGAGTACTGTCAACTTTCCTTCATCTTGAACCAGAGTGCTTATTCTTCTCTGACACTGACGAGCCATTTTAGTCATTTTGGTTGCCACTCACTGGAGGTTTTTTATTTCCGTTTTGTAGCATTCTTTGTAAACATGAGCAACGATGGTGTGTGATTTTCTCAAATGCCTGCCCAAAACCAACAATCGAAGCACATTCAAAGCAACTTAAGACCCCGTTTCTCCATCCCGATGCTCAATTTGAACTTTGGCAAGTCATCTTCTCAATGTTTAGATCCGTGAATTCACTGAGTTGCAGTTGAATGTGTGTACCAGTGGGTTTACGTCCCAGCATTAGAAAATGTAAAATATTTAGTTCACAGAGGTGACGTCACACTGTGTGTGTTCATATGACAGAAGATTTTGTAAAATAACGTCTCAAGTGACTTAAAACAAAGACGTAATGATCTGCACTTTACATTTCAAAGATTTTGTTACACACTTTTGTAAATCAATAAGTGCAAAACGGTGAAGTACCAACCATCAAAGCCTAGCTTACAGCTGCAACAGCGTGGTAAACAGAGAACACGCCTTTAAAAAAAATACATATATATATATATATATATATATATATATATATATATATATATATATATACAGCTTTGTCTTAGTTTCTCCTACTTTTTGTCTTTCATTCAGTTTCATTTTTATGCATTTTACTGACACTGAAATATCTCATTTTAAATATCCCGGTGTCGATGTCACTGCAACCTGGTAGCAAAAAATCTTTGTCTTAATGATCAAAAACATCTCCAAACTTCCGTGAACCTTCATGTAGAGTATTTGACCAGTGTGGAGGAGTCTTTGTTCAAGTGCTGGAGATCTTTTTCCACAGTGACTCACCCGGAGCTCTTCTTCCATGCCAGGAGGTAGTCAAGCTCCATCTTTGATGATCCATCGAGGGGCAAACAGTTCTTCCTCTTTTTGATTAATTCCTGAAGGAAATGATAATTTCTCTTGAATGTATGAATATGTTATGAATAGTGGAATGAATCAAAGAGTAAAGGATGATAATTAATTACAGCGCCATGATAAAAGGCTGTGGGTGTTATGACGCAAGCTTCCTCCGTGTCATTATGAGAGGCTCCGTAATTACCTTTCTGCACGAGCCAGCGCTCCTGGCAGTGCTGGCGGTGTGAGAGTGCCGCTCACTGAGTGAGTCTAACGGTCATAAAGCTTTTCCCTGCCTAATTGTCTGAGGGACTCTATGGCACTTTCATAGATGAGGGACTGCACCGTTAGGAAAAATGCTTGGCGGCACTACAGCTTTTCCAGCTCAATGAAGACAGATCTTCATCACGGGCTAAACCTTGGGCTTATTAGGTACAGATTGCCTGAGCGGATGGCTAACTTGGGAAGGTGGTGTCAGAATGAGTGAGCAGCACATTCATACAGTCTGATACAGTTTTAAAAGGCAAGCTAGTGTTGATTTCTCAGTACATCATACATTATAGACTCGTAATTCGGTGGCAGTAAACCAGATCCCTACCTTGGAATTGGCTCAGAATACTCCCTTTGCGTTATTATTCATGCCCTACCTGATGTAAGGGGCATTTACGACACCATGCACACTGTCACTCCCACTCTCACATCGTCCCCCCCCTGGCTGCCACTAGACTGCTCCATACTGGGCTGACGAAGTATCTCTAATGTCTGTCTGCTGCTCGACTGTCAGGCTCATTGAGCTGCAGGCCAGGCCCAGGATCTCCTGGCCATTACCAATTCACGGCACGTCCGGGCCTCCAGCCTATTGTGGGGAACATAATGGGCTCTGGGGCCATGTAAACCACTGGCTTTCTGCTCCAGGTTTATCACTTGTGTCCTCTTCCTACTAAAAGCAGCGAATGAAGGTGAGAGGCAGGAAGGTAGAAGTGAGGAGAGGGAGCCGGAGCTGAGGGGGAGAGATGCAGGGGGTTCGTAGGAGTGTAATTGGACATTAGATAATACCTTCCTTGAGGCTCTTACGTCTCCTGCCTCTCCAGAGGTTTTCACTTCAGTGCAGCAAAGCGTCTTTGACCCACACTTAAAGCACTTCTTTTCATATACTGTTTATACACCCTCATTACTTTAAGGTTTATGCGCTATTCATTGAAGTTAATCAAAGTAAAATATAATATCCAATATATGCTGGACCAGGTTGTGTCCGCCTTGAAGCCCAGGATGACAAATAATTGATCTGCCCAGACATTTCCACTCTCATTCAGATTTGCACACACAAATGTTTTCTTTCTATCTTTACAAGGACTTTGCATTGACTTTAATTCCTCCTTATAGCCTGACCTTTACCCCACACCTAACCGTGACAAGTACATGCCTAACCCTAACCCATAGTCAGTTCACACTTTATGGGGAGCAACAGCAACAGACGAGCGTTTCCGAAAACTGTGGTGGCCCAACGCTATAATGATGCCGCCAATGGTGATGAAAGTTGAACATTTTTTAACTTTCTTGTGCTGCGTCACTTGCCGACGCGTTAACATCTACATGGATGAGCTTGAAATTTCACATCCACGTATTCCACCGGTTGGTTGTGCTGGAGGATGGCAAACGATTGTTGCACAAGTTCCATAGAAAATGAACGGAGAGGGAGCGACGTCGCCTTGATATTTGAAACATTCAACTGGAGTCTAATGAAGTAGTTTTCCTCTCAGTTTTGATCCAAGACAACAACAGAAACACATTTACAGCACGAGTCCAAGCCTGGGGTTCTCACTCCTTCACTGCATGCTCTGGTTTGCTTTTATGAAATGGTGATGGAGACTGCCTTGATGTCGTAATTTCCATCCGAGAGATTTTAGCCTTTTGACGGTCTTGTTTTAATAGATATTTAGTGAAGAATTGCAAATACGTACATAATTCTTTGTCGCGTCAAATAAATGGTCCTTAAAGTTTCTTGTGGATACAAAAAATGATAATGGAAGTGGACCAGCTAAAGCCAAATATCAACATTGCTGCCTGAGCGGCTCTCTGCATATAGTACATTAACAGACTTCTGACCAATCACACAACACTTCCCATAGAGCTCCGTGGAAATGGTTTGACTCGGCTCTAGGAGTCGATTTCAGCTGGCGGATGCCTCTCCGAGAACAAAATGACACAATTTTACCTGTGGATGTCAGTACTTGTTCGCAATTCGAATGTCAATTGGCACAATTTGACATTTAAAAAATAAATTTGCGTAATGGAAACATTCCAAGTTAGTAAAAAGTAGAAGTAGAAGTTCTTTTTCCGCATGGCATGAGTCACAATGCCAACAACCAAATTTTGCCACTGGTGCAAACCACGTAGAAGACGACGGGTAGTAGTTTGAGGATCATAATGCAGCATGTTGTTGAAGGACTTACTCCAGAAATAACCTTATTCACATGTGATTTTAATTGCATTTCTTATTTAATTGAAACACCAAAATTGCAGAATTGTGGGGCTTTTTTCCAATATTCGGAATATCAACAAAGTTTTACGCATATTTGTAATAAAAATGCTGCCAGTGTGAGTCGATTTGATCACTTTGGATGAAGGTGGTTGGAGTCTTTACTCTTTCTGAGCCAATAACAACTCAGGATGGTTTCCTAGCTACAGCCAGGAGACTGTCCATCGTTTTAAAAACTGCTTTTGATTCCTACATGTTTAAATTAATTCATACGTTGCTTGAATAAACACAAACTCAAAGTGAAAGTCAGTCTCGTAGTTCTGTCTTTGTCTTCCACAAACAGGTTTTGTCTTTCTGCTTCAACCTGCAGTATTTGAAAACATCCTAACATTAAAAAAATATGACCTGAACATTTCTGGAAGGAAAAAAAAAAAGCCATCAGTCTGTTTCATGAAAGCTCTGCTGCTTAAAAAAAAAAAAAATCCTAAAATACCATCAATTCAGTCAAAGACAGCATAAACAAACCCAGGAGATGGGTGGCAGTGTTTCACCAGTCAGGCTTCATATTTCAGCTCCATGTTGGGCCTTTTTGTACAAGTTGAATCTCTCTGACTGCTCCTGTTTGTTTCCTGGCGAGGTGACTGATGGCTGCGATCCCACCGCGAGCTTTTCACGCCGAGACGCCCCCCAAACCCTTCCATCAGCCTTTCCCTCTGTCGGCCTTATCCCTCCTCTGCCGCACGCCGATCTGACGGGGCGCGTGTGCGTGTTTGTTTTCCCGTCCTGACTGATGCCCTGTCGGAACGTCCCGCCCCGCCGTATTCATCATTACGGATGCGTGTTTAGAGCCAGGGATGCGCACCAGGTAAAGAAGAAGGGGAAATAAGGAGGTGGGTGGGAGATGGGGGCGAGGGGGGTGTTATAAATAGGCACTTGGCGCTCTAGCCATGTGGAATTGATGAGTTTCAGCACATTCTGCTCTGCAGTGCCAGGTTTAATTTCTACCGCCCTGACAGCACAAACCTCAGAGCCTCAGAGACGTCACGCCTGACTGCCACTGCTGTGCAAATGTTAGCCGTGTTTGAGGATGGACGCCTGCCCCGCTGCTGGATGGTAGGCTTTTCTTCTGAAAGGACCGACCCCTCCTGGCACTATAAGAGACAGGCAGATCTCACCAGCATCTTGGAAGATGCTTTTAAGACCGAGCCATCACCTGCTCCCCCAGCAGAGAGGCCGTAGCGCCGTTTCCAACATCCTCCGAAACCGCTGGCTGAAGTCTGAGCTGCTGGCAAGAGCACAGGCAAATTAGCCAATAAAAAAAACGTGTGAAATCGGTGGCTCGGTGCCGGCGAGGACACGCCAGGAGGAATAAACATCAGGGAAGACTCACGTGAGGAAGGGAAAAGGCGGAACGAGTGGAGGGTCCGTGGGGGGGGGGAGGGTTGATTTTCAGGCGCGGAGAGAATCGGAGCCGAGCCGGAGAAACGGGCTTTTATGGAGAAAGCAAAGCCAGTCCGCTGAAACACCGGGAGTCGGCCTCCGATTGAGCCAGTGGCAGCACGAGGCGCAGGAACATGAGCTCCTGTCAGAGGATACACAGCCCTCACATGCTGAACTGATTTAATTCCCTCCGTTCATCTGCAGCATGTTGCCCCCCCAGCCAGCCAGCCAGCTGCAGCCTGGGAATACCAGTCTTCATTTCACATGATGCTCGGCTGTGAAGTTTAATTTCAGCAAAATCTAAACACGCTAATTAAATATCATAACTTTCTAAAGAAGGCTCTGGTAAAGGTACCTGAAATTTTAATTTAGACTTCAAAAGAGCGAAGACTTTAAAGCAAATCTATTGTTTTTCATTTAGACTTGCAATTTTCTTTTCTCTGCAGTACCGCAGTACGTAGGTTATGATTGATCTGGTAATTAAAATATGCAGAGAGGGGGAAAAAAATATTAGCTGCTCCTTTTATTTTTTCCCCTTTCCCGCTTTTCTTTTTGTTTTAGAAAACAGCCGACACATTTTCCTCCTCTTTTTTTCTTTTCTTTTTTTTTTTCCAGCGCGGATAATTAAATTTTGCACATTGATGTTCTTTACACAGCATTCATCGGCCTCATTATTTTTCCATTTTCATCTTTCTGCCGAGAGATCGATAGATTGATAAAGTGATGGAGTCTATCTTAAATAATGCAAGCCAGAGAAAAGTTACACTCACTTTGCTGCTGGCTACGTGTTTGAACTTTTATTCTTCTTTCAAATTGTTTTTAATATCCCATGAAGATAGATCTCACAGTATCACTCGCTGGTATAAAACATTTACTCCAGTTTTTTTTTTACCTACTTCTTTTTTTGCTGTCCCTATACAAAAAATAAAAAATAACTAAAAAAAAAAAAAATCATCTCCACTTTTAGTGCGTCTGGGATGATGCTTGTCAAGGCTAATACCCCAAATGATAAAGAAAGTGGCAATTCAAAGAAAGACGGCGTAAAGTAGGCCAATTAGTACCAAGGGAACATTTTGCTAGAAGTGATAGCAGCGCGAAATGTCACATGCACGAATGTTAGGACCGATTGTTTATAATATGACCTGACAGTTTGGGTCTCTTTAATATGGGATTAACTACAATACTAATTAACATGTGGCTCTATTAAGGCGAGCTCTGCTGCCTGGGAGAGGAGCTGCTCCTCTGATGTCCACCGCATTAAAGCCCTGCTGCTTCTCCACAAATCAAAATGTTTTCACACTTGTAAGAGACCTATTTGTTTTATTCGTGTTATTTCAGAGATGTGACATTTCTGAGTTCACCGCCTTCGCCCCCCCAACCCGTTAAAGCATCCAAGCCCCCGGATCAGAGCGCTCTTCTCCTTTGTCACACATAGATATATGTTTTAAACTCCCTCTGCAAGTCCTTCGCTGTTTCATCAGACTCATAATGTGGCCGCAGCGGCCCCTGGAGAGTGTTAAACACATCCTCAATTAAAGCAAAGTAACTCTGCATCTTCTTGTGATTTCGCCGGCAGTTGCTGTAATTGGGTCTCTGTGGATTTAGAGGAAGAGCTGTGGTTCTTGTTTTGGAGTGGAGGCCCAGCCCGGAGAGGGGTTGAGGGGCCGGTCAGTGAGGAGGTGGAAGTGGTGGTGGTGGTGATGGGGGGGAGGGGCTCTCTGGTGAGGCGAGGGAATTTCAGCTTCTGGGAGGAAGTGGTAAGAGCACGAGCCAGCTCGATCGTGTTTCACCCAGAACGTTTTGTATTGTTGTTTGATCGACTCTGATCCTTATTAGACTTTGGTAAAGAATATTCCAATGCTAGGCTAATTTCTATTATTTTCTACGGAGAGATTAGCTTTCTCACTCCACAATTGCCAAAGACACAATTATATATTCATCAGGTTTTAACATGACTTGAAGATCGTGCCTCGTCGTCCGTGAACAACAGTGAACCCTTGGTATTCACAAAATACCACCAATTCTTGAGACCCCCAGCCTCTAAAAACACTTCTAAATGCCAATTTTAATAGTTCAAATACCAAATATATCCTTATATCTATTAATACGCAGAGTGGAAACTGTCGTGGCTCTACTGCAGAAGCTAACATTCATGATCTTCCTTATCTCTGCTCTTGGGGGAAGCAGACAATCAGCACCAAATGGCTATAAGCTAGTGTTCTCTCAGCACTGAGAGAGCGCTAAATATCTAGATAACCAATCCAAACTCTTTACATGAATTTACACTTAAAGAGCAAATTATCGTCATCTGTGTCTCGTTTGCTGGAGAACTCATTCACTGTTTTCTGATGAATTTGTTAGTGGATCCTGCTGATGCAGGCCGGCTTCCAGCAGAGGAACGCTTCATCTATTCAGATCAGACTCTTCTTTTTGGTTGAATCATCGTACCTTATAACCTGATGTGGACACACACACAGAGGTGGTGGAAGTGTGTGTGTGTGTGCATGTGTCAGCATGTGTGAGTATGTTTGCCAGCATGTGTCTTTCGGCGGCGAGACACGTGAAGGACAGCCGAAGGTGCGGTGATATCCAGCGACGGGCTTGTTTTATTACATCTCATATTGAGACCAATCTTCGTCCATTCACCTGAAGGACAGTCAGCTATTCCCTAACTAAATTAGTCCGCCGCTGTGGTGTGAGAGGGCCTCCACAGGCATGCACAACCACATTCTGACACACAGACACAGGCAGACATCCAATAATATACCTTTTTTTTGTTGTTGTTTTGTGTGTTTGTTTTTTTTTTCCCCCCATCCTGTCCTGTTTCATGCAAGAATTCAGACATGTATTCGTAATCGGGCGCCCTGTCGCTCACCGTGTCTCTCTTAAACTTATGTTCACTCTGTCCCTCACACAGCTCCCTGATGGGGGCCAGTGGATGTGGGGTAATTGCAGTCATCTAGACAAGGTTGTGTCTGTGTGTGTCCCTGTCAACACGAACCCCAAACCGCCTCAGTCTACCATAGTACAGTGTCAACACACGTGCAGTGGATCTGTAAATTAACCTACCGAATGTTTTAGCTTAGACCGCACAATTGCTGAGAGACAGAAGGTCCTCTTTAAGCGTTTCATTCCCTAATGAAATGTCTTTTGTACACCCTGTTTTATATATATATATATTTTTTTTTGTTCACTCACAATGGATGTTCTAATGAGGCAGATCCTGAAATAGCAGTGGGGCTAGCACTGCAGAACTGTGACATCCCATGTGAGAAGTTGCCCAAATCACAGTGGCTGCAGCCGTGCGTCAGGTTTTGTTATTTATAACCCGCATTGAATTGTCCTACACTCTGAGCATATGGAGGCTTATGTAACTCAGTATCCAGTAGGTAACTGCTAAAGTCAGAACCCTATATGCTTATATAAATCTTCCTGAGGACTTGTTTTGAAGCTGCACAAGATCGATTTATCACTCCTGAATGTCTGCTTTACATAGATTGTGTGGGGTTTTTTTTTTTTTTTTTTTTTTTTTGCTTCCTCTCTTGCAATGAGTTATTGTGAAGTAGGAAACAAAATTACTGTGAATCGACTGAAGAACTGCAGCGGTTTCTGTGGCAGCTCTTTCAAGGTGCTTAGAAGAACTAAGCCTGTCACATGCTGTTAAAAAAAAAAAGTGCACTGAGAAGATCTGCAACTGCTTTTCAAAGGGCGGGCCGGGACACGTCAAGGCTGATTTTTATTGGGGCTTTTAACTCTCTCTGTGCTTGGTGTGACATTGAGTGATTCAGATCAAAACTATTTGTTGCTTTATTTTTCACAGCATTTAACCCTCAAAAGAGCTCACCCCCCCCTTATCTTTTTTTAAAGTCTAAATTTTTATCAAAGCGTTTAATTAAAAACAAAAAAAAAAAAACGAGCTCTGCCTAAGTCCTGCCTGGAAAAGAGTCAGTAGATTGTAGTCAGATGAATCAAAAGTGACAAAAACGTTCCGTTATTTTTTTATTTAACATCTGGATCAAGAGGAAATGTTCCAGTGCAGTTGGGATTGACACAAACAGGCAAATATTTGTACTCATCTACTGCTAAATAAATTTGATTCATTTGTCTTTTAAACCCCCGGAGGAGCTGGAGGAAGTGGCTGGGGAGAGGGAAGTCTGGGCCTCCCTTCTAAAGCTGCTACCCCCGCGACCCGACTCCGGATAAGCGGCAGAAGATGGATGGATGTCTCTTAAATTGGGAGAATAATAAAGAACCTTGAAAACATTTTCATACCCATTTTAAACTTTTTTTTTTAAGCACCAATACAGTTTCTTTTAGGATGTATTCATCTTCGTCTGCTTTCCAATCAACTCTGAACAGCTTCTATTGTCTGTCCTGGGAAAAGCATCCCCGCAGCATGATGCTACCACCACCGTGTTGCACCAAGGACAGTGCAGTGATTTTTAGTGTTTTTCTCCACAAATGTCAGTAGCTATAGTACTGATGTCTCCACTACATGACTTGTGGTGAAGTTTAAACAGGACGTCTTATGACCATCTTTCAAGAACGTCTTTCTACTCGTCACTCTTCCATAAAAACCAGACTTGTAAAGTGCAAAACTCACAATGCCTTGTCTCCGCTTTCTTCTGATCGAATTGTGAATTAGCGCAGCTCCTCCAGAGTCAGTATAAACCTATTGGCTCTGTCTCAGACTAACGCTCACCTTGCCTCCCCCGTCCGTTTGGGTAGACGACCATTTGCAGCCAGAAGTAAAGCCAAGTTCATTTGTACATTTCAGCAACAACGCAGTTCAAAGTGCTTTACACCATTAAAACATCGTACAATTACAAAACAAGCAATAAACATGATCAAAGTAAAAGGGGAATGAATACAAATACTTGTCACACGAAATTTAAATTTGTAAAAATTGTCAGTGTATCATTTTTCTTTCACTTTACAATTTTGCTCTACTTCCTGTTGGTCTATCTCATACCCAACAACTACGGAGGTTTGTGGCTGTAATGTGGCAAATGAGGAAAATTCCTGGGTTCATGAACATTTTTGTAAGGCTCTGTAAATCTTTGTGGAGTTGAGGGAATTAAAAAAAAAAAAAAAAAAAAAAATCGCTCTTATTTCATCAGTCGTTGCCAGGATATGCATTTGAAAAACATTTTCGTGGCTGCTATTAGAATTCTCTTCTAATTAGCCCTCATTCAGTCGAATTGAAATGCCACCTCGCGCCTGTCACATTGTATATGAGTGATCAGGCTGAAAGCCGGTCATTACAATCATGACATCAAATGCCTGGCAGCAGAGGTCAATCAGTGTACATTAACCAAACAGAGCTCATTTGTTTTACAGCTCTTGGTGGCGTGTTGGCTCCCCGCATACACGGGCTTTAGGCTGGCATCCAGCGGGCACGGGTGGGCCTCCTGGCGGAGAGGGGAGCAGCAGCAGGAGGGGGTTTTGGCCAGCTCCTCTAACACAGGAATGTGGAGGAGAGACAGAGAGAGAGAGAGAGAGAGAGAGGGGGATGCGGGCGTGCACACCATTCCCTCCCCCCTCAACTGTTCAAGACCTCGACTGATTTATGTTGGCAGGATGAACTCCTTCACACTAGACATTCATAAAAACCTAAATGGTGTAAAAACGACCACCAGGGTCACCGGCAGGAAGGTGCCCTATCTTTGCTTGCCCTCTTTTCAACTTTCAACTTTTTAGGCCTTATCTGCACGTAGCCGAATGTCCGACACACCAAGTAGATTTTTACGCGAAACTATAAATGAAAGTTTGTCCTTTAATTTACAGGTAAACTCTGTTTAACGTCACTAATAATAATAATAATAATAAAACCTCTGACCAACGTGAAGATTTGCAAATTCTCCTCCTTTCATTTTCATTTGTGTGTGGACATCGGAAACCGGAACTCTGGAGCTTAAGACATGAACACAAATGTGACCATTGGTACTTTTCGGCCATGCAGTGGAGGAAAGATGGCCGCTATTAGAGAGGTGCTGATTTCTGTTTGATTAAACGCTTTTTGCTTGTTTCATTTATAAGCCCAACTTCTTGCAACTCCAATATGTTGATTTGCACAAGAGAAAGAGTGCTTAGTGGTCAGCTTTGTCAGCTCCTGTCCCAATGTGGAGCCACAATGCCCTACAAACTCCACATGCATGATTCCAATATGTCTTAACATTATATTCTAACATGGTTTTTAAAAGTAGTTCAACCTCTCTGCTTGTCCACAGAAAATGAACGTCCTGGCGCCTTGTTTAGTTCGTAACAAGAAGTAGTGACTACTTTCAAGTATTGTGATTGGCTAACATCGGTTTTAGCTTTTCCCTCTACTGCCCCCGATGGGTTTGGCATGTTTAAAACAACACTTAGCAATGTAGTCCAGCGAGTTGGTGTGGATGAAGACTTTTTGAGATTATTTAATAGAAACAAACATCTCCGCCTCATCATTCTAAAATAACCCGGCTACGTGTGGAGAAGGCCTTAATCTCCCGGCTGTTGGACGTGACACTTCTGATGCATTAGCGTAACTCTGCGTTAAGACAAATCCTTACACAGCGGCTCTGCTGATCCCTCTTTACCCTCACCTGGTCCTAATTATAGCCGCAGAAGCCATATTTTAGTGGCGCGACAGTGATCCGTCATCGACAGGCCCACTCCAGCCGGGCTGGGAGTGATATCTCTCTGTAAAATATGTATGACATCAAAAAGCCTTAAAGGTTATTACAAATTAATAATGAGTAGTGGGCTGAGAGTAGTAAAAAATAGCCTCCCCTTGGTGTCATGTTTAAATGTTTAATTTAACATGCTCTGGTATAAATGTGGACTGCCTCCCAGCAATATGCGCACGGGCCCCTGGGGCTCCCGGCAGCCTGGCGGTGTAGAACATAGAAAACCCAGAGCGCCAGGCTCACGTGTATTGAGATCGACGTTCAGATTAGACCGCTTCATGCAGATGTGAACGATCACGTGTTCTCTTTTGAAAAGGCGCCTCTTCAGCTCGGCGTCTCTTAACGGCACACAAAATTATATATATATATATATATATATATATATATATATATATATATTAAAAAAACACACACACACAGTTTTTACTGGCATCAAGCTGAAATCCTCTGTAGACTCTCTCGGAGCTCCTCTCTGAAGCGAGTCGAATTATTGGCCCTGAACCCCCCTCTCACAGTAATGTCAGAAGACACTGTACAAAATTGCCTTATTTATGCCTGTAATGTAAGCTGTCTGTTCTGGTGTCGCTCACTCTCCGCAGAACCGACGACGGTGGCAGCCGAGTCTGGAGTGAATTTGCCGGGCGACTACCTGGGAAACATCAACAGTCATTAATTATGTAAAACCCTTCTCACAGTGGGAGCAGAAAGAGCTGCATAGAGCTGCAGCGCCCGCTCCTATTAGACTCAATGTACTCTACAATGAGCCCCCCACCGCCTGGGGGCGTGGAGGGATTAGCAGCCTACTGCCACGACCCCCCATAGGAAGACACACACATGCCCTGCACCGTACAGTGCGCGCACACTCTTTCACATTAAACGTGACGTTCTATTAAGTTCTGCGTCAAAGTATGCATGTGTTAGGCTGAGGGGAAGAATAACACAAATCTTTGAGCTGTCTCTCCTCTCTAGTCACCCCATCATTCACTTCTCTCCTTCGCAGCTTCTGTTTCTTGCTCCCCTGGCAATTGCGCGTTGTTCCGGCTTTCTCCGCCGCAATAAATGAAATCGGCAAATCTGACTGGACGAATGATGCGCCGTGTTTGTCAGGTACCATTTGGATGCGAATGGTGCAGCTATAAGCGTTACCGTGGCGTGTCCTGGTTTGAGTGATGCGGCTAGTTTATTAGAGACTCCTGTTCAACTGCTTCTTAACACAAGTAGCGACACATGACTCAGTGCGTTCAAACATCTCGACGTGATGAAAATCACTTGACTTAAGTTCAAGCTAAGCATCAGAATAGGTAAGCAGGAGGATTTAGGTGACTTTGAATGAGATATGGTTATATTAGACTAATCTGGATTGCCGAAAGTGTATGGCTGTGTTAATGCAAATCAGAAGTTAAGTGATACCCTTTTCTTAATCTATAGCATTTAATAAAGTATTTTGTCAGCTCACCCTGTGCACTTGGATAAGCTACTAGAAAAGCTTTCCTGAAGGTTTAGAAACTTGTTTCTGGGAATCTCTGGCCATTCTGTTAAAGTGTAGTTGTGAAGTCAGACATTGGTGTTGGACGAGAAAGCCTGTCCACTGTCCACTGTTTAGCAGTGATGTTTTCACTGGAAGAAGCCATCTGCAAACTGTTGCCACAAAGTTGGGAAAATGAAATGATCTAAAACGTCTTGGTATTTGGACATTAAGAGTTCCTTTCACTAGAGTTGATGAGGTAATGTTATGTTCTAAGAACCGCCCACTACACAGTCAGGCAAATGTGTCATACTGAAGACTGGCAAACACAGACTCATCCATTAGATTGTCAAAGAAAAACGATACATCCGTCCAGAGGAAATGTCTCCACTGAATCCAATGATTCCATGCTTTACACTATTGCTTCCAACAATTTACATTGTACCTCAAGACAAAGCGTGGATTCTGCTTCCTTTTTATGGAAACCCATTCCACGGAGCTCTCCTGGCAGTGTTCTTCAGCCAAGCTGAAGGCCATTTACTCCAGAAAGTTGGTGACCTCTGTGGACTTTGTTCTCCGATGTGTGATTTTTATGTTTCCTACAGAGGGGACTTTGCCATGCACCAGCGCCAATGGCTCCTCTAAACAACACCAGCAGGCAAGGCGGGTGAAGTGTCTTGCCCAAGGACACAACGACAAAGGCAGACGGAGTTGGGGCTCAAATCAAAAAGCATTGATCCATCTTTCCTTGTATTAATGGTCCAGGCTGCTGGTGGTGGGGCATCTTTTCATTGCTCACTTTGCGTTGGTACTAAGTTGATTCCACACGCTTTCTTGACATGTCTATGTCATGTCTATGTGCACCAGTCAGTCAGTCTTGTTAAACTGGAAAAATGCAGTTTAAAGCGGCTTTAAATTGTGAAAACATAAAAAAAATAAATAAATTGTCCAGGGGTCAAATGGTTGGTAATCACTTCATTCCATTATGTGAGGAATGTTTCAGACACCTTTGTCAAATCTGGGCCACAAAGACAGAACGCAGTTCTGAAAGCGAAAAGAGGTTTATTAGGTACACTATTAACACGGTGTACCTAATAAAGTGGCCAGTGAGTGCATAAGGCCCACCTGAGGTCTTCCTCCAAATACACACACTGCCGCTGACAAAATCAGATTCATCAAGCAAATAATGGAGCTAATTTCTACACCGTGTGTTTCCAATCCATCTTCTGCTCACAACAAGACTGTTGGGCAGACTTGGGCTCGTCTCGGCGCCGTCCGCTCCTCTGTCAGCCACACACCTTCAGCCGCCGCGCGGGCCTCGTTCATCAGCGCCACTCTTCTTTAGCGGATGCAGCTTTGGCACGATGTTCCTCCACGCTGGAAACAAAGGCAGCACTGACACCTGTAATTAATTAGGCTATTATGCATTCCGCAATGATAATTGCCTCACTGGAAAGTCACCAGCCTTCTAAGAGGGAGAGAGAAGAGAGGTGGATAGAGAGCACTATCCATCATAGCCCAGCTCTCTCTCTGCCTCTTTCACTCGTCTCTCTCCACCCTCCACACCTCCAGTGTCACGCTGTCTCACCTTGACTAGTGCAGGCAGGACTAGAGAAATCCTGTCAACATGTGTCTGAGGGCGAGATATGCAGCTGTGGCTCCCCCGGTGCCAGAACCGCTCCGGCAGCCGCCTGCCAGGGTCTGTCCACTCTTGGGGCTTTGGCTCACATTGGCACAGTTACCCATGACACCCCATCTGTTGTAGCTTTGTTCACTCTTGCAGTACAGCACCGAGATAATGGGAGCGCTTTATTTTTTATAATTAGCCCTTACCGGCACCTCTCCTCTCTTCTCACCTCTTATCGGTTCTCCCAGCACCAAAAATCTGGTCCAGGAGCACTCAGCGCCGATTCTTCCAGCCTTCCCTCTGAACACGTCAAACCCGCAGCCTTCATCTCATCCGCAGCACGCCCCACGCTCCCTCCCCATCAACTTCTGATAGATCCATTTTCAACAGGCGCACTTTCCTCAAGGTTTAGGTCATTCGCTGCATGAAAGGTTTGAGAAAAGCGAGCTTAAAGAAAATGACAACTCCCGCCTTTTGAAGTACAAAGACACTGAGAAAAGATTTGTTTTCGTCTTTCCGTCTGTCTCTTGACTTTGACTTTGCCGTGACTTTGAGGCGGGTGCTTCGTGAATTTTGCGATGAGAGCCGGTAACACAGTGGTTCTGCTGGCTGCTGACGGAGAGGGGGACCCAGAAGCCACCTGCTGCGCGGTGGAGACAGCAGGCCCTTTGATCTCAGTTTAATGTCGTGCCATGTTCTGTCTCTCAGGCAGCTCCATATGCCATGTCCTCTGGGATTACGTCAGCTCCACCTTGATCCGCTATCTCACCAAGCCTGGGTCATTATCTTCATTCTCCTAAAAGATGTTGACCTGAAGTTCCTATCAAACGTCCCGCATCATATATCATATATATTCTATTGGCTGCTGTAGTAGAGTTGATTGGTCCAAAGTCCTACAAGAAAGTAGCATAACGTTGGTCTGCTTTTTGATCCGAAGCGTGTTTATAATTGTTGTTTTGTTGAGACACCAATTCTACTCAGGGTTAGATTGATTACTGGTGACAGTTTTGTTGTTAGTTTTGGTTCCCGACATACTTCCTATCTTTGTGGCCAAGCAGTTGAATGTTTTCCATCTGCTTGTCCAAAAGCAATTTGGCTTGTCCATGTATAAGTTGAGCTTGAAGATTTTGACTTTAGAGAAGGGGCTTCTTTTTCAGATCATGCTGATGTTCAGCATGCTTCACCGTAGACAATGACGCTGGTATACTGGTGCCTGACAGACATCGGTTGTACCAAAGGTTTACAGGGTAGTGTTTAATGTGTCCTTTTGAACCCTAATAGTTTTTCAAGATGAATTCTCTCGTGACTAAATCCCAGCAAAACCCCAAACTTGGTTGTTAATCAAAGCTTTTTTCCTCTGTATTTATTACATACTGGCATATTATAGTCAAATACTGAATATGGTCACCCTTAATTTTCTTCTCAGTGGACCTAGTTAAATTCTTTAGACCCCTATACTTGAACTTTCTTCACATTTTTGTCATGATGAAATCAGAAATCATACACGTTATCTGGATTTTATGCAATAGGCCAAGTCAAAGTAGTCCTTAATTGTGAAGTAGAAGGAAAATGATCTTCCATAAAGTTGAGGTTTGTGGAGTTAATTATCTCATTAACTGTGAATCTCTGCTGCTCTATCAATGTTACAGCGAGCCTAGCCACACACCTCTGAAATCCTTAAATAATAACTGGATTCATAATTAAATCAAAATATACACAGGTGGACTCTACTCTTTGCTAATCGGGGAATTTTGGGCATTTTATTGCCCTGAACAGTCAGAGGATTTTGAAGACCATGTATTTTCTTCTTGTTTTGGTCTGTCGTCTGAAAACCTCTAAAATCCACAGAATGTTGTGGTTGTAACTCAAGCTTAATGATGTTTAGGCGGTGCACTTCCATACATTTCCTGTCTTACCGCTCTGACCAAAGGTGGGAGTCGAGTGTGAAATTTCCAGGCCGTCCAGCTACGTTGAGTCCAGTCGAATTTGTCATTCATGTGTCGCTGTGACGTTACAGTATGTGGGCACATGAAGACAACCGGTTGCAAAATCACATCTGCGCGGTCAGCTTCGGCCGTTATTTTTTTTATTATTTTTTCTTTTTTTTTGGCTGAACTGGTAGCTCCGTAGAGGCAGAGTGGCTGCGGCGTCCGTGTGCTTTGACTGACAGGCGCTGCTGATTGGAATTGACACGGCGACGAGATGTGTGTCAGCGCTCTGACTGCTCATCTCATTGGGCATCCAAAGACGGCCGCAGCCACCGCCGCGCTGCCACAGCGGCTCCGAGACGGGGTGTCACCATGATTAAATCTGCCCTGAAACGCACATGTACGTCGCATTCCTTCGCCGTGTGTGTGTGTGTGTGTGTGTGTGTGTGCGTGCGTGTGTGCGTGCGTGCGTGTGTGTGTGTTTGCGTGCCTCTGATGGTTCAAGTGTGTGTATGTGTCTATGTGTGGGTGTATGCAGGTCTCTCACCATCCAGACTGTATTGCAATAGTGTTTACCTCTGCCCCTCTCCTCCACCCACTCATCAGTCACTCCTCACCAACTCATCTCTCTTGCTCCCGCCTCTTCTATGAACCTACACTCAAAGCAGGAACAAAATAAAGATTGTTGGCAGCACTGACAGCTGCAGAAGTGCTGGGTGGCAGAACTAATATATGATCGCTTCCCTTCTTCAGGATAAAAAATTACTGTTGTGCATTTTTTTTTTTTTACTAACAGAAGTTGTTTATTTTAACATGACACAGTCGTGCAACGGTGACCATATTGTGCCTCGTTTTCTCAGCTTGACGTTGGTTCCTCTAGGACTGATTTTTAAGTGTTCTGGAGGAGGGCTTTCTCACGTTTTTTTTTTTTCTAATAAGCATGGCGCGGCGCCGGGGTTGTTGTGACACCCTGTCAGCCTGTGGGCTGGACTGCTGCTCTGTGAACAGCTCTGTAGGATGGACTCCCTGTGATTGTGCGCTGACCTTTGCATCATGAGGAAGATGACAGGTAATTTAGAGGCCTCATGGACTGTGGAACCATACATTTGCTGTCCCCAAACCGTGCACCGCCGCAACATGCACTGCATATGCACACGCATGTACACATTCAGGGAAGAGGAATCCATAGACAGCCCAAGAAGGTCTGAAGTCTTAAATATGTTCCTGTGTATGGGAAAGGGAATTTACTATAGCATAAAATACTTCTTTTCACCCCTAGACTCCTTGTCATAAATTATCCATCCATCCATGGTCTGTTCTTTTATCCTTTCATCAGTCCATCCAATTGTTTGTCCAATCATATTATTGTTTATCTAACCATCCATTCATGCATCAATTTATCTTAGTGATCTTTCGTTATTAGAATTTAAAAATGCCTTACCGAGGGACAGTCAAATTTATTTCCAGAATTTTGCTCTTAAAGAGACGGTGTTATGTATTTTCCAGCCATATAGTGCCACTTTATGTCACAATCGAATAATCATATTACGTTGTTATAAAAACGCTGCATTTATCAAACATGACTTAAAATAAAATTGGCTCTGCAATGTGATGCTTCGAAATTGGGCCTCTGTCTCTTTAAGAAGCCCCTGCTCTTTCCGACACTCTGCTTTCAGGATATAATCACAACATCGCTCCTCCATTATCCTGTTTATTACTGACATTACAAGCACTGGACTGAGAAGTATTTTGTATCATGAGCCTAGCAGACATTAAGTTCCACCGGGTGTTTGCTAATTGCTGCTGCAGCTTGTCTGATGGAGGCAGAAGCTTGAAATAGAGACTCAAACTCAAAGGCGGAGCTGCTGGTAAATAGGCGGAGCTTTGTAGGAGCAGGCGTTTTTGCAGCCTGAATGGTTGCCACGGGGAGATTCAAGGATTCAAAGAATCAAAGCTTCAATCCAGATATGTTTTTGATTGGGACATAATGTTATAACCTGATATAAAGCTCACAAAAGTCTATTTTACATAACATCCCCTCCCCGTTTCAAAGATGCATTAAACATCTCTGTGTGTAGTCATGCAGACGTGCTTTGAGCATTCCCAAAGTTGTTTGCACACACACTTGGTGCAAAAACGTATCCTGTCACACTCCCAACACCCAACAGTCATTGTCACACACTCTAATCACCTACATCGTCACAACCCGTCCTCAAACAACCAAATCACAAGGGGTGGCAAACTGGTAAGGCAGAGGGGGGAAAACGATGATTTAGAGTGATAATTGCATAATCACCAGTTGTGATAATTGTAATTGATGACTGGATAATTGCTAATTGCGCTCTTTAAGGGAGCCTCTCTTTTCCGTTGTCTCTCTGTCTCTCTCGGCACGTCGCTCAGTAGCCCCTCTTCTCCGCTCCAATCTTCTTCACTTTGGATTTGTTCTCCCTTCCCTCATTTATTTCACACTCCCCACCACACGCTAGGTTGTTCCAATACACACACAGACACACTCACTAGCGGGTACAGTAAGTATTCTCAAAGGCTCATCAGTAAGTATTTCCCAGCAGCCCTGTCCCAGAGGCTGTGCACTGCCCACTCTGTTTCTGCGTGAAGAGTTATGGAGGAGCTCTAACAGGTTTCCTTTGTGTCTCTCTCACTCGCTGTGCCCCAGGCTTTACTCCTGCTTGTAAAATCATCCCGGGGCCAAGCCTATTCCCTTGGTGGCCGTATCCTTTATCACAAAACGGGCAAAAACAAAGAAGGCGCTGTGAGCCAGAGCAAGAGATGGGGGCCATATTTTCCAGCCAAGGAGGAGAGGAGATTTCCCAGTCGAAACCCAACCTCAAGCTGCAACTTTTTGTGCAGCTCACCCCATCCGTCACGATGTAGGAATTCACAAATCCCAGCTGTTTAAGAGATGGCGGCTGATGCTGGACATAACGACGACTCTGTGATCAGCCTTTCATTAAGCACGAGTGTTTTGATGGTAACAGAGGGAGGTGGGCGGGGTCATGTTTGTACGCAGACAGCGGGACCAACATGAGAGGGCATCAGGCAGGCGAGTGATTGATGTCTCCGCCGACGTCTGTAGGCAGGTTAATGGCGTGATTGCGGAGGTAATCTCCGTGTTCTCTCGTTAAAGGATGATGGAGGGCCAGGAGACCCCCGGCATGTACTCTAGAAGATGGAGCCCCAGTTGCTGCCTCTGCAGAATTTCGAGTTTATTTGTTTTTTTTATTCATTCTACATATGCGACCGGGGATTTTGATGAATCCGCTTCAGGGGAGGAAGGAGCAGTCCGGCCAGCACGCCGTCAGCCTGATTACAGAGGGCTGGCGCAACCATTCCGCTGCAGTGGCCGGGGAGTTCAGGTGAAATCTCAGCTTGGAAGCAGTTTATCTCGGTGTCACAAAGTACTCTTGACGGTTAATGTGCTGCTGCACGAGGAGTCGATGAGATTTGATCCTCATCACTGCTGCACAAACAGAGAAACAGTCTGAATGCTGGCAGGAGTCTCTGCTGAAGCAATCCAGATTGTTCACCTGTTCCGCCGTGCAAAAGTATTCACCACCCCTGACTGCTTTCACAAACTTAGAAGTATTTGTTTTAGGGGTGCACTAATGCATCCAACCCAATTTTCTGACTTTTGGTAGATTGGTGATCAGCTGGTACTTATCCATCAATCTTATCTTCCTTGATAAGTGACTAAAAATCAGCTGCTGCCCTCTTTTGCTCTGCGTGAGAAATTTGACCGATGCACCGACCCACCAGGTTATGTTTATGTGTTTGGTCATCCCACTGTTACCAACTCAACAACTTTCTTGCGATATTTGGAGACATTTCAGACAAAAAAAAACAAAAATAGTGCCAACCCAAGTAGAAATCAGCATGTCTACATGCGGTTCTTCTCCCTATCCATCATGGATAGGGAGAACATTCCAATCTTATTGAAATGTTGTGTGATAAAACAGCACAAAGTGGTGCATAATAGTGAAGCGAAGGACACTTTTATCACAGATAAAAATCTAAAAACATGGCATTTTTCTACTGTGATACCCCTAAATAAAAGCAAGTGAAACAAGTGTTAAGTCATAAATAGCTCACCTCTGTGTAATAATGCAAATTACACAGTTCTGTCAAAAACCCAGAATTTTGTTAGTGAATATTAAAGAACAAACAACATCATGAAGACCAAGGTACACAGCAGACAGAATGGAGAGAAACAAGTGGAGAAGTTTAAAGTTTTTAGGTTGTAAAACAGAAACTTGAGCTTACAATATATTATAGAGCTCTGTTCACTTCATTACAAATAAATCAGAGAAACGACCAACAGACTCACATCTCAGGACAGGACAACTGTTTGTCGTAAACTCCGCATTCTGGCTTTTATGAAAGAGTAGCAGGAAAAAGCCGTTGCTGGCAGGGGAAAAGAAAAAAATAGTCCAGTTTAGAGTTTAGATGGTGGTAGCCATATTGTGCTGGGGAATGTTTTTTGTTGTTGTTGTTGTTTTTCCAGAGGGTCATGGAGGTAACCGGTCAGAGCTGAGGCAGAGATGGGTGGAGCTAAATGCAACACAATCCTGGAAGAAAACCTTTCAGAAAAACTGTGGAGGTTAGGGTTAGCTATCCAACGGGACAATGAGCTGAAACATACTGTCGGAGAATTGGTTTAGATCAAAGCATGTTCATGTGTTTAGGCCTGGACTTTGAGTAGGCCATTTTAAATACAAGCTGACAGAGACATGCTCTAAAAGAATTTCCATGTGTAATTTCAGCAGTTCTGTATCATGACTCATGAGAGCTGGATATAAATGCACGTCACATTTCAGGGTTTTTTGCAAGCAAATATTGTCAGAACCATATGCGATAATTTCTTCCGCTTTGTAATAATGTGTTAGTTTCTGTTGACCCACTATGTAATATCCCATAAATGTCATAAAAAGTCTTAAATTCATCTATCTGAAATGAATGTCTTGAATTCATTTTAAAAAGGTCTTAAATTTTGACTTGACAGACCTATTTAGTCTTGTATATTCTGGGTTTTTTTTTTTTGAGTCGCACTCAGACATCTGCATTGCATTCTGTGACTCAAGATAGAAATAGACATAATTAAATTATAAATGTAGACATAAGTCTCAAATTTCTTATATTAAGGGAATTAAGAAGTGTTAAATTTGAGTTGGTGAGACCTGCAGAAACCCTGCTTAATATGGAAAAGTTAAAGCAGTTTGAATATTTCTTCAAAAGCACCCATAAAAAGTCTTAAAAAGTCTTAAATTCATGTATTAAGACATGAATTTAAGCGGTTTAAGCTGGAAAAGTTGTTTTATGATAGCAAGGTGTTTTATGCGCTCTTGTTGTTTATTGTTGCCACATAGTTTCATAAAGTCCTGGAGGGAGGAGATTTGATGGGAGGTAGATGAGGGCAGGTATGTGTGCGTGTGTGTGTGTGTGTGTAGGGAGGGTGGAAGGTTAAACTGGGGTCCGGCTGAGTGAAACAGCAGCACTGTGTATCAGGGAGCTGCCTAAGAGCAGCAGACTATTGCATCTGTATTGATTGGACTTCAGCCTTTTCCATTTTCCATGAACTCCTCTGAGTTGCTCTGAGTGGGAGTGATGGGGGCTGGGGGAGGGAGTGGGAGGTTAGGGGCTGGGTGGGGGGGGCAGGGGGGATTTGCTTGATCTTTATGATATTTCTTTAAACATGATGCTGTCGTTATGCCTCCCCCGGGGAAAACGCGGCAGCCATTTCCAGTAAATCAAAGGCTCTCCGTCTCACACTATTTTCCACACACCTTATTTATAACCCCACTAAACAGCTCCAACACACTGCCGCCATTCTCATAAGTGTTTTCAGCCTTTTGCGAAATGAATGTGTTTTTTTTTTTTTGTTTTTTTGTTTTTTTTTCCAAGTGCATTTGCACCGCTGAGGAGCAGCACCGGCTCAGACGTGCCGCCCGCCCTCCTGGCCCCTCTGTTGGGGCCCGGTCGAGCCGATACGACTGGGTGGAATGTAATCAGCAGTGACAGGAATGACACAAACAGCAGATGACGATCATTTGAATCCAGTCGATGAGTCAGGCTAGATCCGACTTTGCTGTTGCCGAGTACAGGGCGTCGGGGAGAAGGCACGGCGCGCATCTTCTGGTTTACAAACAGATCCGAAGTCTCGGTGTGCGCTGAGAGCGGGTAACCCACATACTCACTAGCGCAGGTGCCCTCTCCATGGGGCCAGGTGGTGGCTAATTTGCTTTCTTTGTCCCTCCTAATGAATCGTTAATTGGTTGGCGTCACCCGCCGAGCCGCGGTGCTGAGTGCTGCTGGTGATGGAGGCCACCGGCGAGTGTCCTCGCACACAACGGGCACCTACATTTACCGGGCCAAATGTCGCCTCGCAACACGCAACAGCTTGGCAGTTAAACAGGAGAGATATTGCCACGGTGAAAGCTTTCTCAAGATGTCACTGATTTACTGTTACGAACTCCTCCCTGCGCTGTCTGATGTTTTTTGACTTCAAGATGCAACGGTGCATCGCAATAAGAAATAAATCAATTAATCGCTTGATAAATTAAAACCAGCTCAATAATTTCCATTTGCATGAGTCATTTCTCTCTTTCTACCAAAAACTGTATGATAAAAGTCTTAAATCTGGTATTTTGATCTCAACTGTCGTTTTTTTATTTTTTTGAAATTTTGTTTCCAGAGACGTCATAATTCCTTTGATTTGTTTATTTTGGATATTTAAAATGTCCTCCAGTTCCAGTGTTAAATGATCATTAGAATTGAAAGTTTGTTGATCTCTGAGAATGTGTTCTCGCATTATTGAGCCGTTACCATTATATTATTTTAAAATGGTCTCAAAACAAAATACGCGAATTATCACTGATCCAATAACTGCTGGGACGATTTATCGACCAGTAAAACGTGTTTTTGTGAACAGGACTAATGGGAACGTCATAGTGATGAAACAAAACGCAAAAACGGAGGAAAGTCTGAGCGGAAAACCTGTAGATCCTTTATGCTGTAGATTAAAAAACGTTTTGCCACTTTAATTGGTGAGTTAGGTGAATTTCTAAAGTTTTTAAAATGGTGTAACTGAAGTGAAAACATAAAAGGATGAGCGCACCTCTCTTTATTTTTGATTTTACTACTGTTGCTGTTCAAATTCCTACACTCGAGTTTCAAAGGGACCAAGTGGAAAAGAGTTTGAAGCAGAAGTTTGGCATCATCTAACAATAATTACACCCTGAATGTGGCGTGCAACTTTCAAAGTGCAGGCCAGACCCACTTAGACATGGTAGGTTACTTCTTATGTTTTAATGTCTGAAAATTCAACTTTTAAAACATTGTGTGGCCCCATCACTCCCATGTATTCATAATTGCTTGAATACATTTTTCTCCTGAGAAAAACTAATTTATAGGAATAAAACTTAATAAACTTTTAAAAAATAACTAAATGAAAAATCTCAAGGTGTGATGACATGTCAGATTCTGGAGCAGCATTTCAAATTTTGATTGGGCTTTAAATGAGGGAAAAGTTTCTACTCAGAAAGTAGCACAGTATACACTGTCTACTAATAATAGTGTATACTAATATCAGTGTATACTAATAACAGTGCATACTAATAACAATGTATAACAGTATACACTGTTATTAGTATATACTGTTATTAGTATATACTAATAACTGTTACACACTGTTATAATTGTCATAATAATCGTCTATGACAATGATTTTCTTATTGTTATAAGAACATACAATTTTTAACTCAAATATGATCACAAATCTGTCAGTTTACTTTATATTATAATATTCTCACTGATTGCTCAGCAGGTGATACGAGCATGAGAAATGTTCTAACCAATAATCATTCATAGCAGTTTTAGGTGTAGAGCCACAGAAAATTATAATCATGTTAGCAACCTTTGCTTGGAAACAATTTTATTATATTAAGTATTACAGTCATATTTTATGGTAGAAAGGCTTTCTATTACTCCAAACACTGTTTTAAAGGTGCAGCATTATGTAAAGTTGCCTTTTTTGTTTGAATGTTATTCCCTCATCAAAAACAAACCTGGAGCGTTGCTTTGATTCTTTCGTGCACGTTTGGGAAATCCTCTAGTCTCCCATTCAACCATTCAGCTGTGCAAAACACCTGGGTGGACCTAGCTCCGTCTTCAAGGTCCTGCTGCGCTTCACAGAGCTGTAATTTCCAAGCTTCAGAGCTTCCGCCTCACAGAGCAGCCCTCTCTGGCGACTCCCCCCACCCAGGTAAAACTCCTGCAGACTAGCCAGCAGCAATTAGCGAACACCTTGTGGAACTGTGTATCGGCAGAGCTCATTATAGGACCTACTTTTCAGTGTGACATTGGTAAAAACCTTGTTAAAGGATTAATACAGGAGCCATGTTGTGATGACTTCCTAACGGTGGAGTTTCAGAAAGAGCAGGCGTTTCTTAAAGAGACAGAGGCCCAATTTCAAGGCGTTAAATAGCAAAGTAAATTGTCTTTTAAGTCATATTTGCTATATAGATCCCATTTTTTTAACAACTGAAGTTAAAATGTATAAGCTGTCGTTCGAGTACTTCTGAACTACATCGTGAGTTCAGAAGTCATCATTCTCTGCAATGATGTTTTACCTTAAATTTTAAGTCAGATCATCTTCGCTTCACCTGACCATTCCTACTCTGTTGCTGGGTTATGCAAGTCCATGTTTACGTTTACTTAATGGCATCTTCTTCCCTGCAGGTGGTCGCTCTGAACAAGCGCAGTAAGGAGGCAGAGTCTGCGTTCCTGGGAATCTACAAACAGCTTATCGAGGCCCCAGGTGAGTCTCCCACCAAGACCAGAGAAGTGCATCTTCACAAACAACACCGGCACACTCGCCGGCATTACGTGTAGAATTACCATTCTGCCTTTGAAGACCAATCTTTTAAAAGATCAATTCCCCGTCAATCGTCACGTCTGCAGGTGGACTGGTTCGCTCGCTTCGTTCGTACAAATCACCACATACACACACATGAAAAGAAAACAAAGTAATTTTTCCCTCACCGTGAATACAGCGGACATGGTGTGGCAGCACATGGGTGTAAGATACAGAAAACTCTATACCCTGTGGCTCTTATCTATTTTTCAAAGTCTATGCTCTCAGAGTGGTTTCCAAAACTCTGCGTGAGGCCACTTCAAAACCCAGCGCTGGTCCTCGAGTGTAGCCCGACTGAGGCGCAAACACGTTCTTAAGGATCTCGGCTGTTGATTGTGGAGGACCAATTAAAATCCCAACTGAAGTCAGGGTTTGTGTTGAACCTGATGAGGCCAAAGGGGGGCAGGGTAAGGGAAAGAGGTGCAAAAGGCGGAAAATTGGAGTAAAGGAAAGGCACAAGTCTGTTTGTTCAGTTTTTTTTTTTGTTTTTTTTCCTCCAGTGCCAGGGAACATGTAGCATATTGCTCTCTGTTGCAGGAGACGGCAGCAGTACGCAGCCCAATCTCAGTCTAGATCAGAGAAGCACTTGTGGCAGGAGTAGAGAATGCTGTTTACAGATTCAATGAATACGAGATAAAAGCCAGCGTCAGAGAAAAAGCGACGACGGCAACTGACTTTTAAAGGTCTCCATTTTTCCTTGAAGTCCCCTGCTTGATATTGCGCCACCAACCACCCACACTCGCTAACCCTCGCGCTCAGGCACACACACAAACACAAGCCGTCTTTGAATGGAGTTATTTCCTTGATAAGAAATGCCTTTCTTTGAAGACTCTTTCGGTTTGATTAATATAACCTGTGCCTTTTTTTACATGGTGACCTTAATTCCAGAGCATTTTAATGGTACACGATTTTAAAACAAACCTTTGTCAGGTAGCAGAGGCTGCTGTCAACCCACGTACCACAAGCACTTTGTTTTACAAAACTAAATATTTTTTTTCCTTGAAATACAAACTATGTTCTTTTCGTAACCATTCACTTGACTTGAAGACTGTAGAATATCACATACCCTGTTACATCAGCTAGTCCTGCAAAGCCACTCGCCAATCTTCATTTGACCTTACGTTTGTAACGGTATGGGTCCTGCTTCTTTCATGCCACAAATATATTAGTATATTATAAATGTGCAGTGTCTTGTAAAAATCTCTGCAGACTGAACTTCTCCATTTGCCACTGTGCCACTTAAGTGTTTGGCATTTTATGCGCAGGAGCAACACAAAGGTCATTTGAACGCAGACTTAATGAAAAGTATGTTCAAGACGTGCCCTGAAGATTATTTCCAAAAGGTATTTTTAATCTGTTTGATCGGACCAGCTAGCCTCATCTGAACACACGTTCTAATTTGTTGGGGAGTATCTGAAAGATGAAGCAGCTGTACAGCTATACTTTTGTTGGCCAGCACAGCGTTTCTTGGAGTTGGTCACCAAGTTCACGCTCAAAGTTCTGCTCCTTTATTCTCTGTTCAGAAATCACTCTGAAGGAGCTGGGAGATTTCATCTGGAGTTTCCAGTAGGAGCGTAATGATACCTAAAACTGACAAGATGAGACACAATACTGATTTCACAAGAATGATGGGACAACATTTTAATCTCACTTTCAAGAAAACGTCAAAGATCAAATTTATGCTTCAAAAAAAGTCCTTTGTTCTGCATTTTATAAGTTTTACAACAAATTCAACAAACTGATGTTTCATTTTCTGATTTGTTTTCATCTCTTCAGACCTTATGACAGTTCTCTGACTATGCATGGTCTGGTGTCAGACATTTCCAAGTTGCCATTGATAGAGTGGATTGTGATTGTAGCTTAACGGCATCCATCAAACAGTCGTAAAGGAAATGCTTTCTCCCTCTCGTTTCATCTAGTATTTACACATTTTTTGTCCCGTCTGTCACTGTGTTGCATTTACAGTTACAACTAGAAACCCCAAAATGCTGCCAAACAAATGATTTAAGTGTAGTTCAGTGCTCATGAGGTGGCATTTACCTCATGATGTCTTAGTATCATGAGATCTTGTTACATTCCTAGTTTCGAGTGATCTAAAGAAAGTGGACTTAAACACTGAGGATTGTCCTCAGCTGAGACTTTACCACTGCGTAAAGTGGTAAAGCCTCAGTTTCGGTCTGAGGCTCCAGCTTCCTTCAGGTCAGACTGCATCTCACTTGGAGCTCCAGATAGATTTCCTTGGTTCTGGTGGCCTTGAGAATTGACAGGAAGTTGGAAGTTGGGTTGTGAGAGACGGACAAGACATGCGGCAAAGATCAACGTACCGAGACTCTAACCTGTGACGGCCATGTCGAGGACTGAGGCCGTACCTGGGTCATGTGCTGTACCACTGCACCGCTGCCAGGCCCAGTCTCTTCAGTTTCTTTCAGTTTTTGAAAGATCAGACTAAACAGTTGTCATCTTGCAACCTATCCCAAATCTCTGGTGTTGGAGAAGATCAATCAATCAATCAATCAATCAATCAATCAATCAATCAATCAATCAGGGTGCTAGATGTGTACCTATAGGAGTCAAAACTCCTTTTAACTTTTCACTCACTGTATTTGTTTGTGTTATAGAGAAAATACACATTCTTACAAATAAAATCATCCATCCATCCATCCATTTTCCGTCACCCTTCTCCCTAACGGGGTCGGGAGTTGCTGGTGCCTATCTCCAGCTGCGTTCCGGGCGAGAGGCGGGGTTCACCCTGGACAGGTCGCCAGTCTGTCGCAGACAAATAAAATCATTCTTTTTTTATTTTACATTTTTTCTTTCTTTTCAATTGATGCAATATATAAGTATATATGCTTTCAACATGAACAACCTGGTGTTGCTTCAGCATGTTGGGGGGTTCGCTCAGTATGTATCATCTGTAAGGAGGACTCACTGTATTCTGTCCCTGTTTGTCACTGTACAGCTTGCTGCTGGTGTCCAAGGTCACCCCCCTCCTGCCCCAGCAACCCCCCACCTCCATCCCACCCCACCCCACCCCCTCCCTTTCCCACCCACCTCTCGCCAGAATGGATGACTCCAGGTACACGGGAGGACACTCATTTGGCCGTGGCCCCGCTTCATTTCTCTCTAGCCCCCTCTAACACAACAAGCAAGCATTCCCACCGTTCCCCCTTCCAACAGACGCCACAGCTCATGTATTTTTAATCTTTTGACAGATGCAATTATTCTTTACACGCCATGCTCGTTAATCTTAATGCAGTTATTACTATTCATGGCGTGGCGTTTTTCCCCCTCCTATTATTTCATTTGAAAGTGCCTCTTCCCTACGCGTGTGTGTTTGTGCCCAGAAAGGCTTGGGGGGTCCAATCAGAGGAGGCCAACAGCAAAGTTAATGAATGCAGAAGGAGGGGTGCGGGGCAGATACTCAATATGTGACCTGTTGTATCTGGATGCTGTTAACATCTGGTCGAGATGGACATCTGGACTTCAAATTTTATCACAAGACTTTGCGGAATTATTGTGATGACGACAAAGGTAACAATAAGAGCAATTTCTTTCTTGGCCCCACAAACAGATTGGTGTACTCTCAACGCACTTCTTCTGTCACTAGGCACAAACAAGAAGCTGCTCACAGGAACTGCATTTAGTCGCATTGTCAAATTTATTGATATGCAGTGATACTCTGATTGATCAAACAGTTGAGAAGATATTAAAACTATCAATCCCTTAATTGAAAGTTATTGTGAGGATGAATCTAAATTTGCATCATAAGAAATGCATCACGATAAAATATAAACGATAAAATAAGTGTCCACCCCTAATCTGGTCACGTACCAGTTCTCCACTTTGCCACGCGGTTACCACTAGAAACGGGTAACAAAGCCGTCACGCATGTGAGTGTTCATCATGACACGCTTTGTTAGGCCCTGAATACAACTAGAATGCAACAGTCAACTTTGAGCAAGAAACTTTTGATCTGAGTGATTGAAGTCTTTTTTTATTATTATCAGTATTTTTTTGTTTGTTTTGTTTTTTGTTAAATCTCATTTCTCCAGGCCCCTAAGCCAACACGTCAATCCACCGGAGTGTTTCATTAGCGTGCTATCTTTTGATTTGCCTGTGACACTTCCCCATGCTGCGCGCTGAAACTCCCACCCAGTCTTGACGCTTGAAAAGAGGGCCTGTTAACAGCGCTTCCCTAACAATGTTTATATCACCTCCGCACGGTTTTGATCAGCGCGCATAAACATATCCTGATCACTGAACGCTGGAAAACAGTGGCGGCATCTGCCCGCGTCCCGGAGATGCACCGAACCTCTCCTCCTCCTCCTCCTCCTCTTTCTCGTTCGGCTCGTCCTCCTCCTCTTTCTCGTTCGGCTCGTCTCTCCTGGAGCGTGTGTGTGCGTGCGTGTGTGTGTGCGTGTGTGCGTGCGCCGTTTGAACGCCTGCGTTTGTTGCCACCTCTGTGAGAGCGGCGAGGCCCTGTCGCCAGGGGCGTAGCCCTGAGACTGACACTCCAGGTGTTTGCTCTTCCTCGCCTCCTCACAGTATACACACTCATCCCCCAGGATCCGCCCTGCTCCCCCTCTCCTTTTAGAACACGTCTCCTTTTATCTGAGCGGAAAGCTCACGGAGACTTTGTGAAGATTCTGATCTAAATACACCCTTCTTAAAGTGTGTGTGTGTGTGTGCGTTGTGTGTGTGTGTGTGTGTGCGCGTGCATGCGTGTTTTCAGGGCCTACGGCATGTCTGAGGTGGATGTGCATGTCTGTATGCGTGTGTGTGCGTGTGTTTGTTGGTGGAAATGCTAGGGCAAGAGTGCTTGCTAGTGGTGACCATTGGTACTGCGGGTAGAAGTTGATGTTTTTGATGTCAAAAGACATCATCATATACGTTCAACTTAATAAATTAAATTAAGACATTATTGAAGTTTTTTCAGTCAGTTAAAAATTCCATGTCTTGTTATTCAGATTCACTACAAATTGAAATATTTCAAGGAATAATTGAGTTTATCAGAAAGTTGGAATATCAGATGTGGCCTATTGAAAAAAATACTTTTAATTCAGAAAAGCTGTTGTCATTTTGTCCAGTTGTAACAGTTGTCACTAAAACCCACCGTGCAAAGTCTCTGCAAAAGAAGCTGGCTGCTTAATGGGCTTTTAATGGATAGTTGTGTGGAAGGAAAAAGTGAAAAACTTAAAAACAGTCAGGATAAAATAGGCTTGAGAGGATTTCTAAACAATCCAGTTTAAGAGACTGATGCCCAGTCTTTTAAGGTTACAATAAATGTAGCATTTTATTTTTGAAGAGTCAGCTTCAGATCTGTATGCAATGGGCCGTTCATTTTACAGAAAGTCAAAATAACAGCAACAACACATCTACAATTAGTATTTAACTAGAGGGTGTGGCACTAATTTGCACTCCTTATTATTTCAAGGCGTTTAACTGAACCTGGGAAACATCAACTGTGTCTGGTGTTAATGGTAAGCAATGGTATAGCCTGCTTTAACCAAGCAGACTAAACCTGTTCCAGTCCGCCTCAATGAACATACTTTCTAGAAAAAGAAAGTATGTTGCCTAGAAAATCTTTGTTTACTTAGAAAGTCTGGCTTGTTGGGGAAGTGTGAATGGACAATCGACCAAAAAGGTGAACTCTGGCCCGCCTACAAAACTCTGTCTCTGGTGTGGTTCAAATGCATATGTGAACGCCAAACGGACCGGAAACCTCTCCAAAAGCAGAAAGTGGACTATAGTGCAGAGCATGTCGGACGGAGAAATGGCTCGTTGTGGTTTGCTAAAGACAAAGGAGAAATCCTGCAAGTATTAATATCTGACGCTACTCAATTTTTGTTTACATTTCCTGAAAGTGGAAGTTGTGCTCATGTCTTCTTCAGAGGTTGTTGTTTCCTTCAGTGGTTCTTGGTGCAGCGCCCCCCACAGGCTGGCAGGGGAACAGGTCTTTCAAAGGGTTTGGTTTGTTTGACACTGTGAAACAAATCACACCAGCTGGAAATGGAACAAGTGTTAAAACTTTGGTCCCCAATCAGACTGAGTCCAAAAGACTATCAGGTGTGAAAATATCGATAGTCTTTTTACAAGACATCATACTGTAAATCCCAAGCCGTATGTGAGAAATGTTTACAATGACCCAATCCTGACTGCTTCGAATCAGAAGACAACTTCTTTATTGTTATAATCATCCCTTGAAAGTCATGAAACATAAATGGAAACACTCCCAGAAAGATGTAGAAGTTTGAGGAAACGTGTGTAATTTTGGAAGAAGTGTCAGAACCCTGTAATAAAGCTTTGTTACTGGTTCACAACAGATGCTGGCCTGTGCTTCACTCTAAATAGCAGGCACTGAACTCAGCGATTGGCTGTCTTTCAGATGCATAAAGAAGAGTCGTCATTCCTCAGCCCACCCCGCAGACAAGCGCCAGCACCAGAAAGCGAGGCACGGCCAGCCGGTTTTATTGTAATTGTGCGGCTAAGTACCTAGGATCGGGAGGCGAGTGGAGGAGAAGTACTTTGTGTGAGTCTGTTGGAAAATAAGGCCATATAAAAGCTGACGGAAAATGAAAGCTCTCTGGGCGGGACGAGATTATGCATAAGTGATTAATAAGAGCAGTAATAAACAAAGGCCCAGGAGATGTTTGAGGTGCTTAATAATGCATTATGTTCATAAAAGAGCCAGGCCTCTCCAACTCGTCCCTGTGGAGTTGGAGACCCTAGAGGGAACAGGAGAGAGTGTGTGCTCTCCAAAGGCAGCATCTGTGTGTGTGTAGGAATGTGTGTGCTGATGAGAGCTGATGGGACGCAGAAATTAAAGGAGAGTAGTATTTATTGCTGTTAATTTATGGAATTTGATGAATCAGAGTAGAAAGTTTCTCTTTCTTTTTTGACTTCCTGTATTCCAGTTCAGTTTGGTTCGGATGTCGCAGCGTCTTGTGTTAATTTTAAACGCCGCGCACCCTCCTCTCTTTGTTTCCTTGACACCCTCCTCTTTGTTCCGGGCTTTAAAATGCCTCGACATTGATGTCGCTCCGTCTTCGTCCTTCAGTCTGTCAAAGAAACACGCAGAGCAGCGGTGATAAGAAAAAAATAAAAATAAAAAAAAAGACGCAGGTTAAAAAGTTTTCTCTGTCTCGGCTTTGTTTCGTGCCGCCCGCTTCCCACAGTCGCGCCTCCCCTACCCCCACCCCCAGCCCTCTTTTTCTTCTCATTCCACGCATCTTTATATTTGAGTATTTCCTCCTTCCTTCTGCCACATCAAGGGAAGAAGAAGTGTTCGCTCTGCCGTCTTGAGTATCAAATGCCTGATGGTTTAAAATACGCCACAAACAGACGACGTTTCTGTATTTGTTGCGAGCAGTTTGTGTTTCTTTTCATCAAAATTGTTCCTTGACAGGCTGAAGATAAGAGGGGGGAGTTTTTTTTTTTTTTTTTCACATGGTATATGTCTCTGCATTGTGTGTGAAGGTGAAAGTGCTCCGTCAACCCAGTTTTGGTCCTTGACAACAACATTACGACAGTGTTGCTGTTTGTTGCAGCAGCGGCGGCGGAGTGTGTTTGTGGACCTTGAAGTCCAGTCGCGGAGAGAGGAAGAAGAAGAAAAAACAAAGTCTGTTTCGAATGAAAAGAAAAAAACCTTGGAGCACAGCCTTGTAAATTAATTTGTTCGTGTTGTATGATGGGAACACAGCTGGCCTCATTAACATGTGCACAACAAATAATTATAGCTTTTTTTTTTTTTTTCCTTCCTCTCTCTCCCTCTCTCTTCAGCCAGCCAATGCTTGGCTAATGGGCTTGCTGGGTTAATTATGTCAGAGCGTAATTACACAGAGCCCAGGGAGACATAATGGTGCACCCTACTGCGCCCACACCGCCTAATGATGGTGTATCGCTGACAGGGCCAAGACGGACCGCCCTGACACACCTGCTTGTCTTGGCTCGCAGTACACCCGTCCACTCCCCCGCCCACCTAAACCTGCGCCCCCTCCTCTCCATTTCCCCTCGGCGGAGCCACCCACAGCATGCTCAGCCGTCCGGCTTCTGATCCTGCTTTCAGATGTGCAGGAGGATGGTGACCACAAGCAGGCAGCTGCAGGGTGGTAACCTCATTACTGCTCAGCTGAAGTGATGAAACTCTGTATCAATCCAGCCAAAGCCATACAAACACACACAAAACAAAAAAAAAAAAAAAAGAAAAAGAAATTCTGCAAACTTTTTATTTATTTATTTATTTTTTTGCAGCCTGTTTGATATTTAGGGTTTTATTACGTTATTCTTGTTCATACGGAGTTTGCAGTGGCCCCGTTTTTGATTTAATTACTCCGGAGCCGAAACACGTTCTCATTTAGGGAGTATCTTCACACCTTCTAGACAGCTGTCGCTTTTGATTTTGTTTTGCGCCAACACAACAGTGGACAGTAAAATAAAAAATGTAAAAAAGATAGAAATCGGTTTTCCTACTGAGCTTATGAAGTAACTTTCAAAAGACAACTTGAATTGCTCGCATTTTTCCATGTCACAACTACAGACTTCAGTGGAGTTTATTGGTGTTTAAATGGGGGCGCATTGTGTGAAATCAACTTTTTTGCACCTTTTCCCATGTTATTCTGTTATCCCCTCAGTAGAAACACACCTGGAGTATTGCTTTGATTCTTTTATGCATGTTTGTGGAATCCTCCAATCTCCCATGGTAACCACTAGAGACACTAAACACTTGATCTCACAAAGCACCGGCTAGTTGTGCAGAGGTCCTCCCCCAGAGTTACAGTCTCCAAGCCAAAAAGGAGGAGTATCTTAAGAGCAAGTTATCAAATTTCTAAGTGGAATTTCTTCAAAGTCAAGTTTGATACATGCATAGAATTTTATAACAATTGAAAGCAACATAGAGTGCAAAAATTCCAAATTTTACCAAGTATCTTTTGTCTAGTTTTAAGGGCAAATATCTTAGTACATTTGAAAAAAGAGAAAATTGGCTTAGAAGTAGCTTTTCAGCAAGCTTGTTTTGAAGTGATAGACCAACACCCGGGTTGTAAAACTGTGACTGCGTTTTCTACGACTTCCACTTTGTGCTCCACAAATCAACTTTTATTTATTGACTGATGAAATAAAAGAAAAACTTTTTTTTTTCTTTAATTATATTTTATTTTTTTGCAAATAATCTGGAGAGTGAGGGGTGTACTTGTGCTCAGACCCCCCATGAATCGATACGTTATTGAACCATTTACAGCAGTGGTGCCCAAAGTGGGTCCTGGAGGGCCGGCATCCTGCACGCTTTAGTTCCCTTTACGGCTCCACATTTTTAGCAGCGTTTCATTTGCACATCTACAGTGGGACATTTCTGTCTGTTATTCCTGGCAAAATGACTCATTTAGCAAATTTTCATCCAACTTAACCCTGCTTTAAATTTCCCACAACTTTTTCCCTGACGTGGCTGCTTCGGTTATTGGTCTTCACGTTTCTGTACTGAACTCGAGAAGGTTGACCTGACTGTAACTGAGACTGAAGATTTTATATTTCTCTTAACAAGCAGAAAATATGTCCTACGTCTGAAAATACATGTTTGTTTCTCTTCTCTTCTCTCTAACGCCCTTCTATTAATGATAATAGAAGAAGGAGACAAAGAGAGGGGAAAGTTCCTGTGCAGACGCATCTCACTCCAGATAATAAAGAAGTGTTAAACTACTCCATCTAGCTTTACAAGATGCAGTTAAAGAAGGGGAGAAAATGATGAACCATAATGTTCTGCTGCCCGGAGTACGAGGGTTGAGGCATTACTCGCTCAGGAAGAGAAACTAAAGGGAAGAAAGTGGAGAAGAATTAAATTTTTTGCTTTCAGTTCTTCTTCCTTTAATTAATTTATAATCTACATAAATCAAATGAAAGTAAAAAAAAAAACTAAAGATGGTGAGGAAACTGTCACAGAGGCTATTCACTGTCAATACTGATGGAATTTTGTCAGTTAGTTTCTATATGATTTAAATAAGAAAACAGTAAAGCAAAACTTTTACAAATCTATTTAATACATTCTGACCCTTTGAGATTATGATCTGACGGGAACTTATGGAATAGAAATTGTAGAGATCTATGCTAAATTTTTTAATTTAGCTCTTATAATGGCACTTCTTTGCATTTAGTGATTTCTTGATAAAAAACAAAATCATTTCTAAAATCCAGTTCTTGTGATAATGTCACTATAAAAGGCTTGGTAGAGAAACAGAGCAGTCAGCCAGTTGTACATGTTGCAAACAACCAGTTTTAAATCGGAGCTCAGAAACCAACAAAAATAACACATTACATATCATGTGATTCATTGCCTGTAAAAGGGCAATATAATGTGTTTTCTAGCTACATAGTACTATTTTATAGCAGTGTCAAGTAATTATATTACCTTCAGTTGTTAATAAGATGTATATATCAAATATGACTTAAAAAGAAATTTGACTTTGTAATTTAACACCCCATAATTGAGGTTCTGTTTCTTTAAAAACTCCTGCTCTTAATGAAATGTCAGCTTCAGGAAGTCATCACAACATGGCTGCTCTATTAACCCTTTAGCAACATTTTTACAACTGTTCTACTGGGAAGTAACTTCTATAATGAGTTCAGTAGATGCTCAGCTCCAGCAGGTGGTTGCTAATTGCTGCTGGCTAGTCTGAAGGAGCTGAGTGAGCGAGTCACAGGAGCGAGATGCTCAGTGAGGCAGAAGCTGTACCTCTGAAGAGGAGCTGCGCCTTGAAGGCGGGGCTAGGTTCACCCAGGTGTTTTATGCAGCTAAATGGTTGCCGTGGAAATTAAACTATTTCTCAAATATGCATGATGTAATCAAGGCAACACTCCAGGTATGTTTGTGATGAGGGAATAACATAACAGAATGTAAAGCTTAAAAAAGTCAATTTTACATAATGCTGCCAGCGGCACTGGTACGTTTTCTTCAAAATTAAGGGATTATTGACTGAAAAAGAACTCCTGCATTTTGCTAAAAAGTAACTTCTAAGTTAGTTTTCGCTCACTCCAAGTGTATCAGGATATTTCCACTGAAATCTAGACCAAAAATACTTGGTAAAAGATTCAGTGTTTTCGGGGTGTAGCGATTGGAAAATCAATAAAAACAAACAAACATTAAAAAAAATAAAAAAAACCCAGATGTACTTAAATTTAATGTTTGATTTTTGAAAAGTTTTCAGTGTGAGAATGACTCTTAAACACCAGATTAATGCAATCATCACTTCTGTATGTTGGTAATAATTAGCGGTGGACAGGAAGATGAGCAGGTTAGCAGGAGCTTTCTTCCTCTGATTATTCTTGGTGGATTTACCGCCGGCGCTTTCCCAACAGAAGCTTCTTATCGTCTCCATCAATTAGCAGACGCGGTTCTCCGGCGTTGGAGGCAGCCTTTCTGGGCGCTCTCTTACCCACTGTGGATCCCGGGCCCTTGGAGAGCCTCCCTGCTGCTCGGCTTTGATGGAGGTTTCATTTTTGTATACAGACTTAAGTTATATCCCTTCACTTTAAATTTGACTTTACTTCCCTCCACCCTCCTTCACCGCTGATTGATAATCCCGGCTTGTCCGATGCGTGAGAGATCCCTTACCGTAATCTCTGTCCTTTGATCATTAAAAGTTGAAAGGATCTAAGGGAAAAAAAAGCGGCTGATAAAGTGATTTCTGTGACAGAGGGGTCGATAATATAGCCACGCTTTAAGTCATTCTGTTTGTCTTGGAAGGTTCTGTGCTCTTAATAGTGACGTCCCTTGTGACTGATGCAAGAGCTTTGCAGTTGCTGTAACAATGAATGCAGACAATGTTTGACTGTAAACGGTCCTGGGAAGCAAAACAAAAAGAAAAAGAAAAAAAAAATCATCAATTAAATGGTCCAAAATGTATCGTCTGATGAAAATGCAGATGTGGGGCGCTGCAACGCGCGGCCGGGATTTCAACACAATTGCACCGCCGCTGAGGATCAGATTTTTTTTTTTTTTTTTAGGCCAGCCAGACGCTGAGTTTTTTGCATTCTCTCTGTGGCATCTGGTGAAGTTTAAACGTTTGTGGCTCCCAACTTCTTATGAAAAAAGTCACTTCAGTCGGTGCCCGCACCGAAGGAACGGGATCCAATTGGGTTCCGCACAGAAGTCTTTAAGATGAGCCGGATGAAAGCGGTGGCAGAAAAAAGTTTGTGTAGCAAAGCAGCAATTTTTTTTTTTTCTTTCCTCCTCTTTTAGAGTTTTGAAGGGCTGCGGTGTGTGTAGCTGTGTGTGTGTGTGTATGTGTGTGTGTGTGTGTGTGTGTTTTGGTGCACGTCTGCCTGTGCGTGTGGCTCTACCCCCTCCGCCCCACCACACACACACACACGCACTCACACACACACACACACACACACTCACACACACACACACACACACACCCCTCCCTTCTTGTCAAGGAGCTCCCCTGAGCTTCCCTCTCTGTGCTTTGGCACTAGAAGTCACCTCCTTTGGTGTTCGGCAGGCAGGTACACAACAGGAGCAGCTCTCTCTCTCTCTGAGCTGTTGAACTTTTCGGGAGGGGAAGAAAGGGGAAGGGGAAGATTAAAAACAGCTCTGTGATGTGGAGTGCCGAGCTGCCTCCTGAGAATTCCTGGCATAATAATTTAAATGATCAAATGATACAGAGGAGACTTGTTAGCTGAGAAACAGCCTCCTAGTTGGCCCCATGGGCCCCGTGCTGCTGCGCATGCATTGCAAAACAGCTCCTCTGTTGTGCTAAAGAATCTCTCTCTCTCTTTCTCTCTCTCTCTTTTTTTACCCCCTTTTCAGGAGCATACTTTTTTTTTTCTTTCCACACTTTACCTAGGTGTATATTTGGCACTTAAGCCCCCCTCCCCGTCACATATTTATTGTAATGTTTTCGTCAAACTTTGCCGTTCACCGGCGCGCCGGAAAGCTCATTAGATTTGATCTTTTTTTTTTCTCTCCTGCTTCTTCTTCTTTTTTTTTTTTTTTTCTTTTTTTTTTGCACTCACGTGGGTCTGAGAGGCACTCGTGTCATTAGGGTCCAGCCTGTGAGATTTTCAAAGGCAAACTGAGTGAGGAAAACTCCAAGAGTCACTCTTTTGGAAACAAGTCTCTGTGGAATAGTCGGAAGTGTGAGGCAGAAAAACTCTGTAATGTGCTTTACAGGCAGCGCATGCCATAAAACAGCTATTTAGCTTCCTTTTTTTTTTTTTTTTTGAAAAGCAACATTGTATGTCTATTATGTGAGCCTCAGTAGTTCTTTTTGCAGTGATTTGTTTTCTTTTCTTTTTTTTGCCACAGATCCGGCTCCTTTGCTGGAGGCCTCACAGTCCCTGGAGGAAAGGCTGCAGCAGCTTCAGAGTTCGGCCCCAGAAAGCGAGGCCTTGGTGCGCGAGATCAGGCACTGGAGGAAACAGCTGGAGTGCCTTGAAAAGACAGGTCAGTCCACAATCATCCCCCATGAAGCCACAATCCCTACACAACATGTCTGCAGAGAGAAGCTGCAGGTCCGTGGTTCTGTCGGAAAATCTGGAAAGGTTTGAAAAAGGAAAGGGCTTTTGAAGATTTTCTGCTTTTTTTTTTTTTTGCCCCAAACGTAGCTCTCTGTACCTCTGCAGAGCCCACAGAGGACGGCTCAGCGGCTCCGGCTGCACCAGAGGAGGCCTCGGAATCCAGCTCTCCGGCCTCACTGATGACCCCGAACAGCACCCCGGCCCCCGAGGCCCCGGGGTCCCCACAGCAGAACCACCAGGACCAAACAGATGACCGACGGTGAGAGTCACAAGCAAAATCCGTTCTTTTCAAAAGTATTTATACCCATTAATTTAATATACACTTTTTTTAGATTTGCATGTTATTTCCTCATCAAAAACATGCCAGGAGTGTTGGTTTGATTCTTTCACGTGTTTGAGAAATACTTTAATGTCCCGTGACAACCAACCAGCTGTGAAAAACACCTGGGTGGACCAAGCTCAGTAACTTGGTCCAAGGAGCTGGCTAGCTCCTTCAGACTAGCCAGCAGCTATTAGCAAACATCTGCTGGAACTGCACATCTGTTGAGCTCATTAAGAGCTACTTCTCAGTGAAACGCTGGTAAAACTTTATTAAAGGGTTAATAGAGGAGCCATGTTGCGACAACTTCCTGAAGGGGGAGTTTCATAAAGAACAGAGACTTCTTAAAGAGACATAATGTCAACTTTGTATTAATAGTGTCACAATTTACCGAATTACACTTTTCTCTTGTAACAATACAAGAAAAAAGTCCTAATGGTACGAGAATTAAGTCATATTACAATAAAGTTTAAATATTGCAAGATTAAAATCATATTAGTAGAATAAAGTTGTAATGACACAAGAAAAAAATTCATGTCACAATAAAGTCAAAATAACACAGGGATGAAGCCATAATGTCACCTGAATGTAGCTGTAATATCAGCAGAAAAATCTAGTGGTCATTTTATGACAACACAATATTATGAAAAATAAAATAAGGAATGTTGAGAATCTACTTAATCTCTTAACACATCAGCTTCAAATTATTAAAAGAAGCAGGTTTTAGAAACAATTGAGCAACTACTGAATTTAAGTCGTAAAGAACCACAGACTTTCTTGTAAATAAAACGAGTTGATAATCCATAAAGTTTTGCTCATTGTGTTGGGCTGGCACACAACATTCCAATTTAATAAAAAGAAATGAGCAATATTCCAGTGACATGTTGATGTCGTGGCCTTCACAAGCCTTTGCATGGCGTCAATCCCCATTCAACGATGCTCATTTTGCGCAACAACACCAGACCATTAGAAGCGACACAAATCTCCATGCAGAATCTGAGCGGCCTGTCTCTGTAAAACCTGCACTACAAAGTTAATTGGAGCTGCGTTTCAACCAACGGCGCTTCCAATGCAGCTCAGAACGCTTCCGACTCCATTTTCACCCCGTCTCTCTTTTTGTTGTGAACTCCGCCGCACGTGCCCTCGCTAAGTGGGAGGAGGTTGGCATTTACATTTTTCGTCTTTTTTTTCTTTCTTTTTTTTTTTTTTTCCAGCCCCGAGCCCTTTATTGTAGCTTTAAATGTGTGCCCGTGATGTAGAGAAGGAACTGACAGTTTGTTCTCGTAGGGAGGAGGAGGAGGGCGCTGATGTTAGTTTGGCTGACAGACTATCAGAGGCCGAGGAGAAGATCAAAGTTCTGCATTCATGTAAGTCGTTTAAACACTGGCATGTACTGTAGCTGCTGGATTTAATTTCAGCTTATTAAAAAGACACTTCATTTAGAATTGCAGTATGGTGCCCCCTGCTGAAACGCTCTCCCCCCGTCCCCCATCCCGCTGGTGCTACTTACATTAATGACTGTTAAAACAGGCTTTATTTTTAAAGGCAGGGGGACTGGATTTCTCACTAGGTAGAGGCATAATCTCATCTGTAAACTCTTTGACTGCTTCATGACTCTTTGTGTCGCAGTTTCGCAGGAAAAATGGCCTCAAATCAGACCAGTAAATCAAGCCGTCGTGTTGCTTTAAGGTCAAAGTTTGTGTGTTTTCTAAAAGTTAATATCTCACTTCCTGCGGTTCCTCTCTCCCAGCCTTGAACGCTGCGCAGACAGAGCTGCTGGAGCTGCGCTGTAAATACAACCAGGAGATGGCAAACAAGTAAGAATCTCTCATGTTTTCATGTTCTTCCCGAAAAAAACCCCCTGCTCTTCTCACACACACACACACATGCACACACACACACCTCCACCTCTTGCAGTCAGGATGCCATGAAATCCCTCCTCCCCTCTCCGGTGTTGAGCATTTTAAGCCTGCGTAGAGTCACGTCTGGCGTAAAGCTGAGGAACGCCTCGGTGAAGGCTGGGAGTGACTCAGCCGCTAACGCAGGTCGATGCCGCAGCCTCTGTTTGCCTTCTCCGGCAGCTGGGCCCTGACAGCCCTCAAGAAGAATTGCTCCATTTAAAGATTGCTTCAGAAAACACTCTACCTTGTCCCGGTCTTTGAGCGCAATGTATCCACTGCGCGACCGAAATGAATCTGAGCTTGTATGAAGGATGTCGATAGACATTCAAAGTAAACACTCCTTTGTTTGGGTTTGTGCTCCAGAGCACAGGCGGCCCCGCCGCTAATGGATTTTCTCCCGGGCTTAATCCATGGCGCAATTGAACTGATGTTTCTGGAGCCGCCGCCATCTATTTTGTCGGACCGGACACATTTCCAGTTTGATGCTCGGCTTCGGCGGGCAGCGGGGGAATTTGAAGGAGGGTCTCCGTAATGCAGATTGTCACACGTGTGCTGATCGCGTTCCTATAGGCTGAGAACGACAGCACAGTTCTAGTCACTTATCCTTTTCATGACACAGGCCTTTATTATTCTTAATGGCAGCTCCCTCTTTATTGATGATGACGACTATTTGTCTACATCACCTTCAGTGACTGAGGTATCACTTCATATAAAACGTGTCTCTTAATGCACAGGCTCCTTTTCGACCTGTCACCAGCTGCGTTTCTATTACAAGTAGCCTGCCAATGTCAAGAAAACACAAATTCACAACTGCGGTGTTAAAATGAAATAAATAAAATTAAAAGGTCCTAAATACCAGTGGGACACTGACTGAACTGCGTGAAAATCATCATATGTGGAAGAGTTTGGTTTGGTTTAAAAACTACTGTAAATACCAGGTGGCATTCTGTACGAGTCTAACATAAAATAATGTATGTTGAGCTGAGCGTGTAAAAAGATGTCTTGCTGCAGATGATTGGTAAGTCAGGTGGAGAAGGTTGTAGTTACATATAACAGCATCATCTGCATAATGTGTGATGCTTGTGATTAGTTACCATTAGGCGGTTTACTTGAAAGTTTCATTTGATGACATTTGAAAAGTAAACATTGACACGTCTACAAAATGCAAGTACGTATAATTTCCTTTTCTTTTTCGTTGTACCGTTGCTGAACCAGAAAGACACCTTTGAAATTCCCAATCCCTAGAAGGTTAGTTTGCTATCGTTCCTGTGGCAGACTCCTTTAGTCGAAACTGAATTCTTCTGAACGTTCACGGTTCCAGGTGCAAAGCTTGTTCTGTTTTCCCCAAACAATGCATGAGAACACAAAAAAACGGGGATTTCCTTTGAGGTTTGACATCTCCTGAGGCAGGAACGTCTATTGTCGAGCGTCAGACTTTCCTCCCGGAGGTTTAACGAACGCCGGCGCTTTATGTTCGGCGATGACTCTTTAATCCACTTGTTCTGTGTCTGCCGTGTTTGTGTGTGTTCCAGGAAAGCCGAAGTCGACGCCATCGTGGCGAATCTGGAGAAAGCGAACCAGGTGAGTACAGTCTGTCTGTGTACTGTTCCCTTGATTGAAAAGCTTCTTCGTTAAGGTAATCACTCCTGTAATCAAGCCCCGGCTTTAATTAGACACACTCAGCCCCCCTCTCCCTGTTCACGCCGCCTCCCCCTCCCCTGAGTGTGTGATTAGTGAGCGTAAACTGGAGGCCCTGTTGGTGGGCACACCATGGCAGAGAACGGGAGACCTGCAAGCACCGATTGATGCCACACAGCTGAACACTGGGGTTCTGGGTTATCTCATTCCCTTGATTGCTTCCCATCCCGACGATACTTCTTTCTTTTCTCCTCTCTCTTTCTCTCTCTGCTGCTCTCTCTGCCAACAGCTCCCAGATAAATGTTCTCAAAATGAATCATTAATTAGCAGGCCGGGTGTGACAGAGCAGGTAAACAGTTTGGGGAATAAAGTGGGCTGACTAAACAGCCCCCTCAGCAGAATAAACCCGTGGCTGCATTCGCCTGCCCCGGCCCCGCGCGCGCTCGCCGTCCTCAGCCGGCTCTGAATTCCCGTGCTTTTGATTTATGTGCCTTGATCATGTCATTAGCCAATTGATGTGGCAGGCGTGTAAATACGGGCAACACCATCCCGTTTTTGTACGCAGAGAGCAGAAACGGCTCAGAGGGAAGTGGAGCGGCTAAAGGAGCAGCTCGCCAGCGGGCCGGCCGCAGTGCCAGGGAGCTGCCATCCAGCAGAGGGCGCCACCAGGGTAAGCGTTGCGTGAAAAGGTTTAGTGCCGTATGTTTTCAGCTCAGCTACTTTTATTGACAGATATAGCTGCTGGTTGTTTTAATGCTTAAAGAATCAAAATACTTCCAGAGTAATAAAACCCAAACACACATTCATCTTTTATATGCCCCATAATGCAGCAAAACAATAATCTACAGAGAACTGGTCCTGCTGTCAGAGAATATCTTTTAGTTTCATGCCTTTGTATTTTAATGTGATTGCTGTGTGTTCACTAGTTTGAATACATGACATGCAGCTTATTTTAAAGTCACATTTTATCCCATTTTATTAAGAAGCGCCATCTTCTTTCAATAACACTTTAGGTATGCTACATGTATAAGTGCAAATTCTTCTAATTTTAAAAATCCTCATAAATAGAGCAAATATTCCTGTTTTTTAATTATTTCAATCATGGGTCTTCTGATAAGAGTTCTTTGGACCCTAACAGTGCCCTCTAGGATTTTCTAACTATATTTGTGATTCAAGTCAGATTTGCAGAGCTACTTTAGGAATATTTGTAATGAACTTTGAGGTTTTTGTTTGTCATTAAACACCTTCCAAAATCTACACATACAACCAGAAAGCAAACAGACACAAACATTTTTATTCTTCGATTTTTGTTACTCGCCACATCAATCCCAGACTTTAACTTAACATCAAGGCTGAGGAAAGAGAGTTACAAAGAAAGTCGCAATGTTATGAGAACTCCAATATGAGAAATCCGTCTTATAACTGTTTAAGAAGAGTGATGTTATACTTTAGCACTGGTTTTACAAATAAGGAACAACTTCATCTGTTTACACATCAGCAGCAGGACACACCACTGCAGTGACGTTATCCCTTTATTCATTACATATCATACTTTATTCTCATAATTTTATTTATTCAGCCTAGTTCTAGTATTCAGAATACTTTTTTGGAATAGCTTTATGATTGTTATTCATTTTTCTTATTAATTTTTCTTCCATAACTTCTCATCTTGCTAGCGATGTTATGGGCAGTTTGATTTCGTGCCAGGCTAACATTAGCACGTTCACTCTTTGTTTTGATATGACTTGTTGATAAGTCGACTTGTAATGTTACTAGTTAAATTTTTTCAGTTAGCCTACATCAGTTACCTAAAAATTAGACCAAAACTTGGACTTTATTCCTCGGGTGCACCTGAAGAACCCAACAGTACTTTGTGTTATGCACCTTATTTGTTTGCTCAAGTGAGACTTGAACTGTGTTGTCTTTGTCACGAAGGACAAGAAGGAGAAGAGCGAGCTGCTGTCGGCCCAGGTGGAGGCCGCCTTGCTGGCCAAAGATCGCGAAATTCTTCGGCTTCTTGAAAACATTCAGCGGCTGCAGTTCACACTGCAGGAAGTTCAAGAGACTTCGTCCAACCAGATCCTGGAGCTGGAGCGCCAGCTGGCATACAAGACGGAGGCTATCGAGGTGAGACGCGACAGAACACAGCGCACACAGTTTTTGTTGAAAATAGCCCGTCACTTCTTATTATAACTATATATTGTTTTGCCTCAGAGATTAGAGGCTAAACTGCAGTCACAGATGGACTACGAGGAGATTAAAACTGAGCTCAGGTAAAAAAAAAAAAAAAAAGAGAATAAATAGTGGAATCTGTCCCATATAGATCCAATTAAAATCAATTCTCTCTGTCTGTAGCATCCTAAAGGTTATGAAGCTGGCTTCGGCAAATGGCAGCTCGTCCCAGGTATGGGAGCTCTGGCTCATACAGCACTTTGCATATTAAAAATCCTCCATTTACAAAATGAGATGTCTGCTTTCTTCTTAATCATCTGTTAGTGTTTGGAAAGAGAAAATAGCCACTGCAGAGCTATTGAACGCTTCATTGATCCATCACCCATTATAAGGATATCGACAGCCACTGCTATTGATTAATCAGAAATTAACAAGGTTGGCGTGCGTGTGTGTGTGTGTGTGTGTGTGTGTGTGTGTGTGTATTTTTATAGGATTCTGCCAAGGCTGCAGAGGCTCTTTTGTTAGATAAAGATGTCTTTCTTCCATCTCACAAGTACATGGGAGATAAAACCCGACTATTGCACAGTAATGGTAAGCTTCACTTCCTGTCTGCTTCTAGAGTTCAGTGCTGTGGAAACATTACATATCCTCTTCCAGATTTCTTCTATCTGCATTTTTGTATGCTTTAAAAATGTAAAAAGAAAAGCAATATGTAGAAGCAAAGATAATCTGATTAGTGGGCGACATTCTTAGCACTGTCAATCAACCTTGTGTACATACTACTCAAACCCTCCTCCTTGTTCTTTGCTTTGCTATAACTGGTTCACAACAACAGTGCCAGCTGTGACTGCTAAGGCTAGTTAGCATTGCCACCGATAACAACAGATAAACAGTTTTCCTGTAATGTTAGCTTCTGTCTCCACCAGGTTGGGATTGTCTTGTTAGAGATTTTTAATCTTAATAGGAGGTTTCTGGTGAAATGAAGCTTAATGACATAATGAATGACCATTAGCACATTGAGCAGTTTATACACGAGCTTGATTGACAGTCCTAAAACCCTCGTCCCATATCTGATTGGTTGTTTTTGACTGGGAGAGGCAGTAGAACCACAGGGAAAAGACAGAGGAGCTCCATTTTTCACACATTATTTGTCGAACTTTATGCTGTTGCAACAGTGACAATTTTTCAAAAAAACCCAAAACATTGTTTCTAAAAGTTACAACCTTAATGAAAGCGTGAAATCATTTGAAAACTGGTTTTCTATTTTCTGAGGTTTCTTGGCCTGCTGCCTTTTTGCCCCCACTACCTTTAAATGAGTTCAGTGCAGAACGCTGTAGACATCTGACAATTTTGACACCATCTTAAAACTTAAAAAAAAAAAGATTCTGGTGTCAGTTTTCAGAATAAATCTCTGCAAGATGTAGTTTGAGTCTCCAAGGCGTGAAGGAAGGTCATTAATATTCCTTACCACCTGTTATCACATCGAGAGCAACGAGACTCTGTTTGTCCTCTGATCAGATGATGACCGCTCGGACGACGCAGGGAAGGAGGCGAGCAGGCCGCCCGGCTCCCATTCCTCCTCCTCCCAGGCGGAGAGCCGTGCCTCCCCCAGCCCCGGCCCCCCCACCCTGAACGGGCCTCCTCGGGCCACGCCTCCCCCGTCCCTTCTCGGCGTCGCCGTGCTCCGGAGACAGGATGTCAGGAGACCACATCCTCCACAAGCAGCTCCTCTCCCCACACTTCAAGAAGGAAGGCGTCATGGCTTTCCCCACCGCCCTCTATGCAGCGAAGGTCGCGCTCATGTCGGCCTCGCAAGGGTCTGCGGGCGCCGGCGGTATGGACGCCGGCCTGCCCAGCGACCAATCGGAAAGCGGCAGCTCGACGGCGGGCGACGAGGACCAGCTGGACACGGCGGAGATCGCCTTCCAGGTGAAAGAGCAGCTGTTGAAGCACAACATCGGCCAGCGAGTGTTTGGCCACTATGTGCTGGGCCTGTCCCAGGGCTCGGTCAGCGAAATCCTGGCCAGACCCAAACCCTGGAGGAAGCTGACAGTGAAGGGCAAAGAACCTTTTATCAAAATGAAACAGTTCCTCTCTGATGAGCAGAACATCCTGGCTCTGAGGACCATCCAGGTCCGGCAGAGAGGTGAGTAGAGAACACTGCAGCGGGCGGTTCTGTTCAGATATAATCTCTTTGGCTGCAGTTGACACTAAATGCCTGTTGGATTAACTTGTACTTTGTACTTTCCAGAGATATTCTTATTGTTATATATGCATGTATTGTTTGTCACTATGGTTTCTCAGTTCTGTGAGTTTGTTTAGATTTTTTTTTCTTTTCATGGAGGTGTATATATGCAGACTTCTATGGTCTTATCTTGTTCTATCATCTCATCCTTCTTTATCTCCTTTATTCGAATTTCTTTCTTTCTCTTTAAACCTTTTCTCCTAACTTTCTCCCTTTCTTTTCTCTTTTTCCATCTCCGTGTCCTTTGTATTTGAAGTAAATCCAAAGCAATTTCCAATCAAATTTAGATAAACATCAAGTGGAGCATCATGGCAAAAGATGTAACACTCAACTTGTAAAAGTAAATCTGTTGAGCCACAATATCTGCGTTTAAAGTCATGCCACTCCACGTCTTCTTCAGTGGCAACATGTTGTGACGGCGGTGATGCTAAAAAAGTGCTTCTGTTGCAATTTTGCTAAATAAACCAATTTTGACATGGCAGAAAATAAAAATAAAAAAATGTATCCAAAGACTAACATTTTTTTCAAAAAACTTTTAGTTTTTTCAAAATTGCTTCCATTAAGGAGATTTATTTTACAAATGTTCAATTGTACAAATATAGTAGATAGAAAGGCAGATCTTGCTGGACAGGACACACATAAAAACAACTGTACAAATAGAAAACATGCAATGCCTTGTGAAAGTATTTCTGTGTATTGTGGCGTCCTTGAAGCTGGTGCCTATCTCCAGCAGCTATTAGGCGAGAGGCGAGATCACCAGTCCATCGCAGGAGCTATGAACTGGTGACCATAGATCACCAATCCTGCAAAAACACAATTCTCTAAATTGTGTTTTTCACAATTTAGAGAAAAACAAATGACCAAATAATGAACATTTTTTGACTGTTGGAGGAAGCCGGAGAACCATGAAGGAATCATTTCATTTCCTCCCACTTCAAAGTTGAGCACCACTTTGTGTTAAGTCATCACATAGCATTCAACTACAGCATCATAGTTTGAGGATGTCATGTAACAAAATGTAAAAAAAAAAAAAAAAACACAGAAAGGGTATGAAAACTTTTGGAAGACACAAAAAAACATTCATCTTCTACCACAAATGACCCAGGCAACCAAAGGTGTTTGAAAACGTCTCTTTAATCGTTTTTTAGAGAATTTCGGGGCTAACGATCCAATAGTTCTGTTTCTTTCATACAGATGTGATATTTCTCCTGGACCTGTGTACGCCTTAATCCACCTGGACCACATCCTTGACTTCGTCACAACTTCCTCTGGCATGTTTATAGTGTTACTTCTAAACTTTGTTTTCTCCCTAGATTTACAGCGTTTGAAAGTTGAGCTTCCCGTATACTGCAACCTCAGACAGCACGCGCTCAAAGGCAGCCATTGATCTACCAGTCAAAAGCAAAGCCTTGGAACTGCTCTCTGATCAGCCATCCCACTCACCCCCACCCTCCTCTCTCTCTCTCTCTCTTTCTGTTACCCTCTGTGGCAGGGAGCATCACTCCACGCATCCGAACTCCTGAAACTGGGTCAGACGATGCCATTAGAAATATCTTGGAGCAGGCCAAGAAGGAGATCCAGTCACAGAGGGGTGGTAAGGATAAAGGCTCCGAGCCACGAGTCACAGTTGACAACTAAATTGATTGGGTTTTATTTTCAAATTGATTGACTTTCGCATCTATTTTGATTGCTGCTTTAAAGCTGCAGTATGTAACTGTTAGATGAAAAAAATATATTTTTTTCCATATTTATTACATCTCTCACTGTGTTGTGTCAGTTTAGTATGAGACAGATAATCTGTGAAAAAAATTGAGCTTCTCCACCTCCTCCTTGAGCTGCAAATGCCGTCTGAAAAAATGCACCGTTCCCAGTCAAAAACAACCAATCAGAGCCAGGAGGAGGGGCTTAGAGCTATCAATCAACCTCTTGTACCGTGCGCAGTGAGCTACTCATAGAAAAACATCTTGCCGTTACAGAAAAACTGTTTGTCCGTCGCCATTTATAGCTGTGCTAACTAGCCTTAGCATTCATGGCAGGCTATGTTGGAACAGCACCACCTCAGACCTTAAAGTGATTAACAGCTCTAAGGCCCTCCCCCTGTCTCTGATTGGCTGTTTCTGAATGGCGCATATCTCCAGTTGGTATTTAATTATAGCTCAGTTTTTTCACAGATTATCTGTCTCATTATGACCATTTTAGCAAACATATTAAATAACTAAAAGTTACATAGGGCATCTTTAATGGATCAGAGTTGTAGTGGTCATGTAGAATGTGTCTGTTTTTTATTCATCAATTTCTGCACACAAACAAATATTACATACTAGCAAACAGAGGTACTGACCCACAAAATAATCAATGACATATTGATTATATAAGAAAAAACAACAAAAAGGGTACAAATTAAAATGGATAACAGACAAAACACAAAACATTACCAAGTGGTGTCTCAACAAACATGGAGTTGTTTTTTTCTTGATTAGGTGATGGAAAGTCGTCTCTGAGCAGCTCATCTGGCCGAAGCAGCAACGGAGCAGGCAGCAGCTCTGATGAAACCATTAAGAACATCCTGGAGCAGGCCAGGAGGGAGATGGAGGCCCAGCAGCAGGCGCTCATGGAGATGGAGGCCTGCGGAAGGTCGTCCGCTGCCAGCTCCGGGGTCCAGGTGGAGCGCCTGGGGCCCCCGGAGCGCTCCAGAGTCCTCCCGTTGCCCATCTCCATCAAACAGGAGGACGGGGGATGCATCGCCGTGTGCATGGCCAACTCCATCAGCAGCCCCCAGACGCCGCTCAGCGTTCTCTCCCCGGCCGCCTTCGTTCAGAACATCATCCGCAAAGTCAAGTCGGAGATCGGCGAAGCCGGCACATACTTCGATCAGCACTGGTCTCAGGAGCGGGGAGCCATGATACTGAGCGGCGGCGGCTCCTCTCGGCCCTTTAGTTCCGTCTCGCCCTCCTTGTCTTCCTCCTCCTCCGGGCCCCCCACGCTGTCCCGCACCTGGCCCCGCCTGGAGAACGGCGACGGCCTCGCCAACAGCGAGGAGGTGTCCAATGCGGACGACGAGCTGGGCCTGGGCCGGCCCGTGGAGGTCAAGGTGGAGTCGGACACCTCGGTGAGTGGCGAGTCCCCCGGACCCAGTCCGGGCCGTCTGTCCTACTACCCGGCATACATCCCGCGTGCCCTGAAGCCCACCGTGCCCCCCCTGACGCCGGAGCAGTACGAGATGTACATGTACCGAGAGGTGGACACCATCGAGCTGACCAGGCAGGTGAAGGAGAAGCTGGCGAAGAACGGCATCTGTCAGAGGATCTTTGGAGAAAAGGTGCAAAGTTCATCATTAACATCTGTTAATCCTCTATGAACGACAAAAACTTTCTGCATGCAGCCATCTATTCTTGTCACAATACGTTTTGCTGGATGATAGATTTTCCCAGTATTTATTGTGATAAACGATAATGTTGCTTTGAGACAATTTTCAATTAATAATAATAGTAGTATAATGGTAATACAACTTTTTAGACCTGAGACAATAACAAATTTTACCGGACAATAAATTTTCACAGGTATTATTATGATAAACCATCATGTTGTTTTGAGACCATTTTCGCCCTTTCAAAGACTAATAAACTTTCATTTTGTACAGAACAAGCCACTCTGGAACTGGAAGACACTTTAAATAAATACAATACATAAAAAGGAAATAAAAACCTACACACATCTGAAACCATAAATCAAATGGCTTATGGAGTCTCTGAAAAATATTGCCCTTCAAAAAATTTATACATTTTTTTCTCTGAAAAGTTACTAGATATAGAGAAAAAGTTGCTAAGCTGGCAGCTGACTGTAGTCAACGCAGAGACGTGACCTGGTGAGTGAGTCTATCGGTCAGTCCTCTGTCAGAGCAGAGCTGAAGTAGACTGTGGCTGATATTCATATATCAAATATCGGCCAATCTCCCAAAATTAAGGAAATTACGGCATATTTATTGGTGCACCAACAACCCAACTTATCGCTGCCTTGAGCTATGACACACATTTCATTTCATCTCAGTTGTGATGCTATTACTTTATAGTTACAGGTATAATTTGTGATTTTTGAGGTTAGGTTATTGGCAGGTAAGTTCATATCTTACGTCCATTGAATAATTATTTTGGTTTCTTCATTTAGTATAAATCTAAAACAAGTTTGTCCAAGAAGTTGAAGTGAAACCAGAGTGAAGCTTTGCTGTCATGAATCAACTCGGATCACAAAACCGTTGCAGTGATTAGCTTTAACACTGTTTAACAGACCTTTACATCAGCGTTGAACTTGCATTTATTTAGAAGCGGATGATCATTTTACGTCAGATAAACATAAAACGTGTTCCTTACAAGGGGACATGTTGAGTTTCTGTTTAACTGTTGTGAAAGTGGCACAAAAGGCATATTACAGTTGTTTAATCAGACAACGTATTAGAGATTTTCACACTGCCGCATTCGTCAGACGGTTAGTTTGACCAGAAACACTTTATGTCTTTTGTTCTCAGTGTGTTTCATGCAGTGGTGGCTCACCACCTCCAACATATTCCTGTGCAAATAATCTTTGACTTTTATGTAAATAACCACGCACTGCAAATAAAAGTTGAAAAGTTCATAAAACAGCATTTTATAAATTGCTGTTATTTTCTTGAGCCTGGAGTTGACTTAAAACACAGTAAAACTTTCGCTCTTGGCCTCTGCCAGACTTGCAATTAGCTTTGTCCTCCAGGACATTCTTATCTGGATTTATATTTAATGAAAATGCCAAAAGAGTTTTCCTCTGCAGGTAAGATGTTAACCGCTCATATAACCTTTTAAATGAACTTTACTTGAAAACATCCTTTGATGTTTTTCTTTTCTGGGCTCCCCACGGCCTAATTTTAACTTCTACAGTTGTAAATGATGTCAGAATTAATGAACCAAAGGAAAAATGTTGAATCGTGAATTAAAAGATTCACGATTCAACATAGAATATTGTTTTAAACACTGAAGATAATTTTAACATTAAGATTGTTGTTGAAAAATGTGTGTGTGTGTGGGTTCAACTTTTACCTTTAAGTAAATGATATTCAAATAGATCAATATATCACTGAATTTAACAAAACATATTATGAAACACTTGCATAATCAAGTAACCTGCAGTTTTAAAACCAAAGAGAATTTATTTTTCGAGTTATTAAATCACATCTTTGCTCTGGAGTTTACTTCTCAATCATATGAATTATAAAGGCTGTAGAATCCACAAATTATTTGTGGGACACTGTCTCCCCCTGGTGGCACTCCACTGAAAGTTGTCATATTTATCTTTAGAGCACCAGGATTTCATTACGCCATTAAAATAACAAATATTTCCATCAGCTGACTCAGATCGTGAACATAATTTTATTTTTATTCATGAAATGCATCAAAACTGGGCACCTCTGCTATATTCAGCACAAGATTCACCAGGTATTAACCAACGGCATCAACTTTAATATATAGAAATATATTAAAGTCATTCTTTGATGAAAATATAGGAGGAATTTATAAATTCCTTCATGTTTTCTCTTTTATGTGTTACAGTCCTTAACATAAAAAAATCTGTAATAGTAAAGACAGGTGAGTCTGTGCCTGGTGAGCCACAAATCAGATTTGTATTCCTAACATATCGTTCTGTCTGTGCTGAACAGGTTCTGGGTCTCTCTCAAGGCAGCGTCAGTGACATGCTGTCACGTCCCAAACCCTGGAGCAAGCTGACCCAAAAGGGCCGGGAGCCATTTATCCGCATGCAGCTGTGGCTACTGGACCAGCTGGGCCAGAGCCTCAGCCAGCCTCCGAACCAGGGCCACACTCAAGGTGAGGATCCACATACAGGCAATATGAAAGAGTGCTGTATTCTCTGGACTATAAGTCACTGCGGAGTCCAAGTCAAAAAAAGCGTCATGAAGAGGGAAAAAAAATGAACAAGTTGCATTTATTTAGAAACATGATGGAGGCCTAGTCCATGTTGATCAAAAGCTCTGGTGACGTCTTGTGTTCAGTTGCTTCTTGACAAACTTGCTGAAATTGTCGGCTTTGGTTTGAAATTTCTGACAGTTTAATCCCTGATATCTGTGCTCTACAACTTTGCTCCGCCAGTGTTCCAGTGTTAGATATTCCAAGAGTTAGATTAAAGAGAACTAAGCTGGATGGGTGTGAATGTATTCTTATAGTCTAGGAAGTACGGTATCAGAACCACTTTATATGCTGCACTGACAAAACCTTTTGACGTTAGCAGCTACTATACAGGAAGACAAATACTGATGTAACCCGCATATGAAATATTCTTAATTCCAGATAAAAGTCCCATAACAGCCCAGTCCTGTCCCTCCCCACCGCCCAGTCCGGCAGAAAGCAACCCGAGTCCAGTGGCTGAGCCGGTCAGTCTCTCACTGGAGAGCAGCAAAGAGAACCAGCAGCCTCAAAGCCTTGGCTTGGGGTTGCCCAGCCACCCAGAAGGTGGGAAATCCACTTCCAGTCTCATGGGCCTGCATCAGCCTACGACCCCATTAGGAATCCAGGAGCTGGTGGCCATGTCTCCAGAGCTGGATACGTACGCCATCACCAAGAAGGTCAAGGAGGTGCTGACAGACAATAACCTTGGTAAGTCTGAGTTTACTATTCCCTCTGGAGGGGCAGGAACCGTTTTAATGCAACATCTGCCACTTGGTTTTGACAGGCCAGCGTCTTTTTGGGGAGACCATCTTGGGTCTGACTCAAGGGTCGGTGTCTGACCTGCTCTCCAGGCCGAAACCTTGGCACAAACTCAGCCTAAAAGGCCGAGAACCCTTTGTCCGCATGCAGCTATGGCTCAATGATCCGCACAATGTGGAGAAGTTGAGAGTCATGAAAAAGATGGAGAAGAAAGGTGGGGACCGAGACCAACTCATGGTTTGAAGTTTGCGTGCCGGATGTGTAGCCTAATCTCGGTGGATGTTTGTGCTTGCTAGCTTACCTGAAGAGGCGGTACGGTCTGCTGAGCACTGGCTCCGACAGCGACTCGCCCAGCACTCGCTCCGAGTGTGTGAGTCCGGCCCTTGCCTCGTTGGACTTGTGTCCCTTCAGCCAGGTGAAGAAGCCTCGGGTGGTGCTGGGAGCCGAGGAGAAAGAAGCCCTGAGGAAAGCGTACATGCAGGAGCCGTATCCATCCCAGAACACCATCGAGATGCTGGCGTCGCAGCTCAACCTCAAAACCAACACCGTCATCAACTGGTTCCACAACTACAGGCAAGGCCGATTGTATTTATCCTGTTCAATATACACCATGTTCCAAATTATTATCCGAATTGGATTTAAGTGTCATAAAGATTACATTTTTTGTTGTGTTATTAAATTTATAGATGGTATTGTGTGTCAGGGCTCTTTGAATCACTGTAATTCATTTCAGAGAGCTGGTTGATTAGTTTGTCTGGTGAGCTCAATTAAAGAAAATCTACTAAAAAAGGATGTTCCACATTATTAAGCAGGCCACAGGTTTCAAGCAATATGGGAAAGAGAAAGGATCTCTCTGGTCTTCAGATAGTGTAGTGCCTAATGACAAGGTATGAAAACATTAGATATTTAACCAAAACTGAAGCGTTATCATCGTACTGTGAAGAGATTTGTGGCTGATTCAGAACAAAGATGGGTTTGAACAGAGAAAGACATAATGAGGAAGGTTTCTGTTAGGCAAATTCATCAGATTAAGAGCGCAGCTGTTAAAATGGCCCTACAAAGCAGCAAACAGTTAATTGAAGCTGCTGATGCCTCTGGAACCTCAAGGTGGAGGATCCTCTAGAGGCTTGTGGTGCATGAAGCTACTATTGGGCCTCTAACCAGAATTCACAAGCAGAAACGGTCACATTGGGTCCAGCTGTACATGAAGATTAATTTTCAAACAGATTTGTTCACTGATGACTGTGTTTAGAAAATCTGCTGTGCCTAATAATTTGGAACAGTGCATGCTGAGCTTTTTATTTTGAAAAGAATACTGTTCTCATAGGGAGCGTTGTTCAGTAAAATTTGATTTATAACTGCCTCTTCATTCAGTGAGTGCTTCTTAAAGTTAACAAAATTGAACTTCTATTCACATTGATGTAAGTTGGCAACATACTGATAAAAACTGCTTGGTTTTGGGAGTACAGACGTTTTTGCAAGACGCCATAAACCTCAATATTTCTGTCTGTACTTTTAGAGACTTTTTCTAAATAAAATGTTTACATGCAGGTCCAGGATGAGGCGTGAAGTGCTGATGGGCGGTCTTCCAGATAATGACACAGACGCCGAGCCCAACAGCTACTCCCCCTCAGTAACACGGAGCCCCAACTCTGATGGCGAGGACAAGAGACTGCTGCTGCCCTCAGGACAAACCCACCCCGGCCTTCCTCTTAGCACGACCGACGCGCTGCCTCATGTTAAACAGGAGGCAACTTACAGGGAAGAGGACGGCATGGACGGAAGGAAAGGGTCACAGAAAGAAGTCGGAGTGCAGTGTTTTCCCGCCGCCGTGCCGTTGTCCCCTGTGAAAACCGAGCACGAAGACTCCGCCTCAGGCTGCCGCGAGCCCCACCCGGCCGGCCAGAGCCCGAAGCAGGAGGAGGGCGCATGCAACCAGATTCAGGGACTCCACCTCGGCGTGGCGTCCGTCGACGGCCCGCAGCGAGCCAACAAGTCCAGGTACGATGGAGAAGAATCCGGGAAGTCGCCCATTGACCCGGTCAGCTTCAAGGCTTCGTCGGAGCCGTGCCGCAGCAGCCTGGAGGTCTCGCTGAACTCGCCGTCCGCCGCTTCCTCGCCCGGCCTCATGATGTCCGTCTCCCCCGTGCCCTCCTCCTCCGCGCCCATATCGCCCTCGTTGCCCAACCAGGCGACAAGCGCCAACCACGGCATGGACGCGAACCCGCTTCCTCCATTCCAAAGCCCCAAACTCAACAGAAGCACTCAGAGACGCAACGAGAAAATGGCCAACCTCAATAACATCATCCACAGGCTGGAGAGGGCAGCCAATCGAGAAGAAACACTGGAGTGGGAATTTTAGGGCCTGCTTTGACGCGTCTCATCCAGAAAGACGGCTGCTGCACACAACCAGGAAGAAAGGTTGGATGGAAGCTTCCGGACCTGAACGGAGCCTGGCTCCTTGAGGCAGCATCGTCTTGGACTGGAAACAGGAATGCAGAGGAGAACACGAAGCTGAACTTCCTACAATAATTTAAGAGTGAAAAAAAAATTTATAAAAATGTATTTGTTTGTTTGTTTTTTTTTCTTTTGATAATGCATACTACTTTGAAATGTATGTGACAGCGCTAGCTGTTGTTTTAACTTATTGGACTTGACATGAAGACTTTTGCAGCTATGGTGTCATTTAATGTACACTGAAGTTCTGAAGATTGCCACTGGGTGAGATTAAAAAAAAGACCTCTGTCTTAAGCCATTAAAAGCACTATGACTATTTGAAAAAAAAAAAAAAGACACTGACCAAATTTGCTACTTTTTGAATAGCAGTTTTTCAAATTTTGTCTGTCAGACTGGACAGTTTAAGTCAAGTAACGTGAATTCCAATTACTGACTGAGGGATAGTCCTTTAAGACTCTAAATATACAACACCTTGTATGTACTTAGTTTCTTGGTGATATGTTTTGAAATCTTTGTAACTCACACGTATAAAATGTGGTTGTACATGTTGTAGAATTGTCTGCAATAGCCTTCTCTAAATCTGATGTAGCATGGTACTCACCTGACCCTGTTATCCTCTGTAGTTAGTCACCTGTGATTATACTTGAGCGAAAACGAACAAAAAAAAAAAAGAGGTTACACAACAAATAGTTGAAAAGCCTGCAAAAAAGGAAAAAAGTTAAACAAAGGAATATAAGTGTTTTCTTTTATTTCTCTCTCTTCTTTTTTTTTTTTTTTTAAAGAATACTTGAGGTTTACAGTTTGGGCCCTTGTACTTTTTGGCTAAAAGTGACAGCTCGGCTTCACTTGAGCCCAGTTTACACAGTTTCTTTCAGACTTACCTCTTCCACCCTCTTAAGACACTGGTTCTCAGACCGTAAACAGGCCAAGACACACGGCGCTTGGTTTACCTCAGATTAAGTTCACACACATCGCGCTACGATCATGCATCTCATGACCAGAAACATGAACCACGGCAGATTTGACTCTGCAGAGGGGGAGCACTCTGCGTCGGCTGCGGGACACTTCGCCCCTCCACTGATTTGTACCTCTGGATTGCACCAATTCACTTAAACCATCGCATATGTTTATATATCTTTGTAGTCAATAGGCACAAACTGCTAACTAGATATTGATGTATACTGAAGTTTAAGAAAAAAGTTTTGATTTCAAAACCAAGACACCCAACGCCGGATTTACAAGGATCGAGTCTCTGGGCTAGAGCCAGTTGTACCCTATAATAAACATATTTTACTCATGAAAATTGCAAATAGTTAACACAGTAATGCATTAATCTAATATTCCATCCTTAATTTTACATAATGCAGATTTATCGGCTTTCCTATTTTGACCTAAAATCCTCTCTTGTGTGGAAGATTACCTCATTCCAGGCTGCGCGTTACGCGGTCTTATACTGCGGTCTTATACTCCGGTCAACAAGGCAGATTTCTGAAGTGGCTCCATGTTGTCCTGAAAAAATAAGAAAAACAGAATTAATGTCATAATTTTCAAATACTTGAGAATGGTTTATATTTATAAAAAAAAATCCTAAATATTAATGCCGTTGAGCTCATATGGGTTCAGGAGTTATGTGAAACTTATAGCAATTTGTTGAATTCAAAACATTCATAAAAAATAAATATTGGGATACTGCCCCTTTAAGTTCTTTCTAAAGTCTGGCCCAGAAGACACCAGACAATGTGATAACAGTATTGCTCTGACGATACAAAGCAGAGCTGCTTGTCTCCCAGGTGTTACTGCACACTACCAGTCAGCTGGCCTAGTTAAAGCCCCTATTTTGTTCTCGTACCTACAGAAAACATATTTCAAGTCACATGTAGACAGTTGTGGCATGGAAACTAAAAGTGCCGCTTTCTCATTTGTATTGATGCAAGATGCAGTTGTCATTTTTTCTAAATAAAAACTTTTACATAATTTGTTTTATAATATCTTAGCCATGTTATTTTATTGCTCAGGATTATAAAACGAAAATTTAATCTTGGCCAATGTCTCAAAGTATAAAGTATATTTGCAAATGAAGAACAGAAAAATGCCCATATCACATAATTTAATTTCACACTTGAGCTCAAAACTATTCATACTCCTGGCAGATTTAGATTCTAATTTACTTTCATTGAAACAAGAGGAGTTTTTTTTTTTTTTTGTCTGCTGAGAAGTTATACAGTAATCTCTCAAGATTTAAAGGAAGTCAGTGTTTCAGCTGTTTTACAGTTTTCGGGAAGTTTGTTCCAAATTTTTGGAACAAACTTTTGGAACAAGCATTTAGTTTAGATGCTGAACTAAACCAGCTCCTGCTGGTGCATATTATTTATTCCTCCACTGCTATTAACTAACAAAAATCAACAAACTGCTACACCTCTGTTTTGTAAAACAACAAGAAGGAAAAAAAAAAAACTGAGTATGCAACAACCAAAACCTCCCGGGTAGAAAATGGTGAAGGGGCGAAGTGAGCCTCTGTTCAGTGGCTCAGATGAACGTTCCCTCCGCAGAGAACCTGAAGCAGGGTGCGTGGGAACGTTCCTCCTCCCAGAGATCCGGTTCTCTGAACGGGTCTTGCAGAGTAAATGACACTTTAACGGAACGACGTGGGCCAATGGTACCACAGGTCGATGATGCTTGTCATCATCCTGAAACCCTTCAGTCTGTAAGTACAGTATATTAAAGACCCCCCCTCACCTCCCACGCCCCGCCCCCTCATATTATCTTTGCCCACTCGTGTATCGTGTCTGTGGCCGTTTCTTTGTCATGCTTGCAGGATGTTCTTTGTGTATTTTTGCCTCTATTTTATACTCTGAACACTTACCTAGATATCCAATACCTCCTGTATGAACTACTTGCAGCACTTAAGAATTTTTGATAATTGTGGGAACTCCGAGAATTATTATTTTTTTTTTCCCCAACACGAGCGTCATCCTTACTTAGCGCCTTTTACTGTATTGTTGGGATTTGGTAGTAAACACTTGCACATGTCTACATAGTTCAGAGGACTCGGATTGTATTATGTAGAGCTATATATATTACACAATTAAAACAAAAACAAAAAAAAACAAAAAAAAGTAACCCTTACATCCTCGGGACAAAACGTGCTGAATATATTGAGATATAGTGTACAGATTTTAATAAACCAAACTCTGTCGAGCCAGTTCTTGTCTGGCAAGCTTGCCCACGTTTTAGACCTTCTCTCAGGGTAGTCTTGCTTTTTAAAGCTTTACTGAAACGGTTTGCTCTCGTCGGTCACGCTGGACACGCGGTGTGGAGAATGACTCTTCAATGAACGGTGACGTGGACCTCCTGTGGTCAGTGGAGTCCGAGCTGTCCCGCATAAAAGCCGCGGCTCACCTGGAGAACCGATGCAGTTTTTGTTGTTGTTGTCATCCATCACTGAGGATGCGTGTCAAAGTGCAGTGCAGACCGGAAGCACCAGAAGGAGGGTCATTGGGTGGCTTTTCTTTTTTCTTTTTTCTTTTTTCCTGAGGTCAGCAGACTTGCTCTGCAACGACACGGTTTTATTTTCCTCTCGGAGTCGGAAAAGCTTTTTGTGCCGCTTTTCCCAGCAGCCATCTTCTGTGCATAATATACTCTGATTAGATTTTCTTATGGAGGAAAAACGTCATTGTTTTTCATATTAACATGGTCACGTGAAAAAGAAATGTATTTACCTTGAGCGTGATCTTCTCATGTAAAACGTCATCTGATTGTTTTTTTTTTTTTGTTTGTTTTTTTTTTGTCTTTTTTTTTGCATGTAATTAATTCTGGTCACATGATAAGGGGATATAGACTGTTTTTGTGTGTGTGTGTGTGTGTGTGTGTGTGTGTGTGTGTGTGTTATTCTTCTTACACAGGAACAGTGAAACAGAACTTAAGGTCCTTTTTTTTTTTACATTAGCAATGTCCATGCATGGTGCTGCTGATTTATATGACTTGCAGAATCATTACAAATCTGTCAAAAGCAGGAGCTCAACAATTCTTGGTTAATATTTAAATTAAGGTTATTTTGTGCCATATCATATGGTTCGTGCAGAGGGATTTCTTGTGCGTGGGGCTGTTTTGTAACCCAGTTCAGAAAGAAAAGCCTAGCTTTGTTTTCAATTATAAACTTTAAAACTCAATAGTTTTACTTTATAATTAACAGTAGTCACTGAAAAGAAAGTAGCCGGCAAGCAAAAATGTAGACGATCGGAAGAAATATTTGAAAAAAAAAAAAAAAAAGTGGCTACAACTCTGGCACTGAGGGTTTGTCCCAAAGAAAATTTGTTCAAAGGCTGCCTGTAAGGAAGGCTCCAAAAATGTTTGAAATGAACTGAAGGCCTCTCATGTCAATCTATCAAATGTTAAAGAATGGTCAATGGTATGCCAATTTTCTTGGAAAATAAATTGCATATGTAAGCCATCAGTCAATACATTTTTGTTTAAGACCTGCTGTGTTGTGTATTTATTTTCTCATAAAAAGGATGCACAGGCAGATATTTTTGCCTACAAAATTGTGTTTCAAGATGTGACCCTGTTCAATTAACTAGACCGTGAAACGTATGCTTCACCACCACTTAGTATTTTTGCGGTAACTTGGCAGTAATGACAGTGTTTACATTATTGTACCGCGTGGTGTTTCTGAGCCACGCCCCCTCACGTCTGCTCTCTCTCACGTGATGACGTCGCCGGCACGTATATTGTCGGGCTGGAGATTTCGCGGCGATGGCGACGGAGGCTCGGCGCTGGAAGGGGACGTATTGAAAGCGGGGCTTTGGCTTGGATATGACGAATGCGTATTTGTTGGAGATTGCTTTGCTCTTCAGTTATTCCATTGGCTTCGGATAAATCCTCGACCGCGGACTTTCTCGACACTCCTTTGACTGGTGAGTCAAGCAGCTGTGGTCTCGTCCGCGGTGTGTTTTGACAGAGGCCTCCGTCCCGGGGTCCGCCCTCCATCTCATAACAAAAACACTCGCTCTGAGCGGCTAGCTCCCGCAGCTACAGGCTAGCAAGTGAACTTACTGGCTGTTCTGTGGTACAACCAGCGCTCGGACATTGCAACATAATAGCGCATTGCAAAAGTCGTTAGAGCTGGTGGTATTCCTTAAACGTCCTCTTCGGACTGGGCTCTAGTGAACGCTACTATTTAGCTGAAATAGCCTGACGCTAGCTCGCTAACTGTTGGTGTTAACGTCAGTTAGCTTGCCAAAGAGAACGAAGACCAGTCAAAATGTTAGTTTTCTCCGTCGCCGCTTGAGTACGTTGACACTAAAAAGTGGAGTTAACTGCTACCTGGGTGTCAATAAATAATTCCTCTGTAGTCACATTTATGTTTTGACGCTCAAAAATGAAAAATAACGACTGTGCTTTTATCGTAGCTCGTGTCATACAAAGCCCAGGGTGCAGTAGCATTTTTTTTTTCTTTTTACATTTAGTCTGTTTGGTCGAAGCTTTTTTTTTATTTTTTATTTTTTATTTTTTATTTTTTTTCTTTTCACCAGTTGCCGTTAATGGCCGGTTGTCGGCGGCGCTCCGGCGACCCGGGTGTCGGTTTGGACTTTGTCAAGCAGCTGAAGCCGCGCAGGCGGAGGGATGCTGCGGCTCTTGTCACGGGACATGAGGAACGCCGAGGCTCTAACGGAGCTTATCCTGCCGTGTGTGATTCTGACTGAAGCCAGCCGGGCTCTGCTCATAAGCCTTCCGCTGTAAACAGAGCCGAGCCGTGCCGTGCCTCGGTCAGATATGCTTTATCAGGCAGCACCAGCAGGAAGAGCAATGCAGTAATGACCTCATTTGCCTTCTTCTTTGGAGAGGAGGCCTTGTTTAAGGGGTTCATCATCTGTTACCATTTCGACTTTATTTTTTATTTTTTTTTACTCCCATGTTTCTCTCCTTTTTCCCCTCCCCTTGCCTGGGCACCTTAAATGTTTATGAGTAGGTGTGTTGTGCCGCCCATTCACTGACCCTCTTAGATCAGATTTCAGTCTCTGCAGTAGGAGCTGACCTTTTCAGCTATTTGTTGGGTGGTTTGCTGAGATATCCCTAACAGGTTGCCTGTTTGGAAGCAAGATGTTTGGTCTCTTGTTTTAAAAATGCTACATCTACATAAACACTTTAGCAATGTAAAAGAACATTATGGCACATAGCAGTTAGATTTGTAATTGTGTTTAAATCTCTGTTCTTGTTCTTTGTGAATATAATTTGCGTCACCCTGGCTATAAAATAATACAGTTTACTTAGCTAAGGCTTTATGTTTGCCAAACTATTTGTCAGTGTATTTTAATCTCCAATTGATAGCATGTCTTTCACAATGAATTCATTAAATGCATGATAAATTACAGCTCAATTAAACATTTGTTAGAATATAAAGTTTGTTGATCTTGGAGAACGTGCTCTCGCATTATTATCCCATTATAATTATATCACTTGAAAATGATTTAAAACAAATAATGTTATTGTTTATTGCAGTAAATTCTGGGACAATTTATTGTCCAGCAAAACTAGTTATTGTGACAAACCTGCCAATAGCTGAATTAGCTCAATGTTGCTAACAATGCTGCATGTTTTCCCTCTAACAAAGTTCTCTAACAATGTGTCCACAGCTGGCTAATTGAGTTTGGATTTCTGCTGCATGATTTCATTAAATGAAAAAAGAAAAAGCAAATTATCTGTGTGCATTCTGTGGAACGATCTATAAGACACAAGTTTTGGTTCTGCTGAGTTGTTTTCCATCTGATTGTGTGTATTTGCCACAATGATGATTTGTTAATACTATCTTGATTTGTGTTGTGTTTACATACGATACTTACGTTTACCCATACACTTGTCATACCAGCTGATTGTTTCCACTAGAGGTGGTAGGGGACGCTAGGTCAGTTCACCAGCAGCACACCGTGGTTTGTGTTAAAAAATGTCAAAAGTTACAAAAAATATTTGGATGTGCACGAGCATACATCGTATTTTGGAAATTATAATTTGTGAGGCCGACAGGCAGATGCAGGGACGGCGCAATTGGTCCACAATGTGTCAGCTACAAACTTAGCTTAATTTGTCTTTCGTGCCACCTCTGTATGAAAAGCCCTATGTAAAATAAGGAAACAGCACTTAGTCTGGTGGGGTGGCAAGTAAAGCCTGGTGACCCACCAAGCTTAGAATACACAGAGGGAAGCCCTGAACTTGACACTTATCAGATAAGATCTTTTGTAATAAAATTTTGCCATTCTGGTTTTCTTCACAGACTCCATATTTTTGCTATTTTTGATTTTTTGTAAAAAAGTCTGGTACAAAATGCTGCAGACCGACAGGGCACAAAATGTGAAATAAGCGGAAGAAGCAACAAAAGATTACAAATGGACTTGCGCTATGCCTTGTGTGATGTCACCAGAACCACATGCGAGTGGGAAGCTTTTGTCTCGATTTAAATATGAATTCACCAGAAACTAAGTAAAACTATCCATGCGTTACTATTCTGTAGTTGATGAACTACATCTGACGTTAATTTTATTTGATTTTTCATAGGAAGGCTTTTAAACAAGTGGTGTGTAAATTTAGTTTTCATGTGATCAAGACTCATAGCTGGCCAGTCGTGGACTTGGTGCCTTAGGCACCAGCAGGCATCTTTTTCTTTTTTCTCCAGTCCACATCTGAGTTTAATTGGTATCTCAAAGCTCACATGCATGCCACTGTGACCACCACTGCATCTATGTTTGCCAGAGAATCAAAAGGGCTCCTGTAGTTTTGTAAAGAAACTTTCTGTTTGTGTAAGTATAAGGATATTTAAGAAGTAAAAAAACATTTTCTCACAGTTTCCTTTCATTTCCACAGATTTGCACGTCGTCCTTGTTAGAATTTCCGAACAGATTAACCAGGACTGCAAACTGATCCGTGCCAACCTTCCGCAGTAAGTTTTAATCTGTAATGATTGACATTTCTGTTTGTCGTCTTCAAGCTGACATGAGATTTCATGCTAATTATTGATTTATGTCTTTTTTTTTTCCACAAAACTTTGAACTGGGGAAAAATATTAATCAGATTTTCTTTTTCAAAACCATGATTGACACCATCCAAAACATTACTTTTCTAGCCTTTCTGTTTTTATATGGGATTAGTTGTTTATTTTTGGAGCCAGGTAATAAGTCAGTTTTTATTTACTAATTGAATTTGTGGTTTTTGAAGATGACATTTTTTGAAAAACACTTTTTTTTTCTTCTTCTTCTCCTGTTTTCTACCAATGCACTTCTTAAATTTCTGTAGTTCAGAGTGATGTCAGCACGCCCAGGGTGGCCATCTTGTTTGGCAAGCATGTTTTACCGCTTCTGTGACTTTGGAATGTGAAAGGCATTATTTTTCAATTATGAGATTAAAGCCGTCATATTTCAAGAATGCAGTCATCATAATATGAGAATAAAGTTTTATGAGAACTCCAACATGGAAAATAATAAAAACTTGAAACAAGGAAAGTTGAGCGTTTTGTGAAGTTATACTTTGATATGGCTTTTACAGATAAGGAAGTTCTGCAATCTTCAACATATCAGCATCAAACTATCAGTAGCAGGACTCTGAAACTATTGTGAAACTCGGTCTGTGTGGTTCTATTTCAAAAAAAGAACCACGCTGACTGAGTCTGTCACGTCAGGTCTCAACTACTATCAAAGACTTTCTTGTAAAATTGCATCTTTATTATGACTATATTGATGTAATTAAACGGCGATTCTTGTGCCCTCTCCCTAATCCTCCGTCGTACAAATCACAAAAAGTACAATTGAATTAGAAATCACTGTTTGAAAATGTTTTTTGTTTGTGATTTCATTTTGTTTTTTGGAGTAGAGGTGATGTCACACTGTGCGTATAAGAGAATTGCTTCTGTAAAAGAGGATTTCACTGCTATTTTAACATGGACACATTAAACCATCTTCAGCGTTTTATACAACTTTTTTACCTGTAAAATTTCCAAAAGGAGGGGCGACATTTCCAAATCAGCAAGATCCATCACAGACAGAAACTGAATCTTCAGAAGGATAAAACTGTAAGCGACGTTGCTGTTTGATCTTCCAGATTTATGCTAAATTTAAATGGCTTGACCACTCATTCTTCCTCTAAATTCAGTATCAATTATCCCTTTGATACTAAAAAAAGCTACCTTTCTGTCCACAACACTTCATCTTATCAATGAAGAATGTTTTCATGACTTAGTAACGCTCAGGTACAGCATGTTCAGCGAGGGGGAAACGGATCGAAAGCTTGAGTTTCCAGTCTGCTGATCCGCGGCTAAGATAACCATTGTCCAGTTACCTTACTGCTTCTAAGCTGATGTTCACCAGTGGACACGTCTGGAATAAAACGGTCAGATTAAACAGAGACGACGGATGTTACGCAAACGGCGGTCTCTGATTGGAGTCGGTGTGGGAAAATGGAAATGCGGTAACAGTTCGGCCTCCGCAACACCCGGAGACCAATAACCAGCAACCACCTCATGAAGCAATCACAGAGACATCTGGTGCAAATTATCCCAATTTGAATTTGTTTTTCAATTCAGACAGGCCTTATTACGACGGTGGACTAATGGGTAAACGCAACACTTTTACGTGTGAGGCCGCTAGAGTTGCTGATTTAAACCCCCCAAAACTTCAGAATCAGTCAAATTAGAAATGATTGCCTGTTCAACCTGATGCTGTTAAAGAACCCCTTGATGTGAAGTGTTTATAATTATCTCTCTGTGTTTCTGTGTTGCGCAGACATAACCGCGCCGGAGTTCCTCGTTGGGAGACCCATACTCCTTCACAGGGGCCATGGTAAAGCATCCTCACTTTGTTTACTGCGATGAGTGCTAATAGTCGTGTCCCTTGTCCTGCAAGCAATCTGCAGAATGGGAGCGATCCATTGATTATCGCTTTCAGGCAACCCTGGTTATCAGGAGGCAGACGGTTGCGTCAGCTCCGAACATGTCAAAGGTCTTCTGAGGACAGCTTTCAGTTTCCACTGCACAAATGTTTTATCATTACTTTGAGATGTGGGCAGCTGACTGGATGCGCATTTCCTGTTTGAGCTGCTTCTGTTTTATGCTTTTTGTTTTGTTTTTTTCCCTGTAATTATAGAAGCATAGTAAAGTGCTGTCTTTTTGGCTGGATTTAGCTTCATGCTACAGCATTGGCAATTGGTGAACAACTCTCTGCTTATGCTGACTCAGCATCTCACAGGAAGTTTTACTACTGTTTATCGTTAAACTCTTTCCTTTCCTCTTTCCGCCCCCAAGACTTTAAATTCTGCATTCCCTTCTGAAATGAAAATATGGATTTGTTTAAAGGGTCAGTATTATGTAAAATTGAGATTTGCATCATGCTATAGTGTTATTCCCTCATTAGAGACATACTGGTACTGTTGTTTTGATTCATTCATGCATGTTTGAGAACTAATTTAATTTCCCTTGGCAACCATTCAACTTGCAAAAAGCTGGACGGACTTAGCCAGGGTTAATAGAGGAGCCATGTTGTGATGATGACTTCCTGAAGGCGGAGTTTCAAAAAGAAAGAAGTTTTTAAAGAGACAGAGGCCCAATTTGAAGGCTAAGTCATGTTTGATATATTTAGTATTTTTTGCAACCACTGATATTAGCCATAAAATACAGCCTCTTTAATTCAAGTTTTTTGACTTTCTAATTTTGGGAGTTCTGTTGCTCTTGTTGATTCTATCTATCATGGTTTGTTGTTTTAAAATCATCCCGGTTGCGTCATATGCTGTGGTGCAAAGAGGAAGACGGTTGTTGTGACATGCTGACAAATCATCTGGAAGCCAGCGTTCATGCTTTCTGCAGCCTAGCTGGGAGAGAAAGCTGAAATAAGGCTGTGTGTGTGTGTGTGTGTGTGTGTGTGTGTGTGTGTGTGTGTGTGTGTGTGTGTGTGTGTGTGTGTGTGTGTGCGTGTTTGCTGGACAGGAGGTAAGCAACACGAAGAAAATACTCAGCTAACCATCTCCTGTCACATGTTCCGAATTTAAATTAAAACTAAAGAGAAATATGGCAGTGAAAGAAAGCTGTGGTTTTGAAAAGCTGAGGCTAGTTAGTTTGCAGATAAACATGCTTTGTTGTCTATGCAGGAGGAGGAGGGGCAGCAGAGCCTGGAGTGCATCCAGGCCAATCAGATCTTCCCCAAGAAGTCCCCAGTGCTGGAGGAGGAAAACATGCAGGTGAGCCACGGCGTGTCCTCGCTGGTCATCTTAAGCCGTAAAACGGTTCGACCTCACTGTTGATTTCTGCTAATTACACAACTGCCACAATGACTTATTAAAAGCGTACCCTCAGTTTAAGCGTAAAATAAAGCAATGAAAGTGGAATAAACATCTTTGTGATCTCCTAACAACAGTCCAGTTGGATTTTGGATTTACATTTTCTCTCTCTTTTACTTTTGCAATTGATTTTCTAATTGGTTTTGATAGCAATATGTCTTCATATTGTTATGAAAATAATAATATAATAATAATAATGATGATGATGATACAGACCTTCGGGCACTTAAATAACTTACAAACAACATAATAAGTAGGAGAAAATAAAAAAAATACAGAAACCCTTCAGCTGTGACTTTAACAATGTCTATGATTTCAACTAAAACGCGCAGATTCATCATACTGTAATGATTTCAAAATGTCTGCTGGAGCTCAAACATTTCATCCAGCTTTCACATTGTCAAAAGAAGGAATAAAAACGGCTGAAAGGCTTTCAAAAGGCCAGTCCTGCTTGCACAACGTTTTATTTACAGAGTTTTTGAATATCTCAGTGGTCCAGAGATTTTCCTTCCAGCAGCATCTGGATCTCTCTGGCGTCCAGCGTTTCGCACGTCAGCAGAGCATCCGCCAGCTTCTTGTGTTCCTTGCTGTAGGACTTCAGGTTGTTCTTCGGAATGCGAGAGAAAAAACATCTTTATTTCGTTTAGTTGTATATTTCAGAAGCAGAGGCGACATTGTTCTGCAGGTGGCATTTATGGTATTGATTATCATTCAGTTTCTTATCATATGGTATCTTCTTACCTTAAATGTTCATGGCACAAGCGAGGCATTGTCAGATATCAATGGGACTGATGTTTTTCAGTTTTTAGCAAAACTACACTAGAAATTTGCTTGGTTGTTTATGCTGTCTGAGTTGTTGTAGGCAACCAGGAAAACCTGGAGTGGAGTTGTCGCGGTCTATCAAATGTAATGGATTCTTTCATGAAGCAATAGAAATATCATTTGGAGAAGTAATATGTTATTTGATGTTGGCACTCGATTTAAAATTTTTAATTGAGTTCATTTCAGCCTCTATAATGAATTAATCGCAATTTATGAAATTAGCCACATTTTCAATTGATAACCCTTTTTGCTGCCTGGCCGATAGAAACGGGTTTCTCGTCCGTTGTTGTTGTTTGCGGACGCTGCTGCTGCATCTGCATTTAACACAAATGTTTCACTACAAAAGATCCGGCTGAAACTTCAGTATGTAAAAAAATACAAAATTAAAAACATATAATTGCAGTAAAACATTTTACTATGATTGATTGATTAACCATCAAGGTCTGTGCCCTACTTTTATTGCAAGTGTGGGATGGTTCACACTGATACTTTTCAAATGTCTTCATTTGAATATTTATTATGATCTCAGCTGGAAATCAATCAGAGGAAAAGTGATCAAAAGTGATACGGCAGCAGGTGAGATGTTAGTTTTGAGCGATTGCATTTGCACCATGGCAATACTTTCCTAACCATCACTCAGTGAAACAGAGGAGCACTAACTTTATGATATGTTGGCCTAGTGGAAATAACAGACTGTGACGAATTGATGAGCTGGTGTTATATAACACTTCTGAAAAAGAGGCTCACTTCTGAAGTTAGTGCCGTTTTTATTACAGAACAGATATTTATTTCTATTTTAAAATTCCTACCAAATGCTAAAATTGTCATCAAGTTTAATTTTAAACAGTCGCTATAAACACATTTGGTGACATTGCAGGCTTCTTCCGCGTTATCATTTTTGCTGATCTGATTTGTGTGGCTTTGCAGTTAGTGTCAGATTTGTTTCATTGCTGCCTCTCCTGCTGTTGCTAGGTGCCCTTTCCTGAGCTGCACGGGGAGTTCACAGAGTATGTCGGGCGAGCAGAGGACGCCATCATCGCAATGTCCAACTACCGCCTACACATAAAGTTCAAGGAGTCCGTTGTCAACGTAAGTGTGTCCGAAAAGTTTCCAACGAGCTGTAAAGTTGCAAATCTGATTAGGGAACATTGGTCGCCCCACGACTGGAAATAACTCCAGAACGAAGTGCATTGTGTGTGTGTTGGAGGCTATGTGAAAGTGTGTAATGTTGTTTTGTGAATGAACAGAGCCGGCTTGTTGAGCCAGGCTATTCAGACCTGATCTCCAACGGCAGCAGTGCCGCACAGCTCCTCTGCAGCCTCTGTTTCTCCCCTTTCCCCCCATCCTCTCTGGACTTGCTGTTGCTATGGTTGCAGCTGCTCCAGAGGGGATGCACAACAGTCAGGCCCTCTATTTGGCTCTCTCAACCTTTTCACTCTATGAAGAAGACAGACCGGTTTGTTTTAAGTAGTTTAAATTGGAAATGTCTTAGTATAAATCATGGAATTTACAGTTTATTATGACGGGAGGCTGAAAAACTAGATAAATAATCAAAGTTATATTTGTTTATGTTTCATAACTCCAGGCTTCTACAGCAGTGACGTTTCCATTACAAATGTGCGCAATTTCGCAAATGAGATTTTTTTTTCCATTAGAGAAGAAATACAATAACATTTTTTATATGAATAATTTTGTTCACGCAATAAAAAACATGATCCTCCATTATCCTCATGTTACTTCCTGTTGTCTTCTCCTTTGTCATTTCTGCCAGTAGTAACATCCAGTTGTTGATCACGTGACTCGGGATGTGGATAAAACGTTTTCATCGCAGTTTTGTGAAAAACACTTCATCCTAGCAAAAACGTTTTTAACAAAAACTTTAGGTTTTTTTTTTTTTCATACTAATCGGGACACTTCCATTCAGCAAATGTATTTTTGTAGTTCCAATCTGCGCAATTTTATGGTTAAGGGAAACCACACACGCAGTTAGTGTGGTTCCCAGGAAAAAAAGTTGACTATTATGTTTTGATAGTGTTTTTCTTTTCACTGCTCTCTCACATAAAATTCTTCCAAATTGCTTTGATGCCAAATTAAATATTTACCAAAACTCAGCCTCTTTCCTAAAGAAAACATGAGCTTTGTTTAGATGATGCTAATACTGATACGATGCTAATTTTAGCCAATTCCATTCTTCCTCAACAACCAAATTAATTCTGAATATTTTCCTCTAGCTTTTTTCTTCTCTCCTGTTTTGTGTTTTTGCTGAGTGGTCGTTATGAATGGGCTTAGTGCTGAACCCCACAGCCACACAAAGGAATGCCTGGATCAATGCCCTGCTTGTTTAACTACTTTAATGGCTTCTGCTTACTGTACAAAATGTTATACTACACGATATTACTTGAGTAAGTGCTGCTTAATGAATTCAAATAGGCCCCATTGGAATTTGAAGTGTTTTCTATCGTCATTTTGTATCAGTTAAGGACAAATTTGTTGAGGTGCCTATTAAATAACAGTAGTTTTGTTGAGACATGTTGGGCTCCATTTAGAACAGTGGTGTCCAAACTTCTGTTTGTCTAATGAAAAATGCTAATTGATTTTGTGAATTTATTTTTGTCATTTAAATATGCAGCAATTTTCTGAAACAAAGTAGAAAAGAATATTGTAGAAATTTTTCGTAATTAAAAAAAATGTGTACAGGTTTCTAACTTTTTTATGGCCAAATATTTCCTATTTTATTGGCTTAGAAAATGTTTTTTTTTTTTTTGTCTAATCTCAGCAACAAAAATGTGAACTTTCTTAAATTCTTACTGCTTTCGCCAAGTTTAAGTCTGTTGATCAGTGATATAAAATCAAAATAAAAAACGTGTAGTAAAAGGAAAAAAAAATACTTTGAGTTGTACTGAAAGCTTTCCTTTTTAGAAAAGATCTCATCATTAAAGCGTATAAAGTGTTCATCTGCATCAGCTCTTTTTGCTGAAAGGACCGTTTTTCTATTAAATCGGCTAAAAATGATTAAACATGACATCTTTAAAAAAAACAACAAAAAAAAACAGAGTTATGGTTTAAAGTTGGTAATAATTGGAACGCATTTCCCCTCACACACATTGGGTTGAATCTGTGTTACTGTAAGGGCTCAGAAAACAGCAGTAGGAAGTTCTGGAGCAAGGTGAGCGAGAGAAGCGGCTGAAAAGCAGCCGAAGAATTTCGACAACGGCCATATTAGAGGTGCAGATCGCAGCGTAGGAATTAAATAGTGACAACAGGATGTGAAAACATCCGGAATATGTAGTAATGGCAGCCCTGAGCTCGCGCTAAAAGTGCTAACAAATGAACATTCCCCTCTTACATGACTGTTCTCTTTGTTTTTATTTTCTGTTTTTGTGGTGGGGGTTTAGAGTTGTTGTTGTGAGGTTTCAGTAAGTATCCTGCAGAACTGCATGGAGTGGAGTGGTTGAATTTTAACCGTAGAGCTGACTGTGTGCTTGCCTGCTAACTAGCTGGTGCCTCAGGGACTGGAGGCTTTAATGCCTGATGCCAGATGTTAGTTTTAAGTAGCTCCTGTAAACTAGATGGAAAAAAAAAAAAATTGGATGTCCACACAAAGGATGAAGGTTGGCAGCCTCCTGTCCATCAACTAAACTGTACCTGCCTTTGTGTTCTTGTAATGAGAGCTGACTTGTACATTGGCTGACTGGCATTCATGCATGACTGTCAGAACATAAGCTTCAGCCTCACCTTTTCTAAAAGTCCACCACATCACCATGAAAAGCTCCTAATTCATTAACAAAGCTCAGTATAAAGTAGCGGAACTGCCTTCCTGCTCTTTTCATGTCTTATCTGGGCTTATGTGCTTGTGACAGTTCTGTACTTTGAATTATATTTGCCTACAGTTGATGTGACGACTGAAGCCAGTGTTTAGGAGGACATATAAGCAAGCTCTTTATGTGTGTGAGCTCGACGCAATGAGAAATAAATAAATTAATCGCACAATAGATTAAAACGAGTGTGATCACTTTCATTTGGACAGCAATGGTGAAAGAGATTCTCTCACAAGTTTGAGAGTTTGCTCTGCCAGCCACTTCTGCCTGTTTTCCCTGTCAAAGCTGAATGGTAAATATTTTTTGAAATGCATTTTGATTACAGAGGCTTTATAATCCATTATAATTGTCATTTTGTTTTGTTTGTTTTGAATCTTTTAATTGTTTTCCAGTTCTAGTGATAAATATTCCTCATAAATTATTTATTTTTATCTCTTGGTGGGTACACTTGCACTAATAAACCATTAGAATTATCATTATTAGTTGAAAATGGTCTCAAAATGGCATAATGCTCATTTATTGGAATCATTTTTGGGACAATTTTTCATTCAGCAAACTTTGATATTGTGATAGACCTTCGTGTGTATAATGATATTGTGCTGCCACACACACACATGTAGAAGGACTTAGTGTTTTTAAAGCCCACAGGATTCTGTGGTGTGTTATGCAGTTAACTACTGCAGTGTGACAGAGCGGTTTGTGTAACCTGATAATTGTCTGCATGGCCCTGGATGATCATCTTGTTTGGTAGCCATGCATTTGAAGTGAACGTCACCCTGCTGACGGTTAATTCTTGGCTCCAAACGTTTACTGTAGTGATCCTGACTAATTTGCTAAAGGGATTTTCAGTCTGCTGTCGCCACACGGCCTGCACTGACTGCACTGACTTCATGAGCATGAGCGGTACACGTCTTAAATACTCTTTGCTGGTGATCCAAATGGGTTTTGTGTATCTAATGTCTCAAATCTCGCCTCCTCCATAAGAGCAGATTTATAGCAAACTCTTCAACTTTTTTTTTTTTTTTACATTATGTCACTTTACAACCACAAGCTATATTTTATAGGGATTTTAATTGAAAAGTGTGAGGTGCATTTAGATTCGCATACTCACCCACGCCCTAACCCAACTCACACTTCTTGGCAAATACTCTGGAAACGCCTTTTGTGGCGATGCCATGCATGACTTTACCAGCATATTTCACACAGAGACAGGAATGTTCACATTTTGGACATACTTTGCAGAATGGTTTAAACAATACCTAATCAGATGAACATTCATATTTTTGAGTCATGACAGATTTTTGGTTTGATTTAAGCCTGCGCTTGGACTAGGCCATTTAAACACATGAACTTGTTTTGATCTAACGCAATCCATTAAAGTTCTGGTCAAAAAGTAAAATTTGTTCAAAGGTGTATATAAATGCCACATTCTGTGGAGTCGGAGGGTTAAGGCTCGCACATGGGCGAGCTTTAGCCACTGCCACCGCTGCGACTACTAGCATTGATCTGAAAGCAGCAATTGGTGCGACACAAACTCAGAAGTGGGTGGTTTTGTGTTTTAAACACGGTGGCTAAGCAGCAGTCTGACCTATTTAAGAATTTTATTTAATCAGTTATTGCCATGAAAGTCATTACATCAGTCAATACATCAGTGAATGATGAGAACAGGGAAAAGGAAATGGAGTACAGCATGGTACCATAAGAGAATAAAGAGCCACAGATGTAACTATGATGACAAATGGGGGGGAAAAATTCAAAGGAACAGTAATAAACGTCTTCTTCACCATATCTATAATCTCACAAGTGGAACCATTTGATTATATATAAATGCATGATTTTCTGCTGTACATTTCCGTTGTGAAACAGGTCTTAATTGTCTTTAATACTGGTCATAAGTTTGAGTTGGTAAAGCCTGCTTGTAATAATGGGGACTGAATAGAAATGCATGTCATAGTTTTCGGTCTTTTGTCAGTAAGAAAGTTTGACAACCATGTCCCATTTTTGCTTTCACTTTTCTAACACATGCCACTTGTTTAAGCCTGTGGTTGTAATGTGACCCAAAAAATGTCAAAGCGGTAAGCATTGTAAAAATGGACCCCTGAGTTTGAAGGAAGTGCTCTCCCCCTCCTGTTTGTGGCTTCACAGGTCCCCCTCCAGCTGATTGAGTGTGTGGAGTGTCGGGACATGTTTCAGCTTCATGTCACATGTAAGGACTGCAAAGTCGTCAGGTAAAACTCAACTCATCCTTTGCTGTTGAACGTACATAAAGACATTCTCTTGTTTTTGTTTTTAAGAAAAAGAAATTCTATCTGTTCTTTTAGCACCTTTGAATATAAAGACATGAATATGGCATGATGTACCAGATCATAACTTTCCTCATTGAAGTTTAGCTCTCAGAATCCAACTAAATATGTTTCTCCTACATAAGTTCAGTTAGTCATCCAGTTAAAATGCAATAATCCTAATGAATTATTATGTTTCTTTTGTATTTGAGAGGATCAGATGTTCATTGATTTACAAAGAATCCATAAATGTGACTATAGGACTTCCTCTTGCAGTTGTTTTTGAAACTAATTAGTGCGTCTGCTGCAGAGATGTAAAACTCATGAATTCCTTCTGTAAAGCGCCGCTGATCATGTTCTGCAGCTCTATAGTCAATGTTGTTGGACGATAAGAGTTTATCTATCAGTCCATCTGTCTGCCTCTTCCTGTTATTGCAAGTTTCACATATTAAAGCCTTTTAGTCAAGAAACTGTAATTTTGATCTGAGAAATGTATAGGAACGCTGTACATCTGTTAGTTACTGGTGTATTTTGTTTAGGTTGAAAAATTGTTTCCAAATGAGACAAGACAATGGAGCCTTTTGTATAGATTTGAAAAATAATAATAATAATAATAAAAAAAAAAAAACACTCTAAGCTTAGCTTGATCCTACAGATGACTGCCATTTGTTTCTCAGGTGCCAGCTGTTTGTTTTCAGCTGATGGTAACGATACAGGTCATGTTTATATGGAAGTAAAGACGTCACTCTGTTTTGTTTTTTTTATCCTTTTTTTTAAAAATTCAATAAATGACCAGATATTATTCAGTGTTAGAGGTGTTTTAAACACGTTAACATTATTCCCCAAACAGTTATTTTAGACAACAGTTACGTAAAAGGTGTATACCAGTGACAATGAAAGTGAAATGGGAAGGAGATGTTTCACAGTCCACCGTACAAAGTGATTTCTCTGTAAGTAGGATTGATCTTTGAACAAATGCCAGAAACATGGCTTTGTTTTCATAAAGACAACAGAAAGTCAGGATCAGTGGTTGTGCAGTAAATCTATACTGCTGATAGCCACAAAAACCTTATTCTTACAGATGAGTGCACATTTAAGAGAAAACAGAGTGGATTTTAAAAAACAAATAAAAATTCGACCCTGTCCAACATGTGAAGAGGGCAAAAACCTGGAGACTTTAATATATCAGAAACGCTGATTACGCTGCACCTCCAGCATGCAGACCTGCAGGGTTTGGTGCGTAGTCCATTTTGTTTCTTTAATTTTGCCAGCAAATTCCACGTTGGAGTCCAGTGCCTTCAGCCTGGATTTATGAGTTTTCTGAACTGAAATCCAATTAATGGTCAGAAAAAAAAATAGTATCCCCTCTTTATACTCTCTGTTCCTCAACTGTTCGTGGGAGGCAGTTAAATGTTTTTCCCTTGGCAGTCTCTGAAGGTTGTGTGGCCACATTCCCTCTTTAATACCCCCCCCACTTCTACCCCTTCCAGCTTTATTGCAGCAGGATTGTTATAGTATTATAGTAAAGTATTTTACAATGTGAAACGTGGCTAAGATTTAACATTGGTAAAATATGTTGGGTGTTAAAAGTCTTAAAGGGGCATTATTATGTAAAATCAACTTTTTTCTTTAGCTTTACATCATGTTATAATGTTATAATGTTATTCCCTCATCAGAAACATACCTGGAGTGTTGCTTTAATTCTTTCATGCATGTTTGAGAAATGCTTCAATCTCCATGGCAACCATTCATTTCGGCAAAATGCCTGGGTGGACCTAGCCCCGCCTTGGAGGATAAAGCTCCTCCTCTTATCTCAAGTTTCTGAGTCTCCTGCTCACAGAGCGTCTCTATCTTAAACTCCCCCACTCAGCACCTTAAGACTAGCCAGCAGCAATTAGCAAACAGCTGTTGGAACTGCACATCTGTTGAGCTCCTCAGTGCAACTCTGATAAAAACGTCATTAAAGGGTTGATAGAGGAGCGCCAAAATCAAGGCATTAAATTACAAAGTAAATCGTTTTAAAGTCATATTTGATAGTTTATTTTTCTTCGAGATTTTTCTGTTAAATTGCACACAGACATCTTTCTGTTTTGTGACTTGAAGCAGTTAGCGGTTGAAGCTACTGCTAACTAGCTAGCTAGAGTTTTGCCATTGGTAAGTGTGAATTTATTGCCGGTTGGCTGGACAACGTTCATCTTCACCACTGACTCACTTCTGTTGTAAACCCTGTGTTCTGTGCAATAAAATCTAACATTTTCTTTTGCACCTTTCTGTCATAAGACAAGTCTTAAAATTCATTCATAGTCTTAAATTTGAGTCGTGAAGAAACCTCGTCATGGAATCAACCTGCTGTCCCGTTGAACTTCCAGGTGTCAGTTCTCCACCTTCGAGCAGTGCCAGGAGTGGCTGAAGCGTTTAAACTCTGTCGTCCGGCCGCCGTCCCGCCTGGAGGACCTGTTCTCCTTCGCCTTCCACGCTTGGTGCATGGAGGTGTACGCCGGGGAGAAGGAGCAGCACGGCGAGCTGTGCAGACCAGGTGCGCTGCCATGTTCTACGGCTCTTTCCGAACCTTGCAGGCTGAAGGAAGGAAGGCTTCCTTCAGCCTGGCGCTTATCAGGCATCACCGGGGTTTTTTCTCGTTTTGTTTTTGCAGGAGAACACGTGACCTCGTGGTTCAAGAACGAGGTGGAGAGGATGGGCTTTGACACTCAGAATGCCTGGAGGATATCGGACATCAACAGCAAGTTCAGGTAAAAAAAAAAAAAAAGGCTATCTTTCAGGATTCTGCTGCTGTGTTGATGTCCGCAAGACAATCCTGTCTTTTTGCTTTCTCTGACCAACAATGCATTTCTGTGGATTTCTGTTATTATACGCTGCTGGTGCTGCAGCCCTCAGCAGATAAGAAGCAAGACAAGGATTATGTGACTGTAGTCAGAGCCTGTTGTTGAGCCATGGGCCCTCCAGGGCCCCCACCTCCCTAGTTTAACTCTGTTCTCTGTGGCCCCCATCCTGCCAGGCTTTGCCCCAGCTATCCTCAGCAGCTGCTGGTGCCAGCCTGGATAACTGACAAGGAGCTGGAAAATGTGGCCGCCTTCCGTTCCTGGAAAAGGTTTCCTGCCGTGGTTTACAGGTCAGTCTGTTTATATCTTCTTTTGAACCGTATTTGTTTAATTTATTCATTGCTGCACAGAAAGTTTTGTGAAAGAGCCGATGGACTTGTTTGATGAAATCCTTCTGGTTCTATACCAGACTGCAACCAGGTGGCAGAAATAAAAAGCTTCTTTAGGTGGTTAAGAATAAGATAAAGTCTTTATGGCTCTTTATGGTTGCCCCCATGGCCTGATTACTTTATTTTTGCTCATAAAACACTGGCATCACCTTTCAGAACTTCAGTGTTCAGCTTGTGCCTTAGACCATTTAACACTGGAACTGAAAAGACTTTAGAAAATCCAAAATATTTTTGTGTTAAATATCCATTTACCCCTGTGCGTTGGTGGTGCAGAGGTAAACATACCCCCCTCCACTCCCTGCCCTCCCATCACAACTGTCTTTCCCGTTGATTCACTGTGAAATATGGCTTCGTTTACACTGCAGCTTGAAGTGACCCAAATCCGTTAATTTTTTCTCTTGTTTTTGCTGGGGACAACATGAATCTGCTGCTGCACATGTGAAGCAGGTTGTTGCTAGGTAACCCGAATGAGTGAGTTTAGTTGATGCAACCAGGTGGCAGAAATAACCTTCTTTAGCTGGGTGTGAGAGGTCGAGCAGCCAAAGCCTTCCCTCTGCCCCTCTGCCCACATCCCCCAGAGTGCCTTGGGGTTCTGAATCAGAGTTCAGCAACTTTATCAAACGTTATATCGGCTGTTTTTTTTTTTCTATTGTTATTATCAAGTTGCTATGGTAATATATATCATTGTTTTATCACCCATCCATCGTCTCCAAGCTGCTCTGTGTCTGAATATTGACTCTGTTTGTTTACCGCCGTGTGGCTGTTCATAGCAGTACTGTAAATACAGTTTTCTTGATAAAATCACAGATTCAGCCCTGTAATCTGTGGCTTATCTTTTTTTTTTTTCCTCTTCCCATGCAGGCACCAGAGCACCGGTGCTGTGATCGCCCGCTGCGGCCAGCCAGAAGTCAGCTGGTGGGGATGGAGGAATGCCGACGACGAGCACCTGGTGCAGTCCATCGCCAAGGCCTGCGCCGTGGACAGCAGCGGCCGCAAACATCTTCCCAACGGCAGCTACACCAACGGCTCAGACCTGCCCGATACTGATTTCGGTACAAGGGTTTTCACTGATGAGATGCGCTGCTGTTATCCACACATTTGCCACAGCGGCCTGCTATCAGCAGAACATGTGCAAGCCTACCTGTTAGAGCTTGTCTGTAGCAGCTGGCTGACTCAAGCACACATCACAGTAATAATGTGTTGTCGTTTTAGATTCAAGGTCCATGAATGCATCCTGTAGTTTAATTACAGGACCTTGCAAAACTATTCGGACCATCTCAACATTTTTGCATTTTGTTTTTAGAAATCAAAATAAAACTTATTGGAATATTTTTCCTTCAGCTACATCGAGAAAAACAATTTGTAGCTTTCAAAAGCTTTGCAAGTAAAGACATGTGAAGTGTGACCTTCAATGGTATCAACAAAATAAAAGTAATTCCATTCGATTGCACATAGAGGTCAGCCACATTATGCTATAATTAGGTTGTTGTGTCATTGTTCATAAATTTTATTTTAATAAATTGCTTTTGTTGCTGGTTTTGGATGCTGGCAGTAGGAAGGATTTTTGGTCTTACGTTTTACATTCAGACAGTTGTTTTGATATGTAACTGTGGCAACAAGGTACTGTTTTTACCGCTGGGAGCAGCTGATAAGCTTCTTAAAAGCTCGTATAATATATGAACTATGACCCCAAATCCCAGAGCGGCTGAAAAAGAGGCTTCACGGATACAGAACAGGACCAAACAGGAAGTTCAGATCCCCATAATGGATCATCCACAACATTCTTTGAATTTATTTGGATGATATAAGTTATAAAACATTTAATTTTCCTTCATAATAATTTTTTTTTCTTATTTGAATTGAGTAAAACAATATCCTATGCTTTGACTGTCTCACTCAGAACTGAATGGTTTTAATCAAATCATATTCATGTGTTAGAATGGAGCCTTCAAAAATCTAATTGAGTTACAGGAAAAGTCTTGGGAATGTTAATGATGCTTTATGAAATAATTCTTATTTTATTTTCTGACTTTTACAAATAATTCTTATTTTTCTAAAGAACAATGGTACAAAATATTTCAGTCTTTAAATGTGAAGTTAATTATAATTAATTATTTTTCTTTCCTTCACACTTTGTTTTTTCCCCACATAAAATGTTAAGACCATGTATTAAAGTATGTGGCCATAAATGTAATAAACTGGGAAAAATTTCAAAGTTTCTGAATTCCTTTCAAGGCAATTCAAGCATTTTTTTAGAATAGCAATTTATGTATTTATTTATTTTAGCAACATTCTAAATATTTCTATTAAATCTGAATTGCAATGACTCATTTTTTCCCCCCAGAATCCTCCATGACCAATAGCTCAGAGGTGGAGACTCTGGCTATCCAGCCCCACAAGCTGCTGATCCTGGATGCTAGGTCGTACGCGGCGGCGGTGGCCAACAGGGCGAAGGGGGGAGGCTGCGAGTGCCCAGGTAGGCTTTGTGTCTCGGTTTAAGGTTTCAAGCAGATTTAGGTCAATGCAAGCTGCAGAATCAGAAGCTCACTTAGCCCCAAATGTGATTGTTCTTTGTGCTAAAATTAAACTGGTTTAGTTTTTGCCTGTGTTTATTTATTTATTTTTCCAGAGTACTATCCCAACTGTGAGGTTGTATTCATGGGAATGGCCAACATTCACTCCATCCGCAAGAGTTTCCAGTCACTACGTTTCCTCTGCACTCAGATGCCTGACCCAGCCAAGTATGGTTTTATTTTGGTTTTTTTTTTACTTCTTCTTCTTCTCTTTTGGTTTAATTACAGTTCCCTCCAGCAGCGCTTTCAGACTCTAGACACAACATTATGACCATGCAGGCTGAGATTACAACTGCAGCAGAGCTTTGCCTGCTGGAGGTATCTAGTAATCACTGTTGTGTTATGGCCTCGCTCAGACATCTGTGCCTGATTTAGAGCCTGGCCCCAGCCCAGGTAGAGGATCTCTTCCATTTGAACTCTCCAAGTTAACTCCAGGTTGATGTGTAATTAAACTGCACTGCTGCAGGAGAATTGAGCCAGGAGGTCAGAAATGTCCTCACAGTCAGGGTTATTCAGGATCAGGGCTCTCAAACTCATTTTCATTTTGGGCTATATTAAAAATATGGTTGTGTAAAGGGCCAGTTGTGTCAGAATGTATTGATAAAACCAATCAAACTGTTAAAATATCAATAATTAGCAGTTCCTCCTTGATTTAGTGTTTTTTTACAATCAGAATTACAGATTTTGTGATGCCAATTTAGAAATATTAGTAAGGAATTGTTATATTATTTGCACTAATGTTGAATGATATTACTCGCTATATCAGTTATGGACTATAACTTGACATCAAGTAAGGCTGAGGCAGCAGTCACTTAAACTCAATGTTGATGACCAATTTTTTGAAAATCTGCAGTAAAATCAGATTTTACTGCACAAAATTGTGTGAATTTTGCAGATTTGTGAAAAACTGGAAAAACTTATTGATGTAATTTGGAGTCCAGACAGCCATATAAAAAGCTCCAGCAGGCCAGATTTGGCCCCCGGACCTCGAGTTTAACACGTTTTTCAGATATACTAGAATAGATGCATTTTATTTTGGGGAAAGTAAAAGACTCCAGCTTACGTTTATTTGTGTCTGTACTGTTTTGAATAATTATAGTCTGTAAAGGTGCAGAAAATTAAGCAGAGAGGAATGCACCAATTCACTTTTTTCACTTCCAATATCGATATCTGAGGTTCAGAATCGGCTGATCCTAAACAAAACAACTGCGCTGAACTTTTCTTTTCTTAAACAGAGACATAAATGTACTGAATTACAAATATACATAATAACTCTGCACCAGAACAGCACTCTTAAATACACTAGTAGCTTCACAAGTTTGGTCAAACGTGTAAAAACGACTTTAATTTGTTCAGTCAGTGGAATTAGGAGTAGAGCAGTCAATGCAAAATAAATGATAAAGAAACTGAAATTGACAAAAACAACAGGTTGACTGCATTGGTCAAACATGTCAGATAAATTGCAACAAATCTTCTTTCAAATTGTTCAGAAAGTGCAATTAGGAATTCTAAATATAATATAAGATAAGTAATAAAGCATGTATAAAGGATCTGTGCTCTCTGACTGTCCTTGAGAGATTAAAGCGGTTGCTCAAAGTTTTTCTCTGCTGCCGTCTCCCCAGCTGGCTGTCTGCGCTGGAGAGCACCAAGTGGCTGCAGCACCTGTCTCTGCTGCTGAAGGCGGCCCTGCTGGTGGTCAATGCGGTGGACAGAGACCACCGGCCTGTCCTGGTGCATTGCTCCGACGGCTGGGACCGCACACCGCAGATTGTTGCTCTGTCCAAGCTGCTCTTGGACCCATACTATCGCACCATCGAGGTATTGACGTTCCCCTTTCCTTTAAACTTCTTCAATTATTTGAAGTAGGAAGTTACAGGCGAACAGTGGTGATGAACTGATCATCACTTTATGACAGATTACCAATTTTTTCTAAAACTCCGAGCTGCTCATTTTAGGCCATTCAGATTTTTCTTTCTAAACAAAAACGTCAAGCGACGTCAAGACAACAAAGTCAATTCAATTAGTTTCTGGCAGAATCTGGTGTCAGATTCTGGTCATCGGCTGGTTTTATTTTTACAGGTAATTCCTTGAATGCTGCACAAGTCTGGACTGAATCATTCACAGTCACACGCACGCACACACACACACACACACACACACACACACACACACACACACAGCAGCAGTAGGTTTAATCAACAAAACATCCTTCATTCTTTTTCCGGGTTAACTGCAGCAACATGTTTCAGCAGCAGAACCAAATCAGTGGTGTTGAACATGGTCTGATCTTTTTGTTGATAACTTTACTCTGTTTAAAACAAACTGTGTTAGCTTTGCAGCAATTCTATTGAGACTAAATTCAGTGAGAAGTGAGATTTTTAGATTTTGTTATATACCTCTGCAGCTTGCTCAGTGCGGCCCAGAGACCATTTGTGGCTCTTGGACTGAGTTTGTGTGGCCCCCAAACTGCTGCTCAAGATTGATAAAACAAAAAATAACACCAATGTCAAGGTGTGAAATATATATATAGATATATTATAACAACTGAAGGTAACATAATTACTTGATTGTGCTATAAAAATCACTATGCACCTGGAAAATATATAATATGGCCCATTTTAATGAGATTTATCAATTATTTATTGGTCAGAGCTGTTTTAAGGTGCATTTATGAATTCACTGTGCCTTTGGTGAACAGACATAAAACAGTAATGCTTTATAAAAATGGAAGAATTTAACTTATTTAAACTTCTGCAGGCTAAAATCCTCACTTTGGCAGCATTTTCCATCCAAAATACAACTTATGAAACTAAAGGGTCAGTCTTTTATTTTTTTTCTAGTTGCTTCCTACATGTGAAAAGGTGTGATGCGTTTGCGCAGGGCTTCCAGGTTTTGGTGGAGACGGAATGGCTGGACTTTGGCCATAAGTTTGCGGACCGCTGTGGTCACGGGGAGAACTCTGAGGACCTGAACGAGCGCTGCCCCGTCTTCCTGCAGTGGCTGGACTGCGTTCACCAGCTGCAGAGGCAGTTCCCATGCTCCTTCGAGTTCAACGAGGCCTTCCTGGTATGAGCTCCTCTGCTAGTCCATATTGTTTCCACCACGTCTGAATGTCTTGCTGCCTAGAAGTGAGGATGGTTTTCCTCTAATCACCACACATCTCAGTTCCCTTCAGGGAGTGTTAATAACACTAAGAGAACTTCTTATGATTTGTACACTTGCGATGGATTGTGTGTGTGTGTGTGTGTGTGTGTGTGTGTGTGTGTGTGTGTGTGTGTGTGTGTGTGTGTGTGTGTGTGTGTGTGTGTGCGCGCAGGTGAAGCTGGTGCAGCACAGCTACTCCTGCCTGTTTGGCACCTTCCTGTGCAACAGCGGCAAGGAGAGGGAGGACCGGCACGTTCAGGAGAGAACCTGCTCCGTGTGGTCGCTGCTGCAGCCTGCCAACCGCCCCCTGAGGAACATGCTGTACTCCTCCCACTCTGAAACCGTACGTCTCACCCACTCTTCTCCTCCAGGGGGCCGGGGCCTCTGCGCCCTGCGTGTTTTCACCCAGCAAAGCCTCTTTAAGCAAGTTCCGCTCACAGGATCGTTGATTAAAGCCCGACAAGACGAAGCATGAGAAACGTCTTGACTGCGGAGTTCGTAAACATGAAACCATAGTCTTGACTTTCACAGCATTCTAGATTTATCACTAATTGTTTTGCTTTCAGACTTGATTTAAAGTCTGTTTTTCAGCCTTCCAAGTGTTGCATTGTTGTGGTTGCTGTTGTCGTAGGCAGTGAAATTCCCCCTGTCGCAAATTTAAAAACAATATTCTGACAACACAGATGTTCTTGTCGCATCTTGTTCAGACTTCCACCTAAAGGCTTCAACGCGCTCAGGCTTACTGTCCGCTCACAGTTGAGATCTCATAGTCAGTTGTGGAGACGTTCCTCATTCCAAACAATCCAAATGGGGAATAGTAAGATCGAAGAGCTTTTTGGGTACTCATCTCCACTTCTTCTCCTTCATTCCTAAAGTTTATATTTATGGTCTAGACCTGACTCAACATTCTTACCGGGTCAGATCAGAATTATTTGCTTGTCGGCTCAGGCTTGTGTGACGCGTTTAACACACTCTGCAATACACAGAGAAAACCGAACAAAAATGCATGATATAAATCTACTTATTATAGTGTTGATAGTTGAACCTGTTGAGCAAATGAAGTAAGTAGGATGCAGAAGTTAATCAGACTGGAACAAGCGCAGCGCTCTGCCTGCATGCGCTGCATGGAGCAGCAGAGACAGGATCTGTTCAATGTGTGATTTGTTCCTGACTCACTTACAACAAGCGACAAGATGGAGCTGGAAGAGGTTAAACTACAGCTAAACATGGGACAAGTTACACTTCTCACTTGAATGGTAGTCTAAAAACAAAAGCAGTACAATAGGAATTAAATTAAAAGAATATGTCAAGTTTATTTTGGGTTCAGGCCTCGAACTGAAGTTAATTAGTCAGATTGGACTCTTATGCAGAGCCTTGGGTGGGTCGGATTTTTCGGGCCCGATCGAAACTTTAACCAGGGCAGCCGTCACACACCTGTCAGTGCAGCACAAAGAGCAGCAGTTGCTCTTTGTGCTGCACTGGTTACGCAGCACAAAGAGCTGACTCAACATTTTCAGCTCCGTGTCGCATACAAAACAGTTAGTTTTCCACTAAGTAGTTTCCTTTCCGACAACGCGTACTTGGCTGTAAAAATCGACCTTTTGTGGACCTCGGCTGAGTGAGGTACGGCTGAGTATGCTGGGACTTTTAAGACTTGTACTTCCCACTGATCCCATTTGGTGGGTGGGTTTGTTCTGCTCGCAGGTTCTCCACCCAGTTTGTCATGTGCGGAACCTGATGCTGTGGACCGCAGTTTACCTGCCCAGCTCCTCCCCCACAACCCCCTTCTGATGACTCCTGTGCTCCCTACCCTGTGCCCGGTGCCAGCCCGGAGGATGCGCCCCTGGGCAGGTGAGCCTGGCGCGTTGGCACCCGACCCCCCCACTTCCTGCTTCATGTAAGATAAACACAAACCGATGACTCCCAACAGCCAGAGGGTCTCGGCTTAACAACTCTTCTGCTTCTTGACGTTGCTTTTACCAGACCTCATGCAGTGCTTTGCAAAAGTTCCTCTGAAACTGCATTTAAAATGTTGCAGGTTTTATTTATTTTTTATATATATTTGAAACAGATACTTGGAAATAATTTATTATACAGGATTTCCCCTAGAAAACCTGCTAAGCGTGGTGGTAGGTGGGCTGGACCAGACCACCAACAGCTCACCCTGTCAAAAATGTGAAAAGTCGACAGGAACTTGGACGAGTTAGAGATGTTATTGGAAGACGCTATAATGGACGGCCCTAAAGATTCTTAAAATAGGCAAACATAAAAGCATTTCATTACAACAAACATCAGTTTATTTGTACCTAGATTAAGAAATCAGCTGATGCTATGTAATGCTTGTCTTAAATCGTGAAATTAATTAGCAAAAATATTACGTAAAATGGGCAACAATGGGTATTTGTATGCTTAGCTAAATATTCCTGGTACAGAATTTCATGGTTTATTGTTTGAGGTTTTCTTGTGTTTTTTTTAAATCCACCTGTTTAGTTTAGTAATGTTTCACTTTGCTGGCTGTGATTGGTTGTTTATCCAAGTCGATGCAAGAAATACTCTGAATGAGAAAGATCCGTCTGTGATTGGCTGATGGTGTGGTTTGTTTACAGTAACTTTGACAAGTTGCAAGATAAAAACAACAATATTTATTGTTTTTAATCAGTTATTTAAGCTGTTCAGCTGTCAGATTGATGCAAAGTGCTGATCTACTCATTCGGCTTTCAGGAACGCTTCATCATGGAACTTCTGTATGCGAACTGCAGATGCTCACATTAGCGCTAGGGAAGTCTGCGCTACTGCTACACGTTTAGCATTGAGATCCTATTTTAGGCTTGAATACTTTGATGGGCCAACTCCTTTAGCAAAACTTTAATAGGCTTTCCCATCATCCAATCAGATTGTGTTTTTGAAGGAAAAATGACCCTCCAGTGGACCAAGAGAAGCAGCTCCGTCAACCGTCGCTGTTTGTGAATGTTCCTTGTGCATCAGATTTACAGGTGTACCAGAAATGCTGATTATAAAGGTTTCATTTGGAACCTTTATAAAGGAAAAAAGGGATTAACTTATGAAGGTTAAATGTATTAAATAAATTCAAATCTATTTCATAAAATAAACGTTTCTGCTAGGCACTAATGGTCTTAATGAAACTTTAAGATCATTTCTAGTTGCAAGAGTATTTAAAAAGACAGTCTATGTTCCTAGTATAATCTTTTCCCTTTTTCATGTTTTGATGAAGATGATTGGTAAACATAAAGGCTTGGTCTGTAAATCTTAGCCAGAAGTGCTGAGATGATTTAATTGTGTTTTCACCGCTGAATTGTTTTTTTCTCATTTCCTGTTTAGACGAACAAAAACTCGCTCTTTTGACAACCTGCCCAGTGCATGTGAGCTGGGAAGCACGCTGGCTCCCAACCGGCGCTCCAGTGACCCGAGCCTCAACGAGAAGTGGCAGGACCACCGGCGCTCTCTGGAGCTCAACATGGCGGTGGGCCCTGAGGGAGGGGGCAGTCAGGAGCCGCAGGCCGGCGGAGAGGGGCAGTGTGTGGACGGACAGCAGTCGGAGCTGGGCAATGACCAGCATCCCCAGGGATCGCTCCAACGGGACGCCCCGGTCAGCCCAGACAGGGGAGCGGAGGAGGCGGAGCTCTCCGTGGTGGTCGGCATGGCTGAGGGGCAAATGGAGAACATCCTACAGGAAGCCACGCAGGAAACGGGAGCAGATTTACAGGGGCAGAGACCTCCTCCTGCTGCTGCTCACACAGAAGTGAAGAAGGAAGTTGAAAGTGAGGGGGAAGCTCCAATGACGGAGACGCAGAGAGAAATAGTTACAAACGGTCATCATCCTGACAATGGCGAGATGGAGGCTGAGGACGATGGGGATTCTCCTCCTCTGCTTTCAGAGGAGGAACAGGAACTCCATCAGCAGCCGAATGACCAAATTCAAACACCAGAGGGCGCTGTGGAGCAGAGCGTCAACTGCTCTGCTGTTAGAGAAGAGTCTAGCTCAGGAGAGCAGCTGCTGTCTGAATCCCACAGAACCGTTATTAACGGCTTTGTGGGCGGGTCATCAGAGGAGCAGGATGTAGATGAGGCCGGTCCCGCCTCAGAACCCGAGCTCGCCGTTTCAGAATCGGACGAGCCGCTGGACAAGAGGGCGTCCTTGATGGAGAGCTCCACAGAGACTTTAACCGAAGAAGCCTGCAGCAAGCTGGAGCTTCCTCCTGGACAGCCAAGTGTTTTACCCAACCGTCAGCCGCACGGTGACGGCAAGAGCCAACACCCCGGCTTCAGGAAGGACAGGGAGGCGGCCGAACCCGGCGTTAGCAGAACTTTAAACGGGGGCTGCAAGCATGCCTCGGTCAGTGCCTTTCAGTCTGCCAGTGCTGAGCTAAGCAGGGAAGGGCTTTACAACGGAGACTGCTCCGATGGAGACCCTAGTGTAGGACCGCACTGGGCCAAAGGGAACGGGGAGCGGGCCCCGCTCAGCCGACAGGTGTCTCTGGCCAGCTGCAACTCCCTGGTCCTCCATCCACGTGGCGCCTGCCTGCAGCACCGCTGCTGCCACACCGCTCCCAGCCGGGCCGCCGTCAGCCCGGAGCAGCCGACCCGCAGCCACCTGGACGACGACGGACTCACGTTGCACACGGACGCCATCCAGCAGAGGCTGAGGCAGATCGAGGCCGGGCACCAGATGGAGGTGGAGACGCTGAAGAAGCAGGTGCAGGAGCTGTGGAGCCGCCTGGAGAACCAGCAATACGCCGGATCGCACCGGATCAACGGAGATGTGGGTGACGAGGTGGTGAGACGCTGCTCTGCCTTTTACCCTTCAGAGAAAAATGTAACTATCCACGCTGTTTCCATTAAAAATGTGCACAAATCTTTGTCTACATTCTGCCAGTGTCAAAAAAACCTCAGCTTTGCAGTTACAGTGTTCCCATTAAAAATAGACTTTAAAATCACACGTCAATGAGCCAATTCACAGGATAAGTCATTAAAAATGATGGCAGCCACAGATGTAAACAGTTACATGATATATATTCAGAATTCAGCCGTGGTGTCAACGCTCATCATCTAGCAGCCATCAGAGAAACATCGGCGTCTTATTGAGGCGTTGGTGCTTAAACTTTGGAGCAGTTACATACGCGGTGTTTGATGAAGCTGTAGTTGCTTCTTTACAGAAGTAAACAGAGTGATGCACAACTCTTTATGAGCTGTGTGCAGCTGTGACGGCTCTCGTGGAGCCAGCTGCTCATTGTGCAGAAAAACTAAAGAAACAGACAAACCATCTTTCTCTTACCACTTCCTGTTGTCATCTTTGACGTTTTCGCCAGTAGACTCATCCAGCTGTTGGTCACGTGATTTGTGCGATGCAAAAAGTGTTTCCATTGCAGCTTTGAAATTTTCGATACAGCTACAAAATCACCTCATCCCAGCTCTAAAACTTTTTGCAAAAAAGTTTTTTTTTTTTTAGAAATTGGGGTATTTTTATTAAGCAAATGTATTTTTGTCATTTCAATTTCCAGTTTCACGGTGGATGTAAACTCGGCTCCTGTCTCTTTCTGTGCAGACCTCAATGATCGACTCGGAGTACAACCTGGACCCAAACTGCTTGTCCCGCTGCAGCACGGAGCTCTTCTCAGAGGCCAGCTGGGAGCAGGTGGACAAGCAGGACACGGAGGTGAGCAAAGACCACCCCATCACCGCGGAGACCATCCAGAAACTCCTCCGCAGGCGGGAGCGGTGAACGGCTCTGTGTGCTTGCTGCAGGTCACTCGCTGGTACCCCGATCACCTGGCTGCTCAGTGCTACGGCTGCGAGAGCCGCTTCTGGTTGGCCACCAGGAAGCATCACTGCAGGTGAGCTGGACCCCCACTGACCACTGCTCAAAACACCATGGTCAGGCAGGTTAAACATGTTTCTCCCTCTTCAATGTGTTTCATTGTGGCTGTATGTATGACAGGCCGTCACAAAGCAGCGCGTGTTTGTGAAGTGGAAGGAAAAATTATGCGAGGTTTTAAAAGTTTGTGAAAATAATAATGAGGGGTGTTCTTAATATCGGCCGATTATTAGTCATTCACACATATATCTGTTTTTAATTGGTCTTTTTTTAACACATTGCTGACAGTCCAATGAATAAAACCAAGATTTGGTTCCGTCTTGCTGCTGTTTGGTTCTGGAAACGAGGTTCTGAGGAGGAGGCTGGTCATGTGACCAACAGTCATGCAGCACAGGATTGTGGGTATTTACCTGAAGCAGAGAAGTAATGGTGAAGTCAGCTGTGTGTTTTTTTGTTTGTTTTTTTTTTTGTCCAAGATATCATTAGGCACACATACAATATCTGTAAATATTGGATATCAATATTGGCTCAGACTTTCTTACGGCTGCGTCTCCAATAGGTGGACGTTCCTCTCTGCTGTATTTACAGCTACGATAGTTTCATAAAAAAGTTGTCCTGCTCTTTTTGTTTCACTTCACTGATTCACTACTTTGTCTTGTTCTGTCGCATAAAATCCCCTAAAAATTCATTTGATTGTCAAGGTTCAAAAAGTAAAACTGCTGTTCCAAGAATTCCCTCTAATTACTAAAGATAGATGTTATCAGACTAGAATACAGAGCGTCTTATTATACAACTTTTGGTTTCCTATGCAGGACCTAAGTAGTACGTTGCCATGGTGACTGATTGTTGGCTTGAGTTGAGCTGTTTTGTAGAGGCACGATGCCCTCGTATTCAGAACGATGTTTCGGTGTTTTGAAGCTGCCGTTTGAATTCGTCTTCATGTCAGATATTTAGGAAGTCGTGGTTTCTGGGGGTTTTGTTTTTTTAGATAAAGGACCATGTTTGGTTCAGGATGTGGATTCTGGTTGTCGTCACTCCTCCTAACCCAAGCGCTGAGCAGGAAGTGTGTTGTTGCTGTGCTCATGTTTTCTGCGCTGCTCCAGCAGCTCTTACCCATCATCTGCCCCTCTTCCTCCTCTACAGTGGCAGAGAGGCAGTCCAGGAGGTCTGGTGAGATCCCGCCCAACCCTGCCACCGCTGCACCCTGCTCCTCCTTACCCTAATCCAAGCCCCTCCCCCTCACACCCTCTGTCCTCACCTGCTCCGTTTTGGTTGATTATTATTATTATTATTTTTAAACTGATCAGTAGCTTCACAGGGACATGCTGATTTCTGACAGCAGAATTTTCGTCCTGCTGTACGGTTCCACAGAGTGTTTTGTTTTTAACTGTCTGTAAGTGAAAGCATGGCGCCGTGACCAGGCCAGCTGTGATTGGTCGAAGGCTGATTTATTTATTTTTTTCTTTCTTCTTTTTTTAAGTTCATGAGAGAAATTGATTTGCTAACCAGAACAGAAGTGGACTGCCTCAGCCTCAACCCACCATAGCGGCACATCAGCATCCAGTTGCCACGGCAGCATGCTGCCCCCCCTCCCTACCCCACCACAACCCCCTTCACATCTCACCCCCCTAACCCCCCCGCCCCCCCTGCAGATCCACAGCATGGCACCCAGAGCTGCTGCCATCACTTGGTTGAAAAAAAAAAAAAAAAAAAAACTGGAGTCCCAGAAGTGAATTTTTTTTCTTTGTTTTACTGCGGTTCAGTTCGGTTCAGGAAGCACCACAGTGTGTGTAGGTGTGTGTGCATGGCCTGACATCTGAATGTGAGCATGGGGATCTGAGCGTCGGCGTCTGTCTCGCTTACTGGCCAGACTCCGGTTCTCGTAAATGTTTCTCTTGTCAAAACACTGATTTCAACTGATTGTGTTTTTTCTATTTCAGAACTAGAATACAAGCATTTATTTAAAGAAATAGATTCTTTGCTACCGAGTAATAATTGTTTATAGTTGGAGCAAAGGTAATGTTGCTCTGTGAAACAGAATATTAGAAAACAAAGTAAAACTGCCTGAACAGATAGTTTAAGATGTTTTTTTCCCCATTTAAATGCGTAATTGTCCAAGTAATCCAGCTCGCATTACAAAAACAACAGTCTCATGTAGGACTGCAGCTAATGATTACTTTTAGTAATCGATTTTTCTACCCATTAATCCATTAATCAGGAAGCCCCATTTTGATTATTGTTTTTGCCATATTTGCAATATATTAAATAAATCCCCTTTTAAAATAAAGAAATGACTTTATTCCTCAAAATTCAACAATATAGCATTCTTTTAGCAATAGATGCATCTGAAGCTAAAAACTGCTTCTAAGGCCTGACTTATCCACATGAGCTACAACACATATGTACAAAGTTTATTTCTTTAATGAAAATGTTTACCAATATATTATAGTTTTTTTGTGTTCTCTCTGTAAATGACAAGTTTTGAATCAGTATCCTCCAGCTAATGAGTAATCAATTAGTGAACAATTTAATGATTATTTCAATAATCAATTCATCGCGATTAATCGTTTTGGCCGAAGTCTTGTGTGTTCTCTGAAGAGTGTGTATCCTTACTGTTACCATGGTTTCCAACATTCCCAAAACTCATTTTAGTTAAAACTCTGTGTACAGTGAAAAGTTTTATTGTGGTCCGTTTACTGATCAGAAACAAAAAAAGACTTTGAGTTTCTGATCCGGGCTATGAAGCAGAAAGTGATCCGTTTCCTCTGTCCGTCTCCGTCTTTCTCTGAGCCGGCAGTTCAGCAGTTCCGCTGCTTCGTGTTGGAACATGTCACGATATTTCACAGTGATGTTCCTGTGTGTTTTGTGTCCCTGCCTGTTTCACCATGTGTTGCAGGTCCAAACGAACGATAACAGGAGCTGCTAATGGTTTAGCCTCAGAAATGCCTGCTAGCTGAGGACGTGATCGCCCTCTGTCTCCCTCTGCAGGAACTGCGGCAACGTGTTCTGCGCCAGCTGTTGCGACCAAAAGATCCCCGTGCCAAGCCAGCAGCTGTTCGAGCCGTGCCGCGTGTGTAAGAACTGCTACAGCAGCCTCCAGCTCAACTCCGCTCCTCTCAACCTGGAGCTCGAGAAACCCATCGCGGCGAGCTCCAACTGACGGAGCGCAGAGGAACCGGGTCAGACCGGGTCGGGCCACCAGCCGCCGACACAAACGCACCGCTCAGGAGCACAGGAAGCTACGCAGAATGTCCTGTGTGTGTGTGGGGGTGTGTGTTGCCCATCTGGAGTTTAAAGTGTATATTTTTAGGATGACATGCTGGCTACGCAACAAGAACTCTGAATGTTGGTGTCTGGAAGGGTGTGTGTGTGTGTGTGTGTGTGTGTGTGTGTGGTGTGTGTGTGTGTGTGTGTGTGTGTGTGTGTGGCAGTGAGGAAACTGCACTTCAAGGAGTGAGAATGGACTTCCAGGTGCCGAGAGAAGCAAGTCTCGGTGCGGAGCTCCAAGGGCTCCAGCACCTCGCCGCCAGCCAGAGCTCCTGCAGCCTCAGCTGAAGCTTTTCCTCTGGACTGAGAAACAAAACAATCCAACGAGTGGAAAGAGAATCTCCCTGTATCAGAAATCGTCACACAAATGGTGTAAACAAATCACTGGCACCATTCAGGCTCCACTGTTTTGTTTTTTTCTCCCGGTTTGCACATTTTCCCGTCTAATCGGTTCTTTTGTTCCGAGTGAAAACTCAGATTTGAAGGCTTCTTAAAGAAACCAAACGAACTTGGTCTGGTTTCTACTGAAAAGTCTACAATTCCTTAATATCCATAGAAAAAGTGCTGGTTTCATTATCAGATTATTTTTACTGATAATAAACATGTTTAATCTGCCAGTGAAACTCGTACATTTTCATCGACATGAATGAATTCAAAGTCCCAACATCTCGTGGGTTCATTTCGTTCTTGTTTCAAATGTACGAAGATATTTGCAGTAGATAACTAGACCAAAAATCCTGAAGAGTTTGAGTTTTTTGCAGTGTTAAAAACTCTGTTGTAACAACAGGCCCGAACCTTCAGCTCCCAGCATGCGGGTTTTCACTCTGCTGGTGGAAATCCGGTCAGGAAGCGTTGGATCCCTGCTGCTCTGGGAGACCAGCAGCAGGAGGAAGGTTCTGTTAGCGAGATCAGACAGCAAAGCTTCTCTGCGGCACATCATCCTATTCAATGACCTTCTTGCGCGCACACACACACTGACGCTCTTCTTTATTTTCTTTTGTTTTCTTTTTGTAAAATAAATGAATGAAATAATATATTCAGATACCTATATAGCATTTGAGAAAATTGTATAGAATTCTTGAATAGTGGCTCATTTAATTAGTCACATTTCTTTTTCTATTTCTATGTTCTTTTTTGTTAAAATTGCACAAAAATACCTATATTTTGCATCCTGTCAGAAGAGGAACAGGGTTTTGTTTTGTTTTTGTTTTTTTAATAGAGAATCCTGTCTTGATGCTGCAGTGGTTTTCTCCTTTAAAAGCGATTTATTTTTGGAGGTTATTTATTAAAGAGTTGTTGTTAAATTGCTGTTAGGAATCCAGATAATTCAATCGCTGCAGGATAATCAGGGGGGTGAGAGATGGTTTTGAACTGATTCTGACAGGCTCGTCCTTTTGGGACGGGCTGCGTTGTTTGACCCGTCCGTGTGGCGGAGCGGAGGGGAGGGGGCGCCATCTTGAATGAGAGTTCAGTGGATTAGCAGCAGTCGGTGTCATCTATGCACTGAGAAAACAGTGGTCCAAAACAAACAGCCTGAACCCAAAATCAAAGCATCTCACCTTCACTGCGATTTACGACTCCATTCAAACCATCTCCACACGCTACCTCTAATTGTTCACACACACCTGACTTCTAGTTGCTCGGTGACTTTAGTCATCAACGAAGGCCTTGGTTTTTGTCATTGTTCAATACATTTTCTGCTGTTTTGCTGATTTTTAAAATAATAAAGGTACAGAGAGAATAGATTAGCATCCCAATCATCGTGTTTTTGTTGTTGTTTAGACATAGGGCTGGGCGATTGATACCTTCTTTTGTTTTGCTTATAAAGATTACATTTATGGAAAATCAATATATATATATATTTTTTTCACTAATGCACTCCTTGGGTTTCCATAGGTCAGAGTGATGTCATCGTGTTTCACAAGCGCGTTTTCCAGCTTCTATGAATTCAGGTCAACTTTACCACAGGGTGGCGCCAGACTGCGACTTTTATTCATGAGGCCCGAGCAGCGAAGCGCTGCGAAGCGCTGCGAAGGCCTGTTGAATTTGCAGGATTTCTAATTTATTTATTATTTTTCCGCCACTTTACGCGGCTGTTTGGGGCCTTTAACATGTTCAAAAACTCATTGATCTTGACCCAATGTTGACCCCCGAGGAAAAGTTTCTGATTTCGGTGGTATTGCAAGTGGGCGTGGCCAAACGGCTCGACAGTGCGCAGCATGCGGCTTTAAAATGTTATTTAATTGCAAAGTTAAAGTCGTAGTGTTACCAGAATAGGAGCGTAAAATCAGGAGAATGTAGTAAGTTTATAAAATCTCCCGAAAAATGATCAAATGATCAAAACTTAAAATGAGGAATGTTGCGCACGTGAAGTTCTGTAATGAGGAAATGACGCATCAGCTCTGAATTATTAGCAGGACTTTGAAACAGACTAAAAAATAGGAGTCGCTTTTATTGCTCTAATATTCTGACTTTATTCATGTCATTAAATATTCTTGTATTCTGATTCTCCTACATCTCACAGAAGGTCTGGCTGAAATAAAAGTCACTTTAGGAAAATATTCGCGTTTCTATTTTCTTTGTGAGTCCAGAAAGCGAGACAATAAAACCGGTGCAGAAAGGAGCTGCTATGAAAATAAAAACCTGAGATTTCATTTCCTAGTCATGTCGCCCAGCCCCAGGCAGGAGCAGGAGCACAAATCCATCTGCTCTAAGTGGGCCCTGAACGCCTCCTGGTGCGTTCGCGTGCGTAAATGAGTGGCGCGTGCAGAGGAACCGCTGCTAACAGGGCGTTAGCTGCACGCGCTTTACCTGAACTGAGCGGAGGACGTTTTTAATGTTGACATGTTTGAGATAATCCGTCATTCTCATTCCAAACTATTCTATCACTTTATAACATATTTTTAAAGCAATTGATCGAAGGAGAAAAACAACATGAAATGTATTTCCTGAAGCTCCTTCATCTCCCCTCACACCAATAGCAGCATCCGGGTTCCTCCGCGCTGCCATCTTCTCTTAAACAATCCATGAATGTGAACTGTCTATTGATGAATATTGCACGACATTAAGTAGACACTGCCACAGATCAGCTGTGACTGAGGAGCGCTGCGCTGCTCAGTGTTGACAGGATCATGGTGAAGCTGGTGCTGCGTGCGTGCGTGTGTGTGTGTGTGTGTGTGTGTGTGTGTGTTGGAGTGTCGCAAAACACTTGTTGCTGTACCTTTTCTTTCCCCTTCATCCCCAGAAGTCATCTCGGTCTGCAGATGTTTGTCCTTCTCAGCTTACGCCGAGATTCTCTAGCAGAGGCTTCGCTGCAGCGGCCCAGTAATCACTGGACGTGTGTGTGTGTGTGTGTGTGTGTGTGTGTCAGACATTGCTGTGGGAGACTGGCTGAGTGAGTGGGACTCTTTTGGTGGAGACTGGTGCCAAGCAGTTTATTACGGGTCTCTCTCAAAGGGATCAGTCATGTTTTGGTTGGTTTTACTTCTTTTTCTTCTTCTCCTCTGTGTTTGACAAGCACTTTGAACCTTCTGTCTGTCAGAGGAGTGATTAGCTGTACATAGCAATTTCCTGTAACAACAAGTGCTCCTTGTTCAGTCTGGATATTTAGTTTTTGTTGGATTTTACTTTATAGAGCATTACATTGTTGTAGAATTCAAATGAAAAATAAACTAGCTGAACCAAAGCGATGGGTTTTATCTGATTCCTGCTTTCACCGACACGCTGACAACTTCACACAGGAGCTGCAATTAGCCAACACCTGGTGGAAGTGCCTTAAAGATAAATATTTATTTATCCAATGCTTCGTTCCAGTTATACTCAGAACTGGGAAACTCCAACTTCTCAGTTCAAAAGAAGAAAAAAAAAATAGAGGAAAATAAATGGCAACGCTCAAACTGCAAAGTTTCCTTCATATATACAGCACAATCAAGTGCTATAAAATGGCACTGTCCCTTTAAGGGTTCTCCAGGTCTGGATGCATTATATAAAAACATCTACATTTCTTTCTCTGTTCCAGCCATGTTTGTTAGTTTGCCGTTCATCTGTTTATCCACCATTCAACTCATTTATCCACTTACTCATCCACTCATCAACATGTTGGATCCCTGTGAATATCTGCTGGTGAATCAAAGACGACAACAGATCCTTTGATCGGGTTTAATGTATGTTCTCTTGTACAGCTTTAGAAATCAAGAAAATCTTAAGTTACTAACACCAAATGCCTACTTACCGAATGCAAAGTCAAGTGGATTACATGACAAAAAGAGAACAACAAAGAAAAAGAATCAAGATCCAAAAGCAGCTAATGCTTTATTAAGTAAGTCATGCTCACTGATGTTGAAGAGTGGAGGTGTTCTTATTGGCCCAAAGAAACAACACGGGGAGAGGGGAGGTGGAAACCCTCCTGACAGTTACTAGACTTCATATCACAGCACAGAAACGGGACATCTGTACCACAATCGGCAGCGGCGGCAGACTAAGAGCAAGCTGAGGCGGCTGGACCTGCTCGACTGTCCGGCAACGTCCAGCATCAAGAGGCAGAGCTGCATGTTTCTTTATCGTAGGTTTGCTAAAGAAAAAAAACACCACAAAGAACACTCGGAGCAAAAACATTGCTTACTTGTTTTAGTAAGGCCGGACAACAACGGTCAATAAAGCAGTCATATGCATGTAAATATCAAAGGCCAGTTAGTGAAGAGGACCTTCCAGTTTGGTTTGAAGTAAGAAGACTGGTCATGTGACGAGAGCAAGTCTGTAACTGCTGTTCAAACCAAACTCCTGTGCAAAGAGTTCCCCCTCAGAGAGCTTTCTCAAGGTAAATAAAATCTGGTCTCACTCTCAGAGCAGAGAAAAAAACAAAACAAAAAAAAACACCTTAAAGTCATAATTCATAATGAGAGGATTATATTGTTTCTTAGCCAACAACATTACGAATCTCCCTGCAACATCTTTAGAAACTCTTTTTTTAAAAAAAATAGACATGGCTTCACCAGCCGACTGTTCCCTTTATAAAAACTCACACGTATATGTACAGCGGAATAGATAAGAAAAGATTCTCACAACCTGGAGAACAGCGCCACCTCCCTGCCAACCAGACCTACTGCGGGTTAATGTCCATGAAAGCACATGTTGGAACGAGGATTGTCACAGGAGACTCCTGTCGCTGGGTGTGGCTGAACCAGGAGCTCAGGCTGCAGTATGTACACGCGATGGCCTCAGACATGGTGGATCGCTGTGCTTCCCACTCACACTGGAACCAGGGTTTCAGTCACTAGCAGCATGGAGGACTCACACTGATGACTGATCCCAGACCTGCAAACCAGCAATACAGAAAAATATGGTAGGACAATTATGATCCCAGAGCATGACAGAAAATAACTGAGAAACACCGAATCACTGTAACATGACATTACAGAGAAGCACATCACATCGCTTGCTGATGTAAGTGTTGTCGCTTCAAGTAACACATGGCAGCCTGTTTTCAGAACCACTGGGATCCCACCATACAGACCTTGTTAACGGGGGCTAGCTGTGTTCGGACGGACCCGGCGTGGAGTCGAGTGCTGTCCCCAAATCTCCCAGGAGACCGCTCCCTGCGACTGTCCAGCACCCTGCCGGGGGACTTCTCTCTGTCCAGGGGACGAGCAGGAGACTTGTCTCTTCTGAACTCTGTGCGACCCTCCCGGTAACGGTGCGGGGTGCTCGGCTCCCGGTGCAAACCGTCATGGCTGCCGGGGCCTGAAGTCAAGCGCTTGGTGATGTGCTCCGTGTAGGTGGGGGGGCCTCGCTTACTGGGGGAGCTGCAGACGACAGAGCAGAGAAAAACGTCTTCACTGCCTCACCACAATCCTGTCAGATACTAACTTTAGACTTCACTCGGCCGACCTTTGACCCACAAAAATGTTGGTGATTAAAAATAAATAAATAAATACACCTAACTTGGTGTTAGGTGGCTCAGCGTTGTCATGGACACAGTCGGGTTGGATAACAAACCAATAACAATATATACGTTCAGCAAGCTTGGTGGCATCAATTAACTCACTCCTTGGTTACCTAGCAACAAACTTTTGAGTAACTTGCACAGCAGCAGTTTAGCAGTTTAATGAGTACTGAAAATAAAATAATAATAATAATAAAACAACAGTGTGGAATGAAAACAGTGGATAAATCAGGAAAGGCCATGCCACTCGGTTCGCAGTATTTCAGATATTAAAGCAAAAAACGAATCAATAATTATTGATATCGACCGATATGAAACATTCGTATCGTAATAACCTGCCACGAATGCTCAGGCTGATGGTTTTTCTGTTATGGTAAGTTGTTTCGCCACCATTACCACATTTAGCAGCACGTACACAAGCTTGATTGAGAGTGCTAAGACCCTTCCCCTGACTCTGATTGGTGGTTTCTGACTGCAAGCTGTGAGTTTCTGTAGTAGTAGCACTGGATGGAGGTGGAGGAGCTCAATCGTTTTTCATTCACTTCCTGTCTCACCGTCAGCAACAATTTTAACAAATCTGCAAGAAAACTTAAGTTTGTAACAGTCACACGGTGTGGCTGTAAATCGAGGGTCTGTGTGACGGTGCGGTTGTGTTGTCGGCTGACCCTCTGCTGGAGCCGGTCCTCTGCAGCTCTCCAGACTCTCTGATCAGGCTTCCCTTGCAGCAGATGACCCTCAGCTTGCTCTGGTAGGAGGAGGCCAGGTAAACGGCTCCGGAGGAGATGGCTGGGCCAAGGTAGCGCGGGTTGGGAATGTCCAGGTGGGCCAGAACCGCGGGGCTGCAAACATGAAGAGAGTTTTAAGAGCTTCTAGCTGCCAACAAGCACAAACTTTTTCGATGAGTTATGAAGTGACTGATCTGCCTCACCACACTGCTGCATGTCCCTGGACTTCAATCACATCCAGGGAGTTGAAGTAGGTGACAAACAGGTAGGGTTCTCTGTAGGCTGCATTACAGGACACAAACGTATTCAACGTAAAGACGGACGGAGCTCAGAGAAAAATGAAACCAACGAGACAAAAGTTGCTTTTACCAAAAGACAGAGGCACACGGCTCCACTTGATTTCATCGGTCCGACTTCTTCGTCCGTACGAATCCACGAAGAAACCGAACTCTGTCGCAAAACATTTGTTGCAGCCACAGGAAATAAAGCAGTGATGCTTTTATAGACAATAGACAGCAACAGTTCACTGAGAAAATGTTGAAAAACATGACAAGATGAGGATTTCTCATTGTGAAGGTTTGATCATCCATGACATTGATAACCGATTTATCGGTCATAATTTATCATAAAAATTTTCTTATGGTCAGAATTTTGATTTATCGTCTCAATAAATAAATGATGTTAGAGGAAAAAAAACTGGCTGTATTATTGGAAGTATTTTTTTTGTTGTTGACATTTTCTCCATTGTTTCACCAGAACATCAGGCACATCTACTCCTGTCACTTCTACTGGATCATATCTACTGGATCACATCTGATCCAGTAGTAATTCATACACATTTAAAAAAAACATTCACTTATATGGATATTGTAAAACAAAACAAAACTGCAAAACACAAAATTTGCATCCCAGTAAAAACACAGTGAGCCTATTATGTTTTTATAACCCTCCACATTGTGTGTGGTTCTATCAGTTCCTGGTGACAGTACGGTTTGTGTTCGAACTCACCATGGAAACAGAGAAGGTATTCCTCCTTCTGCATGCTGCTGGCCACCTGTAAGATGGCGATGGGGAAGCTGTGAGAAGATGCTGCGAACACGGCCGAGGCCAGCGACACGTCGTTCTTGTCCAGGAACTCTGCAGGACAGGAGCAACCAGAGAAATCAAGGTTACCCTGCAGTCTCCAGAAGAGAACACACACACACACACGCACACACACACACACCGGCACGCACGCACACACGCACACACACACTTTGTTTGCATTCTTACCCTCCAGCACATACTGCTTCATCTCAATCTCGTAAAACTTGTTGGTGCCGATGATGATGCTGTAGCTGGTCAGATGGATACAGCTGCACGGCTCCAGAGTTTCAATTTCCTGTCAGTTGAGAAATATTGGCGCAAAGAACAACGAGAAAATGAAATGAGAGTGAGGCCAGATGCTATGGACTGAAGTCAGATGGAAGGATTGCAATGTGTTGGAAAAATCAACATAGCCTTAAACGTTTCTTACAGTTTGTTACATAAAACCTCAGAGGTATTCTTTTGGGATTTTATGATAGATCAACACAATATAGGGCAAAGTTTTAAGAGGAATACAAATGATTTTGTTGACAAATCAAGTGTCCCACAAACACTTTGCATGCATTAATATTCAACCCCAGTGAGGTAAAACTTTCTAACTAGAATTTAGCTGCAAGTCTTTGGAAGTTTGTATCAGATTTTGTTTCTATTTCATTCAGTCCATCGAGACAATTAACTTTTTGTCCAATCTCTTCAATCTCAGTGAGTGGAAAACATCAGTAAATTTTAAGACAGTGTTATCACACATTCTCAGTTAGATTCAGGTCTGTACTTTCTAAGACAGGGCTAAAAATTTCAGTCAGAACTCAGCAGCTTAATGTTTGTTGTTTCCCAGAAATACAGTAGAGACAACTGAACTCTGACCTCCATAATAATGTACATTATTTGTACATTTGCAAAGTACTGGATAATCCTCCCGTGTTGATCATTTACCATAAAAATGAGGTTTCATTCTACATGTTATTTATTATTTATTTATGTTTCATGCTACTTGTTTTATTTATGCCAAGTAAAAATCTGTTTCATGTAGTAGTGAATATGAATGTCCACATTAATGTACTGTCTGCCATTAGCCATGGCAATTGAAATCCATAAGAGCCAACATTCTATACATTTTTACACATATTTGTGTTCAATGATGGAAAAACAATCACAAGAATGTATTTTTTCATTTTGTAACACCTCCAGCAGTTTGTTAAACTGTTTATCTGGATTCAAACTGAAAGCCTTGGAGTCAAAGAACAACTTATTTACTTATTTGCATCAATAAATAAAAAAATAATAATATTACAGATTCAGATTGTTGTAATACAGCATATTTACACATTTGCAAAACATACATGGGTCATAATTTGCACTCCACAGGACAAACACCTTCTTTCCTGAGGACGTTTCTGAGTTAAAAGTACAAACAGACTTTAAGTTTCGGCATCAAACCACTTATTCCTGTCGCACTCGCTCTCCATTTGTGATAAACATTTCATGTTTCTCTGGAGCTCACCTTGCGGATGCAGTATTTGTTGAGATTGTCGTTGTAGCGCAATATGGTGATCTTGTTTGGCATCGCGGCGCATATACACGGCCCGTTGTCAACCTGGAAGCAGAACGTTTACCTATCAGCTCTGACGGCCATCGCCGTGGCAGCACATCTGCATAAACACACACAGCCTGCTGCATGGGGAGCTGCAGACTTACTCTGCCAGCAGCAAACAGGTGGCAGCCTTTCACCGTCTCAAAGATGTAGGGAGCAAGTTCAGTCTGGCTGGGCAGGTGGGACTGGGCCAGAGACTGCTTCACTCTCTTAATCTCCACCAGACACAGAGCTCTCTCATCCCCTAGAGCACACACACACACACACACACACACACACACACACACACACACATTACACAGGTTACAGTCAGATCTTTGGTTTCTAAGGAGTCTCCTGTTCTTTATAATGAAAAGAATGCACCCACATGTTAAAATATGATACCTCACCATAACTGTATGGTATCACATTTTATTAGCCTTTATTTTGTCCATCTCAGAATCATTTTAGCAACTATTTATTTAAAGTGGCAGTACAACGCGTTATCAGGAACACAGTGCACATTGAGATGAACTCGACCAGCAACAACATCTGGACTGATATTCTCCAGCGGAGCTCACCGGAGCACCAACAGGTAAAAACAAAGTCGGACATGTTACCAACAATCATCAGGAGTTTCTCCTGCTCTTTGATGATCTGGATCTGAAAAACGGATCCCAGGCCCGGGATGTGAGTCAGTGAGTTCTTGATGACATTCAGAGCGTACAGCCCCTCCTCAGATCCCACCAGGACAATCTACACAACAGGGAGACACGCACACTTACTCAGCTAGTTGGAAAACTGCTTTTGTCCTGTATTCAGGGTCATGACATCATGCGTTTGGTACCTGATCCGTTAGAGGAAGAGTACAGTTAATATCCAGTCTGTCGTCGCCCTCCAGCTTCAGCAGAGAGTTTCCAAGCAGCTTCTGTAAGATCAGACAGAAACAGGTGAGGGCAGGGGCTCCAGAGGGCAGGGGCAGGTTTACAGGGTCAGAGGTGGAATCAAGTCACAAATATGCCTTGTTTCAAAGAAAAAAAAAAAAAGTCTGTATAACAGTTCCAAGATGATTTCAGAGGAAATGTAGACAATAAAACCCTAAAGTGATTTGGGAAAGCACAGTTTAACCTGATTTCAGAGTTTCAACAAAGAACTCAGAGCAGAGATGACCTCTGAGTTCACACAAACGCTGAGGCTTCGTTTATTTTAACTTCAACTGGAATTGAAGAATAAGTTTGTGTTAGTAATAAAGTAAATGAAGTTTAGTTAAAATCAACCCTACTATATTCTGTAAAACCATTTCTCTAAATATTCAAATTTAAATAAATTGTGATTTTAGCGTTTAAGTGAAGAAATATACTTGCTTTTGATATTTCATCTGGATGTATAACTATTTTGAAATTTTTTTTTTGAGACTAATCTCAATATTTCATTTTTTTGGGTAGAGATTCATCCTCTGTCTATAATGGCCCCAATATAAAATAATACCGCTTCACTCACAATAATAAAACGTGTTATTATAACAGGCCTGATTCTGACTAGCTTGGAAATGCTACTTTTTTTTTTTACTGTACACAGCTACATGAAAAACTTGAATTAGACATAATGCAGTGTGACATTATTAAACTGAAATGTTTTTCAGTGATAATGTGACCAAAAAAGCTCCTTGATAAATAAGATCATAAACTTTGTCAGCTATTAGGTTCAGCTCTTGTATCTAATAATTTATAAATACATCAACTCTAGATGTCTAGTTTCTGTCAGCCAGTGTGTGACGTGTCTCAGGTCCAACCAGCTCGGTTCTGACAGGACAGTGTAGAGATCTAAGACGTTCTGATCCTCGGCGTCAGAGGATCCTGACGTAATAAGATGCAGGACCTTACAAAGTATTCATGCCCTTTTTCAGGTTTTACTGCAACCAGAAAGCTCAATACTTTGATTATGTGTGACAGACCGACACGATGCGGCGCTCAGCTGTGAGGTGGAAACAAAATACATGGTTTTCAAAAATGGTTTTAAGACGAACCATGAGACTCCCCAACATATTAAATCTGTGTTGTTCTTTAAACACTGTATAATTATGACTAAATTATTGTATTATTTTAACTTCATGTACCAGAGGTCTAAGCCCTTAACAGATAAGTGGGATTTACACACAATGGTGATTGTTGATTGTTGATAGGACTGAATTGTACTTAGAGATGCCAAAATAAACCGGACTGAATATAAATGTATGCCATCTTTTTCATATTTTCTATGCAAACCATTTTGAAAAAACATTTATCATTCTGTTTTTACTTTACACATAAATCACCGCAGTTTTGTGTTTTCAGCCAGACGAAAACGGAACAGTTTCAGGGGGTGTGAATACGTTTGCAAGGCATTGTGTGTTGGTGAAAAAAAAAATGTGAGTTTTGTCTCTCAGTTTCACACAGAATGAGGTTAGCAGTGGGGAGGCAGAGTGGCAGCAGGTGAGGTGAAAGCAGGAGGACCAAGCAACACGACAACAGGTGCAGTACAGAGTTCCTCAGGAGGAAAGAGCTGACAATCTGTGCTCCTGTCTCTCTCCAAACTCTTTACCTGAACCAGCGGAGACAGAAGCATTTGTCTTTTGCACACAACAGCCTACATGTGTACGGAAAGGCCCAGGTATCGGAACCACGCAGCAAATCAACAAATCATGCCCATATATCGGACATACAGAGCGGCATGATGGAAAGCAACAAACAGGAGTGAAAGAGACAAAGAGAAAAGAAAAAGAAGAGAGAACAGTTAATGACATATGCATGTGAAATTAGAGGTCAGTATTTGAATCTTTAAATGAATTCTTAAAGGGGCAGTATTATGTAAAATCCACTTTTTTGAGCTTTACATCATGTAATAACATTATTCACTAATCAAAAACTTATGAAGTGTTGCCTTGATTCTTTGATGTTTGAGAGATCTTTTAATCTCCATGGCAACCATTCAGGTAATATCAGAAACCTTGTCTTCAAGATGCAGCTCCTCTTCAGAGCTGCAGTTTACAAGCTTCCACCTCACAGAGTCACTCCTCCAACTTCCTCACTCAGCTCCTTCAGACTAGCCAGCAGCAATTAGGAAACACCTGGTGGAACTACAAATCTGCTGAGCTCATTATATGAGCTACTGATCAGTGAAACGCTGGTTAAAACGTTGTTAAAGGGTTAATAGAGGAACAGAGCTGTTAAGACTTCCTGAAGGCAGAGTTTCAGAAAGAGCAGGAGCGTCTTAAGGAGACAGAACCCCAATGTCAATATGATAAAAATTAAGAGACCACTGAAAATGATCGGTTTCACTTTGTGGGTAAATGTTTGAGTAAAATGAACATCTTTTATTCTATGACAACATGTTTCTGAAATTCCAAGCAAAAATCTTTTGTTGTTATTAGCAGAAAATGAGAAATGGTCAAAATAACAAAAAACATGCACTGCTTTCAGACCTCAAATAATGTAAAGAAAACAAACAATAATGTTTTTGTTTCTATTTTGTTTCTAAATATTCATTTAGAAACAAAAATACTAATTTTTGAACTCAAGATTTTAGAAATGAATATTTGGTGGAATAACCTGGAGGTTTTCAATGGGGTTCAGCGCAATGGGCTCTTCAATTTTTCCAGACCTGAATACATAGAATAGTTTTACCAAATTAACAGTTACTTGATTGTGCCATAAAATGCCACTATGTGGTTGAAAACACATAATGCTGCCCCTTTAAAGTGATTGAAGACATTCTGTGCATTCATGAATATTCCCTCATGTGTGAATGTAGGACATCCAGCGTCTAAGCAGCGTGCTGCAGCAATACTCACTGCATCAGCCTCCGCCTTCTCCCGCGCGGCTCGCCCCCCGGCCACCACAGACTCCATCACGGCCACCCAGCGCTGCTTATCAGGGAAACTGGGGGCCATGAAGTAGACAGCCTGGCCAGGCCAGCACGGCGTATGGCAGCGGGACTCCAGCTTCAGGACGTAGGCAACGTCTGACGCAAAGGAAGTTATATAAAGGTTAAAAATGTTCAGAATTCACCTCAATGCCTTTTAAAAAAAGAATGACAGAATGTGACAATAACTTAAAAATTTAAATATAAACAAAAACTAATAAGCAGGCAATAGGTAGTGGGAATGATTGTGACGTTTACAGATGAAGACAAAGTGTGTCTACCAGACTTGGCAGTGTTTGGCAGCTCAGAGGCTCCGACTGCTCCGTGAATCATCACCTCTCCCTCTGACAGACACAAGTCAAACTCCTCCAGAGGCTTCACAGAGTCTGAAAGGCAAAGGGAGCAGGAACAAGCGGTGGGTATATGGTAGCGCTTGTACTTCCAAGTGTCCAACAATCGTTCACTCATTGTTCAACCTTCTCTTGGCTCAATCTCGTAGATGGAAACTTTAGTGCCGTCCAGCACCACATATTTTCTCTCCCAGCCCTGACCCCGCTTCCCGTTTCTGCCACACACAGAAAAGGAATATTAAATATCAAGTAAGTACGTTACATATCTGTTACTGTACTTACAGAAAGTGTTATTTTTATTACATGTGGTAAACCCTCAACAACTGCACTGTACGTCTCTGTCTTACCGCCATAAACATCGAGGAAGACGGTGATAAAAACAACTGAAGAACTCCAAGCTCACTATTAGAGATGACTGGCAAAACATCTTGCACTTTTACACAATTTTTTTTTTAGACGTACCAGTATCTAAGCAGCTTTTACTGGGAGACAGAACATAATAAATGGTGCCTGTGTTGTGCTCTGACAACCAGAAGATTTTCAAAGGGGGGAGTTGGATTCATGAACCGTCTGATTAGCTCCCTAAAGCATATTACTGGCAGAGAACAATGGAAAAAATACTATTTTTGATAAAGACTTTGACTCTCCCTGTGTTAGCCTGGCCACAGCTGACCTGGGCTGCTTCATCCAGCCCTCCAGGTGCATGTGGCCGCCGGCTTCTTTGATCTGCTGGCCTGGAGAGCTGCCTTTGTCTCGACACAGGCCCTCAGAGAGGTGCAGAGAGCAGTCGCTGGACATGCCGCAGGTGGCTGGAAGGCAGGCTGAGCACTTCGGATGGCACAGAGCGTGGCATTCTGCAGAGAGAGACACAAACACTCAACGCAAGGCTGTGTGTGCATCACCTGAGAGTAGAATATATCAGAATAATATATTTAAAAGCACTTTGAAGTGTATATACCTTTTGCACAGGTTTTGCTTAATTACTGCTCTGTTTCTTTTTCAACCTTTTTTTTTTTTAAGTGTGTGACCTCCAGTTAACGATTAGTTGACTAATAAATTTGTTGACAGTTATTTTAAAAATCAATTCATCAGGTTGATTGTACATTTGTATATAAATAGATCTAATTTCCATGACGGTAAGATGACTCTGAGGTTTGTGCGTTCTCTGACTCACCCAAGCAAGTTGCTGCTTGGCGGCCAAAGTGAACAGTATCCAGGCACACGGTGCACTTGGCGGCCCTCATGTTGAGCCCCACTGTGAACCGGTGAGGGGTGTTGTGGTGCAGCACCCGCTCTCTCTCCCTCTCTCGGTCTCGCTGACTGTCCTTCAGACGACGGCTGTACTCTGAATACAGACAGGGAACATGGTGAGGGCGCACCGCTCCGCTTCGCCTCACCCAGGCACATCCAAAACCTCAACACCTTAGAGCGTCATGCTGCAAAAGGAACTGGAAGATGTTGAGCAGAATGCGTATGCAAGTAAACTCTGAAGGCAAAAACGCTTGAAAGGTCAACTCATTGAATCGTTTGCTTTGGATTGCGCTCACTTTGCTGATTTTTAAAGGGATTATCCAGTCTGTGAGAAGCCTTTACATTGTGCATACAGGGGGGAAAAAAAATCTCTTCCATATGCAATAAAATGCCGTTTTAGAGCTGATTATCATATTGATCCATTCACTTTACAATGATCGAATAGGTCAAATGAATTAGACTGAATTGAAATGGGAAGTGGTCTTTATTTGGACAGATCGTTTGCAAAAAAAAATAGTCATTTTAAAAAATCCATCTTTCATTTGAAAGTATTTATTCAGTGATGGGGGAAAATAGATGTTAAGAAACAATTGTTTTTAATTAAACTCTGTGGTCTAACAGTTACTGGCACCTCAAGCAATCCCCTTTAAATAAAAATAATCAAAGCTTTCAGTCTCAATTTAACTCCTCTAAATTAGTCAGTTTCTAGGAAAGTCTAATCCACCACTTTCTGTTGGCTTAGAGAACACATCATTATATATGTATTTTACACACTGGGCTAGACACAAACCCATATTTATCTTCCACATAGTGAAATAAAAACAACTTAAGTTCTCTAATCAAGAATTACACTGAAGCGTCTCCATAGCAACCTCTAGATAGCTAGCTGTCATTTAGTCATGGATAAAAAATATATAAATATCTCTGCTCTTCACTAGAAATCTACCAAAATTCTAACTAGAACTGTGTTCATTGTTGCAAAGAGACTAACTATCTTTAATCTCATTTAACCGAAGGTTTTCAAATGAACGGTAGAACTTCCTTTGTCTCCTTTCAGGAACACAGAGCTAACTTTGTTCAAATATTGTTTGAAGAACAGAAAAATTGACTCCAAATGATCAGGATCCTCATCAAACAATAGTTTTTAATTACCAACAAATTACACAGATTTTAATTGGATTTAAATTGTTTTCTCTACACAATGTTGCAACATAAATTGTGACATTTTATTAACCAAATGTTGAACTTTTGGACTCCACAGTGAAAACTTGTGGGTTGATTTGCCTTAATGCAATGCTGCTGTGTCATGTGAAGCTGCTCATAAACCAGCAAATTCATTAGATGTCACAGTCAGTGAAATCTATCCTCGCCTGCATTTTGGTGATGTTAAGCGTCGTCATAATGAATTCCGGGAAAATCTAAGAGCCAGGTACATTTCTCAGCTGACAGCTCCTGCGTGGGTGAGATGAGAGGTTAGCCTTCTCATCAGTCCCTCCCCCGTGTAAATAAACACCAACACAGACAGCTGAGCACAAAGAGAAAAGACAGAGTCAAAATTCACGCTTCACTGTCAAATCACGCTCCATTAATTCTACTGTTACATCAACCAATGATTTAGACATCAATAAAACCCAACCGTCCAGCTCTTGTTGGAGGGCGTCACTTTTCTCTTTTTCTGCCTGGATTTGTGTCCTGAATGCTTCCTCACCAACAATATGAGCTACCTTCAATTGCTCAAATTCCTTCTGCAGCAGCCTTTTCGTCTTGTGTTTTATGTCTCTGTGCTTCCTGGAAGTGATTATAGCTCGTCTGAGAGACTCTGAATCAGAAAACTCTTCTCCTGTCAGTAGTTCTCTCTTCATCTCCTTTTTCTGTCCTTGTAACTCAGATTTTGTTTTCTCCAGTCCTCTTTGCACGTTGACCAGCTTTTGGTTCTCCTCAAACCATCTTGCTCTGTCCTTTTCCAAAAAGAGAGCCAAGTCTCTGGATCTCTCTGTAACTCAATGGGAGCGTTCTGTTCTCAATCCAGCCTTGCAGATTTTGTCCAGCTCTCCAGGCTCCATGCTGGGGTCTCATCTCACCGTTGGAGGAATGTGTCCTTTGGTTCAACATGTTTGGACAAAACAATGTTTGTTAAAAATCAGTTTTGATCCACAAACAATCTCCATGTTCAACTTTGAAAGCGTTTTTGCGAAGGTCTGAACTTGTCAGTAGTGCAGCAAGCAATGACCAGAATGTAGAAGTTTGTTACATACATAAGTGCTGATGACATCACAAGCATGGCTCTAGTTGTGACATCACAGTTTTTCTTCATCTCTGGAATGATGATGTGAGTGTTTGAGGAATCTACCACACTGACCAACCAAACACACTCAAAAAGTGTTTGATAAAAGCTGATGAGAATTTTCTGCTTTGTTTTCAGCCAAAGATCATTTTATACTGATAAGCAACTTAGAATAAGTGATGGCAGCTCATGATTTAGGAAAACTTACAAACAAGAGTAATAAGCATGAGGCTTTGACACCTGGGTGGTGGGTGTGTCGCTCTGGGTGTGACGTCATCAAGTATGAATGGGAAGATCACTGGCCTGCTGGCTTTGTGTGTGTGAGGAAGGGGTGAGCAGGGAGGTCAGTCCTGGCAAAGTTTGGAGCCTGATAGTCAAATTGGAATAAATCAATAATTGTGACAGAACAAATAAATGGTTTGGAGTTGATTGATACAAACAGATGAGATTCCAGAGTTAACCCAGTGTGGCCCTCGACCATCATTAGTTTGGCATGTTTTCCCTACAGAAAGTGTCTGTTTACATCAGGGGTTTGTGGTGCCTTTCTATTGTAAAGAAAAGGATATAAAACTTCAAATATTTTGCAGAGAGATATTAACATTCATGGAAAAACCTCACATAACCTTATTAAAGCAGAAAGTACGGTGGCCACATAAGAAAGGCTTACAGTATTTAATTATGTCGCATAATTGATCAGTACAGTATTGCAAGCGAAAGCAAAGCGAGGTAATGACAAGTTGTTTTTCTGGGTGTTCATCTTGATACGTCCACAAGAATGAGGATCATCTAAAAACCTGCTTTTCAGGAAGTTCCAGACACAACAGAGGATCTGAACCAGAGGCAATGGCAGCTGGAGTGAGTATTAAACCTTTCGATGTTTTTAGAGCAAAGAACAGCAGAGTTTTTAAAGTGTTTGTTTTATCAATATTTCTCTGGAGCAAGGCACTACACTTGTCAGAAAAGCTCTAAGTGCATTGATAAGATGATGGTCATTCTTGGCTCTGTCCAACTTAGCTTCTTCCTCACAACTCACCTCATACTGATAAATGTCTGCTTCATACCTCCTGTTTAATTCTTGGTATCAAATCTTATACAGCACCAGCTCACTCTGCCTGGATTTGTGTCCTGAATGCTTCCTCACCAATAATATGAGCTACCTTCAATTGCTCAAATTCCTTCTGCAGCAGCCTTTTCGTCTTGTGTTTTATGTCTCTGTGCTTCCTGGAAGTGATTATAGCTCGTCTGAGAGACTCTGAATCAGAAAACTCTTCTCCTGTCAGTAGTTTTCTCTTCGTCTCCTTGAGTCTTTTCTGTCCTTGTAACTCAGCTTTTGTTTTCTCCAGTCCTCTTTGCATGTTGACCAGCTTTTGGTTCTCCTCAAACCATCTTGCTCTGTCCTTTTCCAAAAGAGAGCCAAGTCTCTGGATCTCTCTGTAACTCAATGGGAGGCGTTCTGTTCTCAATCCAGCCTTGCAGATTTTGTCCAGCTCTCCAGGCTCCATGCTGGGGTCTCATCTCACCGTTGGAGGAATGTGTCCTTTGGTTCAACATGTTTGGACAAAACAACGTTTGTTAAAATCAGTTTTGATCCACAAACAATCTCCATGTTCAACTTTGAAAGTGTTTTACGAAGGTCTGAACTTGTCAGTAGTGTAGCAAGCAATGACCAGAATGTAGAAGTTTGTTACATACATAATGTGCTGATGACATCACAAGCATGGCTCTAGTTGTGACATCAGTTTTCCTTCATAACTGGAATGATGATGTGAGTGTTTGAGGAATCTACCACACTGACCAACCAACCATCATCCGTCTCCTTACCTTCCTACCCCCCATATTGGAGTTGGGATGGTTATATAGTGTCATCGAGGCTCTGATTGATTCTTTCTGTTGACTTTTGTTTATGATTATTTTTGTTATCTTTGCATTGCATCTTAGGACAGTTTTCTCCTCTGGTTTTGGATGACATACAGTTGGAAGTTTTTTCTCACTAAAACCAGGAAAATGGAGCACATCACATCACATCTACTGGGAGAGCTCCCTGTAGCTCTTCCAGTAGAGAGCTACAGGGAGCTCTCTACTGGCTCCCTGTAGCTCAAAGAATAGACTCTAAATTACTGTTGTTAATTTATAAATCACTGACCGGCTTAGCACCAAAATACATGAACGATCTGCTTTTGTTGTATCACCTTCCAGACCCTTCAGGTCTTCTGGTTCTGATCTGCTTTGCTTTCCCAGAATAACTCAAGAAGCACCATTCAGCTTCTATGCAACACAAATCTGTAACAAACTGCCAGAAAACTGTAAAACAGCTGAAACACTGAGTTCCTTTGAGATGCCTTAGATTCATAATAACTGGAACATTGATGTATATTTGTTTGATGAGTTTGACAAAATGTAATTTTTTTTGTGTTCGTCTTATAAACATGACTGGATAAAACCTTTAGCTCAGAATATAGTTTCAAATCATTTGTGCATTGCAGAGTTTATCACATGGTGCATCTCAGTGTATGGTGTGAAGTTTAGGTGGGACTGCAGTCAGCTAAAAAAAACAGAGAAAGGTTCTGGGAATGAGACTGAAAAGCAGCAACTGGGATCAAAAAGTGCTACAGATTTCTAAAGCTTTGCACTGAAGCCTTTCAGCCACCTCTGACGAACATGATGCGACCCGACATTTCAAATAGTGCAGAGCTTTTAAAATCTGGCCAAAAAAGGAGAAAAGAGATCAAACTGCGGAGACCATGACTTTGTACAACTTACTTTCAAATGTGACCCTCCTTCTCTCTGAAAGATGTGTAAAAGAGGATAGTAGAGGTTTTGTAAATGAATCTTTGAAATGTTATTGATATCAGCTTGTAGTCATGCTGCATTTGTGCTGGGTCAACATGTGTTTTCATTGTCAAGCTGAATTTAAGCGTCCTGTCTGACTGGAGCCGTGGTGGAGGTTGCCCCTGACTCACCCTCGGGTGTTGGCGTATCTTTCCTGCGTCCTGAGTTGGAGGGTGCCAGGCCCGTTGGGCCCTGCTGGTGCTCAGGAGACTTCACCATGGCAGACATGATGATCTGCTGCCGTGCTGCGGCGGGGTTCGTAGTGCTGCCGTGATCCTTATACTGGAGAGCTGAGCGCAGAATTTGCATTGTTATGTAATCCTCACCTCTATTACAAAGATGACTTTAAAAACAGGGACAAATCTTTTCCTTTTTGTCAACCAAAAACCAAAATGTACCACATGTTTACGGTTCTTCCTCACATGGATTCATTACTTTTCTCCCTCAATTTATTCATTCATTTTTATCAACGTGCACATACACATCCTGACACTATTATGCATCCTCTTAAAAATATGTAAAATAACTTAGAGTAAAGGCAACTTTTATTGCAGCAGCAAAATTTCATACTGGCAATTTTAGAAACATCCTTTAATTTACATCACATTTATTCAGTGGGAGGGAAGCCATATGCTGAGAAACAACTGTTTTTAACAACATAAGAAGTGGCCCAACATATTCTTCCTGTGCTTGAATGGATTATTTCTGGGTTCACAACCTTTCGGTCAAAAACAGGAATTTTAGGTGAGACCAAGTAGGAACTTAGCAATCAGGTAATTTAGTGTTAGCTACCACAGAGTCCATCAGCGAAAAAAATACAACAACTACCTTTTAACCAACCCTTAAAAGGTATTTCTGCTAACGTTGAGTCCTCTGCATTTCATTGGTGTAAGTTTCTCTGTGGTGTCAAGGCAAATGTAGGTTCTCATCCACAATAGTGGCCACCGGCCAAGAGAAATTGATCTGTGAGTCATCTCAAGAGTATGCCTTGAGGAAATAGCAATTCATGAATTACTAATTAGAAGTTTCTCAAAAAACAAACAACCCATAAATCTAAACAAAATGCTTCAAGTGCATTTATTTTAAATGGATTGTAAGAAGTACCAAATTTGATGTTAGAAAAAATTTTTATTCTTTGATGTAGTAGTTTTTCAGTGTGCTCAAATTAAAAGTCAGACTTTTCTAAACTGTTCAGTGTAAGATTATGCTACTGCAATAATATTAAGGCTTTTAAGCATCTTTACCAGAAGTGTCTTCTGTTTTAGATTACTAAACATGGGATTCAGTGTGTAAGCTGGTGCAGGTCAATCCCACCTTCTTCTCTCAGAGATCTCAGCTCTGCTCTCATTTTCTGCAGAGCGTCTTCCAGCTCAGAGCAGCGAGTGCGCTCTTTATCCAGAGCAGCCTTCATGTCGCTGTACTGCAGAGGCACTGGTTGGATGGGGGGCACAGGAGAGACCTGACCTTGACCCTGACTCTGGCCCTGCGCCTGGGCCTGAGCAGCCATGGCGGCCAACAGGTCCTCCCGCCTTCGCCCAAAAAGACCCTGAAACAGCACAGTGCAAACGAAAACAGAGAGAAACAGCGGAGAACGGCTCCAAGGTTATCAGCTGGCATGCTTCAGACATCTTTGCTTGTATTTCATAAAAACAGCAGGATTTGTCGTGCGAATCGAACTTACTTTTTTCTTCTTGGAGCCTCCGTGGGCCTGGGATTGGAGGAAGTCGATGAGCTTGGTTTGCTGGGTGATGGTTCCCTCCATTTTCACCTTCTCATGAGAGTATACAGCCTGCAGGTGGAGCTAAGTGAACATCACTACGGCCATGAATTTCTCCTCAAGTAATTCACTTCACACAGAGGGTGACAGAGAGACATGGAGATGGGTGGAAAGAAAGGGGGATGACTGTGTGCCATGTCTGCAGGGGGAGTTATGTGATACTGTGGACCAGAACAGATAACGACATAAAGGTTTACACTAACTTTAGAGTATACATATGTCAGTGCTGATTGGGAGCTCTCATATCTCTAATATATATATATATATGCATTGATACCCTCAGCCCTCCCACATGCTAGCTGTGGTGCATGCACATGCCAAGTAGAAGCACCTGGATGTTCTCTAGCTGGTATTCCAAGTCAGTCCTCTCTGTTTTGAGTAAATCGGTTTGGTCCAAAGCATCCTGCAGCCCCTGGGTCAGGCGGAATATGTGGGTCTTCTGGGCATCCAGCTGCTGCTGTAGTTTCTCTTGCTGCATAGAGAAAACAGGTGTTCACATCATTTTGTGAATAATGATGTGAACATTATTAGCGATAATGTTAGGGTGTTTTTGCAGTAATAAACTCGGGTTTGTTTGGAGACTGCAGTTGCAACTTTTGTTACATTTTCAGTTGATGTGGTTCGCTTTCACACTGCAACCCTTTTGAAAAAGCTGTTACACCAGTGGGGCGGTCCATCAATTACCACAGAAGAAAGGAACACAAAACTTCCAAAAAAGACATTGAGTGTAACTTTCTTCTTCACAAAATGTAAGCAAAAATGGAGTGGTGTGAAATTTTAGAGGTTGTAGGATTTCTTTTATTTTGGCATTTCTCCTGCTTGTGCTAGACATGAATCTTTGTTATGGATGCATTTACCCAGAATGCCCTGAGCTGTAGTAGACTTCCTGTTTTTGGAGCAGTCTCTAGACAGTTCGCCGTTCACATATGCATTCAAACCAAAGTTAACTTTTTTGGTCCACTTTGCACCCTTACGGTCCATTCACAACATCCTTGTTAAGTCTGATTCAATTACACTATATTTCTTTGATTTGTTTGGAAATGTGTGAATGAATAAACAAACTCTGATCTGGACCAAAAAAAGTGAACTTTGGTTGGTTGAAGTGAACTCGAGCGCAGTTCAAATGCATATGTAAATGCCAAGCGGACCGGAGACTGTTCCATAAACAGGAAGCAGACTATCATGGAGGGCATTCTGGGTAAATACAACCAAATAAATTGTGTAAAGTCAATTACTTCTGTGGTTGTTGGTGCAGCGCCCCCAGAGGCGAGAGGATGAACAGGTTTTTCAAAGGGTTTGCTTAGTGCAAATGCACAGTGCAGTGTGGAAGCGAACCTCACCAGCTGAAAATTTGTAGCTGAAAACAACTGTTGCAACTTTGCTCCCCAAACAAACCAAGTATACAGATGGGAAAACACTTCTAGGCCTGGATGCTGAGTGGTTTCTGTATTAATTGTAAAAGTAACACCTGAAGAAAACAACAGACACATCACAAAGCATTACACATATCTGCATGTGAGGTGGAAACGCAGTATGGTTGAAGGTCAGCACCGCACCTCCTCCAGCAGTCTCTGCTTCACATCCCTCTCACTCTCCAGCTTCTGTTGCAAACTCCGGGCGTTCATCTCCAGCATAGAGTGCTTCTTTTCCAAGTCATTTAACTTAGGAACACAAGAAAAAGTTTTAGGTTTGAAATGTACAAACAGCGAGGTAAAATGTTTGTTGTACAGTGTAGAAAAGCGTACAGTGTCTGCCAGACTCTCAGCTTTGAGTTTCTGGTCTTTAAGGGCTTGTTGCAGGGCCAGGATCTCAGCTTTGTGCTCTTTCACGGCTTGCTCCACAGCCTGACGAGACTCAGAGCATCGCTGCTCTGTACGCAGCCTGAAACACAGAAGACAAACTTACCTACAAGATGTCTTAAGCTTTTGAGGACCTAATGTTTGGGGGCATTCATTATTTTTATCTGTTACTCTGGGTGACGGTGTTGGGCGACAGGAGAACAGATCGGTAAAGCATGTTTTAATACTCTTTTACTGCACCAAGTGTTCACTGCACTGCTAGTCTGTCTATTAAACCAGAGAAAACAAATCAGATTTTTTCCAAAAATAAATTCAAACAGACCCAAGAGGATACGCCCAAAGCTTGTTGATTTCATTGTGTGTAGGTGGAATTGGAGCTAACGACAATATCAACTGAGACATTAAGAGCAAAATTTTTTTGATATTTCTAGTATTTCAAGCACTTGTTTTAAAATACAGCATGTCTTGTTACTAAGTAGTATTCTTACAGCACAGATCACTCACCCTTACACAGTGGTGTAGTCTACCTGTTCTGTTTCTCAGTATCCAGCAGCCTCTGCACCTCCCTGGTCCTCCTCTCAGCCTGGCTCTTCTCATCCTCCAGTGTGGCCCTCCAGGCTTCCCACTGCCGCTCCTTCTCCAGCAGCTCATCGTTCAGGCTCTCCAGCTCCACAACCTGCTCCTCCAGCATGGTGCACGTGGTCTTCAGAGTCTCCAGGTTCTGTTCACATCAGATGGTATGTTATGTTATGCTGTATGCAAATGAAGAGTCAAGCAATAAAAAACACCATCAAGCAAAAAACATGTTCCAAAATAAGTCTCAGTCGTATCAAAATAACACATTTAACCTTAATCTGACAGGAAGTTCAGAAAATAGTTCAGAATATCAATACTTTACTAAAAAAGATAAGACAGTAACACTAATGATGTAATGTAAGTGAATACTTATGTAAATGTTGGTTTTCTATTTTTAATAAATTTGCAAAATGCTCAACAATCTATTTCCACTGTTAGAACAAGAAGGAAAGGAAATGGATTCATTTACAATTTGGAATAAGGATGTAACACAACAAACGTGAAAAAAGTGAAGTGCTGTGAATACTTTCCATATGCATGAAAAGTAACATTAACACTAAATAAATATAATTCTATTTGGTGTATTTATGAAGCACCAATTCACAGCAAATATCACCTTAAGGCACTTTGGGAAGAAAAATCACTTCATTTCAATCATGCATACATTCTAACTGATCCTAGTTATCAAACAGTGCATTAATGTTTGTTAATTATTCAAATTAGTTTAAAAAGTTTCTATCTTAGGAGATGGATTGCATCATGTCACTGACTTACAGCATTTACTCCTGCACAAAAATGGCAACAGACACTCTCTTGTGTTGTTGATTTTACAGCAATTCCTTTAATAACATCTCAAGCTTAAGAGATGTGCTTATTTCTAACATCACAAGGGAAAAGTCAAACATCTCTTGTCTGGTAGGTAGACCTGAGAAACAATGGGATGAAAGTGTGGTTTGAAGAGACAAATTAGTTTCCCAGATGTTCTTTGGAAGAAGCATATAGTATTCTCAGCAATGAGTCCAGAAAGCAGGCTTTGTAAATGTATAAGTCTGTGCCAATACCCTCTGGCAAAACTTAGCTACAACATGTCAGCATAGTTGCCAAAATATGAATGATAAGTTTAAAGCCAATTGCTTTGTATTCTTTTAGAATAAAACATTATTTCCAGCAAAATCCATGGATGACAATGATAACCAACATTCCTGAAATGTAAGAGAGGCATTGCTGGGGAGGATGATAGCACCGTTTCCTCTCCACCCTGGTTGAAGGATTTAAAGATACAATTCATAGCATATGCTGCGTTTGCAGGAAGAACTTGAGACCATTACAGCTAAAAACCCTTCATCTCCTGGCATCCAAAAGGCCACAACGTCTTAAATATTGTAAGAAGGGATGCAAGCATTGCAAAGTCCTAAAAGCTTTCTCAAACAGACATCTGCAATAGACAACAGGCAGGTAAGTACTTTGAGTTTTTTTCTGTCAGCAATGAAATAAAAGTTTAAATAATAAAGTAAGAATCCATTTTAGTTTCAATAATTTGTTTATTTGAAATGTTCAAAACAGCCAAACTGACCACAGTCCTGAAGCACTAAATTATGCATCTTCAACAAGAGACTTGAAAAGTGACAAAGTATAAAAGTTTTATTCGGGGATGATTCACATCAGATCATATATGGTTTATAAAAAAATGGAAAGTTACTTTTTTAGGTAGAGTGCAGCTTGCAAAATTTGAAAATATCTGGGTTACATAGAAAAAAACACTAATAAACAAAACATATAATTGTCTGCCCTCATTTTAAATAATAACACAAACCACTGCAGCTGCACAGCTTGTTTGGACGCAGCAGGGCCTAGAAAGACCCGTGTTTCACGTCTTACGGTGCATTGCTTTAGACAAAGAGTTTGAAGACAAATATAGCCTCTGCCGGTGCAGCAGCAACACCATGGCCCTCTGAAGTCCAACGCTTCCACAGCTGACACGACCTGGGAGTGATGGGGATGACACATCCCTCCCACACACCACCCCATCCCTCGTCTATGACTTCCATCGTTGGTTACACAACCAGCAGGGCTGAGAGCGATGCTGGACACCCACACACACATCCTCCCACAGGGCCAGCGCTCACATCACACTGCCTCATCTCTCTCTCTCTCTCTCTCTCTCTCTCACACACACTGCAGCCAGAATAAAACATAACCATCACCAAAATAACATAAGACTTTCACAGGCCTGATTTACACTAAACCCTGTTAGATGCAACATGTTGAGGTCACCCATGGATAACAAGACTGTGGGTATCTCAGGTAAAGTAAAGAATTAAGGTGCTTTCACACCAGCCATTTTTAATCTGAACTCCAGTCGGTTCGTCTGGAGTCCGGTTTGTTTGGGGAGGTGTGAATGTGCAATCGAACTGCGATGCGGGCCAAAAAAACGAACTCTGGTCCACATATAAACCTTGGTCTAGGTTCAGTTTAAGTGGTCTCTGCAAAAAAATAAATCCTACAACTGCTAAAATCTGATGCCACTCCATTTTTGTTCACATTACATGTCTTCTTTGAAGGTTTCCTACAATAATAGGTGCAGCACCACCACAGGCGAGGAGGGGAACAGGTTCCTCAATTAGATTGGATTGATTGAGATGCAGTGTGAAAGCGAACCGCACCAGCTGAAAACGTAACTAATGTTGTAATTTTGGTCCCCCAACCAAACCTAGTCTATCAGTGTGAAAACATCTGTAGTGTCTACGTGTGAGAATGAAGTCCAGAGGAGACATGGACCAGAAGACAAACTGAAGCATCGCCTCAAAAACAGTACACTGTTTTCACAAAACACAGATCACTTTTTTTGTGACAATTACGATTACAGAAATGAATCCAAACCTAGAGTACATCCAAGTATTGTTGTAAAATGTTGGCCAAACAGTAAATTATAAAACTGGGCAGAGACATTTGCTGTTTGTGTGTTTACTTGCAAAAAGTCTCACACATCCAAGGTGTTACAGAAAATGAAGGAAAAACGGTTGCTTTCTTGTCTGGTTGTGATCCATGTCAACATCTTACACGGTTTGTTTTTCTTTCTTTCACATCCTTATGCTACTTTGCACCTTCAACGCAGTTTTCATTTACTTGTGCCAGTCAGCTTGTATGATCTCCAATTGTCTTCCAGCAGCAGGATCAACTTTGTCTTCAGCTTATAAACCAGCCATTCCGTGATAAACTGTAAAAGCATTCATTTGTCCCGAACTTGTCCAAACTTTTTTATGTTGCAACAACAAACTCCAACCTATTTCACTGGATTTTTATGAACAAAGCAGTTCATTATTCTGAGAAGCTCCATCTGTTAACCCCTGATAAAAATCCAAAGTAAGATCTTCTTAGTAAACAAGCTGTGGAGACGTTTAAAGCAGGGTTGGGTTATAAAACTATATCACCACCTTTGATCATCTCACTGGAAACTGTTCAATCCATTATCTGAAAATAGAAAATGTATAAGCTGGAAGTCTTAACGGAGAGACGGAGCACAAAGCTTAATTAGAGAAGCAGCCAAGAGGCCAATTGTGACTTTGGAGGAGATGCAGAGATCCACAGCTCAAGTTGAAATATATGTCTGAAAAAAAAACAACAACCTTGTAGCTCAGTCAGATATTTCATGTGAGAGTTTTTAAAGGCATCAATCTTCGTGAATACGGCAGAGGTTTCAATACGGTATCTTGTGCCCCAATCTCATCACTTCATGGCCTCGCTGTTTGTAACGCATTATGTAATAAACGTGATGAAAATCTGGCTTCAGAGTGTAATGAAATGTAATCAAAATCACAAAAAGAAACACAATTCTTGAACATGTTTTATAATACTTTGTGCTACATTATGTAGTAGCATTACCACAATTGAAAAACAATTACAATGTAATAAAGTTGTGCATTATGCAACAACAATATTATGAGACTTCGGGACATTTTACTGAAGAATTTATTGTCCAGTAAAATGTTATGACAAGTCTAGACATAAGAATCCAAAAAAACTGCAGCTCTAATTACAGCAAAAGGTCCTTTTGGGAAGCATCAACTTTGGGGATGAATGCAACTCTTGGAAACTGATCAGTTTCATTCAAAATGATGGGGAACCTTCCCCATAAAGCTTGCTATTTGAAATGCACTTTAAAGCTGAATTACCCAACCTATCCTCAAGTTACAACGAGGTCCTTAAAGCAGGGGACTGATTGACAAATTTGTCTAAATAAAAAAGTTTGCTGAGCAGCATACCTGCTTCTGGTTGTTAAGGTGCATTTCACGGTCAGCCACCTCATGCCGCAGCCTGTCCACATCCTGGCTGAGCTGCAGCCGGTCCTCCCGCTCATCAGAGGCCTCGTCCAGCTGCTTGGACAGGTAAAAGTTCTGGCGGTTCAGCTCAGAGTTCTCCTGAGTGAGAGTGGTTAGCTGCTCCTCAAGATCAGTGATCACCTACAGAAGAGTGGAAGAAGTTGGACTTTGTTCAAAGAAAATACAAAATAAGGAGTATATTTAAAGAAAAAAAAAAAAGATTAATATTAAAAACAGGAGTTTCCTGTCCTCTACTTGTTCTGCTGGTTCCTATGAATAGCTAATATGTCAAGTGCATCTTTTTTTCTCACTGACCTTTGAGCAGGTTTGCAGAAACATGATGGTAAATGATGTGAGATTAAATGTGAAAGGTGATCTGTCCTGGTTAAAATAGCTTTAGCCTGCAATACATTTCAACACATCTGTCCGTGTGCTGAGAATTACATTTGTAGTGCCAAAAGCTGATTGACTTACTTTTTTCTCAACTTCAGCTTAAAAAACAGTCAATTCATTTAGTGTTTCAGTGTTTCTGACGGCATCTCTGGCAGTTGGTGGCGTTTCCTTTGTTTGGACATTCATGGCTTCATATTGGGTTTAGGGAACATTGCCCTCTTGCTTGCAGGTTACTTGTTTTAAGGTTGACGGAGTTTCCCCCAGAAAACCTGCTAAGCCCGATGATAGGGGCACCAGAGGAGTTCACTAGCGGCTCACAACGTTTCTGTGTTAAATGTTGAGTTACAAAAATATGGAGGCACACAAGCAGGTATCATCAACTATAAACCAGCTTAATTAGTTTTTGCTATAGCTGTTATTGGTGTATAAAAAAACATATTTAAAATAAACAATGCTTGGTCTGGTGGGTTCCCAGGTCTGACTGCAGGCACTCGCATGTATCCCTCAAATATTGTAGTGATTCTTCCATTAGTTGAAGCCGTCTATAGGCAATCAAAATTAATAAATATTTCACTACTAATTCATTTATAAAACCTGGCAACTCAAAAATAAAATCCACAATTTTGACTTCTGCAAAAGTTTATTCAAGGAAGGACAAATGTACTGAAAGAAATTCTTGATCTAAAATGCTGTGTCCAAGGATTGTGCAGAAACTATTATGTATAAAATGTTTTCACAGAACCCCACTGGATTCTTCTCAGGTGTCTAAAGAAGGATCAGTGATGAGGCACCTGAATGTACTTATATATTCATAATTCAGAACTAATCTATCAGCCATCAGAAGAGACATCAGCATCTTATTAACTCGTTGGAGCAATTCAGCGTTTTGGAGAAATTCTAGTCTGTGATTTTACAGATTAGATACGGATTCAAAACTTGGGAATGACACAACTTTTTATGAATTGTGTGATGCTGTGAGAGCTCTAGTGGCATCAAATGCACATTGTCTAAAAAAAAAAAAAAAAAATGTATGAAATAAAAATAAGTCTTCTTTGTTGTTTTCACCAGTAGCAACATCCAGCTGTTGATCATGTGTCTCGTGTGATGTGGAAAAAATTATTTCCATTGCAAACAAAATACATCTGTTTTGATACAGCTGAAAAAAATCACCTGATCTTGGTGCTAAAACTTTTAATCAAAAAACATGAGCTTTCTGGGTGTTATTAAGGAAATGTTTTTTTTGTGATTTCAATTTGCATGACTTTATGGTTACTGGAATCAGCTACAGCTACAAATACTGCGTTAACAAACTCCTATTTTTACTGAATGAATCAAATTTCACTAATAGTCAGTTTGTCTGTTTTGTTTAGACCATAACAAAAGCAGAATATGGCCCTGCTCTCCGCACACCGCATTTTTCATAAGTGTTATCAAATTAAGTGAGCGATATAACAGAGACTAACAGCCAATCTTCAAACTCATCCCAGCAATCCAATAATCACAACCGGAGTCTATCTAAAACATTATCAAGAACAGCTTGTGAAAGAACTGAATGAATCAGCTCCCTCTGTTTCTGAATGGGAAAGAGTGAAACCATAAAACCAGATCACAGCTCAGCTATCTGCTGAGGAGAGCCACTTAGTTTCTAATTATAAGACGAGATGAGTTGTATGAACAACGAAGAAGAAATCCAATTCTTTTAGCCAAACTAATCTCTGTAAAGTGATACAGTGGCATTTTGCCATTTCTAACCCAGAGAAAGTTTTACGTTTTCTATGGACGTGTTTATTTCATTTGACCGAAACCTTCACTGCAGTGGCAATGTAACATGAGGCAGATAATCTGTAAAAACAATAAATAAATTATAATAATAATATCAAACTCCTCTGCCTTTTCCCCAGTGCTAACTAGAAACAACCAATGAGTCAAGAGGTGAGTCTTAGTGCTGTCAATCATAGCCGTGTGTACGCTACAGCTTCTCCCCGTCAGTGGTCATAACCGCTTATTCATCAATTAATAATCAGTCACGAATAAACATTTGTTTATCCTCCATTAGCACATTTAGCAGCTCACAGAGATGATTTACAACACTAAGACCCTCCTCTGGGCTCTGATTGGTTGTTTTTGATTGGTTGTTTTTGACTGAGGCTTTATTGCCATCTGAAGACATGCAGAGTTTCCAGAGAGGAGTTGGAGTTGATTTTTTCACATTTTGTCTTGCTCAGGGTATACTGTCACAACATGGTGACAATTTTAATGTCATGTAAAAAACATATTTTTTAACTTATAAAAGTTAGCATAAGGTCCGTTTTTTCCATCAGACTTCACCAGCAGGCGCAGTAGGAGAAATGACGGTTAGACTGATGAGGCTCCATGCTAAAAGTCTTTTTCTCCCGGTTCTAATAGGGACATGTAAACCACGCAGAACTTCAAGGAGGCAGAGGAAAGAAGCAGAGCTTTTATGTACATAAATTAGCTGTCTGCTCAGCACTGACTCAGTGCGAGAGCTCCTCTAAGGAATGGAAGGGGACTGACAACATCCACTGAATCCAAAAGGCGGGGCGAGAGATAAACTATGTGAGGGCTGCAGGGGTGATCTGTCATGTATCTATATTTACTCAACTCAACTGGCAATCAAATCAATTGAGCAACTTTCCAAACTGCAGTAAATTGCATTGAGATTTACTTCCTCAACGCTGTTGAATGCAAATAGCTCGATTCTATTCATGGAAGCTGTGGGTGTCAGTTTCCCTGATTGTAATTAACATTTACTGTGAGCTGAAGCTGAAAAATGCCGATAGATCTTCGCCTTCCTCTGACTATGACTAAGCAGAGAATTGATAAGTAATCTATTGCCAAACTCAAAATAGTGTCTCTATTTTGAACTGATGAGGTTTTGACAGATTTGTTGTATACGATTAGAACATGTCCTTGTCTTTCCTTAATGTCTTAATAAAGACAAGTTAGTGATGGAAACTCTACTTACATTTAACAATGTATGAAAACTGAATAGACTTCTAGTTTTTACACTCCACAAATCCAGAACAAACTTCTAGAAAACTGCAAAACAGCTGAAAACAATGGGCTCCTTTAAATCAAGGCTAAAAACCCACAAGGGCATAGCTGCTTTTAATTAATGATAAATGCAGCACTTACCAATATATTTAATATATTTAGATAGTGAATACAGTTGGTAACTCATTTTTATATTATCCTACTTTTTTGTGTTATTTTTAGGTTGTAATTTTGTCCAGGCTATGCAGTATAGTCTTCAGCTTCTTATATTTATTATTATATTTTACCTTTGTGTAAATCTGCATCTATACAATCATCTGAATTAGTCTATTCTGTCCTGTTAACATTTGTTTTTCAGTTTTTTTTATAATGTTAAATTAAAAAAGCACTTAAAATACTAAATATGAATCTCAATACTTCTTGCGACCATCATTTTTTTAATATAACTTCTGCTGATGCAAAGTGCTGCAGGAGATTTCTGTCTCCTGCGTAAAAGTAGTGACAGGCCTGCTTTTACTTTTCCACTTGAAATATTACAACCTTAGACAAAAGGTTAATGGAAAAATCATGTTGTTTCTGTAAAGTTCTGGCCTCCCGTTAATAATATATAGGAAATTAAAATTCTCTCTTCACAGTTTCATGTTTCCCTACAGAGCGTCCTGCTCTCAGATGACAAATTTACTTATGACTCAGAATATCTAAGAGTGTGTCTCCAGAGCTGCATGGTCTCCTTTAAAGGGGCCAGAGTTTGTTTCCTTCTTTCTTCTGAACAGATAAAATCTCTTTGGTGCTTCGATGAGATGTGTTTTTTTGTCCCTATCTAAATTTATTTATTTTGCAAAACCACAATGGGAATCACAACAAAGAAGACAACAGGAAGTGACAGGAGGAAGTTTCCCAGTGACTTTTCGAGTAAATAAGATTATTTGCACGTGATTTTAATTGTGGTTCTTTGTTATTGGAAACACCTCAATTGTGAAATTATGTTTTGTGTTTAATAGAAAGGTAGACATTGCAGCTCCCCTCTGTGATCCTTTTTGGCTGTGCTGCATCACATGTACATAAAGCAACATGCTCTGTTCTGTTAGCAAGCAACTTTTGTAACTGCATTACATTGTTTAGGAGGGTTGATCAGCTGTGAAAAGTGCAGTGTGAAGTTAGGGTCTGTAATTTGTCACATTATCTAAATTCTATTTGCAACAACGACGAATTACCCAGTACACGTCACACTGCAAAAACTGTGGCTATTCAGCTAGTGGAATGTAAACACATCTGAAGAAAGAGTGATGAACTTGCAAAAAAGCTATCAGATTTGCTGTCACATTGTTCAGAACATGTAGGAAGATGCAGGTTTTATCGGTCGAGTGAAGAAGGTTTGGCCTGAGGAGGGAGTGGATCGAACAACGGAGAAACGGTTACCGTGGGAGATCCTATTCCACTTCCTGTCAACTGTCTGCACTGTTACTCTTTGCAGACATGATGCTTTGTGGAGAAACACTGATGACAATATTTCATGAGGTTGGAAAGAGGTGCTGACATGCTCACGCTAGAAACAAAACAGTCACCATGACAACAGACGAGGGCACTAATATTGACAGGGCACTCTGAACTCCATGTTCTGTTTTTTTAAACATACTTCACAAAAACATCACTACCTTTGTTCTGTCTTTACCTTTCACTCTGTTGATACATTAGATTTTTTTGTAATTTTTTATTGTAAAGCACGTGATGTTTTATTTTAAAGTTTACTTACTCATTACTTTTCAATTTCTGTTATGGCTCAAAGTTTTGAAAATTGAATTTAAGAAAAGTTCTACGTAAACATACCCAGAATACAACTTGTTGTCCTGTTTTCAATTTCTGTTAGCATTAATGTTTCATGTATTGATCAAACAACACCATGTTTAGTTTAAGATGAAATCTAATGTTTACCTTTTGGAAAATGTAAGCACCAAGACTATGACTCCAGATAATATTATGTCTAACAGTTACAAAATTTAGCAACAGCCCTTTCAACCAAAAAAAAATAAATAAAAAAAAAATAAAAAAGCTGTGCTAATGTAATCTGTTGAATATTTTGTCTCTAATGTCTAACTTTTGAAAGTAGAATTTGTGTGTGAAATGAAATGTGTTTGGGAGCCACAGAAAAAACGCATCAAATTAATGTGGCATCCTTTTTTGTCAATATCAAACACTACAGAGTGAAATTGAACCAAAAACAATAACTGTGTGAAATTTTAGGGGATTTTCCATATTATCTAAAAACTCATTGGAATACTGCTTTCAGTCATCAGGCTACCTTACTGTGGAAGCAGCTTCCTGTTTTTATCAAAAGGTAGGCACTGTTTATTTGTAATTCTAGATTTCTATCAGACCTTAAGGAGGAGAGTATTTAAATCAAGTGCTGATTAAGCCAGGATATATCAGCAGGCAAAAAAATTTCTTAACCTTAATGCTTCATGTAACTGTGCCAATTATACGACGAAGAGGATGTGAAAGCGTCAGTGGAGAGGCTCCATCAGATGAAGCACTTCTGAAAATGTTCACCCAGGATGAGAGGAGGAGTTATCAGTCCAAGTTGTGCTAGGGCTAATGAAATCTCATCACTTGGAATCTTGTGCAAAGAAAGTATTCATGTTCTTGTTCACAGTAATTGAGCTTAACATTTTATGTCGTATTTAATATGCAGAAACTTTGTCTTAAACAAACTGTCCCCAAGTGCAAAGCGAATATGATGTTACCAAACGGTTCAGTGATGCATTATCTTCTGGGATAATCGCTGCTTGCAGATGAACAGAAAGTTGCACAACTGCCAGTTCAAAAGTTATTTTTATGGGTTTCATTTATTGTGCCATAGTTTTAAAATTTGTATGCTTCAACTCAGTTTCTTTTGCATGTGGTCTCTTTCTGAAAAACAGTTCTAAAACTTTAAAAATATTTCAGAAAAAACATTTAAAAATAAAACTTAGCAGTATCTCCTTCTCAATAACCAAATCTAAACATGTCTTAGCTGTGATCAATTTTGAACTATTTTTTGTATGTCTTTCACGTAACATGTTATTAAAATAAACTCAAGTTTGTAGTAATAATATGAAAAAAATTTAAGTTTTAAATAATATGAATATACTGAATGTATATTGAAACAACAGTGATAAAAACTTTCATAAAAACAGGAAATGTGTTTCTTTTGGATAATCCTGGAGGCCGATCATAATTCTATGGATCCTGTTATTTTTAAAGAAGATTCTGCTGTTTCAAAGTGCGCCATAGACAAAGTAACTCTCAGACTAGCACTATGCAGTTTTGCGGGTCAGAAAACTGAGAGGTACTCAAGCTCTTCGTGTTGCTAAACTTAGGGATGTTGCCTGATTGCTGGCCAGAGGAATCTATGAACACTGCAATATGAACAGTTTGTTAGTGGGAGGATCTCAAAAGTAGGGCAATGGGATAAAAACAGACTGAGATGGTATTAGAGTAAGAATCTATAGACATTTAAACAACATCTATTCAGTAACAAGTTGGCTTCACCCTTTTTAACCACGATGAACGATGAACGAGAAGTAATATATTATGAAGAAAAGAGGCACAAGAGCTGCATTGACTCTTGCACACACACAACTTAAACAGGCTATTTAAGTTGTGCGTGATGATTCAGAAGGTGTTCAGGGAATGAAAGTTGTCAACAACAAGAAGCAATTAAACAGCAGGAAAAAATAAAGAAGGAGCAACTCACTGCACAGCTGTCTCTCAAGGCATCGTACTTGCGTTGTATCTCATCTCTGTGTGCCTATGAAACATGGCAAGAGAGGCAGGGAGACATCACTGACAAAATGACATGACACCAAAGCTTAGAGTGACCTTTGCTTTCCGCCTCCTTACTCTGAGAACAGTGATCTCCTCCTCGGCCTCTGCAGTGGTCTCCTCCAGCTCGGTCTTGGCCTGCTGCAGTTGGCTCTCCAGAGCATGGCGAGCCGCCTGAAGGTTGGCAATTTGAGATTCCCGATCTTGCAGCGACAGGGTCAACTCTGTCACCTGGCGCTTAATTTCCAGCTTTTGCTCCTCGTTCTCCAGTCCGATCTACATGGGAAAATGAATCCCCTCATTTACAGCTGCAGCCAGAAATGTTGACCTGTCAAAGTTTTCCACAGGGATCAAACAGCAGCAGTAGCACCTCTAGAAAATTTTTATGGCCAGACATGACCAGAAAAAATTTTAAGTGGGCAGAGACTAAAAATAAAATAACAAATGTGTCAATATAAAAATGTTTTTTATTTGTACATTCATTTCCTTATTTATTGGGTTTATACTTCTGTCTTGAGTCAAGAAGACAGCTCTGTATGCCTTCCTATGACCTGAACATAATTTTCAGAGGGGAGGCAACTTTTTCAAAAAGGGGCCATGGCCTTCCTGATACCCCTTTGGGAATACCACTGAACAGTAGAAAACTGAGTAGCTAAAGTAACTTAAATTAACTGATTAGTAGATATTTAAAACTGAATTAAAAAGCTAGAGATGCACTGAATAATCTGCCGGTGACTGGAATTGGCATATTTTGAGCTTGACTGGCCCTAATCAGTAATGGCCAGTAATATTTTTTTCAACAAACTATACCTAAACACCAACAAGTTCTTCCTACAATAATCTGTGATATAAAGATTACTAAAGGATAGCTAACTCAAAGTTAGCCATCTTAAAAATAAAGGAAAGTCTGAGGTAATAATAAAACTCTGGGTCAGTCTCTATTTTACATTCCCTGGCACCTAATATACACAAGTGATGATCAGTAGTTGAGAACAAAAAGAGCAGATTTGGTTTAAATGGCTGTTGTCAGGTCAGATCTTTTTATAACCAGTCATCAGATATGAGCTAGATGAGAATGGTGCTTCTCACTCTTGCTCAAGTGTTGAACAGGAAATTCAACAATTGTTCAAATGTTTTCTTGCTAATTGAGATAATTTCCTGTAAAAAAAACAACACAGCAGCTCCAATTTTAATGAGTTACATTTACAGCAACTGCTGTACACCAGATGTTTATTAACATCAGATATGAAACTAATAAAGGTAAACGTTAAAGTCATAGAGTGCTAAGATGATGCAATAACACAGGCGTGTTTCCACTATTTAGAAGCGGATCGACTCAAATGGGAGCTCAGCTTTGCAATCTAAAAGGACAGTCCATGATGTTTATGTATTTTCAAGGCACATGGTGATATTTATAGCAGAATCAAGTAGCTATGTTAAAGCCAGTTTTTATAAAAATGTTGTACATATCAAATATGACTTTTCAATTTAACGCCTTTAAATTGGGCCTCTCTCTATTTAAAAACTTCTGCTCTTTCTGAGGTTCTACCTTCAGGAAGGCATCACAACATGGCACTTCTATAAATCCTGTAACAATGTTTTTAGCAGAGTTGGACTGAGCAGTAGCTCCTATAATGAGTTCAGCTGATGTGCAGTTCCACCAGGTGTTTGCTGTTTTATGCTGGCTAGTCTGGAGGAGCAGACTGGGGGAGCCAAGGGGAGGGATACTCAGTGAGGTGGAAGCTTGCTGGTTTGGAATCTGCAGCTCTGATGAGGAGCTGCACCTTGACGGCGGGGCTAGGTCCCACTATGCGTTTGCATGAGAGAATCAAGGATTTTTTTTAATCATACATGAAAGAATCAAGGCAACAATCCAGGTATATTTTGATGAGGATCAACATGATGCAAAGCTCAAAAAAGTCAGTTTTACATAATAAAACTAAATTGTTCTTTTACTTAAACTCAAAATCACAGAAGAATACTGTAAAATAACTAGCAAGGCTGAAAGAGAGAAGTTCAATCCTACATCTACTTATCAACCACACGAAAAAAAGGAGAGCGAAAAAGTCTGCTGAATAAAACGGCTTCATACTTGACTCCCCCTAAATATCATCTCACCTCCCGGAGCCGAGTCTCCAGCTCCAGCACGCGGCTCTTATTGCTCTGCTCCTGCTGACTCATTTTCTCTAGATGCTCCTCCAGTTTGGCGTTCTGGGCTTCCAACTTCCCGGCCTGAGACTCCAGGTAAAACTTCTGCTGCCGAAGCTCCGAGATCATCTCTTCCTGGGCTTTCCTGATGCGACCACACATTGATCTGAGCAAGCGCTTTAACAAAAGGTTATGCAGCAGAGGCACAATCTAAATCAGTCGCAGCAGCTGCTGGATATGATTTATTAAAGGCTGTGCACAAGCTTCATTCACTCTTCACAAAAAAATGGCGTGAAAAGCTGCAGCCTACACTTTGGTAAAGAAGTTCTGTGAGATATTTAATAGTTTATAGGTGGAAGACGTGTTGTTATGAGGATGCTTACATGTTTTTCTGGGTGTAGATGCTGCTGTTAGCTGCCAGTTTATTAGCCTCTGACAGCTCTGCAATTCTCTGCTCCAGGCTGTTCATCTTTGAGTCCATCGCATTAATGGTCTGAACAACAACAACAACAACAAAAATATGTTCCAAAATTCTGCATATGTTGCATTTAGGTCAAATTTGTGTCAGGCTCCTTTTTTGTGTTGTGCAACAAGATTTTTTTTTTTCCAAATGTAAAATATGTGTCAGTATGATCAATGTTAAAATAAGCCTGAGAACTGCGCAGTTGCCAAGCTGGTCAGTTCTTACCGCCTTCTGTTCACTGATGATGCTGCACTTCTCCCGCACCTCCTCCTCATATTTGCTCTGACTGGACTCCAGCATCTCCTTATCAGCCATGTCCGCCTTCATCTGAGCCTCCAGCACCTGTTCAATGCCAGCCAGCCCACAGAACCACAACCAGGATGTCACTTCGCAGCACAGAGAACATTGTGAAGATGACATAGTGTAGATTTTCCAAGGATAAAGCACAGCTGACTGAGCCAAAACATGGACAATAAAAATACAGTAATGATGAGAGGTGTACAGACATTCATCATTTAAAAAAATCAGAACAGGGTCATTAAGTATTTTTAATTTTTTAACTTGTTTTGAGAGGGTTATGTTTTGCAGTGCAAGTCATTGAAGTTGTAAGATTATTCCACCTAATTTTCAAATTAAAGACATTTGAAATGCATTGTTATAATCCCAATACGTCAATGCTTATTTTAAGTGTTAGTAAACTTCTCACATCCTGAAAGGTAATGTTGATATGCCTATGGGATGGGATTTGATGTATTTGGTGACCATACCTTTATTTTGTCTTCATAGAGTTTTTCCTTCTGTTTCAGATGGGTTTCCAGTCGTTGGGCAGTCGACTGGGTCTCTCGCAGATTCTCCTCCAACTCCTACACAAAAACACAAACAAGTGACGATTGGAGGCTAAAAGCAGCCAAAGGCACCTCCAAACTAACCCAGTGAATTGGGTTTTATACAGACTTCGATTATGGCAGCTTTTAATTGTTGTTGAAAATATTCTATACGCTTCTTATGCTGGGAATTTCTTATGAATTTAGAAATCTGAAGGAAGTCATCTTTCAAAATGAACATGGACAGTTTTTCTCTGCACCACCTTTGGCAGCAGCTTTCATAAAGTATTGTTGACAGGAGACAGTATTCATAACTGTGTGCTGGAAAAAGCAGGTCTCTCAGTTTGTCAAATGAGAAACAAAGAAAGCTCATAAAACCTCTTTATCAAAACATGGACTCCTTTTCTTTTGGAAGAATTCTTTATTTATGAAAAACACAGATCGACTGACTGTATCTAGATGGTGACTGGAACAGGAAAAGTTTTATGATCTATCGACCTTGATTAGTGATCAGCAGACAGATTTAGTGCAAACAGGTTGCTAACAGCAACACTTCGGTGTGAAAATTGCGACAAAGGAAAATTTCAGTGAGGCTGTCAAAAGGAAAATAAAAAGTGAGAAGAAGCTGAAAAATGTTCAGCTTCTTCTGAACAAAGAAAAAGTAAGGCTCTACTGATTAAACAGGGAATACACAAACAGAGAGACTATGTTTACAGTTTGTAATGTTAACCACGCTAGATAGGCTAACAGCATAATGATGTTAATGGTGTTAAATGGTAACATAAGCTGCTAAAGAGTCTACTCTTTAATCAGTTGTGTGTTTTTAAGGAATGAAATACCGTTGACCTGCGGAGCTGTGTGACAATAACTACTCTCACAGACATAAATAATAATAGTAGTGACAAGATAAAGGCTGCTTAAGGTTCCTGCATTGACATAATACGTATGACTTACTAACATTATAGATGAGTAAATGAAAGCTTCTTTTAAATTATTTTTTATTATCCTATGGTATGAATCAAAAATATGTTACCTAAAGAGCAAATGAGACATGCTGTGATTTTTTAAAGTTTTATTTAAAGATATCCTTGCACCAATAACCTGAGGGATTTTTAGTGCATCTTTTGATTTTCAGTCATGAACAAAGATAGAACTTTATAACCTCTGACTTTTCTTAAGTCAGATTTTAAGACTTAAGAACCTATTACTATAAATATTTACTGTTGAAACAGTAAATAGTCTCCACATTTTACTTTTCCAAAGAGATTTTAAGAACTCTGCTCTCCAGAAAATTACGACAAGCTTTTATTCCACTTGTGGCTTTTCTGACTCCTCTCTAAGTGCCAAAAACATAAAAGGTGAGTTACCAGAATTTTTTCTGCCATCTGCTGAATCTGCTGGGATTTGCTCTGAAGTTCATCTTTCAGTTTAGTCTCACGGCGCTCAACAATCTCCAACCTTTTCACTTGATTCTCGAGAGTCTTCCTTCCATCCTGAAGATAACACACACAAAAAAAGATAATGCACAAAAAACATGAGGGAATGTTTTATTTAAAAGGGGCAGTATTATGTGTGCGGTCAGGAGAGGAGGTTGAAGTAGAGCCTCACCTGTCATCATGGAAAAATAATATATAAAGATAAAATAATTTATACTGTTATTTGTGGTTTGCACCATGAAGTTTTTATTTTTCATTTAGCTTAACCAATTGTGACCATTTTTTTCTTCAAAATTGCTGGATTTTTGCATTTTGCAAAATTGCTGGATTTTTACATTTTCACATTTTGAAATGCTCGGAAGTGCAGCTGGTGATTCAGCAGTGAGCTGAGCCTCACCTGGGATTGATCAACCTCTCTAACTGCACTGGGTGCCTTCTATGAGAGCATGCTCCTCCTGTCTGTAGTCACAAATGAAATGGTTAAAAAAATATTTTATATAGACTGATTTTCCATAATTTAGTTTATGTATATAATGTGGAGTGTTTTGTCACCAGCTGTGTGTGTAACGTGTTTCGTGTGCTGAGGAGCGATCAGAAACGGCAGAGAACAGATTCGATGTGAGGCAGGCAGTTCTCTTGCCTCATGGCAGGGGGCGCTCATGATCCCAGACATTGTGACTCCACAACTGCAGAGTAAGAGACAGTAACAGCGAGCTAGCCATGGAGCTAGCCATGCAGAAAAAGTCAAGTGCAGTAAACAGCCTAAAACCATACTACTGCAACAGACTGAATGTTCTGCTCTTTGTGTAGTGTTGATAATATAAGTTTAGTTAGCATAACTGTAGAGAAAGTTAACCTTTAGAGAGATACGAAAATATTAGATGTAGCATGAATTTTTAGGAGTAGACTTTACATCTGGTAAACTTAGATAAAATCCAAATTAAGACAACTGGTGACTCTCTGAACGTACATAAATTTCTGAGGAGAAGGCAGCCTTGTACTCCCGTAAGGAGGGTTATCAGACAGGGAGTGTAGTTGCTATCAGGATCAATAAATTCTTTGGTGTTGGTTCAAGGGTTCAGTGAAACATTAAATGTATAAGAAAACATTAAATGTATAATGTTTCATACATTATACATTTGATTATACTTCTCCAAAGTATAATCAAACGTATTAAGCTATTTCCTTAAGCATTAAACAGCATGTTTTGAATTAGTTAGTTTTAAATCATATTACTTGCATGCAAAGTATATTACTGAAATACAATAGGAGTATAAAATTATAAAATTATTTCAGGTATTTTCAAAAGAGCTTTTCCAAAAATAGACAACTTTGCAGTTTTAAATTCAAACATATAGTTACTATTTTTTAGCATTAGATTTTGTTTCAATTTGTATAAAACATAAACACTTTCTAAGTTGAAGCACTGAGGCAGAAAACCAAAAACAGGCCCAGGTCATAAATTCTGGTGTAGGAGGGTCTGCAGGAGACGCCTGGTATGGCGGGGCCCAGTTTGACAATCCGTATATCTGCCTTTAGGGGCTCTTTAGCAGGAGATAATAAAATTAACATTGGAACAGCCCTGCAAGGAGAGGGCACACCTTCTAATGCATATATTTAAATGAGGAGAATAAACATTCTTATAAAATGGTCTGTTTTACAGCAGAAGTTCGAATCTCTTTGTGCTGAGTGAGTGATTCCCAAAAAATGCATTTTTTGCTTCTGTTTTCCTTATGTTTGTCATGTGTTGGACTTTTTGATAATCCGGGTGTAATGCTGTTGTAACATTCTGTATTGCATTGAATTCTTTGGATAAAACTCTGGAAATATCTGAAGTCAGCTGTCGTATGATTGTTCTCTGAAACTCCACTGTACACGCAGAGCAGAGTTCCTGGAACCCAGAAGATCAGAGGAAAAGTAATGAGCAAGTAAATATAAGTAGTTTTACGCCTCTGATTTTCAACAGTAGGAAACATCAAAGTGTTTTTTTTTTGTTCCGTTGTTGTCAGTTGCTATGGCAACAAGCCTGCTCATAGCTGTGCTGACACTCACAGCAAGAAACGAGGTTTTGAGTTGTACTTTAACCGTTTCTCCCTTTGCTGTGGAGCACAGCACGAAATTAATAATGTCTACATGTCCAAGTTTAATTGAGTTAATTATTCTACGGCAGCAGAAGAATAGACTTTTTGCCCTCCAGCGTTCTCTGCACGCACAAAATTTCCTTATGTAAACATTGACATGCAGGGAGTCTATATTTCTAAATATGATTATGATTAAGTTAGTGCCTCACCAGCTACTAACCTCACCGCATGTCACTGACGTGTTTTCCAACCACATAATGCCATTTTATATCACAATTAACCTAGTGGGTAACATACCTTTACAAAATGTCTGTATTTCAGACAAGTGAAACAGGAATAATGTGATATTGTATGAAAAAAATGTGTTTTAAAATTAATTAGGGTATTACTTTTTACATCCCAAAAATCTGAGATTTACAATGGGTGAGGCGAGACACTTCTGAGAGCCACTCCACGTCCCACGGATCCCATTAAAGTTCAGGAGAATTAAGTAATTAGGTCACCATGTTGTTTTAACAACAACTATTTTTTTAGCAAAAATAGTTCAGTAAATCAGGTCCGCTGATAGAGAAATCCAAACACTTGTTCAAACACAGAGACGTTTTGACATGCTACAACAAAGTCGCAGCACAAATGTTCGTCAGGGGGTGCAACAACTTGTCTTCTTGGGAACATAAGGCCTCTTTGTGCTTTGTGGCATCCTGCAGCAGATTTATTTATCCAACAGTTTTTTTTTTCCTTATGTGGTAAAATAAATGATTCCATCATAAATCCCGGCAGAGAGGCGCAACAGATACGTACCTCCGTCTCCCGGAGACGTCTGCGCAGGCTGTCACTGGAGTCCTCCTTGTTCTGCAGCCTCTCCAGATCCCGCTCCAGGCGCTCTTTGGCCATTTTCATGCTCTGAAGATGGTCGGTGGCCTCAGCACTGGCCTTTGACGTCTGGAAAAGAAAAGAACTTCACTGATGTCTCTATACAGGCCATTTTAAACACTAACTTTACTTTCTTTACCTACTTTGATTACATTTTTACTTTGCCTTTTTGCCTCTTTTATGTTTCAATCTTGAATTATTATGGATCTATGAAAAACTATTCAGGTGAGCTTTTGATGCGTTTCCACCTTAATACTTATATGAACTAAAAAAGTTCATATAAGTATCTTATATATATCTGTAATATATATTTACATTCCATGAAATCAAACAGAGAAGTCTTCATTTTAGAATATGATTTAACGCAATATATTACAACAACCAGCTCTTTTACAAAATAATAAGCCCTGATGCACACTGCTGATAGAAACCCATTACACAAATAAAGTGTCACATGCTGATTATTTAATAAACTGGTTTGTCCAGAGTTAGACATAAAGGTAAAGGTAATTTTATTTACATAGAACATCTTCAACAACAAGGCAATACAAAGTGCTTTACAGAAATTAAAAGGAAATAAAACAAAATAACAAACCAACGGAAAGAGCAAAAGAACAAAAAGAATCTAATGTTGATATAAAGTATGTAAACTTTGTGCTCCTGTTCAGGGTTGGTAAATGACTTACTAAACAATCTTCACTGCTCAAACCTTTCACTGCAAAAACACAAAATCTTACCAATTTTTAAAAAAATCTAGCTTCTAGTGCAAAAATATCTTACTACACTTGAAACAAGACCGCTAACTTACAAGTACAAGAAATAGGAGCTTGTTTTAAGTTAATAATTCCTTAATACTGATAAAAATGTACTTGTTCCACTGGCAGATTATTTCACTTATAACTTGGGGAAACTGTGAAATGACCCACCAGTGGAACGAGTACAGTCAGCAGAACTTCCTTTATTTTTAACTATATGTGAGGTGTTTAAATATTCATTTCAAACAAAAGGCAGTTAGGACGAAATGATCTAAGTCAGCACATTTAAAGAGGAACGTTTCTATTCCTCAGTGTATTCAGAAAGACAACCTGATGGCTCTCTAAGCAGACAGTTAATAAGAAACAGATTCCAGGAGAGAGACACATAATGAACGAGGTCAGGAGAGGTGAAGAGGTAATATATAGACCCATCTGAAATGGTAAAATGTCTGTCTCCTGCATTTGGAATGACAAGCCTCAATAAATGATTCATTATTCTTCTCAAAGTTTTCTACCTTTGCAAGCTTCTCTTGTAGATCCTGGATCTTCACCTGCTGCTCAGCGCTAGCCTAACAACAAAGCAGACATTTGGATATGAAAAGAATCCCATATCCTTTATAAAGCTTCTATAGAAAAAAAAAACATTAATATTTAGCAAATACAACAGACAGTTTTTGTCAGAACTGTAGCAACTTCTTAATCTACCTTTTCCAGTTTGGTGATCATTTCCTCTACCTCTGCTTTGCCCTGCTCTTTGGCCTGCAATGACAGGAACAATTATGAGAAATGACCACAATTACTTATTATTACAAGTTCCATTAAGTATAATATACAATACATTTTAAAATAATAAAAAGCCCACAACTTTCTATTTCTACTTTTGAATCATGAACAGCTTCAGTGACATTGAAGACCTTCTGAATCCTGTGCTGATGGTCTGCAGCCTTCCTCTTCAGTTCCTCGTTGGCTTGTCGAGACTCCTTCAGCTCTGCTTCATACAGGTCGCTACGGCGACGGGCTGCAGAGAGGTCCTCCTCCAGCTGCCTAATAGAAACCCGCATCTCCTCTACTTGAGCCTGGTACTCCTGTGCAACAGCAAAGGAAACAACGAATAAGTCATGGTGGAAGAAATGACAGAAGAGATTTGAGGACAGAAGTAATGAACTAATGTTTAATTTAAAGATACGTTTTCTGTATTTTGCACAGGGATTATTTGTTTTGATGTGGCTTTGTAAAATATAAAATATTAAAAAGAAAGTTTATCCAAGTAATGCACGTTACATCTTTGTACATTAAAAGTTACATTTTTAAAAGTTTCCCAATAATCAACAAAATTTTTACTCAGATTTTAGAGAAGAAGGTTAATGCATTTTTCAGACACATAGTGCCATTTTATAGCACTATCAAGTAACTATGTTAACTTCAGTTCTCATAGAAATAATATGTATATTTATTTCAAATAAGACTTAAAAGAAATTAGATTTTTTAATTTAACTCCTTGTAATTGGTTCTCTGTCTCTTTAAGAAACTCATAATCTTTCTAAAACTCTACCTTGAGAAAGTAATTACATGGCTCCTCTGCTACCACTTTAACAAAATTTTTACCAATGAAGTAGCTCCTATAATGAGCTCAGCAGTTATACAAGATGTTTGATAATTGCTGCTGGCTAGTTTGAAGGAGCTGAATAGAGGAGTCGCGGGGGGAGCACTGCTCTATGAGGCGGAAACCCAGAAGCTGCAGCTCAGACGAGGAGCTGCACCCCGAAGGCGGCGCTAGGTCCACTCAGGCGTTTTGCACAGCTGAATGGTTGCCACGGGAGATTATAGGATGTCTCAAACATGCATGAAAGAATCAAACATTCCAGGAATATTTTTGATGAGGGAATTACACCATAACATGATGTAAAGCTCAAAAAAGATGAAATAATTCTGCCCCTGAAAAACACAAAATTGAGACATTTGTGGTAGGAACATTTGTAGCTGTGAACCTTTTCCTTTTATCTTTACAGCTTTAAAAACATTAACTTGACACTTTACAAGCTGAAAACTGGCTGTCTGTAAAGGTGAGAAATGTTCAAAGCCAAACAATGAAACATAAACAGGAACAAATGAACCCGACTCTCAATTTTCTATGCAGCTTAGGTCGTGTGCCTTTCTTGTATAACAAAGCCCCTGAAAACAATCCAGTCTTGTTCTTGGATCAAGTGCTATATGAAGAGGTGGTGTTTGTATGACTGCATGTCACTGCATGAATGTAAAAGCTGATACTTGCTAACAATGCTGGTATTTTGCAAAATCACTGTTGAAATGAGGTTTCATTTGGTTAAATCAAGGTTGCAATAAAGAAAAGTAATTATGCCAAAATAAATGGATTGTGATTCACTGTTAAAAGTTTTAAAATTTGTGGCATACATTTGTACTCAGCCCCCTATACTCTGATAAACCTACACCATGTTCCAAATTATTATGCAAATTGGATTTCAGTGGCATTAAGATAAAATTTTTTTGTGCTATTAAATTTATAGATGGCATTGTGTGTCAGGGCTCTTTGAATCACTGTAATTCATTTCAGAGAGCTGGTTGATTAGTTTGTCTGGTGAGCTCAATTAAAGGAAATCTACTTAAGAAGGATGTTCCACATTATTAAGCAGACCACAGGTTTCAAGCAATATGGGAAAGAGAAAGGATCTCTCTGTTGATGAAAATCATCAGATAGTGTAGCGTCGTATGACAAGATATGAAAACATTAGATATTTAACCAAAACAAGCGTTATTGTACTGTGACAGATTTGTGGCTGATTCAGAACAAAGATGAGTTTGTACAGATAAAAACATAATGAGGAAGGTTTCTGTTAGGCAAATTCTTCAGATTAAGAGCGCAGGTGTTAAAATGCCCTTACAAAGCAGCAAACAGTTAATTGAAGCTGCTGATGCCTCTGGATCCTCAAGGTGGAGGATCCTCTAGAGGCTTGTGGTGCATGAAGCTACTATTGGGCCCCTAAACAGACCTCACAAGAAGAAACGGTCACAGTGGGCCCAGCTGTACATGAAGATTAATTTTCAAACAGACTTTTTCACTGATGACTGCAGTGTAACTATGGATGGTCCAGTGGATTGGTGGTGGATGGCCACCACGTTCCAACACGGCTGTGACGTCAGCAAGGAGGTGGTGGAGTCATGCTTTGGGCTGAAATCATGGGGAGAGAATCATTGGTCGACCCCTTCAGAGTCCCTGAAGGTGTGAAAATGACCTCAGCAAAGTATATGGACTTTCTGACTGATCACTTTCTTTCATGGTTCAAAAAGAAAAACTGGACCTTCAGTAGCAAAGTCATCTTCATGCATGATAATGCACCATCTCATCCTGCAAGGAATACCACTGTGTCATTGGCTCCTACGAGCATAAAAGGGAAGAAACTCATGGTGTGGTCACCATCTTATCTATCTGATGACCTCTGACCCTATTGAGAACCTTTGGAGTTTCCTCAAGCAGAAGATCTGAGGGTGGGATGCAGTTCATATCAAACTGCAGCTCTGGGAAGATTTTCTGACATCCTGCAAAGAAATTCAAGCAGAAACTTTCCACAAACTCACAAGTTCAATGGATGCAAGAATTGTGCAGGTGACATCAAAGAAGGGATCCAATGTTAACATGTAACTGGATCTTTTAAGATGTTTCTGATTTAAATAGCTTTTGATTTTAGTACATGTGATCACTTCATGCTGCACGTTCAAAGAATGACCGTTTGCATTTCTTTATAATCCATAAAATGTTTAGAAAATCTACTGTGCCTAATAATTTGGAAAAGTGCATTTTGAGCTTTTTATTTTGAAAAAAATACTGTTCTCATGGGGAGCGTTGTTCAGTAAAATTTGATTTATACTGTAATAGTGTAGTTCACGACTTGAAAATTAAACTGACCATCATTTGAATTGATCATTTAAGAAAATCTGAGAAAATAAAACTTGCATAATAATTTGGAACACGGTGTGAATATAATCTGGGTGTTACAGATTATATACACCTAGATTATATTTCATTTGCATTTCTCTTCAGAAGTCTCGGTTGTTACATGGAGTCCAGCTGTGTGTAATTTCAGCACAGTATAAATCCAGCCTGTGAAGGCGTCAGAGGTTTGTTAAGGAAAACAATAAATGTGCGTGTCTCATTTCTGTGTTCAAGGAAAAAAGAGCTAAGGCAATACCGAGGAGAAATAAATAAAACATAAAATCAATAAAAAGACATTTTTAAACCGATTAGTAACATAAGCATTAAATTTAAAAAGTAAATAAACTGAAAGTTGAATTAGAAGTAACAAAATAAGCGATAATAAATAGCCGTATACTTCAACTAAAGGGCACACGAATAGATCGAGACACAGAAAAACTACAAATCCAGGTTAAATAAAATACCACCACTAATCTAAGAGAAATAAATCCAGATGCACAAAGAAAAGAACACAAGAATAAACTAATAAACTACACACAAAAAACAGAACAAAAAATTATGATGGCAATAACAAACGACTAAATGTAACTCAGTTCTTATTTCCATATGAATGTGTGCAATTCATGCATTGCTTATGGCTACATAAAGTGCCGTGACTTTTAAACTTTTATTGTTTTCAGTGATTTTTCCACAAATTCTTTGTGTCAGAAAAAAACCTGCCCCTGATATGTGCACTTTGTTGATCCAACAGCGCATGACTTCTGAATAAAAATGATAAACAGCACAGTCATATGACAGAGCGTGGGAGACAGATGCTTTTTAAGATGAAAAGCTGGATTTAGCTGCTGTTGAGAAACCTGCAGAGAGGCACCGAGGGGAACACAGAGGAGTATAATAAGCATGAGCAACAAATGCATCATCATAAAATTGAAGAAACTGACAATCCTCTTACAGTTTTAAAAATGCTCCAAAGTGTTGGCTTCATGCAGTGATTAGGCAATTGTCTGATTCAGTGTTTGAGATTTGTTCCAGTGCTGTGAGGTGTTTTTTGTTGGGGGTTTTTTCCCAAGCACAAAGTTGTACAAAGTTGTTTGTTTTTGGCTAAGCTGTGGGAAACTGATTGTAAATGACCTTCAGAGAGGCAAACTCACAGGAAAGCTGCAAACATAGGGGGTTACCCTTTCAAACTAAAAGCCCAGATTTTATATTTGATAGCACAGTTAAGTAACTATGTTACCCTCAGTTGTTATAAAACATGACTTAAAAGAAATTTGACTTTGCAATTTAACACCTTGAAATTTGGTTTCCGTCTCTTTAAAAACTCCTGCTCTTTTTGAAACTCCGCCTTCAAAAAATCATCTTAACATGGCTCCTCTATTAACTCCTCAACAACGTTTTACCAAGCTACTTCTAGTACTGAGAAGTAGCTCCTATGATGGCAGATGCACAGTTACACCAGGTGTTTGCTATTTGCTGCTGGCTAGTCTGAAGGAGCTGAGTGGCGGCGTCTCAGGGGAGGGCTCCTGTGGAGGTGGAAGCTTGGAAACAAGCTCAACACTCATATCTTACTGAATTGGTTTCTGTTTAAGATATTTTTATTGTTATTTTAACATACTTATTTTAAATATTAAATAATATTAACTGAGATAAGTACATTTACCATTATTTTTGCCATTATTGATTGATTTATTTTAATAGCTGAAGTTTTTAACTTTTATACCAGTTGTTTGAATTATATGTAGATTTGGACTAAATTAAACTTTTTGTCCATCTTTTTGTCTGTCAGATGTCAGTTTAAACATATCCCCTTAGTATGTTTACGTGTATCTCTGGTCTGTATCTCTAGTGTTAGTTAATGCTGTCACCATCATTAACTAACACTCCAATGAAATGAAATTTCTGTTGACATTTTTTGGCTTTTTTAATTGTCTATTGCTTTTCTGTGTATAGCACTTTGTTTCCCACTGATGTTTTTTAAAAGTACTCCTTCAATAGACACTGATAGATTTTTATATATATATAAAAACAACAAATTAGGAAGATGTCCTGTGAAGAAAATTACCTTGTGTTAAACTCTTAAACTTGCAGATGTCTAGTTTCATTGGTTTTTCACAGTGCATAGTGATGAGATGTAACATCCTGCCCCGAGCAGTCAGGATTTCTTCCTGCTGTCTTCTCTTAAGACATTAGTGATTGTCTTTGACCTTGTCTTTCTAGGACTGCAGATTCGATTAAATAGGTACTTTATATTCCTTTAAGTATGGATTGGGCAGGCTCATGTTTCACAAAAAGTAACAAATAAGTAGACATGCATATCATACGTCATACCTGACTGAAAGTATAAATATGAGTATGATGATCTAGCAATTCTTATGTAAGTGGCAGATTGAAGAACTCTACATCCTGATATATAGATATTTACACTGTGGAATTTTCTGTTTAGTTCCTGCTTTTACCTATTGTATGTTTATCAATGTACAATCAAAGAGGTCTTCACCAGAAAACAACTTTTCTTGGCTTCAACTAAACCTTAAGATTCATAAATCTTCATGAATGTGGGGGTGAAAATATTTTCATCTAAACTTTGATTTTGCACACAAACAAGAAAAGCAAAGTTGTTTTCCCACCAACACTTTCACTACAAAGATAAGTGTATGTAAACCATGGGACATAAAAGAAAATCCGCCAAAAGAAGGAAACATGCTGTAATCCTCTTTCAGAAATCCCTGTAAAATGAACTCAACAAAATTTGTTTTTCAAACAGTGTGAGCAAAAGGCCTCAGCACCCCATCTCAACAGCCTGCCCACTGCATCATTTTGCTCCCCATTCTAGGTATATGGCTCCCATCGCCATGGCAACCAGAGCACAATGTATTCAGCGCTTTGTAACGAGCACGAGTGTAGGCAGGGAAAACAGGTTGCTTTAAAATTACCTTATTTTTCCCAATAGATAAACACAGAAAGAACTGTGCGACGACAGCAGGAGGATCTTTTGAAGCCGTTTATGAAACGACCGATCAGGCGCCAGCTTAATTCTGACAGCTGCACCGTCATGTTGTGCGGGTGTGTGGCTACATTTAAAATATTCATTAAGTTAGTTGAACTTTACAGACATCAGACATGAACAAGTTTCTGCAAAAAATGAAACATTGCTTTCCTTCCCAAAATGCAATGAGTGCAGATGAAATTAGAGTATAAAAATAGAAAATAACAACAATAATTTACATAAAGAGGTTTTGCAACAGAAGACATTTCTGCATGTCTGAAGTGTTTAATGTTAGACTCACTGTAACCAACATCTTGTGCATGTTAGCAGACAGCCCACACACAGCCTTGATTACCTGTTATGTAGATCTAACTGTATTAAGAGTATACTCCTAATCAGTTCTATTGACAAGACAGACATAAGACTTCTTAAAGGGGAAGTATTGAGTTTTCCAGCCACATAGTGCCATTTTATAGCACAATCAAGTAACTATACTTTGAGAAGGCTATAGATATTTGAGTTTGTAATTCAACACCTTGAACTTGGTCCTCTGTCTTTTTAAGAAGCTCCAGCTCTTCAGGAAGTCATCACAACATGGCTCCTCTATTAATCCTTTAGCAACACCAGCGTTGCACTGAAAAGTAGCTCCTATAATGAGGTGCTCCTCAATATATCAGAATCAGCTCATAATGAGACTTGCAGTTCCACCAGGTGTTTGCTAATTGCTTCTGGCTAGTCTGAAGGAGCAGAGTGGCTTCACAGAGGGCTGTTCTGTGAAGCTTAGAAGCTTGCACAGCTGAACGGTTACCATGGGGATTAAAGAGTTTCTAAAATAAACCAATGTTACTAGTTTACAGTAGTTCATCCCACATTATTAGTCCTAATCCAAAGTGTTTAATGGCTGAACACTTGTCCTACCTGCTCTTTGATTTCCTGAAGCTTGTTGCTTTGCTCCCGGATGTCATGGAGCAGCTGGAGAGCTTTATCATCTTCTTGGGTTACTTCCATGCGTGCTTGTTCCAAACTGCGCTTCAGACTCTAAATATTAACGCATAAATCAGTCAGATGAGTTTGCTTGTTTGTTGTACCTGGGTAAAAAGTAATACAAGATTCTTTAAAAACAAAATGCAGTTCCTAGTCAGGTTTCCTTTAAAATGTAGTCAATCCAATTCAATAAAAAGGATTTCATAAGCTGTCCGTTTTTTTTAACTACCCAGCCACTCACACTGCATTCTGTGATGTACGTTGCCAAGTCCTGCTCCAGGATTGTCCTCTGAGTCTCGGAGGCTTTCAGCTCGATGTCTTTCTGCTGGAGAACTGACTCGAGGTCAGACATCTTTCTCTGGACCAGTGAGATCTCTTGTTCAACCTGAATGGTACGAAATAGATGTGTAAGTGTGGCCTTCAGTGACTTATGGAGATGATGGATGTCTTCTCTGTCTTGTCGCGCTGGAGGGAATCAGCTGAGGGGTAGACAGACTGCCTCCTGACTTAGTCAGGAGGCACGGGATGAGGTGTGCTTGGCAGAGCTGGAAGCAAAGAATGGCTTAAAACTGACTAACACTGCTTTCCCATGCAATTGTATGTCTGCCAGGCAATATGCACTGTACAATGGCTGCTGAAAAAAACAAGAGTTTTGTTGTTGACTTATCTAGAAACCACTTGCTGCATTCTTGTTGGTTGTGCTGGATGCTCCACTTCTGCTTTTCAAATATATATGCTTGTATAATTGCGTGAGAAGGCAGACGTTGAGTTAGGGGGCATGGCAATCAGGAGTTTATTTGGATTTAAAGAGACAAGACGCCCTAAAACAGCTCAACAAAGGCAGAACTGGAGATCTCATTAAAAAAGAAGAGCTTAACCTACATGATGACGTAATGAAAGCAGCAGAGTGGTGCTGGTAATTAAATGGTTGCCATGGTAATTAAATGTGGATTGGGACAGCTGTTATTACGCTGACTTTTTTTGGCAATTCCTTCTGTTGCTTGGGATGTGATGTGACAGGTGCTGCTTCCCTCTTAAAAACTGTTTGATTTCCTACATCTGAAGGAAAACTTTTCATCTTCATCAATATTCTCCCAGACAAAAGAAACACCTTTGTGTCATTATGTGTTTCAGACAGGTGAAATGACAACACGTTACTTCTTACTGGTTTTTCAGACAAACCTTCTCGTTTTGTAAAGCAAAACCAGCCTAACACTCAAATACATGTGAATGTGTGTGCATGTCTGGGTATATGTATTTGTTGTTCCCCATATGTCACTGGGATTAGTGGGAGATTTGCTGTTATAGCAGAGCATAGCCTGAGTGGAAGTGTAGACTGGAGGGAAACAGCAGTGATCACAGCACAGTCACAGATAATCACAGTAGTCAGCATGCAGTATGGCTGATCTAACACACAGTAAGAATCAGAACAGAACTTGTCCTTGCAAACACATGCAGTCGCAATGTGGCCTTTTCAGACACAAAGACCAAAGAGTCAACACAGCAATGGAAACAAGAATTAGTAAGCAATCACAACATGGAATCTGAAAATAAATTAAAATAAGAAAACTCTGTAGCTCTAAAGATTTTAAAGACATTTCAGATAAAGATTGGGATTTGGCTGTCACGACAACAAATTTTGTTGGACAATAAATTATTCTTTTGATCGCATTTTCAACTAATATGATGATAATAGCATAATAATACAAGCTTGCCCTATGAAAGACTAATACATTTTAAATATTCGAAATAAAACATGACATCCAAAAACAACAGACCAAACGGAAATTAAACCACAAAAGACTGAAACCATTAATAAAATGCATCTTGAAGTCTGTAATCAAAAATGTTAATCATTAGAGCTTATTTTAATTTATCATGCAATTAACTGATTAACTGCTTGGTTGAGATGTTTTAGAGGATGACTTAAGCCACAAGTGCTGAACATGGTCATAGGTTGGAGATTTTCCTACTTTTAAAACAATATTGTTGGATTATAGTGCTTAGAAATTAGGGTGTAGCAAGACTTCATTGCAAAATTTAGTTATAACAAGACATCATATTTCTTATTAAAGTATTTCTAACACCAGATGACATTAGTGCTGCCAGCACATAATGTCATCTAGTAATAGATGTGCACCTTAAGCTATTATTACAGGCCCTAGTTAATAAGGTGGAATTAAGCTTGACAAATTGTCGGTAACATTTTTATTCTAAAGTAAATAGTTGTTAAGGTGTCCTGTTGTGTTCACAGACTTCACTAAAGCAAGCATGCTCCTTGATCACAAGGAGCATGCTTGCTAGTTAGCACTGTGAGAATACAGGAACTAGCTGTTAGCTATCAATAATGCAAAAGTTGCCATCTGCTTCAGAGCTTCCCATCAACACGAAACTAAATGGTTGTTTCAGAGTTTTTAATGAGTCTGGCTGCATATCTAGTTCAAGACCTCAAACACTTGAACTCATCAAACCTGGGCTGGATTATTTTACACCGACTGCAGATTCTGCAAAAATACTGTTGGTGAAACCATTATTCAGTTAATGAAAATAAAAACTTGAGGTTTAGTTGTACATATCTATCTCTATATATAGAGTATAGAATATACTTATACTGTCCTCATAAAACCAATGTGCATTTTTAGTTGGACAAATTGTTACAACCCTAACAACAAACAGAAATGATCTCAAAAGTTAAGCAGGCACATCTAACATTACAATATTATGAATAAGTTATATTTTCTGTCCAACATGTCAGGAAGTGAAACTCTTATTATATTCATTTATTATATACTTTTATGATAAGTAGAATTTCTTGACTGGAATATTTTAGACTCTCTACATGGTGGCTTTTAGATAATAAAGTTTAGAGTCTCAATAAAAAAGAATATTGTGAAAAAGTTCAATATTGTGTGCCTTTAAATGGTCTGTGCCTTTAAATGGCCTCAGTCTGGGTCAGTAGGACACAAACAAGGAGAAAACGGACTACACTGTTGACACATTTCACAAAAGGTCATTGTTAAAGTAGCTGGTTGTTCAGGAAGTTCTGTATCCAAGCTTATTCGGAGAAAGTTGAGTGGAAGAAAAAAGTGTGACAGGAGAAATTGCAGCAACAACAGAGAAACTGCAGCCTCGAGAGGATTGTTGAGCAAAATCCTTTCAAGAATTTGAGGGAGCTGTTGGAAGGGGTGAACTGAGTCTGACAATCTGCATTGAGAGAAGTTGATTTCAACAATTTACCTCACGCATTTACATCCGGTATACCTGAACACCCTCAAGAGAAAACTAGAGAGCTGAACTAAACATGATTTTGCTCTGTCTCAAAACAACCTCTTGCCAAGAGAAGCAAGACTCAATCACATACCTGTGACATTTGCTTGGTTATCTCGACTACTTTGAGTGTCAGAGTAGTTGTGGTTTTTCCAGCGAGATGGTCTTAACTTGAGAGCTGATGGCTGTCGTTGGTACTCTGGAAGAAGAGAGAATAAATATGTTTTTTGAGAAAAAAAGAGGAGGAACACGACAGGTAGAAGGACTTAATTAATGCTCCTGATGACACACTTAGCTTTTAAAGGCATTACGTTGTTTCATGAAGCAAAAAAATAATAATAATAATGAACGGTAATGTCTCTAAAAAGAACAAAAGCACTTGCCAAAGCTCTGAAATTTTAACAGGAAAAAATACGGTTGTCATCCAAGTGTGTTGACACATCAGATTTATGACTATAAAGGTACAGCGATCACAGCTGAAATCTTTAGCAGTCGAGACGCATATTTTTCCCACTAAAAGTGTGATCGTTCTGTATCTCAGCAGAGGCTAAGAATAGCCTGCTCGTGTTCACACAACAGCCTCTCTTTCCACCACTGGATATATTTGGCAGCTTTTGTGATCAAGTAGCAGGCAGAAAGAATGAACGACAGAGAATTTCTATTAAAAGCTCAGGCTCACCTCCTACTCCTCCTTACAGTAACGTTCTCCACTCAGGCACAGCTACGCGTTTCTGCTGCTGCAAGACTGTATTTGCAACAACAAAAAAAATTATACCATTTATTCTCAGTGTTCTAATTCACCATTTTTTGACTGTTTTGTTATGAAAGCTTTACTTGTAAGACTATAAATAAATGCAACTTAGAATATCACCTGCAGAGAGAGATGGGAATGATGTTTGCTAATATTTGCTTAGATATGAATGAAGTAAACATTATGCTTTGTAAAGGGAGAAGTTGAGACAACAGAGCACGCAGTGTGATCGCTGTTCTGCCATGACATGATGGAGGAGCAGCCGGCTTGTAATGACTGATAAAGCATGGACAGAATTAAGGATGCAGCGATGTTACAATGTGTTTCATTATAGATATCTGATATTAATATTATGCCCAACAACATAGATTTACTGATATCATGCAGGCTTTATGCACTTCCCTCCCCTTTTGACATGAAAAAAGACAACCAAGGGTTAGTTTGGAGCTAATGTGCTAACCAAGATTAAGCTAATGCCAAACACATGGTACATATATGAAAAAATCCAAGTATATTGTGAAAAATAAAAAGACTAATGGGACTAAAATGTACTTATGCATACTATCCAAATAAAAAAATAAAGGCATTACGATGTTTCACATGGTATTTTTATGGCTTTTTGTACAACCACATTGCATCATCCCACAATCCTGTGGTGCATCACTAATATAAATTTTCACATTTCTATTGTAAATGGAAATGCACAACTATAACATAATTGAACACAAATGACAACAAAATGGAAATAAGCATTATATATACCTATCACACATTCACCAAAATTCGCCAACAATCCTCTGAGGAATCGCTGGATTTGTACTGAAATTAAATTAAACAAAGGTCGACTAATTTGCACTGGATTAAAACTTTATTTTGCACCATTGGAGCAAAATGGTCTAGATACAAATGCAGGAGACCCTTTTAAGACTTTTGCCCAAAAAATGTTTTGGAAAACATGTCTGAATAATTTTTTTCAATTTATAATTTTGCCACACTTTGTATTTCTTTCTTTACAAAGGCCTACTAAATTGCATAGACGTTTGTAGCTGAGCATAATCTAAAAATGTCGAAGAGCTGCAAATACATTTGCCAGGACATTTGTCAACTTTGCCATGCTGACAAAGTTGCATGATTGTTTACTTCTTAAAAATGTTGAGAACTTTCCCATCGGGTTACCAGCGGTAGAGTTGGGTGGTTTGGGGTGGGGAGCCTCCGAGCCTGAGGCACCAGATGGTAAACAGATTTGGCTGTCTTCCTCCCAGATTCGGGCGCTAGCTAACACTCCATAATGAGCTGTGCTAACACACTCTGCAGCTGGGATCCTCCACTGCAATAATTAACTCCCTGAAAGCAGTTACTAATAACTATTCTTTTAAGAAGCTCATCATAACTGCAGGGAAGACAGTACCCCTGCCAATCTGATGATATCTCAATCTCGATAATAACTGAAAAACTTCCGACTCTTTTAATGCAAAAGTGAACTGAGACACGTTTAAGTCCAGAAAATGATCGAGTTAGCTCGGTACCGCAGTCTATTAGAAAGATGTTCCTCCTTTATCACCAGAGTGCACAGAGAACAGAACAGTCACATTTCCAGAAGAACTATGGGTTCCATCTCAGTCGAGGAGCTTTTTTTTTTTTTTTCGTGGGTTGATTAAAATGTGCTGGGCTGTGAGTCAGAGTTCTTGAAGAGGAGGAGGAGTGGAGAGAGGTTGCATCCTAGTCATTGTGCTGCTCTACATTCAGTCTGGATGACCAGGGCCATTTCTACTGTATGGGCTGTGGGCAGGAGTGAATCACAGACTTGTTGAAACACTGTAGTGACACAGATTCCTCTCTAAAAATCAAGCTTTCATGTAGTTCTGAGCCTCCTATGTGCACAAATTGTGGCATTTCTTGCTTACAGTCGACAAAGACAAATTACTAGTCCAGGTGTCCTCGGGCCTCAGCTGCCAAAATCCCAAGGTCTAACACAACAGTTTCCAGCAGCCATCTTTTACTTTCAAGCTTAAACAATGTTTATTCAGTTGGAACAACAAGGACTAGCCTGGAGAAGGCCATCCTGTAGGGAATGGTACTGGAGGATGTTGTCAGGATCCTGGGTTCCTTTGGTTTTTTCTGTTTACTTTCTAATTCTTTGTTTATTCATGAGTAGTCTGAGTTTCCATCTTTATTTTTGATTCTGAGAAGTTGTGTATTTTGGTTGGAACTGTTGTTCATTACTTGTGTACAGTGATTCTTGGTTACTGTTATATTTATTTATTTATGTTGCTGTTTACTTCTCCTTGCTGTCTTGTGCCATTTCTCTCTCTCCTCCCTCAGCCTGCCTTCTCCTCCACCCTCACAGCTGCACTCAGTAATCTGTCTCAGTCAACTATTCCAGCGATCACATTCCCAGAATTTAACCACATCTTTTTCATTCACTTCTAGTTGGATTCTTCCATTTGCCTCATGAACCCGTCTTTGTATGCGTTTGCTTCCTGTGTGCCTCTTGCTGCTTTGTAAGTTTTTATTTCATTGTATTTTTCCACTCACTGCCTCCGCCTGTTCTGTATGGGGGTCCAATCATTATCAGAAACGTCGTGAAAGATGTATCTTCAAAGATAATCATTAAGGTTAAGTTTACCAAAAGCATCCAACACAAGTTAATCTGTGAAAATATGATTTGGCATTTCTGTCACACATTCCAGTTGGTTAAAATCATTTTATTGATATATAACAGGAGATGCCAGAATTTTAAGGAGCATAGAGCAATTTAAGGCTTCTCTTTCCCTGCCTGTTGCCACCTTTTCACCAAACCGGATCAGCCTGCCTTAGAAAAAAATATGTATTCTGTTCCTTAGACAAATTTCAGGTCACTAAAGAAAAAGTAAGCACAAGTTATTGCATGCATGGAAACTAATAAAATCAACCCCCACAGCTGGTCCAGAGCTGTTTATGGCTCTCAGCTGAATCTTATTTGGGGGCCCGCCTCCAGTTAAATCTTCCTACACTGACCTGGCCTCCGTTTTATACCATGGACTCCTGCTTTGTTTCTAAATTCTGCATCGACGTTTTTAGAGTTATAAACTATAAATAGACTGAGCCGTGCTAGGCACTGGTAATAATTTTATCAGTTACACTTCATTTACTTATTCCTGTCAGAAAAATGTTGCAAGGCGGCAACGGTGTTAAAATAAAAAAATCTAGATTATGTCGCTGAATGTTTTAGAAAGAAATCAGTGAATAATCGGGGAGTTATTACGCTTAGCACATACTTGTTTTTTCTTCAGCAGTCGGCACGCAAGCAGATGGTCAAGGGCCAGGTTTAATGATGCCTCCAAAGCAGCAATGGCAATGGCTGTTAATTGCTGATCTATTTACAACCACTTACAATGTGCATCAAATATTTTCCCAGCTCAGACAGAAAAAGTGAAAAAAGTCCAATCGTATTTTAATGATGAGTGTGTTACACTAATTTTCAAGGTCTAGATTAGTGCAACTTCTCCTGTTTGAATTCACAAACAGGACTCCTGACAAAACCAACAGGGGGAGCTAAGCAACACTACATTTACTGGAAAGCACTGGGGTTCCAGTTACTGGCTTGGTAATACAACAATACAACAGCCCTTCTTTTAGGAAATGCTAAAAATCACATTTGGCAAAACAATAACAAATTGCCTCTTAAGTTTGATAACAGGAACAGATAGCCTGAATAATTAACATCGTAAAGTGGCATGCGATACGTTTTCTCCATGAAGAAAAAAAACAAGAAAAAAATGTTTAATATCCTGAGCAATAAACACTTGAAAACCACCACCATATTCTCCAAGTTTTATTGAACTCTCTTGAAAAAATACACTAGCCAGGCCATAAAATATACTTGCCTTCCTATGCAATTCAGCTCAATTCTCATCTCCCTTTAGTGATCTTTCTGGGATTTCTCCCACTGAAATTAATTTCTCCAGCTGAATTTCAACCGGGCCAATCAATGAACAGAAGCAGAAATTATGAATACATACTAGAAGTTTCTGTACTGTTGTAGAGTTGTAGTCTGCTTGTGGTTTTAGCAATGGCAGCAGAGGATGTGCACAAAGCCACTCACTCCATGTTGGTCACACTTTCAAATGTTAAACAGTTAAAGTTGGAGAAAGGAATGTTTAGGATATTTCATCGTATTTTAATAGCTATTCTGTTCAGCTTGGCAAAACATTAACAACCAGCTAAAATCTAAGCTGGTAAAAAAACAGCACCTTGTTCAATCTATGCTTTGTGTCTAGAGGGTCTGAGCTCTTTGCTTTCTGGAGGCGTGGACTCTGGGCTTTGAAGTTTTACCCAATCACCAACGTTTGTAATATGTGCAACACGGTAGTTTGACGCAAAGAAGCTTACCGCAGATTGCATGTGCTGTAAACAATCATCCTCCACTGCAAAGAGAAAAGCGCTGCGCCAAGCAAGATGTTAGTTCAATATTTGGAAGAGTGGTCAAAACGCATTGAACGACTTTTTTCACTTTCTCCTCTGCTAAAACTACAGGTAGACTACAATTCTAAATCAGCACAGAAAATCAATGTCATCGTTCACAACTTCTCCTTCTGTTCGTTGATTGGCTCGGTTGGCAAAATCCACTTTGATGGGAAACTGAGCTGTGGAGTGAAATAAGAATCAAGTGGATTTGTGTAAGAAGGAAAAGGTCAAGCCACTGTAAAAATCTAGTCTTTTTGAACTTCAACAGAGTCTACACCTTCAGGAATCAATCATTTCTCAATAGGGTCCAGGAGACCTGAATGAAGCAAAGCGTAGAACAAGAAGCTGATTATCACCAGACTAAAAATGTATCAAAACAAATAAATGTTATCCATGAAATTAAAATCAGTGTTATGACAAGCTGTAGGAGTATGTTGCTTTCTATTTGGTTGTCTTCAGCCAGAATTACAGTCACAATAAGCCTCTGATAGCTGACTGACTTTTAATCTCCATGAAGTCCAATGACTGTGCTCCTTTACAGCCACCGTCCGACAACAAGTTAGAGTGCAAACACTTCGAGTCTGGCAGTGCTGCAGACTGCTACTTCAACGTTTCAGCGCTGAAGTATTATTTATTTTTGACATGGCTGAGCTGAGTGAATATCACAATCTATAAAAGTATGCAGAGTGTCTGGAAAAGCTCTTCAGAAATCCAGCCTATCATTATATCACAAACCCTGATGACAAAGAGGATCAGTGTGGGCTTCTGAAGAAGCGCTTTGGGAGAATGACACTTGCGGATATGCAGCAGTGGAGATCTGTCTCTCCTATCGCTGCTGCTCACACCATAACAGACTGGTTCTGCAAAAAGTCAGGTTTGCCTTCAGACTGAGCTCAGGTAGATGTATTTTCTCCATTTTTGCTTATTTGTCATTATTTACAAGTCAGTCAGACAAAAGATGAACATGTTAATGGGCAGCCATCCTTACTTACCTACAACTGGTCTATCAAAAGCTATAAATCTGTCATCTAATTATTTCTAGATGGAATCCTCTTTGCCAGAATAAACATACACAGAATTTATGGCATATTTCTTTACATGATATGAATTCCACATTATATTTCACCTCTTTTTAATAAATATCCAGTTGGCTCTGTGTGAAAAAGTCCTGTCAGAAATAAATTTTCTGATCCAGCTGAACAGATGCCAGGGAAAAAAAAAAAACTCAGCAAGCTTCCTTCACCTCTCCTCTTCCCTTGCCTGCTGTTACCATAGCGATACTTTTCTCCAGCCACAGTCTTTATCTTGTTATGCTTTTCTCTTTACTGACTTTGTGATTTTTATCCTTCTTCCTGTTGTCAGATCTATGAGCCTGAACTTCTTAAACCCCCAAATCATCTGGAACGCCCACATTCACATCATGTAAACTTTGACATATAACTTCCTCAGTCTGACATGAATTAATTATAAATCTGCAGAGAAATAAAAGCTCATAACAGAGATTATGAGTATCAACGAAAAAAGGAGAGTTTGAACACGTTTTGAGGGAGTGACATCCATCTGTGTGAGTGTGTGATCAGCAGTGAGGACAGATGGGCAAACAGAGACAGCATTTCAGTGTCGTGACCAAGACTGGTGCTATAAGCCCTGCTCTGTGAGATACAGCTGCTGCATAGGCTCGCTGCTGCCTGACTTTACTGTACCCCGTCACTGTACAAATTGTCAACTCTGGGCTCAGCCTCCGTCACATAACGATCCCAACGTGCTGGAGCACTTACCCAGTGCCGTCCAGAGCCGACAGGTTTTCCACGAAGCTCCTTAGACGCGGCTCCTCCTCGTCCCACGAGCCACTTCATGTGGGGTCTCCCTCAGAAGCCTCCTGCCAGAATCAGAGCTTCGCTGGTTCATCAAATTTGGAGATGTCATCCTCACCAGAGGGAGAAAGTAAAGCTGATGGAAGAGAGAGATTCGCTGTAGCAGTTTGGATCACAGAGAGGCAGCGAGAGTGAGCGGAGATTACTGCTCACGCAGAGGGACGAGGGAGGGTGAGGAGGAACGGAAAGAAGTTGCATTGAAGAGTAATGCAGTAGAACAGCGATTGCCTACTGGAAGCTCTCGCTCTCTCATCTTTGTCACCAGTTACCCTCCTGCTGTCACTAAATGGCAACGCTTCCTCTAAACACACTAACATATGCAAGCTTGGAGAACAAAGTATATGTCTATAACTCAGGTACAGTGATGCCTAATAAACAGCCTTATCAGAGAGGATGCTATTACAACACACGATTGGTTATTGAACGAATCAAGGGGAACAGAGTACAAACTTTAGTACACTTGTTCACAGTGTACTAACAAGTGTAGTACACTTATTGTGTACTACACTTATCGTTTATGTGTATCGATACAATAAATGATACATTTATTGTATCGTTTATCAATTATCATGTTAACTTTTATATCATGATACAAATTTTGACTGATTGTTGTCACGATAAATTCCAATTAGTGATATTTAATACTCCACAAAACAAACCAATGGTCGTCCCTCACTCTTTTCACATGAGTGTCCTGGACATAACGCAGGAGCTCTGATGACAGAATTTAAAAAAAATTAAATAAAAATCCATCATCATCTTTCAGACCAAGAAAGCACACTAGTACCAAATCCATCTAGGGACCACCTTGTCCTTAAACATGGTTTTCTACATAGTACACAAATTCAATCAAATCAAACTCCTGTTCAGATTAGAGAGGACGTTAATCCCAACCAGACTTCTCCAGCTCACTATAGTTGCCCATATGGGCATTTAAGTCTCCAAGGAACTCAAAGGCATTTCCAGGCAATACCACTTTGAGGACAGCATCCTAAGACTGAATAGGTCATCTGAGCCACTGTTTGGTGTAAAAGCAGAATGGAAAACAATCAAAACCTCCCTTTTTGAAACTAGAAGCTGTGGGATGATCACTATGATTCACAAACAAGTACTGCAGCACTAAAATGCTTGTGACTACCTAACTCCTCTCTCCCTATGGACATCTTTATACTAGGAGACAGTCCATCCCTCTACAGAGGCTGGTTCCGGAGCAATAGAATTATATAAAACAGCTTTATCCAATTTAATATCTAGCACATTCTACTTACCAAGAAATACTCATCTTTAAGTAATCTATTTGACTGTTTTTACTACTTGAAGCCAGTGCCTCCAGTGTTTCTTTTCCTTGGAGCTGATTATGTAAACGTTTCCCCAGTCAGTAATAGACTTCCTATTTATCTTTCTATCTATTCTTAGTTTCACAGTCCCGGTGTTTATCCTCTAACATCCTAACAATTTCACTTAAAGCAAATAAGTCCCACCCCCGTGAGAGGATTTGTGAATCAAAATCATTTAAACTCTAAAGGACAATAAGCTATGTCACCACCTAACAAGATCCTCAGTGTCTGGCATACTTAGTAAGACTGAGCCTTTATGTAAATGGAAGCCAAGTGACACGTCACTGTGATCAATACACACGCACACACACGCACACACGCACGCATGCACACACGCACACACACTAACACATGCACGCACACCCAATAACAGATGGCAGAACCTAACCTGACAAGCAGCTCTCCATAATGATGCCAACTCGGACAAAAAGTTTGTAGAACCAATGAAAGATAGAATAATTACTAGCAAGAAATGTGATCTTAAAATATCGACAAATGGGATTCAGATGTCTGAATACCACGGGAACAAACATATTTGCTTGTGATCTTAATTGTATTTATTATTTAATGGAAACACCACAATTGTGAAATTGTGTCTTTTTGACAATAGCCGGATATCGACAAAGATTTGTGCACATTTGTAATTAAAACGCAGCTGTAGTAGTTTCTGAATTTCTGCTTCAATCAACCAAGAACAGTCCTGGGTCTGCAGAAAAGGTCCACATTATCACCCCTCCAGCATCGTGCCCGACAGTTTGTATGAGGTTTTCATGTTGATATGCTGTGTTTGGTTTTTGCCCAAGTACAGCTACTAAATGTGTGACCAAAATGTCCAGTTTGGATACATAAAACCAAAGCCAAAACATTGGATACATTTGGATACTAAATGTACCAAATGCTGTTCCAGTTAATTCAGCTTTTTTACACCCAGGTCATCTATAAGCCTGATGCATTTAATCATCACATGATAAATTAAGTGAGCTCAATAAATTCCATTGTGATGAATATTTTTTGAAAGGCCATTTTGTTAACAGTTTTATTTTGGATATTTAAAATGTTTTACAGCTCCAGTGCCATGTGTTCTGTACAAAATTATGGCTCATTAGTGTTTTAGAGGGCGAACTTGCATCATTACTCCGTCATTGAAAATGGTGTCAAACCAACAATAGTCGTTTATCGCAATAAATTTTTCTTTTCTGGACAATTTTTTCGTCCAGTGAAATTTCTTATGACAGACCGAGACATGTAAGCATTTCTAAAGATTTTTCTTCTGGCATCCTTTCCAAAACAAACTAAAATTTTCCAGTCAGTCTTTATTATACTCTTGTGAACATTCATATAACTAAGAGGTGGAGCATCTGTTTTTTAGTCCTTCTCTGAACTTTGCATACTCTTGACCCTTGCAGTAAATTTCCTTGGATTTCCACCCTTGGGAAGATTAGCAGCTACTTAAATGGCTTCCACTTGTAAATAGTCCTTCAATCCTAGGAATGAAGGAATTGAGGTATTCTGGAAATAGACTTGTAAGCTTCCTTTAATTTCTATGCAAATGTCTAACCCTTGGCACACACCTCTCTGGTTGCTCTCGCTATTGATTAATCAAGTGCTTTTAATTCTACTTTCCCTCTTATATTCTGCAGAAACAGTAAGCCTTTCTACACGATGCTTTTTTGAGATAGGTTTGTTTTTGTTTAATTGATACTGATAGATTGGAATCTATCATATATTATTTTTAACATGATTACATGTCATAAAGCCCTGAAAGAAGATGCCATATTTGTACATCTTGGCTGGTCTAGCTATTAGTCCAGTATGTACTATGCCTTTCACTTACTGGTTGCTGGAACAGACGGATTGTTCTAATTAGATAGATTCCCTAAAAGGCTCTGGAAGTGGTCAGCAGGGTAATAAAAAATGTTACGATTAAAGAACAAAACAAAAAACAAAAAACAAAATGACTAATCTGGAGAAGAGAAACTTCTTCAACAAGAAGCTACCTTAATGGTTCATCCTCGTCCTCAAGAAAGAAAAAAAGTTTGTGCAGTGGTCTATAAATATGTTGCTTTAAAATTATGTCATTACATAACGCAAGTTTGTATATGTATGTTTGTGGCAGTTCACCTATTCATCAAATCTGTAACCTTTCACCACAACTAGCGTGGTGAAGCAGCTGCAAAAAAAGCCGGCTGGATCATCTGAATTCAAGTACTCTTATCACTGATGAGTCACAAGTGAGAGCAATAAAGTTGTCAACAATACTGTTAAAGCTACTTTCAACATGTCTGTGAGCATGTTTTACTGTTCTTTAATCGTTACATTTTCAGTAGGAAAAAGGATGGCATTTTCAAATGTGACGTCAAGTACTGGGCTTAGGCACGGAGAAGGTCCTGATGTTACCTAGCAACAAGACAGTGTATCCTTCACAAAGAGCAATCTCAGCTAAACTCTGACCTAAAGCTGGGAAATAAAAACTATTCTCCACTGGACGTTTACTGGTGTCTTATCCTTTAATGATTATGTCTGTTCTGTCTCAGATTTTTTTTTGTATCTATTACATTAAATAATCTCACATGACATAGTCATAGCACTTCTTGTTCACGCAAAAGAGTAAATATTTATTTAGATAAATATTAAACTGCAACAGCAGTCACTATGCTTTAGTGAGACCCAAAATGTTTTTAAGTCACCGTATAAGCATCAGTATATGAACACTGCCATCCACTGGCAATACATTGAACTACAAAATCTCCATAATATCCTGCTTGGTGTTTCATGCTGATGTAAAGTAGGCCTATCAGAAAACACACTGTAATACAGAGGGTTAAAAAGCCCAGCGTTGTTATATAACAACCTTGGATTCATTGGGGAAAAAAAAGGCAGAAGCAGGGCCGTATGACTAACAGTCGATGTTACATAAGCGACATTAAGCAACTGAACACGTCTCACAGTTTTTAATTGTTATAGACTGTAAGTGATGAAGAAGCTAATTCATCAAGGGTTATAAACCTGAGCACACATTTGGTGGACTGTACCACCGCCACATGCAGAAAGACGAGCTTTAACACAGAACTGTGTGACATATTTCAGCCATCAATCATTTAAAAAATTAAAAAATACACCATCACACCGTGATTAAATGAACATTTTAGATCTGATGTGTACAAAGGTGCAGCAGTGTTTACCCGTTTTAAATAAGGATGTGTAAGAACGGTTTCCAACCCCTAGAGGGCGCATTTGTCTGCCATAAGAAGCAGTGGAGTGCTGCTTCAGCACTGCTGCTATGTTTACATAATTTGAATAATCTAATCATCACATAAAAAATATACAAATAAAGAGTTAACAGATACAGTTGGTGTCTAGTTAATAATTTAATGGGTCTGAATGCAGGTTGCTGCTGTTGACATTTTTCCTTCAACCAAGAGCATTACACTAATAAGGATAAAGGAGGCGGCTGTATTGATTCGGCTTAGCGGGTTCATCAAAGTCCAGCGTTTTTGATGTGTTATGCGGAAATAATCTATGAGGCACTATGACCCGCCCCCCCTGGCCCCAAGTGGACCAGCATGCTGTGACCCACTTCTTTTGTACCTCCAGTTTATCAGCTCAAGAGGCTTTTGTTTGTATTCAATCAAAAGAGCCCAACACCCCTCCCCCAATATGCTAACCTCATCACAACTAGTATGATCCACAAACATACTAGAATATATGCAGGAGCCCGAGTCAACCTTAAATAGAACTACAGAAGAAATCAGTGTGTGGATGTATCACAACTTTCTCCAGCTGAACAGAAACAAAACCGAAATTATTATCTTTGGTCCGAGAGAGGAAGTTACAGAGTCACACAGCTTCATCTTTTATATCTAGAAACTAGAGATCTGGCCCAAAATCTGGGTGGAGCAATGAACTAATCTGAACCTTTAGAGCCCCATAAAAAGTTACAAAGTCAGCCTTCTATCACCTGAAGAACATTGGAGGACTAATATCTCTCCAAGATCGAGAGAAATTCATCCATGTATTTATCTTTAGTTGCATTGATTACTGCAACAATGCCTTTTCAGGTCTGTCTAAAAAAAAAAAAAAAATCAAATAGCTGCAGCTGAAAATGCTCACCTTTTGACTAAAAGCAAGGACATATCACATCATCAGTCCTAAAGTCCTTCCACTGAGAGAGCAGATTTTGAAGTACTGTAATTAGTTTATAAATCACTGAAAGGCTTAGCACCACAATACATCAAAGATCTGCTGGTGTATCAACCTTCCAGACCTCTCAGGTCTTCTGAGTGTCTTCTGGTTCTGCTCTGCATCCGAAGAACCAAACATGGAGAAGCAGCACTCAGCTTCTATGCACCACAAATTTGGAACAAACTTCCAGAAAACTGAAAAGTAATAATAAAATCTTCTAATAAGCACAAAAAAGACTCAACAGATTAGTAGACAACATGTTTTTAGCTGCAGATGCATCCTTTGTTACAAATGATCAAGAGCTCACTAAGGGAAAGCTGACATGGCATTTTTAGGCAATAAAATGTTTTTTTCTTATTTAAAAAAGATTTTTTTATTGAATCTTTTATTGCATGTCTACCTTTGTGCCATATAGCACCTAACACATTGGTATTACGCCAGTGGGATTGTTCACCCAGGGCAGCAAACACACTCGGATCACCTTGTGATAGGATTTGATTAACAACAATTAAATAGAGGGAACAAAAATCAAAAGAAAAACCCAAAGAAATGGAAGATGATTTTACCAGCTGTGCTTGCGCTTGTAAATTTCACAATGAAACATTTTCAGTTTGATTTTAATTGATTTTACTAAAACGTCAAGCTGGTAGTCGCTGGTAGAAAGAAATCAAATCTGCTTTACCCATTGTCAAAGTTTAGAAAAGTGAAGGTGAGAAAATAATGTTTCAGTATTTGGTGTCATTTCTGCTCAGCAACACTTTTTCTGCCATCTTTATTTTATTTTATTCATTGCTTGGTATAAGTTGCATAAGAAGTTGAATGACTTTGAAATCACCCTGGACAGCATTATAAATTCATTAAATGATTATTATAATCCAAGAAGTTCAGTTATTTGAAGTAGGAACTTGTTGCTCTGCTTGCTAAAGTCAAAACAGCTTTAAGCTAACACTGGTGTGACGTCATTTAGAATTAACGCTAGCTCACATAGAGCGCGCTACTTTCTGCATTTACTCACTCGCGGTTTTTGTTACGTGATTTTAACAGCTCAGCCAGTGTGTGTCCGGGGTCGCTTACGTCCAGAAATCAAGTTCTAGATGTTTCCCACCTGCTGCTGCACACCTGACGTCAATGAGCCATTAGCAGGTTTCGGCTGAACCTGATGACAGGTGTGGGTGGGCAGCTCATCTGAAACAGGTGTGTTGGAGCATTTTGACGTAGAGGAGTGGACGCCGAATGAATCGTACGGCAACGTCGGCGCCATATTGTGAGAGGCATTTTTTATTTTTTTTATTTTTATTTTTGTAAACGCTAAAAAAAAGCTGCACAAACCAGTTTTATGCAGCCCACAATCCTGCTTTATATAAATTGTGTTTTATTTATCTTGTCATTTTTATTTTTATTTTTTGCAAAATTACTGTGCAACATGGCACACATCTTTCAGATAAATGCATCTTTGTCATTTAGAGCACATGAAATAATTTCCTGGTGTCATCAAGATATTTTTGTGAAAATTGAGACGGACCTTCCTGCTCTTTTTTGGTCGTCAGTGATGTAACTTCTTTTCATCCAGTCCAGTATTGTAGAATCACAAACACTGATCTCAACCAAGATGGACGAGGAGTGCTTTATATGTTTGTTTCTTTTTTTCCCCCCCCAGACCTTCCTTGAAGAGATGTCAATGGCCTCTCGGTGATTTTAGCTTCATGCTGCCTGTCTGTAATGGTGCTTTGAGCTCAGACTCTGAAACAACTTTATAACTCTTTCCCAAACTGTGACATCATTGACTTGTTCTCTCGTCTGTTGTTGAATTTCATTTGAAAGGGTCATGATGTGTCGCTTTTGCAGATCTTTTCACCTACTTCATGTTGTCAGTCAGGTTCTGTTTAAGTGCTCATCAATATTCAGGACTCTTAACCCACCTTGCCCTTTCAGAATAAGCCATATCAGTTTACATGACTACCTTTTAATAAAGTAAAACATCATTGGAATACTGCATTTGTAACCTGAAACTTTGTAAAACGAGAAAAAGCAAACAAAATATATCAGTAAGCAGGGAAAATGTTTTTCACAGTAAGCTAATGTGCTTCAAATATGTGTAACTATTGCAGGTTTTTGAAAAATAGTTCTTTTGAGTTATAAATCACCTAAATTGAGACATTTTAAATTACTGTACTTTACATATCCTCACCTTCCTGATGGCAAAAATAATTATATATATATTTTTTTGCCTATATCTTTTTAATAATAATAACAATATTATTATTACTTTTTTAAATCACTACTACTACTACCACTACTAATACTACTACTAATAATAATAATACATGTATTTATTTATTTAATTTCAAAAGTCACTTTTGGAAAAAAAAACAAAAAGACTTGTGACGACACTGAAGCACTGAAAACATCGTTGTTCTTTTCTGTCACCGTTAATTTAGCAATAAAACGTTCAATAAATGTTTTGATTTTCTTCCGTGGCAGGTGTGTTGGTTTTTTTTTGTTGTTGTTTTTTTTTTTTGGCGCATCACTTGATACAACGGCCCCTCGCTCTACCTCCTCACGTGCTCGCTTATTGGATGTCATAGAGGTGTGCGAGGAGCACCAAAATATGGCGCTATCATCCTCAGCCAATAGCCGCTCGTTTTGTAACAGGTTTCTGCTTGCCGTCACGACGGCGACGGGAACGCGCGTCCGAGACTGGGAAAGGGACTGAGAGGCATCGGGGTCGCGCTCACCGTGTTCGGCTGGCAGGTGCCCGCTTCACCAGGTTCAGCATTATGGGGGATCCTGGACCCCGAGACGAGATGGACCCTCGCCGAGCGACCACCGCACAGGGACCGTGCAGGCGGTTCATACCGGGGTAGAGGAGAGGAGAGTGTCAGTAAGTGAGCTGCAGAGGAGACGGTGTTTTCTGGGAGTCAATCAGAGCTGGAGTCACTGCTTGGTAGGTTAACGAGGAGAGACAGACGTGAGGGAACTGGGAAGTCGACTTAACTTAACTAAATACCGCATTGAAGTGAGCGGAGACAATGAATAAATTGGTGATTACGAGCCGGTCCGGTCAGCCTGAGCGAATCGGAACAGGCTGGGCTCGTCCAGTGTGAAGTCGGCTCCCATCTGTTGACTTCTCCGCCGGGCGGCGATGTCCGCTTTCTGCCTGGATCTGCAGACGTCTGCCGTGGTTTCAGCACCACTAGAGCTGGACAGCGACTGCATGGAGCAGCCGGGCAGCCCCGGCGCTCAGGAGACCGGCGGCTTTCAGGGCCACCCGCCGCCGCGGCGCGCCGGCTCCGGAGGCCTCGGCACGGCCTTGGAGGAGGAACTGGCCATGATCACCGGGGAGCGGGGAGTCGACGAGGAGCTGGCGGAGCTGGAGGCGCCAGCGGTGGGGCATAGCGCAGACATGCTGTTGCTCTTCCGGCAAAAAGAGAAGGACTTGGTTTTAGCAGCTAAACTGGGCAAAGCGCTGCTGGAGAGAAACCAAGACCTGACCAAGCAATACGAGAAGATGCACAAAGATCTGTGTGAGAAGTTGGAGGTAAACAAGAAAACCCCGCTGTAGAAGTTGTGATAGTCTGAAATATAGAAAGATTCCCTGCCAAGTTTGGCCACTTAAACCAATTTAGAGACAGTCATGTTTTGACTGAATCGGTTTCAGATGGATGAAGTTGTAATCGATGGTGACAAATGCACACTAAAACTATGCACGAATGTTTATCTCAGATGTAATGTTTTACAGTGGGGGCTGGGATTTAGTTGAGCTTGTTTTCAAAATGCTTTACATGAGCAAAGCGACAGGCTGAAAAAACAGAGACTAATCCTGTTTATGTCCTGGGCCTGTAGTATCTGCTGGGCATCTGTTCAGCCCTTTGATCCACATCCATCCTTTTGCATGAGCTCAGAGGGGGAAAAAAAGCTGCCATAAAAGCCACAGATTGTTTGAAGCTGTCGTTTTTGATTCACCCCGATCTTTCTTTTTCACGTTGGCTTTCGTCCAAAGAAGAAAATAGTTCAGATTCCATTTAGTTTAAGCTCGGACATAACCATTACAACTCCCAATCAAGCTCTGAATGTACTGCTGACAGTGCAGCGCTTCTGTCCTCTTCTTGCTTTTTTAAACCACTGAGACTTGAAGTTACAAAAAAACTGTCTGTGCTGAAGTTAAGCCATTAGATTTCACTGTTCTTTGTGAAACCATTCAAACTCTTTGAACTTTTGCCACAATTTGGAACTTTTTGTTGTGAATATATGCAAAACAATAGGTCAGCATGAAGTTGCAGAAATTCTAAAGCGAAAAAAAAAAAACCATGAACCAATCATTTTCCAAAATTTCCTGATTTCATTGCATTTGTTTATGTATTTGACAAGGTGATACACACAAACATGGAACAGAATCTGTAATTGACGCCTTGCACAGAGAGTATACAGCTAAATCACAACGCCAGTCCCGACACTGTTGGGATTTTCTGTGCATTACAGAAAACACAACTTACACAAAGACGTACATTTTCATTCAAAAAAATGTAAACTATTTTGAAACCTATAAATTCACATAATAAAAACCGCACATTAAAATACGTACAATTTATATAAGATGAATAAACATACTAAAGTTTTCCTCCTTGCATTTAATCTTACAACCTCCAAATTTACATCAATATGTTTGTACATCCTCAGTGCCTCCCCATTCTTGCCAACATACTAAAATTGTAAATATAATACAAACTCACTAATGCATACACTTCCCAGTAAATCTGAGTGTTAAGGATGACCACAGTTTTGGTTTTGCTTTAGGCAAGATTCTGTTGTCTGAACAAATATTTTTACATTGAGGTTTAGCTTTTACATGTGGGCGGGGTCAATAAGTTCCATGATGTCGTACTTTAATTTGAAAAAGTGGTCTGACCAAGCCGAACAAAGAACTGAGATTAAATTACACACATGTTGACTGTATTTACTATTTAGGTGATTTCTAAAGGAAACTAAGTGCAGTAAATTTTAATTCCCAAGGATGAATACAAATGTATGTGGTAATTTTCAGATACATGTAAAAACAATGAAAAGCAGGTGCTACTTTGTAAACAAAGTGGCTGCAGCTAAACAAAATGTACATAGAAAAAATAAAATGAAGGAGATGAATAATTGTTCAGTAGTTCAACAACTTTTAGGCTGAAAATTAAGGCTGCGCCGGTTAACAATCTTTGAAAAAAAAAAAAAGATTGTCTCCCAAAATGAAGGAAAACAAGGTTGATTTATCAGCTGGCTGATATACTGATGCTCCCCTACTGTAAACCAGAGAGTCATCTTACTGTTCACTTCCTTGTTTCTCACCATTTTTGCTCATTTGACATTTTCATGTTCATTTTTTAGTACTTTATCAGTCCTACACTAAATGTAATGTATCCTGTGGGCAAATCAACACTATCATGCTCAAACATCTGAGTTCAGTCCATTTACCATCCTTATTTACTGTAGATGTATGCTTACAGGAAATACAGAACATAACCTCTGTCACACTCCTGTCCCCCTCCTCTACGCCCAGCTCCTGGAGCAGGAGAAGCACGAGTTGCGGCGGCGCTTCGAAAGTCGAGAGGGTGAGTGGGAGGGCCGCGTGGCCGAGCTGGAGACGGACGTCCAGCACCTGCAGGGCGAGCTGGAGCGCCACCAGGTCCAGCTGAGGGAGGCGGACAGGGACAAGACCAAGGCCATCAGCGAACTGTCTGAACAGAACCATAGGCTACTGGAGCAACTCAGTAGGGTGAGGAGGAGTGAGTCTGTGTGTGTGTGTGTGTGTGTGTGTGTGTGTGTGTGTGGGTGTGTGTGTGCGTGTATGTGTGTGTGTGTGTCCATCCTCATGCTTCAGAGGTTACAGCTTTAGGCCACCTGGGCAAATCTGCAAGGAAGATTTAATTAGCTAGGGCTTTGTGTTGTGGGTCACATGGTCATAATGCTTCCCTTATATGGCCTTTCATCCAGTCACAGCACACTTAGGGAAGCACTATGGTCTGTGTGGATGTTTGCATAAATTCTGCAAACAAATGTTCTCTGACTTCTTAACTATTTTGCATTGTGTGGACATTTTGCTGGTTCACACAATAAACAAAGAATTTGTGGGTTTGTGGTTAGGTTTAGGGGTTAGGTTTAAGACTAAAGTATGAATTGAGTTTAAGTTGGGTTTAGGGTTAGGCATGTACTGGCAATGGATAGATTTATGGTATGGGTTAGTGTTAGGGTATAGAAATGAATGAAATGAATGCAAAGGTAGAAATACTTACTATGTGTGTATGTCTGTGTGTGTATGTGTGTTTCCTTGGGGCCAGTCTGTTGAGTTTCTGTCTGCTTGGATGGAATAGCACAGGCTGCTCAGCCAAATGAATTTTCAGCTCCCTCTTCCCCCTCATGGTGGATCTACCCCTGTTCTACTGATCTCTCTCACTTAATCTGAATTATGTCAGGTCCTAAATATAAAAGCGGGGCTTCCAGGTCTCACACTGAATAATTTACGCCGATTGAACTATGCACTTATGCAATAGCCCTCTGCTTATTGACAGGTAATTTAAGTGCAGTTATTTGTGACTGGCTGAGATGGAATGAAGAGATTTGGAGACAGATGAATGGAGAAATTAATGGGAACAAAGCCTGAGCCTTTTTTGGGCCAGACGTCAAAGCTTTATCATTGCTGGAGATGGTTCACAGACTGCAGGGTAAGCGGAGGCCGGCTGCAAGGGAAAGATTGATGGAACTGAGAGTGCTAACGTTTGTATCTGCTCTTATTTAAGCCGCTCTAAGAAGCTCAGAGGAACTTTTCAATCTGCTCAGGCAAAACACTTCCTTCAGTCAGGATGGCCACTTGCTAATATAATAGCTCCTGAAATAACATCTATGTTCTTTCATTCAACACTGGGAACAGGGCCGGCCCAAGGCATAAGCAAACTAAGCAGCCGCTAAGGGCCCCTGGGCCACCAAGGAGCTGATATTTTTATTTATTTTTTTTTAGCAATAATTCCTCTATGTCATAAAAATAACATAAACACACAATTTAATTATGAAGTGATTTGTTTTTGCAATAATATATATCAGATAATGTGTCTAGAAATCATTATTTTATGGACAAAAAGAAGAAAAAAAATTGCTCTTGGGGCCCCCTTGTGGCTGCGGTAGGTATGGCACGCTTCGCCGGTAGCATGAGCTGCTGTGCAGAGCATCCCAACATTCAAAGCTCTGGTAGAAGATAAGTTTGGAAAACAATGTCTCAAAAAAAGACTTGTCCTTCAGGGAGAAATAAAAGAGGAAGAATAGAGATAAAGGTTTGTTTTGATATGTCTTGGTAATGGAATGTTGATTTAAAAAAAGATTTATCGTGTGTTTTAACTCGAAATTAGTTGACTCTCCTGCTTAGCTCTGTATATTTCTGAGGGTTTTTTAGCTTCAAAACGGCATTTGATAACATTTGATAACATTTGATAACAATAATTAAAACTTCTCAATGTTTGACATTGTCTAGCAAAATGTTTTACATCAGGCTACATGGCTGCTGCATTAATATATCAATATGTAGTTGGGAAACATGTTGTTTGCTCCTGACCATTTATGTGGCTAAAACAAACAACATTTTCACATGAACTTATAAGATATGTTAAACTTCTGTTAAAATCATTTGAAGGCTCAGAATCAACCCGGTACCGGTCCAAAGACTCACCTGGTGTAAATTAAACTTTCAGCTATTGAAGTTACGCTAAAGACAAATTAATTTAATCAAGAATATGTGTGTAGGGCTGCATGGATTGCAGTTTTCTGGCTAAACCCTGTTACGAACCTCTAAAAAGCCCGACCTGCTGATTTTGATTTTGTCTTTGGGATCAAGTATAGTTTTCCCAGTTTGGTTCTTGATGTCTGGCCACTTTTCTTCTTGGAGGTTCTGGTTCATCTCTGTCTTGGAGATCCGTTTTCTCATTTTCCAGCTCTGTTTCATAATTAACCTCACAGCTTCAGTACCATTGTTAGAGGACAGTGAGTTGCTTTTGGAGACTGTCCTTCTCAGCTCCAAGTTCTCTGATAATCTTTTGGTCCCTCATCATTTTCTGTGAGTGAGCTTTCATCTCTTTATCTACCTCCTGATTAAATATTTCTGCTTGCTGTCTTAAAGCAGAAACATCTCCTTCACATGTAATTTTAAGTTTCTGGTTAGAAACTTCATCCTGCTCCAGTTCACTTTGGAGATGTTTCATGGTCTCTGTGGATTGCTGCTGCAGGAAAGAGAACTCTAGAGCCATTTTCTGATGCTGATTGTTCTTTTCAGCTCTAAGTGCATTGATAAGATGATGGTCATTCTTGGCTCTTTCCAAATTAGCTTCTTCCTCACAACTCACCTCATACTGATAAATGCCTGCTTCATACTTCCTGTTTAATTCTTGGTATCAAATCTTATACAGCACCAGCTCACTCTGCAGACGCTTCTCTGTTTCCTGCAGGCAGTCAATCTCCTTGGACATTTTTTCTTGGAGATCGTCCTTCTCAGATCTTCATCAAACATCTGCATTTGGACCTGCAGGTTCTCCTCACCTGCAGCTTCATATTTTGATTGAAGCTCCTCGTAGCGAGTCTTGATTTGGTCCAGCTCTTGTTGGAGGGCGTCACTTTTCTCTTTCTCTGCCTGGATTTGTGTCATGAATGCTTCCTCACCAACAATATGAGCTACCTTCAATTGCTCAAATTCCTTCTGCAGCAGCCTTTTCGTCTTGTGTTTTATGTCTCTGTGCTTCCTGGAAGTGATTATAGCTCGTCTGAGAGACACTGAATCAGAAAACTCTTCTCCTGTCAGTAGTTCTCTCTTCATCTCCTTGAGTCTTTTCTGTCCTTGTAACTCAGCTTTTATTTTCTCCAGTCCTCTTTGCACGTTGACCAGCTTTTGGTTCTCCTCAAACCATCTTGCTCTGTCCTTTTCCAAAAAGAGAGCCAAGTCTCTGGACTCTCTGTAACTCAATGGGAGGCGTTCTGTTCTCAATCCAGCCTTGCAGATTTTGTCCAGCTCTCCAGGCTCCATGCTGGGGTCTCATCTCACCGTTGGAGGAATGTGTCCTTTGGTTCATTGCATTAACATGTTTGGACAAAACAACGTTTGTTAAAATCAGTTTTGATCCACAAACAATCTCCATGTTCAACTTTGAAAGCGAAGGTCTGAACTTGTCAGTAGTGCAGCAAGCAATGACCAGAATGTAGAAGTTTGTTACATACATAATGTGCTGATGACATCACAAGCATGGCTCTAGTTGTGACATCAGAGTTTTTCTTCATCTCTGGAATGATGATGTGAGTGTTTGAGGAATCTACCACACTGACCAACCAAACACACTCAAAAAGTGTTTGATAAAAGCTGGTGAGAATTTTCTGCTTTGTTTTCGGCCAAAGATCATTTTACACTGAAAAACAACTTAGAATAAGTGATGGCAGCTCATTATTTAGGAAAAACTTACAAAGAGTAATGATTATCATTTTTGCAGTGTATTATATTACACAGATGATTGGTCTTGTTTGGATCTGTGATGTTTATCTGTTCATTGAATCCTGAAGAGCAAATATTCAGTATAGTGAGTCAAAGTGGGCTTGTTTATAACAACCTCATCACAAACTACTAGTTACCGTTAGTTACACTTAGTCTGTTGGTTTATGGAGAGATATGTTTTTTAAAGGGGCTCAATTGACTTTTTTTTTCATGGGACCCAAGATTCCTGCCTGCGCCCTTCCCTGTTGGCAACAGGTGAAAGTTTTAGAGGCTTGTTGCTCCAACTCCTGAATGAAGATTTTAATTTCATTTCTCATTTAGTGGAAACATTGCATTTGCAAAATTGTATGTGTTTTTATTTTATTTTATTTTCTTTACACTAACAGAATGTAGACAAAGTTTTGGGCACGTTTGTAACAGAAACGTAGCTAAAGACATGTAGCTACATTTACCTCTCATAATTAAGGAAACGTACCTCTCATAATTACAGCACTGATAGCCGTTGCTTTCAGTGCTGCAATTAATATCACAGTGATCTGCTTGTTCCCATAGGAGCAGGAATGCTGCTCAAATTGCCTGTGAAATTCAGACAATCTGCATAAACAGTAAAAGTAGTAAATACTCAGATTCATTTCTACCCAGACGTTCTGTTTTGTAGTTTAGCATCGAGAAGCAGGGCGATGGAAAAAGTGCCTCCGGAGCTCAATACAGAGGTGCTTTGATAACCTTGTCAGCTGTGATTCCTCTGATAAAATGTGTGTGTGTGTGTGTGTGGGTGTGTGTGTGTTGTTCTCTTGGGAGAAGCAGTGATATGCTGTGAGGCACCTGCAGCTCCGTGTGGAACAAAGACTCCATGAGGAGGAGGTTTAACCCCTGGTCTGCGGTTGTGCAGAGGATCTTCTTGTCACATCTTAATCCGATTTATCCAGCCCCTGTCCATCCCACCCCACCCCCAAACTCCCGACTGGTTGCCATAACATCATCACCTCATAAGACTCTTCTCTTCCTTTTTCTTGTCGGCTGTGGATCGCTGCAAAAGCAAAAACACTTAACATAATTAAATGTTTAATCTAGCTGAAAGCCAGTTTTCGGAATGTGGAAAGATTTTCCCGGGGAGTGTTGTGATTGGTGGTGCGACGGCACATTCTGTGGTCTGTGCAAGCCCTCGAAATTGGTGCCAACTAATTGAACGCATCGATTCGGATGGCATGATTCAGTGAGCCGGGGAGGCCAGGGGAAACCTGCAGGGTAATAGAGAAAATAAGGTCAGCGCCGCTGCTCCTGCTTTCATTTTTTTTTTCTACTTTTTGTTCTCTTTTCACTTTCTGTCCAGATTCATTACTAAGCAACAGGCCGTGACTAAGTAATAGTAACATGTTACACACTCAGTCTGAAAGCGGGGAGTGCCAGACCAGCCTGAGGGGACCTCGGAGATGTGAAGCCACTGGAGACTTTCTGCTATTCTCATCTACCCTTCCTCTCTCATAGTTGACTCTTTGATCAGAATAAGATTGTTCCACTTCAGATGATCCTCAAGGTTCTCCTGTTAACCCCATTTGGTGTTCTTAGTTAAAAATCATAAAGAGAGCTGAGCAGAATGTGAACTTCCTGCTTTACATCAAAACAAAAACAAGACAAAAAAAAATCTCATTGATAGAAAAACAAATCTGTTTTCAGTGGAAATAAATGGAACTAAGGATAAAATGAAATTATAAAAGGTAGGAAAAAGTCTGACAAAACTTACCTAGCAGCAGTTTAGCACGAGCTGCACTGGCTCCTTTTTGTCGTTCATCCTCTGCTTTCTGCTGCTGCATTTCCATCACAAATGTCCGGGAAACTTCGTCAACATTCCAGCTCATGTCGAAAAAGCACAATTTCACAACTGCTGTGTTTCCGTTGAAAAATGAGTACACTTAAAATCACACGTGAATAAGTTTGTTTGTGTCCCAAGTTGTTAAAAAAATACCATCTATCACTTCCTGTCGTCTTCTTCATCTTTTCTGCCTGCGGTTCATGTGACTTGTCTGATGCGGAAAAAAGTGTTTAGATTGCAGTTTTGTGAAATACATCAGTTTTGATTGCGGATGGAAAAAAATCGCCTCATCCTAACGCCGGAACTTTTTATCAGAATAATAATATTCAACTCTTTTGGTTTCATGTTGTGTTTTGTTTTTATGCAAGTGTTTGTTTGTTTTTTGTTAACAGAGCCTGAGAGTCCATTCTGTTTTTTGTTTTTGGTTGTTTTGTTTCAGATCCAGTGCTAAGTGTTCTTTTGAAAATAAAGTGTATTTATTTTTGGCAAGATGCGCTTGCATTATGTCATTACCATTACATCAGTTTAAAAAGATCTTCAAACAATACCATCTTTTATCGCAATAACTTTTGAGACAATTAATCGCTCAGCAAAATTTGTTATCGTGACGAGCCGATCACAGCAGGTGACGTGAACTCATCTAAAGAAGAAGAAGAAGAAGAGTATGTTTGAAAAAAAGTATTGCGATTAATGAGCTTGTTAATAACAGTGACCTAGGACAGAACAAATGACAGGAAATCACATTGGTGCTTGCTGTTTGATTAAATCGATGCCTTATATTTAACATCTAAATGTTCCAGAGCGTGTGGGTGTGTGTTGTGTGCGTGTGTGTGTGTGTGTGTGTGTGTGTGTGTGTGTGTGTGTGTGTGTGCTGGTCTCTGTGTCAGGACAGCCAATCTCATTGAACCTAATCAGATCAGAGTGAAGCAGCAGGACGGGGACCTTTCTGTAATTACATCACCCCAGAGTCTCTGAGGAGGCTGGACATGCACTGACCCCAGCTCCAGCATCCTCACGTTTTATGGCTTCGCTCCGTTTTACTGGACTGACTCAGTTAAGTGCTGACAGCAGCCTCCAGGGGCTCATCATTGCTTATTTGTTGCTATAGTGAAAAAGTAATTTCAATTCCTGCTTACTTAGTAGAGTTTAACACACTGCATGCGACTGAGCCCGGGAATCAGATGGACATAAGAGCTGCTTGGCGTAAACGAGCCAAAATTTTACAAAATGACTTAAAGTAGAGAACAAAAAGCGAAAACTTCAAAAATGATAAAACCGTCCCACCAGTTTAGAGCTGCCTGTGATTCATATTTACAGAAACATTAATCAATACGTTTGATGTACGTTTGCTTGATTTTAATTGGTTGCTGTGTTATGTTTTATGGTGTGAAGCACTTTGAACTGATTTGTTGTTGAAATGTGGTACACAAATAAACTTGGCTTAAAGCTGCAGTAAGTCATTTTTATAGAAAAAAGAGTTTTTCACATATTTGTTCAAACTGTCATATTGTGACAGTATGCTATGAAATAGATATTATGTGAAATGATCAATCTCTTCCACCTCCTGTCTGAGCTGCTATTGAAGATACCCACCACCCCCGACCAAAATCAACCAATGAAAGCAAGGAGGAGGGGCTTATTGTTGTCAATCAAGCTCATGTGCTAATGGAAGAGAGACGACTCACCGTTACAGGAAAACCGTTTATCCGCCGTCATCGTTGGCCAAGCTAATTGTCCTTAGCACACACAACAGGCTCTTCTAGCTGTACAATAACAAGGTTCGGCAGCACCAACAAGACTGTGATTGACAGCACTAAGACATGCCTCCTGAATTTGATAGGTTCTTTATACTTAGCACTAGCACAAGGCAGAGCAGCTACATTTTTCCACACATTATCTGTCTCATAAACAGGCACGGCACATTCAACAGATATGTAAAAATACTTTTTTATATAAGTTACATTCTGCAGCTTTAAAAGTAGAGCCATAAGCAGTGAAACAAGTACTTATATGTGGCCATATCTAGAAATGTGAGATCATCCAAAGAGACCAAAAAAATAAAAAAGAAAAGAAGGAAATTTAGTGTTGCAGTGCCTGACATCAGAGCGGTCACCTCTTGTATAGAAGCTATTAGTCCTTATCTGGGATTGGATTCCTGAAGACCTTTGCTACATGTTTTTCCATTTTCTGTGTCTGATTAATGTGAGTAAAGGTCACCAGCGCCACAGAAAGTGCATCCAGGACAACTGTGAATACCTCGACTCCAGACGTGACCCTGAATGTGGCACAATCTCACTTTATATCTTCTTGTGTTGGAGTCTCAGTGACAATGTTTCCATCCACGTTAAACTCAAGCAGGATGGTTTCTCTGCTCCTTCCACAGCCTGCCGTCAGAGGGAATCTGTCCAGGTTTCAGAGCAGAGCATCTGGATCCCGTCAGTGCAAAGCGTTGCTCTCAGGTCGGCGGTTCTTGGGTTGACCTGTTGTCGCTTGCAGCAGTTAGAACGGCAGGCTCAACCCGGACTGGGACTGTCAGATTCTGACTCCTGAAAACGCCAGAAACAACCTGACCGGCGTGTCGCAGCCTCGCCAGTACCACTTCTCTCTGGTTGCTATGACAACCAGGGTGACATGCAAATTGTGGTGTTGCCATGGGAATGCGCTTTCCTGAATGGCACCGTGAGACAGAGTGTTCGGATGCGAGGGTGCGTCACCTCGGACCCCCTGACGCATGAGCCAGGTCCGGCGGCCTCAAAGGGGAACCGACACTCTGATAACGTCAGAGACGGAGTTTTGGATTCCTTCCTTCCCCAGTTTCTTTTTTTTTGTTCTTGTTTGGCCTCTTTCACTGATAATCTGGAATCTGAGGAATTTAGCTGCAGATTTGGCGACTATACACACGCGAGTCCGAGGTCAATCTCGTAGTTTTCCAGTGTGATCTCTAAATCGGTCTGTTTACTGGGCCAGTGGGTCAGATGCCACGTTACCACAGTGACCTGATGGGTCGCCGCTACTGGGCCCTGCCAGCTGCACGGCATGGTTTAAAGTGCACATCTGTCCCTCTGAATGCAGAGCGGATTAAAGGCGTGAGCTCGTGATAGTGATTTAGACACAGATTGTAACTCTGTGTCCAGTCTCTAACTGGGTTCTCACATCTGGATCACAGTCTGATTTTTTTTTAAAGGCTTGTGACTGGAGTTGATGTAATCTGAAACCAAACTTTTTTCTTTTTACATAAAATTGACTTTTATTTTGCTTTACATCATGTTATAATGTTTTTCCCTCTACAAGAACATACCTATGTTGTCTTAATTCCTTCATACGTAGCTGAGAAATCCTTTAATCTCCATGGCAACCATTCAGCTGCTTGGACCTAGCCCCGCCTTCAGCGATAAAGCTCCTGCAGTTTCCAAGCTTTACGACTTTCCGCCTCACAGCGCACCCTTGCCCCCTCAGCTCCTTCAGACTAGCCAGAACAATTAGCAATCAACCACTGTAGAACTGCTGAGCTCATTATAGGAGCTACTTTAAAGGATTAATAGAGGAGCCATGTTGTGATGACATCCTCAAGGTGAAGTTTCTGAAAGAGCAGGAATTTTTAAAGAGAAAGAGACCCAATTTCAAGGCGATGAATTATGAAGTCAAATTTGTTTTCAGCCATATTTATAGGATGTTTTAATAACAACTAAAGGTAAACGTTACTTGATTGTGCTGTAAAATGACACACTGGGCTCTTCTGCCAGATAGATTCAGCATAAGCAGAGCCTGTCATGTGAAACAATCACACGCAATATTTATGAAGACAAACAGAAAAATTAGAGAAAGTAATGAGCCAGAGTATTTGATTGGTGCAATTAGCTACTGAATCACACATCCAGTGAATTGACTGACGCTGTAGTAAACATGACAGGAAGACATCGGGAATGAAGCTCATCAAAAAGAGCAATGAAAACTCAAAGAACAAAAACTACAAACCATTAGTCAAAATAAATTTACTAATCATGTAAGTCAAGAAAAAAGCGGGCATAAAAGCAGATAATGTTTGTCTTTGTTACATCTTTTATTTGCGTCCATGTGGTGACAGGCAGACTGACCGTTCTTTCTGCCGTGACTTCTAAGGGATCAAAGATCACAGCTTGACCTTTTGGTCCTGCCCTTTACACTCGAAACCTATTCCAGGTTTCTTGAATAATTTAGGATTTATTTACAAAGCACAGTGAACTAACCCTTTTTAATTTAAAGATGCTAGTATTCATCAGTGCATTTTTTCCTGCTAACAATGTACCTGAGCAATGAAAACAAGGCTGGGTGGTGAAGTATTAATTTGTGCTGCAGGATTTTACAAAATGGAAACCTTTAAAAAGCACACAATAAAAAATGGCTAATTCTGCTTTGTGAGTTTGTTGATCGATGACATCACAAAAGGGAGAAGAATTTAGCCTACATTAGTAAACAATGACCCAGACATATTCAGCGAGGTCAGAAATTTAACTGGTTTGAATAGGTTTCTATTATGATTGAAATGTTCAATCATTTGATTTCGTTTTAGTTCGCTTTGTGCATAAAGTCTGAACTCCAAGCTTTCTGACCTTTAGAGCAGCCTTACCCACTCAGCTCCTTCAGACTAGCCAACAGCAATTAGCAATCCACCACCTAGCATTGGCTAAGCTCATTATGGGAGCTACTTCTCAGTGAGATGCTGGTAAAAACATTCTTAACAGGTTAATGGAGATGCCATGGTGTGATGACTTCCTGAAGGCAGACTGTCAGAAAGAATAAGAGTTTTTAAAGAGACAGATGCCCAATTTCAAGGTGTTAAATTAGAAAGTAAAATTTCCTTTAAGTCATATTTGATATGCAAAGCATTTTCATAACAACTGAAGGTATCATGGTTACTAGATTTTGCTATAAAATACTACTATGTGCCTGGAAAATACATAATTGGCGTCTATTTAGGAAAATACAGTTGCCATGGCAATTATGACAATGCCAGCAGTCGCTTCCTTCTTTCTTAAATGGCCCCGATCCCACCTGGTCAGTAAGCTGTGATGACACAGCGATTTAGCAGTGATGGCTTTTCTGTTAGATGCTTTAATAAAGACTGTGACACATGGTGCTGTTCGGTGGTCCAGCTATCAAACGCACCACCTTCTGGAACAAACTGTGACGACCACCGGAACAAATCTACAGAATATAAACGTGTTATTTAGCAGTGAAGTGAATATCTGCCATGTCTCATCTTTCTGTCCTCATGCAGGCTGCAGACGTGGAGAGGCAGCTGTCCACTCAGGTCCATTCGTTACGGGACGACTTCAGGGAGAAGAGCGTGTCCACAAGGCAGCACATGACACGCCTGGAGACGCTGCAGGCTGAGGTCAGCCGCACTCTGCAGCTTTCACTCGCACGTTTCACTCACAAATGTTAATGATCTGAAACTTGATTCTTCAAGCATGTGATGCTTGAAGAAGAAGTTCTTGTGCATGAATGCAGAGATCGTAGAGATTTTCTGGATGATTTCTGGCCACAGATTTTTAACTGATACTGATTTCTCTTCAATAATAATAACGAACAGAATATTTTTTTGTGCTTTTTGCATTAAAATTGTAACTGCCTTATTTATGGTGAAATGAAACAATGATTCCTGTAAAAGAGACAAATCTGACAACTGTCCAAAATTCTGCAGTTTATGACATGCTGGGATTTATTTGTTCACGTTCACGTTTTTGTTTCTAATAACAGCAGTGTCTAACTTTATATTGGAATGAAGCCGACCCCAGGCGAGGCGGCGGGTGGATAGACTGATGGATAAATGGATGAAAAAAGCCAGCAGCTGGTGTCTGATTCCCAGTCGTGACAAACCTGAATCAAAAGCAGACGTGATTCTGTTGGATCATCTTGGGCTTCATCTGACTTCATTTTTAAACACCTCAGTGATTCAGCTAACAGCCTTCTTCACTCAGTACCAGCTTCCACATGAAGAGTGTTGTTTCACTATTGGCCAGTTAGCGATTAAGTTTCCTGCTCTTACTGATTGGAAAACTCAGAGTTTATGCTGCAAAACCTTGAGATTCTGCATTTCTGAAGAGGGGTGCTGATTTAAACTCTTTTGTAAAACATGATTCAAATAAGTCACTATTTCTAGCACACCGTTTGCTAAAGGAACGAAAAAGAGCAGAGAAAAAAGTTCAGACTGTAGCCGAGGTTTGCTTTAAAGTTTCCAGTCATGATTTAACTCAGAGGATGGAGGACAAGGATGGGATTATTACTGAAGTGTCGTCTCTTCTTCTTTTATCTCAACATTTCTGCCTCTCTCCGTCGCTACGTCCCTCTTGGCTGGAGCAGCAAGGGCTAGAAGTGAGTGGTTCCGTCAGACTGCATGCTGCATGTGACGTCTGCGTCCCCCTCTAACAAGTTCCCTGTTTTCAGGGAACATCCTTGATGTTTTTGTCAGGCAGATGGTCGGATGTCATTATAACATACTCAATTCCATTCTCCCTGGTGTCTTTTTTTTGAGGGGGGGGGCATCAATCATGGCAAATGTGTCAAAAGAAGCCGGAGGTGTGGTCATGGTATGTGTTGATGAGGAGCTCTGCGAGTTCAGCTTTGCTGTTGCAGTGAGAAAACACCCGGACTGCGGAGCCTTGCGCTATAATTGGGCGAAGAGGCTACTGCTCTATATTTAGCCGAGATGCTGCAACGTCTGGGTGCTCCCGCTCTCCCTGCGAGTTGCCTTCGTATGACATGTGCCGATGACTAACGGCTCTCCAGTCTGTTTTGCATGAAAAACACATATTTTAAAAGAGGTAAAATCCCAGGACGTGACAGCGTAGAACCTCTTGACGGCACAGAAGCACAACAGATCCGCCTTGGAGCGGCCGCGTTGTGAAGTAGGTTACCAGATGTAGGTCAGGGGATGAAAAGGAACAAGATGTGATTTTTGTTTCAAGGGGAAGAGGGGGTCGGGGGGAGCTGCTCAGGCAGATTCACGGGGGGGAAAGGTTGTTATTGTGCAAGGCTTGGTTGAACTGGCAGGGTAATGAACAGGCTCATACCAAGCTTTGTGTAGATGCTTAAGGATACCAGAGCATTCCTGAGGACGAGGGTGGCAACCAACACCCACGCTCGTGCTAGGCAACACACATTCTTCAGACCAGTGGGAGTACTTTTTAATCTTGTGCAAGAGCCCAGCTTGCTCCAGAGGTAGAAAAAAAAAACAAATGAAAACAATCAAATGTAGCCTTTAATGAGCTCCATGACTTGATTTTCTGAGAGCAACCGAGTTTCTCCACTCAGCTCATGGTATTCGGCTGCGTAGCGTCTAACCACCTCCGTGTGACACGTTAGATTAAGATGCTGTCGGAGAGGAAGATGGAGCTGGAGCGCCGGGTGACCGCCACGATCGAGGAGAACGAGCTGCTGCAGAACACCGTGGACGACCTCCGGGAGCGGACGCTGGTGCTCGAGAAGCAGTGCCACGAAAAGGACCTTCAGGTGAATCCAGATCAAAGGGGTCTTTATAGTTATTTAGATTAATTCATTAGTTGGGACCAAACATTTTGAATATGACAAGATTTTGTTTGCTTTTTACACAAACTTTTCTGCTCCTGTTTGTGCTGGCTGCCTTTCTGGTGTAGTGAAGTTCGATAGTAACCGTTTTTTTTACCTGGGAAATAGATCAAGTTCTTGCAAAGAGGCAGTCAGTTTTCAGTGTGATTGAGTTTTTTGAATCCACAATTTCAACATTTTAGCCTTGCTGACTTCATTCTTCGTTGATTTCATCACTGAGTTCTTTCTGACTTAAAGCATTGCTACACACCAAAGGTCTCAGGGTGCCACACTAATGATGTGACACAGTCCGGTGGCCGACTGTTATCTGGAAAGTTCCTTTCCCAGATGTTAAAACAAGCTGCGCAAAATAAGAAAATAACTTTAGTCGTAGTTTTCGTGGAGGGAAAGGATCTTTGTGCTGCCAGTTCTAATACAAGGCGTGGAGTAAAGGGAAAAAATGAGTTCAAGACTTGGAGAGGAAATTGTGGAAGGTTAAATCACCACAGATATTTAAAACAAACCAAAAAAAATAAATAAATTACCAATCAACTGATATGAAAAGCTTGTCTTGTGAAATGTTTTCAGCCTCATCACCTGATCTCTTGTCACAGTAATATAGACTCAGGCAGAAGAACACCGTTAAGACTTGTAAAGTTTGGGAAACGTTTACATCATAGACGTGCAGTCTTTTTTTTTCAGATGGATGAGAGCAACAAATTCAAAGTCTTGCCTGCTCTGTTATGCCCAGTTGCGACAAAGCCAGCTGGAGCTTCAGGAGGTCCAGGTGTCCCACAGACAGCTGACGGCTAAGTTGGCCGAGCTAACGGAGGAGCACAGTCTTCAAACTCTCAGCCCCCACCCGTCCAACCTGCTGTGTGAGATTGAGCAGAGCATGGAGCAGGAGGAGCAAGAGCAGGAGAGGGAACAGGTAGCCCCGACTCGTCCGCTCTCCGTGCGGCATTGCTTGCCGAAAACGCCCAAATTAACATCCAAACGCTTCCCGTTGCAGCTGCGTCTACAACTTTGGGAGGCCTATTGTGAAGTTCGCTCGCTCTGTTCCCATCTCAGAGGAAACGATGTCACAGACTCAGCACTCTCCACCGACTCGTCCATGGACGAGTCCTCGGAGACATCCTCGGTCAAGGACGTGCCTACAGGGAGCCTCCACACCAGCCTATTAGAGCTACGGAGGTTAACACAGAATCTGCTGGATGGGAATGAGTCTACGGTAAAGGAGCAGAGCTGACTTTCTGGCTCAAATTCTAAATTCGTTTAAAAAGAATAATTACATTTTGAGTTGAGCGAGGTTCTTTTGAGAGGCAGGGGGCAGAAAATATTGACATATAGTGAATACTGACGGCAAGTCGCAATATTTTTCTTGAACTCCTTTAAAAGAATAAGAAAAAAAAAGGAGCACTATTGACATCTGAGCTGTGACTGTACACCTCCCCGGGGTGTGTGTTGTGAAGTGGGTTTTTGTTTGCGTCTGGAAGGGTTCACGGCGCAGTGATGAGGAGGCTCTGGAGGAGCAGGTGAGGAAGATGGGAGAAGAACTGCAGGAGGTCAGAGAGCTTTATGAAGCGGAGCAGCACAAAACACGCGGCAACGAAGAGGAGCTGCTGCAGATGCACAATCAGGTATTCTGATGCTCAACTTAAAGGGATGGTGTCAGGCAAAATTGATGCTTTTGAGGTTTGCATCATGTTGCGTTACTCCCTCATCAAAAACATTCCTGTAGTGTCGGATTGAGTCTTTTGTGCACGTTTTAGAAATCCTTTGATCTCTGCAGCAACCACTCAGCTTGGGTGGATCTAACGCCGCCTTCGAGACACAGCTCCTCCTCCTAGCTGGGTGACTCCCCGACTCAGCTCCTTTAGACTAGCCAGCAGCAATTAGCAAACATTGCTAATTGCTCAGTCATATGAGCTCAGTCAATGAGCTCATATGACTGAGCTCATTATAAGCTAGTTCTCAGTGAAACTCAGTTAAAAAAAAAAAAACATCCTTAAAGGGTTAATTGAGGAGCTATGATAAGTTCCTGAAGGCGGAGTTTCAGGAAGAGCAGGACTTTTTAAAGAGACAGAAGCCCAGTTTCAAGGGATTACATTCTAAAGTTAAATTTTTTTTTGCCGTATTTGATATTTCATATTGAATTTTCACAACAACTGAAGGTAACATAGTTACAACTGAAGGTAACATAGTTACCTTCAGTTGACGTAGTGCTATAAAATTGCACTACGTGGCTGGAAAATACACAATACTCCCCTTTAACACTTCCACTCACTCTGTTGGACTTTATTCAGAGTTTTGCGTACGAGGTAGCTCGTATGCAGAAGTTTCTTCTAAAGGAATGCCCGTCTAAGGTCCAAGAGTAGCAGAGTTGATGGGGAAAGTCATGAAGGGTTGTTATGTAGGACATGACTCCAACCTGCCTTCACTCCTCCAGAGCAACAGATATTCTTCTCTTTGCTCGAAAACAAGTCCTGCAAACATCCGTCTGACGTCAGCTGCACTTTAACTGGGTCAAATCATTATTTCACACATGAGCAGCACTCTGACTAAACCGTGCCGACGGAGCTGTTTGGAATGCACAAAGCATTCATCTCTCAACTCTCCTCCGTTCCTCCCACGCGACCTCCAGATGGCGCTGCTCTCCATCGAGATCTGCTCTCTGAGGGAAGAGAACGAGCGAATGAGGGCGATGGCGGACGTCCGAGAACCCAGTGAGCAGCTGCAGAGCGCCATCAGAGACCGAGACGACGCCATCGCCAAGTAGGGACAAAAACCAAACACGCAGACACAAACCATACAGATGCAACTAAATGGACTTTAACAGGTTTATGTTGACATGTTATAAGTGGGGTGATTATTGTAAAATTAGGCAGCAAAAAAAAAAAAAAAAACATCAACAACATCCATCCATCCATCCATTTTCCGTCACCCTTCTCCCTAACGGGGTCGGGAGTTGCTGGTGCCTATCTCCAGCTGCGTTCCGGGCGAGAGGCGGGGTTCACCCTGGACAGGTCGCCAGTCTGTCGCACAGTCAACAACAACAATATTTAATTTTTCAAAGTCTTATTTTCACCATGTTATTCATACATTATGATTATTAGAGTTCCAATGAAATAATTCATTCACAATTTAAATATTTTGTTCCCAACTAAATGTTTAATTGTATTAAATATTGAGTTTTATTTAGCTCTAAATTAACTAACATGTAGCTGCAAACTGAATATTTTTATTGCTGATGCTGAGCTGAACGGTTCTCCTGTAGCAGTCTGCATTACAGCTGCTTTAAGGAGCCTCTGACTGAAAGCCCTCTGTTTGTTGAATCACAGCCTCATGAAGATGCTCACGGTTATTCATAATGCTCTCTAGTTAAACTTTGTGTTGGTCGATCACATGTTGTCTTGAGACTTGATGTGAAATTAGATTTTTAATCTTTGTTCTCACATTTAATCGACAGTAAGTAGAGCTTGCCAGCAATTTCAAACAAAGCTTATGCTTTTGTTTCTGCAAATGTAAAAATACTGACGCCTGTCTTTGTCCTCAATATGTTTGTGTTTCTGTGTGTGTGTGTGTGTGTGTGTGTGTGTGTGTGTGTGTGTGTGTGTGTGTGTGTGTGTGTGTGTGTGTGTGTGTGTGTTGCAGGAAGAAAGCTGTGGAAATGGAGCTGGCTAAATGTAAAATAGACATCATGTCTCTGAACAGCCAGCTTCTGGACGCCATCCAGCAGAAACTCAACCTGTCACAGCAGCTGGAGGCTTGGCAGGTGGGTCAGAGGACAGGAAGCAAACAAAGGAGCAGCTGTTTTTCAAAATAAAAACTTTGTATGTGTAGCGCAACTCAACCTGTTCAGGCACTTATCCACCATTTGAGTGAGATTAACCTTCCTCATCATGATTACATTGCTCTAAGTATTTGTGGCTAAAAGCTGCAGTATGTAACTTTTATTTTTTTAAAAAGTTGTTTTTTTTTCTCACATATTTGTTAAAATCATCATTATGTCGGGACAGTAAAGTGTAAGGAAAATAATCCAAGTGGGATGTCTTCCAAAATAATCTCCCTGCACCTAAAAACAGCTTTGGAAATCCACTGCAGTAAAATAATTTGTCGCTTCCTTGATGTTTCATTGTGGCGGTTTTAACAAACATGTGAGAAACCTCTTTTTGCAAAAGCAATTACATAGTGCAGCTCTAAGTCCGCTAACAGAATCTCTGCCCTAATATTTGCCTGCTGTGTGTGACGGCGCCCAGCAGGGGGACACGTCACCGTCTCCGTCTCCGCCCTCTGTCCTCTGTAACCAGCAGCTCTTTCCTCTCTTCTCCTCGCCCACAGTTCGCCTCCTCAGGGCTCTTTACTGTTTGGCTCTTGTGGTTTCTGATCTAGTGGCCTTTCTCAACTTCAGTACCACCCTCTCTCCCCCCCCCCCCCCCGTGGTAACTCCCCCCCTCCTGCCTTAGAGGTGAGCCCTGAGCCGCTGCCTCACCGCTCTAACCTGACCATGGCTTGCCGAGTCATTTCACGCTGAAGATCTGCTCATTCAGGCTCCCAGAACCATCCAAGTCTTCATCATCCCTGCTCCACCTCCTCTCTCTCTCTCTCTCTCTCTCTCTCTCTCTCTCTCTCTCTCTCCCTACTGCAACACTTTAAGTTTTGTTTGGAGACTGGGCTGGGGTCATCTTAACTGATCCACAGACGAGCACAATTTAGTGGCCGATGGTTTTATATCGGTGCCGCTTAACATACCCGCTGGCACCGAATGTTTCTGTTCTGTTGTGTTTTTATGTGCCCAGTGTTTCTTTTTAATGGTCTTCCAGCCGTCGGGGCCCTCTGGTGGCTGAAAGCCAAACACAGAGAGGAGACTGTAGTTCACAATGACTAGACTTGTTTCTAAGCATGCACATGTAAAGCAAGAAAGTCTATAAATATAAGTAGTAATGCTGCAACTGAAAATCACATTAGTTATAGATTATTCTGAGTAATCGGATAAAAAAATAAATTAAAAAAAACGGTCGCATTCTGCATTACGGTGCTTTTATACGACATTACAGCGACATTAAGAGATCAAAATAAATCAATAATTCAAATAGAAAAATAAACATTTCATTAATATGCAGTGACATAACATTCCTTTAGTGAACGTTTGATCATCTGTAGCAAATGATGCAAATACTTGGGAGAAAAAAAATATATTCTTCCAACGTCCACATGTGAAAAGCTCAAGCGTTCATGCTCAACTTGTCTGTGCAGTGAGAGTCTGATCTGTTGATTATTGTTTTAGATTAACCCACCAATCATTGGATAGCAAAAGATGCCGGACGGGAGATTTGTTTTCTACAGGATTTGAAGCAGGTGAAGCTGAAACTGAACCGCTTGAGGAGTTTTGGGTACAACGCACTTAAAGTCTGTCTTTAATGCAAAATGTTCTTAATTTTTGTACAGTGTTGGATTAATCGCTCTGAATCTGCTGTGTCAGCACATCGCCTTTATTTGAGTCCGTACTCCAGTTAACAATTAATTACTAACTTAGTTGACAATTATTTCAATAATCAGGAAAATAAATAGTCAAACTTTTAAGTGTATATTAAGAATCAGTGGAAAGTATGCTTGTGCACACTCCTCAGTGAGCAGCAGGTGAAAATGAACTCGTCTGACCCTCAGATGTTGAACAGGATCCGAGTCGACCACATGAGCATGTTTTGTTACAGGACGTCTAAACAGGGATTCCCAGACGCCTCGGCTAAATTCGGTAGCTTTGTGGTCCAAAGTTTCTTGTGTTTATTGCAACACACAAATCACAACCAGATATTGCCACTGTTGCAAACCACGAAGAAGACAACAGGAAGTGGTGGGAGGGCGACGTGAACACGCGTATTCATGCGCGTTTTTTTATACAGTGGAAAAACGGATAAATTCATAGAACAGAACTGCTTTCAGTAATTGCTGTTAAACGTTATTCATCTTTGCTTTGATTATATTCTTTTTAACTTCACCTAGGAGTTACATCAGAGCTCAACGCTGCATTTTGACGCAGTGTTTGAGAACTTCTTTATTACACCAGCAGTTAACTTGACAGAGTCCAGTCTCATCTCCAACATTTCCCATCTCACCCCCCCACAGCCTGGCACCATCTCTGTTTATGTTTCTCTGCGGCTTCCCTTTCTCTCTCGTTCACTTTGCCGTCTCTGTCCGTAGGACGACATGCACAGAGTGATTGACCAGCAGCTGATGGACAAGCACCAGGACGAGTGGCGCTCGGTCCACCCCGCACTGTCCGGATCGTCGAGGAGTCAGTCCCCGAGGCGAGCTCGCCGCGTCTCTGAGCGGGACAAGAGACTTTTCTCTTTTTTCAAAAAGAACTGAGCCCTGTCGGAACTGGCCCTTAAAGCACAGCGGAGACACGCAGGGACAGACGGAGGTGAGGGAGTGTTGGGGTAAACAGCTCAGCCAAAGACAGGCGCTGGTAGACAGGGGCTGATGTTGGGGGGGAGGTTCAGATCATTTTGCACTTTATCTGTCCCATTGCTCTGCTCCTTACTGAAAGGAAATGAAAATGAAGGTAAAAAAAATAATAAATAAATCAAAACTTCCCCAGAGGCTTTGGCTCAGCAATCCACCCTAAAGAGCGCTTTGCTTTCTGGTCTTACAGAACAGGACAGGGTCACAAAGTTTACCTCCATAGAGGACGGTTTCCTTGTAGTGCCTACAAAACCCACTGCCAACTCTGTAGAGGTGGAAACAATGTCAAAGCGTCGCAGCATGTACAGCATGTACAGCATGTACAGTATGCATCTCAGTTATCAGGCCGGGGAGGCTGGGGAAAGGCAGAAGTTTGAAGTATCAAGGCAGAGCTCAGAGTATGAAGACAAGTCCTGGCAGTGACAGAGTTCACAACGATGGAGAATCGCTCAGGTTTATTCATCTGTCAGGGGGGAAAAAACGGGAGCGAGGTGTGTTCAATACAACTGGGAAAGATTAACTCCCATGGATGGATGGATGGATGGGTGGATGGATGGATGGATGGATGGATGGATGGATGGATGGATGGATGGATGGATGGATGGATGGATGGATGGAGCTATTGTAGCTCGTTGCTTTGATTGTTATAGATCTCAGACTGAGTTTCTAAGTGCAAAACAACATTTTTTATTATTGTTACTATTTTAAACCAAGCAGCCAGCCTGATTAAAACCAGCTTCTTCTCCTGCATTATTTTTATAGTTTAGAGGGTCCTTTGAGAAACGCTTCCTGGACTGTGTTGAGGTTTTATACTTTGCAATTATTGGTTTACAATTATTGTTTTACTTCTAAGATCGCTTTCTTGTGTCAGATAATGTAAATCAATGTTGGGGAATAATTAAAACGTAAGATTTACAACATCTTGATTGGCCTTGGTAGCCGGCGTTACACCAACAAATAAAATTCTAACATTTTAGTGATGGACATACAGCGCAGTAGTAATATTCTATTCACAAAATATAAAGAATAATAAAAGTCAACCCTTTGGAGAGACTGTCTGCCACCAGCTTTGATGAAAGTTTCACAAATTGCAATGCATTATTTTTAATTTGTGCTTAACGGTTTTATTGTAAACACCAGGAAAACTAAGTTAAAATAAAAAGAAAAAAGAAGAACTTTTCAGTTTGTGGGATGTTGCCGCGACCTCAAGAAACTCTCCATCCTCGTCCCTGACAGATGAACAAACCTGGTAGAACTCCAGTCTGTCCTGATGGCGTCATTTTCCTACTGCTCACATCACGGACATCATCTGAAGAAAAAGCACTGCTCTGTTTTGTCTCTTGTGATGTCAGCCATCTTCCTAGTTGACCAAATTTCTTGTTTACATCGGCGCGAGAGGCACTTAGGATTCATCACATGATCAATAACTATAAAGCATGTCAGTGCTGTCACCACTCAACGTGAGCGTTTGCATTCACTCCTCATGGAGATGGTCTACCTCCATCCTTCTCGCTTTGATACGTCACAGGCACTTTGATTTCTCAGCTTGCGGGGCTTCCAGACCTGGGGGACGTTTCCGACTCCGTCGGTGAAACGCAACCGAAGCGAGCTCAGATCTTTTGACGATTTTGTTTCTGCGCGGCACATTAACGTCTCGTGTCTGTGCGCGTTTGAGCTCGTGTTTGATGAAGCTGTGCGAACCTATGCAGGTGTCTCCACGTCATCTCAGCTGGTTGTTGGGAAGGATCAACCCAAAGAGTGATTTTTAAAAAAAAAAACTAAATAAATAAAAATGACAAATAGGTTTGGATGATATATTTGTAAGAAAAAAGCATACTTTTTTGACAGAAAATCTTTTTGTAGAAAGACATAACTGTACGATGTTTTTGTCGACTGTTTCTATGTGTCTTGCGAACAGAAGCTCCTTAGACGGAAACGGGCAACTTTTTCTTTCCTCTTTTGTCGTTTGCCGTCGCACAACGAGAAGAAAGTCCATAAATGATTTATTCAAATTCTTTTATCTATATGACGCAATTTGCTGGACCTAAACGCGAAACTCTATCATGTCTGCACATTTAAATGATCTTTAAGAAAAGAAACAGATTTATATATTGTTCTATTTTTTTTTTTTAGATGCTTCTGCGTGTAAACGGCTGTTTAGCGAGATTTATCTTAGCTTCATTTGTCTTATTTTAGCAAATACTGGAATTTAGAAGGTTAATCATTTAGCGTCACTGTGAATGTTGCCACTGACATGACAATGACTAACAGGCTCAACTGATCAAATCTGCATCAACCTCAATGGTGTTGTTGAAGTTAAATTACCTTTAAGATGTCAGAATTTCACTTTGACCTTTGCTCTTCTTAGTTGCCTCTAATAATCTGGATGTTTTAGTAAATGAAGACACAGAAAGACTTATGTGCTACACGTAAGAATTAAAGTCAGATATTAACTTAAAAAGATAAGTCCAACGATGGACAGTCCCTGGAAGAACCATTTCAAAAGAACAGTTTTGAAAATTAACCAGCAGATTATCTCCAGTCAGATCACTTTTAGTTCACGCATTTACTTACATAAGATAGACTTGATAAGAGTTATTTTTTATCAATATTGTCCTGATAGAACAGTTTATTCCATAAATTATATGGCGAAACGAGACGCTATTATTCTTTAAGGTAAAGCAAAACGGCACAATTAACCCAGTTTATAAATATATATATATAAATTATATATATATATATATAAATATATATATATATATATATATATATATATATATTTTACCTCAAACATCAATTTATAATACTGTCCAGCAGAGATGATTAGTCGTATTCACTGTCTGTGTTTTGATGTTACCAATAATCACATGAGCCAACATGTTGGAGTCAGTACTGGGACAAGAACTAAACTTCAGTTTCTTTGTTTTGTGTTTTTTATGTCACAATCTTACAGAAAAAAAAAGAAGAAAAATGTTACGTTTGATTCTGTTGACTTTATTTTGTTGTAAATGCTGTTTTGTTTTTTTTCTGGTTGAATTTGTCTCTGACTCAGCAGACTGAATGAATTCTCCATGTCCAGTGTCTGTGTGACTGGCTGGGCATCCAGATGCCATGGACTGAAGTGTGTGTTGCAGTGGGAAACACAGAGATCCCATTGAGTGTGTGTGTGTGTGTGTGTTACTCGTCTCTCCCTCAGCCGTTTTCCAATCTAGTGCTTTTCGGTGGGCTCATTGTACTCCATGCGAGTGCTTCCATTCACCACTGACTGACGGCACTGTTTTAGTTACAAAACACTTCAAACTATTCAAAATATTTATCATGCAATTTTCTTAGCATCCTTGTTTTTGTACGAATAAACTCTTTACAAATCCTCGTGTCTCGTTCTCATTGAGTTGTTTGTGGTTCCCACAGTTGGACAAATGGAGCCGCTGATCCGTTTAATCCTTCTGCTCAGTTACCAAAACACTGCATCAGATAAACCCGCAGCCATTGACTGTACTGTACAAATTGTTGCCGATTTAAAATGAGCAAAAAACAAAAAACAAAAATATGTTTGTCTCTGGAAGGACAAAAAACTATTTGTAGTTTTGAGTAAATATTTCATGTAAAGTTTCAGATTCAGTGGGCATTTTCATCCACTGTTAACTGCCATCATTTCCAAAACTTTACTAAATGTCAATATTACAAACACAAACTTTACTGTATTTTATTAGGATTTTATGTGGCAGTGGGAAATAATCTGACTTAATTAGCGCAATGCACAGGAGGAACGCTGCAAACGATGGCCAGACAGAGGGGAGGCAGAGGACTCAGGGTGTAGCCCGGTCAGAGTGTCAGTTCCAGAAGACCCCCCACAATCAGAAAAGCGCACATGGAATCAGTGCAGTGCCATAAAAAACGTCAAGGGGTCCAAATGAACCCATCTCTTAAAATTGAGGGAGGGTTAAAAATATTCGCAAATCTAAAAAAGATAATACAGCAAAACAGCGTCCTTATCAGCTTCATCACAAAGTTCAAATGTGTATCTTTAAGCAACAGAACTTAGAGAAAATGAAATCCTTAAAACTAATGCCTCAGAAAATTTGAATATTACAGAAGATCAATTTGAAAATTATTGAAAAAAAAAACAAAACAAAATGCAAATTTTACTGAAAAGATGACTTTGGACCACTGAGTAAGAGTGGAGGTTTTTCTTCTGACCTGGATTCCACACCTCTGAGTGGCTTCACATAAACAACGTGCTCTTGATGAACCTCCGTTCGCCTTGAATAGACTTTGCTTGACCAGGTTTCCATTTTCCCTGCTGAATCTTTTCCTTTCACCCAGGTGAGACCAAAATATCACTTATTGCAAAAATGCCTTTGGTGTTTGAATATATGAAGAAAAAAAAAAAAAAAATAGACGGATGAAAAAGTTTCACGCTCCAAAATGGATCAGAAAGAAAATTTAGTTGAGAACCAAATTTAAATAAACATTCAAAAAACAAAGTTGCCAAAAACCAAAAATCCTCTAGATGAGAGAAGCACTTACTGACTGCTGTACTTCTTGATTTTTTTTTTAGGATTTTCAAAATTGCAATTTTTTTCTTTTTACAGAAAAACAAGATATACTGTGACCTTCCTTAAAAAAATGGCCCAAGTTTTGTTTTGTGCCAAAAGTGATTAATATTTTGTCAATAGTCTTTTGAAAAAGACATTATCAAAGTTAGTCATATCAGTATATTTAGTGCACTATTTAATAAGCTGTAATCATTTTTGCTTCCTTATTGCTTTCACCAGCCTTCAAAATCAACCTAAACATCAGTTCAAACTTTACACCATCTTCAGGAAAAAAAAAAAAAATCCCAGATTGCTAAAATGAACTCGGGACCAAAATCAATCATTATGTGTCAAATATTTATTTCTTTAAAACGTTTATTACTGATTTAATTCATGTAGGGAAAACTGAATAGTACATCTTTATTTCTCCAGTGTACAGCGAACCACGGCTGACGAGTGTGTTGTTGTTTCATGACTCCAGCACACGAGGCGTGTGCAGCACATGCACGATTCGGTGCGCCAGTCATGTGTGCATCTTCTATATTGAATATAAACACACATTTGTATATATACACTATACACCGTGTGCGCACTACATACACACACAGTAGAGAGAAATCAAAGTGTGGGCTTTCTGATACCTGTTGGTGTGAGCCCACCAGAACCCGCTCAGAGTATTTCCTCCTCCTCCGTCTGCAGTAAAGCTCTCCCAATTTTTCAAAAAAACAAACAAAAACAAAAAAAAAAAAAAACCAACAACAAAAAAAATAATAAGTGTCAGTAATAGATGCTGATGGAAAAACGTGACTCGGGGTCCAGACGCAGGAGCTCCAGTGCTGCCGCTCGTTCTGCCACATTTGTCGCCATGGACACCGAAAACTGACTGCTTAACTCTCAAAACGGGTTGAGGAGGAGGGAGATCAAAACATGACATTAGTCACTGTTAATGGAGAGAACACAGTCAGTTCTCGTTAGCTCTTACAAAAAAAAATTAAAATAAAAAAATCCTCAAAACGAAGAGTTGCATGCCAGAACAAACAAACAAACAAACAAAAAAAAACAAAACAGAAAATAAAATTAAAACAGAACAAAAAGAAAGCAAGAAGAACCGCAGTGCGGCCTGGAGGAGAGGTCACAGCGATGGCGGCTTTCTCCTTGCAGATGGTGAGTCGGTCGCTGTGAGGTGCTGATATGTGGGCGATGAGGGAACACAAGGCTGGCGGCAGCGACACAGAAGAAGAAGAGGAGGAGGAGGAGGGAGGGAGCATTTCCTGAGGACTCAACAGGGTCCCGTCAGACGCCGATTCACCCTGTATCCTGACCAGCCGACGGCCGCTATGGCAACAGTCCAATGAGAGGCTCTGCCGAGCTAATATATTTATATAGATTTTCTTTGTTTTATAATATTGGCAGTATCTTTGTTTTTTATTTTTTTTTATTTTAAGAAAAAAAAGGGATTTAAAGGAAAATGGACGAGGAAGTAAGACTGCAGTGAACAGTGCAGTGGGAGCTCTGGGAGTGGTTCACCTGCTCTGTTGCACGGAGAAAATAAAAACAAAAACACAAAACAGTGGAAAACATGAGATCAGTTAACATTGGCTCAGCACTACTGGAAGTTAGGTGGTTAAGGAAGGGGAAGCTTGGCAAAATACAGAGAAAAAAAAACAAAAAAAAAAACAAAAAAAAACCAGTTCAGTCCTTTAGGTTAACTGCTAAACGTGCTAATCAACTTCATCATTGGGCTCGTTTCCCCCGACAACGAAACCGAGAAGTTCATGATCTGTTGGCCATGCGGGCGGATGAAATGTACGAACTTTTTTAAACACGAGAGGAGTTCTTTCTTTCTTTCGCTGCCATGCGCAAAGTCCTGGCTCCGCCCACCGGAAAAAAAAAAAGAAAAACTAATTAAATGAAAAAGTCTAGAGGAAACGAGTCCTCCCCCCCTCAGGTGCAGAGCCGGGCTGGGCCCGCAGCGTCCTGTGTGCGGCGGAACGGGAAGGAGAGATGAGACACTGACAGGAAGGGAAGACGGGGGCGGAATACGCAGACGGAAATCTGAGCTTTGAGTCCATCAGACGTCGGCTTCAGATTCTCCACCGAAAAAGAGGAGCTCAGGTCAAACAGTGCTTATCTGATGCGGTCCAAATAAAACCTGATCTGACGCTTCATAAAAATCTGTACAAATTCTTTTTTTTCTTTGTTTTTTTTTAAAGTCTTCATGATTAGTTTGTCCAAAGGGGACAATATTTCCATTTATTTATTTTTTTTTATTTTTATTTATTTTTTTCTCTGTATATTCATTAAATCTTTATCTGCTCTTTAATTTAGATGCTCTGAGTCCCATGGTGTGGTGTGTGAGTGTGTGGAGAGGAGGTGCGTCCGGCCGTTCACCGCTCGCTTTCGCTAGCAGCACTTTTTCTTCCGTTTACTGTTCCGGGTGAGTTTGACCACGTCGTTCTGTTGCTGCTGCTGCTGCTTGGCGAGAACCTCCTTCTTGGCTTTTAGCACCAGCTCTGTGATGCAGTTGAACATCTGCAAAGCAACGACATGACAATTACGCTGGGTTTGGAGGACTGTCTGTTTTCTTATCTTTCTTCTTTTTATTTCCATTTTGGAAAGAGGCTGATAACAGATCCCAGCATTTTTTCCCCGCTCGTGCATAATTGTGAGTTTCTTGGAAATGTTTGACAAAAAGGGTCAAAATTCCTTGCAAATATTTCTAATTAAACAGCATAGAAGTCAGTGAGTTTGATGATAAAAAAAATTTAAATTACAAAAACAATCATGGAAGCCTGGAGGGTCTGACTAATACGACACAAAAATATAAAACAATGTTCAAACAGCAATTGGAATTTTATATGACAAACCAACACAAACAGATGATTAACTATGGAGTGAAAGGAGACGGCCTCGGGAAGACACACTGCCTTCAGTCAGAAGCTTCTTCACCTTCACTGAAATACAGGCTGCTACAGGAAACCTTTCCTGCCAACAGTCATCACCAATAACTGAAGAATTTGAGTTAATAAGAGTTGCAACATTTAATTCCCCTTTAATAAAATGTTTCTGAATTGAATTGTGAAAGTGAAAATCGTGCCGTTATACATATTTAACATAAAAAGGGTGGCAGCCATTTGCATCCAATCCCTTTACTCTGATACCCCTAAATACAAGGCGATGCAAGCTTCAGTAATCATTTAATTAGTAAACAGAGCAGAGCTGCTCATCATCAGAAAAACACTCAATGTGCCATATGCTTGGTGAATATAAACATACATAGGCGTACAGTGTTGATGCTGGTCTGCTTTGACAGACCACAGATGGTGAGAAGCATGGCCTTTATATTATAAACTAAAATATTAAAGCTCGAGTCGAACTGTGCCGTTTTCTTAAAAGGTTGATTACTGATCTTTTAAAAGGCTGACAGACTATTGAATATAAGAAGAATGGAGAAAAATGGAAATGTTTAGATGTAAAAAGCTGGTAGATACTCTAAGGTGAAACTGAATCATGCCACACCTCTTGGATTTTTACTTGTAAAGATTTTGGAAATCAAAACAGTAGTGAAGCCCAGTAAAATGCAGCGTTTCTGTAATAAGTGGGAGTAGTCTGCACATCGAGATAAAGAAGCTGCCTCACCTCTTCAACGTTGATATTTTCTTTTGCGCTCGTTTCAAACAGGCTGATTCCCATCTGCTCCGCAAACTTCTGCGCGTCGGTCGTCTCGACCACCTTTGAGCTGGGGTCGTCGTTCTTGTTTCCCACTGAAACACATTGCAGGTTCTGCATTCAGACTGGCACGAACCAACAGCTGGGCCTCCGTCGGCGGCGCGAGAACGAAACCCACCTAATATTCGGCAGACGTCGTCACAGTTCTGGTTGATTTCATGTAACCATCGTTTGACATTGACGAAGGACTCGGCGCTCGTGACGTCGTAGACCACTATGACCCCGTGCGTTCCTCTGTAATATCTGGAGATGGGAAAAAGCAAGACTTGTGTTGGTGCCTCTGTGTCTTTGGAAGATGTTGGACACGTCAACATGAGAGGCAATTGGTGAGTCAGCAAATATAATCAATACTTTAAGACAAAACACAAATTACAGAGACAGTTATTGGTTCCCTAATTGCAGTTTTCTAGCCGATCTTTAGGAAGCTTGACGTGCCGATTCTGATTTTAGCCAATACCAATTTTTTTTGTCTAAAAAGTAGCCAAGTAAAACGACAACGGAGCTAAGTTGTCAACAAAGGAATACATTATAGCACATTTCATCATTAAGGCAGTTTAATGTGCTTTACACAATCAAAAACATAATAAAAAAGACATTACACCAGAAGACCCAAGAGGTCTGGAAGGTTGATACAGCAACAAAAACAGATCTCTGAAGTATTGTGATGCTGGGCCGTTCAGCGTTCTTGGTACAGTTATTTTGGTCTGTGTGATTCAATCACACAGCACAAGCATGATTGACAGCACCAAGACCCACTTCTGTAGCTTTAAGTGTGAAAACGCCTTCAGAATTGAGATTTTAGGTTACATTACGCCACTTAAAATGACTAGAAAACAACAAGAAACCTCACATCAGTGCAAATCTTTGCTTTAGCAAAAATATATTATAAAAACTTGTACAAATTCAGCAAGAGCAGCAAGAGGTGTGGAGAGTGAAATAGAGGAAGCTGAAACCAAGAAAAACACGGTGAGGCATTCTGTAACCATGGCAACATGAACGTGACAAGGCAGAAGTATAAAGCTTGTGATCCATGAAGATAAAATTTGACAAAGCCTGTTTTGCCTTCTGTGTGGTGAATGGACTGAACCTGCACTCTGCTTCACTAAATACATACACATAGTCTGCAGTCCTGATGTGTAAACGTTAATACCTTGACACACAGGTTTTAGGCAACTTGAAGCACTTCAACATGCATCGCTGGAAACCTACAAGAATACGAAGATGACCCACTGAGTCACATGTGCATATGCCCATTTGGTAGCAAGTCTTCAGCTGAAAGGTTTGCAGCCCGCTGAGACCTGATGAGGCCTGTATACTAATGGGCTGAATTCAAACAAAAATAGCCCCTCACAAAATGCACTTCCTAGCATGACTTCCTCTACAGCCAGGTCTTGTGTCGAAGTCTTGATTCTGTATACCCTACAGCAACATGAAGAACTTCAGATTTTAAACGCTCATCTGTTTACATGTCACTTAACAAGAAAGAGGTGTTGTTCCACAACAGCTTAACGAGCAGTATTATGTAAAAATGAATGTTTTTCAGCATTACATCGTGTTATGTCATCACTAGACAAAAACATCTGGAATGTTACCTGCATTCTTTCATGCGTTTGAGAAATCTTTTAATCTCTCATGGCAACAATTCGGCTGTGTAGTCTAGCTCCGCCTTTGAGGCGTCGCTCCTCCTTAGAGCTGCAGCTTTCAAGCTACTGAGCTTCCGCCTCCTAGAGCATCCCTCTAATGTAACTCGCCCACTCAGCTCTTTCAGACTAGCCAGCAGCAATTAGCAAACATCTGGTGGAACTGTGCATCAGCTGAGCTCATTATAGGAGCTAGTTCTCAGTGCAACGCTGGTAAAAAAAGTTGCTAAAAAGTTAATAGAGGATCAATGTGATGGCTTCCTGGGGGCGGAGTTTCAGAAAGAGCAGAAGCTTCTTAAAGAGACAGACCCAATTTTAAGGCGTTAAATTATAAAGTCAAATATGATAGTATTTTTATAACTGAAGTTAACAGTTACTTGACTGTGCTATAAAATGCTACTACATGGATAAGGTGCCCCTTTAATATAATACAGATCCATTACAGTCTTAAATTGACATGTAATGTGTAGTGAATCAACATTACAAGCCTTTGTAGATGTATATAATAATACCATTAATTAAATATTTTCATGCAAGTCTGAACATTGTTACATAAATATTGCCCAACCCTAGTGTCCATCCATCCATCACATCATCTTCTGCTTATCAAGGATCGGGTTGCTGGGGTAGCAGCCTAAGAACAGAGGTTCAGACATCCCTCTCCCCAGTCACTTGTTACACCTCCGCTTGGGGAATCCCAAGGCGTTCCCAGGCCAGCTGAGAAACATCGTCCCTCCAGCGTGTCCTGGGTCTTCCCCGGAGTCTCCTCCCGATGGGACGTGCCCAGAACACCTCATCAGGGAGGCGTCCAGGAGGCATCCTGACCAGATGCCTGAGCCACCTCAACTGGCTCTTCTCGATGTGAAGGATCAGCAGCTCTACTCCTGAGTCCCTACTCTGAGCTCTACTCTGACCAAGCTTCTCACCCTATCACTAAGGGAGAGCCCAGCCACCCTACGGAGAAAATCCATTTCAGCCGCTTGTAGCCGTGATCTCGTTCTTTCGGTCACGACTCAAAGCTCATGACCACAGATGATGATCAACCGGTTGATGTACGGTTGAACATAGATCAACCGGTAAATCGAGAGCTTCGCTTTTTGACTCAGCTCCCTCTTCACCATGACAGACCGGTACAGCGCCCGCTTCATGGCAGACGCTGCGCCAATCCGCCTGTCGATCTCCTGCTCCCTTCTTCCCTCATCGGTGTACAAGATCCCAAGATACTTCCACTCCTCCACTTGGGGCAGGACATCCCTCCCCGACCCGGAGAAGGCACTACCGCTTTCCGGCTGAAGACCATGGCCTCGGATTTGGAGACACTGATCCTCATTCCAGCTGCTTCACACTCGGCGGTGAACCGCTCCAGCGAGAGCTGCAGATCATGATCTGATGAAGCCAATAGGACCACATCATCCGCAAAAAGAGATGCGATCCTAAGGTCACCAAAACGGATCCCCTCAACACCTTGGTTGTACCCAGGTGCCCTCACTGTTGAGTGCGCGTTGTCACTGATGAACAGAATTGGTGACAAAGGGCAGCCCTGACGGAGTCCAACTCTCACCAGAAACAAGTCCGATGTCAACTTGTTCACATTACAAAGTTCATAGTTTCGGTTTTATAGGAGACTCTGGCAATAAATGTTGAGCACAGTCTCTCTGACAAGAGATATTTGGGTAGGCAACGGAACACTAAGCACATTGTACAATGAGGAAAAGACGTCTACCATTGACATCATTACCAAGGGAACGTTAATCACTTGAAATGTTTTGGATGCTTTGCCTTCCTGTGCTCATTCTGCCGATCGAACTGATGCAGCCCTGGAACAGTGTAGTCACTGGGGTTCAGTTTGCTGCCGGATTAGTCAAATTAATGGAGAATTAAATCGCTCCCCCTTAACACTGCAGCTCAATGACGCGCTGATGATTCATCTGGGGTGGATATTAGGGTTCTGGACTATTGAGCACATTTGAATACAAGTCACACTCACTAAATTTAAAAACAAAATGTACTTATACAAGGCGTCTATACGCCATAGTTGTCCACGCTGCGTGTGTCTTGAGGTTTTAAAAGAAGAGAATAAATGAGTCAGGCTTCCTGTGGGCCACAACAGTCATGGATCAGTGTTGTTGTGAAAACCTTCACGCACCAGATAAAAGAGAATAGAAAAACTTTATTAATCCAATTGGGAAATTGAGGTAGATATTGTTACTAGACCTGTCACAATAACTAATTTTGCTGGATGATAAATTGTCCCAGAATTTACTGCGATAAAAGTTAATAACATTGCTGTTTCGAGACCATTTTCAAGTGACTTAATGATAATGGCATAATAATGGAAGAACATATTCTCCAATATCAATAAACTTTAAATTCTAATGACCATTTAAACACGAGAACTGGAAGACATTTTAAATATCCAAATAAATCAAAACAGAAGCAATACATAAAAAAATTAATTATAAAGTGATATAAGAATTTTCTATGTTCTTTGATAAATTGTATGTTTCATGACATTTTCAACACATTTTAAAGGAACTGGTTACTGTATGCTAATTGTATGCTAATTGATAACGCTCTGAGCTCATGGTCGTCACCTCTGGAGTCCATGGACAACGGGGGGTCCAGCCATGGACAACAGGAGGTTGAGTGAAACTTGTTGCTGTATGTTGATTGATCATGATCAATTAACATACATGAGCTCATGGTCGAGTCGTGGGCAGGGAAGTAGCATTCTGATTGGCTAACCCGTCTGGAAGAGGGGAAATGGCCATTTCCTTCTTGCATTCGAGGTCATTTTTGGTAATGAGTATAAAAGCAGAAAAGTCTCATTTGTTCAGTAGAGCCTGCTGTGGGTTTCGTACGGACGCCCAGTTACGTGATGCTATAGCTCTGCCCGGACTGTCGGCTCTCCAGTTCACTGTGTCACGGTAAGAGCGGATTGAAAGAATTTAAGCATTACGTATTGTTTGTTGTGTGAAAGAGTTTGCTGTAATCTGTGGCGGAATAAAAGGACACATTTATTCTAGCAGAACAGCGTGTTGTCATTATTTATCACCGATCACCCCCGATCCTGCCTAAAATTTCACAAAACATAAAGCCTCCATAAAGAAAATTGTTCTTCAAAAAAAAAAAAAAACACAAAGAACAAGAGAGAAGAGAGAAACGCTAAAGCATGCAAAGGAAAATTATTGAGCTAGTTTCAATATATTGATTAATTGATTTACTGTGTATTGCGACAGGCCTAATTGACACTCAATTCTGATGTTTTGAATTGAGTATTGCCATAATGATTTCAAGAAACCCATGTTTTTTTCTGTGTGGTAATTCATATTACGAATTAAATGTGAGTGCAGTGAGACTTGTGCGTGAATGGTTTACGATCCCAAAGCGACTTGCATGTATCACACAGCAGTGCTCCATTGGACGGAGCCGTTTCTGAAACAACTTTCCATTCATAGGAACAGACAATATTGTCACAAAAATCATAACACGGAGGAAGTTAGTGAAACGAAAGCACAGCTAATGGCAGCAGAATTTTGTGGAGCACTGACTGCAACTTCTGTAGAGAAGTCTGCCTAGATTACCAAATAAATAAATAAATAAAAAGAATACCCTGCTGTTTTATCTAATCTTACATCTGATTCTCATTTACAACATTTTGCAACATGTTTTAGTTGGGACAAATGATGCAACATTGATTAAAGGTGAATATCCATGAATAAACCTTTGTCCTTTATAACGTAGTTGCTGCTTCTGACTGATCTAGCTGTTAGCTGAGCAGTGATGTTTCACTGCGGCTAACTGGAAGATAAAACAAAACCAGTCGAGTTTTAAAGTGTCCGAGCGTTTAGAAATCAGAGCGAGCCCCGAGGCGTACGGACCAAAAAGTGTAAGTGCAGCTGTTGCCGTCGCACAGCGAGGAGCCTCCCTCTTCTGTCTGTAATTATGATCTGTGGGGGAATCCCACCCAGTTTCACGGCGAAGCATAAACTCACTGTCGTTGCCTCCTAGTTGCTCCCCTCATATAATATCTCATTTGATGACCACAGAGCGCCTCCCGAGACTTCGATCGGCAGCGTGGAGCAGCGGCTCTACTCACGTGGAGGTGATGGTGCGAAAGCGTTCCTGGCCCGCCGTGTCCCAGATCTGCAGCTTCACCTTCTCGCCGTTGATCTCCACCGTCCGGATCTTGAAGTCCACGCCTATCGTGGTGATGTAGCTACCTGTGAGCAGCGGACGGAGACGAATGTAGAGAGCGGCGCATGCAGACGTGGAGGAATGTTGTTGAAGTAGTCAAGAAGTGTGACGTTTTCAACATTTTGTCACATTGCAGCCGCAAACGTCATTGTCTCTATGGTGACGGACTAACAGTAAGAAGAAGGATTCAGGGTTTGAAGTTTTTTAACAAGTAGATATGTAAAACTGTGATGTGCATTTCTACTAAACCTTCCTAGATCAGGTATCTATGACAATGTACCCTATCCATAAGGGCAGATCTATTCAGTTTAATTCTATGTTTTATGCTCTGAGCGACAGCATGTTTTATCATTTATTTTATATTACATTTAGAATTCCTAATTGTACTTTCTTAGCCATTTGAAAGAAGATTTGTTGAGGGGTTTTATTACACGTTTGACCAAGGTAGTCATCCTGTTTTTGCCATTTTCTTTTATTTATTTTACGTTGGCTGCTTTTCTCCTAATTCCACTGACTGAACAAATGAAAGTTGTTTTTACACATTTGACCAGCTTGTGATGCTATTGGTATAGTTAAATGTTCTGCACTGGTGCAGAGTTAACAAATATATTATAAATCAGTAAATTTATGTCTGTATATAAAAAAAAAAAAAAAAAAAAAAAAAAAAAAAAGTAAATTCAGCATTGTTAGTCTCCATGGGATGGTTATTGGCCATCAGATGTCAGAATCGGTATTGGAGATAAAAAAATTAATCTGTGTTTCCTCAGTATTTACTATGACTTTTGTACATCAGGAGATGTACAAATTTTCTCCATTCGTTTTCATGTAGCAGCTCAATCTTAGCCAGATTAGACAGAAAGCATTTTTAGGTTCTGGCCTGAACTTTAACTGGGCCGTTCTAACGTATGAATACAGTTTGATCTAAACCATTCAACTGCAGCTGGCTGTATGTTTAAGATCCACGTGCAACAGAAAGGTAAACATCTGCATCCGTTTCAAATCTTTGTTCCGGCATTGGTCTGTATTTCACTCCATCCATCATCCCATCAAATTTGCCCAGCTTCCCCAAAGCATGACTCTGCCACGTGTTTGCATGTGGGGAAGGCATGTTCAAGGTCAGCAGTGTTCAACTCATTTTCAAGGTTGAGAATGAGTTGTGGCCAAATGTATTGATAAAATTTCTCAAACTGCTAAAGTATGAACAAATAGCTGATTCTATATTATACACTGAACAACTTTTCACCTTCATCTAATTTGGTAGAATATAGATAAAACTGCTGTGATTTGATTGATTAAAAGTAATATTCCTTTGAAAGGTTTTGTCTAGACTCGAGAGGGCCGCATAAACTGTGAGGTTTTTTTTTCTTTGACAAATGACAAATTGTTTTAAAATCACTGAACAATCACGTCCTTTTCTCAAATATTTATAGCTATAAACGAGTCACTTAACTGGACAGAAGACCAGTTGTGGTCTATCGAACAAAATCCCCCAAAAGATCCTCTGCAGTTTGTGGCTGTGATGTGACAATTTCTTAAGGCAAGGTGTGAGTACTTTTGTGTCGGCACAGGTGAAGCCACAAACCTGAAAATGTGTTGTCTGCGAAGCGTAAAAGGAGACTGCTCTTTCCCACTCCTGAAAGGGAAACCAAACACAGGAAAAGGTTTAGAGTGCAGCGGGTTCCTAAAACCTCCCATCCTCTTCTCGCACGGTTTTGGACAGTTTTGTACGACCTGGAGGTGTAACTCAAGAGTTTAACGTGGGCTTGTACTGTAGATGCCATGTGATGACGACAGCAGCGGTTGGTGTGACCTTTGTGTACTGACTTTACAGTCACCTTATACAAACACCTTACGAGCACAATTAGATTAGCTGAAGTGTAACAAACTAAAGCACCTAAGAGGAGCATTGAAACTATGTATGTCACAAGTTAAAGAAAACAAAAAGGAGGACAGCGATGTTTAGAGTGAGATCGCGGCTTTGTCCTTAACAGATCACCTTTCTGCTTCAGGCTCTCCTGTCCCGCCCGTTCCTTTGTGTCGCTGCTGGCGTCTAATATTTGATTGGTCACAGGCTCTTGTGATCTCTACGGCGCACAGTTTTGTTCAGGCTAACAATAGATAAAGCTTCAAAGGAGAGTTTTCAGAAAACATCATGGCTTCCAGCTGCCTGACAAAAAAAACAAAACAAACAACAAAAAAAAACAAAAGAAAAAAACCAGGAATAAATCACTTTCTCTGATTGGAATAAGCTCCATCAGGAGTTTAATGAGCCTTTATTTACAATAAATATCGCAGGTATATGAATAAATACATAACACGATTTACAACATTTAGCTTCCCTTTGGGAAAATAAAGTATTTTTTGGATTGAACTGATTTCGGTAACCTAGATTTCACAACCACGGAGATTCTGAGCTGTAGTTTCCGAACTGTGTGACTTTAATAACAGTGTTAAGTGATAAACATTTTGTTTTCACACCACGAATGTTATTTTATTTTTGTGATCAGAAAGATTTTCAAACAGGCTTTTCTCTTCTGCAAGTATGAGGGAAATATAGGAGACATCTTTCATCCAGCTGACCGGTCACGTGGAGGAATGTCACCGTTGGGTTACTCTGGTCACTATAACCTTAAGTTTAATTAAAATTACTGTATTAAGCCATAGGAAATTACACGTTTTGATCTTGACTGGAGGTCGGTTGAGATCCACTAATCAGGACTTTTATGGCAAATTCTGATTTACAGTTCTGCTTAAAATCTGATCAGAAAGAGATTGCTTAGCACCTCATCAACACCAGTAACCCGCACAAGCTTAATTAGCCAAAATGTAACAGCTTGAAATGTTGATCGCTTGAAGTAAAATGCCATTTTCCTGCCTCTCGACCATTTTTCCACAATAAGCCGCCGTGCTAAACAGCAGACAGTTGCAGCACAGCGGAAGGGACACTGGAGTCTGTGTGTGAGATGTGCCTTGTTCTGTGGCCGGCCAGCTGATGGGTTAGTGGTGCCAGGATTTGGAACCATCAGTGAAAGCAAAGATTATTGACCCCCGCCCCCCCCAACCTCAAACAAAATCAGACCCCCAGCAGGATGAGACGTTGCTAATCAAGAGGGTGGAGTTGAATTACTGAAGTACCAGAGGAGTAGCTCCAACCACCCCTACAGCGTTCAGCTGTGACTGGGAATTTCTCTTGCCTGGGTTAGGAGTACATATGGCAGCAGGCGGCTGACTGCTCTTAACTGGTGACACTTGGTGTTCATACTGCCCACTTTGTTATTCTCACTTCAGTTTGGGAAGCTACAGCAATGAACTCTTCCACAACCAGGGAGCTCAGACTTTCATGTTCACCAGTTACTTAAACTGAATCACTACAACACCTTCCCGCCACTTCGTCAACATTAAGCACTTATAATAAATATAAATAACCCATTGAGTCGAGAAGCCACCACCAACAAACATAAAAAAAAATGTCTAGAAATAGTTATTTACATTGCCTAGCATGAAACAGAGATGCTAGCTTAGCGTCAGCTAACAGACACAACCAAGAGGCCAAATGAGACTGACATAAGACAACCCCGGTGAAGCTATTTAGGTCAAAGAGAGGCAATTGCTACCGAGACACAATAAATGCCCTACTAATTACCGAACAACACGCGAAACGTTCGTGAGACAACCCCAGAAGATGTGGAGGCGGTATCCGGCCTGACATGCCCAGTCCGGACACACAACCTCCGCCCTGTCACTGGCACAGAAACATGGCGGATGTGTACATTTCCCTCATTATTTTCGTTTTAAAGTTATACAATTACACACGGTAAACGCGTTCAGAAAGTGTGCTATGGCGCAACGCTGTATTTCTCCCTCTCTTCTGGTAAAAAAAAAAATTAAAAAAAAATACATAAAAATATATATTAAAAAAAATTCGTCAAGGCCCACTTCCCGTCCCGCATCCCCGGCTTCTGCTTACCGCTGTCACCGATGATGAGCAGCTTGAAGAGGTAATCGTAGTCCCTGGCCATGCCGGTAGCTGGTAGCTAACCTCCGCCTTGTGCAGCTTCTTCGCTTGGCTTGTTGCTCAGGTCCCGTAGAAAATTTATCTGCCCCCAGATCCCCTGATAAGAAAAAAAAAGAGTCACAACCGAAGCTTGAAACTACTAGCCCCCCGAGCCGGTGGCTTTTTTCCTCGGGGTTTCGCGGCGTCAGCAATCCTCCTGCTCCGCTGCAAACAGCCGGAAACTCTGCTTCCTTCTCTAGCGGAGCTGCACCCAAGTGTGACCCGGCCCTCACTGCGCAGACTCCAGCTACAGGAGGCAGAGGACTGAACAAGATGTGGAGCATCCGAATCAGTGAACGACTGAACTATTATATATAGTTGAATTTTTTTAAAAAAGTTTTTAGTATAAAATAAACAAAACAAAACAAAAAAATCAACAAAATTTTGTGATAACTTAATGCTACATTAATCAGGTCATAACAATATAACAAAATAATTAACTTGTACTTTTGTCACTTTTCATTTGTGACAAAACAAAACAAAAACCAAAAAAATGCAACGCCCACTTCTGTTGTGAAAATCTTGTGAGATGTTATTTTGGTAAGCTTGATATTAGAGTGGCACTTATTCAAAAAGTCTGACAACCACTGATATTGCTGTTTGTATCACCAGTTTGATTATTTCAGTCACCTAATCTGCAACATGTCCTTCAGTTTTATCTGGAATACATCAACTGCAGTGTTTGATAGTTGTGCAATAGATTGCAAGTTTAGACTGGGACATGACCAAAAGTTTTCATTAAAATTATTTCAGCTAATGCGGGTAATACTGTGTATCAGGAAGTACGGTGTCCTCGTTCAGAAAACACTTGTTTAATGAGAAAATTTGAATGTTTTGTTTTTGCTTGTAATTACTGGGTCACTATTATCTAAAATTTGTATCATGTTATTTTTCAGCTTCATATCATGTTGTTATTCCCTCATCAACACAGCTGGACTGTTGTTTTGATTCTTTCTTGCATATTTGAGAAGGCAGTCATTCTTGGTGCCCAAATGCTCAGCTCCTTCAGACTTATGGCAGCAGCAATTAGCAAACACCTGGTGGAACTGCACATCTGCTGAGCTCATCATATAAGCTACTTCTCAGTGGAACACCTCCAGGAACAGTTGTAAATGGGGAAAATTTGTTGTGATGACTTCCTGAAGGCGGAGTTTCAGAAAAAGCAGAAGCTTCTTAAAAAGACAGGGGTCCAATTTTAAGGCGTAAAATTGCCAAGTCAAATTTCTTTTCGGTCATGTTTGAAAAATATGGCATTTTATAACAACTGTATGTGTGTTTTGGGCACATTGTAGTTGGGCACCAGAAAATCTGTAACCTTGCAGTATAAACTAATGTAGACAGTTGTATGTAGTGAATACATTGCTCACACATATAGACAGAAATACAAGTTCTAAATGACCCCAGAGCCCAGACAGAAATGAGCATCTTGATATCACATTATGAAATCAGTTTTTATTCTGTTTTGCCTTTTTACAACAGTATCACTGATAAGAATGATTTGTCTCATAAGTGATTGCTTCCCCCCAAACATCTCTCACATGCCAAGTCCAAATAAAATTAACGACAAGGTTGACTTTCTTCACAATCACATCCGAAATGCTTCAAATCAGTTTGGTAAAAGTACTAGCAGAACAGTGGAATATCAAAACAGATTTGGCATTGTGTCTTCCCAAAGTGTTTGGTACATAATAATCTGTTTGGTACAAGATAAAAGAAACGGGTAAGAAATCGGGCTGAAAAGCCACTAAAAGAACGGGGTGAAGTGAGAGAAAAAAAATTATTTGGGGGTGGTGGGGTTTAAGAAAGTTGAGAGATCGGCCACAACTCCATCCGTCTACTCTTCCTCCCACGCTGGTTCAAGCTGAGCATGTGTGTCGAGTGTCTGGGGTTCTCATACACTCAGGATCTGTTCATTGTGTCATTCAGACATTTATCATCAAGTCCCGCTCCATCATGTTAGGATGGTGTCGTCGATCTCCTCGTTGGAGTCTGGCAGGCTGGCGATTTTCTTCAGTGAGCGGCGGTGACACTCTGACAGCAGTTCGTTACTCGCAGAGTCCAGAATGGCAGTAATACTCTGGTGAGCAGAAAAGACGAAAAGGGTTACAGTTAATCTTGCTTTTCCATTATCAGTATGCACAAAAAAACGGTCAAAATTCAGTTGAAAAAAATATATATAATTTTGCAATTTTATGAAACGGAAATAAAACCATGCACAAATTAGTTTTTTTCATGTGATAAGTCATTAGAAAACATGAAGCAACATCAACCTACCACTACTTCTTGTCATCAACCTACCACTACTTCTTGTCATCTTCTTCGTCTTTATCACCATTAGTAATATAGAAAGGAATATTGTACAGCTCAAGCTAATGAGCCAATTCTCATTTATAGTCACTTGACATGTTACAAAAGTGAACCATACAGTTGTTGATCACGTGTCACGTGTGATGTGAAAAAAGTATTTCTATTGCACTTTTACAAAATACACAAATTTTGTGTATTTTTGCGTGCAAAAAACAAAATCCACGCAAAAAACCTACGGAAAAACAGAAACTTCTTCAAAACTGGAATGTCTATTAAAGCTGCAGTATTTAACTTTAATAAAAAAATTATGTTTACAGATTTGTTGAGACTGTTATTAAGTAGAGACAACATGACATGAGAGATAATCTGTGAGAAAAAAAGTTCGAGTTCCTCTGCCTTCTCCCAGGGCTAACTAGTAACGACCAATCAGAGCCAGGAGGCGGGTCTTAATGCTGACAATAATCTCTCTGTGCAGCACTTGCTCTCTGGTACACTGCAGCTAGCATAGTCTGTGATGAATGGTCAGGCTAGCTAGCATAGCCACTGGTGACAGCAGATAAACAGTTTTCCTGAAACTCTAAATCGTTCCTCCATCATTAGCACATTTAGTAGCGAGAACACGAGGTTGATCGACAGCGACCCCTGGCTCTAATTGGTTGCTTTTGGTTGGGAGCAGTGCAGCTCAGTGAGGAGATTATTTGTCACTTAAACTCTTTTACTGTATTTTCATAATCCCAGTATGCGTGCCTATATGGTCAATGGAAACGCAGCTACTGTCTTTATCATTCATGTGTGATTAGCAGCAGTAAACTGTGAGACTCACCTGCATGGTTTCCTCTCCTTGACGAAGCTGCAGCAGGTTGACGATGGTGTGTTCGCTCTGGGCTCGGACCGTGGTGTTCTTGTCCTTGGTGTTGTCCAGCAGACTCTTCAGCAGGGGCTTCATCAGGCTGGGCTCCATGGCGGGAGTGGCTGGCTCTCTGAACACCCACCACAGCACTCGCTCCGACACCAGCCTGATGTCACTGGACTGGTTCTGAAGACACTGTGGGGGGTAACGCGATCAAAATGCATCACAAAAAAATATCTACTACAAAACTCATATGATCTGATGCCCAAACTGAAAGTTAGAAAAAGTTACAGCTGACATCAGTGTATGAGACGCTCTGGCAACAATTTCAGTTTCCATCAATCTGGTGATCGAGGTCCAGTTAAACCCCAGCAATAATTCTTGTAATTTATCCTTTCAGATCCATTCAGTTCAACTAAATAAAGTTGTACACTGAACAGACAACCGTTTATTTAACATTTGCTGATTTATGATTAAAAGCAAATTCGTTTAAACTAACTCTAATGACACAAATCAACTGTTTCCCCACAGACAGCCTCTGCTGAATCATTTCTCAGTGTTGATTTACAGTCACAAAGCAGATCATTTCTGTTCGCCTACTTCTCCCTTTTTCCTCATCTGCAGGAATAAAAAAGGAAGTGAATCTGACTGCCAAGTGGACGTGAAGAGTTCCCTTTGTCTCACCTTAACTAACTGTGTGATGATGCGCTGTGAAACGCCACTGCCTCCCTCCGTCCTGAGATGATGCCTCATCAGGAAGCCCAAGGCTCTGATCCCACTGGTCGCGATGGGGATCTGCAGGAGGAATCGCATCAGTTACGGAAACCCATAAAGGTCAATATTAGAATTTGCTAAAATGCTTAAATTTTTATTGGATAATATGTAGACGCGTTGCGGTGTGATCTCACGTACAAATCCCTCAGGGTGTCACATTTCACAATGTAGAAAAAAGTTTTCATTAATAAAAAAAAAGGGGGGGAGAAGGAGGTAGGCCCACTATTCTAGCTTGGCTATGACGATCTTAACATGTAGATGTGCTGTGGAATTCAGTGTTTCAGTTCAGTTTTTTTTTTCTCTAGTGTCCCTTAAATTACTGACGGGAAAGGGGCAAAGAGATGGGAAGACATGCGGCAAATGTCGTCGGGTCCGGGAATCGAAACTGCGACGCCCATGTCGAGGACTCAAGGCCTCCAAACGTGGGTCGCACCATCTCCTATGCCACCACAGCACGCCCAGTTCAGTTAAAAAGAAAAAGGCAACCCACACATCAACTCTCTGACAGACTATCAGTAGAGCAGGTGCTTACATTAGCGAATCAACCGATCACCTCTTAATGATCTCAATGTAAACATGAAGCATGAAAACATGATGTTGTGATGGACTGAATGTTCAGTTCTCTGTGTGGGAAATAAATGTGTGTTTTTGGTGTTGAATCCTTGATTGTCAGTCAGTTACTATGGCAACAGGTCTGTGTGACACAGACAAGAAAAATGAAGAGTGGTTTTGAGTTGTTGTTAAACATTTTTTCCCCCCTTTTTTTCCCTTTGCAGTGGTGCACTGCACGAAATTAATATCTAGATCTCCTGTTACACGGATTTGCTCTACCGCAGCAATGATGGAATTGAAAAGAGTTCTTTTTTTGCCCTCCTGCATGCGCCAAAATTTTCAGGTCTAAACAATAACATGCGACGGATCTACGTTGAAGCTGCGCGTCGGCTTCGGACCCGTTTGTGCTCACCCTGTCAGCGGTGGCGTTGGCCAAAACCATCTCGGTTACGGTATCACAGTAATCCTTCCCACACAGCTTCTCAGGAGCCGACTTCACCGCTATGGCTAGGGCCAGGCTGCGGCCGTGACGCACCATCCAGTCCACACCGGACATGTCCGCTGCAGGGAGGCAGGAAAACGTTAGCTCTTAACTCTGTTCTGTTCACACACACACACACACACACACACACACACACACATATATATATACATATATACAGGTACCATAGAAACATGATACAATATGATGCAATTGCACTTAAAAAAGGAACTAAATGGCTTTTTTTTTTTTTGCTTATGGTAATATATGAAAACTTTCTAAATATAATATTTTCCAAAGAAATGTGTCAATTAGCCATTGGTGCTGGTGGCAGCATGAGAGTTGATGGGGAGAGGGGGTGGAGCTAAGTACAGGCCAAACATGAAAGAAAACTGCAGGACAGCAATCCTAAATATACAGTCAGATCATCAATGCGAGGCATTGATCAAAGTATTTTCATACATTAGAATGTCCCAGTCAAAGTCAGGAAATCAATTCCCCTGAAAATGTGTAATAGGCCATACAAAATGATGTAAACATGTGCTTCCTATGCAATCCCACTGACTGAAAAAACATTTTTGATGTGCAAAACAAATAGAAATATTCCCAAAGCAGATTGTGAAAAATATTAAACGCACACCACACTTTCCAGATTCGTATTTGTAAAAAGGCTTAGAACTCATCTTCAAGTTCACCATTACGCACGACTGTGTGTAACATAAGACGCTTGTGTATCTGACAAAACGAGGAAGAAAAAAAGCTTTTATTACTTAAAAAAAACAAACCTAAGATGTGTTGAAGCAACACACTCTTCAGCTCCTCTTCTGACAGGAAGGCGCACAGCTCACCAATGCAGCCTGCAGAGGCCATTCGAGTGGCATCCTAGACACACACACACACATGCACACGCACACACACACCCACACAGAGCAGACAGCCAGACAGAAAGAGGTTCTGTGTTACAAAGAGACATGAAGAGTCTAAACCACCTATTGAGAAAACCACATCCTCTCTTCGACTTCCGTTTTTTTTCCGACTGTGATCAGAGTGAAAACGACTCCACAGAGCAGTCCTCTGCAGAGGCTCCAAATAAAGCATTTCTCGGCGTGTACAGTAGCAGCTGCAGAATCTGCATCAAACAAGCCACAGATTTAAGAAGTCCGGCTCGGCTGGAGTTCGCGAGCAATCTGCCCGTTGCCATCGTACCTCGTCGTGGCCCAGCATGCCTAGCAGCGTGCTGGTGATGTTCTTGCGAATGGTTGGGTCCACTTTTGATCCGGCCCCCTGGATGACAAACCTCAGCGCTTGGAGCATGGTTTCCCTGCAGACACAAATAGCCACAACCCTCAAATAAACGCATGAGGCCAAAAATACTGAAAGCTTCATTAGCTTTAATGTTAAGAAGAAAATGCATGTAAACTGTGAAGATGTCATGGTTTTCTGCTGGAGGCTTGACGTTATCTGATTCCTGAGGCAAAACTTACACATCAGTTCACACATACAAATATAACTATGACCTAAAGGATATTTAAGACTCGAGCTGAAGACATTTAGGAAAATGTGTCAAATGCAGAGGAGTTATTAACAACCTCTTTTTATGTTTTGCTTGTCACACAGAAACAAAGGTTTGAGACTCAACTCAAAATAACACCGATTAGATTTGACCAGATGCATTTAAACCTTCACATTTCAAGAATGGATTGCAGAAGTGATCTTTATGATGAAATATCAAAAAGATGACAGAAGTTTCAATGTGTATTAAAACAAATATGCTGAGTTAAATCTCTCCTTTTTTTTTTTTTTTTTCAGCATGACTTTCTTGCCTGTGGGGAAAACGTCAGTCTGGAAGTTGCTTTTAAACCACATGTGAACCGTCCATGTTAAATCTCATTTAATCTTGATTGCTGTTTATCTTCAGAACTCATAACACCACCAACCTAAGAAGAGACATGAACTAAAATCCAAAGGATGAGTAAGGAGGTGCAGAATGATGTGCTTCCGGGTACAAAATAGAAGCAGGAAGAGACGAAATGGTAACATGTGGGCATAAAATAGTAGCATTCATTCATTAGGGTGAACTGAACTGCAGCTGCCAACTCTGCTTTTCATTTATTATTACCTGGTTTAGCATCTAAATGCCACCATTAAAGTAGCTGCTAAGCCATATGATAGCTGTGCTAAGTAATGATACTATTATCAGTGTTGATCAAAAATTTCTTCACTTCTCAACCTTTAAATGTCTGTGTATGATTCCCTGATGGCTTCACTTTTCCTAAAACTCCTGAATGCAACACTCAGTTGTTCACTTCTTCACCTCTATCAACAAGAAATGATGATGGACTTTGACATGAAGGGTTCTTCTGATAAATAAGGAGCATTCTCATCTACATTTTCATCTCTTGGCCTTTTTAGCTCAGAGTGTCAATAGATAAATAAATAGTGTCCAGATAAAGATTGATCTGGTTATTACAGTGTATTTATGTTAAACCTAAAATGGAGCCTGTCTTAAGATTTTTGTTGTGTTATCGGCTTATAAAGGAACTTGTTGGCCGGAGTGCACACCTGACTCCAGAGTCCTCGGCGTTGCGGATAGCTGAGAGCTGCTCGGTGAAGAGCGGGTCCACCTTGGTGTGGATGGAGACCAGCTGACCCAGAGCCTCGGCGGCCCTCAGCCTCACTGCGCGGCTGGAATCCTGCAGCGCCTTCAGGAAGGTGGTCTGCAGCTGCGGTAGGAAGGGCTTCAGAGCGATGCCCACCTGTTGACGGAGCGTGGCAGATTAGACCCCACAGACCTTGAGGGATTTCGATGGCAGATTTCTTTCAGACGCTGAGAAGAGGAACCTTTGCGAGCAGCAGGGTGAGAGTCTCCAGCAGAGCGCTCTTCACCGTCCAGGCAAAGCGATCTCCCAGGATGCGAATGAGAGGTCCTGTGATGTTCACTACGGACGGGCGCAGCGCTTCGGGAGAAGTCAGCTTGATAACTCCACCCAAAGCTTTAGCTGCCTCTTCTTTCTGCTCGGGGCTGCCGGTGAGGACGCCTTCCCTCAGGACCGACAGGATACAGGTCACACCCTGCCATCAACAGGAGGAAAACACTCAGACGTTTCAAAGTAGAAAAGTTGCTCTCTGCTGACAATTTGTGCAGTAATTTAGGCTTTTAATCAAGTCTATACCATTAAATTCTATCAGGTGTGTTTCAAAAGTAGTTCATGAAAAAGGACAACAGAGAGGACATCAATGTGAGAAAATACGTTTTGCTTCGTGTAAATGTTTAATCAAAGTGCAGAAGTTGACTAACAGAACTCAAAGTAACTACTGTTTGGTGCGGATCTTTTTAGAGTCATAACTCTGCAGGTTTGTGTCTGAACATCTCAGACGGATTCACCACAGAATCAGATGGGCTGAGATACGAACTTTGACCACTTTCTTGCACCATTTTAATCATTTCCTTTCTCAGTAGGGCTGTAATAAAAGATTAGCAACTGACATGTTTCCTGCTTTAAAAAATAATAATAATAATAATCAGACTTCCAACTCTGTGCTTGATTTGTTGGTGCAATTCAGCCTGAAACAATAAATTTGGTAATAGAAGAAATTATTGCAATAATGTTTCGAGACCATTTTCAAGTAATGTTATGATAATTATATACAAATGAAAACTGGCAGCCTCAGAGGTCAATAGAGGTTTTTTTTTTTTTCTAAAAACACTGAAACTGGAAGATATTTTAAATATTCAAAAAGAAAAAAAAGACGAAAATAAAAACAACACACAACTGAAACCATAATAAATAGATTATAAAGTCTCTGGAAACAAAATTGACTTTTAAAAAATATTTATGATTAGAACGTTGAGGATTAATTGATCTATTGCTTATAGTGACAGGTCTACATGGCGCTTATGTTGGTTTTCACTGAATGCTGCATTATTTTACACTCTGATTCAGCATCTCTATTTTGGCCTCATCTAACTGAACATGGTCTGTTTATGCTCTTGTGAAGAAATTTGACCTGTAGCAGCTATTTTTAAAATCAAATATAGAAGTGTAGGAAAATGACAAAAAAAAGCTAAGATTTTTTAATATATATTTAATTTCTTTTTCACTTTAGAGCAGGGATGTTGTAACATTTTGTCAATTGGGCCAAAATTGTCAGATCAAAAGTATCTGAGATAAAAAAAAAAATAAAAAAAAAGACAACAACTAAGATTACTAAAAACTAAAATGACCAAATATGATGCGATTTTTTTATGTTTAATTACTAAGCATGAACAAAGAGTAATCAGATTTGTTTTTGTAGAAACGGGATCGTAGATCCAAAACTGCCATTCATCCTCTTCTTTCTAACGGAAGCAGCATGTAGAGCTTTTTCAGGTGTTTTCTGCGCTGAGAGTTTTCTCCTCACCTTCTTGGGAAGGCAGAAGCCAGGCAGGTGTTGACCTTTCACATCAGCAGCGACTGCTTTGATGTCCCGATGCAGGTCGTCGATCAGCGCCAGCTGACTGCTAGCGTCCAGTTTCTGCACCACAAACGCCACATAGTTACTTCTGAGTCCACAGAGTCAACGTTCATAGCAGAAAAGCCTTTTAAACTTTCGGTAACCTTGGTGATGGAGTTGATGGTGTCCCAGCTCTGTGACAGGACCTCTGGGTTGGAGTCGTTCAGAAGGCGGATGAGGCCCGACAGCAGCGTGCGGATGTGAGCGCTGTAGTCCAGGCGGGTGCGAGCGAAGTAAGCGTTGAGGATGGTGATGGCGGCCTGGCGCAGGCCGGGGTCGGCGCCCCGCGTGGCCTCCAGCAGGTCTTCGATGATGATCCTCTGACCCGCCTCGTCCTCCACAGACAGGATCACGCTCTGACAGCTGCACAGCTCCTGAACAACACAATCAGGTTGGGATTATTTTCATCTTTTCAACATTTCTAACATGCATAAAGTGTTGACAAAAGAGGTTGAGGGATTGATTAATTTATTTAATGTTGGTAGAAGAAGCGCAATCAGAGTCAGAATGTTTATTAATTTAGAACAATACATTAAAAAAATCTAATCTGCAAAGACGACGAGTTCTCGGGAGAGAATAATAAACCAGCAGAAAACCAGGGCAAAGAAAATGAAGAGCAGCCAACTGGGAGCGCAAGAAAACCCAAAATATTATTTTATTACCAGCTTTGCTGTGTTGGGTCCAATTAGATAAAATATATTTTTAAGTCAAATATAAGTTGTAAAACTGGAGACCTTATGCATTCTGTACGAAAAAAAAATTATTACAAGCATTTTGAGCAAATTAGAGTAAAACATTGAGTATTTTGACATCATTGCTAAACAGTCTTCATGAGCTGTAAGTCACAATCATGAAAAATGACAGGAATAAACAAGAAGCTGAAATGAGTCTGTGCATAATATTTGATGATTGAAATGCATTAAGTTTTAAATTATATTCCTACTTGCTGAAATCTGCCTGTAAATGATCAATTAATTTATTATTTATTCTAGTAAAGCAGATGAACATAAAGAAAGAACAAACAGTTTCATGACTATGTACAGTTCAATAAAGGCAATAAGTGCCAAAACAAATCTTAAAAGAATGTATGAACAGATGCTGGATGTACCTGCGCTTCTTCCTCTGTTCCAAGCTTCCCTTTAAGTGAAGACAGGAGGGCAGGCAGAATGACGCCCAGGTGACGCGTCAGAGCGTCTCCTGCCACAGCGGAGAGGAAGGCCAACACCCGGGTGTTCACAGGAGGAGCGGTCAGCTGCAGGACATGGAGGAGGAAACTCATCACAGACACAAACTCCAGAAAGGACTGAAAGAGAAAAACTGACTGACAGCTTACCTTTGGAACCAAATACGGCAGCACGGAGCGGCTCTTCACTGCCATGACTTGCTTCAGTCCATCCAAAGCGAACTCAGCTGTTTCTTCATCATCCTGGGAATAAAATAAAAATAATAATTACAAAAGATGTTAAACATATTTGAAACCATGACTTTTGGACTGATCGTGTTGCTCACCAGCTGTTTCAGCAGCGTAGGCAGGATGTCGTCCAGCGCCTGGTGGCCGATGGTCGTGTGGAGCTGCTCGAAGGTTTTGGCTGCAGCCTCTCTGACCTCCTCTAGGGGGTCGCAGAGAGCCTTCCTCACAGTGGGGACCAGCGACTCGGAGAAGACGAGCACCTGGTGAATGAATTAGTTGAGTTTTCGCTTTCATCCCAACGCTTCCACCCATTTCCTTGAACGTACCGCGTCCTTGCTGGTGGACTTCATGATCTCGCTGAGCCCGATGCAGACGCCCTGCCTCTCGTCACTCTTGTCTGAGCGCAGCCCGTCCTCCAGGATGGGAATGATCTCTGGGAGAATTTTCTCCCCCAGCTTCCTCACGAGGTCCCCAAGCGTCCGAGCGGCGATCTGAAACCACAGCAGTAGCGGAGAACGCCACACTTTGAGGGCTAATTCAACCAGCAGTCGTTCCAAAAAAACCTCCAAAACAGCGGATTTTACCGTTCTCTTGTCAGGGCAGGTGGAAGCCAGGAAGCCCAGCAGGAGGGAGAACAGAGTTGGGAGGATCTCCCTCAGGGTCCTGGGGGTGTTAGAGACGACAATCTTCCACACGTGGAGAGAAGCCTGTCGGACGACCAGCTGGGTGTCGGAGCGGCCCATGTACAGGCCTGACAGCACGCGGTTCCGTCGATCAGCTCCCAAAGCAGAAATGATAGCCTGAGAGGAGGAAAGGCAAAGCTGAGACCTTTAGAACTCAAATAATAACCCCAACATTCGGGGGGATTGATCTGCTCTGCGGTGGATTCATGAGGGGAAACGGTCTGCTGACTTTGTTGGATGCGGCCGTGCCAAAGTTGTCGTCCTCTGAGGCAGTCTCTGTGGTCATCTTTCCCGTCACTCCTGAAATGTGGAACAGCAGATCGCCCAGCAGCTGGACTGAACTGAACCTGGAAACCCACAGAAGAACTTTCAGTCATCAGGATGGAAGAGGAGGACGATTTATCCTGCAGCCACTCATCGGGCTGCAACAATTATTTTAGCGATCGATTAATCCATGGATTATTCTCACAATGAATTGGATAAAAGAAAAATTCTGCACATTTTTCAGTTCACCACATAAAGCTTTTGTAAACAAAAAAATAGAATTGCATTCAAAAGTGCAAATAAACAAGCAAAACCTTTTTTAAATAAGAAATTGATTTCTTATTTTAAAAGGTAGTTAAGAAATCTTTTCTTCTCATAAAATTTTATGTTGCTTTTTGCTATATAAAAAGCAACAACACAGCATTCCTTAAGTGTACATTTGTAGCAGCCTGCAGACAAAAAGAAAACTCTTTTTTTCAGCCTTCTCTTTAAACGATTCACTGTAGTTGTAGGGGTAAACTGTCAATTAGTTTTGCATTAACTGATTAATAATTGGATAGCAAAGGCTGCTTAATAGGGGGCTTTTTTTCTGCTTTACATAATTTGAACCACGTGAAACTAAAAATGTGTCACTTGAAGAGTTTGAGGTAGAACATAGCTGCAAGCAAAGAAGTTTTTTTTAATTATTTATCTTAAATGCTAAATATATCTTTTGTACAGTTTTGGCCTAATTTCTACTACTAGTGTGAGGTTCTCTCAGTTAGCAGCTGTTGATTACTGAATTGGTTGACAATTACTTCAATTACTGATTAATTCGATTAATAACCCCACTATTCATCCTGGCGGTTATGCTCTGACCTGATCCTCCACAGATCGTCGAACAGGCCTTGTTCCAGCTCAGGAAGCAGCAGGGCGATGGCGGTCTCGGCGTACATGCTGATGATTCGCTGGCCGGCTCGCAGCGCCGTGTCCCTCACGTACTCGTTCTCATCAGCCAGAGCCTGCCAGACGGAGTCAGAGGAGACAGACGCTAAAACCAGGGGTGATTTCATACAGCGTTTTCATTTCAGAGAAGATTCCAATATTGCAGCTGTAAGTATTGACAGATACCGATATTGGCAGGAATTGGACAGTCTTATTACTTATGTTGTAGCATGGAGTGTCAGAAAAGCCTTGATCAAGAGGTATTAGTATTCTCATACTATAGGTATGAGAACAACTGATCCATTGATTACACTGCTCAACAGCCAAAAAAATTGTCAGGGGTTGTTCAACTGTTTTAGGGTTATTTTGATGAGCTGAATCCAAAAATCACATTAGTTTTACTCAATCACATCAACTTTCTGAACTAGGGAGCAACATGAGCATTAAAACCCATGACTTGTCCTCACATCTGGATTCTTAAATTGTGATCAAAGGTGACAAAAATCATTCTAAGAGCTGAAATGACCACAGTTCTGATGCTTTTGATTTAGATGCAAACCAATATAATCCGACGCTCGTTTTTTGGCTAATTAAAATTCAAAAGCAAAAACTTTACGATGAGGCAGCACCTTGAGAATGCAGGGGATGATGGGTCCCACATAGGGAGTGAACTTGTCTCCGAAGGTGAGGGGTAGGTAGATGAACATCATGATGTAACCGTCTCTGACGTGAGAAGCGATGTCCACCTTGCTGGCAGTCTGGACCACATCTGGCATCAGCTTGTCCAGCTTCTCTACCCCGAGTCCAGCCATCACCTCAGCCAGACCTGAGAGGACCGTCGAAACGTTTCATCACCGACATGGGCGAACCTCAAGATGAGACTCCTACGGATAAAGAGGAGGACTACTGACCTTGTGCAGCTCCGGAGCGATCTACGGAGCTCTGCTCGGACGCCAGCGTCTCCATGAGCCAAGGCAGCAGGTCGTCAAAGCAGGACTCGCCCATCCCCTTCACCATGGCGCCCAGAGCCTTGGCCGAGACGGTACGCACCTGGATCAGGGAGGACATGTTTAAATTTCATACATGGGAGACGCCTGTCAATATTAGCACTGTGATCATGTTTGTGTTCACTCGGCACACCTCAGGTACTGGGTCCAGCAGAGACGCCTTCAGTCCAGGAATAACACTTGGCAGGTAGGGCGACAGATCCTGTAGGCGGGACAGCATCACGTAAAATATCACACATTTTTACAATAAATCATCTTGAAACACTGACTTCTTTGAAAGCTCAACTAAAAACCACCTGTTTAGAGTTGTATTTGAAACGCAATCAACTACGAATTTAAGCATGGAACTTGACTTAATATCATGTTTTGATTGTCGATTCCATGTTGCATCACTTTGTGTTTTTGAGTTTGTTATGATGTAAAGCACTTTGAAATGTCTTGCTGCTGAAATGTGCTTTACAAATAAAATTTGATTGATTGATTGAAAGAAGGTGAACTTAGGGTTTTTCACATCTGATAGTCCCGTAAACTCAGTTCGTTTGGAGACCAAAGTGGCAACATTGGTCACATTTTCAGAGGATCACTTTCACTTTGTATGGTTTTAAACAAACTAAGTTTACTTCCTCTCCTGTGGAGGCATCGCACAAGGAACTACTGAAGATAAACATAAAAACCTCAGAAGAAGCACAAGCCTCTCACATTTGTTTTGGTTACATTTAGCCAGAATGCCTTGAACTCAGTGATGTCAGTAACGCTGACATCACTGAGTTACTGACGTCAGACTACTTTTTTCAATAACGAGTCATCTAACGAGTTGCTATTTCAAACCCAGTAGTCAGACTACAGTTACTTATCGAAACTACTTTGCTTTACTATCTTCTTTTGTAATTTAAATTTATTTTCTCTACGCGTCTTGGGGAGTAACTGCAGTTTCGATGCGACAGAAAGAAACAATGGAGGGGAAAGGCAGATGCACATTTTGTTGCTGGAAAAACAGGAACAATTTTGAGTTTCGCACACCAAGCCCGATTATTATAAGAAGCTTTGGGCTTGTTTTTTTCTCGAAAGTCGCTTTAATGAGCCGTAACGCACAACCTGGAGTCTGGGGCGAATGGGAGTGAGAGGGGGGGCTTAAAATCCTATTTATAGTTTTCCAGACAATAGAAACACACAAAAACACACAAATTACTAATGTTTTTTTGTACTGTTGTAACCATTAAACAATCTCCCCTTCAGTTCAACCTTATCAGTGGAGATATATTGTTGATGTTACTATTATAAAATAACTTGCAATTAAGTTTTGGCAAAGATCAATGTGATTTTCACTGGTGGCGGAGCGTTGTTGTTAGCAGCTGCCGAAAATAACTCAAAAAAGTTACTTTTAATGTAACTTAGTTACTTTCCAAATCAAGTAATCAGTAAACTAAGTTACTTTTTCAAGGAGTAATCAATAATCTGATTAAAGTTACTTTTTCAAAGTAACTATGCCATCACTGCTTTCACTATGGTCCACTGAACTGAGACCAATGCTTTTAGGCGGACCTGATTTTGCTTTTTCGATCTGCATCAGAGTTTGATTCACTCCTCGACAAACCAACTGGAGTTCCATGAAAGTGGACCAAACTTAGGTGGTGCGACTTAAAGCTACAAACCTTCTGGTCAGTGAGCGAGTACATGTTGCCGATAATCTGAGCGGCCATCTTGCGAGTGTCGGTGGAGCGATCCTGAAAGGCTCTCTGGACGATGGGCATGATAAGAGCCAAGGAGGGGGCATCGATGAAGTGCACAAACTTGGTGTCCAGCAACGTCTGCAGGCACGTCTGGGTTTTCCTGGACGGGTCGGTGAGGGCGTCCAACAGGATGGGAGTAATAGCTGGATGAAGAGAAAGTTCAATAATTGATAGAGATGATCCAGTCTTTGTGGCCAATTTATTTTGTAATGCTCTTGATTACTAAATTACCTGACAATTATTTTAATAATCAATCAATCATGATCAATTTGATTAATTGTTTCAGCCCTAGTATGATGCATTCACTGATCAGAACAAAAGATCAGATTTTTACTGTCTGATCATGAAGTTAAACAAAAAGCAGATGCGTCTCCCTTTGGTTTTATGTTATTTTAAATGGACAGTATTATGTGTTTTCTACGCACATAGTGCCACTTAACAGTACAATCAACAGGATCTCTATAGTGATAAGATGTGAATCACTTACCCAAGATTTCTGGGTTGCGAATGACTGAGCCGATCTGTCGGAGGGCCTGCTGGCCCGCCTTCTGCACCTTGACGTGGGAGTCAGTCAGCACCTCCGTCAGCTTAGGCACGATGCTGGGCAGGCAGGAGGAGAGCTGCTTGGGCGCACAGTAAGCCATGGCACCCAACAACTCCACTGAGCCTGGAAGCAGCAGAGATGTAATTGACTACAAACTTTATCACAGACCACATAATGAAAATCTTTTCTTAGTTTCTGTACACTTGAAAGAAGATAAACAAGGAAAACGTGAATAAAACATGGGACGATGAAGGATATTTCTATTCTGCAAACATTCAGTTTTCAGTTGTAGTTTCCTAAAACCATCAGTAGTTCATCACAAACAGGGATGCACCAATTTTGGTACCAATGCTGGGATGTCTGATTTTAATACTGCCATAATGGCTGATAACAGAAATTGTATATTTTTATATATACACATTTATATATTTCACAACACTTTCAAGACCTTGAATAAAAGCACATCGCTGACTTCCCCATTGTTCCTCTGCTTCAATTCAACTTCCCACAATCCCACGCTGCATCACTGTTACATGACCAAACAAATATCACATGACCAGCCTCCTCCAATCCCCTTTCATTAGCCCATGTTTTGATTATTGAACTGATATGTTTTAAAAATGACTAATATCAGCCAGTAGTGCTGACATGTCATGCATCCCTATACATAATAATCAGGATTTAAACCTCCTGTGCATCTTACCTGCTTTCGTCCTCCATGACTCTTCCTCCAAGGCCACCAGCAGAGAGGGGAGGACCAGCTTCACGCCGTGGGCGCTCAGGTTCCTCATCACAGCCTTGGCGCAGTCGTCTGCAGCCTGGAATAAGCAACAATCAGAGGGCAGAAGTTAAAAAAAAAGAAAGAAAACATTAAGCAAGAAATCGAAAACAACTGAATCTTTAATGATCACATGCGGTAGAAATGGAGATGGTTTTTACCAGAGTCACAACAAAATAATAGTGTCAAATTCTGCATTCTACAACCTTTCCATGTTTATGGTGGTTAAGCGCCAACTAGACTGCGGGCTCTTACCTCCCTAACATACTGGTTTCCATCTCCAAAGCAGAGCAGGAGGTGCGGCAGCACATGGACCACGTATGGCTCAAACAGCTTCCCCAGCATGTTGCACAACATCTCAAAGGCAAACAGGGCTCCTGCAATGACACAGAGTTCCACATGCAGATCAGCTCCATTGTGTGTTTTTTGAAAATCTTAGGGTTTTTTTTAAGATAACATCTGTCTATTTGGTTTTTTTTTAAGATAACATCTATTTAGCTCCCATCAGACATCCAAAGACTTGAACAGCTCAGCTGGAAGAAGAGACTGACTGTCAACCTGAAGAACCACGGTGTCAGACTCAGAGGCGCTGACCCTCAATCACAGAACATCTTCAATAACAGTCTGGTGTACGCTTCCATTACCTGCAGGGGTGCACCGACTGCAGTTTTTTGGCCGATGACCGATTTTCAAAAAGCGTGACCTGCCGGTTCTGACAAATACTGATTTTTTTTTTTGTTCTTATTGATCCTAAAAATAAATATATATCACATCTCAGTTCTCAGATCTTAACTCTTTAGAAAGCCAGTGTGATGAGGATCAAACTATATTTTATGTATCATGAAAATGTACCAGTTTAAGTTGAATGAAAAAAGGTTATTTTATTAAATATTGTATTATTTTTCCACAGAATAAATGCACTCAAATGTTTTTATTTAATTGTGTTTATATATGAACTTAATGGTTATTTTAACACATTTTAACCACCAGTGCTGATTATTACGGCCTTTAAAAAACACTGTTAAAACAGCAACTTCATATCTTATTAGCAACACATTCAACCTCTGTGTCTGTGAGTTGGTTGCATCCTGCAGACCTTAAATCCAGCTTACTTATAAAAATACTTTATATTTAATGTAATTCCTTGAGCAGTCACATTCATCTCTAAAACCAGTCAAAAAACTGACTGACCTTCCCTCCGTCTGAAGTTCTTTTTGTCCTGGATGGCGTCGGTGAGTGTGGTCATGATCTCCTGCTGTTTGAGCGCCAGGATGCCCAGACCTTTGACCAGTCCAGCCAGTCCGTATGCTGCTCCTTTCCTCTCTGCGTATTTGTCGCTCTCCAGCAGCAGCTGCAGCAGGTTTTGTACGATTCCTGCTGCGTCGTCTTTGATCGCAGGAACTAGAGGAGGCAAGCAGCCGGCCACAGACTCCTGGACCTGGTGTTGGAAGGGGTTTGGCATTAACATATAGTCACATATGATAATTTCACATTATTATACATAAAAAAGTATTTGAAAACAAAGATCTGACTGATGCCGTTCAACTTGACTTAAATCACAATCTGGTATTAGAAACAAAGCACAACAAAGTTATCGCTACTTTAAAGGTTTTTGTGCATTCTTGAGGCCCATCACAGATTTCTCCTCCAAAGGTAAACAAATTGAGCTCATTTTTAATTGTAAATATCTCAGGGTTGTAGTGGATAAGGAGCTCGCTTTTAAAATGCCCACTGAAAATTTGGCACAAAAACTGAGAGTGAGAATTGGGTTTTATTACTGCAGTGGATCTTGTTTCTCTCTCAAAGCTAGAAGAAAATTGGTATAATCTAATTCTGGCTACTCGTTTTGATCCAACAACCTTTTCTTTTCAGCTCGTTCCACAAGCTACAAAGAGATGGAAAAGAAGCATTCTTTAATTACCTGCTGCGATGGCGTGGACAGAGCAGTTATAAGCTTGGCCACAATGGGTTTGACCTTGGGGTCGTTTTTGTCCAGATGTTTGGCCAGAGATCCCATGAGGATGACGACGCTCTGCCGGACAGAGTCATAGCTGGCGTCCTGCGGGGCGTTCTTCAGAAACTCCTCGAACACTGGCAGCAGAGAGCTCACATTATCCTGACACAGGATATGCAAGTGTTAGGGGGTTTGGTAATTCGTGAGGTGGGCCGAACCAAAAAAGCAACGCGCCGGTACCTTTCCATGTGTGTTCAGCGCTGAGAGTGCAGCGTCCAGCATGCAGCGCCGCACCTCGGTGTGGCGGTCATTCAGGGCGTCGGGGACAAAGAAAAGGAAGAGGGGCGTGACCTGAGATTCGTCCAGGTATTGGGACAGCTTGTTCAGAGTCAGAGCAATGCCGCATCTGTTGAAAAGGAGCAGGAGCAATTCGCTCATTATCAACAGAACTCTGTGCAAAAGGACTCATAGTGAAGCTGGGTGATAACTCAATTTTATCGATTGATCAAATGTTTTTTGACAATTTTATTTTAAGAAAAATCTGAATTTTATAGTAGCTTCTATATTGAGCTCAGCTCAATATAGTTGCTGCTGGCTAGTTTTAAGGAGCTGACTTGGGTTTTGGTGGGGGACAACAACACTTTTCCCAAGCTCTGAACAGACAGGTTGTCCTACCTGGCCTCCCATTGGTCAGGTGGAGATTCAGAGATCACTCTCCCCAGAGCATCCAGGACTGGAGGCGGCCTCTAAAGACAGAGAAACAACTTCACCTCATTTTTGTTTGAGTTTCGCAATTTCAACCAGTTATAAAAACCTATTTGAAAGAAACCTCACGTAAAGTTTCTGATGGTAGAGCTCTGTGAGCTGGCCGAGCACGGTGGCAGACTGGTCTCTGTACTGGGACACGGCACTGGACAGAGCCTCGGCTGCTGCGGTACGAATGGCCTCCTCGTGGTGGGTGATGTCTCCGATCAGCAGGGAGCAGAGCTCCGGGACCAGCTCCAACCCAAGAGACTCCCAAAGCCTGAAGGGAACAAAACAACCTTTACCTCAAAATGCAAATAAAAAAAACACCAAAACAACAACTGCATTTTATATAATTTGTTTCTATATATGTAGCAAAAAAGGAGGAAACATAAATCTGATTTAGACAGCAAATGGAATCTGATTGAAGTCAGGCCATTTGTTTTTGTTTTTACTTCACTTGAGTAAAGCATGAGCACCAACAGAGACTACAAAAATATCAAAACGTTCTCCTTTTACATACTTTTCAGCCAAGGCTTGTCCTTCCTCTTCAATGTCAAACCTGGCAACCCAAAGCCTGCGCAGCAAACTCATCCCGCTGCTCTCTGTGCTGTCGGTTGGCAGTGCAAACTCCATCTCCAACAACCCCTTCACATGTGGAAACAGAAAGAGTAACCAAGCTTTTATATGTGACTGCTCTCTCAATATGTCACAGATTTACATTCTTGTACTGCAAAAGCTTCATAGCATGTTCACAGTTTTACAACTGTTTTGTTGAGTGACACTTAAACATATATTCTCAGTGTTTTGGGTCGCAAAACTCACCCTGAGAGCAGCATCTCGAACAGAGAAGCAGGATGAAAGTAGTGCGTTCAGCAGGACATCGATCTCTGGTTGCTCAGCAACCGTGCAGCCGTCCCCTCCTCCTGCACTCGCACACAACGCTGTGAGGCACTGAGATGCTAACACCTGAAACCGAAAGAGAGGACAAGAAGGAAATCTGGTGTTTGTTTCATCATTTAGAAGAAAGAGTTCGACCAGCAGGTTGTTAAGAGGTCTGCTGCTGGGGCTGTGGAATATAGCTTACAAGTAACATCTGATGTTATTTTTCGATACCAGATCTGGTTTACAATTTTTATTAATTTCTTTTTCTTGCCTTTTCTTTTTTTTTTTTTCTAAAAATTACAAGTGACGGAAAATATTTTCAAAAAATGGGTTTTATTTTAACCATCCCTTCCGGGAGCTTTAGGAAGCAGAATTAGGGCCAGGCTACGTAAAGTTTTGTTTTAATTACGAGAATAAAGTCATGGTATTAGCAGAATAAATAAGTAATATTAACGCCCTAAAATTATGAGGGGGGAAAGAAATTGTTATAAAGGAGAAAAAGAGTTGACGACTCAGCCATTGTGGTCCTTTCTTTTAAGTAAACTCTTATTTGCGCAATATAGCCCCTGATGTTATGTTGTAAAGTTGACCTGAACTCATACAGGCTGTAAAACACGATTGTCAAACAAGATGGTGGCCTTGCGCCAGCTGACAACACTCTGAGCTATGGAGACCCAAGGAGTGAACAAGCATGCTTACTTTCCAAAAATTCTATTAAAAAAATAAAAGATGAATCAATAAAACTGAGCTATCATAAAGCCCTATGTACTGCACTGATTTACTTTCAGAACAGATGGGTCAGTGACAAAAAAAACAAACAAAAAAAAAAAACAATTGTTCATTAACTCATTTACCTGGAGTCTTGGGGTAGCTGTGGAAATGACCCTGGTCAGCAGCAGCAGCATGTTCACACGTGGAAGGAGTTCCGGACCGTTCTACAAGAAAACAAGGAGCACAGCAGGGCTTTCATCAGCCTTTGAACACAGAAATAGCACCATTTAATATCCACTGTTTGAAGGAGATTCCAACACCATTGGTGATATGACAAAAAGGTCAATAAACTGTGAAAACAGAAAGGGATTTAATACAGGACTGAAAAAGGGATGTCTAAAATGCAACCGTATCTATCTATCTATTATCTATCTATCTATCTATCTATCTATCTATCTATCTATCAGAATAGTTTCTGCCCTAAACGTATGTAATAAGTGTGTTATGTTGTTATGATATACACTTATCACATTTCTTTGCTAACTATGACCATGATTAATGCAGTGAACAGACTTTTTGCCAACAGACTGAAAAGGAAGGGCAGCTCTACCTCGTCTATTGTGATGTCATCGCTCTCCGTGGCGGCCCGGAGCTGAGCGTGGACGTTGATGACCTGCAGCGCTCTGGTCATCATGCCCTCTGTCTCCTCGGTGCTGCCTGAAGACTCCCTGAGCATGGCGTTGAGCAGGGGGAAGCAGAAGGAGAAGGCAGGCGCAGCCAGGGGAGCTGCATGTGATGGAGGAAGCAAAACGTTACAGCACGTCTTTTTTTTCTCTCACTAAAGTAATGGGTAGAGTGACGCATAAAGTCCACTTAAATAATTATTATTATTATTTTTTTTATCCAAATCTAAAATTAACTTCAACAATTGCATTAATCCTTAGTTGTTATGATGGAAGAACTACTATAAAAAGTCAAATTGTCTTCTGGTCATGTGTTTTTAGCGGTTTTTGTGCACTTCCACCAGTCTCCCAGTAGGTGTCAGTGTAAGGTGGCACCTTACACCTTTGTAAGGTGTAAGGTGACATGCAATATATTGACTAGCAAATATTCCACCAATACCCAGCTGTCAGAAAACATAGTGAACTACATGAATGAAAATGTTAAAACAGATATAAAATTAACTTCACAGTTATGAAATCGAAGAGTTTGGAATCAAAGCAAAAAATAGAAAACCCCCCAAATTAACGCTAAATAATAGAGTAATTTCTTTGTTCTCTTTTTAATGTCATCGTTTACAATGCAGCTCAGCTTTACCTGCAGCCTTGCCTTCTCTTTGTGGGACGGTGTGGTCATACAACAGCAGTACGGTGCGCTGGGCCGCTGTGTCCAGGTCCTCCTCGTCCCACGCCTGGTCCAGATCGCATTCTGGCTTCAGCAGCCGTAGAGTCACATGACCCACAAGGACAGCTGCAAGGGGAGAAAAAAAAAAAGACATGAACAGAAAAGAAAGGAAGAGAGGAAGGAAGTCCTGAAGGCTGCCTCCTACCCAGGTTGTGGAGGTGTTTGGGCATGAGGCTGACGCCGATGTCCAGGAAGACCTGCTGGATGCGAGGGGCAGCGAGCGGGGACTGGAGGAGGGGCATCAGGACCTGAAGAACAGCAGGGAGCTCCCTGGTGATCTGAGGCGGTCCGGCCCTCAGAGTGGCCTCAAGCAGACCCACCACACTCTGCAGCTCCACATCCATCTGGAGGGAACCACACGGTCAGGTCAGGTCAGAACCATACGGAAATTAATCGCACCAAGCTGAACATTTTATAGCAATCCATATCGATATCACGATATGAAACAAATCACTGTTTTTAAATATCTTTATTGTTCCCTGGTAATATTAAGGATAGAACATGGTTATTTTTTCATTTAAAGATTTATTTTTAAAAGCTGAACATGTCATCCATACAGAAGAGGATTAGGGCCACTGCGAAAAAAAAAAAAAGAATTCTGACTTTTGACCTCAGAAGATTAAAGTCATAATTCTGAGATTAGCCGTTAGCACGTGTGGATGCTGTCATGCGTCAACATAACTGCTATTCCAGCCCTGTGATTGGTCCAGCATGGATCAACTCTTATCCTGATTGGCTAATTATCATTTCTGTATATTGCAGGTTTATACCCTTCCCAGTACAATCATGCTTCTACCCAGCTCTACCTGCAGACTTAACTTCTCTCTGAAGGATGGTTTTTCCTCGATATGTTTATTGAGGAAAAGAAATTCTGCAAATATATTGCTATTGTTTTATTGCCAGTTCTACATAAAAATAGAAATGAAAAAATGAGGAATTCTCTTGAATATTATTTGTTAGTGAATTTTGGATCATACCCCTTTAAGTTTTTTGCGAACAGCTGACTCCTTCTCCAGCTGGACCTGAATCATTTCCTTCTGCTTGCTGGTCAGCTGAACTTCATCTTTGATGCCTTTTTTCTTCTTCATTTCCTGCAGAATTAAACAGAAGGAGGTAAAGCAAAAAAAAAACAACACACACACTTTTTGAAACAAACTAACTGCAGTTCACTCTACCTCCTGTAACTCCAGCTCGATGATCTGTTCCTTGTAGGAGTATGCTTTGTTTTCTCTCTTCATGTTCACCTTCTTAGTGTTTTCCTTCTGGGCGCTGCGAAACATAAACATTGATTTTATTGATTAATCAAACTTTCAAAGATTTAATATTTAGAAAACTGGGATTGTCTTTTTTCCTCCACTAATGCACACTTTGTGTTTCCATAATTCATAGTGATGTCAGAGTGTCGAGGGCGGCCATCTTGTTTAATAAGCCTGCTTCTATTTATTTGGACTTTGATCAACTCTACTACAGAATGTTAAGGCCAGCCTAAGATGTTCGTTTTTAATTTTTTTTTTTTCTTAATTACAACAATAAAGTTGAAATAATACAAGAATAAAGTAAATATTACCAGGATAAGTTAGTAATATAACAGAAAATCATACATCAAAAATATTGAGCATCTTGTGAAGTTAGACTTTAGTATTGGCTTTACAGATCAGGAAATATTTAATCTTTTAACACATCTGGTTAAAATTTTTATCAGTAGCGGGATTTTGCAACTATTGAATAAAAATAACAATAAAAAATAAAAATAAAAAAAAAACAAGTACCGAGTTGTCAAATGACTTTTTTCTTTTAATTTCCAGATGTTTTAGTAAAATTGTGTGTTTATTCTTCTAATATTACGACTTTATTTTCATAATCAAGCAATTTAAAAAAAATCAGTAATCCCATCTCACAGAAGGGATTACTGAACTAAAAGTCACTTTTTGAAAATATATTGTTTTCATTTGTAATTACTATTTTCAGATAAAGTGAGTAAAATTTTTATTTCAAGTTTTAATTCCAAGCCATCTCACCCAGCCCTAAAAGCAGAACGTACTTTGGAGTCCACCTAACATACTGGATGTGTGTTTGTATGTGTGCGTTACCTCTGGATGATGCTGTTGTCGTACAGCTCTCCCTCAGGGGTGTGCATGATGGCGTACTCCTCCCTGGTGACGTGCAGAAGACTGGGTAGGGCGAGACCCTCTACAATGTGACTCATCACCCGCGGCAACAGCTTGTTTGGAGAGAGGACGCTCAGGGCACCGACTGCGTTTTTCACCGCCTTGCAAAATAAATAACGTGACCAAATATTCACTCTGTGTGACACTGTTCAACTATAAAGAACATTTACAGTGAGATCCATCTAACAATTATTTTAGTGACTGAGTAATCAAATACAAAATTTGACCAAATAAAATTTTGGTTGTAGCTATTAGCCCAAATTTTTAGTATTTGTTAATCCCTCATAATTCCTCTTCTGTAGCTTAGAAAATTAACCTGTTACAATAACTACTCATATTTTGAGTCAACCCGAACAAAAGCTACAGAGGAATCTGAAATTATATTCAACATATTAATAAAAATAAAAAGCAGCAAGCTCACAGACACTTTTTTTCCCCCTCATTTTTAGATGCGCACAATCCAGTTTTTAATTCTCACCTGAAGGGATTTTAAAAATGGAGGTACGCATAGCTCCACTCTCATGTGAAAATGTTGCAGGTCTAATCCAGAAATGAAGAGGAAGAGTTTGATCTCCTCACCTGGCTGTCAGCATTGACCTGCAGCAGCTGTGGCAGGATGGCCTCCAGGTTCTTTTCAATCAGCTCTTCGGCTTTTATCTTCATGGAGGAGAGCAGAACGGGCCACAACCCGGGCCGGGCGCTGACTGAAAGAGAGGCATGGGAACAGGGTTAACTCCATGTTCCTACTAATCTGCAGGGTTCTCAATACGCTGAAAGGCTGAAATGATTAATTGCGATGGAAAGACGACCGAAATAACCGTCGACTAATTTAGTAATCAACTGATAACTAACTGGAGCATAAAGTTTTGTTCCACCTGGTTTAAATTCTGCAAAAAAGAAAAAATTCCTATGAAGCAGCTTTTGCCTTTTAATAAGCTCATCTAAAAAAAATAATCAACAGATTAGCTCTACACTGTACTGATGTTAAGTGAAGCAGACAGATCTAACTTTTTTTTTAACTTGCTGATGTTTGGATTTTTAAGCAGCAGATGCTACAAATGATCAGTAGTTCACTAATTATTGCATTTCAGGGAATAAAATGTTTATTTTCTTAATTAAAAAGGAATTCAATGACTTTTTATTTATATTTCCCACTGTATAAACTAACCTTAAGTGGCTAAAGACAAAATCTGCAGAATGTGCTGATTTTTTTTTTTATCCAATCATCGTCAGAAAACTTGATTGCTACTGCAAGCTGCGGCGCTACAACACTGTGATCTTCAGAGGGATTTCTTGCCATACCTATGGAAGGATGATGAGTAACGATGAGGGTCTCCATGGCCATGTTCTCGGCTTCAGTCGGGTCTCCCCATTGGCTGGCGGCAGAGCAAACCACAAACAAAGCATCCAGCAGGACCCGCGGGGGGATGTAGCTGCGGCCCAGCTCCGTCGGCTCTCCTAACTCTGACACCAGGACGTCCTGGGGCAGAATCTGAACCGTTGGACAACCACACCGGAAATGATCCAGATGAGTGTCAAAAAGCACAAAATACTAAGGCATGGATGTCATCTGTTTTGATACGTTCCCTTAGTGGGTGCAGAGGAAAATGAGCTTCTTACTTTGTGCTTGTTGATGACTACCCGCAGTTCTCCCAGAATGCCGTGGGCCAGACTGGACCCACCCAGGGAGGACAGCAGCTTCCTGACGGTCTGCTGCGCCCTCTTCCTCACACGCCAGCTCCGAGACAGCAGCACCGCAACTGTGGCGTGATGATACATCCTGCAGAGCAGAGAGACACGTCAACTGGTCACGCGACCAGAATCAAACTTCTAGAAGCAGCATCTATTTATAATGCTTCTCTCTAATTTGGAACAATACAAAACATTTTTTGATATTCTACAGAATTCAAAATAAAATTCAGTTTCTCCAGTTTTTCACTTTTTTTTTAGTAGAAACTTTATTTTTTATCCAGGCAGTGTAGCATGACAAAGCCTATAATGACTATAAGTGTGCGCAGACAGACCGACAGACAGACAGACCGACAGACAGACAGACCGACAGACAGACAGACAGACAGGCAGGCTCACTGTGATTTGCTGGTGTTGAGCCGGTGGGCGTGGTCCAGAAACAGCCTCTCACAGAGCTGCAGCACTGTGAGCAGAGCTGGAGACGAAGAGGAAAATCAAGCGAGTCATTTTTGTCAGTCCTGATTATTTCAAATGCTGCACACTTTATCATTCTTACTGTCTTCACTGCTCTGAGAGAGAAACTTCTCTGTGGTGAATAACGGTTTCTTCTCATCTAAGACCAGGCTCCAGAAGCTGCTGAATTTGGCCTCTGTGAACAGAACAAGCCTCCATCAGTTTAAACCCCGTAGGTGTCAAAGCGCCGCGACGGAAACCGCGTCTCACCTGCTTGCATATCGAGCAGAGCGAGTCGACTCAATAGAACCGAAGCTGCCACGCCCTCCGCGAGCAGGGCATGCTGGGAGTTCTGCGCCGCGGCTTTCTCCACCACTTGGAGGAGGAGGGGGGAGAGGTCTGAGGACTGGGCCAAAGTGTCACCTGAGAGCCGGGGCAACAAACGCCATGAGAAAACACCGGGGGACGGCGAACGCATCCGACCTGAGCGGGATGTACCTTTAAAGGCCCCCAGCATGGTCTGGAGGTAGGCGTGGCGGACGGCGGAGGTGGAGGTCTTCAGGGTGAACGCTTTCTTAAACCAGTCCAGCAGAGCAGAGGGAACCTCCACGGTGAGGCGGCTGCTCCACTGAGACAGCACAGAGACGGCGTGCACCAGGGTGCCTTCGTGAACTGAACAACACACACGAGTGAAGTTGACCCCACAAAAAAAAGCTTCTGCGGCAAAGATTTTTTGGGAGATTATAAAAAATGTTTCCATTGGTCATAAAAAGTTAACCCCCCATCCCACACACACTTCCTTCAAATCAGACAAAATTGGTGTCAATCAACTCGACTGCATTTGTGCAGCAATGTTAGTGGAGTTGATTAACACCAATTTTGTCTGTCTTGAAGAAGGTGGGGGGCCAACTTCACTCAGGTACCTGACCCAGAGGAGACCAAGAGCAGCCATACCTTCCTGTTGTAGGTACGGGATGAACATCACAGTGACAGCGGAGCTCAGAGTCTGGCTGGAGGTTCCTGACACGGCGTGGTGGCTGCAGCTGGAGATCCCTTAGGAGACAAACAAAGTCTGCTCTCATTTACAATAATCCAAAATAAACCCAGCATGAACCTTTAACTGGAGTAAATTAAGTTAGTCAGTAGGAATGTAATCTAAAATTGGGGAATGTTTTTTAACAGAATCACCACTTACAGCCAAGACCTCGAACAAAACCTTTAAAGTAAATTAAGCTTATAATAGGTTTATCTGAAGTAGATTAGATGTTAAAATCTGAGTTTTTCATACCAGATTTGAATTTAATCGATTTCCTATTTCTCTCACTTTCTTCTCTGAAAAAGAAATTACAAATGACAAAAAATATTTTTTGAAAAGTGGCTCTTATTTTAGTCATCTCTTCTGCAAGTCCGACGGCAGAGCACTAAGGCCGGGCTGCGAGAATTTTTGACGTAATTGTACCAGAAGAAGGTCCTAAAATTACGAGAAAAAAACTTTGTTTTATTGAGAAAAAAGCTCCAATTAAATTAGCAAAATCTGACACTAGCAACTCAATTTATCTGGTGCTTTCATCTAAATAAACTCAGTCATGTGCTCTATCGTTCTAAAGTCTCTCTGTTGGCAATAATTTGATGCTTCGTATGATTTTATTCCCATATATCATCCGAAATTTGAGATAACTTTTAAAATGCTGCAAAAATAACAAGAAAAGTGAATTAGGCATGTTTCTATTTACTGGTTTGCAGCGCATCAACCAGATAACACAAAAAGTGTGACTTTGTCATATGCTGGCGTTACGTGTTGTAATAAAAAAGATGTAGAGGTTGAAAACCTCCTCTGGAGGTTTGGACTTTGACATTTTCAGAGGGCGTAAAACATTTGTTGTTTTGAATTTTGCCGTTTCCATCAACCTTTTCTGATGCCACATGTGAAAACGCTCAATAAAAAAAAACACTGTCAGAAACACAAATATTGTTCCATCTCATTGTGAACACTTAAAATGTCTCACCTGACAACACGCTCATTTTCTGGGCCACGACGGTGAGCTTTCCTTCAGACCCTGCAGGCACAAAATGAACATGTCATCCCCAAAAAGCCAAACAAGTTTGTAAATTATCCCAAACTGAGCTGGAAATAAAATGCTGACCTCCAAGGATCTTGAAAAGGTGAGTGACGATGTCCTGCACTGCGGTGGCGTCGCTGCACTGCTGTGCCAGGTTCTGCATGGCCTTCACAGCTTCCTCCATCAGCTGGGCGTTGTTCGCCTTCAGCTGGCCTAAAACACGAGACGAGACATTAAATCAACCCTGAACAGGTTTAACTCACCAGATGCTTATATTCTCCATGTGATAAGATTGTTATCTAGTCTTACTTGCTATGGCCTTTCCAATATCCATGGCATACTGACTCAGATCTAGAGTAACAGCAGACAGCAGGCAGGAAACGGCTAAGAAGACACAAACAGCTCGTTAGTGACCGTACAGGTTTTCCACAGTATGACTGAAGCACTGTAAAGATGCTAAATCTCAAGTATTTTTGGTCTAGTTTCTAGTGTAAATATCTTGGTGCTCTGGAAATAAGACAAAACTAACTTACAAGTAACTTTCGAGCAAGATATAGGAGGTGGTTTTAAGTCAATAATTTCTGAGAGGGGCAGTATTATATGCTTTTCAGGCATACAGTGACAATCAAGTGTTATCTTTTTATAACATTCAGTTGTTATAAAAATGCTCCATTTCAGGGGTGCCCAAAGTGGGTCCTGGAGGGCCGGCATCCTGCACGTTTTAATTCTCTGCCTGGTACCAACAACCTTCTCAGCAAGTCAATGTTCTTCTTAGGCCATCTAACGAGCCATCATTTGATCCAGGTACGTTAAATCAGGGAGAGAACGAAAACATGCAGGATGCCGGCCTTCCAGGACCCCTGCTCTATATCACAGAAATGTGACTTCATAATTTCATGCCTTGAAATTGGGCCTCTGTCTCTTTAAAAACTCCTGCCCTTTCTGAAACTCCACCTTCAGAAAGTCATCACAACATCACTCCTCTATTAACCCTTAAATGTTTTTTACCAGCGTTACACTGAGAAGTAGATCCTATACTGAGTTCAGCAGACGCAGTTACACCAGATGTTTGCTAATTGCTGCTGGCTAGTCTGAAGGAGTTGAGTGGGGGAGTCACTAAGCTCAGTCCACCTACGTGTCTTGCACAACTGAATGGTTGCCACTGGAGATTAAAGCATTTCTCAAACATGAATAATAGAATCAAAGCCACAGTCCAGTCATGTTTTTAATGACAGAATAACGTTACTCTATGATGTTAAGCTCAAAAAAGTGGATTTTACATAATACTATCCCTTTAATATTGATAAAAAGGCATTAGTTCTGCTGGCAGATTATTTTGCTTATAACATTGGAGAAATATCTTAAGAATTAGAATTTATTGTTTGTCACTGTTCACATGTAAGATGATATTAAAGCTAGCTCCAAAACAGTGCAAACAATATATACACGGTGATATTTACAATTATATACATATTTATATGTACCTTGCTAAGGGGCGCATCAACATGTGGCAGGAGGAAGCTGGAATCAAACCTACAACCGTTAGATAACGAGACGACTACTCTACCCACAGAGCCAATCGCCCCGAATGGAATAAACCGCCAGAGGAACTAGTACCTTTTCATGAGTATTATGAAATCATTAACTTAAACAAGCTTCTATTTCTTGTTGAAAAGTTAGCAGTAAGTTAGTTTTGTCTTCTTTCAAGTGCACTGAGACGTCTTCACTAGAACCGGGAAGCATAAATCCTTTAGATTTCTGATCTCATTCTGTGTTTTCGCAGTCGGGCCTCACTCTGCATGGCGTTCTCTGGACTGCGCAGCATTGTCTTCTGCAGGGCGGGCAGCAGCAGCTCCTTGAAGTCGGGGTGGCTGACGTGGCGCAACAAGGAGCCGCTCTTGTCCAGAACGTGTTGCTGCGGTTTGGTTTTGCTCATCAGGACCAATTTTACATAGAGGTCCAGCAGCGCGCTCTGTAGAACATGGGTTGTTCATTGTTGTTCATTTTAAAGACTGGAATCACGCGAGAAGCTACAGGTCGCTGCTAAACGATCCCACCTTGTATTTCTCTATTGTAGCTTTGTCCTTCTGAGCAGTGCAGAAGTCCAGGCACACGCCCAGCAGGGGCAGCACTGTGGGGCTCTGCTCCAGGGTCAGCAGGGTGCTGATGTAGTGCTCAACCAGTCCAGGTTTCTGGTGGAGACAAAACAATCAGTCCAACATTCCTCTGCTTAACTGA